>JAUPFT010000019.1:8380287-9835465 GCA_036936625.1 Parnassius smintheus behrii
CCCATTAATGCTCCAGCCCTAACACGCATCATGGCTCCACCACGTATCAAATTTACGTTACTAATACTTCTAATAATAGTTTATTTAATATCAAATACAAACCGAATGATCAAACAACCCCTGAGCCTTTTTAGGAATTCAGAGCTCTTTTACGAATTTTGGCCAAATTCTGTCAATTACATTAAAAGACGAATTTACCCTTGGGCCAACTCAGTCACGCCTTCAGCTTTATCATAATAATAATGCGAACACGGTTTGCAATCGATTTTTATATTTATAACTTTTAATCTTTTTGGAATGCATTTTACGATGACAAATGATATCCTATACTATTAAACGAGCAATTCTTGTACATAAATATATAATCGGGATCTCGGAAGCGGCTCCAACGATTTTCATAAAATTTAGTGTCCAGGGAGTTTCGGGGATAATAAATCGATCTAGCTAGGATTTATTTTTAGAAAATGTCTTTTTGTTCGTGTTTTTAGGCAATGAAAGACTGCTACAATATCGTTAGAATAAGAAGGTAAATTTTGAGGGATTGTTAGTGATTATAAATAGCTTAATTGGTATAATGGTCGGTCACAGAATCTTAAAACCTCGGTTCGAGCCCAGACCGACCGACTTTTTTAATTTTTTTTTCATGTTCTTTTCTTTTTTGAGAAAATCTATTTTTTCGAGCCCCTTTTTAGTATTTTTTAAAAACACGAAAATTTAAATTAAAATAAAGTAACTTTTTTAAATTTAAATTAAAGTAATTTTTGTATCTAAATATAATTTCCAAAATACATGAATTAAAAAAATCGAGCGAAAAATACCGAGCAAAGCTCGGTCAACCAGGTACTATATCATAATATATAACATTTGTCATTGAATACATAGAAGGAAACAGAATTAACTTTATTTTACAACAAGAAATTTGGTTTGAAGTTTTCAAGAAATCACATGTATGAAAAACGTAGGTTATGCGTCTATAAAGTATAAATTATATGAACGATTGTACAACATAGCCATAGACAATACGCCCATCCCAGTAAATTATTGTCAAGATAACGACAGCAGTGACCCGTGGCTTCACAGTATGGCGATACGGCTCTATCAATATTACTGTAGTATACGCTGCTCCTCGTAGTATTTACTAAATTATAATAATGTTCCCCAGGTCGAATTTCGGTCACGGCGCCCAGCCTGAACAGAGACAAGCCATCGGCGCAGAACAGGATTATAGTGCCCAAGTGTATGCGCAAGCACGGGTGCACTCTCTATTCCCTCACTCTCATAATCCGATTGGACGGTAAACCGACACGACCGGAGAGATCAGTGTGCAGGACCAACGGCTTTACGTGTTTTCCGAGGCACAGGGGTGAGACACCGCCAACTTCCTGACTCTGGGTAGCTACTGAGAATTTATTGACGGAAAAACTCAATAACCGGGACCCCCCCGGGACCCGGGATTCCAATCCAGGACCTCGTGATCAGTAATCACACTAATAAAACCACTAGATCAACGAGGCAGTTACTAAATAGTTTAAAATCTAGCAGGGTAAAATATAAACTACCTGTTATTAAAAAAAAAGAATATTTCAAATTTAAATAAAAAGAACACGTTGTATTTAGTACCTGAAAATAACAGTACTTTTACAATAAATTACTTTAACAATAAGAAATTATACTAACTAGGAGAAAATGTCTCAAAGTTAAAGAACATTATATGTTCCACAGTTCGGCACAGACCTCCTCTAATATCTGAGACGGTTACGAAGCAATTATTTTTCGTGCGCTTTTCTAGTGCGTGTTGGTGAACTTTATATGACATCGAAATATTTCATTCCCCACACAATCTTCAGCTTTCCTCACAGTGTTCTCCTTCACCGCTGAGCATGTGGCAAATCAGTACTTAAGAATTCAATTTATAGTGAAAAGCAGAAATCGAACCCCGGATTCTCGCTTATTATAAAATTTACGACAAGCTTACACCGCTCCCCATTTATTGGAATATGATAAACATTATGTACGGCTGACCTTTTTACCGCCGGGAAAAAAGGTATACCTAGTACGTAAGTATTTCAAATTTATTTATTTGTAATATCAATTTAAATAAGCTTTTTATATACTGGGATTCAAGGACAAGGACGTCACCGACATTTTTAGAATTGCCACACATAAAATAGGCTGCATATGATTTGAATCTCGACATTTATCATTGATAGAATTTTTTTTTTCAAAATAGAAAGAAAATAAAAATGGCTATGCTATAGGCTTATTCCTTATACAACCTATTTTATCAGGTTTACACGGTGTGTAAGGGATTTTTTTGAAGCGACCGTGTAATGTCATAAAATTCTATTCAAAACAAGCTAAACTGGAATTTCACTAACTCGTGGTGGGTAGCAGCACCACCAGTACGAAAGTGGCTCCGCGCTCACCAGCTTGCCAGCCGTGTCGTGACCGTGGAGGTCAGGTAGACCCACTCTGCACCTGTATTTAGAACACCTGCGTGTAGCAGCAGAATAACGTCATATCAAGCCATTCCATGTTACTCCTAAGGGGTGATAACGAATTTGCATTTCCAAACCTAATTGAGGATAGATGTATGTACATTTATGGTTAGTTTTGTAGACTTATGGTTGTAGCACGAATGGGTCGGCTCGACAGGAGTACGACCCCGCTCTCACAGAATACCAGCGCATAATAGCAGCTTAACGCTACAGTGTTTCGTATGGTTAGTGTAAAGAACCGGAGACCCTTTTGACTGGACAAGAAGCATTCCATCTTAGAGATTAAGGGTAAAAACGCATCTGTATTTTGATTTTTAATCGAGAATAAATGTATATGTCTATGGGCCACAGTGTTCAGTAACCATCGGGTAGAGTGTGTGCTCAGTTATACCCTTATTTAATAAAATAAGATGTCTGTGGTTCATAGAACCTACTAATGATACTGACTAATCAGGTGGACTGTGTACTCGCTTTTCACACCATTTAAATAAAAAATTACTATATAAAAAATACAAAAAGGCCTATTTCCAGCAATGGAAATTCTATGTTCTTTACATCCAATTCTTATAAATAACTTCTAAAAACCTCATGCAAGTTTCGCAATATGCAATGGAATGGTTACCTACTTATTCATATATTCAATTATGGTACTTTATGTACGTTTAGAATACCGCAAACTTTATTCAATATTCAACGTCCAAAAAATTCTTCACAGTATCCGACGTTTAAATTATTTTAAGGGAAACCGCGGGTTAAAGGACTTCCGAGAAATTTTAATTCTGAATAAAAATAAATATATACTGTGCAGTGCTCTCGGGCTATTTTTCTTCATAACTGAGCTGAGATTTAAAACTTCAAATATCCGCATAATTACAGACATTAGTGTGATATATTTTATATCAGTCCTCAGAGTTGACAGCGCAGGTTGGTTTTTGCTAGTCGCAGTTTTCCACTTATCATCGGGTATTGAGCTAATTGAGCTCATTGTCACACTAGTACAACAAAACAGCCACTTGTAATATTGTTACTTGAAGTTATCTTTTTCTTAATCAGCCTAAAGCCAATAGCCGGGAAAAGACCTCTCCTACTATAAAAAAAATTGGGTAAATCGTCGCGCTTGGTATCGCAGAACCAAACAGATTTTCGTACGGAACCGTTGCCATCTCTTTCCTCAAGAGTGACAACACATGATATGCATTTTTCATCATCTTTTACGTGGTAGAGCCATGCTGCAGTTATATTAGTAGTATAGTTGTAGCACGAATGGGTCGGCTCGACCGGGGAAGGACCACGCTCTCACAGAATACCAGCGTGAAATAGTAGCTTAATGCTGCTGTATTTCGTATGGTGAGTGGAGAGAACCGGAGACCCTTTTTACTGGAAATGAGGCATTCCATCTCAGTCCTCATGGGTGACAACGCATCTGCATTTTGATTTGCAATGGAAGATAGACGTAGATGTCTATGGGCCGCAGCAACCACTTACCATCAGGTGGACTGTGTGCTCGTTTGTCACCCTATTCTATAAAAAAAAAACCTTTTACACACAGCAGGTGAACAGTGATCGTTTGTCACCCTTTTTCTATAACAAAAATTAACGCCTGTTGCAGCACTACTGGGATGAATGGGGTGATTGATTCTTTTACGCCAACATTGCACGGCACTTGACCACGAGAGATTAAAACACACCTTAAAATTAGTACGTTTATTCATATACCTTAGTAAATGAATTCAAAGCAACGAGTACATAATGATTTCTCATGTTTACGCAAACACAATACATTGATTAAAACTACTTTTATGGGTTATGTCGTGCATAATATATATCATTTTAATTCCCGACGTATCGGGTGTGATCATGCGTTCTGGAAAGTATGCGAAAAGTCGGGAATTAAAAGTCATATAAATATGAAACACGATAAAATCCGTAAAAGTAGTTTTAAGCAACCAATACATGTTTAAGTAACCTAAAACAACATGGTGGTTGTGATCTGTCAAAGAAATTATTTAAATTAAATATCCTATGTACTTTAAACATGAAAATTTTGTGATTGTTTGGTTACCTATTTGTCCCTCAATCAAGCTTAAACAGCTGAACGGATGATAAGTAATTTCATAACAATCATTTCCAGCGAAGCGGCCGGGTGACAGCTATATAATAATACTAAGAAATGAAACAGAAACCACAAGAAAGGAAGAACAGAGAAACATACCGACGTTTTTTGTTATCTGTGTTAAAATGTAATGCTATAAAATATTTTGTACTCAACGTAATCATCAATTTTAAAAAATTCAAATATAATATTGAATTCATTTTTTTCATAAATAAATCATTGATTTGGTTAAAACTCTGTGCTAGTAAGAATCAGCTAGAAACGATATAATACAAATACAATGCATATCATAAATTATTTTAAAAAAATTAAAGAAAAATAGTAGAGCCATGTTGCAGATGTATTAGTAGTATAGTTGTAGCACGAATGGGTCGGCTCGACCGGGGAGTAACTACGCCCTCACATAATACAAGCGTAATATAATAGCTTAATGCTGCTGTTTTTCGTATTGTGAGTGTAGAGAACCGGAGACCCATTTCACTGGAAACGAGGCATTCCATCTTAGTCCTCACGGGTGATAACGCATTTGCATTTTGATTCGTAATCGAGGGTAGATGTAGATGTCTATGGGCCACAGCAACCACTTACATGACTTAGACTGTGTGCTCGTTTGTCAACCTATCTAATAAAAAAACAACCTAATTGTAATAGTATTTTATGACTAAATATTTTTATTTATTGTATTCATATTAATCGATTACCTTATTTTATATTATTTTGTCTTATATAGAATCTATAAATTTCTACATAATCTATGAATAATTTTATATAGTAAACTGAAGAATGGTAGGTTATTTAAAGGTTTAATAAAAAACATTTAGTAAATAAAAATGTTATTTTTTTATTGCCGTAGAATATTCGTACTAGTATGTTAAAAAACTTCGTAAATATCGTGGTCTCGGAGAGCAGCCAACACCAGCTATGCCGTATGGGAATGAGTATTATCGTGCATGAGTATAAGTTCCTGGCCCATTTAGATTTTGTGTTGCACAATAACAGGCTCTACTACCTAAGCAGAAGTATGTTACATATGCTGTACTATGCGCTTGCGGATACAACTATAGATTACGGGTTGGGTAGCTATGGACTTACGTTCCCGGTGTATTTAAACAAAATCAAAGAACTACAAACAAGGTTGTTAAAGATGCTAGATTTCTTATTCCGTGTTCTGTGCTAGTAGATAATAAAGTGAAAAGTGCGTGTAATAAAGAATATAATAAACTTTTCAAAATTTGTAAAATTGTACCTGTAGACAAAAAAGTGAAAATAAAGTTGATAATGGAACAGTATAATAAAAATGAGTTTAAAGTAGAAAGAGAATATGGCTACCCAACTCGTCAATCCACTAGAAAAGGAATATATTATGTAGTACCTAAAATTAAAAATTACTTCGGTATGCGCACGAGACGATGGGTTATCCCGCAATTACATAACGAGCTGCCGCCGGATTTGCTTAGTAAAATTATCTCAAAAAATCATTTAAAAAATATCCTAAGAAAACATTATCTATCATTGTGTCCATAAAGGTACGCCACAGGCCACGAGTAACGTACTGTTAAAATTAGCAGTCTATATGCGATGTGTGCTGTTTGAGTATGTGTTGAATTAGTGTATATGTGTATATACAGTATGTATATAATGAACCAATTTTGATATTTGGCTGATGTGGACCTCATAACAAACTTTGTACTAAATATGTATAGATAAAATAATAAAATAGATTTTGGGAGATATTAGTATCTGTATAAGAAAATATACTTCAGATAATATGTATAAACATAAGCATGTAAGACGAGAACTACTGCCGACAAACTGTAATGCAGTTTGGCAGATAAAAATGTTAAAAACGTTTATTGTATAATTGGAAGAAAATAAATAAAAAAAAACCTCCTCGTAGTGTTTTCGTGCAGTCATGCTGCCTTGGATCCAAAGGGGCTTGGTTCGACCACCAAGACGGATTCCTACCAACACCGTGATTGCCCCGCCTTGGAATGAGTGGATTTCCTGAGGGTGCCGTAGACGGCTAACTTTCCCTGGATTTCTGCAAACGCACGTTCTTCGTGAATCCGTTTGAAACCCAAACCGGCACTCATCGGTGAACAGCATCAAATACATTGTTCGTCATCATCATTCATCATTACAGACCTTCACAAGTCCACTACTGAACATAACCCAAGGAATGTCACAAAGCTCGCTGAGTGACCTTGAGCGTCTTCATATGGCCAGCAGTGGTCGTCACTTCATGGTAAATACTCCCGAGACTACGAAAGCCGCATAGCGCGCTTGCCACGTCGCAATGCTGGAAAACGTAGTGGTCTAAGAGCATGAAGACCGATTTCATGTAACCTTTTTCGGACAGTTTGGTCGCTTACCAGCAGTTGGTGGTCCTCCAGAGCCTTTGTAGTAGTTGCATCGCTGTGCTACTGAACTGTTTTCTGGCGGTCATTTGGAGAAATCGATCCTGTCTCCGCATAGTAACACGACATCTACCCGTGTGCCGTTCAGCCACATTCCCAGTACTGTGATAACGTGACCACAACCTTGATATCACTTTTTGGCTGGTGAGTAGGGCCTCAGCAACGACGCATAGAATAGCACCATTTTCTACAGTAGAACAATTTTAATTTTTCCTTGACGAAACGAATAGCTAACAATTTTGCCGCCGTATTTTTTTCTTTTTTTATTTACATTTTTAAATTTTGAAAATAGAATAAAAGCGGAATTCAATCTGTATATTAAACTTGGTATAGAAACTAAAAAGATTTTAAAATATAAAGTCGTAAATAATTTAGGATTAAGGTATCCCTAGATTCTGTTTATGTGTGTATGAATTCAATTTCTTTATTTGCTACTCAATAGGTAGTCAAGATTCGAAATTGACTCAGGACGTTTTTAAAAACACTTTATTTTAAACTTATTACTATTAATGTGCGATACATTACTTATGCTACTTAATTAACCCGCGATGGATTCTAACTTAAAGCTACATGTTCGATACATGTGAGAGTCTAACTATAACTATCCTAATTCTTATTATACATTATTGAACTAAACAACAGTTATCGGTGTTCACACGAAGACCCACCCGTCTTCCAGACGCAATTCAGCAATCTACGCCCACGCTTACGCGGGAATACTGGGATGCATAACTAGGTACAAAATGTTTTGTTCTTGATGTTATTACAGTTATTGTGTCAAGTAAACCTATTTAGCTGTTTTCAACAGCATGCAAATATTCAAGTCTTTATAATATAATTATTTGCTAAATTTATTACAAATAAATAACTAAAACATCTTTTTACAGTCTTTCTAAAGATATAAATTAATTACCTAATTAATGCATCGCTTTTTAATTACGATAAAAAGTACTTAGTCACTACAATTTAAAACTCATTTACTGAATAAAATGTTTTTTAAACCAGCCATCATCGTAATTGAATTTTAAACTTATTTTATGGTAATTGCTTAATATGTCAGAATATTATATTGTAAATAGTGTTGCACATTGTGTAGCTATTTTTTGAAAGCGCTTACTTTTTGGAATTGTGTCAAGTGCTAGTTTATGTGGGTTCCGTAAATTTATTTTTGTTACAATTTTAGCTTGTAAGAATATGAGCTTGTTTTGCATTAGCCAACCTCAAACACATAGAGGCAGGAAAAGGGAAATATTTAAAATAAGGCTTACATGGTGTGGCTGATGAGATGTTACTAATAGCTCTAACACAGCGCTTTTGAGCTAAAAATACTTTATGGGAGTCTGTGCCTGTGCCCACATTAGATGTTCATGTCTGTTGTGCGAAATGCGCTGTGACCGCTGCATTTTTGTTTGCTATTTTTGTCAATTTATGAAACGCGCATATTAAATCTGTTAATTTTGTTACAAAATTTATGTGTATGTTATTTCTAATTTAGATTTGAGTCATTATTTTTTTTTGATAATATTTTTATTTACAGGAGTCAGAGCAATAGATTGAAGTAATTTCATATCAGTTGTATTGTCTATTTTGTAATTTATCTGATTTATTGTGTTAATTATATAATTCAGAAAGTTCCGTTACCGTCTTCCAATCTGTTTTTTGTTTCAAACCTGCTTTCACATCCGTTTCGGTGAAACATAGTACGTCGAGATTTTGAGTAATAATACTCAAAGGTCGGGACTAATATGGTTTTTTATCTCCAAAAGGGTCATTTCTATTAGTTCTATTTTGGAGTGCAATCCATTTATAAGTACTTTTGTACGTGGTAGAGCCTGCAGTTATTATGGTTGTAGCATGAATGGGTCGGCTCGACCGGGGAAGGACCACGCTCTCACAAAATACCAGTGTAAAATAGTAGCTTAATGCTGCTGTGTTTCGTATGGTGAGCGTAGAGAACGGGAGACCCATTTTACTGGAATCGAGGCATTCCATCTCAGTCTTCAAGGGTGACAACGCATCTGCATTGTGATTCTTAGTCGAGGTTAACACGTTGAACGCCACACTAAAAACCATATTTAGTCCAGGGAGCCGCGGCGGACACCTTGTGACCGCCAATATGTCGGGTCCAGGGGGCCGTGGCGGACACCGTGTGTCCGCATGGTCTCGATCACTAGAAAGGCTTCTAGACAGCCGACGGATACTGTTTCGACTATTTTTACTAAGGCAAGTGATCCGCGCGGCCCTATAGTACAGTTTAGCCGCTTGGCACAAAAAAAATCGAAAGGATTTCGAATTTATGGACTTTTCTACAAGGTGTTCCCAAAAATGTTTTAAGTACTTATAGTAAGTATTTTGAAAAGTTCAATTGAGTTATGTTATATTTAGAAAGGCGAAAATTTTTAATATTTTTAAAGCTTTAGAAAGTCGTTACTATTATAATCGTTTTCCGTCAAGTTCGTATCAAATAAGGAATGGGTTCAGTAGGCAATAAACACACGATGTGACGAAAAATATTAAGGTTTACCTTGTGTTTCATTTAGCTTACTTATCCAATATAGGTGAATAAAGAATGGATTTTTTTTTATTTGAACATATACATTCATATATATATATATATATATATATATATATATATATATATATATATATATATATATATATATATATATATATATATATATATATATATATTATGTATAATTTGAAAATTGAAATGAATCAAAGTCATTATATTTTTATATAATGTTTAATGGCAAAGAATGAGATCAATCGTTTAATCAGATTAACTAATGATATAATTACAATAAAATAATTAACTTTAAAAACGGAACAGGTAGATTAATTGGTACCCTGTTGGTAACAAAAGATGATAAAATAAAAAATTAAAGAGATCAACAAAGATATTACAAAATGTGTGGCATTACAACGATTGTTAAACCTTTAAAATATATATAAAAGTCTTGAAATCAGCAACCTACAATCACTATGTATGGACTTCGATAAAAAGCACTTCAATTAGAAAATGTAAATACTTAGAAATAACATAACTTATCTTTAGAAAAATACAAAGATATATAGAAATATAACAAAAATCTAAAAATGCAGTTTAAAGAAACAGTCATGGCACAAAATTGGCTTTTCAGGACAAACGCTACAAAAAGTGTTTACTTTTTTCGTCTTATTTCGTGCTTGTAAGCGACCCAAGTTTTTGACATTCGTTTTGTAGCATTCTCCACAATTTCGTCTAGTCATCCTTGATGGGCCGTCTAACTTCACCAAAATATGTTTCTGTCTTTTCGGTCTTGTTAAGGCTGGTTCATCTGCTTGTTGTTTAGCACAGAATGATTTCAAAATTGCAACTCTAAAATCTGTTACTTTTATTTTTGTTTTGGTTACAGACTGGTACAAAACATGAGCATTGATCATAGCTATATTTAGAAGCATATCTAATGCAATTTTTTTGTACCATCGGATGGATTTGCGAAGTGGAGTTGAATAAGAAGCCATCTGGTCTGCTAAATCCACACCTCCTTTGGCCTTATTGTATTCCAAAACGATTTGAGGCTTCTTCACAACCTGTCCACGTTTTATGATCTCAACGAAGCGCACAGAGTGCTTTGTGGATAAAACAAGAACATCGCGCTTGTCTTTCCACTTCATCACCGTTATTCCATCTCGGCTCTCCTCCGCACAGTAATGTCCCTTCTTGAGTTTCGTGTTGGTTACTTTTTTAGGAAGCCCCCTCCTATTTTTCTTGACTGTCCCGACAAGATGAGTTTGCTTCTCCAAAAGTCTTCGCGCCAAATCAGTACTGGTATACCAATTATCGGTATGCAAAGTATGCCCCCTGTTAAAATAGCCTTCACACATATTCATCACAACATTTGTGGGTGTTGTGTTTATAGTGTCCATGTTTTTTCCAGCGTAGATATTAACTTTTGTGTATATCCAGGAATGGAGCACAGCTTGAATAGTTTGACACCATACTTATGCCGCTTTTGTTTATTATACTGCCTAAATAAAATCCTTCCACGAAATGGCACCATGCTCTCATCGATACAAATATCTTCTTTTGCCGTATAATGTTGCCGAAAACACTCATTCAAATCGTTCATTAGCTTCCTTACACGATGAAGTCGATCGGCCTTGTTTTTCTCGTCATCTTCAGAAAAATGCAACATGCGAAGCAGAATTTCGAAGCGGTTACGTGACATAGCAGTTCTAGGAAAAGGATGACTGATAACTTCGTCCTTCGACCAATAATCCGATAATTTTGGTAGTTTGACCACACCCATGAAGAGAAGCATGCCCAAGAATTTTTTCATCTCTGTATAGTTAGTTGGAACCCATTGTTTGATGCGCGCACCAGCAGAAGCGTTAGGTTTCATAGTTATTTGCTCAATAGCGTATTGGTTAGTTGCAGAAACAAAAAAATGCAACATATCGTCAGTGACAAAAAGCGAATAGAAATCAGATGGAGACTTATTTACCATTGTAGATCGAACAGCGTATGATGGTCCCGAAATGTCAGTGAATGCAATCAAACGACGTTGTTTACCTTCTGGCGGTCCCCATCCACCGCCATCAGTTCGAGTGTGATCTGGCAAATCCGGTGTCGTATTTTCTAATCCACTGTCCTCACTTTCCGAGCGGATAATACGGCGGCGACGTTTGTTCGACGGAAATGCTGAAATATTTTCTTTCTCATCTTCTGAAGATATGTGAAAACTTGAATTCAATAAGTTTATTTCAATGTTTTCTATTTGTGCTAAATCTTCTTCGGTAACTTCAAAGTTTTCAAATACATCCATGACGAAAAAATAGAATACTTGTTACGATCACGGAACCCTAATTTTGCGAAAAGAAACACAACATTCTCCTAGGCAAGCGCAAAGGCAAATGAACGAGTGACGCGTAACGCTGCGCTGGGGCGAGCGAGTGTGACGTAGCGCGAGGGGGGAGCCGACAGTATGACCCGCGCCACAGCGGTGACACTCCCTGTACGTGAGAGCTTAAGCGCCGGTGACCTTGAGTCGAAGCGTGTAACGCTAGGGTTGATATCGAACCGAAATGGAATATTATAGACTTGTACCAAAGGAGATACATAGTAGGTATGTGTTATATATTATGTAAACTTATGTATTTGGGTAGTGAAAGATACGTTCAATTTCAAATCAAATTTTCAAATCAACTTTTATTAAATGAGGTATATTAAAACTTCCGACAAAAACAAATATGCACGACAGTTAATCTTAAATAATTAACCAATATTATAGGAGTCGCAGAAAGGAATAAATAATACGCCTGATCACTTGAGGTCTGCTTTACTACAGTTACAGCACGAAAACGCCACTCAATCATTATTGCAATCGTTTAAATAATATCACACAATGGTGGTAGTCTATCCCTACTACTTATCAAAACTGAACCTAGCAACAGTTCGAATGTGCAAGAATTATACAATTCAAATGCTTTTATAATATGAAAATAAGTAATCAATAGTTATAAATGTTTAACAATTAATTTTTGAAATGAAATTACTTATTTATTCTTTGCAAATCTCTCAAATTCTAAATTAAAAATAAACTGAGAAAATTATCTATGACAATACAATGACTTATAATAAATTTTATAATTTGTAATTACGAAAAATAATATAAAAGAAAAAGATAATTAGGTACATAATTAATATTTAAATGATTTTAGTAGCAATTATATAACAATCACTGATAACACTTATTTCAGTACGCAATAAGCAGTATTACCTACCATCCTTTAAAAATAATTTACTCTTATATATTTTTGAATTTTCATTATTATTTCTAACAATTGCAAAAATTCGTAGCATGTATATTTTTTTTAGAAAATCCAAAGGTATGCAGGTTTCCTGGGACATGGCGGCCAACAAATTGTTCCCTATGTGTTGAGGAGATAAGTCATTTCTATTTCTAATGAAATAATCCATAAATACAGCAATGAACAAATACAAAAACTCTTTATAGATATCTAAAATTTCTTGACTCTAGTGGTATTTTTAATAGTGTATATTTCAGTTAATGTAATATAATAAAATTATTGGCGATATGTTAGTTTTATTGTCATGGTATTTCCCCATAATTCTTGTTAAGATCATATCGACTGTCATTAAAATGAGTTCACATATTTTTAGGTATCATAAAACATTATTAAAAATTAAACTAACAAAACAAGGGCCCTTGTTTTGTGCAGTGGAATTTATTTTAATTCTAATAACTTAAAATCATTTTAAGTAATACTATACTATAATATCATTTATTTAAAAACTAGGTACATTAATATTTATCAAAGCATATAAACCTAGCATACACGGCTATAAAAACTAATAACGTTACTTGGTAACATAAACTTAATACCTACATGAATAAAATAGTAATATGTATATATTAAGATATCAGTAATATTCATATATTAATTGAAATATTAAATCACTTGACGAATATATTCATATTAACTAATAGTGACAAATATCGGTATTACTACTAGCCCTCGGCCAAGGCAGTCGGCGACTGCCCGTTCCACGCCCCGCGCGCCTCTCAAGGCCCCCGCACACATCCAGACACCCACACATAGCCGCAAGCGATTTTACGTGCACACATGCTTAAGTGTCGTTTCTTTTCGCGTAGTGTATATATTCTTTGCCCGCGCGGCGTCCGCGCACGAAAAGACGGTCGGACGCTCTGGCAGGCCGCGACGGACACTAGTGTCCGCCATTTGACATCTCGGAAAATAATATTTATATCGCAGTTTCTGTACAACATCAATTATTTTTGAGTTATTTCCTAACAATTTTTGCAAAAAAACACCACAAAAATTTTAGAAAGATTCGTGATTTAATGGTGCGGCCCCGGAAGAAAGTGTACTGTCTTTGTTACTTTGAGAAAAATTTAGCGTAAGTATATTTTGAATGCTTTCGTTACTATCTCGACTTAGATTATTTATTTTTGGTTTTTTTGGTAATGTTACTAAAATAGAAAATTATTGTGGCCTTTTTTGGTACGATAGGGTTAGGAGTTAGGATATTATTACATTGATTCAAAATGTTGTTAGTTTGTTTGTGTGACATAATTTGTAAATAATAAGGTGTAGTGCCGTTTCTGAACCATTTTTTGTATTTATTTTCTTTTATTTCTGTTTCATTAATTATAATAGATGACCTTTTTAAAAATTACTTAATTTTTTTACTTAAGATTTATTTATATTCTATATTATCAATGCCTAAATCAATTTTATTATAAATGTTTTTTTAGAAAATTAAAACATTCAAATATTTGTCGTTCATATTGATCATTTTACAATTGTCAAAATGTTTTGTTTATAATTTTAGATTTAAATTTAATGTATTTTCATCAAAATGAGGATTACAGCCTATGAACGTTAAAAAGACAGAAACGTTACTTGATTTGCTTAAGCTATATAAATATTGGAATGAAATTAAATGTATATTTTTGTCATTGCCTGCGTTTGGCAGAAAAAAGCACTAGGAAGCGCTTGTAAGCAAAATGGCGATCGTAAGCGGTAAGCGCTGTCAAATTGTAAGTAGCTATTTTCCTCTAGGACACGAAGTTAGCTTTAACCGGGGAACCTAACCTAATTTAAATATATGTTTGTAAAGTATTCATATTAAAAACTTACCAATCATGAATTTTTAATAACATGTATAATATGTTTATTCATGTCATTGTATTACTTGAAACTAATATTGCACAAAACTACTTATAAACTCTACTTCAAAACAAAGTAAATAAGCAAAATGGCGGATTGGTTCAGCGCTACTAAAGTTAGCAAACGTGTCCTGGCCGAAAACTGTTACCTAGTTTCGCCTCTCGCTATTTTACTTACAAACGCTTCCTAGCGCTTTTTTCTGCTAAACGCACCCATTATTACCTGTTAACATTAAAATGTCATTTATACCGTTAATTTTTCGATGATAAAGTCACAGTACTCTAATATCTCTGTACTAGTAGCTTCGGAAAGGATTGATGCCGTGGCAATATAGACATCATTTAATTTGCCATGCCTTGTATTTATAAATGAAGCACACAATCCCTTTAGTTGTTTATCCCCAATAATGTAAATTAATCTGTTTTTATTTTGCTTGTGTATATTACTGCCATCTATCGGTATTTCGCGAATACAGTTACAGTAAGAGTTTATATCGATTTGATGTTTGTTCTGTTTAATTAAGATTATTTGTTTCTGAGGTAGATGACACTGATGTACTGACATGTTTATTTGAATCGTTTTTGTTGCGTTAAATACATTCCTCAATTTGAGAATAATCTCATTTCATTTTTGTTAAAACTTTGCCACTTTTTAACACTTTATTTTGGCGTGAATTTGCATATGTAAGTTAACTGTTGAATTTTTATTTCATATTCGAAAACTCGTTTAGTTAGCATCTGACTTTCCGATGACAAATTTTCAATTTAATTTTATGCTAATTCCAATTTTTGTTCTTGTGAAGCATAACTTCTCTTTCAATTCTTTAATTATATAATTTGCATTTCGTTTTATTTCAATATAGCTTTTATTTAAGGCATTAATTGGGGTTGAAGTCAGGAACGAGTAATCACCTTCTGTTTCTTTATCTGATAGTTATTTAAAGGAGTTAGCCGTACGTTCGTTAAATTTTTATTTATTACGTTAGATAATATAATCCTGATGGTCTAGCGATATAGTCGTGGATCTTGGTGATGTTTGTTTAAGAAAATGAAGCCGAAAGGAATGTGAGACATTTATAATTTTTCTTTCTGTCATGCATCATGAAAACAAAACGTTTATACGAGACACTAGTGCAGTCTAAATGATAATATTTTTCACATAGTATGCAAATCAGAAAATCCTTTATAGTAATTTCCTGCCACATTTTTACAGTTTGGCGTCATCTTGCGGAGGATATCAGAAACTGTTAAGGTCGTGCAAACTTCCAAAGGATCAAAGTTCAATGTGCATTTAAATTTAAACGAACGTTTGTATAGGTAATAAAGTCGTAAACTTACATAATAATATTATAACTTATAATGATTTCTTATACTTACGCGAACACTACATATTTAAATAATACTAGTTACTACGGATTTTATCGCGTATATTAACGTTTTTATATACCTACTCGACGTTTTAAACACTTTACCGCACCCATGGTCACTACGGAGATGTTCAACGTCCAGATGTCATAGTTAACTGTGGTTACCGATTAAAATGATTTGTTTTAAATGATTAATTTTTGTTATCGGATCGTGGATCGGAACAAAAATTAATCATTTTAGTCTATGGTACATGTACAGTCTATGGTCACACCACGCCAATTTATGGGGAAAGCTTATGTTCATCCGTGGGCTTTCGATGAGGCTAGTCTAGGCTAATGGTGATGATGATTGAGAAACAGAGATATTTTTCATAAGATGATTTCATGCCTTAAATACAACACAAAGTTGAAAAAGTTATTTAATTTACCGATTTGCCACCGCAGTGAAAGGTTCATTCATCTAGATTTCCCCATTATAACAAAATGTTCCGCGGTTCGGGAAATCGTCATAAAGAAACCTGTATGCTTCAGTAGTAAAAAGTAATTTATCAATATAAACACATCTTAACCTTTACTTACAAGCACTACATTAAGATATCACTTTTGAAGTGTTTGTTTTTTGATAATTTTGACTTGTTGAAGTGTAACTTTGTTGTATTATAACAATATCAAAAGTATCTTACAATCGACCATGAATTTTTGTTGTCAACATCATCATCATCATCATTACAGCCCATCACAAGCCCTCAGCTGGTCATGTGCCTTCTCCAAGTTAAGCGAGAAACACGGTTTTGAGCCATCTGCATTCGTCAACTTCCAGTATATCGTACGTAGTCTCCACTCCATGTAGTGGGATAGAGTGTTGGACGGCCTACACTTAAGGCCACGGATACCTGCAACAAACTTGAAACGAAGGAGCATTCAGATACGATATCATTTCTAAAGACTTAAATAGAATATCTTACAGCCACACTGGAACACAGCAGTGCACATTTGGGAGCAAAAGTAGGTATGTGAGATTTTTTAAATAAAATTTAATGTTAAAGTTAAATACATTGTTATGGTTTAACTTACATACTTCGTTCTTCAATAACTCGTCGTAGTAACAAAACAGCAACTTAGTTGTTTATTTTCTCCACTATCCCTAGCGCTATCTGCAAATATTAAACTATTTTGTATAACCAGAGCGTCAACTATGTTGCCGTTTTAATGAGGGATGCTTACCGTGGTTGCGAATCCGAAAAAGCACACAATAGTCGTAATAAATAATAAATTGACGAATATTATTATATTGAATATATCATCTAATGAGGCAGCCAACCTAAAAAGTTTAATTTGTAATTAAAAGTTTAGCTATACATTTGTGCCATATATTGAAGAGTCTATTGGTCCGTGTGGTTCATGCGTGTTATATTTTCTGAAGGATTTGTATTTCGCGACTAATTGTTGCCACTGTGAACAAGAGAATTGGTTCTTTTCTCAATTGAAGGCTTTTAGGCCCGAATTAGCTTTTAGGCAAGAGCCAGCCGTTCGCCAAGAAATCTGAACAAGCGTTTTTAGTAGAGTTGGGCCAATTAGTACTTTGGCCGATTGACCGACAAGGCGATTAATCGGTTAATAAATGACCGATTTATCGGACGATTAATCGGCCCAGCCGATACCTATTTCGACGGATTTCGGGAAAAAATTACAAATAAATTAAACGTTTATCTAAAAAGCCTTCAATACTTTTTCAAATTGGGTATATTACTTTTTAACAAATTATCAGATGATTGGAGATTCTTTATTTAATAACATTACAGGAAAAAAACAATTTATTGTAATTTTAAGTACAGAAAAACAACAATTTAATTTAATTTTCGTACAAAAAACAATAAAAATTTTGTTTAAAGTACGTGTAGTGTAGGTAAGTGTTTTTTTTTTGTTATGCAAAGGAAAAGCCTTAAAATTTGTTTTTTTTTTTAAATTTTATTAAGAATAATATTATTAATCTTTTATTTTGTTGTGTTACTACTCTGCATTACGATTACAAAAAAAAAAGTATAATTAAAATAGTAAGTGCACAGGGTTTTGTTTAGTTTTAAATAGCTATAAGCTACCTCATATTATATTTTTTTAACCAACGTTGATATGTCCAGAATAATTAACATTAAACATGTGAGACTGATTTGACAATAAAAGTTATGCATGAACCTACTTAATTTATTCATTTGATTTACCTACATACAAGCCTGACGTAATTTTACGCACGGGAGAGAAACTATTCTTTTCTTTAATTTAAAGCTTTACTCATATTAACGTAGCCGCACTTACCACGCAGAAAATCACAAAAAAGCTTTGCTCAAATGAATAAAATAAAACGCCGATTAATCGGCGGTTTTAGCCGATTCATCGCCGACTAATCGGTGACTACAAATAGGCCGATTAATCGGCTTCACCGATTAGTCGGCAGGTAATCGGCCCAACTCTAGTTTTTAGTAATACTATATACCATGTGGAGGACAATTGTATAATAATTATTGATCTTAGTTTTCTATATAGTTATAAATACTGATTATTACTTAAAAATAAATAGATAATTAAATTACATTTAAGTAAACAAAAGTGAACGTACAGAATGTTAGCTAAACCCATATAACGCGCAACAATGGTCTCTATATACTACCGTTGGTCCTCTCCTTCAGTGTAAATTATTTGATAAAGCCAGCAGCATCTTGCTGATGACAAATGAATATAATTAAAAAGTTTGTTTGCTTTACCGCCACCCGCGTTGCAACTACATATACCAAATATCACATTATAAGGCAGTCTGTGAGGGAGGCCTATGATCAGCAGTAGACTTTTGAAAGGCTGACTTTTTAAAAAATGAGAAAAAACAATCCATCTTTTATATTCATAAGCGCACCGTTAACCAAAACTTTTATCCGAGGTCCGAAGAGAGGGGGAGGATACGGTAATCCTTGAATCCGGCAACTTGTACTTTTACCAGAAGAGCGACCATCTGTCCCAAGGAGGTGTCGGTTTTATCGTCCACAATTCTCTCGTCAACAACGTTGTAAAGATTGAAAGTGTTTCGACGAGGGTCGAGTACCTGATACTCAGAATCACCAAACGGTATTCGTTGAAGGTCATACAGGTTTACGCACCAATCTCGGCACATATTGATAAGAAGGTGGAAGAAATATATGAGAATATCTGTAGAGCCATGCATTCCTCCATAACCCACTTTTGAAATTTGGAATTAGGCAATGGAACCCAAGGGGCCAGCAGCTGGCTGACTTCATTGAGAAAGAAGGACTCTCTGTGATGAACTCTTTTTCAGGAAGCAGCCCCACAGGAAGTGCACCTGGTCGAGCCGCGACGGTTCTACAAAAATGAGGCTGACTTCATGATAATGCCGAGACGCCACCTGTTCAGTTATGTCTCAGTGATTGCGAGGGTTAAAACTGGCAGTGATCACCGAATGGTTAGACGTACACTGAACCTAAACGTTAAGTTGAAAGGTCTCGTCTAATGAAGTCAACGCTCCGTCCCCCTCGTGCGCTATCCAGGGTCCCGAAAACTTGCAGCTCGAATTAAAAAACCGACTTCAGAGCCTAGAAGACTGCAATACAGTGGACGATATGAATGACAAGCTCGTGGTCCATGCGGTCGGAGCACGATCACGCTCTTAATCTCATGGCTGTTAGAGGGGAAATGAAGATGCAGTCTTCAGCAGATTTGGCAACATCATTTCTAGGACACTTGAGATTTTGAGTGAGATTGAGAGGTTCTATGGGCAGCTGTATACGTCATTGTCGGAACCATACGCAAGTGTGAGTAGCGATCCAAGAGCAATTCTTGTCCTTACACTATTCCGATGATATCCGGGACGTCAGTCTGAGCGAGATTAAAATAGCTCTCCAACACCTTAAAAACGGCAGGGCCCCAGGCGAGGAAGGAATTACAGCGGAGCTTCTGAAAGCGGATGGAACACCGGTACTTGAAGTCCTTCAGAAGCGCTTTAATTCTGTCCTCCATCGTGGCACTACTCCGGAGGCGTGGAGCAGAAGTGCGCCGGTCTTGTTCTTTAAGAAAGGCGACAACGCTCTCTTGAAGAACTACAGACCGATTTCCCTTCTGAGCCGCGTCTACGTGCTGTTTTCCAGAGTCATTACGAATCGTCTCGCACGCAGACTCGACGACTTCCAGCCTCCCGAACAAGCCAGTTTCCGAAAAGGCTTCAGTACCATAGACCACATAAATACCCTGCGGCATATTGTACAGAAGATCGAAGAGTACTATATGCCACTTTGCCTGGCGTATGTGAACTTTGAGAAAGCCTTTGATTACGTCGAAATTTGGGTGGTGCTACAGTCCCTTCAGCGGTGCCAAGTAAACTGTCGGTATATCGAAGTGCTGAAGTGTTTGTACAGTAGGGCTACGAAGGCTATCCGAGTACGGAACCAGAGTCTGAAACCTATCCAACTGCAGAGAGGTGTAAAACAGGGTGACGTTATTTCCCCGAAACTCTTCACCGCTGCATTGGAAGACGCTTTCAAGCTACTGGACTGGAAAGGATACGGTATTAACATCGATGGCGAGTACATCACTCACCTTCGATTTGCCGACGATATGATCCTTATGGCAGAATCGCTGGAGGACCTAAGCACTATGCTCAATGACCTCAACAGTGTCTTCCAACGGATAGATCTTAACATCAATATGGACAAAACAAATATCATGTTTAATGTTCATGTCACACCTATGCCGGTAGTTGTTGGCTCGAAGTTGTTGACGAGTACGTTTAGATGTCCCCTAGAGGGACAAATAGTCCGACTAGGTAGGTCCAACTTCGACCGACGGATCCAACTCGGCTGGGCAGCGTTCTGGAAATTACGACACATCTGGTCAGCTACTCGATACCTGAAAACCTGCAAACGAGACTGTACAACCAGTTCGTGTTGCCAGTGATGACCTATAGAACTCAGAAGTTTTCCTTTACTGCTGGCCGTATAAGGAAGCTCGAAGTCGCTCAGCGAGCTACAGATACTACAGGCTATGCTACAGGCTATTCTCGGGGTTTCTCTGCATGATAAATTTCGAAATGAGGATATTCACAGTTGAACCAGAGTAACTGACATAGCCCAACAGATTAGTAAGCGGAAAGGTTCTCGAGTGGCAGCCTCGTACCAGTAGGCGAAGTTTGAGGCGACCCCCCACTAGATGGAGTAATGACCTTGTAAAACATGCAGCAAGTCGATGAATGCAGGTGGCTCAGAACCCTGCTTTGTTGCATACTCGTACTCGTACATACCAATCAAAATTATTTTTTTCTAAAGAAAATTTCTTAAGGTTGCGAAAGTTATATTTTATATCTTTACATAATAATAAAAAAGGTTCTTACATATGAAAGTGGTGTTTTGTACGGAAGGAATATAAAGTCAGTTTTTTTTTCGTAAAATATATTTAATTAATTAAAGTATGCACCGTTGTTATCTATGCACTTTTGCCATCTCATAGGTAGTTCATCGATACTTTTACTAAGAAACCCGTGGGGGCGAGAATCAATAAACTCTCTGAAGGCGGTTTGGACTGCCGCATCGGAGTTGAATTTTTTTCCTTGGAAGAAGTTATCCAAATTCCGGAAAAAATGGTAATCTGTTGGAGCAAGGTCCGGGGACCATCGATGCAACATCAAGGAACTGTTGAGCTTCTTCGGGGAGATCTCATGGCTCGAATAATCACATTATTCCTGCCCAAATGCAAAATACGCGCATAGATGTGGAGTTGCGGAAAACAGCCCGTCGCAAACTAAACTAAGGTCCGGGGAGTACGGTGGATATCGCAGTCGTAGTTCGTCCAACTTAGTAGTTGTTTGTTGGGCAGTGTGTGGTCTTACGTTGTAGTGAAGCAGTAGTCGCCTAGAGCGATTGACCAATCTCGGTTGTTTAGCAGCTTGTTCTTCCTTTATGGTTTCCAGTTGACAATAGAAATCTGCCGTAATCTTTTGGCCAGATTTTAGAAAGCTGTAGTGAATGACACCGGCGCTAGTCCACTAAACACTCACAAGTAACTTATTCTGAGCCAATTTTGTTTAGGGCAGGATTTGGCTTGGTCTCCAGGGTTCAGCCAACGCGACGAGCACTTCCGATTATCGTATAGTATCCACTTTTCATCACAAGTAATGATCGATTTAAAATCCCTTCTTGTGTTGGTTGAGCAAAGTAACACAGCAGTCGATGCGTGTTTGCAAGTTCGATTCACTCAATTCATGAAGTACCCATTGTTCAAGTTTTCTTACTTTCCCCATTTTCTTCAAGTGGATTAATACAGTTTTATCACTTACCCCGAAGCCTGCAGCTTTGTGATGGATCCGGTTCCGCAATAGCCTTTAATTCTTCATTTTTCACTTTTATCTCTGGCCATATACGAGGTTGGTTCTGAAGGTCAAAATTTCCAGAACAAAAACTTTGAAACCAAAAACGTACTGTGCTTTCTTTTGCGACACCAGCGTCGTACAAATCATTAATTCTTCCAGCTGTTTCTGCAGCACTGGTGCCACGGTAGAACTCGTACTTGTTATAGATATTTTCCGATATTTATTGATTTTTTGCACTGGCTTGTGTACACCTTTAATTAAGTACAAACTTTAATACTCGTATTACTATAATAAAGTTAAACGTAGGTGTTTACATCTTATTACTGGTGACTGTACCTAACTACGTTCCCAATATCAGCTGTTGTTGCTAAGCATCTGATCTCGTCCGATAATTTATATTTATGTTCACATCTGTTAATATGTGGATAGTGTATTTGATTACATATTTATTCTTATTTTTACATAAGCTAAGCAGCAAGCATTATTTTGTGTAATATTATACTATGTAGTTGTTGGCGTTTCCTAATAAAGAGAAAAAAATCATGTTTTCCACTGCGCGGTAATAAGCGACGCCAAAGAAAAAACTAATGAGAAAAAAAAACGAATGAATGAATGTTTTCAAAACTCAAATGTACCAGCTAAATGAATTTATAAATTTGAATTTGGAATTCTCAACCAAAAAGGAGATATTTTAGATCAAAGTGGTAAGAGGGAAAAAACGCTAATTTCATATGTAAGGCCCCAATATTTCAAAAGTAAAAAGGATTTTGTTATGCTAAGACATTTCGATTTACGATCTTTACCTTTATCATCACTTACCACCAGGTGGGAGTATGGTCAAGCACTAACTTATAAGAAGTGAAAAAAGGGAATATTAAAACCTAACAGGGGCGTGATAATTAATCAAGTATTGTATTACATAATTACATTAAAAATATGACTCCTTTTTAAAATTTTGCCAAAAATTTTTTTCATCGGCTTAGAAGCACTAAAGCTTGTACTTTCTACTTTACTTACTTTACTTTCTTGTCTTAATCGTATCGACTATAAACCAACTTTCATAATTTTAGTATAGTCGCCAATATTGTTTATTTAATAGTAATTTAGTAACAATACCATTAATTTATTCCATGCAGTCATAGCAGAAAGATACTGCTGCTCACCTTCTGTTCAGTTTCTTTCTCTAGCCTCTTACGCCATCACTCCACGCTATACGCAGTTCAACTGATGACAAGCTATGGCCCGTAGACACCTATATCTAACATTCAATAAGAATTAAGATGTAGATGCGTTATCACCACTATTGGTCTTTTGACCTAGCATGCAAAACAGTAGCATAATGCTGCTATTTTACCTTAAAAACCTACATGAATATTTTCTAAGATGCAGTATTTTTACATAAATCATAACAGGTGTGTTTGATAAATGATGTTACCTACTTAAATGCATTTAACTAAAATATTGTGTTAAAATTATAGACAGTAAAATTCTAGACACTTAAACATGTGTTATAATTTTCTATATTTACTAGAATACTTCTTATAGAATAAATTCCATTAAATTATAAAACTAATTTAGTAGATATTTTCTGTTTTCAGTTTATATAAGAGTATATATTGTGTTGAAAGCTGCAATATAACATTAGTTTAAAGGTTATATATTCGTTATAGTTGTTGACTTTGATACAAATATTTATTACACGTCTATTCTAATAAAATAATAAGTTCAATGTATACAACGAACTACACAACAAACTAAATATCGACTAAGTGCAAGTTAACATTTTAATTTGATTTTGATAAAATAAAATTTAGAAAGGATAAGCTTTTCTTTACCTACAAATAAAGAGACCATAAATTGTATTTGCTGTTAAGTGTGGTTGCGGTTTATTGGTTGTTTCAAGAGTTCTAAAGTTTCTCACGTTTCACTATAGACAGAGAAAAATTTCATAAAACATAAGTGTTTCATCAAGATTAATTAAGGTATTGTTTTAAAAAAAGGTATATAGTTGGACTTAAGTAAAAAAATTAAATGAACTAATTATCTGATTTCCATCCCGAATTTGCGCAACTACTTTTGGTGAGTTTCAAAATGCTGGATAAATTTAATTTAAACTTTTTTTATGATAATGTGCCATTTCTGAAGAGATATTAGAAGTTTTTATACTTAGTTCCTTTTAAGATGACCCACATTACTTGCATGTCGATATATGTACATGATTAATATATTCCATGAGGGAATCGACATTACTGAATTCGCTTGTACGGGCCTTGCGTATATTTTTGCCGTCACGAGTATGATTTATTTAATTTTTGTCATATGGTTCAATATTAAACAGTTAAATAAAATGAATTATTATTTTTAATTTATGTAATTTTAATAATCACAACATTTTTAAAAAGAAATGGTATTTCTAATACAGTGAATGACGTAGGCAAAAACTGGAGAATATTCAATTTAAATAATAAGTTTCTGAAAAGTAAGTTGATTTATACTTAAAGAAGCTTTGCAGTTTTTGGCACACGTTTCCTATAGAATTAATTGTATGTCACGGTGATGGTGGACAAATGTAGATTTAGCCTCTTAAAACTAGCTAGGTTAAACTCAGGTGTATTCAATTCATTTATCGCTAAAACTTTAATGGCAAATTCGGAATTATTGTTCAAATGACGAAACAATATGAATCTAAAGAAGTGATAACTCATCTGCGGCCTTCTTTATATATTTCTATGGACATCAGAGGGACTTAATGAACTTTTGTCATATGTTGTTCAATTTTATTAAAAATATATCTTAAATTTTGGTCTTAAAAGTTATTTTAGCCGATTTCAAAAAAGAAGGAGATTCTTAATTCGACTGTATGTTTTTTTAATTCTTTTGTATCTATGTTACGCGACATTTTCAGCGTTCAAGGCCCAAATTTTGAAGATTCTTAGTTTATTAAATAGGTTTTAATTTAGTGGTAATTCTATATAGTTTAGGAGAAAAAATACACCTAAATACACCCCAAGTGTGGCAAAATAGGGAAATTTTAACGTAACTATTTAGGCGACATTGAGATTGTGATACCTATTCCTTTCTCCAATCAAAAGGGTAAAAAACTAGCATTATTACTTTTTGTTAAAAAAATAAATTTTTAACAAAAAGTAATAATGCTAGTTTAAAGAACTACGACATAGTCGTTTTTACTGTTTAAGTTCAAAATAAGAACTGTTCATGGAAAAAATAACGGTGCTAATGCATATTCCTTAAAAAATTAAAGCACTCACTTCAGAATGTAAAAGTATTTTATTATTTTAGTTCTTTGAAGACGGTTTTTAGGTTTTTGTAAAAAGTATATTTCGTCCATGAACAATTCTTATTTTAACATCACCAACGACTACGCTTGCACATTAAACAAACGAAGGCCTGCATTTAATATAAGCAAGCATAGTTCAAAATAAGAACTGTTCATGGAAAAATAACGGTGCTAATGCTTATTCTTTAAAAAATTAAAGTACTCACTTCAGAATGTAAAAGCGCACCCTCTCAGAAATGAAAGGTGGCCTGTACCTTTAATATGTTGCTATTTTCTGTGTCTGTTTATATTATATTATCTGGAGGTTTACTTTACTATGCAAGGGAGAATTAAATCCGTAAACATAGATTTACATAACCGATTGGAAAAAATGAGATTCAAGAAACTATAATTTATTCACACGTGTATATAACAGACAGACCGAAAACTTGTTACTTTGACTTTGACTTTTTTCCAAATATTTTCAACACAAAAAAGAGATATATTCCATTTACTGATACAGCCTATCCAAATTCCGCTGCTGAACATAGGCCTCCCCAGAATTAATATAACATAGATTGCCTAATAGCCAATAATGATATTTGCAATAGTTGCCACGCTTGCAACCGTTGTCAAACGTAGTTTTCTTCTATTTTAGTTGTTATTGGGAAGACTACGCTCCTAATCTCCTAGTTTGTTTCCTTCTGTCACTTCTTACAAACCTCGCAGACCGGTATGGGATAGTGGATATTCTTATGCTACCCGAACATGGTCATCGACCCATTTACCAAATTTTCTATGCACGCACAAGTACTTGTGCTTTTAAATATTGAGATAATACTATGTACTAGATACTGTGTATATATTTCAATACTTTACACTATTATAATAATTTAATACTTGTTTTAGTATTTTACTATAGTAATGTAGGAGCGGTTTATTACATTTTATGGCACCTTTGATAAGCGTTCTGGTTCGTAAATTTGTATGCCATTAAAAACATAACTTGTAAAAAAAACCAAGTCTCGCAACTCAGTTCTTCTGCCGTAAAAAGTTGTGAGATCCATGCAATACCAAGTCGGTTAATTTATTCAGTCCCTACTTAAGGATCCTTCTGTTTTAAGTTATTACGTAATTAGCTAACCTAACAACATTTTATAGTGGCCATATCAATGTTAAAAATCTTTTATGTTTTAAATATATAAATTGACTTGGCCATCGCATTAAAACGCAATGTATCTCACAATAATCTGTGCAAGTTTAGGGGGTAATCTGTGCAAGTAATAGATATTAAATTAAATTAGATTGCTTAGTGCGATGGCCAAGTCAATCTATATATTTAAAACATAAAAGATTTTTAACATTGATATGGTCACTATAAAATGTTGTTAGGTTAGCTAATTACGTAATAACTTAGAACAGAAGGATCCTTAAGTAGGGACTGAATAAATTAACCGACTTGGTATTGCATGGATCTCACAACTTTTTACGACAGAAGAAATGAGTTGCGAGACTTGGTTTTTTTTACAAGTTATGTTTTTAATGGCATCTCATTTCTTTTTGTAGATAAGATAGTCCTACTTTTTTACCTTTCCGGTACCTTCTACATCTTGAATACCGACAACGTAACTATCTACACCTATTACACATATACAAGTACACTGATTCATTCACTGCAAATGTAACTTTGTAATTATATATATTTATATAGGATTACAAAGTTATATATGCGGTTGGTGTATCTAGAAAACTGGACCGAAATTATAAAATATTTTAGTTTTTCCTTGATTTATAAACCAAACACTAATCGTATTCCGAATTTGAAGCTTGTATGTCTGGTAGAAGTGTCTTAGAGTTTTGATGATCGGTCAGTCGGTGAGTGACAAAATTAAGAAACTTTGACTAGTTATAATTCTTAAATTACTTGTTAAAATTGAATGAAATTTGAAATTTTCCATGTTTATATAATGCCTACTTGGGTACTGAAAATCAGGCTTCTAGTTTGATCCACTACGAAGTTATATGGGGTCGAAAATGGCCTGAATTGCTTCGAGAAAAGTATGGTACGGCCGTGCCGCTTTTTTGCTCGACTTGGCGGGGGCACTGCCGTGCCCCCAGATTAAAACAGGACTTCATGCTGGCACTTCCGTTTCAAAGTGTATATCCTCATCACTCTTCCGAAGACTAGTTCAAATATTATGCAATATATTATTGTTACGAGCTTAGGGTTCGTGACAATAAAAATTGCCGATAAAATTACCTAAATTAACACTTTAATTTACTTTACACAAATTAAAGTTAAAACACTAATAATTAAATACACTAATTCACTTAATTCCGCTCCGAAGCTTCGCTTGTGTCGCTGAGTTCAACTCTGTGTCGATCGCATCTTGCGCCACCTATTTATTTAAATTAGCAAAATATCCGGAATGTTCAAGTAAACACGCACAAGGTAAGGAGAGTTCGAGTATAGATTTTCTAGAATCTTAGTTCTTCGGGTGGCGCTGTTGGTCGAAAGATGTGTGATGTCATTTACTGCAACGCTCCCCTCGCTCTCGTTCCTTACACTAGATGGCGCTAGTTGACTTATTCATGCAACACTGCCCCCTCCTAAGACATGCTCGTCCCGAGCATTATCGGTCCCATAATAACGCGCTAAGCGATCCACATGGACGATCTTAGGAGTCCCTCTTGCGCCTTTCTGTATCCGGTAGGTCACATCGTTGATCCTGGTTACAATCCGGTACGGGCCGTCCCATTTAGCTTGAAGCTTAGGAGATTTTCGTTTGCTGCGGACTGGATTGTGCAACCACACTAATGAACCTTCGTTGAACCCTTTATTGTTCATTTTGCGGTCGTACCGGGTTTTCATTTACTGATTTGACTGACATTGTCTGACGTGCTCATAAATGTCATTCATTTTGTTCCGCAAGTCATTTGCATAATCGGTTATACTGCGTGGGGCATCAGGTGGTATCCCGGTGATCAGGTCCGCAGGCAGCCGTAATTCTCTTCCAAAGTTTGCGAAAGCTGGTGTCACTGCTGTACTTTCGTGAACAGAACTTCGATATGACAACAAAAACGGTTGTATGTGCTTGTCCCAATCTCGTTGCCGATTGTCTACAACTTTTGCTAGGTACCTCTCCAATGTCTGATTAAATTGTTCCACCATTCCATCAGATTGCGGGTGATAAGAAGTCGTTCTTGTTTTATGAGTACCCATAACTCGGCAAGTTTCCTGGAATATTTGAGACTCAAAATTCCTTCCTTGATCGCTGTGAATCTCTAAAGGTACTCCAAAACGACAGAAGACTTCATGAACTAGTTTATCTGCAACTGTTGAAGCTTCTTGATTTGGAATGGCGAAGACTTCGGCCACTTAGTGAAGTAATCCATCACAACCATGAAATACTTGTTACCGCTTTCACTCTCCGGAAACGGCCCCGCCACGTCAATGGCTATTCTCTCCCATGGTGCACCCACATTGTACAACTTCAATGCACCTCTACTACGAGTCTGAGGTCCCTTTACAGCCGCACAACTTGTACATTTGCGACACCAGTCCTCGACATCGTTTCGACAGTGGACCCAGTAAAACCGTTCTCGGATCTTCAGTAGAGTTCGTTTAACTCCCAGATGGCCTCCTGAATAATCATTATGGTACAGCTGTAGAACATCCGGTACTTTACCTTTAGGGACGACCATTTGTAAATGACAGCTGTCTCCCCGAACATTTTCCCATTTACGGCACAGAACTCCATCCTGAAGCAGCAAGCTGTCCCACTGGGACCAGTAGCTTTTAGTGGTCGAACTCATCGCTGACACGTCGCTCCACTTGGGCTTGGGAGCACTGGCCTTCATCCATTCCAGGATCGGCTTGATGTCCGGATCTTCCTGCTGTGCACGTTGTAAGCTGTCCCTCCACTCGTTGCTGAGGTGGTCTGCCCTGAGCATCCTCACGGATACCACTTCCTTACTCTCTTGCCTAGTACAATGTTTGCAATCTTCAGGACAAGGTCTTCTTGACAATGCATCTGCGTTGCCATGAGATTTCCCGTTACGATGTTCGATCTCAAAGTCGTATTCCTGCAGTAGTTCAATCCACCTCGCAACTTGTCCTTCTGGATTTTTAAACTGCAATAGCCATTTTAGTGTAGCATGGTCAGTTCGTAAGTGAAATTTTCGCCCCAGAAGATATTTGCTAAAATGCTGCAACGACTTTACCACAGCTAGCAATTCGCGTCTTGTGACACAGTAGTTCCTTTCCGGTTTTGACAACGACTTGCTGAAGTACGCTATCACGAGCTCTTGGTCACCATTCCGTTGAGACAACACACCGCCAAGTCCTATATCACTTGCGTCTGTGTCAACTATAAATTCTTTGCTTGCATCAGGGTATCCCAAAATAGGTGTTTTGCACAGACGGTCCTTGAGCTCCTGGAATGCGATATTACAACTTTCATCCCAGCAGAAATGTCGCTTCTCCTCGGTTAGCTTGTGCAGAGGTTTGGCTATATCTGCAAAATTCTTCACGAATCGCCGGTAATAGGATCACAAACCCAAAAATGCTCTAACCTGCGTCTTGTCTTTTTGAACCGGCCAATCCTTGACAGCGGCGATTTTCTCTGGATCTGTGCGGATACCTTCTTCCGATACTACAACCCCAAAAAGTTAACTTGCCGTTGGAATAGTGAACATTTCTTCGGGCTCAACTTGAGGTTGGCACTCTGAATCTTCATGAGCACGCGTTCCAAGTTTTGAAGGTGTTCCTCAAACGTACGGCCCACGATGATGATGTCATCCAAGTAGACCAGACAAGCATCGCCAATTAGCCCGGTAAGTACAAGTTCCATCAGCCTTTCAAACGTTGCTGGAGCATTGCACAACCCAAACGGCATTACTTTGAATTGCCACAGATCCTTTCCCGTCGAGAACGCAGTTTTCTCCTTGTCCTTAGGGTCAATTTCAACTTGCCAGTAGCCACTTTTTAGATCTAGCGTGCTAAACCACTTTACTCCTGTAAGCATGTCCAGCGTGTCATCAATTCTTGGCAAGGGATAGCTGTCCTTCTTCGTAACGTCGTTCAGACGGCGGTAGTCAACACAAAACCGCATGCTGCCATCCTTCTCCTTCACCAGCACCACTGGTGAACACCATGGACTAGAGGAAGGTTCAATAACACCGTCCTTCACCATTCCTTCAATCATGATTTCCACTTCCTTTTCACGTGCTACCGGCAATCTTCTTGGCCGCTGACGGATAGGCAATTCTTCTCCTGTGTTTATTTTGTGTTGAACTAAGCCAGTCTTTCCTATGTCAGCATCGTTTGATGAGAATACATCGGCGTACTTGAGTAACAACTTCTTTGCCTTGACCAATTCGTTCGGGGAGAGAACACTGCGACAGTCTTCCAAAAGTGTGGTCACTCTCGTTTCTGCATCCATGCTGGGGGTCCCACTCGATATATATTGGCACCGACGTCACCAATCCACTTCCTCACAAGTACCAATTAGTGTGCCTTTTTCTATAATCTGGTCCCGGTCGCAAAGGTTCAGCACACGTACACCTGAGATGTCAGTGGTCCTGACCAAGGTTCGAACTACTTTCCATGGAAGGTCATTGTTTACCCTTTCCACAAGTACACAACGGTGGGCTTGCCCAGCGTTTCGAGGAAGACTAACCGGAACAATCGTTTCCGATCTCGGCGGAAGAACAATCTTCTTAATGCTGTACACGTTCCCTGGTAACGCACCTTCCATAAAAAGTTCCTCCTGTCCACATTTCAAAACACCTTGCTTAACGTCGATCTCGCAACAATTATTCCTCATAAAGTCTAAGCCTAGGATGCAGTCGTCCATTATATCAGCCACGATGACATTATGCAGGTAGATCACGTTGCCTAGCTTCAACTCCATCTCCTTCTCTCCACGGACAGGTATACGCTGACCGGTGGCTGTTACCAAATTAATGCGTTCTCGGTTGTATGCGGAGTCCCCAAGGAACTGACTTATAAGTTGGGAACTAACAATCGTACGAGAGGCTCCAGTGTCTATGGTCAGTTTACACGGCATTCCGTTGATCTCGCCCTTTATGATTAGGCTGTTCCCATCATGGGTTTGTGAGATCGAGATCCTTGGGGCTCTTTTAACATCAGCCAGCACCCGCCCCGCAGTTCTGGCTTTTACTCGTTTCCCTGCTGCTGGTGGGCGGTGCTGTTGGCGGCACTACCCTCCTGAGATCGTTCAATTTCCCTTTCTAGGGTTCGCTTAGGGCAGCTGGATCGAAGATGGCCCTTTTCCCCACAGCCATAGCACCTTGGGCTGTATCTTTTGTTGCGGTCGCGAACTGTAGCTGCTGCAACCTCCCTGACGTGGTGGGAACGATGATCCTGCCGCACGGCTTCCACTTCCAGTGCATGGGCCAAGGCGTCCTTAAGCGTCTCGTGGTGCCCGAGCCTTACAGCAGATCTGACTTCCAGGTCACGGATGCCGTCGATGAATGTCTGCACCAGGTTCCCTTCAATGAACGCAGGTACAGACCGGTATGCTTTTCGCACCAGCTTCTCCACTTCTAGAGCCCACTGCTGCAGGTTTTCGTTGATGCGCTGCACACGATCTTTAAGCTGCGCACGAAAGACGTGTTCCAGGTGACCGTCACCATATCTCGCCTCCAATGCCTCAAGGAGTTGCTCATAAGTCACTTCCTCACCGAGAGCTTCCAGAACTGTTAAGGCCTGGTCGCGCAGGCCTAGTGTGAGAGCAGTCATGGCCTGACTTTTATTCCAGCCGTTCGCCTTCATAACAGCCTCGAACTGGATTTTGTAGGCTGACCAGGAAGAAGTCCCGTCGAACGGTGGCACTTTGAACCCACGTAGCGAAGGTGTAGTAGCTAATACGGGAGCTGTAGTTCCATACCCAAGTTTGAGTTCGTCCAGTGATTTATTCATGTCAGCCATTACGTTGTCAACCCGATTGTTTACTTGGTCGATTCGGGTTTCAGCTTTTTCGATTCGGTTTTCAGCTTTCGCGATTTGGGTTTCAGCTTCCGACAGGCGGTTGTCATGCTGAGCAACCCTTTCCTTCACCTCCTTTATCTCCTCCCCGAAGGTAGCGTGAAGGTCCTTCATGAGGAGCATCTGCTCTTCCAACCGACGGGCCTGCTCCTCCTGTCCGCCCCGCAGCTGCTCTTCCAATCGGCGTGCCTGTTCCGCCTGTCGGCGAGCCTGTTCCTCCTGCTGGCGAGCCTGTTCCTCCTGTCGGCGAGCCTGTTCCTCCTGCTGCTCTTTCAACCAACGGGCCTGCTCCTCCTGTCGGCGAGCCTGCTCCTGCAGCATCACCATCAGAGCACCTAAGTCAGGTGCTGCAGATGTAGGAGCTACTGACGGGCCTGCAGCCGGCGGCTGGCCCTCCGACGTCTGCGGCGTTGCACCACCAAATCTTCGTTGGTCCGTCTCCTGCTGGCGTTGACTTCGGGTACGGACACCCTCCGTTTCCTCCTTAGGTAAAATCGGCATTATTTTATCCCACTTCTGACACCAATTGTTACGAGCTTGGGGTTCGTGACAATAAAAATTGCCGATAAAATTACCTAAATTAACACTTTAATTTACTTTACACAAATTAAAGTTAAAACACTAATAATTAAACACACTAATTCACTTAATTCCACTCCGAAGCTTCGCTTGTGTCGCTGAGTTCAACTCTGTGTCGATCGCATCTTGCGCCACCTATTTATTTAAATTAGCAAAATATCCGGAATGTTCAAGTAAACACGCGCAAGGTACCGAGAGTTCGAGTATAGATTTTCTAGAATCTTAGTTCTTCGGGTGGCGCTGTCGGTCGAAAGATGTGTGATGTCATTTACTGCAACGCTCCCCTCGCTCTTGTTCCTTACACTAGATGGCGCTAGTTGACTTATTCATGCAACATTATGTATTTCAAACGTTCACAAGTATATTGTTATTATTTATGCGTATTTAGCCTTTCATAACAAAGTATTGAAAATTTAGTTTTGAAGTATAATGGATGAAAAGAATATAAAGAATATTCTAATACGGCTTTATGCATTATAATTATAATAAATTATTTTTCTTTAAAAATCGTTGCCCCCACACTAGGATTTTCTTCTGTTCGTGGTGGAGATTTAAATACATAAATTGCACAAGAATAAACATCTTAACCCGTAACAATGGCTTACAGGTTACATAAATACTCGTTAGATGCGGGAATCGAACTCGCGGCATTGAGTGCCACAATGCTAACCCACTGCGCCATGAAGTCGTCATTTACCACTGATTCAAAATATTCTCCTTGACTAGTAATAACAATCCTAGAAACAATTTTATATATTTTAATATAATTTTATTTTAATTTGATATTTTATACGTGGTAGAGCCATACAGCAGTTATATTAGTAGTATAGTTGTAGCACGAGTGGGTCGGCTCGACCAGGGAAGGACCACACTCTCACAGAATACCAGCGCGAAATAGTAGCTTAACGCTGCTGTGTTTCGTATGGTGAGTGTAGAGACCGGAGATCCTTTTTACTGGAAACGAGGCATTCCATCTTAGTCCTCACGGGTGACAACGCATCTGCATTTTGATTCGTAGTCGAGGATAGATATGTAAATGTCTATAGGCCGCAGCAACTACTAACCGTCAGGTGGACTGTGTGCTCGTTTGTCACCCTATCCTATAAAAAAATATTGAGATGAATTACTATAGAAACAGCTCGCGGACGACCATTCCCTGGGGTACTTATCTTTTATATTGCAAAGGAGTTATTATAGTTATATTTCCTTATCACTATAATAACTCCTTTGCAATGTGAGTACCAAACCGACACTTTCGCATTGTTTTAAAATTTAATCACAATCTATGGGATTTTAGCTTGCAATTTTAGCTGGTAGGCGGCCCGTTAAAGGAGACCAGCCATCTGCACAGGACAGTATTATATTGCCAAAGTGTACGCGCAAGCACAGGTGCACTCTGTAATCTCTTACTCTCATAGTCCGATGGGGCAGCAAACCGACACGACCGCAGGGAGGTCTGCAGGACCAACGGATTGAAACACCGCCAATTTCCGAAGTCCTGGCTGCTACTGAGATTTTCTTACTCAATAAAAACTCAACAACGGATTTTTGACCTGACCTGGGATTTTAGCACCGGGTCCTTGTGACCAGCAGTCGTGTTTACGACTAACCTAGCTTAGGATTAGGGTTGCTAGAGCATAGTTTATTAACTATCAGTATGCAGCACGTACGGTTAATTAATTTACGTAGGCGGTCCCATAATTAATTGGCCTAACTATGAACCAATGAAGGAAATGAAACGAAACCAATTTTATTTTTCAATGTAATCACCATGAATACTAACACACTTCTGACATCTGTGAATCAACATCTCTTTACAAAAATAATCACATTTTTTATCCTCAAAATGACTGAAGAGGGCCGCCTGCAACTCTTCATCGCTTGAAAATTTTCTTCCTCTTAAGTCCCGCTTTAAATTTGGAAATAAATAATAGTCGGACGGGGCCATGTCTGGACTGTAAGGTGGATGTTGAACTTCTGTGAACCCGCATTGACGAACTGCATCCTTCGAAACACCAGCGGTACGAACAGGGGCGTTGTCATGGAGCAACAGAACACCTTTAGACAGCTTGCCTCTCCGTTTTTCCTTTATCTTGTCTCGTAATTTATATATTAAAGAAGCATAATATTCGCCGTTCACGACTGTATTACGTTCTTTAAAATCCACCATCAAAATGCCTTGAAAATCCCAAAATATTGTGCACATCAGTTTTTTAATCGATTGTTGCACCTTTGCCTTTCTAGGGGGCTTTTCACCCTTATAACGCCATTCCATTGACTCGCGCTTGCTTTGTGGATCATAATACGAGATCATAGTTTCATCACCAGTCACTAGCCGCTCGATCACAGTCTTTGGATTTTCGCCACAAAGATCCAAAAACTCCGAAGTGCAGCGCACTCTTTCCTGTCTCTGTACCGCTGAAAGAAGTTTCGGTACCCATCTTGTACTCACTTTTTTCATGTGAAGATGTTCATGGATCGCGCGATGAACGGTACTTTTAGAGAGCCCAAGCCTTGCTGCAATTTCTCTAATCTTCAAACGGCGGTCACTCAGAACCTCCTCTTCGATAAGAGCAATCGTTTCGGGAGTGAGCACTTCCACAGGTCGACCGTCGTGGCCAAAGTCTTCGACGGTTTCTCTCCCGAGGCGAAACTCTTTCACCCAATTTTTCACTGTGCTATAGGAGGGCGCAGACTCCTTATACACGCCATCCAATCGTTCTTTTATTTGGGCAGGGGATAAACCTTCTTTAAACAGAAACTTTATGACACTTCGATACTCAGTTTTCGACATTTTGAAAAAATACGCGACTCTCGTTATTCAAATGCCTGTTAAACTAAGACTCAGCATTTCATTTCGATGCGTGTTTCTTATATTAAGTGCACGATAAACGTACTATTTAATGCAACACAACATGTAGCGACATGTCGCGTTGAACTATATCAGGCCAGTTCATTATGGGACCGCCTGGTATCTGTAGTCGTTACATTATCATTTATATATATATATATATATATATATATATATATATATATATATATATATATATATATATATATATATATATATATAGTACCCGGTTGACCGAGCTTTGCTCGGTATTTTTCGCTCGGTTTTTTTTAATTCGTGTGTTTTGGAAATTATATTTAGATACAAATTACATACTGATGAAATACGATTAATATTTTTTGATCGTAGCGACATAATAGAAAAAACTGAACTGGTTATTTTATTAAAAATCATGAGTGCAATTAGTTTAATTTAAATTTTCGTGTTTTTAAAAAATACTAAAAAAAGGGCTCGAAAAAATAGATTTTCTCAAAAAAGAAAGGAACTTGAAAAAAAAAATTTAAAAAAAGTCGGTCGGTCTGGGCTCGAACCACGGTATTACGATTTAGTGACCGCCCAATATACCATTAAGCTATTTGTAATCGTAAATAAATTGTCAAAATTTATCTTCTTATTCTAATGATATTATAGCAGTTTTTCATTGCCTAAAAACACGAACAAAAAGACATTTTCTAAAAATAAATCCTAGCTAGATATCGATCTCTTTCGGGGGCAATAAATCGTTATTGCCCCCGAAACTCCCTGCACACAACATTTTATGAAAATCGTTGGAGCCGTTTCCGAGATTCCGATTATATATTTATATATATACAAGAATTGCTCGTTTAATAGTATAGGATATATATATATATATATATATATATATATATATATATATATATATATATATATATATATATATATATATATATATATATATATATGTGGGTGTGTGTGTGTTAAAACTCTTTCTATCACACGTAAAAGTCCAGAACTACTAAGTACCTCGCTTATTGTAGGGAAAATTAACTGTAATCGTCAAATATAATAGCAGACGCATTGACGTTCTTAGCACCAAAACTCCCGCACCTTTAATGCTACTGTCCGTCGCCAATTGGTATACCGGCATCTATAGCAAGACTTAAGATTTTTATGGCATTTGCCACCCACGGATCGAAATGGGGTGATGGATTCTCTTATGTCACCACCACACAGTAACCATTTATAACATAAAATTTGTTATGTACATACATAATACATAAACACTCACGCCTGTCACCTAGAGGGGTAGGCAAAGACTACAGACTTCCATTTGGCACGATCCTGACACACCTCTCTCGCCTCCTCCACATTCATATACATACGCATACATGCTCGTCGGTTAAGGGTACCCTAACTTGGCCCATTTTCGATTATCGCCAATTTGGTCGATAAACTTTCGCCTACGACGTCCCTTTCCGACTTTTCCATTCACTTCTGCAACATAAATGTGCTTTGTCAGTCTTTCCTCATTCTTTCTACATGACCAAACCACCGAAGCATTCCTTTCTTAATCCTGGTCACCGCATCATCTTGCAAACCACACTCTTCTTTTATCACACAGTTTCTCACCCTGTCACTCAGATTCAGCCCTAACATACTCCTTAGCGACCGCATTTCTACTGCATTTATTCTACTCTCGTGCTTCTTCAGCCACACCCAACTTTCACTACCATACGTTAAAGTAGGTACTAATACAGCACTGTGAAATCATATCATATCTATCATCCCTACTAGAGATATTATCATAGATTTCCTCCACCTCCATGTCGAGGTGTGTCGAGGTTGGTTCGTAAACCTGTATGACCTTTGGCGAATACCGTGTGGTAATTTTGAGTATAAAGTACGCAACCATCGTCGACACTCCCCCAGTCTTTACAAAAATAATCTAAAACCACCGAAGCATTCCTTTCTTAATTCTGGTCACAGAATCATCATGCAAACCACACTCTTCTTTTATCACACAAACACTCACCCTGTCACTCAGGTTCAGCCGTAACATACTCCTTAGCGACCGCATTTCTATTGCATTTATTCTACTCTCGTGCTTCTTCCACCACACCCAACTCTCACTACCATCCGTTAAAATAGGGACTAACACAGCATTGTGAATTGCCATACGTGCCTTTTTTGACACATTTTGACTTTTCACCATAGAGTGTAGTGCCCCATTTACTTTATTTCCTGCATTCACTCGCTGTTCAATATTTCCCATCCCTGCTGAACACACATCCCAAATATACAAACTCATCTACTTGCTCTACCAACTCCCCTTCTATTCTTATTTCACATATCGTTTTACTTTCTTCTCTTTCAAAAACCAGAACTTTCGTCTTACTTGCGTTCACTTTCATACCCCTTTCTTTTTTTTTTCTTTATGTGTATATATTATTAAGTTATTGTAATAATTGAATAAACATTACTTGATACAGCTGTGTTAAGTGTTAAACATAACTTAAAAAAGGAAACATAATTTACTAAGCTCGTGTTGGGAGTACAGGGAATACAAGAGTATATGTTAAATTTTAAATACCCTTTTTTCTCGTTTATTATATCGCATAAGATAGGAGAGGGAAGCGAGGAGCATTGCAGGTTATTTTAAAGCTTGATAATTCGAAAACACAAGTGGTATAGCGGTCTCTGGGACCACAGACTCATTTTAAATTACTTCAATGTTTACGTAGCCTTGTATGTGTAAACATAGGGAAAATACATAAAACATTATGACATTTTTTTAACTTTAAAAATGTGAAATAACTACGAACGTCAAAAGTATACGTTTTTAAATTTTATATTTAATTTATTCCAATTGAGTATATGTTGTGTAATATTAAGACAGACTAATATAACAGATGTACAGTTATTCCCTGAAAGAATATTATCACTACGTACGTTTTGTCATTCATTTATTTACTTCTCTGAAACAACAAGTAACATTACCAGGCCAAAGGGCCCATTTTCAAATATCAGTTTAAACTTATCCACTAAATAAATTATAACCTAACGAAATAAAAAAAATGAAACAACTGAAGCATTTTATTCAACTAACTTTATTTTTCAATATATGTTGTATTTTATCATCATTTTACTGAGCTTTTATCTGATGATTAAAAATTAGCTCCCGAAAACTAAAATTTTAATTAAACATGAAATTGTATTTGGTTGAATTAATTTATATTTGTGAGGCCAGTGTCTTTTAGTGGGTGAGAATATAATTTAGGTATAAGATAGCTTTAGCAACGTTTTTGTTCCTTATATACAAGGGAAACCTAAAATAATATAATCAGAACAAGAGAGAGTCAATATGGGTATGTTATTAATGAGCTGATCGACTTTAAGCATCCTCATACGGCCATCAGTAATGATGGCCGTATGAGGATGCCGCAGCCAGCCGTATGGTGATACTTAAAATCGCTGAGCGTGAATAGATTTCAACGAGGTAAATCATAATCAATACTACGTACGTATTGTTTATGATTTACCTCGTTAGGTGGTATTATACGTGCTTGAACCACGCTGCAGTTATATTAGTAGTATAGTTGTAACACGAATGGGTCGGCTCGACCGGGGAAGGACCACGCTCTCCCAGAATACCAGCGTAAAATAGTAGCTTAATGCTGCTGTGATTCGTATGGTGAGTGTAGAGAACCGGAGACCCTTTTTACTGGAAACGAGGCGTTCCATCTCAGTCCTTAGGAGTGACAACGCTTCTGCATTTATTCTGCATTCTCTAGTAAAGATAAATGTAAATGTCTATGGGCCACAGTAACCACTTACCATTCACATTAGGCAGGTGGAATGTGTGCTCGTTTGTCATCCAATCCTATAAAAAATATCTATTATATAATTGAGACTTATTACATTATCGATCCTTGCAATAATTTTAGAAAATTGGTCCGTCGTTCTGTCTGAACGCGTATCACGAGGTACATGCTATGAGGTGTGCAGCACAGGAAAACGACAGTATCTACTTTTATTATAAACATTGTATGTAGCCTCAAATACAACAATTTGCAAGAGCGCAAACACCGCGTGCTCGTACTACGCATGCATAAGCTGTGCTAATACAATGTTAAATCTAATTTTCCAGAGCCTTCAATTATCATTTACTCTACATATACAGATGCCATTAGTGCCAGTCTAGTTCGTTGACATCTACATGCCAACGAATTAAAGTGGCACCTCGTCCACGTATACTACGTATGTAATATCAAACATATTATGTAGCAATATTATATGTTCCATTCAAATAAATATGTAAATTTTAATAAAATAGTAATTTCCACTATTTTATTACTGAGGTTGAGTAAGTTGCATAGAAAGATAATAACAGCATAATATAGCCCATTTGTTTTCTGGTTCAGTCGAAGGAAACATCTGAAAATTATAATTCGAATCTCACCTTGCTGCACTTACACCAAGAAACTAAAAATGCAGTAACGCCTATATTAACAGAAAAAAAAGTTTGAAAGGCTCCAAAGCGAAATATTTTTTTAAAGAAAAAAGTTGCTGGATCAATAATAAATAGAATTTGGATGAAAAATCTTTTATAGACGTAGAAGACCGGATGGTTTTTGAAAAAATTTGCGTTCAAGGAACAGAACTTATTAAGCGTCATCTTAAGAAAAAAAAAATGTAAAAGTGGAAAGCTCTCACGAGCTAAGTATTCACAACAACTGCCATATTTAACTTTAACTCTATTCTTTAACTCCATTACTCTTTGTGTGTGTGAAATTGTTAATGTATTATTTAAATTGTTATGTCTGAGTTTCGTAGAGACAGACGATTATTTTTGTGTAGGAATCTAAGAAAGTATGTGTGACGCAGATTCCCTCCGCAAAAAAATGGCAGTTAGGTATCGGAAAACAACGCTATGGCTACTTCCCTCCTGTGTTGCTCTATGTATGCAAGTAATCCAGTTCGATTTAATCGCGGTGTCCTCCTATTTTCAACTAAAAAATTAAAACTGCGATTGCCAACCCACCAAACAAGCGCGACAACTGTGGCAAATATTCCCTTTACGACGCAATCTATGTATAGGCTTATTTTCTGTAGTGGACTTTTGATAGACGGTAAGAGTAAAAGCTAAGCTTGCGTAAATCGTTACAGCAGGTTTTGTTAAGGTCTAGTTTGTATTAAAGATAATTTTCTTCTACTGTTTACTAGTAAATTAAGACAGTTAATGACTGTTTGGCTTTGTTGCGCAATACACTAATGTGTAATAACGCAAAGGATATGAGGGTGCCGAACGTGACTAAAGTGTTTGGTATATGGTGCCCAGAAAATAGGTATGTAAGCCAAAAAATACATAGTGTTCGAATCAAATTTCTCGGATACATAGGTTTGAATTCGTTTTAAAAGTATATTTTTGCACTTTTCTCAGGTAATAAAGGTCTCCGTTTGAATGCTAATAAAACTAAGGTTCTGGTATTTGAAAAGGACGAAGAGAGAACGAAATGTGAAACATGGGTAAATCAGGAATGTCTGAATGAACAGTTAAATGAGATTGTATACTTGGGGAGTGCTTTCAGCCGGGATGGAAGATGTGATTTAGATGTGGATAGGCGTGTCGCTGCCAGAAACAAAGTCAATGGTGCCCTGAATGCATTAGTCAAAAGGCAAGGCGTGGTGAAGAGTGCACGCCTTGCAATACGTAACGCAGTGTTGGTACCGACTTTATTATATGGCAGCGAAACCTGGGTATGCCAGAAGAAGCATAAAAGCAACTTGAATGCAGTGGAGATGCGATCTCTTCGTAAAATGTGTGGCGTTACCATAGCCGACCGAAAGTGAAACGAAGAGATTCGCAATATGGCGGGATTGAAAGATGACCTTATCACAAAAATTGATAGGGGCGTACTCCAATGGTTTGGGCACGTTGAGCGAATGAGTGAAGACCGAATGGTGAAGAAAATATATAGAGCGAAAGTAAATATTAAAAGGTGTCGAGGTAGACCGAGACTAACTTTCGAAGACCATGTGAACAAATTGCTCGAAGAGGGGAGGGTCAAGAGTACTCGGATACCTAGACGTGATGTATGAAGAAGTTAATGAACCTGAAAGAAGCGAAAGAGGTATGTAAGGATCGTGACACCTGGCGATCTGTTCTCTCTGGCTACCCCGTTAGGGATTGTGCGTGAAGATAAGTAAGTAAGTAAGTAAGTTCTCAGAATTTCGATTATCTAAATCCCGAAATATTTGCCTATGCGATAGGTGATTTTTGGTGACAATTCTCAGTATGTTTCATGTCATTGACTAGAAGAGACATTAGAGTGTAAAATAGCGTGCGGAAAGGACAGAGGCTTGTGGGATCCCAGCCTTTATTCAGCATTTAGAAATTAACAATTTCTTTGGTGCCAACGAAAATCTGACCCAACTTGAGTTAGATTTAGGATGCTTCCTGTGAATTTTACAGCGGGCGTTTAGCCTTTTAGCTACATCGACTATCACAACATTGTTGTTTCCCATAAAGTTTACGTCAATTTAAGAAATGCTTAAAGTTGCTTTCTCATTATTCACTAAATGGCAATAGAAAGAGACAGTGATAGAGGTAATTAACATGTAAGCGGCTTCCAACGACTATAGGAAAGGCTTTATTTGAACCATTGAGTTGTGCAAAACTAAATTAATGATTTGAACATTAAAAGGGTTCAAATTAAATTTATAAAAGTTGAAAGTTTAGTAATATTTATATCCTTATTACAAAACACCGATTGTGCACAGTCTTTTACTGTTGTGGACCACAATTCCAATATTACTTAAACAGAAAACCATGCCACAAACTCTCCCAACAATTTTATTTAACAACTTTCATAATCTTTCATTACTTACATGGGGAAAACTTGACAGCAAAAAAAGTTCGTAAACTTATTACTAGGCAACCAACTAATCCAGGTAAAGATCATCTCTTTTGATCACAACTTTACGTTTTCGATATTAAATTTGTACTGTCTCTTATATTATGCTTATATTACGCTTAAGAACCGTGGTAGCTCAGGTTAAAGGTCAAGCTCTCGCTATAAATTTAATAAATTTAAAATAAACACTAAATAAAAACAATAAATACGATGAAACTGATTAATTCTTACGTTTTAAATTATCTGTTTCAAATTTATTGTGATTTTAATCATAACAAAACTGTAAATAGTTACCGATCTAAATAATTGATATCGATTTTTCTTAAGAATCGAATATTATACGTACTGATATTTTGGTTGGCATACCTAGTCCAATTAGTCTGACAGTTGTCAAAAGGTATTTCTAAATTTGGTTGAGTATAGGCATAGATTAAATAGCAAGTCATTTTATTTGTTGGAAGCGATTACGATAAATCACTCTAGACAAGTCAAGGCAAGGTGTAAGAATGTGTCAAAAAATGTTTGTAGTTACAGTTAAAATTTATGAATATTTATTCCGTACCTACTTCTTCAGGATATTTTTTCGATGCTACTGTTTAAATAAGTAACTCAGAAACGAATATTTTGTCGTACCATTTTCTAAACGAGCCATATTTCAAAAGTCTTATGATGAAGATAATTTATTAATGAAGTTGATTTAACTATACTATTTATATTTTTTTTCAGAAGCTACTTCTTAATTCTTTGTGAAGAATTAATGTCAAAATATTTAAATATGAATCAAGTTTAGAATACGCAGCTGCCCAGTAGATAAATCGACGTCCCCAGGTGACCGCAGCCATCCCTTCAGAGATACTTACATATACTAATATGTGTAAGGCCGGGGCGGGTCGCTAGAGATGTGTACTAGGATTCAGTAAATTTTTGTTTGATAAAAAGTATATGCACTTGAGATTAAAATAGAGATAGTTTTAAATCCTGAGCTGGGCCTCATATTTCATTGTTACTCATATTATCGTAGAATGGAATGATACTTCATTTAAATTTAGGCAGCATATAAACATTATTATTAATTTTTTTCTGACTTAAAATGTTCCATTTTTTCTTCCTTGATATAATCTATTATCCTTGGTATAGTCTAAATACCATCTTTTATCTGTATTTCTGCCGTCAAATAGCAGTGTAGGCACAGCAAGACAAATTGGCAGATTGTACTCTTCGGTCTTCGTACAATATGCCGCAGGATATGTATGTGATATATGGTACTGAAAAAATTTCGGAAACCAGCGTGTTTGGGAGGCTGGAAGTCGTCGAGTCTAGTTCCGAGACGATTCATAATGGCTCTTGAAAACAGCACGTAGTCGCGGCTCAGAAAGGAAATCCGTCTGTAGTTTTTCAAGAGAGCGTTGTCGCTCTTCTTGAAGAACAAGACCACCGCGCTTCTGCTCCACGCCTCCGGACAAGTGCCACCATGTCTTAAAAGACAGCAATTGAACGTTATAGACAGATACTTCAATTTTATTAATATGTATATAATATTAAGTTATTGTTATAATTGAATAAACATTACTCGATTCTGCTGTGTTAAGTATTAAACATAACTTAAAGAAAGGAAAGAAATTACTAAATGCATGTTGGGCAAAGAGTATGTTAAATTTTAAATACCATTCGTTACTCATTTATTTCATAGTTTAATGAGTTTGTGTTATGGTGGGAGAGGGGAGAGAGGAGCATTGCAGTTTATTTTAAAGCTCGATTTTTCGAAAACATAAGTGCTATAGCGGTCTCTGGAACTACAGATTTATTTTAAATGACCTCAATATATAGGTGGCCTGTTAACACATAGGGAAATGCATAAAATAATGTGAAATTTATTTAATTTTCTTTGTTTCTAAAATTTATATCTAATTTATTGAGAATCTGTTGTGTAATATTAAGACAGACTCATAGAACAAATTTACAGTTATGCCCTGAAAGAATATAATCACTACGTTTTGTCATTCATTTATTTATTTCTTTAAAACAACAAGTTATATTACTGGGCCAACGGGCCCATTTTCAAATACCAGTTTAAATTTATCCACTAGATAAGTTATAACACAACGAAATATAAAAGTGAAACCACTGAAACATTTTATTCAACCAATTGTAATTTTTAGTCTATGTTGCAATTTATCATCATATGACTGAACTTTTGTCTGATTAATAAAAATCACTCCAAAATACTGAATTTTTAATAAAATATGAAATTGCATTTGGTTTGAACTAATTTATATTTGTGAGGCCAGTGTCTTTTAGTGGGTGAGAATATCATTGAGGTATACGCTAGTTTTAGCACCGTTGTTGTTCCTTATATACAGCGGAACCCTAAAATAATATAATCATATCAAGAGAGAATCAATGTGGGTACGCTACTAATCAGCTGATGGACTTTAAGCATCCTCATACGGCCAGCAGTAATGACCGCAGCTGGCCGTATGATGATGCTTAAAATCACTCAGCGTGAATGGATTGCAGCGAGGTAAATCATAATCAAATAATAATGCTTTTGCCTTATATAATTGAGACTTATTAAATTATCGATCCTTGCAATAATTTTAGAAAATTGATCAGACGTTCTGGCTAAACGCGCATCACAAGTTACATGCTATATGTAAGCACAGGAAAACGAAAGTATCCACTTTTATTTTATACATCGTATGAAGCCTCAGATATAACAATTTGCAGGAACGCAAACACCGCTTGCACGTGCTACGCATGCATTCGCTGTGTTCAGAGCGATATTCTACATAATTAATTAATATCAATCGCTCCGCTCACTATTATCGAAAACCACAGTCATTAGCCACCTAATTTAAAATACTACCTAATTATACATGTATTCAATTAAATTGAAAATATTTGATTTTCATTGTTTATATACGTAAGTAAATTTATTTATCAACTATACAAAAACTGAGTTGTCTTATCGTTTAAATACTAAAGTAAGTACGTAATTAATAAAAAGCAATAAACGTAACTCTTTGTTTGAAGTTGACTGCATGTGTACATGGGCTACAGTAGACGGTTACCATCTGGTGGACCGTAAGTTCGTTTATCACTTAAGTTTTATTAAAAAAATGTAGATAAAACCACAACTTGTTCCGTTTGTAATTACTGAAAAACTCGCGTAACTAAGAAAAATATTTATATAATTAAATTAATTTAAAATTATTGACATTCATTTTCAAAACAAATATGATAACACAAAGTTCAACCCTAGTATCCACTCATTTTGTATATCTGATGGAAACAAAGGGTTATTTTTAGGAAATATTACAATACTTCTTTGGTTTTTAGTATACATAAGAAAATTTGAAATAAAATTCAGAAAAGCGACATTTTAACATTTTCTCTTGCTTGCCGCTGAACTACTAAAATACTGTAGGTACTTATATATTACAATTTCCGCTGTTGGAAAGCCATCCGCCTGTGCATCGCATCTTCGTACTGAAAGGAAATCTTTTAAAATAATAGATTATTTAATAATAGATTTCATAGATTGGCCACACATTTAGTTCAAGATTTAGCTGTAAACGTCACTGTTTCTAATGTATTAAAAAAAACATCGCCATAATTACTTATATATGACATTCATAATGATGGTTAATAATTACACTGCAGTTTACAGTTTACAGGAGCATTGCCGTAACGATGCGCGCGGGTTTTCCCCTTATTCTCTTCAGAAGTCCACGGAACAGAGACCTCCGCCATGGAGATGCCACATAACACGGTCTTGAGCGATTTTCATCCATTGAACTTACTGTAAGTCTTACCTGTTCGTAACTCCATCTACCTTACACTTCGCTTATCGGAACATAACTGTTACTCGAGATCATGTCCCTTATTGGTTGTCGGTTCTTCGAGCTTTATATTATGGACGAACAATAGTCATTTTATCTTACTGATCCGTTAGACTGTATCAGTTACAAGATTCAGAGCGTGAATTTCAAATTAATTTCCCCTTGTTCATTCTTCAGAAGAGACTTTTATATTAATTAACGTTAAAGGAGACGGTCCAAAATTGTATGAAGCGCAGGCCTGGTTTTGTACACGTAGAGAAACAAATTAAAATAATATGTTTTACCACTTTTGTTCATTAAAACCCACGAATTTGCCTTTATTTCAGTGGTATAAATGTTTTATTCTTTACAAAAACTGTAACACTAATGGAGAATTGAAGTCGTTTTGACGTTAGCTGTCAACTGCTACAAGCTATATATTAAGCTATAGCTTCAAGAAAAGAGCTTACTCCTTTCTAAAGGGCCGGCAATGCACCTGCAATTCCCTGGTGTTGCGGTTGCATGGGTGGCGGTAGTCACTTAACATCAGGTGAGCCGCATGCTCGTTTGCCCCTTCTTCTATAAAAAAATACTGTCATGAGGTTATTGATCAATTTACTGACCTTTCTTTATAACTGGCTTTACGGCTCTGGCTTCTAGCCCTTCTGAACCTGATATTTATTGACAGCTATTTGAATTCCGAAATGCTATGTTATAATTGTCACTGATAGATCAGGTAGGTTTATTGTGTAAAATTGCTAAAATGTCTCGAAACTAGTACAAAGGGAGGTAAGAAAGGTTTTACTTTTTGATAAAACACGAAAAACACGAAAATTAATGATTAGTGATGTGCTATTTTGGTCTTGGAACAAGTAACGTTCTTGTTGATATTTGCATATCAGTATCAATGCAAATGCAGGAGGAAACAAATGTAAAAGTACTAACTAATTGCAGAAAAGAAGATTGTTAGTATAAATTATCAATCATATTTAGTGTCAGATAGCTCAAAACCGAGATTAAATGTGAATAGAGGGTAACTCCGTTTTTCTACCCTTAAAAATCTACCCTGAGATGTATACTAATTTATTGCACTAATAATACATAATTTATTTAACTTTAGACTGGCCGTTTTAGGATGTATAAACTAAATAACCCTAAATACTAATTTCTGTTTAGGTATGTTTCTATCTGGCCTACAGAATGAAGTTAAAAGTGCTAAGATACAATTATATAACAGGTCTTCAACGTGTCAAAGTTACGCCTTGAGCCTTGACAGACATTTAAAGCCCGGATAATGTCATAACAAAGGTGTAAGCCTATGAAGTATAGAAAGTAAAGCATAAAAGTTATTGAGTGGCTACTTAAGGTAACATAAATATAACAGATTTATTTATTATTTACATATCCTACTTCAAAATCTTCTCTTACTAAAATGTCATCTAGAAATGAGGTTGGTGCGGTTATGGCATTTTGATACCGAGCCCATCCCAAATACCAGACAATGGTCATTATGTGGGCACAGCAACCCACTGTCCGTTGTCCGGAAATTCAACTGCAATAATAACCTGCAATCATCTCAATCTAACTTGTTCTTTGTCTCGCCAACAGTAAATATGTATAATAAACTCTGCCCGAGTGATTGCGAGACATTATACGGCCTCTTATTAAAACAGAGTCTTGTTGGGATGCTATTAATTGGGTCACAGCTTCCAGATCATTCGATATATCCACCTGAAACGAATCGTACTGTCTTATATGTTCCCCATAATAACTGCTTGCTTGCTTAATTTGGTATATCCCCAATCCAAAAATTTTGGGATCACACATGGTCACTACAGGAAAATATCTAATTCTGAAAACTGTTCAAGTAAAATAATTATTAGAATGTTTGTATAAAATCTAGAAAACACCATATTTAATTACCTCAATGGGGTAAATCCTTTGTGCAACTATATCCCTTTCAGGTACATCATGTAAAATTCGAACGTGCCTTTGAAATATAGACATTTTACACTGCACACAGTCAGCTTCATAATATTGATACGAAGGTCCTGGATTTTGCTGCCCTTCCTCAACATTGGTAGTTCTTTGCACATTTCTACACGCTGCAACCTAGCATGCATAACAGATGAATCCGCCAGAAGGAATCTGTAGGGGATTATAAAGAATATTTTAAATGATTAATTATATATAAATGCACATTACAGCATTCATTACTATATATATTAATTTCAAACATAGGTTTAATCGGAGGTGAGCTAATTTTAATATATTATGATGCAAGGCAATACGCTCAGCTTTACACCCATTTTGGGTGGTGTCACAGACGATTAATGTTACTTTAGTTAGTTTTTTGCGGCACCAATAATAAATAAATATGTTTTATTTCTTCATTATTTTTTAAAATATTAGGTTTGTTAAATATCCTTATTAGTATTATAAATGCGAAAATGTGTTTGTTTGTTGGTTTGCCTGTAAAAGACCTTTGGGTTAATAGTGATTTTTGCCTGAGTTGAGGACCTGTAGGCGACTTTTTATCCTGAAAAATCACAGAGATCCCGAGCGACTTTAAACCAAATTACACACGGACAAAGTCACGGGCAAAAGCTAGTAATTTATATTTTCATAATTTTATTTGTCATATAATTCAAACTAGAAAAATACTTCAAAACAAGACAGTAAGTTTAATAATACTGTTAGATTAATAAAAAGACGCGTGTTTACTTAGTACATGTAGACTTAGAAAATACATAAAATATAACCTCTCTAGGATGGATCCTAGCTATAATTTCATTTCAGTTCCGGGCCATCTGGTATTGAGTGCCTGCGTGTGTTGGCTAGTGACCGAAGACACTATACACGTACAATTATATTAAATAATGGTATATATGAAACTCCTTATCTACGTAATGTTTGTTGAGTTTCTGTCTAACAAAGATTACATACCATTGCACTCAGGTATCTGTAACAATATAATACTTATCATACCACGTAATTCCATGCTGTAGCTATATAAGTAGTATATTAATTTGTAGCACGAATGAGTCGGCTCGACTGGGGAAGGACCACGCTCTCACAGAATACCAATGTAAAATAGAAACTTAGTGCTGACTAATGAAACCAGAGACACCTTTAATTGGAAACGACGCATTCCGTCTTAGTCCTAACGGGTGAAAACGCATCTGCATTTTAATTCGTAATCAGGATGTCTACGGGCCACAGAAACCACTTACGATCAGGTAGATTGTGTGCTCGTTTCTTACCTTTATCCCGGAGAAAAAGAGCCACGTGCAGAAAATAATGGGTCGGCTCGACCGGAGAATGTCGACGCTCTCACAGAATACCAGCGTGAAATGGCATTAAGCTGCTGTGTTTCGTATAGTGAGTGTAGAGAACCGGAGATCATTTTTACTGAAAACGAGGCATTTTTTCAATCCTCAGGGCTGATAACGCATCTGCAATATGATTATTAATTGAAAATGAATGTAGATGTTTATAGGCCACAGCATCCATTTACCATTCGGTGGACTCTGTGCCCCTTTTTGTAACCCTAATTCTACACAAAAGAAAATAAAATTATGATGCTTTTTTACTTCTGGGATGATTAATATTTGGATTAGTAAACCTTTCAATAAACATAAATAATAACTTTTCTTGGAAAAATCTTCTCAGACATAAAATATCTTTCAGGACCCTCTGAAACAGAGTGACAACGTCCGCTACCCAGTCTCCGTTGACACCAAATACACAATATACTAGTACTATTGGCATTAAGGCGCTGAAGACCATTTTCATTATCTGTACCGACAGATAATTCTTGTAATACGTTTGCGAAACATTGTTAACATACTGGTCCATTCTCAACCATCTAAAACAAAACAATCAAATACTGAAATATATAAAAACTGTCATATCCGTTGGACTAGATATTGCCAAGTAATCTGTTATGATTAAAGTATGTGCGTTCTTACCAATTGACCTAGATTTTCAAGAATGGTAATAATTTCTGGACCAAAATCTCCAGCAATGTAATATTGCTCATTTTCTTCTATTGCAGAAGCACATTTTAAACAGTGCAACATGTTTTAACAGGTGAACTGAAAGATAATTACATTATATTAATATTATGCAACCATTATGAACTTATAGAGAAAATAATTATTATTTTTATATTGTTTTTTGATTGTTAACGGATTACACACAGAAGCATGTTATTCAAATGCGTTTAATAACTTAAGGAAACATCTGTTTTTACATACCAACCTAATGGTTGGAAACGTAATTCTACAGATGTCCGATATCAAGGAAATCAAAATCTCACATAAATCATGAAGTCCATAAATCAAAAGCCGAGTCAAACAAGTAGTAACAGATCCAAAGTCCAAATAAAAAAAGAAATCGCCAAAGTAATCCAAAAGACAATAAACGCATTCACGATTTCACAAATACACGAACAAGCTCGGAATGAACCATAGAGTAGAGTAATATATACAGAAAGAATAAACAAAAAATATCAGACTACCTACATTATTTCAAGACTTAAGTCACATGTCAGACATGACATTTAATCATAATTCATCATTAATTTCAACTCATTAAATGAGTTGAAAGGCGCCATCTTGTAAAATCATCAAAAATCGGGATTGCATTTTTATTTTTAGCAAGTCATTTAGTTGGATTTATTCTCTTATTGTATTTTTAGTAAAATCCCTTAATTTTTCGCTTTTTACGGTATAGTGGACATAGACGACCTGAAATGGACTGTCTCCTTTAAGTAGCTTACAGATTTTACATGAAAATTTTGAGGAATGCACGGCTTTAGAAATTAAAGATATTACGGAGGTTCGTTTACGATTCCGAAAGTTCGGATCTTCCAATTGATTTTGCACCTTCGATTCCGATAAATTTTTGTCGGAAGTTAGCTGCCGCAATCAGCGCATACGAACATGTTTAAACTTGTCGCGCGGAAAACCTCCCTGAAATGATTGCTTTGCAAGATCTTCCCTTCAGTTTCGTGGAAGGTATTGGATTCAGACGACTTATGCAGTTAATGGTGCCGAATTATCAGTTAAGGCAAAGACAATTTTTTACCGAATATACTTGTGCTGAATAATGTGTGTAATTTTATTTTCATAGACGTGCCCTTAACACATATCTCTTCTGTTTACATCTCCGATTCCGGTTCCGGTTCCGACAACGTGTTTGGTAATTCAATCGGAAGTTTTTATTGTGACGAACCCTAAGCTCGTAACAATAATTTACTTCATACATCGAAAACCGAAAAAAGAACAAACCCAGTAACAGGTATTGACGCTGTTAGAAACCATGTCTACGGCTATTTTACATGGGCTAAATATCCTTATGCGGCGAAGTTGCAAGAAAGTTTAGTAGATCCCGGCTTGTACAATGGCAGCATCGAGTCATTGAGCGTTTCGTTTTCAAACGTATGGGCTTCCGACACAAGAAATAATAGATACACGCAAAATAATTATGTAGAGGCATGATTTAGTTTTGCAAAAAATAACATTTTTAAGAGAAATGAAAAATATAACCAATTGGCACAACATCATATTCGTTGATAAAACGTGGTTAAACTCCAACCGTACTGTGCCACAGGTATGGACAGATGACACTGTAGCATCTTACTGGAAGGTAGGAAAAGGTTGGCGCCTCATAATTTGCCGTGCGGGATCCGTCGGAGTAGAATTTGTGAAAACGTTCTAATCAAAGAATACAAGAGAATACCATACATTATGCAGAAAAATTCAGTGTGGTTTATAAACCTTTTACAAAATATTCTTGCAAGTAGCACCATAATAATGAAAAAAAACCCGTACCATTCTGTAGAAATCGATAAAGCGCCAACCCAAGCGAATAAAAAGCGGATTTATTAGCCGAGCTAATGCAATTATCAAAACAAAATAAATCACGTAAACCTATTGTTGACATTTTGTATATTTTCCGATAACATCCGGTTGGTAAATACTCTGTTTTGTTATTGACTACGGATTTGACTTTTGCGGAAGTCAAATCCAAACCCTATTTTATTCTTGCTATTGTTGACATTTTGAATATTTTCCGATAACATCCGGTTGGTAAATACTCTGTTTTGTTATTGACTACGGATTTGACTTTTGCGGAAGTCGAATCCAAATCCTATTTTATTCTTGCTATAAATGCTGTAAGGGTAGACAGTGAAGGGGTCATTCGTAGATCAACAGACGTAACGCATAGACGTGTATTGTGGAATCTATGTAAATGATACTAGATTAGTGAAGTGTTCACTACGGTTGTGATAAATTGTTTCGGTGTGTGATAATAAGTGGATACATGTATTGTAAAGGCTAATGCCACATGAAATATACAGTTGTTAAAACAAGCATTTAATTTGATGTACCGCCATTCCTGTGCAAAAGTTCGTCGATATTAACACTATGTAAGTTATGAATAAATTATTTTTTGAGCCATGCTGTTGCAGTAATACATTCTTCACTATCGGGGTCGAACTCTGGAATAAGTGAGGCCGCGCGGTGTTCTTTTCCTGTAGTTACGGAGGGTAACTCTTCGTCTAACCCTTGCATTGCCTTTTGTACCTCAGTTTTCAATAGACTTCTAAGGATTTTCCGTGCTGCTGTGTTATTGCAAATTTATATATTTTTTGTATTATATTTAAATTATGATTATATATGATTATGAACAAACTGAATTACTTAATTGTTAATGTAGACATAAAATCGCAACGAGGGACTCGTTGATAAACGGATGGCCGAGTTGTTGACATTTTGTATATTTTCCGATAACATCCGGTTGGTAAATACTCTGTTTTGTTATTGACTATGGATTTGACTTTTGCGGAAGTCAAATCCAAACCCTATTTTATTCTTGCTATTGTTGACATTTTGAATATTTTCCGATAACATCCGGTTGGTAAATACTCTGTTTTGTTATTGACTATGGATTTGACTTTTGCGGAAGTCAAATCCAAATCCTATTTTATTCTTGCTATAAATGCTGTAAGGGTAGACAGTGAAGGGGTCATTCGTAGATCAACAGTCGTAACGCATAGACGTGTATTGTGGAATCTATGTAAATGATACTAGATTAGTGAAGTGTTCACTACGGTTGTGATAAATTGTTTCGGTGTGTGATAATAAGTGGATACATGTATTGTAAAGGCCAATGCCACATGAAATATACAGTTGTTAAAACAAGCATTTAATTTGATGTACCGCCATTTCTGTGCAAAAGTTCGTCGATATTAACATCTCAGAAGTGGGATACCGCTGAAAAGGAACTAATGTAAGTAAAGAGTTTTAAAAGAATATCTCTTTTTACCCTTTCTTAGTTAATTTATTAAACATGGCTACGAAACTTCCCTTTCTCGAGTTTGAGGAAATAATAGTCTGAATTTTAGTAATATTTTTCGTAAAACTGAAATATAATCAATTACGAAAATATGCAAATTATACCAGTTTGTTTTTTTTACTAGTATAACGCTTTCAACTTAGGAAAGGATCATAATATATATGGTTGGCCCAAATAAATAATTGACTTGTCAGTCTACATAATATGTGGTATGTTATTGGTATTTAACTTTAACTGAACATTTTTAAATGAAATATGTCAAAGAAAAGAACACAAACGTCATTTTCACTATAATATGAACATTAATTGTTTTACGAATAAGTAGTTAGTTTCACTAAATTAAGTTATAATTTTTTTTACATGAAACAATTGTTTCTTTTTATTTCATGAATCATCATGTCTAAACGGATCGGCAATCATTACCGAGAGCTGAGATCTCATTCGCGAGATGAGCTACGAGAGACAAGATCATCAAGGTCCTGGCGTCGAGCCGATCATGGCACGTTCAGCCGTGAGCGTTCTCTGTCGATAAGCAAGCGCAAGGAGAATAAATCCCGGCACCATCGCCACCAGCGGCAACGAAAGACTTCAAGCAGCAGTTCGCCCGCGTCAATAGATGAACCAAGGTACAATGAAACGAAATTATTTGAAAAATTTATAGACGTTATGAAAGATTTCAAGAACGTAGATGATCGTGATAAATTTCCTGTCTTTAATAACGTTATTCCTGAATTCGACCCGCTTTGTAATCAATAGACGCATGGATCCATAAGATTGAAGTGTGCCCAAATTTATAATTGCGATGAAAGACAAATTATACATTACTCCTTGCCTAAATTAAATGGGGTAGCAAGAACGTGGTTATCAGGGCTTACCTACTTTACTTTTTTCCTGGTCTGAATGGAAGTTCAAACTAAAGGAGTCTTTTCCTTTACGTGATAACTACGCAGAATAACTAAAGGAGTCTTTTCCTTTACGTGATAACTACGCAGAATTTAACAGAGATGCTCAATAAGAGAGTTCGTTTTGGTGATTCGCTAGAACTTTATTATTCAAAAATGAACTTACTCAATCGTTGTGAGATATTTGGAAAAAGGTCCGTCGATTGTTTGATTTCTGGCATTGACGATAGGGTTATTAGATTAGGGGCACAAGGTGCAGAATTTGGCGAACCTGAACGAGTGCTAAAATTTTTCAAATATATTAAAAAAGGACAGAGAACGTCGATCAAATACTACGATACTTAACAATACACAACCTATTTCGAAACCTAACGCATCGCACAGGCCTAATTACGGTCAAATGTCATGCTTTAATTGTAAAGAGATAGGACATCAATTTTTCGTTGTAGTAAACCTAAGATTAGATGTAATAATTGTAATTTTCTGGGACATATAACCTCTGAGTGCCCTAGGGAGAATCGAGGTACCAAGGAAGGAAATCTAAAATCAGTTCTTATAGTAGATAACACGGCAAATACGAGTAGTAAATATAAGATTCCATTGGAAATTAATGGCCACCTTACGAACTGTCATGTCGATCTCGGCAGTGAGGGTACCTTGATCCACCTTAGTACAGCTCAAAGCCTTGGACTAAACTGGCGGCAAGTTGAAGGCCCAGTACTCAGGGGATTAGGAAATACACCCTATAGACCATTAGGTAAAGCCCTAGTGACTATAGAGGTTCAGAGTGTCCAGGAAAATAATGTGAAAGCCCTTATTATAGATGATGTCTTAATTAATTGTTCTGTTCTCCTGGGACATAGTTTACAGAGAGACCTAATTTACAAATAATAAAAACAGATACAGGCATTATATTTAGAAGATTAGTCAATACGGATTTGCAAAAGTACCCTTTATTTTGTTCAACTTCTTTAATAATACAGACTACTGAAACAAAGTTAGTTCGTGTGAAAGGTAAAGACAAAAATTATAATGGCAAAGTTTATGTCAATGGGAGTATTAGGCGCTTAAACAAATGGTGAAGCATATTATCTATTCCCCGGAGAATACAATTTGTGCGGAGGTTCTGGGGGGGCTCTTGTACAAAATATTGGAGATAAAGAGGTTAATTTTAAAATTGAACAATTAATAACTAAGGAGCATGGTAATTGGCGAAGCACTTTGACAAAAAGAGACCTAGTACCACGGATCGCCAGATGGTGGATCCAGTTTATGGAGTTAGATTGTGAAATAGAGTATCGGCCTGGGGAAAGGATGACACATGTGGACGCGTTAAGTAGGGGAGCAGTAGCAAGTACTGGAAATAATGAGCGGGCCCTAGACGTTCTTAATGTTGGTACAGAAGATTGTTTAATTACAATTCAGCAAAATGACGATGAAATTAAACGTATTGCGTGTGTCCTTCAAAGTTCAGTGACGAAAGAAGTAACGGATATTTTTAAGAATTTTAAGTTGAAAAACGGGTGAGTATACAAAGTTATGAATGATAACACTTTGAAATGAGTTAGAGTAGACCCAAAGGGGCTGGGTGGCAAATCCTTAAAAGCAACCATGACGATATTGGTCACTTTGGGTACAACAAAACACTTTCTCGTATCAAGGAATCATATTGGTTTTCCAAAATGCGTCGGTTTATAAAAAAGTATGTTGCAGTTTGTATGAAATGTCCTCAACATAAAGTACCTGGTGGAGCTAAAGCGGGAGAACTCCATCCAATTCCAAAGATTGATAAACCGATCCATACGATCCATGCGGACCATTTGGGCCCTTTTATAAGAACAAAACGTGGAAATACATTCTTGTAATCGTAGATGCATTTACAAAATATATAAACCTCACACCAGTTCGAAACACTAAAGCTACCTCATCGATTAGAGTATTTTGCGAGCATATCAGCTATTTTGGAACACCGTTTAGGCTTATTACAGATCAAGGGACTAGTTTTACTAGCATTAAATTTAAATCGTATATCAAATCTTGTGGAATAAAACACGTGTATAATGCTGTGCCAACGGCCAAGTTGAGTGCTATAATCGTTCTTTTCTAGCAGCTCTCGCAACAATGAAGCACGATAAACCAAACGGTATTTGGGACGAACATCTGCCCGGCATTCAGCTTGGGCTCAACACAAACATACACGCAATTACAAAAAGACTCCAACTGAACTTCTATTTGGGTATAAAGTAACGAATCCAAGTCAAGGCATATTAAACGAAATTATTTTAGAAGTAGCACCCGATACCACAGCAAATAATTTAAATGAAATTCGAGTCGAAGCTAATGAACTTATTAAAAATCAACAAAATAAAGATAAAGAAAGATATGATAAACATAGAACTACCGGGGTTAGATTTAATAAAGGAGATTTAGTAAGAGTAATTAAAGCAGTTACTGGTGTAGAAGGGCAATCAAAAAAAAAACTTGAGCCAAAATGTCAAGGACCTTATAGGATAAAAAAAAGTATTACCAAATGACCGTTTCATAATCGAGGACACTCCTCTATCAAGAAAGGGGAGGCGTCACGAGGCTGTTGTGGCCATTGATAAAATTTTTCCATGGATCATGTTAAATCATAATGCGTCTACTGATTGTGATGAGAATTCAAGTAATAACAATAGCGATAGTGATGATGAATAAAAATAGACTGATTGTTGTATGAGATAAGTTTTAGGTTCTGAGTGAGGGTCGTAATCCCTAGACAAGGTCTTCGGCTGGAGTAGCAATACCCACTCTTGTGTCTGCAATCGATGACATGGATTGTCTGCTCAAGTGTGAGGGGTCGTTATCCCCTGACTAAGGTAATGTGTCGGTATGCACTCCCACTCGTTTGAATCTGTAAAAATACTGAATGTTAGATTTAGGTTAGGAGTGAGGGTCGTAATCCCTAGCCAAGGTCTTCGGCTGGAGTAGCAATACCCACTCTTGTGTCTGCAATCGATGACATGGATTGTCTGCTCAAGTGTGAGGGGTCGTTATCCCCTGACTAAGGTAATGTGTCGGTATGCACTCCCACTCGTTTGAATATGTAAAAATACTGAATGTTAGATTAAGGTTAGGAGTGAGGGTCGTAATCCCTAGCCAAGGTCTTCGGCTGGAGTAGCAATACCCACTCTTGTGTCTGCAATCGATGACATGGATTGTCTGCTCAAGTGTGAGGGGTCGTTATCCCCTGACTAAGGTAATGTGTCGGTATGCACTCCCACTCGTTTGAATATGTAAAAATACTGAATGTTAGATTTAGGTTAGGAGTGAGGGTCGTAATCCCTAGCCAAGGTCTTCGGCTGGAGTAGCAATACCCACTCTTGTGTCTGCAATCGATGACATGGATTGTCTGCTCAAGTGTGAGGGGTCGTTATCCCCTGACTAAGGTAATGTGTCGGTATGCACTCCCACTCGTTATTAAACGTACATAAGATAATTTATATAAGTTGAAAGATGAAATGGAAACAAAAAAAAAAGTTTATTGCTTAATTGATTTAAATTATAATGAACCTATCCTTAACCATAAGAAATGTATTTAGCTTTTAAGAGCCTTAGAAACTATTACTTCTGGTTTTATGTTACAATAAATTATATTTTAAGATTTAATACAAAATGTAACTAGCGTATTAAATAAACTAATTATTAGGATCCAAATATGGTTGAATATTAATGTGATTTGATGATTTTTTGTGTTCACTACCATATATTTCAGCTTCTTAAATCAACGTGATATGATAATAATAATAATGAATAGATTAACTTATAATAGTGTTACGAGCTTAGGGTTCGTGACAATAAAAATTGCCGATAGAATTACCTAAATTAACACTTTAATTTACTTTACACAAATTAAAACTAAAAACACTAATTCACTTAATTCCGCTCCGAAGCTTCGCTTGTGTCGCCGAGTTCAACTCTGCCCGATCGCATCTTGCAGCGCCTATTTATTTAAATTAGCAAAGAAACATCCCGAATATTCAGGTAAACACGCGCAAGGTACCGAGAGTTCAAGTTTTAAATTTCAAGAAGTTTAGTTCTTCGGTTCGAGACTAGATGGCGCTAGTGCCGTCGATTTGAGCGCGTAACACTGCCCCCTCCTAAGACATGCTCGTCCCGAGCATTATCGGACCCATAATAACGCGCTAAGCAATCCACATGGACGATCTTAGGAGTCCCCTTTGTGCCTTTCTGTAACGGCTCGGCAATGTCAAGGGATGTCCTATCCCGTGGTGCACCAACATTGTACAATTTCAGTGCTCCTCTACTACGTGTCTGAGGTCCCCGTACGGCCGCACAACTTATACATGTACGACACCAATCCTCGACATCGTCACGATAATGGACCCAGTAAAACTGTGCTCGGACCTTCGGTAGAGTTCGTTTAACTCCCAGATGGACTCTTGAACGACCATTATGGCACAGCTGTAGAACATTCGGCACTTTAGCTTTAGGGACAACCATTTGCAAACGACAGCTGTCTCCTCGACTATTGTCCCATTTACGGCACAGGACTCCATCCTGAAGCAGCAAGCTGTCCCATTGGGCCCAATAGCTTTTCGTGGTTGAACTCATCGCTGAGACGTCCCTCCACTTAGGCTTGGTAGCACGGGCCTTCATCCATCCCAGAATCGGCTTGATGTCCGGATCTTCCTGCTGTGCATGACGTAGGCTGTCCTTCCACTCGTTGCTGAGGTGGTCTGTCCTAAGCATCCTCACGGATACCACTTCCTTACTCTCTTGCCTACTACAATGGTTGCAATCTTCAGGACAAGGTCTTCTTGACAATGCATCTGCGTTGCCGTGAGATTTCCCGCTGCAGTGTCGGATAGTAAAGTCGTATTCCTGCTGCTGCTGGGCGGTGCTGTTAGCCGCACTTCCTTTCTGAGACCGTTCACCTTCCCTTCCTAGGGTGTGCTTAGGGCAGCTGGACCGAAGATGGCCCCTTTCCCCACAGCCGTAGCACCTAGGGCTGTATCTTTTATTGTGGTCGCGAACCGTAACTGTAGCGTGAGGTGAACGATGATCCTGTCGCCGCCAGGCAGTGCCGTTAGCTGCACTACCCTCTCGAGATCGATCAACTCTCCTTTCCACGGTTCGCTTAGGGCAGCTGGATCGAAGATGGCCCTTTTCCCCACAGCCATAGCACCTAGGGCTGTATGCTTTGTTGCGGTCGCGAACTGTAGCTGCTGCAACCTCCCTGACGCGATGGGAACGATGATCCTGCCGCACGGCTTCTACCTCCAGTGCATGGGCCAAGGCGTCCTTAAGCGTCTCGTGGTGCCCGAGCCTCACAGCAGCTCTGACTTCCAGGTCGCGGATTCCGTCGATGAATGTCTGCACCAGGTTCCCTTCAATGAGCGCAGGTACAGACTGGTATGCTTTTCGAACCATCTTCTCCACCTCAAGGGCCCACTGCTGCAGGTTTTCATTGCTGCGTTGCACGCGATCTTTAAGCTGCGCGCAAAAGACGTGTTCCAGGTGAGCGTCACCATATCTCCCCTCCAATGCCTCAAGGAGCTGCTTGTAGGTCACTTTCTTACCGAGAGCTTCCAACACGGTTAAGGCTTGGTCGCGCAGGCCTAAGGTGAGTGAAGTCATGGCCTGGCTTTTATTCCAGCCGTTTGCCTCCATGACGGCCTCGAACTGGATTTTGTAGGCCGACCAGGAAGAAGTCCCGTCGAACGGTGGTACCTTGAACCCACGTAGCGAAGGTGTAGTAGCTACTGCGGGGGCTGCAATTCCATCTCCAAGTTTGAGTTCACCCAGCGTTTTCTTAACTTGGTTGATTTGGGTCTCATGTTCTTCGATTCGGGTTTCAGCTTCCGACAGGCGGTTGTCATGTTGAGCAACCCTATGCTTCACCTCCCTTATCTCTTTCCCAAAGGTAGCGTGAAGGTCCTTCATGAGGAGCATCTGCTCTTCCAACCGACGAGCCTGTTCCGCCTGCTGATCTTCCAACCGACGGGCCTGTTCCTCCTGTCGGCGGGCCTGTTCCTCCTGTCGGCGGGCCTGTTCCTCCTGTCGGCGGGCCTGTTCCTCCTGTTGGCGGGCCTGTTCCTCCTGTCGGCGGGCCTGTTCCTCCTGTCAGCGGGCCTATTCCTCCTGTCGGCGGACCTGTTCCTCTTGTCCGCTCTGCAGCTGCTCTTTTAACTGACGGACCTGTTCCTCCTGTCGGCGAGCCTGCTCCTGCAGCATCACCATCAGAGCACCTAAGTCGGGTGCTGCGGATGTAGGAGCTACTGACGGTCCTGCAGCCGGCGACTGGTCCTCCGACGTCTGCGGCGTTGCGCCACCAAATCTTCTTTGGTCCGTCTCTTGCTGGCGTTGACTTCGGGTACGGACACCCTCCGTTTCCTTCTTAGGTAAAATCGGCATAATTTTATCCCACTTCTGACACCAATTGTTACGAGCTTGAGGTTCGTGACAATAAAAATTGCCGATAAAATTACCTAAATTAACACTTTAATTTACTTTACACAAATTAAAACTTAAAACACTAATAATTAAACACACTAATTCACTTAATTCCGCTCCGAAGCTTCGCTTGTGTCGCCGAGTTCAACTCTACCTCGATCGCATCTTGCAGCGCCTATTTATATAGATTAGCAAAATATCCAGAATGTTCAAGTAAACACGCGCAAGGTACCGAGAGTTCGAGTTTTAAACTTCAAGAAGTTTAGTTCTTCGGTTCGAGACCAGATGGCGCTAGTGCCGTCGATTTGAGCGCGTAACATTAACAATAAGTAGATTAACTGTGTTATTGCAAATTTATATATTTTTGTATTATATTTAAATTATGATTATATATGATTATGAACAAACTGAATTACTTAATTGTTAATGTAGACATAAAATCGCAACGAGGGACTCGTTGATAAACGGATGGCCGAGTTGTTGACATTTTGTATATTTTCCGATAACATCCGGTTGGTAAATACTCTGTTTTGTTATTGACTATGGATTTGACTTTTGCGGAAGTTAAATCCAAACCCTATTTTATTCTTGCTATTGTTGACATTTTGAATATTTTCCGATAACATCCGGTTGGTAAATACTCTGTTTTGTTATTGACTATGGATTTGACTTTTGCGGAAGTCAAATCCAAATCCTATTTTATTCTTGCTATAAATGCTGTAAGGGTAGACTCCTTTCTGCCAAGGAGGGTCGCGTTCGTATACGGCTTAGAGATCTCTAGTCAGATCGTTAAGCCAATTCCTAAAAGGTTGGGTTTAGTGGGTAAAAGTCGCCACATAACCACGCAGCCGGCTGCGTGGTATGCTATGAGCATTCCCAACCTCCCTCCCCCGCTTTCCGGAGGGTTTCCCATATTTGCTTCGGGCGCAAAAAAAAAAAAAAAAACAGTGAAGGGGTCATTCGTAGTTCAACAGTCGTAACGCATAGACGTGTATTGTGGAATCTATGTAAATGATACTAGATTAGTGAAGTGTTCACTACGGTTGTGATAAATTGTTTCGGTGTGTGATAATAAGTGGATACATGTATTGTAAAGGCTAATGCCACATGAAATATACAGTTGTTAAAACAAGCATTTAATTTGATGTACCGCCATTCCTGTGCAAAAGTTCATCGATATTAACACTATGTAAGTTATGAATAAATTAGCAGAGGATGAAACTGATTAATTTTATGTTTTAAATTATCCGTCTCTAATTTATTCTGGTATTGATCAAAACAAAACTGTAAATGATTTAATGATCTAAAGAATCGGTATCGATTTTCCGTAAGAATCTAATGTTATACGTACCGATTTTTTGGTTGGCATACCTAGTCTAGTTATTCTGACAGTTGTCAAAAGGTATTTCTAAATTTAGTTGATTATAGGGTAGATTAAATAGCAAGTCGGTTCTTATTTAAATATTTACTTATTGGTAGCCATTATGATAAATCACTCTATACAAGTCAGGGTAAGGTGTCAGAATACGTCTAAAAAAGAATTGTAGTGTAACAGTTAGTAAAATAAAAAGAAGGTAGAAAACTATAAACACAATAATTTTATTTAATTTTAATATTTCGACGGCGTTTCGTCTTACAAAGAGCGGTATTATAAGAACTCCCAAAAATGAGGTTGTAAGGCACTATATAGCTGGACTCCCTACCAGAGGCATCCGGTAATTAGAGTGGTGGCTTTGGTTTGGCTTGGCTACGATTGGCTGGCTTGAATGGTGCGCTGTGATTGGCTGTGGCGGTGTGGCGTAACATTCGGCCGTCCTGAAACAATAATTGCTCCCGCAATGGGAGAAAGCTTGGTTAACTTTCTAGCAGATCAATAAGGTCCTCCGTTTCTAGTTGTTCATCGGAACTACTGGCACTGTCAGATATGGGAACCGTACTGTGATATGGCCTCAAGGAGTCCGCTGCAACCAGGCCTGTGAAGGCCCTGTAGCCTCGGAGTCCCTTAATATTTCGAATCCTATATCTGTCATTGCCCAACACCTTGATTACAATATATGGACCTGAGAACACGTCGTCAAGTTTAGTGTTCACCTTAGTCGCACTACTTGTTGGTGCTTGCCGCCAAAGAACTAAATCCCCCTTTTTATAGACACGACTTGTTTTGCGTTTCTTATCAAAGTTACGTTTCATCCTATCACTGGCTATTCTTAACTGTGCACTGGCTTTGTTACGCCTAATCTCCACTGGCTCACTGACACTTTCATTGGTAACAATGTCACAACGTGGCCTTGAGCTTTTGGAAAACATCAAATCATAGGGCTTGTAGGTTGTACTTTCATTCGCGGTATTGTTAATACCCCAGAGGATATCAGGTAAGCTGTTCGCCCAATTATTTGCAGCCTCGCTAGGATCTGTGGCACGCAAGGCATTCAATATGGTACGGTTGGTGCGTTCCACTTGACCATTCGCTCGCGGGCATGCAACGGAGGTTAAGATGTGCCTAAACTGTTTATCAGACGAAAACCTTTTGAAGTGTCTACTGGTAAAAGCCTTCCCATGGTCATTTACAAGTTTATGGGGGTAACCGAATAAACTGAATATTTTTCTGAGTGCTCTAATGGTTTCCACGGAATTGAGTGTTCGAGTTGGCTCAGCAATAACAAATTTAGAAAAGGAATCTGTTATAACCAGCATATACTGATAGCCTTTGGCTGTCTTGCAAAATGGGCCTAAGTGGTCGACATGAATCATGATCATGGGCTCTGTGGGTTTGGGAATAGGGAACAATTTTCCTTCTTTCTTTCCATGATCATTTTTACCATAAGCACAATGAAGGCAAGCAGTAACATACTTTCTAATAAAGCGAGTCATTTTTGGAAACCAGTAGTCCTTTTTTATCAATTCCATACACTTTTGGAAACCTACATGTCCTATGTCATCATGGTGCATCTGGACTAGCCTCCATCGAGCTAATGCTGGCACTACGAGACGATTACCATGCAATGTCTTTTTATATAATCTATCATCTAAGAATACATAATTATTTGTTATTTCAGTGGCGGCTGAGCCATCCCTAAGCTGGTCGATGATTCGCTTCAACTTGTCATCCTGATACTGGACAGTATAAAACCAGTCTGACACTTCAAGGCGATTCACATTCACAGTATCGATTGGGTTCCTACTTAACGCGTCTACATGTTTCATCCTCTCTCCTGGTCTATACTCTATACTCATATCAAAATCTTGGATTGAAAGCCACCACCTGGCTATACGCGGGATAATGTCACGTTTAGTTAAAGTGGCACGAACAGCTGTACAATCAGTCACGACCTTGACATGTTTGCCTACGATGTACGCCCTAAATCTACGCAACGATTCGACTACCGCAAGAGTTTCAAGCTCGTAGCTATGATACATGCTTTCTTCTTTACTCGTTACCCTACTGAAATACATAACGGGGCGTAATGAATTATCAGTTTGTTTTTGCAACAAAATGCCTGCGATACCTGATTTGCATGCATCCATATGAATCTCCGTCGGTAATGCAGGGTCATATAAAGCTAGTATAGGTTTTGTACACAAACATTGTTTTAATTGTTCAAAGCTATTAGATTGTTCACGGCCCCAATTCCACGCTACGTTTTTTTTTGTTAAGTCGGTTAATGGGCGAGCAATTAACGCGAAATTTTTAATAAATTTACGGAAGTAACTACATAACCCAATAAATTGACGTATCTCGTGACCGTTACTAGGAGTGGGAAACTGTGACACTGCTGCCAACTTATATTCGCCCGGTTGAATGCCACTCGGTGTAATTTCGTGTCCTAAGTATGTGATTTTATTTTGCAAAAATGAACACTTACTCATGTTTAGTTTTAAATTTTCTAATCTTATTTATGAAGAACCTTCTCTAAAATATCTAAGCCTGACTGCACATCAAATGATGGTAACAACAAATCGTCTAAAAATGCTAACACTTCATAGTCGTTCGTAAAATTATTGCGTGTTTTCGTAATACCGCCTTTTGAAAAGTTATTAGGATTTCGTAATGAATCTACGATCTTGTTTATAAGTCGCATAAAAACTGCTGGTGCATTAGCCAATCCAAACGGGACACGCGTATATTCAAAGTGCCCCTGTGGTGTGATAAATGCGGTTTTGTGTATGTCTTCAGGATCAATCTTAACCTGATGGTAACTCTGTGCTAAATCAAGACTTGTGAAGAACCTCTTGCTGGCTAACTTTGAAACCTGATCATCGATATTGGGCAACGGATACATATCTTTGACTGTAATAGCATTAAGTGCTCGATAGTCGACACAGAGTCTACTATCGCCGTTCTTTTTCTTTACAATGATAACTGGAGAAGCAAAACAAGATTCAGACTCTCTGATTATACCTGCGTCTAATAATTCGGTGACTTTGGACCTAACTATCTCCTGCTCACTATGTGACAAACGGTAGGGTTGGCGGTATATAGGCTGATCACTTGTCAATTTTATTTTCATTTTTAATAAATCTGTACACCCCAAGTCTTGTGTTTTATTCGCAAAACAGTCACTGTAATTAGTCAATAAGGCAATTAAACTATCGTGATCGTTTTTATTTAATGGACCCGACTTAATATCTTCTACGTTTATTCCCCCAATAGTGCTAACATGGGCTAGGCTAGTGTGCAACAGAGATGCTATAGAGTTGCTATAACAATCATTATTGGCTTTGGTTACTAAAGTCAATGGCAAAGTGTAATTTTGTGGGCTAACCTGAACTTCTGGTGGCGGTGAGGCGACGCAGCTATCTGCTCTGGTCAGCACCTCTCCCTGCTCCCAGATGACGTTTTGAGCTCCATTGTTGATGACTTTGATGTACCCGACGGTGCCTCGTAGCAGAGTGGCGGGAATTGAGTATGAAACACCTCGTAGCTCATAATGTTGTGGCGTAGTGACGACGTCATTATCTTCATCATTATCTAACACGTTGACTTTGATGATAGAAAGTCCAGGCAATAGAGACTCTTTTTCTGTAGCGACGGCCTTAAAGCGAGCGCGTTCTTCAATTGCATCCATTTGTCTTATAAAGTCAGTGTCTTGTTTCAAAGTGGCTTTTCCTTCCCTGACCTCTAAAGTCATTCCATCACTGTTGATGATGGGTTGTCCAACCAAAAGATTGATGTTCCCCATATCTACGTCTGTTAAATGAGCCTTGCAAGGGATATGCATATTATCAATCTCTAGTTTGAAAGCTACCTCTCCGCAGCTGAGTAAATGCTCTCCCGAGAATCCTTTTAGGATGATGTTGGTCGGGCTAATTTTGAGATCCAATAGTCTCGACACATGGATAGATAGTACATTTACTTGGCTGCCGATGTCAATATAAGATTTAACGTTAATGCCGTTGATTTTTACCACTTTTTCGTAAATCTTATTGTGGTTTTGTAAAAACTTAATTTCCATAACTTTACCTTCAACCGCTGTTGCAGGTTTCAGAGCGAATGCGCAGCGCGTAGCAATGTGGCCTTGCTTGCCGCATTTGAAGCATGTTCGCGAATCTGGATAAGGGCAGTTACGTAATATGTGGCCGGTCTTCTTACAACGCGGACATGGATCAATGTCAGGGTTAATAGGAGTGTATTTTTTATCGATTACCTGTCGATTGCTGGTATCTTTATTTTGCAAACGTATTCCAATTGACGTTGACGGCGGTTGATAATCGTCCAGTGCACAAAGGAAACCTTCATATAATTCTTCGGGATGCTCGCACTGATATGCTCTCGCGTTCCCTTGTAGAGATGATGGTAGACCACGAATGATGCAGGAGACTGTTGCGTTGTCAGACAACTTACACCGGAAGCACATGGCCACTTTATCTTGGTAGTATTTAGTCATCGATTCCGTTGGTAGTTTCTTTCTGCTCATCATCTCTTCTAACATGTTTCCGAAATCGCGATGTTTAGGAAAAGCACGCGCCAGCATCTGCTTCCATTCTTGCCAGGAATAATCGTACTCATCAAGCCGATTGTACCATCGTCTTGCTTGACCTTGAGTCTATGTTGCAGGTAAAATGACCTTGTAGTTTCGCTCCAGCCGTGAATTTCGCCGAGTTGATCTATTTTTTTGAGCCATGCTGTTGCAGTAATACATTCTTCACTATCGGGGTCGAACTCTGGAATAAGTGAGGCCGCGCGGTGTTCTTTTCCTGTAGTTACGGAGGGTAACTCTTCGTCTAACCCTTGCATTGCCTTTTGTACCTCAGTTTTCAATAGACTTCTAAGGATTTTCCGTGCTGCTGTGTTATTGCAAATTTATATATTTTTTGTATTATATTTAAATTATGATTATATATGATTATGAACAAACTGAATTACTTAATTGTTAATGTAGACATAAAATCGCAACGAGGGACTCGTTGATAAACGGATGGCCGAGTTGTTGACAATTTGTATATTTTCCGATAACATCCGGTTGGTAAATACTCTGTTTTGTTATTGACTATGGATTTGACTTTTGCGGAAGTCAAATCCAAACCCTATTTTATTCTTGCTATTGTTGACATTTTGAATATTTTCCGATAACATCCGGTTGGTAAATACTCTGTTTTGTTATTGACTATGGATTTGACTTTTGCGGAAGTCAAATCCAAATCCTATTTTATTCTTGCTATAAATGCTGTAAGGGTAGACAGTGAAGGGGTCATTCGTAGATCAACAGTCGTAACGCATAGACGTGTATTGTGGAATCTATGTAAATGATACTAGATTAGTGAAGTGTTCACTACGGTTGTGATAAATTGTTTCGGTGTGTGATAATAAGTGGATACATGTATTGTAAAGGCTAATGCCACATGAAATATACAGTTGTTAAAACAAGCATTTAATTTGATGTACCGCCATTCCTGTGCAAAAGTTCGTCGATATTAACACTATGTAAGTTATGAATAAATTAGCAGAGGATGAAACTGATTAATTTTATGTTTTAAATTATCCGTTTCTAATTTATGCTGGTATTGATCAAAACAAAACTGTAAATGATTTAATGATCTAAAGAATCGGTATCGATTTTCCGTAAGAATCTAATGTTATACGTACCGATTTTTTGGTTGGCATACCTAGTCTAGTTATTCTGACAGTTGTCAAAAGGTATTTCTAAATTTAGTTGATTATAGGGTAGATTAAATAGCAAGTCGGTTCTTATTTAAACATTTACTTATTGGTAGCCATTATGATAAATCACTCTATACAAGTCAGGGTAAGGTGTCAGAATACGTCTAAAAAAGAATTGTAGTGTAACAGTTAGTAAAATAAAAAGAAGGTAGAAAACTATAAACACAATAATTTTATTTAATTTTAATATTTCGACAGCGTTTCGTCTTACAAAGAGCGGTATTATAAGAACTCCCAAAAATGAGGTTGTAAGGCACTATATAGCTGGACTCCCTACCAGAGGCATCCGGTAATTAGAGTGGTGGCTTTGGTTTGGCTTGGCTACTATTGGCTGGCTTGAATGGTGCGCTGTGATTGGCTGTGGCGGTGTGGCGTAACAGTAGATAAAAGTTAAAATTTTTAAGGATTTGTCCCTTACGTAGTACTTTCTCTTTAAGATATTTTTTCTAGATCTAGATTTAGTAGATCTTTGAGATATTTTTTCAATGCTTATTTTCAGAAAAGTAACTCAGAAAGGAATATTTTGCGTATCATTTTCTGAACGATCAATATATCTGTATCTGTACTTAAAAAATTTAAACACATAAATACACGAATTTTTGGAGATCCTAGTGGATTGAGTCAATATAATTGAATCACTCTTTCTAATTTAATTTTCAAATAAGGCAAAAAGAGAAAGATGTTGGGTATAATTCATGCGTGGAAATCGAAATCTCAAGTGGTAATTTTTGTTCTCTTTATATTATTTTATATGTTCATATTATTTTGTTTTATATTATTTTTATATTTCTTTTATATTATTTTATACGCGGTAGCGCCACGCTCCAGGTATATTATGGTTGTAGCATGAATAAGTCTGTGAGACCGGGGAAGGACTACGCTCTCACAGAATACTACCGTAAAATAGCAGGTTAATGTTGCTGTGTTTCGTATGGTAGAGAACCGGACACCCATTTAACTGGAATCGAGGCATTCCATCTTAGTCCTTAAGGGTGAAAACGCATTTAAATTTCGATTCTTAATCGAGATTAAACGTAGCTATGTCTATGAGCCACAGCATTAATTTACCATCAGGTGGACTGTGTGCTCGTTGTCACCTTTATCCTACAAAAAAATATGCCAAATGTGAGAGTAAGTACACACGTATTTTCTGATACACTATAAAATGACAACCCTATTGTAGTAGTATTATATGTGATGTTACAAGACATGACGTCATAAATATCTATATAGTGATTTCGTTCGCAATGTTAGCTACAATTGACATCGATATACTCGTTTTCTTTTAGTTCTTTATTTTTGTGACTTTATTATATGTTGAAAAACATAAAAAATAAGACTAGATTTACCAATATTATTATTCTAACAATGAAGTTAATTGTTTTCTAAATCAAGCGATAATGACCGTTATATTCCATTGCAAATATTCGTTTCGCAAACTTGAAAAACTAAAGTGTCGAAATATATTTTAAATTTTATAACGATAGTGCAAAATTCAGCATTATTCGACTACGTCTCTATATTAGAATGTCAGAAGAAGCGTTCTGTAATATTTGTGTATTTTAGGGTAGTTAGTTTTAAGATTCGCTTTACCGCAAGTGTCAAGTACCCGCATGATTGCATTGTTTTATTTATATAAGACGCGTATTATTTTGCTCCACTAATAATATATGTGTGTGGTGGTCGAATCAGATTCCCGGTCAACGCAACAAATTGGCGACGAGGACGTTATTAAGCGTATAAATAATAGCGATTCTGCTTTGTGCTTTACACGATGTCGCTCGGTAAAATAGAAAACTTTGAATTGAGCCCCGGTAACTGGTCGTTATATATCAAATGACCCGAACAAATGCTTGATCGTTAACGGTATAAAATATGAAATGAAGGTCGACATTAATAACAGTTATGGGAGGTCCAACATACGAGTTATTAGTGAATTTATGCACTCCATCAAAGCCGTTTTCGTTGACCTTTAAAGAACTGAACAAGGTCATGAGCAGCCATTTGCAACTAAAGCCAAGTATTCACGCGGAATAATATAAATTTAGGCAACTAAAGTAAAAAGAGATGAAAAATATTCGGAGTATGTAGTGGAGTTAAGGAAAATGACTAAATACCAATGATTTACGCTAGTAATATATAAGTCAATGCTAAATACTGGAATTTCAGAGTTACAATTAATGAATATTTGCGGAATCAGCTAGTCAGCAGTCAACGGAGGTTGTTTGCCGAAGAGTGCTTACTATTCGAAGGAGCCTTAAATATGGCACAGTCGATGGAAATGGCAGTAAGAGACGCAGCGATCGTAGATGGAAGAGCTCAAATTAACGAGTCCGTTTGTAAAATTACTACGCGTAATAATGAGGGACGATCGGCTGGTGGCAGATGGGAGATGAGACCAAGATCAAGGTCACACGCGGCGGTGGCGAGGGTGTCCGGGCAGCACTTCACTGCATGCGGCAAACCACAGGAGGTTTCGCGATGCAAATTTCGAGTTTGCATGTGCAGAATTTGCGGGTTGGGTTTAAAATTAAGTCGCCTAAATTTGAAGATTCTGTCACAGTGGAGGGGTCAAGCTGCTGGAGCCGCATCAAAGTATGTTTAATATTTTTTTTAAATGTTGGTAAGACACTAACTAAACATACAATGAATTGTATATTTGAATGCATGATTGTAAAAACCCACCTCAGACCAAATGCGAAAGTTTCAGAAAATCAATGAAAACTGTCTGTTGAAAAAAAAAACTGAAGGCCATGTTTTTCTTTTTTTACTATTTATGTTGAAAAATATTTAATATATGGTATGTTAAAAGTGGGTGTATAATATATTCACAGATTTTTTTATTTGATTTTTTAAAGTTTTGGGATGAGGTGGATTTTTACAGGCATCATGTACAAGGTGTGTTTTTACAATCAAAGTCCAATTTGTATGAATGTTTCATAATATTTATTTTCATAAAAAACAACAGAATTATTCTAATTCTTCATCTTCGACATTTTCTGCTGTTGGCCACTGCAATATTTCGTCCCACAATTTAACTTTTTCATCTTCAGGCACAAACTGAATGCATTTTTTCAGGTCTTGCTTCTTGTTTGCGTTAATGCAGAGCTACCTTGGTCCATATGCAGGTTCATTCGGTAACGATACGGTAATCTGTGGCCATATCTTCAACAAAAACGTATACTTTGTCAGTCCATCAATGAATTCCTACGTTTTTACCTGCACTTCACCGCCGATCTTTTGAATGTGAGGTGATGGAACTTTGAGATACTGAAGCTTACTTTCTCCGTCCTCGGAATTCACCGATCTTTTGTTTCAAGGGATAGTGCAGTCTTTTTGAAGTGTTGAACACACCATTTTTTTTAACTCTGTCACATGCTCTCCGCTGACTAAGTGAACTGTAAAAAAATCACTCTGCCTGCTTGAAGATACGATTAATTTCATAAATTCCTGTACATTGTACAGCTTCTCTTTACGACGGAGGCTTCTTTTTATAATCCCAAATGCTCTATCACACGGCAGAAAAGAATGGCCACGTATCGGGAAGATCTGTTGATTTTTTTTAAAATGTCGCAAATTTCAAAAAATATTTCATCTTCTTGGGATCCTTGCCTTGCTTCTTGAAGTTTATTATAGAACTTCTTTGCCCTCTTTTTGTGTACTAGCTTTTCGGCCAAAGCCACCTTTTTGGCTACGTAATTCAGGGTTTTTGAATTGATTTTCAAGTCTAGACTCTTGCAGAGGCAGCACGTTTCTACTGCTGGTCATCCAAAACGAAGAGCGAAGTTCTCTCTCTCTCTGAGTATCTTATTATAATATTCGTACTTAATACTAGTTTCTGGGTATTTTTCCTTATAAAGTCGTAACATTTTTTTACTGATAAGTTAGCAGGAAGATACTTTATTAGGCCAGAAGAGTAGTGGCTCTTTTTTTGCTGGAAAACAGGATATAAGAGAGACCACTGCAGTAATTTCATCACCAGACATCGCATTGACCGTTTTCGATTTACCTCTCTTGTCTTCCGGTATTTTACCCAAAACCAACAAGTCACGCAGCCTCTTAACACGGTCCTTAGTAATACCAAATAAGCTAAGACCATTTTCTCCATTAAGCAGTAAAATTTTATTTAATTTGTGTAATACAACTAATTCGTGTCCATTACAATCACTTCAGTTGTTCAGACTAACGAAACTAACGTTAAAAATGTAAATATTGGCAGCTGACAGTTTCAAGTGTTGCCACATGTTTGGTTGTAAAAACACACCTCATCCAGGATAAGGTGGATTTTTACGCTCATTGAAATTTTCGTGCCACTATAACTGTGGGATACTTACACGACTGAGGTGTGTTTCTACACTCAAACGGTTTGTCTTGCTGTAGAGAATATAAATCCGTCATAAACAGTAATTCGGAAAAAGTGGTCTGAGGTGGGTTTTTACAATCATGCATTCATTTATCTAATTTATCTAATGCAATTTCGGACGTTTTCTACGTTGCATCTGTCAGTCATCTCAAAATGTGTAAAATGAATCACTAAGCCAGTTATTTTGTTGACAGTGGCAGATATACGTTATTCCGTTGATTCCAAGTTTACGTGAATGTCGACTGATGAACGATGACTTTGCTACCCCTCTGGATCCTTTTTTACAAATGATTGTAGCTATAAATTATGTTTCCAATTTAAATTTATTATAAAAGTTAATATTTTGGTGTTTAGTTGAGTTTAAGAGCGAGCGAAACGAGCTCGAGGCTTAGGGCACTCCAACTGGGATAGATTAGGTTGGAAAGGTATGGCAGAATCGAGTGAGCGAGCGAATTGATCCCGCCATCCCCTTCGTGGTTATTTTGTTATAAACCACTCAGAAGTAGGAGCCCCGTCAAGCGGGACTCCGTCCACCAGGCTTCCCTCGACTGCGCTACATTGATTGGCGTGAGGCTTCCCTCCCAAACTCTCTCCCCTATAAATCAGGTTTATAGTCAAAAATATTCCGAAAACATAACCTCAAAATGATATTTTTAAAAATTAAAAAAAAAACTAAGCACGTCGGGCAAGCGGAGAAAGTGGGCGGCGACTCTACAACTACCCCGCCTCCCTCCCTACCATCATTCACCCCCTAATTCAGGAAACTAAATTTCAAACCTTACCTGAATTTGCAATAGTCAGGGTCACTTAAAGAAGTTTTGTCCGCAAAGCAGATCCTCGGAACATAACTATGTCCAACAAATTGAGGGCAGGGGACAGCGACGAAAATTAAAGGGGTAGGTACAATTAATTAATAATAATTGTAACAATACATATTACAGTTTAGATGGTTTTTACAAATGGATATTGACAAAGGTAGCTCAGTTTCATGTGTTAGTGAAGATTGTGGATTGGGAGTAAGGTGTTTTTTTTAGTGGAGGTTTGGTCCCCGATTATAACAATACCACGCGCATTAAAAGATAATGCACCGTTTTCGAGAGAAAAAAGCTACAACTCTTTTAAAATTTAGAATCGTTTAACAGGAGATTTGGAAGGGGGGAAAATCCCCAAACCTCCACTCCCATCAATCATTCTTGAGAAAAATCAATAAGAAAATCCCATAGACCTAACCTCAAAATATATAGTGAGATAACATTTATAGTGCCCGTTAGCTACGCTGCGCTTCGCTTCCACCACAACTTTCTAATCTATTTTAACTGAAAGTATTTCTGGGCGCTCAAGTAGCACTTTATTCGCTGCAATAATACACTTGAGAGCAAAATTTCACGTAAGAATAACAACCAACAGCGGGAAGCATAAAAATTAGAACGTCATGCGATTTGACACTTGACAGAGTTCACAGAAAAATAAAAATACCCTAGAAGTATAATAATGTGACACTGGTCTTTGACATGGTCTTATGTCCTTGTCGCACTTACACAAAATGGATGTTGTTACGTGTTTATTACCTTCATATATAGTTGCCTCGTTGGTCTAGTGGTTGTAGTAGTGCGACTGCTGATCATGAGGTCCTGGGTTCGAATCCCGGGTCGGGCCAACAAAACTAATTATTGAGTTTTTCTGTCAAGAAATTCTCAGTAGTTGTCCGGAGTCAGGGAGTTGGCGGTGTCTCACCCCCGGAAAGCTCGTAAAACCGTTGGTCCTGCGCCTGATCCCTCTCCGGTCGTGTCGGTTTACTGTTCCATCGGATAATGAGAGTGAGGGAATAGAGAGTGCACCTGTGCTTGCGCATACACTTGGGCACTATAATCCTGTCCTGCGCCGATGGCTAGCCTCCGTTGAGGCTGACCGGCGTGGCCGAAAGTCTGTCTGGAGGACATTATTATTATTATTATTAATATATAGTTAAAGGAGCTCGAACGTTTTTAAACGGAAGACATTGGTCAGAATAGCTAAAAATTATTGACAGTAGTTGATTAAACAATAGCAAAATGAATGTAAATTGTAAAAAAAATGATGAATGTTTATTCAATTTGGATTCTTTCAGTTCCAGATATTGTGATGTGTTTGCGGAGAGGCTAGGGCGGTTCATCGGCACGCCGATCAGTCCGCGCGTGCGAGGTTACGCGCGGCCTATGTATCTACGTGAGCACCCTCTCGCGTTCGCGATGTGGAAATCGTTTGAGCGCGCTTTAGAAAGTATGCAGCGAGAAGGTATTATTTTATTACCAGTCGATACTTCGGAATGAGATACACCAATTGTACCAGTATTTAAGGTGGACGGTACGATTCGTATTTGCGGAGATTTTAAACTCACACTTAATTAACACGCTCTCATAGAATACCAGCGTCAAATAGTAGCTTAATGTTGCTGTGTTTCGTATGGTGAGTGTAGAGACCCGGAGACCCTTTTTACTGGAAACGAGACATTCCATCTTAGTTCTCACGGATGACAACGCATCTGCATTTTGATTCGTAATCGAGGATATATGTAGATGTCTATGGGCCACAGCAACCACTTACCATCAGGTGGACTGTTTGCTCGTTTATCATCTTATCCTATACAAAAATATTTAGAAGTCGATAGACAGCCTGTTCCTCGAATTGATGATTTATAAGTTAAGCTAAAGAGATGGTATAAACTTGCAACAGTTGACTTAAGTCAAGCTTACGCACAGTTAGTACTGAGTGAGGAATCAAGAAAATATACCACTATTAATACGCATAAGGGCTTATTTTATTTCAATTGTTTGATATACGGATTATCGTCGTCTTCAGATATTTTTCAACGTATAGTTGAATATATGTTTGCCAACTTGCCGAAAGTAGGGATTTTTTTTTTATAGGATAGGGTGACAAACGAGCACACAGTTCACCTGATGGTAAGTGGTTGCTGTGGCCCATAGACATCCACATCTATCCTCGATTACGAATCAAAATGCAGATGCGTTGTCACCCGTGAGGACTAAGATGGAATGCCTCGTTTCCAGTAAAAAGGGTCTCCGGTTCTCTACACTCACCATACGAAATACAGCAGCATTAAGCTACTATTTCACGCTGGTATTCTGTGAGAGCGTGGTCCCTCCCCGGTCGAGCCGACCCATCCGTGCCACAACTATACTTCTAATATAACTGCAGCATGGCTCTACCACGTATAAAATTTTTTATACAACATGATTTTAACCCGAAAAGATGATAAAGAACATACTAGGGCGCTTCAAACGGTTTTTAAGTGGTTACAAAATTTGGATTACGCATAAAAAAGGAAAAATGTAAATTTTTTGCAGATTCAGTTACTTATTTAGATTAGGTGATCTCAAAACACGGGATAAGTACATCGCCAAAAAATTTATGCTATAAAACAATTTCCTCAACCAAAAAATTCGTCGCAGTTAAAGTTATTCATTGGTATGATTAGGTATGTATTATGTAATATTTGTTAAAAATTTAAGTACAAGTCTATTTTCACTGTACGAATTATTAAAGAAAGGCAAGGAGTTCATCGGGACAGAATCATGTCAAATGGCGTTTAATGAAATAAAAGATTGATTGTCATCAAGTGAGATTCTTATGCATTACTCACCTGAACTCTCACTGGTGTTGACAACGGACGCGAGCAGCGTTGGCATTGGCGCCATCATAGCGCACCGCCGCCCAGTCGCTTACGCTTCTCATATTCTCAACCAGGCCGAGACACATTCACAAAAGAAAAAGAAGCACTTTCTGTAATATATATTTTATGATATTAAAAAATTTCTTTATTTGTATGGTTAAAAATTTACACTACGAATGGATTATAAGCCGCTAGTGTTTTTTTGAAACTAAAATGGGCATACTGACGATGGCTGCTAGTAGGTTACAAAGGTGAGCCATTATATTGTCGGCTTACACGTTCGATATAGAGTATGTTGCAAGTGCCGATAATATGGCTACAGGTTAGTTATGCCGGATACAATAAAAATGAAGTTTGAAAGAAAATACATGTAGGTCATCTCGTAGTCGTTAAAATGAAAAGTATAGCGCGCAACTATGACTGTACGACGTGAGCCGCCGTAAGCGCCCGCGCGAGCTTACTCACAGCCATGTCCCTATTATTCCCAACCTTGGATGAGACTTCATATCGACATTTTAAGGCCTTTTGAAGGCAAGTCGTTTTTTGTTTTAATTGACTAGTCAACAAAATTGATAGAAGCATTTAGATTATCACGGACCACGCGGCGGCAGTAATAAGAGTTTTAAGAGAAACCTTCGCTAGGTTCGGGTTACCACGTGATGTAGTCTCTGATAACGGTCCACCGTGCACAAATCAAGCTATATCGGATTTTATAACTTTAAATGCCGTAATACATACGCTTGCCCCTGCATTTTTTTTTTTTTTATAGGATAGGGTGACAAACGAGCACACAGTCCACCTGATGGTAAGTGGTTACTGTGGCCCATAGACATCTACATCTATCCTCGATTACGAATCAAAATGCAGATACGTTGTCACCCGTGAGGACTAAGATGGAATGCCTCGTTTCCAGTAAAAAGGGTCTCCGGTTCTCTACACTCACCATACGAAATACAGCAGCATTAATCTACTATTTCACGCTGGTATTCTGTGAGAGCGTGGTCCTTCCCCGGTCGAGCCGACCCATTCGTGCTACAACTATACTACTAATATAACTGTAGCATGGCTCTACCACGGTATAATATCATCCTTCTTTAAACGGGGTGGCCGAGTGTTTGTGTAAACTCTGTAAGCGTGACTTAAAAAATCGAAGAGAGATAAATTAGATTCAGACACGGCACTGCAAACATATTTAATGTCTTACTGAAATTCCGTACATAGTACGATAGGCAAATCTTCAGCATCACTGTTGCAACGACGGAAAGGAAACGTTAGAAGTGAGAGTTGGAAGGGCACAAAATCGACAAGTGAAGGAAGCAGGGGGTAGATTTAGAGCATTTCTATTATTCAGATTACTAACTACTGTGTAGATCGGAACAAAAGTTAAAATTTTAATCTATGGTAACCGCGGTTAACTATGACAGCTGGACGTTGAACATCTCAGTCCTTCCCGTGACCATGGGTGCTGTAAAGCTCTCGAAACGTCGGGTAAAAAAGTTAAATATACGCGATAAATTCCGTTAAAACTAGTATTATTTCAATGTTATTAATATGCTGCGGTAGCTCAGATGGTTAACGCTCGCTGTAAATATAACAGAACGCGAGTAACCCGGGTTCGATCCCCGCCGGCACCAACGAAATTGTTAATTACAATTTTAAGTGCTGATTTACCTCAAGCTTGGCGGTGACATGTGAAGTTTGCCAACGGCAGCGCGGCGGACATTTCCTTGCCCTAAAACCCTCTCAGAAATGAGAGGAGGCCTGTTCCCAGCAGTGGGACGTATATAGGCTGTAACATTACTTTTACTGTGTTATAATATATAAAATGCTCGTTTTGTAAATTATTTGTATTTTTTAAAAGTATAGTTATTACACACATTTATATATTGTTGTTACTAAAATATGGAGGTATGTAAGGATCGTGACACTTGGCGATCTGTTCTCTCTGGCTACCCCGTTAGGGATTGTGCGTGACGATAAGTAAGTAAAATATGATAACGTTATGGTGTACATATTTTAAAGATTAATAATGCTGCTCCAAAATGTAACCTTTTATATTAAATTAAAGATGCACCACTATAACAATTAATTGATACTAATTCATGAAATTATGGAAGAGGAGCAAACCTTTGGAGAGGATTCAATTACCAATGTGCTCTTAAATGGGAACGAGTTGAGTCTTGTGTTTATTGGAGTATATTGGATACCACTGTTTTTCCCGGCATTAATATTGGGGTCACGCGACTGACAACAACAAGTATTGTTAGCATAATAATCATCATTACTTGATTTGAGAAACAATTTACTTGATCGTTCAAATAATAATAAGTCTAGTCTTATTTTCTTTGTATTTTAGGCATAATTAAGTTATAAAATAAAGAACTAAAAGAAACGAGTAAATCGATGTCGATTGTCGCTAATATTGCAAACGAAATCACTATATATTAAAGACGTTATGTAGAGTAACATCACATATAACACTACAACAATTGTGATGTCATTTTTATAGTAAGTCAGAAGATAAGAATGTACTTACTCTCATATTTGGCACAGCATATAAAGACCACAGACGACTTGACATTTCTAATAAAACACACGAATTTCACGCAACATCTTTTAAGAGATTTGTCTCTTTTTGCCTTATTTCAAAAATAAATTAGCAAAAGCGAGAAAAGTATATTATGGTTGCGTCAAAACGCACATTTAGTTGACTATATTAGCTGGCAGTACTTCCTTCCTCTTCACTTTCCGTTTCCTTCCTGTACGGGCATGTCCAATAGAAGGCATGGTGGCGTTATTTTGCGCAATCAATGAGACGCGCTGGCTGAGAAGGAAAGGTAAAAAACACGCCACCGGCCAACCAGAATTGTCGACGTTCCGCGGCCGCTCGGGCAGTTGGAGCTAGACCTTGGATTTGATAGCACCTCTATGGCAGTCAGATTACCATTTTGTGGTCATTCGCCCGGATTTAAAATTAGCAACCCCTACCGCTCCACCAGTACATTAACTCAATTTATATAAAATTGTAGGTTCGCTCTATGTATGTAATTACTCTAAGGTTGAAGTATACTCATTAATTAGATCATTCGATGCCTTATCAATATTAATTAATTATGTTGGCGTAGAAACGTAAAGAGATCTTTACGTGATATAATTTTGTAAACATTATTCGCATATTGACAGGTACCTCATTTTGATACAATAATTAAGCAGTTTAAAGGCGGCGTAAGACAATACACCACTGCTCATATCCTATATCACGTCGTGGTTGTCGTAAGAGATTGGGGTAGGTATAATAAAAAACTACGGCTGCAAATTCGCCTACTAAATGTGATTACTTTGGCAAATTTCCTTCATATGATTATGAGACATTCTAAAATCTAGACGTATGTTAAGTTCAATGGAATCGTTAATAGGCTATATAATGAACAGAATAGAATTTTACTTTCATTTTTGTTTTATTTATTATTTTATTTGTTCAGACAATATAAGGGTCCATAGGTGTTAGTATTCATAAAAACTTATTAACTATGTTATATTAACACAAACAGGGATTTATTTCCCTTTGGGAGCTTATCAATTAGAGGGTCGTCCATCTACCTCACTATCATGCACAGGATGGTGTGGCTACTCCCCATGAACTCTAATTAATAGCGAGTCTATTTTCTTGCGCTAGATTGCATTAGGGTCCATCTATCCGCGTCACAATAAACATAGCTGACGTACTATAGAACCAAGGCAGCTGCAGCAGCTTCCTAAACGCATTTTTAGATTGCACTCGCTGAGCATTGTAAGCCTTTTACGTATATAAGAACCACATGCTTGCTGAATAGGTATAGTGTAATTTATTCAAAGCGTAAAACTTCAGCAACAATTTAAAACTATTAATTGATCGATAATCGTTCTCATCTCTTCGTAGCAAGAATCTGACGTATTAGAACTACAAGCGAATCTTGATAGACTTGTAAAATGGTGTGAAACGAATCGAATGCTGCTCAATCCGGGTAAATGTAATTTAATAAATTCACAAGAAAAAATAATCTAAAAATATTATAATCTAATAGAGTTTTTACAATGTTTTGGGTAAAAACCCGAAGGAAACCAATTCCGTTCCGATATATGATAGCAAATCAAGATTCGATAAACATATTAATTCTATAGTGACTGCTTCTTTTAGGCTGCTCGGCTTTTTTCTTAGACAGTCTAAAGATTTCAAAAAGGTAACAACAATACTTCAACTGTACAACAGCTTGGTCCGTAGCAAACTTGAATATTGTTGTCAAGTATGGTCTCCCGCTTACAAAAACCACATTGAAAGTTACGATCGTGTTCAAAAAAGACTCATTAAACACCTAATCTTTCGTTTTAAGGCGTCAAGTCATAGTGAGTGCTACAATAATAAACTCGATTACTTTAGGATGAAACCACTGGCAGTTCGTAGATCTCTTCTTGATTTGAAATTTCTTTATAAACTTTTCAATGATAAAATTGATGACAGTGAGCTGTTGAGCAGATTTAATATTAATGTACCTCGGAGACCTCCTCGCAACCCATGTCCTTTCTTTAGGACTGACAGCACTCGAACAAAACTTGGACAGAATTCTCCAATAACACGTATATCACGCGTATACGGTTGTGACGGTTGTGACGGGCTCACACTTTTTATGAAAAAATGTAAAGACTGTTTATAAAATTAATTTTTCACTAAATTTATGCTAAACTTAACTTTTATTTATGTTACAAAAACTATTAACTTTCTTTTGTTCGTAAAACTTATTTTTGTTCCAACTACCATAACAATAGGCAAATTATAAACACTGCTATTGTTTTAGAATGATGTGTTCTCCTATAATTTGTAGTACATAGTAATTTATAGATGTAAAGCATGTGTTAGAAGTAATTTAATATGTGCAACTGTTAGAGATCCACACAAATAAATAAATAAATAAACATATTTTCAACTTTGTCACATCTTGATCAACTGCTGTATACAAACATTTTCAGGGATGCATCTACTAGACTAAAATGCAAAATATGCCCATTTAATGTAAACAATATGAACTATGACGTAATACGAGAAACCCTAATGTGTCACGTGCAATTAACAGCTCCGCTAAGATTATACAGTTGATTATTAAATGATGTTCTGTTCATTTGTCTTCAAAAATATGCCAAATTTTATATCCATAATTGTCATTATCAGCTCTTAAGCATTGCGGTGATGATGACATAAATCTCAACATAATTAATAATTTGATAACAATAACAAAAAGGCTGGTTCTTTTCTCGTTTAAGCGCAGCCGGCTTTCTTGGTACTCTAACATGTGGAGTAAGACTGTATGATAATTTAAGTATTTAGTTTTAGTTTTTTCAATGGTATAAATTATAAATATTTGACTGTTATTTAAATAAAAAAGGTAGGTAGGAGTACACTACTACAAATGAACGAATACACCCTAATAAATTCTTATACTGTCTCCTTTGAAATTAAAATCTCTTAAAGTGAGCGACGTTTAAAATTGTAAAGTTCACTGAATTCTGTCAACTGGATCATTATATTGCAACTTTTTATGAAATTAATAAAATCCGGTAAAATTTTGCAAATGAATGCACTTTTACAATTAGCGAAAGAGTAGTGCTATGTATTGGAATTTAAATACTACTTAGAAAATTTCCGTGTAGTATCACGTGGATATTACGTACATTTAATGACGGTAATATTCTTCTGATTTTAAGTAATCGCAATAATTTTTAATATATGAGTAACATCTGTAGTGCAGGGGATACAATAATGTAATGTTTATTATATTATTGCTTCATTATGCATGTGTAAACCCGGAACTTATTCGTTCTAACATATTTGCGTATGGTGTATATAATCATATACACCATACGCGCGCTCGTGTGTGAACGGTCAATGCACGTAGCGTTTGCCTACTATTTATTTCCTTAAAAGGTTGATAACTACGCTACTCGAAATATGATTCCAATTTATACGCAACAACTACATCATACGCGCGCTCGTGTGTGAACGGTCAATGCACGGAGCGTTTGCCTACTATTTACTTCCTTAAAAAGTTGATAACTACGCTACTCGAAATATGATTCCAATTTATGCGCAACAACTACATCATACGCGCGCTCGTGTGTGAACGGTCAATGCACGGAGCGTTTGCCTACTATTTACTTCCTAAAGTTGATAACTGCGCTACTCGAAATATGATTTCAATTTATGCGCAACAACTACATCATACGTGCGCTCGTGTGTGAACGGTCAATGCACGTAGCGTTTGCCTACTATTTACTTCCTTAAAAGGTTGATAACTACGCTACTCGAAATATGATTCCAATTTATACGCAACAACTACATCATACGCGCGCTCGTGTGTGAACGGTCAATGCACGGAGCGTTTGCCTACTATTTACTTCCTTAAAAAGTTGATGACTACGCTACTCGAAATATGATTCCAATTTATGCGCAACAACTACATCATACGCGCGCTCGTGTGTGAACGGTCAATGCACGGAGCGTTTGCCTACTATTTACTTCCTTAAAAAGTTGATAACTACGCTACTCGAAATATGATTCCAATTTATGCGCAACAACTACATCATACGCGCGCTCGTGTGTGAACGGTCAATGCACGTAGCGTTTGCCTACTATTTACTTCCTTAAAAGGTTGATAACTATGCTACTCGAAATATGATTCCAATTTATACGCAACAACTACATCATACGCGCGCTCGTGTGTGAACGGTCAATGCACGGAGCGTTTGCCTACTATTTACTTCCTTAAAAAGTTGATAACTACGCTACTCGAAATATGATTCCAATTTATGCGCAACAACTACATCATACGCGCGCTCGTGTGTGAACGGTCAATGCACGGAGCGTTTGCCTACTATTTACTTCCTAAAGTTGATAACTGCGCTACTCGAAATATGATTTCAATTTATGCGCAACAACTACATCATACGCACGCTCGTGTGTGAACGGTCAATGCACGGAGCGTTTGCCTACTATTTACTTCCTTAAAAAGTTGATAACTACGCTACTCGAAATATGATTCCAATTTATGCGCAACAACTACATCATACGCGCGCTCGTGTGTGAACGGTCAATGCACGGAGCGTTTGCCTACTATTTACTTCCTTAAAAAGTTGATAACTACGCTACTCGAAATATGATTCCAATTTATACGCAACAACTACATCATACGCGTGCTCGTGTGTGAACGGTCAATGCACGGAGCGTTTGCCTACTATTTACTTCCTTAAAAAGTTGATAACTACGCTACTCGAAATATGATTCCAATTTATGCGCAACAACTACATCATACGCGCGCTCGTGTGTGAACGGTCAATGCACGGAGCGTTTGCCTACTATTTACTTCCTTAAAAAGTTGATAACTACGCTACTCGAAATATGATTTCAATTTATGCGCAACAACTACATCATACGCGCGCTCGTGTGTGAACGGTCAATGCACGGAGCGTTTGACTACTATTTACTTCCTAAAGTTGATAACTACGCTACTCGAAATATGATTTCAATTTATGCGCAACAACTACATCATACGCGCGCTCGTGTGTGAACGGTCAATGCACGGAGCGTTTGCCTACTATTTACTTCCTAAAGTTGATAACTACGCTACTCGAAATATGATTTCAATTTATGCGCAACAACTACATCATACGCGCGCTCGTGTGTGAACGGTCAATGCACGGAGCGTTTGCCTACTATTTACTTCCTAAAGTTGATAACTACGCTACTCGAAATATGATTCCAATTTATGCGCAACAACTACATCATACGCGCGCTCGTGTGTGAACGGTCAATGCACGGAGCGTTTGCCTACTATTTACTTCCTTAAAAAGTTCATAACTACGCTACTCGAAATATGATTCCAATTTTACCTTCATGCTTTAAACGGACTTAAGACCGTCATAATAAATAAAATTAAGAAAATCAAAATTTCACCGACGTAACCGGTGTGTACTGAAGTATTCAAAACTATAAACAATTTAAAACCATTAACTATTTACAACAACGAACTAATCTAACCTAACTTTACTACTAAATTAAATATGCAACCTAAATAACAATAACCATTCAGAAAAATGTTTTCAAGGTGAATTATCGTTATTATTCAGTGCTTGCACACGTTGGTAATGAAATGGGTGATATCCAGAAGGTGATTATTGAATGATTCGTGTCCTGCATTTTAAATTATTTTTTGGCTTATTAGAGTCGTATCCACCAGGTTTATTTTAATATTTAAAACTGTGTGTTACGACTATCTCGATGAATTATGTACGCAGGCCTCTACCAAGAAACGCCACAAAGATTTTGCATGGTTGTTCATTATTTTCAATATAAACGAATAACCTTTTATTAAATTAACAGATAGTAAAATCAAAGATCCGTATCACAAGATATGCATTTTTTACTACTCTACCAAAAATACATAAGGTTTATTTACTACCACACTTTTCGTAGGTTAAAAAAGCTTTAACATTTTCGTCTTTTTGCGCGGCCTCTTCCAAAAGATTCAAAGGATATGTCTAAACGGCACTATTTTGGTACGCGTTTTTAGTATATGTAATACGCATGTATTTTATTTATCTAAATCTTGTTAAAATTGGCTTAAAATAGGCTTTCAACTTGACACGGTCCACGTGATGGTACGTAAATGCAGTGGCCAATAAATATATACCTCTATCGTCAATTAGTAACCAAAATACTGGCAATTAATGGCAAAGAAAGTTTCGCAATAGGTAGCCTTGCATCGGCAAGCGAAGCGTGGTCGGCCCTTCACTAGATGGAGTGACAACCTGGTAAAACAAACAGGAACGACGGATGTACGTGCCTCAGGACCACGCTTTGAGGTAGTTCTTGGAAAGGGAGGAGTAGCAGTAGAATTGTAATTGACTGTGATGATGGTGAAGATTACCTATAATAAATAATGAGGGCTAAAAGCGTACAATAAAATTATTAAAAGTCGTTTAATTTTTATCACCTTTTTTGTAATTTATTAACAACACGTACTGTCTTTTAATTCCTTTATTTTATTTCTTTCAGTAAAAGAAATTGCAAATAATATGCAAATTATTGCTCTTAGAAGACCTTTGAGTCCACAGATAATGTAAAAACAAAACTGTCTTATAGTTTTTAATTAATTCACGAGCAAGAATAACTTCTTGAAGTTCACGGTGTTTGTTAATTTGAATTTTTATGATCCTACTAGGGTGACTCTTTTTTAATGTTATCAAGACATCGTTTCTACTTTGAAACGATGAAATTACAAAATATCATAATTTCTAATCTGTTTTAATCCCAACAGCAGATCCGAAAATTAAAGCCGCAAGTTATTTAATAATCGAAATTGCGGCTTAGACCTAAGTTAGTTAACTTCCATTCAAAATATTAAAACAAAAACAATAACAAAAACAAAGCATTTCATGCATTTTAAGCATGTAAGTACGTTTTGCAGATCATTGTGGATTAATCCTGAAGTTAAATATTGAAAGAAATAAAGATACAGCTTATATACGTCCTACTGTCTTGTAGGTATATCTATATAATAATATATGTGTGTAATTATATTTATACCATGTAATGCAATATGTAATGTATATTACTACTTAAAGATATTTTAACTCAGTTGCACTTTGCACCCACAATATCTTTTCCGCTTAGCCTGGAGGTAGACCGGCAGAGAATGCCTTGTTGCATTAAGTCCGCCTTTTTGTTCTCGGTGTGCAAATAAAGCATAAATAAATAAATAAATACTGCTGGGCACAGGCCTTCTCTCATTTCTGAGAGTGTTTTTGTATAATGTGGAATATGGAAGTATTTTAATACAGTTGTTTTTTTTTATAAATTTATTATTTCGTCACATTTTAACTATTTTAATTAGTAATTACTATCCCACTGGATGGTAGTTGGTTATGCAGCTGAAGTTGGTAAAAGCGGAACCAAAAGTAGTAGCTTTACAAACGCCTTTCGCAAATTCACTCTTGCCTTGAAGACATATTACGTTGTAATCGGATGGAAAACATGTTAGAAAATTATAACATACCACGTTGTAATCGGATGGAAAAACATATTGAATAAAACTATTATTTACGGATTTTATCGCGTTTAATTACTTTTAATTTATTTTTATTATTATCCCGACGTTTCGGGTGCTTTACAGCGCCCATGGTCACGGGGGGGACAGTCCCCCCCGTGACCATGGGCGCTGTAAAGCACCCGAAACGTCGGGATAATAATAAAAATAAATTAAAAGTAATTAAACGCGATAAAATCCGTAAATAATAGTTTTATTCAATGTGTAGTGTTCGCGTAAATTTAGGAAAAACATATGTTTGAAAATTATACCACGTCTTTGCTATACGCATTATGAATGATGAAGCAAACCACGTATGTGGTTCGAATGCGTGGTATGTACACAAAAAAAATGTGGAGACCAGCCGAGACTCTGGTGGTCCAATAATGGAACGAAGAGAGAGGAGTTCATTTTGTAAACGTAACATAAGCAAGCGCCTTTTTACTTTTCGAATCTAATCGATAAATACTCGTAATTAGTAATAGTGGTGTTCTTAAATCCATATTGAGAACAGATTCTTTATTATTATAGGCAATTATAATATTGCCGTTTACACATTTTCTACAATTGATATGCTAAGGATTTCGAAAGTTTTCTAGGAAAGGGATGCTTGCTTGCCACAAGCAGCCTATGCCTTAAACTAATTACAACATCTGAAAGTTGTATACGTGAAAGTTATATACGTGGTAGAGCCATGCTGCAGTTATATTAGATGTATAGTTGTAGCACGAATGGGTCGGCTCGACCGGGGAAGGACCACGCTCTCACAGAATACCAGCGTCAAATAGTAGCTTAATGCTGCTGTATTTCATATGGTGAGTGTAGAGAACCAGAGACCCATTTTACTGGAAACGAGGCATTCCATCTTAGTCCTCACGGGTGACAACGCATCTGCATTTTGATTCGTAATCGAGGATAGATGAAGATGTCTATGGGCCACAGCAACCACTTACCATCAGGTGGACTGTGTGCTCGTTTGTCACCCTATACTATAAAAAAAAGTGAAGACCGCCTCCCTTTATAATTTGTACGTGATGAGAATGCAAATAAGTATATAGTTTAGATATAGTAAGATTTCATATAATACAGACCTTATACTAACAGCTATTTGATTACATAAAAGTACGTAAAATAAATAACCTCCTATACATTATTTAGTATCTATACCTTGTATAAAAAATTACAAGTCTGAGTAAACAAAAATATATGGCCATAGGAATTTGGAGGAAAGTGTTCTTTTGTTTTGGTAAAAACAATAAGCAAACTTCGCGTAAGTATACGTGCTCGGTTGATTTCGTTTTACGTAGCTTCTTAAGCCGTAAATTGACGTTGCGTTTTTATCAAAAAAATATTATTTTTATCATAAATACCTAATGAGAATCTAAAGTACCATATAAATAAATCATAAGCCACATAGCATTTTAAGGTGGCACAAGTCGCGGGCTCGAACTCATTTGTGGGCGCGGCCAAAAAGCACGTTGTCTCACCTGGCATCGTGCCCGACAGAGATAGTATCAGTGAAGAGCAGTTAGAACGCACGTCTTGTTCGTGCGGCGTTCCGAACCGTTAGAACAAAAACGAAGTTACACGAACACGATGCACACATACATACCACCCTATTCTGTGCCGCTCGACGCTTGCTGAGAAATCAGCAGTACCTACCTACAAACTCGTACTAAATTATTAGGCGCTGCGTTATCGCTTTATACTATACCTCTATGGCTCTATAGATACCTAATATAGATTGCTTATTTTATTATGTTTTGTTTTCCCCGGGTGGTCATGCAGTGATCACTCAAGAGTTCACGACGCCGAAGCATGAACTGGAACAGTCATCGCAGTTTATATCCGTACTAGCTGTTGCCAGCGGCTTCAAACGCGTGAACTCGAAAATTATCCCACAGGAACGAAATACCTGAATAAACGGTATCAAATGTGTTATTCCAGACCAGGTATAACCTATCTTTGAGCTAAATATCATCCAGATTCCTTCAGCTGTTCTGGCGTGATTGAGTACATCTATCCATCCAAACTTTCGCATTTATAATATTTAGATAATAATTGTAATTAGTTCTGCCTACCTATAAATTGTTTTCAAAAATACTTACCTGTCTTCTTACTTTTTTTATATACACACAATATCACCCGTCAAGACTGTTTCCTTAGTACCGACGTACTTAGGCAGGTAGGTAGGCAATTTAGATTTTAGTGTCCACGACGCAGCGACAGTTTGTCAAATTTTGTTGTATAGTAGGTTGTGGGTATCTAGGTAATAACAGTAGGTAGGTACCTATCCACCGTCCAACGCAACGCAAGTGATTCTCGTCCCACCTGTCCACGCAGTAACTTTTTTTTACGACCGCGCGAGACTGTCGCAACAAAAACGATTACTACTGAAAAACTAAATAGGTACCTACCTAACATTCAAATAAAAATATTCTCAAAAAGCTCAACGAATTCAGAATTTAATTTTGTTAAAAGAAAATTGGTTAAATAAAAAATAAAAGATGAAAATAAAGCATATGGGAATATAAAAATAAATCGTATTTATTTGTTATTTCGAGTTTTACAAGAAAAGTATAATATTTACAGGAGACAATTATTTTATTATTATAATAGTACATGATATTATCTTATATCTATATCTACAAATAAATAAAATTGAAGTGTCTGTTTGTATAAACTCGTACGAATTAACTTGAGACCTGGACCGATGACGTAATTGTCAATGTACGGTGTGCAAAATAATGCGTCGTTATATTTTGTTTATTTGAAATTTTTGAGATTTGCATGAGATTATTAATAAAAACAAAATAAAATGTTCTGGCAAGGGGTGAAGTAATAAGTGATATACAGTTGCCATTTTTATGTATCTTAAATATTTATTTTTTATAATATATATAATATTATTTTTAGTTAACGCGTCAAGGAAGGACAAACAAATAAACATACACACTTTCTCATTTATAATATTATTAATTTACTTATTATACACTTTATTGTACTATAAAAAGTGTTACAGATTCGTACACAATAAAAATACAAAATTTTAAAACTTTTAGAGCAAGTGTCCGTGCTTGGCTATGTATTGTCTTTCCTCCCATCTTTTTTTAAAAATAAAAAAGGCGGAGTAAAGCTGAGAACAAATTATCGGACGCGTCCGTCAGCCGCGGCTGACAGTCGCGGCTTAGCGGTGTGCACGGTAGCTGAGACGGCGTCCTCGGACGCCTCGCTTCGGTCATTCCAGAAAGGTTTTGTCAATCGAGAAACATGACAAACAGTGACAGCGAGGACGAATTTATAAAGTTAGCGGCAGCTGCTTTATGTCGTCCTCCAAAAAATAGGGGACCCAAACACTCCTTGTCCATGATATTAATATAAAACGACTCGAGTATGATGAATTTCATACATTGTATCCAGACTTACAAAAAGATGATAAACGTTAAAAAATGTACTTATGAATGTACTAATATGTACTTATGAATATAGGCACTCGTGGCCATGAACACATTCATTAATTTTTTTTTCATTACACATCGTGTCGCGAGCGCAGTTGGTTGGCTTGTGACACTCGAAACGTCCGCGGACGCGTCCCGTGCCCCGTTCACACTGTCCGCGGACGCACCAAACATCCAGCCGGCCAGATTCTGTCCGGACGTCCGAACGCTCAAGAGCGACGCAAGGTCATGTCCGCGTCTTACGGCCGATAGTTTGCACAGTGTAGTATTAAATGTACTGGCTAGATCTCAATAAGCCGCGGCTGTCAGCCACGTCCGTCAGCCGCGTCCGATAATTTGTTCTCAGCTTAACTCCTAAGCGTCACAAGAAAACGGCACAACACAACGTCCAAACTTAACAATAAAACAACGCAATTAACAACAAACAGATAAAATAACGTTCAAGTATAACAAAAAAACAAAGGTCCAAACCAAACAACAAACAATTATCAAAAATATCGAACTAGAGTCGTGACGCGTATCCGTAACAAAAATGCTATCGGTACTGAGCGCGCACGGCCAGCGCGGGACGTGGTGCGGGGAGTCGGGAAGGGGTCACATTCCAGCGGAGTCGGGAAGGGGTCGCATTCCAGCGGAGTCTCAAGTTAATTCGTACGTGTTGTAATGTTAAAATAACAGCTTTTTATTAAATGCATATGAAAGTACTAGTAACAAAAACACAATTTTTAAATTTTTTTTCTGTCTGTTGGTCTGTCTGTTTGTTCCAGCTAATCTCCGAAAAAGCTGGATCTATTTTGATGGGACTTTTACCGGCAGATAGCTGATGATATAAGGAATAACTTGAACTATTTTGTTTTAGAAAAAGAATTAGGGTTCCGCGCAAAAAAATTAAAACCCATGAGATCCATATTCCTCGCGGGCGAGATCGCGGGGAAAAACTAGTACTCAATATTGATAAATGTATACTTATTTTTATTTATTTATTATTTTAATAAATAAATAAAAATAAGCATTAATAATTTCTAGACACATCTCAACAGATATTTCGTTTATAAATTGCTATCAATACTGAAGCATTCTTTTATATGTAGCATCCATTTAACACAAAGCTGATAGGAATACTTTTTAAACAACATAATATAATCAATAAACGATAATCGCGTATAGTGAATTTCGAGGTAAATTATTATATGTAAACGTTTTTGAATCGTCGTATACACAATACAATACAACAACATATTTCCTAAAGAAAATATCTTCACAATTAATTTGATGTAAAATAACATTAGAAATAACGTATAAAAACAGAAAAATTATCAAATTTTTGATCGAGTTCCTAACCAGTACACAAACAAAAATGGCGAAATGTCATTTTCACATTTTTTTCTATATAGTTATTTGTTACAGAGTACACAGATAAAATTCACTCTCACAGATGACAAATTTCAAACACCACAATCTCTATTTTTTTACTCTGCTATCTTCAGCGCTGTACACGAACGGAACGATGTCGTTGAGAGCCGTGGTAGCTCACATGGTTAGCGCTCGTTATAGGTATCACAGTACGGGAGCAACCCGGGTTCGATCCCCACTGGCACCAATGAAATTGTTGCGTGCTGATTTAGCTATCAGTTGGAAAGTCTGTTTTTCTGGGCCGTTTTGTTTTGTTACACTGACATCTCGCAAGTCACCTAGGGACCTAGGAGGTTGTCGGTTGCTTATTTTTTATTTTTCTTTAAAATTTTCGTCGGTAAAATAACATATTTATAAAAGTAAAAAAAGTAAAGTTACAGCCTATATACGTCCCACTGCTGGGCACAGGCCTCCTCTAATTTCTGAGAGGGTTTTAAGGCAAGGAAATGTCTGCCACGCTGCCTCAATGCGTGTTGACGAACTTCACATTTCTTCGAAATATATATTTTTTAATTTATCAAACATGCAGACCCGAGTTCGATCCCCGCCGGCACCAATGAAATTGTTAATTGCAATTGTGCTGATTTACCACGTGCTCGTCGGTGAAGGAAAACATATTGAGGAAACCTGCACGTCTGAGAATATAATTATAATCGAATGTAAATCAAATTGACATAGGTAAGTACAGATAAAATTAGCGGAACATTAATAAAATTTTGAGATCGTTTTTTTTTTTTCAAAATTTTATTTATATTCCTCTATTTTTGTCTGTGCTTATATCAATTTGATTTCATCCAAAGTTCGAGCAGGGGTCAATGTAGCGTAGTAATTTAGAGCACAGGTATAGCTATAGTCATACGAACATCACAGGCCGCAGCTGACTGAGTCGAATAAAACTAGAATAAGCGCGCGTCACCGCGCATGCATGTGTGTGTAAGTGTCGTCCTCCCGCACCGCACCGGGGGAAACATTATTCAGTGAGATGCACGATAATTCATATAAACACGCGCGCGTAAAAAAAATACGAAAAGGCCTTTGGAAGAAGGGGTTTTATGAAAAAACCACTGCATGAATCAATTACCAATAAAATTTATTGAATTCTTCAATAATTGAGCTATGTCGGTACCGACTTTGTTTTGGAAATTTTACACTGCTTTTATTACTAATTTACGCCCAAAGATGTGTTAAAATTGGCAATAAAAACGAATCTTTGGTAGCTCGTAACTTTTTAATGACTTTTTATTTTACTATTCTGTTTCGGTACAGACAAAATTAATAATGAGACAAAACGATATCATGTTTAACTTTGGATGTACACTGTCAAACAGCGGAGTAAAACCTCTCCGAAATTTCTATGGAAATAATGTCGACTAGAGTCACCTTAATTGCAAACTTTAGGGGCAAAATACTATGAAAATATTTGTTTCCAAAAAAGAATGTTGGGTTATTTTTTTAATATACAATATTTATTGGTAGCATGTTAAAAAACTAAAATCAAAAACTTAAATTATCAAACATTCCTATTCCTCACATAGTGATAGTACCATTCTGAGTAAACCATTCGTCGCTGAATGGCTCTAATGGATTTTGAGCGAGAAAATATTCAGAACTCTTATCACCAGTGGCGACGACAATTCGCGGATATAGTCCACCGCATGTGGACCAATTTTACACAAATATAAATAAACCCTAACTTCACAGCTGTGTTTGGTATGACGTTATAACGTTTAAAAATAACTGAGGAGAATTTACAGTCAATATTACCTAAATAAGGTTAACTACAATACACAGAAAAGCTCTCAGGCCGTGATTCCTACCTTTTGAAACCAACAACCTTTGTTGAAAGACCTTTGAGTCTTTCAACAAGTCGTGGGTTTATCTCGTTCTCGCTCATAAAATTTTTCATAAATAATAAAAATATTATTCTTCTCCATGTTTTACATCATTATGATAAAGAGTGAAAGAAAACAACAAAAAATCAGCTTGAATACCTACTACATGGTACTGCTGCGCGCCATGCAAACCAGCGCTACACTATTATGCATGCGACATTGCCAGTGAAACATTACAATTCCACGCTAGCACGTCAAGGTTCAGAGTAAGAAAATACTAGAATTTAAAAAAAAAAGTAAATTACAATGATTTATTTGGAAAAGTAACTTTTCTATATCATCCCGTGGGTGTCGTGGTAATGGCGACAGAGAATTATGAAACATGAGTTTTCCAGCAACATCTTTCTGATAACAATTGAAAATAATAAAAACTGCGGTTGGAAACCGCCGCAGTTGCTAAGTGACTTCTGTGGTAAAATTATCCCCCCTCTACCCATGAGGAAGCCTACGTTTAGTAATGAAATTTGAAAGGTTGTAATGAATCAGATTTTAAGTGTAAGCAATGTGATTTGAAACTTCCATCTTTTGATGATATAGGACAAACATTAACCCTAGAAGCCTAATCAGAGATACATAGAGCCTTAACATACGCCTCAGAGGCGTGCATATATAAATAACCATATCTGGGCTAAAGTATAATTATTTACGATTTTTTAAGGGCCTGTAAGATAAGCATTTATTCTGGTAATAAAACACAGATTCATTAATCATGACTTCAATCACAGCCATTTATATATCAACAAAATATTACAATCTGCTTATACTCGAACAATAAAAGTAACTTCTGATTAATCAACGGTAACATTATTTTTTTAACTATCTTATAAGTTTTTCACTATTTAATGACATTAGCTTAGCACAATTATTAAATTAAATCAGACTTTCACAGACTAGCTTAAAGCTTAGAGCAGTGCGTGTAACACATAAACTTTGTGCTCGCAACATACTGACTTTTTGTTCTTATAACACACTAATGTAGCCATTTTCTTTTATTGTAAGAGCAAAAACTGCAGTATTTATGGGTTTTGTCAAAATCAGTAGATTTTACGAGATAATGGCTAACGTTTTATTGTAAAAATTTTTTCAAAGTCGGTGCTTCAAGTCACATCTCCATCCAAGGCTTGACTAAATCTGTGCTGAGCTGCTTTATGAGTTTTCTTCTATTTAGGGTTTTTTTTATTGTTCTTGATCATATGCATAGCTGACGTTCACTGAGATGATTGACCCTTCACTCGTCGACCAAACATGTTCGTTCTTACCGCAAGGTGTATATCCGGCACGCCGTATAAAACTTGAGCTGTCAAAGCCCGTAGGATGGGCAGGAGTAAGATGTGTGAGCTGTTGCAGCAGTTGTTGAGACAGTTTCTTCAGTGGGAGCGGATTGTAAAGAGAAGACTGCGTCAGTAACGTAATCGTTCTCGTCTTTACTTTGAACATCATCCACAGCTTGATGATCCTCCTGACGCTGAACCTCTCAGAGAACCATGATTTTCTTCATCTAAAAAAGAATCGGCACTGTTTAGCCGTTTTGATCGTAACATATTTTACCTGAAACCACGCCAATATAACAATAAAAACACGAAAAACTAACAATAGCATAATCACACAATCTAAGTTAAAAGTTACACAAAGCCTAAACATACGCCTCGCAGGCGTACTACATGTCAATAAGTCGAAAATGGCGGGACTTACCTTAGCGATTCGGGCGTTATCAGCAGGTTCTCGGAGGTCGCTGAGTTAATTAAGCCACAGGAATCGCTAACTTCACCCGTTATAAAATGACACAGTTCCCGAATGCTTGTACGCCTCGTAGGCGTAGATTATGCTTCTAGGGTTAAATCCTAAAACATTAAAAATAGAAGACTATTTTTAATGTTTTAGGATTTAACCCTAGAAGATTAGATCGTTCGAAGATCCCTGCAGTTACGTATGATAATACTTAAATTCCATATACAGAGACCGCTAAGAACTTAGGTGTTATTTTTGATAATAATTTGTCTTGGGTCGCTCACATTAATATGATTAGCAGAAAAGTGAACTACTCTTTTCAATCTCTCAAGCGTCTCCAGATGTTTCTACCGTTAAAAACTAAGATAACCTTAGCTCAAGCACTTCTTCTTCCTCTCATTGACTACGCTGATGTTAGTTTTTTGGATGCTTCAGAGGAGCTGTTGAACAAACTGGAACGTGTTCAAAATTTGTGTATACGTTTTATTTTCGGTCTTCGTAAGTTTGATCATGTTTCAGAGTACAGGGCTCAATTAAAATGGCTTCCTATCCGTAGACGTCGAGACTTACATGTGTTATCATTTCTATACTTTCTACTCTTTAATCCTCTTGCACCTCCATATCTCCGCGAGCGTTTTGAGTATCTTGTACCCCGTGAAACTCAGTGCCGGACCACTAAACAACTACTTCTCAAAACTCCTTCTCATTTCACAAGCCGATGTGGTGGATCCTTTACAGTAAGGGCGGTCAAGCTATGGAACTCACTCCCACATGACATACGTGCTAGCTCTTCTCTTGATATATTTCGGAGCAGAGTAAAGAAATATTATCTGTCAACTTAGAATTATAAATATTTACATATTTTATGTATTTATATGTATAATTGTATATATATATATATATGTGTCTATGTATGTATATGTATGTATATATATGTATATATATATGTGTGTGTGTGTATATGTGTATATATGTATATATTTATTGTCTTTATTGGTATATATGTATGTAAATCAATAGAAATAAGAATAAAAGTAATAAGAAAATAAATTATACTTATATGTTATACACTTATATGATAATTGTTAACTGTAACTTATAGCCAATTTCTATTAAGTAGTGTTATGTTAATTATTAAGTACGCACGCTGCTACCTACTTGCTTTATATATAAAACTATTTCTCTCTCCCAATATGTTTGCTGGAAGAGAACTCTTATTAGGGTTAAGCTCGCCTTTGTACATTTATTTAAATATTTCATAATTGTTACCAACTTATTGTGTGTACAATAAAGAATAAAGAATAAAGAAAGAAAGACATAGAAATTTTAATTGTTGAAATAATTTATACAACCCTAAGCAACGGAGAAAACCTGAATGAATCTTGAAATCCCCCTCAATGAAGTACTCAGGCAACTACTCGTATTATGATAATAATTACTATATACAAGTTAGTATACCTAATAATATACTAGAAGCATTATTTATTCAAGTCATGCAACTGACGTCTTGAGTTAAAACTGTCACCTCTCGACGCGTGCCGCACCCAATTAGGCAAATCGCTTGGTGCGGTCGACGGTACGTAGGTACCTTTACGTGAGATACGTGAGACGTGAGATATACCTTGTGAATATTTAACCTTGTGATTTGTTTGGAGCATTTATATAATACGAGGGTGGATTGAAAAGTACTCGGCCTAACCAAGAAAATAAACACATACTAAATCAGTTATATTTTTATTTTTCTACATAATCACCATCAAGTTCAATACACTTTTGCCACCTCCCCTTCCAAGCATTTAGACCGTTGAAAAAAAATGATTCTTCCTTAGAGTCAAAATATGCATCTACAGCTGCTTTGACCTCGTCGTTTGTCGAAAATCTTTGACCTCTCAAGTGCTTTTTTAGGTTAGGGAACAGAAAGAAGTCTGATGGTGCCAGATCAGGTGAATACGGCGGATGCGGTAACAGTTCAAAGCCACAGTTGTGAATTTCAGCCATTGACTGTACTGACGTGTGAACACGGGCGTTATCTTGATGAAACAGGACTTTTATTCTGAGCATTCCTCGACGTTTTTCTTTTATTTCCTCTCGTAAACGACGTAGTAAGGTGCAGTAGTAATCAGAGTTTATAGTCTGACCCCTTTCAAGATAATCAATCATAATCACACCTTTCGAGTCCCGGAATACTGAAGCCATCACCTTATTTGCCGACAAAATCGACTTAACCTTTTTAGGGGGTGGTGAACCAGGTCTTCTCCACTGTTTTGATTGTTGTTTTGTTTTCGGTGTACAGTAATGAACCCATGTTTCGTCCATAGTAACAAAACGATTCAAAAAATCATCTGCATCGGCTTCAAATAACTCCAAACAGTCGCGTGAAATAGTCAATCGCGTCCTTTTTTGTTCAACTGAAAGCAGTCGCGGAACCCACCTCGCAGACACCTTGTGGAAACCCAACTCGTTGACAATGATGTTTTGAGTTCGTTCATAAGAGATGCCTATAATCTCGGCTATCTCTCTAATTTTTAATCTGCGGTCTCCCATTATTAAATCAAGTACTTTTTTAATATTTTCGTCAGTAGTTGACGTCGAAGGCCTTCCAGAGCGGGGTTCATCTTTCACACTCTCTCTACCACGCTTAAATTCTGCTATCCATTTTTTGACGAATGAATATGACAGAGCACAATCGCCTAATTTACTGACCATGTCATCATGGATGGCTTTTGATGATAGCCCCTTCTTATGGAGGTTCTTAATGACGGCACGCTGCTCGATTTGCTCCATTCGCGGAAATTATGTCCGATTACTTTGTTAATAAATTTATAAAATCACAACTAATTATCGCACACGTTTCGAACTTCACACAATGAACTAGTCTGAACTGAACTAAATAATGTGGGTAGATTTGATTTTTAGATTTGAATGGTTCTGTGTTAGGCCGAGTACTTTTCAATCCACCTAGGTATGTATACATAAACTGATAAATTTAATAAGAAAAAGATGATTTAACTTTTAATAAAAATACAACCCGACTACAAAACTAAAGAAAAATTATTTCTACATAATTGCTTGTAAAGTCGTTGCGAAGACATACTGTTTCGAAGAATTACAGTCCTGGCTTCTGAAGCTGTTAAGTAGATTATTTATTTTTAAGTTTTGTAGAGGATTGGTACATTTTATTAAAATTAAAAATTAATTATTGCATTCCTCAAGCGCAAAGCGAGTAGGTATGTTCTACTAGCGCCTAAAATTCAAGAATCCAACGTTGTGTCGTACGAAATCGTATCAAAAATCATATTGAACATACAAATGATATCAAAACACATTGTTAGAAATATAAGTGAATATTGAACTTATTATCACTATTTTAAATCGACAAATTGCTAATTTTACATTAAAAAAGTGATTTCAGTGCCTTATGGTGTAGATTTATTAAGTCCGCATGGAGATGTATGGAGGAAGTTAGACACTGAAGATATTTGTGGGAATGTCGTATTTGTCTTTTTCATTATCTCCCTGTAAAGGACTTCTGCAAATCATGCCCCCTGCATGACTTGCAGAAGTCCTTTAAGAAGTTTTTTATAATCATCACGATCGGCAGGCAGATTGACAGTCACAATACAAGACCTTGAGCGTCCTCATACGGCCAGCAGTGAAGGACCACGTCTCAGATCCGTAAGTCATCACTGGCAACACGCACTGGTTCTACAATCTAGTTATCAGAGATTGAGGTACACCTGACGAGAAGATGTGTCGTGATTTCCCGAACGCTGCCCAGCCGAGTTGAATCCGTCGATTGACCTCTCGGTCGAAGTTGGACTTACCTAGTCGGACTATTTGTCCCACGTAAACGTACTTGTCAGCAACTTCGGGCGTAGTGCTCTCAACAACTACCGGCATAGGTGTTACATGGACATTAAACATGATCTTTGTTTTGTCCATGTTCATATTAAGACCTCTCCGTTGGGAGACACCATTGAGGTCATTGAGCATAGTGCTTAGGTCCTCCAGTGATTCTGCTATAAGGACTATATCGTGGGCAAATCGAAGGTGAGTGATGTACTCGCCATTGATGTTAATACCGTATCTTTCCCAGTCCAGTAGCTTGAAAACGTGTTCCAATGCAGCGGTGAAGAATTTCGGGGATATAACGTCACCCTGTCTTACACCTCTCTGCAGTTTGATAGGTTTTGAACTCTGGTTCTGTACTCGGATAGCCATCGTAGCCCTACTGTACAAATACTTCAGCACTTCGACATACCGACAGTCAACTTTATACCGCTGAAGGGACTGTAGCACCACCCAAATTTCGACGGAATCAAAGGCTTTCTAATACTCCACATACGCCAGGCAAAGTGGCATATTGTACTCTTCGGTCTTCTGTACAATCTTCCGCAGGGTATGTATGTGGTCTATGGTACTGAAGCCTTTTCGGAAACGAGCTTGTTCGGGAGGCTGGAGGTCGTCGAGTCTGCGTGCGAAACGATTAGTAATGACTCTCGAAAACAGCACGTAGGCGCGGCTCAGAAGGGAAATCGGTCTGTAGTACTTCAAGAGGGCGTTGTCGCTTTTCTTAAAGAACAAGACCACAGCACTTTTGCTTCACGCCTCGGAGTAGTGCCACCATGGTGGACGGAATTGAAGAGCTTCCGAAGGCCTTCAAGTACCGGTGTTCCACCCGCTTTCAGGAGCTCCACTGTAATTCCATCCTCGCCTGGGGCCCTGCCGTTTTTAAGGTGCTGGACAGCCATTATAATCTCGCTTAGACTGACGTCCGGGATATCATCGGAATAGTGTCGGATAAGATAAGACTTGCTCTTGGATCACACTTGCGTGTGGCTCCAACGATGATGTGTACAGCTGCCCATAGAACCTATCAATCTCACTCAAAATCTCAGGTGTCCCGGAAACGATGCTGCCACACTCAGTCTTCAGCTTTGACAGTTGGCTCTTTCTGGCAGACAGATCTCTAGCAAAGACTTTGGAGCCCTGGTTCAGCTCGATCGCTTCTTTAATACGAGCAGTATTAAAGTTAAGGCGTAAGTCTCGGCGCATGCATTTGGAAATCTGTCTGTTCAGTTGCCTGTATGCTGTCAAATCTGTTGACGATTGCAGCCTCATCTCCCGTCTAACAGCCATGAGTTAAGAGTGTGATCGGAGAATTTTTGTGATCTTCTGCGGCGGGTCTTGCAGAACATAGCTCCGACCGCATGGACAGTTTCCACGAGCTTGTCATTCATATCGTCCACTGCATTGCAATCTTCTAGGCACTGAAATCGGTTACGTAGCTCGAGCTGAAGGGTTTCGGGATTCTGGATTAGATCACGAGGGGGACGGAGCCTTGACTTCATTAGACGAGACCTCTACAACTTAAAGTTTAGGTTCAGTGTGCCTCTAACTATTCGGTGGTCGCTGCCAGTTTTCACCCTTACGATCACTGAGAACAGTTGGCGTCTGGTCGTCACAATGAAGTCAATCTAGTTTTTTGTCGAACTGTCGGGGCTCGACCAGGTCCACTTCCTGTGGGGTCGCTTCTGGAAGAAAGAGTTCATCACAAAAAGTCCCTCTTTCTCCATGAAGTCGGCCAGCTGCTGGCCCCTTGGGTTCCGTCGCCCTATCCCAAATTTCCCTAACTACAGCTCACTGTTCTTACTTGTGCCCAGTTTTGCGTTGAAGTCTCCCATTAACACCGTATAGTGAGTTTTGGAGGAATGCATGGCTTTAGAAATGTTCTAGAGCGAAACCAGGGCTCCAAATCCTTTGCCAGAGTCTGTCCGCCAGGAAGAGCCAACTGTCAAAGCTGAAGACTGAGTGTGGCAGCATCGTTTCCGGGACACCTGAGATTTTGAGTGAGATTGAGAGGTTCTATGGGCAGCTGCACACATCATCGTTGGAGCCACACGCAAGTGTGAGTAACGATCCCAGAGCAAGTCTTATCCGACACTATTCCGATGATATCCCGGACGTCAGTCTGAGCGAGATTAGAATGGCTCTCCAGCACCTTAAAAACGGCAGTGCCCCAGGCGATAATGGAATTACAGCGGAGCTCCTGAAAGCGGGTGCAACACCGGTACTTGAAGTTCTTCAGAAGCTCTTCAATTCAGTCCTCCATGGTGGCACTACTCCGGAGGCGTGGAGCAGAAGTGTCTTGTTCTTGTTCGTGGTCTTGTTCTTCAAGAAAGGCGACAATGCTCTCTTGAAGAACTACAGACCGATTTCCCTTCTGAGCCGCGTCTACGTGCTATTTTCGAGAGTCATTATTAATCAGACTCGACGACTTCCAGCCTCCCGACCACCTACCATAGACCACATACATACCCTGCGGCAGATTTTACAGAAGACCGAAGAGTACAATCTGCCACTTTGCCTGGCGTATGTGGACTATGAGAAAGCCTTTGATTCCGTCGAAATTTGGGCGGTGCTACAGTCCCTTCAGCGGTGCCAAATTGACTGTCGGTATATCGAAGTGCTGAAGTGTTTGTACAGTAGAGTTACGATGGCTATCCGAGTACAGAACCAGAGTTTGAAACCTATCAAACTGCAGAGAGGTGTAAGACAGGGTGACGTTATATCCCGAAACTCTTCACCGCTGCATTGGAACACGTTTTCAAGCTACTGGACTGGAAAGGATACGGCATTAACATCAATGGCGAGTACGTCACTCACCTTCGATTTGTCAACGATATAGTCCTTATGGCAGAATCGCTGGAGGACTTAAGCACTATGCTAAATGACCTCAATGGTCTCTTCCAAGGGATAGGTCTAAAGATGAACATGGACGAGACAAAGATCATGTTTAATGTCCTTGTCAAACCTATGTCGGTAGTTGTTGGGAGCACTATGCTCGAAGTTGTTGACGAGTACGTTTACCTGGGACAAATAGTCCGACTAGGTAAGTCCAACTTCGACCGAGAGGTCAATCGACGGCTTCCACTCGGCTGGGCAGCGTTCGGGAAATTACGACACATTTTCTCGACAGGTATACCTCAATCTCTGAAAACTAGATTGTACAACCAGTGCGTGTTGCCAGTGATGACTTACGGATCTGAGACGTGGTCCTTCACCGCTGGCCGTATGAGGACACTCAAGGTCGCTCTGTGAGCTATGGAGAGGGCTATACTCGGAGTTTCTCTGCGTGATAGACTCAGAAAAGAGGATATCCGCAGTAAAACCAGAGTGACCGATATAGCCCAACAGATTAGTAAGCTGAATTGGTAATGGGCCGGCCATATAGCTCGAAGAACCGATAACCGATGGGGAAGAAAGGTTCTCGAGTGGCAGCCTTGTACCGGTAGGCGTAGTGTAGGGCGACCCTCCACTAGATGGAGTGACGACCTGGTAAGATATGCTGGAAGTCGTTGGATGCAGGTGGCTCAGGGCCGTGCTTTGTGGCATTACTTGGGGGAGATTTATGTTCAGCAGTGGACTTGCGAAGGGCTGTAATGATGATGATGATGCGCAAACTTGTGTCTTTTGGGGATTGAATTGGACTAGATTTAGTCGCCCCCAATCCAAGACTTTGTTCAGGAAAGAATGTCTCCATTGCTACTATGGCCATCTCTATCGTGAACTACGGGAGAGATGGCCAATCTTGATTTGAAAAAAAGTAAATTGTGAGACTGATTATGTTAAAGTTTAATGTTTTGATGTTTTGTATTTCAAATTTAAGTGGCTTATTAAAAACTTGGCCAACTCTCTTGAATTCAATTTGTATACTCAAAATCTTTATAATTATAATTGGTTTAAATTAGTTTTAGCAACTCAACTTTCATACATTGCAATTAAAGTTGGGAAGAAGTTAGACACTGAAGATATTTGTGGGAATGTTGTATTCTTCTTTTTCATTATGACTCTGTAAAGGACTTCTGCAAGTCACGCAGGGGTTTTTTTATAATCATCACGATTGACAGGCAGATTGACAGTCACAATACAAGACGTCTCGCACCTTTGAAATTGCTGAAAGGCATGCTTGATGAGACAAAACTACTTTTAAAGTGAAAAACAAATTATAAAAAACATATTACACATAATATTTATTATTACAACATAATATATCTCAATGTTTTCGTAACAATTGCATGAAATATTATGTTGTAATTTGTGCTTTTTAAAAAAAGATTCCCGCTGGGTTTCTTGCTGGTTTTTTCCAGGACAGAGGATTTTTTTCCGAACCAGTGGTAAAAGTAAAAAATGACTTTCTATTAGTATTAGTATTGTATATAAACTATATTGAAGAAAAAATTTTATTTTCTTTTCTACTGCGAAGCCGCGGTAACCAATAACCATCAGGAAGACTGTACAATTCGTTTGTCACTCTGTCTCACTTCTGTTTGACAATGTTATAACAATCTTACAACACAGAGAATGCCTAATGGCATTAAGTCCGCCCTTTGTAATCCTTTTACTAAGGTGCAATACAGTGTAAATAAATAAATAAATAACACTCGACTCGAAAACCAACAATGTTTTAATATAAATTATTCTGCAGGGATTTGAGTCTTCACGCGACAAAGAAGCAAGCACGTAGTTGACAACGAACATATATATAATCAATCTGTATTAACACCTCTCAAATTCACAATACATATTATTACAAAGTCTCACGAACCCGATTTATTACATTAGCAGCGGTAGGCCGTTTGGATGAAGGCCTCGTAAAGAGTAATCAAACTCATAATATCCCTATTTAACTCTGAATCTCCAATCTAATTTTTTGGCATCTGTGAATAGGATCAACCATTGTTTTTTATATTTATATTGTTTAATATATCACATCTTATAATGTCTTATTGGGGCTGCTGACATAGATTTTTATTTGAAGCATAATAAAAGAGTTTAAATAAAGATCTCTCAGCCTAAATTTGTATCTTATTAAATAACAGACATTCAATTTCCTTTTTATACGATCCAATTTGATTTCGAAATGGAAATCAATATTTTATGACAATTTTAAATTGATTAAATTTACGCAAACAAATTTCCCTAAGATCCGCGAGTCAAGTGTAAACTTTTCCTTTTCTTTTTGTTATTAAAATTGGCTTAGCTAGTGAAAATTTAAAATTATGCAGTAAAATCCACTTAAATACCTACTTGTACATGTTGTCTTTTCAACTTTGTATCAGAGATAAGAATTTAAAAAACACCTTCATAAAAATAGGTGATTTTGTGATACATTCGTAAAAGAAAATAGAAAACATCGTATACTATGTTATTATTTTTATACCTCCACTAGATAGAGTGAAGACCTGGTAAGAAACTAACTAAATCGATGGGTGCAGGTGGCTACAAACCGTTTTATGGCATTCCTTTGAGGAGGTCTATTCAGCAATGATAGGCAGTAATGCCAAAGTTTTATTTATATTAATCAATTAGACATGTAATATCTCTATAGGGTGTTGTCTTTATTGAAGAACAAGACCACCACAATTCACCTCTATGGCTCCAAAGCAGAACCATCATGAAAGATATAATTAAGCACCTCTGAGGGCGGTTTAGTATCAGTTTTGCAACCGCCTTCAAATGCTCCGCCTTAAATCTATCCTCACATGGCGCATTGTCAACTGGAGAGCCATAATTTCTCTCAGGCTGATGAATCACATAACTTATGGTTTATACTTTTCAAATTCACCTAATCTTCTACTGCCTGGAATGAAATCTAAGTATTCAAAACGAATTTCGTTGCGAGAAAAAATAGACACTAAAGTAAATTATTCCTCCTTTTTTATTTAAACTGGCATGACTTTTAAATCCTGGCTAGCTACTCTGCACCTGTGCTCGAGGCCGACAAGATTGGTTTCAACCAAACCAAGGTCACCAATGAGCCTCTTAGCACGTCTCCCCACTAAGTCCAACACTGCCAGGTGGCATTTTGATGCTTCAACCCATATGTGGCAGCAGTATTCCACGCACAACCGGACTTAACATTACAGGAGGTAAGACAACTGCTAGATAGTTAATAAGTAAATGTCAGGAGTTCATATTTTTCAATACGTAACAAATCGTCAATGAAACAATTTTTTAACTAAATCGTTGTTTTTTAGTTGACGAACTAACATAAGAAATTTACATTACATAAGGACAGGAAAACATGTTTGAACAAAATGTATTAATTCCCTTAATAATCACAAATTAGCAATAACCAACAAGGATGTTTGAAAATATCCAATAGTAATCTATGGCTTGCGTTAAATGAGCCTGTTTGCTTGCCTGCCAAATATCCGGAAGATTTCAAAGAGCCCAACATGAAATAAATGCATGTTGCTTTTAGAGCCATTGTCGAACCCTCTTTAGACCGTTGCTTTTATTCTGAAATCCAAATATATTTTTAACGGAAATCATTATAAATTAAAAATTTCAACCATGTCTTAGTCTAATAAAGGCTAAGATATTGTCAACATCATTTTCATCTAATGCGTTTTATCAGTGCATATTATGTTCACAAACTATGTCATAAACAAGCTCAGTTGTTAAGAAAAACGAATTTAAAAAAAACGACTGGGTTCAAAAATTTACTGAAAATAAATATTCCCCTTCCTTTTTCGCAGATGCAATATATATGTAAATATTATATATCCTATGTCACTCCCACAATTAAGATGCTAAATACGTAAAAATCCATCAAGTCATACATACTCTCGAAAAAATTTACCCACTTTCTGGAATGAAAAAAATTCTGTCGTGGCGGAAAGAGACCTAATCATTTTTTATAATTACATGAACACTAACCACTTCTTACGGGTTCTATCGCGATTAATTTACTTATTTCATATTCTCGACGTTCCAAGTACTTTACAATACCCATGGTTACGGGGGCACGTCGAAAATGTTGGAAACGTCGGGAAAACGAAATAGAGTTACAAAAATTAATTTAAAAAATTAAATTAGAATCGATAACAATCCTGATGACGTTCGCTAGATTGTATTTAAATATCATCAGTTGACAAGTATTTTGCGCTTAAAATCTTGGACTCGAAAAGTAGCATAATAACACTTTGATAATTTTAAGAAAAGTTGTAAATTAGTTATTTAAAAGCTTTTAACTAACTTCACTTCCATCTTTGTCCTGGAAACACATTTTCACTGAAGCTATCCGGATAAAATTTGGAATTCACGTTTGGTTCTCGTGAAAATGCACGATTACTTAAATGCCACCATTTTTAATCCAATATGCCGGATGTTACAAAACAGCGACTTATCACTCCCACGGTGATGTGAATATCAAATGAAGGAGCTTGATAAGTGAGACACAATTGACGTCATTCTAAATACAATACAGGGGACGTCTAATATGACAATGTGATATTATTATGACGTAAAATTTATCTGATGATGGAGCTGGAATGTTACCATGGCTAAAATGGCCGAAAACAAAATGGCCACCATACCAATTTTAAAGTGTTATAACCCGGCACGCTCTAAGTATATGGTGCTCGAAAAAATGTTATAGGGAACAACAAGGGTCAACTGCTAGCATAAAAAAATTGAATATGTTGGATCTAAGTTGGTGATCAAAAACTTTTTTGCTCTAATCCGTCTGTAATTTTGTTATCCCAGAGTGTTTGCAGTCTCGGATTATGATTTTGCAGACTAATTGTTCGGGTCAAATTTAGCAGTTGAATTATAAAAGTACGCCTAGCTGTGACATGTTTCTAAATCCAATGTGGCGGACCGACCAAGATGGTGACATAGTTATTTCTATAGACTCCCGTAATATGGGTATTGTATTTTAAAGGGTTTTCTGGGAAGAATACGAAAAATAAAATGTCACTCTAAATCCAATATGGTGGAGTCCCAAGGATGGCTACTATGTTTTTCTGTTAAATCCCATGACATGGATACTAAATGAATTCAAATTATGGTAACAAGATGAACCCCTTGTTAGCTGAAAAGAATACGAATAAAATGACGTCCGCGTTCAGCTCTTCTATATAGGATATGGTGTACTACTGCCCGGCAAAACGGTATCACTGAGCGTGGTCGTACCCTGGGCAAATTATAGCAGTGATGGAAAAACCACAACAGCAGAAAAAAGATGGCCACCATATAATTTGCTCGAAAAAATGTTGTAAGGACCGATTAGAATCAACTGCTGGCGAAGAAAAATTCAGGATGGCGTATCTAAGATGGCAGTCATAACCCAACAATAAATGAAATAAAGAGACTTATAAATTATATGTCCAACGATAGCTAAAAAATTAAAAATGAACTAATAGTCAGAAAGTTATCATTTAAACGCTCTTAAAAAAGAAAATAAGCTTTATATTAACTCCAACCCATCAATTTATTACATTACGTAATTTATATTAATATATAAATGTACTTGTGCATAAACAAGAATACAATATATAACTTGATATTGACGTAAATATACTAATAAAATAAAATCGGGGTGTGGCTGTGTTGTGGACAAGACCGTGTTTTTTTTACGTGAATACGAATACGTAACGGGTTGAATAAAACTGTTATTTACGGATTTTATCGCATATGTAGTGTTCGCATAAATTTAAGAAATCATTACGTAACGGGTTATTTAGATAAAAATGATACCGCCGCAAAAGATGTAGTTGGAGTTTGTTTGCGCTTAGCGGTGTTACGATGCGATCACAGATGAAGGTCGGGACTGGTTTAAAATATCGCTTGATGATGGAATCGGCAGAGATGTCTTCTTTGTGTACAATTAAGCTTTGTGCATTAATTGCGATGATAAGTATAAAACAACGCTGATCAGGAAAATAACCACAAAGCTTTTATCTTGTGCGATTTTAGTCAGCAGCCTGCCTCTAACTCCGCAAATGGCTCGTCTTGACTGGGCAGTTCTACCATACTTTAACACACCAATCGCCCTGATCTTTTTATCATCATCAACGTCTATGTTAGTCGTGGTAATGTAAGGTTAACCCACTATAAGCGGGATCTTATAAGGCAGTCTCCCACCCAACTCGAAACTCATTTGTGGCGGCGCTGTCGTCGCGCCACAAGCGAAACACACCGAAGCCTAAATCACGCTATCAAAAATCCGAATCATAAACAGTATATATAGAACATTTTCGAACAATCACACGGAGTGTTGGCCGCTCTCCGGACAGAACACCTTGTCTGGCGAGAGATCTCCCTTTTCCCTTCCACCGCCACATTTTGCCGGGCTACGGCAGCGTCGGTGTGATTCTTGCAGCCAACTAAAGCGTCGTCGGTGAAGCTGTATGTCTCTGTCATGATAGCACTGGTGTTGTATGAGTTGACGCTGTGATTGATGTTGAAAATGAACGTCTAATCATCGTCCAATTGACGCGGTAGTTGATGCACCATTGTGTCCACATCATAGATAAATAAATATGTAGCAAGCTAGTCTACATCGACTGGTAGGATTGGACTTATATTAATTAATTTTTCGATGATGCCGTATATGCATGAATGGTAGACGTGGTGATTCTAGACCTGCACTGATTGTATAAAATGCAGGAAACCCATGTAATTTAGGTGGATACACAAACCCGTTAAAACGTGACAACTTGGGGACTTTGTCACAGTCCAGTGATTTTTGCACGTACCGCACGGTTTGAAGTCACCCACTGTCTCTTCTGCGAAGATATTACTAAGCAACGGTAAGTGTTTTTACTTTGGTGGCTTTAATGAGCGCAGAATCCGTAAACGGTCACATTTATGTTGTTGACGAACGTAGTAGTAAAACGTGCACTACCAGCTACCCAATGTGTCTTCATAATCGGCGATCGCACAAAATCGATGTCTACACACTCCGGCCTTGATCCGTCGTTGATCCACTCTAACGTCTTCATTATTTTAGGTTCCCTATACCGCTTCAATCTATCATACGGTATTTTTATGGGTATTACTGGATTGTTTTTGAGTAGCCCTTTCCAAACGTGTATGATTTATATATTTTGATTCGGCTTTTGAAGAGTAGGCAGTATTTGCATTATTTTTTTTTATTTCAACACTAAATAAATTCACTTTACCTATCTCATACAATTTTTATATATGTATGCAAAGGATAGATGGATCTTTGTAAGACCTGACTATTAAAACTCAAACGAACGTCGTAGGTTGTCCATGTCAAAATTTATACCAAATGATAAAAATGATAATTATGTGACGCTGCGAGACGACCTCAAAATGACAACGCTCCCCCCTCTGCAGCACGCTAAGTATCACAGTTTTTACTTAACGTAACAAATTTTTTGGTCTTTTAGCTATCGAGCGTTAAAATTTAATTTTGAATGTCGATGATAGATATGTAGCCGCAACACTAAACCAGATCCTCGGATTTTATTATCATCACTTTTTTGAATTGCCTCCCACTACGGAAACAAATTGAAAGACGTATTCACGTCAAAATTTTTTTTTGTATAGTTGGTAAATTTCGCGACAGATCATAAATTGTGGAATGTAATGAATTGATGGGTTTCATTTAATTTAAAATTTGTTTTCTTCTTTTTAAACCATTTACATAAAATCCTGTTATAAAAATGTTTTACTATTAATACAAACAAATTTATTGCTATGAGGAATATTAAACATTTAACAACAAATGTTTGTTATGATAGCCCGGAAACTTATTAAGATAACAAAGTTGTACAATTTTTAAAATGAATAATTGTTTTAAATGTTTGTTACGAACAAACGTGAAATGCCAATTTTATCTAAACTTTACTGAGATAACTTTTCAATGTTTGTTCCGGAAAATGAAACGTATTGCATGAGTATGAGTATTTTTATTTAAAATATTGCACTTCAGTGAAAGTTCTGAAACTATAGCCAATAAAATGTTTCATGCGGACGTATGAGTAATGTTTATTGAAAGACAGACATTAATAATAAAACTCACTCACTGTTCTATACTTGAAAAATTGATAATATTATATTTAGTGATTTATTTTTGGTAGTTAATGCAAGTTTTCAACAGAGTTCACTTTAAACAATCACCTTTAAAAAGTGGTGGGGCTTTCTGCCTAGGACACCGTCAGTTTTACTACCACGAACATACTCGTCACTTCTTCCGCTTAGTAGCAGCGCATCCACTGCTATTTTAAAGGTTTAAAGTTTTGGACAGCCTACATAGGAACAAGTTGTGAGACAATACATCCTCTTGAAGCATACATTCTGTACTAACGTTCAAAACCAAAAAACATGTAGCTTGACTTGCGTTTTAGATATTATGAAAAAGTTGATAATTAAAAAAAATGTAAAAAAAAACTTTTGTTTGTTTTAAAAACTCTCTTTTGCTTTAAAAAAAAAGAAACGTCAAAATTTTTGTCAATGATTTATTGTCTACATTATTAGGTATCAAACGAGTCCTCTTTCGTCTTCCTTAGACTTCTACACATGCTAGCTGTGGCTTAATCAATACAAGCATTTGTGCCTCGAGGCAAAAAACAAAATGACTGCCATTTCATCATGGAGAGAAAAAAAATAGGAATAGTGATTTGTCGATAAAACTTACCGTATTTCAACGCCCTAAAGTCTCCAGCGTCGATGATCAGACACATTATTTAGAGTATATTAACAAAAAAACTTTAAAATTTTGTATGTCTCTATGTTTTTGCCAGGACTTTCATTGGAAGATATCTGATGCTATAAATAGTAACTTAGGCTATATATAAGACGTTATGACTTGTTTCTCAAAAGCCTCTCACACAAATACATCGAAAACTGAGATGAATAATTTGCGTTCACATGGAATGCGATGTATTTCTAATTTTATCACGAAATTACAGTCGTAAGTTTCACGTAAAGGGATTACTATAATATACTACAACTCAGCAATTATACCGGCGATACTTTTGCTGCAATGTTGAGGCTATAGGCTAAGCAACATTACACTGCGTTGCGCGACAGATAGACATTGCTACAAACATTTAACGACCGCTTTAAATAATCTAAGAATACATTGTTTTTTTAGACCTCTTATATTGTATCTTATATATATATATATATATATATATATATATATATATATATACATAGGTTGCGGTTTTGTTTTGTCTAGCTGCGTAGGTGTCATCCTTTTGTCCTTATCTCCTAAACGGTATCTAACTTTTTTTTTCGTTTTATTCCAAAAAGAAAGAAGAAAGACGCTAAACATAATAATTATACATTGAAATACATATTGAAAATCTTATAAGATTTTCTTGAAATTGCTTAGATGTCTGATATTAGAAATTACATATTATATTTACCAGTGTTTAATATGAAGTCATGTCTACTTACATAATATAATCTTATTGAGATGATGTCGTATGTTATGAAATCAATTTATAATATGATCATGAATAAATATTTATCGTAACTTACGTAAATAGATTTTCTTTCGAAATTTAGTACAAGAGCTCTTGCCCGTTACGTTTTAATAATCATACTTAAAAAAAACAACATAGATTATGACGGTAGTATCCACTGCACTACAACTATCATATCAGAATAAATAATTACACACAAAGCGTAAATGCACATACTCGAATGTGTAGACATTTTTCATGTCTTCGTGATATTTTTAACTTCTCAGTCACGCGAAGTTCTCCCCATGCTAAGTAAATCAGCAGTTTATATTACAATAAAAAAAATTACTGGTGCTAACGGGAATCTAACTTGGTTTATAGTCACGTAATATGAAATTTAAAGGCGACCGCTTATCCCAACATTTACCTAGATGGTCAGCGAAAGTGGTTAAATAAATTTATAGCATTTTACGAGAAAAATATCCTCCTTACTGCCTCTTACATATCATCAGAATGCACTGAGTGCATGTGAGATTGGTGTTTGAGGAAAATTTCACACATCCTTGTTATTATTTTTATTAGGTTCCGATTTAGAGGTTCAAATTTTAAGCTAAGCCTAATTTGTTTCCCAATGCCGCCTGTTATACGACACCCATAGGATGATATGGAGTAACACACACACACACACACACACACACACACACACACACACACACACACACACACACACACACAACACACACACACACACACACACACACACACACACACACACACACACACACACACACACACACACACACACACACACACGCACACATATTAATTTTTACATCAAAAATATTCAGACCGGAGGCTGCGATTTCTGAGCTACACAGATAATGACTACAGTACGGTTATTTTAATCTATACTAATATTATAAAGCTGCAGTCTTTGTTTGTTTGTTTGTTTGAACTTGCTAATCTCTGGAACTACTGGTCCGATTTGAATGATTCTTTCAGTGTTGGGTAGTCCTAAGGCTATAGGCTATCAAAATTAGCGATCCGTAATAAAAATTCTATTTTGTAACACAAGGTGTAAAATCGAAAACTTATTTCTGCGTGCGCTGCAAAAACTATTGACAATAAAACAAAATGATGTACTACGGGTTTGTAGATCCCATTAAGACCTACAAAAAAGTCCGCGAGAACATATATCTAGCTATCATGGTTTAATCACAATAACCGATTTTGTGTTCAAAATAATTATTAAATCGTCTGAAGAAAAAAAAGTTTGTGGAGGCACTGCTCTTCCTAATATAAATATAATATAAATATTGAGATAAGCAAAGCAAGATTACCTATGATCTAAGGTTGGTGTATTTTATATACGTAGGTGTGCGCACGCGGAGGCGTGCTTTAATATAATATACAATATGTAACGTAATTAACGCACACCCTCAGACACCCCAATTAGTATAACATGTTATAATCATAATACATACACTGAATTTTTAGTTATACATTTTTATGCACTGATTATTTATCACTTTATTATTTATACTGATTCCGGAAGAATGTTGTGGTCACAGTACAAATCCACAAACGCAAAGACTTTAACGCGCTTGAAATAAAGTTCATTTTTCTTTATTTTTATTGAATGACAGAATTAGTAATAATACAAATAAAACTGCACTCTTAAAAGGCTTATTGCCTTAAGTTACGGTCCATTTCAGTTTGTTTTGACTGTACAGATTTAGTGTGACTGTAATTTACGTAGTTTTAATTATTTTTGGGATAGAAAATTACCTATATTAAAAATGATAGGAATCGATTCAGTAAATGATTCTGAGCAAACTACTTTCTCAAAGTGCGTTAATTATGTTACGTGTTGTATATATTGTGTAATGTAAGAAATTATGGATTTGATTTAATTTAGAGTTTATTTTCTTCTTTTTCGAGCATTTAAATGAAGGGTTGTTTTTAAAAATGTTTTTCTACTTTTAATTTATTTTTAATGTTTTAGTTGTCGTTGGACATGTTTCTTAGTTTGTTCAATTCTTATAATGCGTCATTGTTGGTTGTTGATCGCCATCTCAGATAAGCTATCTTGATTTTTTTATAGACAGCAGTTGGTCCTTTTCGGTCCTTACAACATCTTTTCGAGCACCAGCAAACTATCCCTAAATTTTCCCAAGTTATAAGTCTTCTAAATTAGTATGGCGGACACCTTGATTTTCGGCATTTCGTTTTTTTCTCCACGGCTAGAATTTGTCCAGGGTATGACCCCGCTTAGTCTTACCGTTTTGTCGGGCAGTAGTACACGATTTCCACGAAGAACTGAGCGCGGATGTCATTTTTTGTACATTTTCATCAGCATTGGAATCCATATGTTCATTATTTGATATCCATATCGTGGATGTGAATAACCAAACATAGCCAGGCATCTTTGGAAGTCCACAATATAAGATTTAGAGTGACGTCGATTTATTTTTTGTATTCTTCCCAGCAAACTCTTTCATACAATACCCATATTATAAGAGTATATAAAAAACACTAGTCCGCAATTTAGGTCGGTCCAGCATATTGGATTTAGAATGATATCATTTAGCTAGGCGTACTTTTAAAATTCAGCTGCTAAATTATACCCGAACAATTCGATTTCGAAATCGTTAGTTAATGGAGTCCCCACCTCCAAAAACTCTATGATACCAAAATTACAGACGGATTAGACAAACTAAGTTTTGATCACCGACAGATCCACCATATTCAATTTTTTTATGTACAGCGGTTGACCCTTGTTGTTCCCCATAACATTTGTTCGAGCACCACCAAAGAATTCCTAACCTTTGCCGAGCTATTACTCTTTAAAATTGGTATGGCGGCCAATTTGTTTTCCATCTTTTTAGCCATGGCCATATTCCAGCTCTATCATCAGATCAATTATATGACATAATAATATTGCATTGTCACATTAGACATCCGCAGTATTGGATAAAGAATGACGTCGCTTTCTTTATTGTGTTTTGCATATCAAGTTCTTTCATTTGTTACCCATATCATAGGGGTTGCTGTGGAAATGCTAAATCACTGTCTCGTCTACCATATTGGATTATAAATGGCGACATTTAAGTAACCATGCATTGTGACGAGAATCAAACGTGTATATCATATTTTATCCCGATAGCTTAAGTGGCGATGAGTAAAATATTGATTGCAAAATTCCGGGACATACATAGAAATAAAGTTAAATAAAAGCTTTTAAAAATAAGTGAATACATATACAGATATGAATAAGCTAATAAAGTTTTATAATTTTTAGTGACCTGTAAAATATTTTATATAAATTTAGAATGTGTTTCAGTGTTTATGTCTATAGGACTCCACATGTCTAATCACTAGTGTATCCACTATTCCATTTACTAGTTTTTATCTGAATAAATACTTTTTGCCACTGAAAAATACGACCACGTTGTACTAAGTACCTGAAAATTATAATAATTTTATAATAAATTACTGTAACAATAAGAAATTAAATTCATTAAGAAAAATGCTGCTGTGTTTCGTATGGTGAGTGTAGGGAACAGGAGACCCGTTTTACTGGAATCGAGGCATTCTTATATATTCTTATATCTTAGTCCTCAGTGGTGACAACGCATCTACATTTTGATTCTTAATCGAAGTTTAATGTAGACGTCTAAGGGCAACAGCATTTACTTACCATGAGGTGGACTGTGTGCTCGTTTGCCACCCTTATCCTTTAAAAAAATATGTCCCACATACGAGTATATGTCTCACAGTTCGGCACAGACCTCCTCTTATTTCTGAAACGGTTACGGAGCAATTATTTTTCGCGCGCTTTTCCAGTGCGTATTGGTGAACTTTATATGACATCGCAATGTTTTATTCCCCAGACAATCATCAGCCTTCTTCACAATGTTCTCCTTCGCCGCTAAGCATGTGGCAAAACAGTACTTAAAAATTCAATTTATAAAGAAACGCAGAGATCGAAACCCGGATGTTCGCCTACTAAAAATTACGGCGAGTTCGTAACGCCTGAGCTTACATGGCTCTCCGTTTATCGGAATATGATTAAAAACGTTGTATACGACTGACTTTTTTACCGTCGGGAAAACATCTAATACGTACACAAAGTAGGAAGTATTTCAAATCTATTTATTTGAAATAATATTTTTATATATAGAGTTTCAAGGACAAGGGCATCACGGATATTTTTAAAATTGCTAAACGTAAAAAGTAGGCTCCAAATGATTTAAATTTTCAAATTTTCAATAGCTTTTTCGTAATAGAAATGTTTACTTAGAAATAAATAAATAAAAATAGATATGCTATGGGCTTATTTCTTATACAACCTATTTCATCCGGTGGTAAAATGTCGACGGATAGATTATGTTTTACACGGACTTTAAGGGATGTTTTGAAGCGATCGTGTGATGGTATAATAGTAATATTCTATTAAAAAAAGCTAAACAGGAATTTCACAAACTCGTGGTGGGAAGCAGCAACACCAGTACGGAAGTAGCTTTCCGCTCACCAACTTGCCAGCCGTGCCGTGGTCGTGAAGGTTACGTGGGAGAGCCACCCTGCAGCTTTATTTAGTATACCAGCGTGTAACAACACAATAAGGTCATGTTAAGAAATTTCATTTTACTACTATGGAGTTATTAGTTCTCTACGTGGAAGAGCCATGCTGCAGTTATATTAGTAGTACAGTTGTAGCACGAATGGGTCGGCTCGACCGGGGAAGGACCACGCTCTCACAGAATACCAGCGTGAAAAAGTAGCTTAATGCTGCTGTGTTTCGTATGGTGAGTGTAGAGAACCGGAGACACTTTTTACTGGAAACGAGGTATTCCATCTTAGTCCTCACGGGTGACAACGCATTTGCATTTTGATTTGTTATCGAGGATGGATGTAGATGTCTATGGGCCGCAGCAACCCCTTACCATCAGGTGGACTGTGTGCTCGTTTGTCACCTTATCCTATAAAAAAAACTTACTAGCATTTTAATTCTTAATTAGAGGTGTGAATATCTATACGTGTGTGTATACTTGGTGTGAATATATAAAGTAGATGTGTGAAGATCTATAATAAGGTTTGTATACTTATGGTTGTAGCATGAATGGGTCAGCTCGATCGGGATACAACTTAACGCTACAGTGTTTCGTATGGTTAGTGTAAAGAGCCAGATACCCTTTTGACTGGATACGATGCATTCCATCTTAGAGATTAAGGGTAAAAACGCATCGCTATTTTAATTTTCAATCGAGAATAAATGTATATATCTATGGCCCACAGTTTTTACCAACCATCAGGTGCAGTATATGCTCATTTTAACCTTATTTAATAAAAGAAGATGTCTATAGTCCTCGCTTGTACACTAATTCTATAAAAATAAACATCAAAAGGCCTATTTCCAGCAGTGGAAATTTATGTTTTTTACATCCAATTTTTATAAAACATCTTCTAAAAACCTACCGCATGTTTCCTTGTATAAATTTTCTCAAGTATTATTAAATGAAGCAGTTATCTGCTTATTCTCAAATATAATAATACTTTAAGTTGAATACTGCAAACTTTATAACATTCAACATACAAAAAACTCTCCAAAAAATCTGACGCTTAAATAATTTTAAGGAAAACCGCGTGTAAAAGAACCTCCGAAAAATTTAAATTAAGAATAAATATTTTCACCTGTGATTTTGTGTAGTACCCTCAGGCTATTTTTCTTAATAATTGAGCTGAGATTTAAAATTTCAAGTAGCCAGTATAATTATGGACATTAGCGTGAAATATTTTATATCAATCCTCAGGATTGACGACGACTAGACATTTTTGCTAGTATAGAGTATTGAGCTAGTTGAGCTCATTGTCACTCTAGTATAATGAAACAGCCACTTGTAATATTGTTACATAAAGTAAATTTTTTCTTAATCATCCTAAAGCCAATAGCTGGGCATAGGCCTTTTCAACTTTAGTAAATATTTGCGCTAATCACTCTAGGTATCGCAGAACCAAACGGATTTTCTTCGCCCGATGGTACGGAACGGTTGCCATGTTAGTCCTCAAGGGTGACCACACATTTTCATTTTAATTCTTAATCGTACATACGATTAGATGTAGATTTCTATGGGCTCACATAGCAGGTGGATAGTGGTCGCTTGTCCATTTTTTCACAAAAAATGTCACATGTTACCGCACCTGGGATGAATAGTGTGATCGATTCTCTCACGCCGCCACAACACGGTAATGCTCTAATAAATTCTTTTATCTGGTACCAGAGATTAAAAAATATATGTAATATTAAAATTAGTACGTTACCTTAGTAAAAGAATTCAAAGTTACCGATACATGTTTTAGTGACGTAAGACAGCAAGGCCGTTGCGATCTGTCAAAGAAATTATTAAAATTGAATTAAATGTCCCATGTACTTATAAGAACATGAAAGTTTTTGTGTTGGTTTGGTTACGTGTTCCTTGATTTCGCTTAAACAGTTGAACGGAAGATAAGCGAATTTGGCCAAGAAGTCAATTATGTTGTGAAGTAATCTTAACCAAACCACTGGGAAACTTCATAACAATTCTTTCTAGCGAGGCGAGCGGGTGATAGCTATTTAAGTAAGAAATTAAACAAAAACCGCAAGAATGGAAGAACACTTTTTTTTTACTTTTGTAACTGTGTACAGTATTATTGCATGCATAATATACAGCTTTTCTTTAATTAAATATAATTTTCTGGCATAAACGTTGCTTCATGAAATTAGTGACTCTATAGAGTTGCGTAACTAGTATCTTTAGCTTGTTTTTCCCCCTTTTACACTAGTTTATTGTGCCTACTTTTATTTTTGTATGTAATGGGAACAGGTGCTATGTGAAGACACCGTACATAATTGTGATGAAACTAGTTGTACTTATTTTTCTTTTACAAACAACAATGATGACGACGGTAGGATATATTTTGCAAGTATATTTGTGTGTGTGTGTGTGTGTGTGTGTGTGTGTGTGTGTGTGTGTGTGTGTGTGTGTGTGCGTGCGTGTGTGCGCGCGCGCGCGCGCGTGTGTGTGTGTGTGTGCGTGTTTGTAACAAGTTTAATAATTATCATCAGTGCAGCTTTTTATAAAGCCACTGCTGCACATAGGCCACCCCACGGAATACCACGAAATACGGTACTGAGTCACCTGCGCTTGTCCACTTCCTGCAATTTTAACCATATCGTCACACCTCTGGTGGCCGTTGTACTTACCGATACCAAGCTGCCATTCAAAAACTTTTCTGCCCCATCAGTTATAAAATGTATCTATATATAAAAATCGATCGCTATCCATTAGTCTTGCCAAAACTCGAAATCGGCTCCGACTGATTTTGATGATTTTCTGTGTGTGTTTAATTGAGTCCCTGGATGGTTTAGAATTACAAGTGAACCCGGTGGCGCTGTTTTCAAATTCCAGAAATCAGCCGTGCGAAGCCTGGGCTGATCGCTTGTACTTAGTAAAATAATTAATTTAAAATCTCAATACGACATACCGTATTATTATGATATGAATCATTTTCTGGTAATGAACATCCCCTTTATACCATAAATTTGTGTATGCAGAATCAGCTATACGTGAACTCTAGAAACATAAAACAAGTTTTTGCTATATTATATAATATAAATATAAACTGTAAATATTGGCCACTACATGGTGCCCGGGTGTGTCGACATTTCCGTGGGTGTCGTAAGATGTAACCGAGGGAAATGGAACCCGCCTGCCAAGCGTGGCAACTATGGCAAACCCCTTCTATGAAGCAGTCTGTGGTAAAAACTTATGTTCAACAGTGGACTTTTGATGAGCTAGTCTAGGCTAACAAATACAATAATTAAAAAATATGGATTTATTTATTTATTCTTTTTTGTACACCACAATACAGAAACATCAATATAGTTAAAACTAATTAAAGTATGTACAATAGGCGGTCTTATCACTCTGAAAGTGATTTTTTCCAGACAACCTTTGCGTAGAGGAATGATGCAAACAAAAGTTACAAATAGAAAGGGGCATACAAAATAATAATAAAAAAATATAAAAAATATAATAATACATACAAATAAAAATAAGTGAAAGTTATATATCAAATATCATATAATAGATTAAATGAAAAGAGTTCGAGAAAGGTAAAGTAATTTATCTAATAGCGTTCTAAATAATACGATTTAACAAGACTTTTGAAAGAGTGAAGAGATTTAGCACGACGAATATGGAGAGGTAAGGAGTTCCACAATCGCACAGCGGTTACGGTGAAGGATTTCTTGAAAAAGGAAGAAGAGTGCAAAGGTGTAGAGAGAGAAAGATTGACGGAGGATCGAAGGAACCGATTATGGGTAAGAGAAAGATACTGGAAACGGTTTTTTAAATAAAGAGGAGTAGAAGGATTAAACAGCACACTATACAACGCGGATAGAACGTGAGTATTCCTGCGAAGGCGGATGGGGAGCCATTGGAGCTGTTTGCGAAATTCGGAGATATGAGATTTGCATAAGATAATTTTATGCCTCAAAGTCGAGGAAGTTATTTCATTTACTGATTTGCCCACGATAACAAACTATTCACCGGTGAAGGAAAACTTCCCAAAGAAACCTTGCTTCAGTAAAAAAAAAGTAAATTATCAAAGTAAGCAAATCTTTACCTTTCCTTACAAGCACTACGTAAAGATATCACTTGTGAAGTGTTCTTGTTTCATAATTTTGCCCATAATGCCCTGGGTTGATTTGTTGAAGTGTAAATTTATTTTAAAATAACTATAACAAAAGAATTTTTTAATCGACCCGACAATAAGAGGCTACGTCATCATCATCATCATCATTACAACCCATCTCAAGTCCTCAGTTGAACAAGCGCCACCTCCAAGGTATGTGTGGTATCTCCTTCTCCATGTAGAGGGTGGGGTGATGGACGGCGTACATTTAAGGGCATGGATGCCTGCAACATATTTCAAACAAAAGGAGCATACATCATTTCTGATGACTTAAATTGAATGCCTAACAGCCAGCAATAGTAATGGCTCCCTGTACCCTTCAGACCGGAACACAGCAGTGCACTTTTACTTAGTGGCAAAAATAGGTGAGAGGCTGGTAGTTTCCCGGTCGGACTCTTAGGCAGAAGAAATTCCTATCAAGTAAGCTCTTTTTTTAATAAAATGTAAATTCAAATACATTATTATGGTTTAATTCACATACTTCATTGTTCAACAACTCGCCGTAGTAACAAAGTATATAAGTCGGTAACAACAACGCCAAAACAGCAACTAAGTTGTTTATCATCTCCACTATCCCTCGCGCCACCTGTAAAGATTAAACTATTTTGTATAACCGGAATGTCAACTATGTTGCTATTTTAATAAGGGAATGCTTACCGTGGTTGCGAATCCGAAAAAGCACACAATAATCGTTATAAATAATAAATTGACGAATATCATCACGTTGAATATGTCGTCCAATAAAGCAGCCAACCTAAAAATTAAAATTTGTAAGTAATTAAATGTTTGGGTATATATTTGTGCCATTTGTTAACAAGTCTGTCGGTCCGTCGAGTTCATGCGCGTTATAGTTTCTAAAGGATTTGTATTCCGCGACTAATTGTTGCTCCTGGGAAACAAGAGGACTATTTCTATTCTCACTCGAAGGCTGAATTAGCTTTTAGGCGAGAGGCAGCCGTTCGGCAAGAAATCTGACCAATCGTACGACTGTATGATAATTTTTGTATCTTAAATTTTTATATTGAAGTAAATACTGGTTGTTACTCAAAATAAATAATAAAATTTTATTAAAGTAAACAAAAGAGAACGTACGTGATGTATGTAGTAGCTCATAATAAAGTTAAGCCGTAGTAGCTCAGATGCTAGCGCTCACTGTAAATGTCACAGTAGGCGAGCATCCCGGTTCGATCCTCGCTGGCACTAATAAAATGGTTAATTGCAATTTTAAGTGTTGATTTATCACGTGCTCGATGGTGATGGTGAAGGAAAACATCGTGAGAAAACCGGCATGTCTGAGAAATAAGAAAAAAATATTTTGAAGACATGTGAGGTTCGCCAATACGCATTGGGGCGGCGGACAATACTTTGCCCTAAAACCCTCTCATTAATGAGCGGAGGCCTGTGCCAAGGAGTGGGACGTAAAAGCTTTGTTTGTTTAACGGCCTGACCAGCGTGGCAACTATAGCAAATACTCTATTATAAGGCAGTATGTGAGGGAGACCTTTGTTTAGCAGTGGACTTTTGATAGACTGAAATGAATTTAAAAAAAGAAAAAACAATATCACTTAGTAAAAATACTAAAATATCGTACTCAATTAACTTCTGATGCCGACAAATGAAATCTTGTAGGGATATTTGTACACAAATTTCTTCATTCGCTTGTCCATCAGTCGAATTATTGCAAATTCTATCTTTTACATTCATAGGCGTAACGTTTACCAAATCTTCACGAAGAAGTGCAAATGCAATAGCTAGATGTGCAGACAGCGTCATCAACAAAAAGTCGGAGCCTATATATATGTAAACTTCTCGCAACACTGAAAATAAAATTAATTATATCCATTGAATTAGTTTCGTTGACATATAAAAAAGTTTAAATATGTTACTCTAAACACATTTGAAAGGCTACCTACTGGCAAATGATTGGAATGCGTAAGTTGCTAAATATTTGAACCAATTTTCTGTGGGATCATACGGATACAAACTTCCGAACGGCAGCGCCAGCTCACAATCCTGTTGCAGTATAAATGTACGAAAAAGTACTAACAACAATGGTGTTATTAAATGTTGCCATGCTCCTATTAGGTCACTCCAGTAGAATACTGAAATTAAATAAAAAAAATATTATCAACAAAACTATTTAGATTGATTTCGATCACGGCAACAAAATCAGAATATTCGCAATAGTCTGTGGTAGCGCAGAGGCTAATCCATGGAGGTTAGAGAACAGGAGAACGATCGCTGTATAAAATAGTGTCCCAGAAACAACGACTACACAGCCCGAATAGACGCCTAATGTATGTACTTCTGCATCCAAACCTGTCTGTCAAAATTCTGAGGTAAGCGGTACGGGGAAGGCGGGTTGAAATGCACGCTAATTGGTTAAAATCAAGGTTGCGACACTTGCTAATAAGCAAATAGTGATGTGGGAACTTTAACTAATAAATTTGGTATCAAGTCTACTTAATCAGTCCAGAATTTTATTCTACTATAAATTAGTACAAAATAAAAAATAAACAAAAGAAGTTTTATTTAAGTTCGTATCGTATTTAGTAAAATACTTATAATTCTTTGTTTTAAAGAATATTTTTATAAAATAAGAAGTTTTAAAGAATATTTTTATATAATAAAAACAAGCTTTCTTTAAAATATTGAAATAATAATAAAATACTATTGAAAACAAAATAGTAACAGTTATTTAAACTCTCAAGTTCACTTCCGTTTCCTGCTTGTCTTGACATGCCGTCTTAGCAGTAAAGAGAGCGGAGTGCAGTCTATAAAAATTATATCAATTTTATTATGAATTTCTTAAGTAGTTTTAAATATGGATTAACGTACATTCACTAAAAAATCATAATATTTATTTGTACCAATATTATAGTTTAACTGGTACAGCACTAGTTACACGTGCCGGTAATTAAAGAAAAGTATAGCAACAATGAACTGCATTGAAAAGAAAGGGATGCATAATCCGAAAGTATCCGAAGATGTCCGAATAAATCAACGCGAGTTGCTTGTGACAAATAAAGGTTGAGCTCTGATTTAGTTTTAACTATTGAATTTTGGAATTAAAATTCACTTATCTATGAAAAATGGTGCCATTTTTTTTTGAAATTACACATTTGGCTACTATTTTCGCACTATTTTAGTGTACAGGGAACCATGTTGCGCGTCTGTTGTATTTTATTTTGTCGAAAATTATCGAGTCACATGCAAGATGTTCACAGGTCAGGATGGTGGTCACTACTAAAGTAGATCGTGCGATTGTTTTCTTAAGGCTTCCGTCTAGCTGTGCTGTTTTACATTTCCAGCCATTAGAGGGGGCGCTCTCCCCCGTGCATAAATACGTTCGAGATCGCACGTGAAGTTGCTCTATTTCATTAAATATATAACTTATTAATATATTTCCAAAATGTTCCTTTTACTTTTGTTGCGGTAGTATAATTTTTTACCCTTTTATATTTTATAAATGTCGTTTTAGTCTTATTTATACGGGTTGTAAGTTTAAAAAGGGTAAATATAACCGAAGGAAAAAAAATACTGCTTTTTGTTTTTATTCATACAAATTACGACTTTACCTTGTACATTTTGTATTATGAATCAGTAAATTTTTTAATTTAATTTTTTTTTGTATGCAATGTGGTTCAGCTCCATGATTCCAACTCCTGCCGTCTAATCGGATGTATATGTTTTTTTATACAAACTGAACATACAAATAGCGCTTATACCTGTTTTTTTTAAAGAAAAATCGTATAGCGAAGTAATTTAGAAGGCAATCGATAAAAAATTCAAACAAAAGATTAACTGAATACACAAATATTTATTTATTTAGTTGGTGACAAGATTAAAAATAAGAAAGTTTTTTTGAGTGTTTTGTGTATGGTGTAGGGGTTAACTTTTTGTTCGTCGTATCGTATAGAGACAATTCTACGTCCCTCTAAATCAAAATCCTCTTTTTTACTACACATTTTTTCACGTTCTACATTGAAGTCGAAGCAATCACCCTTTTCACGTGCGGACGGCTGGCGCTAAAATAAAAAAAATAATACCTTTGTTTTACATTTCTAAGATTCAAATTTTATGAGCCCATATTTATCATATTTGAATTAACTTGGTTTTAACTTTTCTAAAAGGCAGTCCACTGGTGGCTTTTCGTTTTCGCCCCTTTTTATTAACCTAAAATAAATATTATTATTAGCTTTTTTAAATAGCAAAACTGCAAGTATTTATTTGTGTACATAAATAAAAAGGAATAACAATTTTAAAACAAATGCGATATTGTAGATATTAAACATGTACAACATGTGTTTTATGAACGATAATTGGCTAATTAACTATGTATATAAAAAAACTCAAAAATAACTGTATATGTACCGAGTTTTCATTTTGGGGTTTATTTGCTACATCTTGTCCTTTTGTTTCCTTAGAACCATTAGTTGGTATTAAAATACTTTTAGAAGAATATTGAGGTTTGTTCTCTTGATCACTAAAACGAAAAGTATTATATGTAATGTATATGTAAGTATTAAAGTTAATATGGCATTAACGTGTATATATATATATATATATATATATATATATATATATATATATATATATTAATCAAAAAAGGTAACTACAGAAAATGTTACCATGGCATAATATCATTTACTGGAGGGCAAGTGTTGCTAAAATTTGACATCGGTTGACGATCGGTAGACGCAGTGGCACTGACATTACTGAAAAGAATAAAGGTCACGTAAATAAACTACTGACAATCCAAACAAAATAAAAATAAAATTATTTTAATGAATTCTATTATAATAGAGACGGACCTTGCATTTTTTGGGATAAATTAAACACACACGTACAGACATAAAGACAGATAAGAATATTTCCAAACAATTGCTCGTCATCAATATCGATAGTAATGAGCAAATAAAAGCGTCCGTATCGCAAGAAATGTAAACGTACTTACTAGATTAGAAAATAAAGCGTATTTATGGCAGTACCATAACCCTACTAATCACTATCCTAATTACAATAAATATAACAATAGGTAAGCGTCTTTTACGCGGAAAAGTTCACAGGGCACGCGTCACCTGCGCTACCTGCGCTGCCCGCTCGCCGACAGTTCTCTAAGTAGCTAAGTATAGATTGTATTGTTATATAAGTAAGATGCTAGTTTCTAAAATTTAAATAAATCCGTAAATAATAACGTCTAATTGAAAAATAATTGCTTCTTGCTAATTTATTCTGTGAGAGCGTGGTCCTTCCCCGGTCGAGCCGACCCATTCGTGCTACAAATACACATCTAATATAACTACAGCATGGCTCTACCACGTATATAAACGTCGCCTTTGTAGCAGCACGTTGTACATATGTATAGATAATGCAATTAATAATATCTCAAATTACACTTGTTAAATATAGTTATATCAATATTATTCACCTATACCTAGGTGTTATTCTACATACCTGCTAAGTCTGTTTCTTTTCATCACTTCAACTCCTGCTTTACATTTCTTTATACTGACACAAGGATATTTCCTCTTTTTTCCATCCATCTTATTCCGTTTATTTCTTTTGGTTGTAAATTGAAATTCACCAAATAGAAGTCAAAGTCAATTATTTAGCTAACACACTAATACTAATATAAACACTAATACACTTACACACTAAAAACTAGAACTAATATGTACAATTAAATAAAAATAATATATATTTATGTAGAGCAAATTTCACGATATGCTCCTGTCAGTCCATAAGAGCTGCGCGAGTGATAGAGATCAACCGTGCGAGCGAGAGGTAAAATAACTTTGAACAACACAGCACACGTCTGAACGCCGAGAAATCCCAGCGGAACTGAGAGAACTTTCACGCGTTTCTAGTTTATAAATGGTATATAGGTAAAAGGTACGAAAATATAACTTTTTTTAATTTTATTTATTTCTAATTTACTTGAAAATAGTTATACTTTATGTGGCTTTAAGTGCGACTTTGCCACATTTATACTTCTAATAGAAAAAAAGTAGATATTTGCAGAAAAAAATTCATGAAATTACAACTTTTTAAGCCCTTCAAATAAGAAAATTAAAGCATTTATAAAAAAATGACCAGATCAAATTATTGTAGACAATATTTAAATAAATGTATCTGAATACTTTTCTTGATATTGTTATAGTTTGTACATAGCAGAGGCTTTAATAAGACCTTTTACGCATGTAACCTAAACATAGGTATGTTTAACGCCTAATAGAGCTATTAATTTAAACACCAAAATAAAATTAGAAAACAGTTTCCAAAATATCAAGTCCTACACTTTTAATAAATGTAAAATATGTTTAACTTTTTCTTTTTTAAATACCATAAAAAATATTTGTTTTGCTGTAAATTATGCGAGAACACAAATTTTTATAAGACCGGGGCCTTAAGTAAGACGTATTTTGTCTAACGTGTTGAGAGAAATATGGACAAAATAAGTGAGGCGCTGCGATCGCTAAGTTGTCTCAATAAAAGCTGGCTGTTGCGCTAGTTTGAAAGGTTGTAATATCATTCAAAGAAAAGAAAAAAAAAAGAAAATAACGAAATTATTATTAATTTGTTATTATTATTATTTATTAATAAATAAATTATAAATTATGTTTTTTTTTAATTTAAATTATTATAAATTATTACAAACATAAATTATTAATTATTGTTGTTTTATTATTTATTTTAACAAAATTCACCAGTTTATAATGTTTCTTTTTGGCAATAATTAAAAAATTACTTCGCAGATACTAGGTACTTCCCGTCTGCAGCGCGGCTATAAATTCTACAAATTTTCTGGGACAGGCGGGCTATGCTTTAGTACGTAGCGATCGTTCTCCTGTTCTCTAACCTCTATGGGCTAAGCAGTCGCTATAATTTTACAGTACCGACACGCTACACAACAAACTGATATGACTACAACCTGACACGGTGAGCCCCGGGATACCAGGGCTAATTCTGATCAACTTTGAACAATCAGTATGCATACAAATAAAGGAAATGAGTTCTCAATTGGTCACGTACCAGTAAACAGAGTGTAAGGTGAAATCCCACATTATGGAGTTACGATCTCGTAAAACATGCGAAAGGTCAATTGATGCAGGATTTAAAGAGCGTGTTTTGTTGGACCCACGTTCAGCAATAGGTTTGTGAGGGGCTGTAATGATGGTAATATTGGCCCTAACTGATTACTCCGACAGAACCCTGGATCCGCGTTACAGTAGCCTAACATGAACATAAACCAACCAATCCGTTTGGAGTCTTTCCTTATTGTTATATTTTGAGCTTTGTTAAATAGATCTAAATGAACAAATTATTTATTTTTAAATTACCTAATATTGATTTCTTAATTGATAACTAAATCTGCTAACCTAATTGAAAATATTTTAGAGTTTTTAAGAGATTTTTCTTCTTCTGAAATTGTTTATCAGTAAGGTTTGACGTTCTCCACATATTACCCAAATGGTTAATTAAGTTTTTAATATCAGATCTATTCAGTAATACAATTGTTGCTTTGATTACACCTGTAAACAAATAAATTATCATACAAAATTAAAGAACTAGATTGCAGTGATCTTACGAGGGGCACACTGAAATGATCGGGAATAAGAAAACCACATGCACGGTATAGCTAAATTGTATTTTATTGTTTTTCGAAGTATTCTCCGTTCAACTTAATGCACTTTTCCATTCGTGTAAACCAATCTTTAAATAGTAATTCCAGTCTAAAGTTGATGTTGACAAAATGACTGATTTGTTTGTACGCTTCCACAGCTGCTTCGGGGTCTTCAAACCGTTGACCGCGTAATAAATCTTTTATTACAGGGAATGTAAAGAAAACGTTTGGGCTCAGGTCAGGACTTTACAGAGGATGGCTCATCAGCTCAACGTTTTCCTGCTTCAAAAATCATTTGTCTTCCGAGCCGTATGGGAGCTCGCATTATCGTGATGTAAGATGATTCGACGTTTCGGGTTATTTTTTCGGAGTTCGGCTATCATATCTGGCAAATAAACCATGATATAACACTCAGCGGTAACCGTTCTGCGTTCCTGTAAAGGATTTGTAGCAACATGCCCCTTTTTCGAGACAAATGTAGCGACCATTTTCTTTGACACGCTGCGGGAGCGAACCACTTTCGTTGGTTTGACCTCGTCTTCGAAGATCCAAACTGCTGACTGATGTTTTCTTTCAGGTTCGTATGAATAAATCCATGATTCATCACCTGACACGATATTATGAACGGCATTTGACTTCCCTCCGTTGAAGCGTTGCAGAGTATTCTGGCACCAATCTACACGAGCCGCCTTTTGCTCTTCGGACAAATTGTGGGGAACCCAACGGGAAACTTGCTTTCTTAGACACAGCTCATTACGTAATATCGACTGAATTGCAGTCATTCCGATACTGATTACAGCCCGAATCTGCTCGTATGTCACATGACGGTCATCTAATATGATAGTTCGCACAGCTGCCATGTTTTCAGACGTGACCGCTGTTCTTGGTCTACCTGCAGGAGAAACAGTGCTGAGCGACACACTACTGCGTCGGAACTCGGCATACCAGGGGTATATTGTCGTTTGACTCGGTGCTTCAACATCATAAATCGAAACAAGTTCGCTGAGACATTTATCATGAGATAAGCCGCGAAGAAAATTATGATAAATTACGGCACAGAAATGTTCACGCGTGAGCTCCATATCTGTTAACGACGTGTTAACTTTGAACCAATATAGTTTTTGTTTTTAAACATTTTTTTAATTGTTTGAAAGTTATTAAGATTCTAATAGGCCAGTATTCAAATTCTAAAAGTGGTTTTATTATAACTCAATCCGAAATATTCTAATCCAGATCATTTCAATGTGCCCTTCCGTAATATTAGAAAATAATAATGAATATTGTGGATGTTATAAAATTAACATTAACTAAGGATTTTCTTAAGGATGCATAATTTTTATACCTTTATATATGGGACGATTAAAACCCAGCAGAGGCGGGTTAATTTATTGTAAAAATTGTATTATATATGTACATTAAAAATATGTACAATCGAGTTGAGAATATCTCCTTCTTGAACTTAGCTAAAAATTTAATTGCATGCACTAAAGCTTTTGTTAAAATTCTTGACTTAATCGCGCTGAATATTAACCAACTTCAAACCTTTGAGTATATTCCCAAGTAGTCTTCATTTAAAAGTAATGTAGTGACAATATCATTCATTAATTTCTTGCAGCCTATCAAAAGTCCACTGATGAACATAAACCTTCCCCATAGATTAACTCATATCTAGACGTAGTTGCTTACAACACACGACGTCAAGAGGTAGTAGATCTATTACGCCGCCACTCCACGCTGCGCTATACGAAGTTCACCTGATTATAAGCTCATACTGTAGCCTCTAGAAACCTACATCTAACATTTAATGAAAATCAAATTACATCACTTGTGGCTAATGTAAAGCCTTGATATCTGGTATAATTGTTCTATAGGCACAGCATACAAAACATTAACGTTATCGATGGAACAATATTACAGAAAACCCGAGTAAAATAGCCATTTTACTCTGGTTTTCCGTGAGTGGTCCTTCACCGCTAGATTCAATTATCTCGTGCAGCAGCCATGACGCAGTTGCAGCGTGTCTCCATATTATAAATTATAAAACCAAACTGATCCTAATGTTTTAAGATATAAAAAAATAACATTTTAAAGTTACTAACCTTGTATGGAAATCAGACACATAGAAACCATATACGCTACCTCCGATATATGAAATCTTTCTATCAATAGTTTGTGCAAATATGCCAACAGGCAAACATTATACGCCAACACAAATGGTGCAGCGTAATACGTTTTTAACCATGCAACTAATTTCGATATATTATTGGTATCAAAGAATGAAATATTACATTTATTGAATAATACGAAACAAAGTTTAAACGATCTTGTAAACTCCTTTGGAAATTTTTCCATTTTTATTACTTCTTTCTTTATTATAACCAAGCAAAAATGTGACTTAAAGTAATATTTTTTCCTATCGTTAATAACTAGACATGCAAAGAATTAAAAAAGTACAATTATTTTAGGGTTCAGTTTAGTTTGAATTGGCTCTTTATGAGACTTTATTGAATACGCCGACAGTTGTCGAATTATTGGAAGCTGTTAACTACGCATAAGCTATCATAGTGACATACACGTATGTACACAAACACCTTTTTTCTTTAAAAAAAACATAAAACCCCCTCAGTGGATTTTCTCCTGTATCGTGTAGGCATTTTAAATATTTTATCATCCACCTATAATTATGATTTTCTTTATCACATATAATATATTTCGTGATTTCTTTATTTTTATAGTGTTTCTATACCAATATAGTTTTATTTTATTTTATTAGTAATTTTCTTGAAGTTTATTCCCACCATGTAAAAAGAACCCCTATTCTATTTACAGATTAAATGCTATATCTAAAGTGTTTTAATAATTAAAATAAATATTGAACGAATTTTAGAGACGTTTGTCATTAAATAATTGGATAATTGGGCTTAATAATTTTGTTGATTGTTTTGGTAAAATAACATCAATTAAGAAACAATTGCCGTAAATAATAAAAAAATATGGTTTTATTTCTGGAACTAAACCCCACTAAAAGTTTACTCGTATGTTTAAGCACTCGATTGCTGTTCATGAGGTCCCGGCTCTATTCCCTGATCCAATAGGCTTATGAGAGTAAATGAATGAAGTTCTTAATGATAGCGCCCTAATTGTTGAAAATGACAGATAAAATAAATAAAATAAAAATTCCTTTATTTTCAAAAGTCCTATTACAAAGATTTTTCGAGATTTCCCTTTAAGTAGGTAGTCATAGACATTTTTGTTGGGAATAACTCGCTACTTCCTTTACGGTTCGCTAAATAAGACTTTGTTGACTATATTATATCTAGAAGGTTAGAATGGTTAACTTTTTTAACATTAACATTTAACATATTTGGTTTAGTCTAAATTTAAATTACAGCTCCATTGGCGATGAACTATGTTCATGTAAGCATGTATCTTAGTACATAAATGTGCGTTAGTGAATGTGTATATGTGTGTGAGTATGTGTGTGATTCTGAAAATGGTTTAATTCAGTTTCAATATATTTTTCTAGCAAAAAAATTTGCAGTGTATGAACGTTATACATTTTAGGTGCTCTATTGTAGATAATTTAAATCTGCTTCAAAACAAATTATGATCGGTTTTAAACCATCTTAATAAATAATTAATCTACACATTTTACTAAATGTTTTTGTATCACGTATATTAATTTAGGCTTGCCAAATTTCACACTCTTCCGCACGCGCAATATATGTATTTGTAAAGGAGTCCATAGATTTCTTTTTATGTATCTTAATATATATAAATTACGTATCACGTTGTTTGTCCGCGATGGACTCCTAAACTACTTAACTGATTTTAATCAAATTTGCACACCGTGTGAAGTTTGATCCAACTTGAGAAATAAGATAGTTTTTTCGCCGATGAGTGACCCACAATTTTTTTTGCGAATTTAAGGATTTTTAAAAGGACATCCTGTTTTACAAAAAGTCGTCGAAAGAGGCAGAACAGCGTTTGCCCGGCAAGCTAGTTTATATATAAATTCCAACGGCTATATACTATAGACTTACAGTCTTATTCATAAAAATCCACTAGACTAGAAGGTCTCCCCATCATCTTGAACCTAAAACGGATAGGTACAAAACCGTTTACACACTCATTTAAGGTATTATTACTTGTATACTACGAGTTGAGACTTACTTCACGACGTCCCCAACATCTAATGGCAGTTAACACCTGCAATTCTGGTGATGTACCACAACCCCTTGGGTCCAGTTGTAAATCCTGCCTTACAAGATCAATTATAAAAGATGCCGTATGTTTATTGAAGCGGTATCGCTTTTTGAACTCTACATCGGGCAAAGAAAACGGATCATATCTCTTCTGGTAAACCTTACGACGACGATGCGGAGCATTGCAGAGCTTGCATATCGACACTTTTTAGTAATCAAAATCCACAAAAAACAATTTCACCAACAATAACATAAACGACTTAAACAAACAGCTGTTCGTTGCTCGCACGCAAGTCGGCCATATTTTTCTTTATCACAGGTTTATAGTAGGGTGGACCCTTCTATAACTTAAGAAGCCGTTATAGAACACTTATAATGCGTTTTAGAGTTATTAAAGGTTTATGAATAATGTTTTACGGGTACCTCCTTATAACAAGCTAATAAACCTATTATAACTTTTTATGAATAAGACTGTTAAAATGTTGCTCTAAGTTATAAGTCTGCGAAAGTTTGATTCTTATTTTTGTATTTACTTTCAACAAGTCTGTCGCGTGCGCCGATCATCTGAAGTACTGTAACTTTTTTTTTTATTTATTGGATTACTAACGTAAGATACAGCCAACTCAGATAAATACAAATTATTTGTTATATAGTACAATAGGTAACTGTTCTCACATTTATAAGTAACCACATCGTGCGTTTTATCCTGTTACTGTAATGAAAACACTATAAAAATTATGTAAGTTAAAACAAGACAAAGGTCAATCACGATAGTTACTATAAAGGTAAGTCAACATTTTTAATTTTTTCAATAAAAGTAGCGATGCTATCGAAGTGGATGTCAATATCCGAATTCTTCTCAACATATTCATTGTACAAGCGGGTAGCGCGGACCAACGGTAAAAAACGACCCATATTAGTTCTGGATAGCCTGGACTTAAACAATTTGCATGGATATCTCGGGATTCTGGCGGGGACATTGTATGTTAGTCTATTAAGCAAAGGTGGACAATCGATAGATCCATTAACTATTTTGTGTAAAAACTTTAAATCTAATCTTTTAGAAAATTTTGATATTCTTTGTATAAACGCGTGGACGCATTTCTTTGTGTAATATATGAGGAGGCTTACGTTCAGCGGTGGAGTTTAGATACAATGTAATAATGAATGAATACGACTTAGAAATTAACCAAATGTTAAATAAAACTATGTTACATGATAAAAATTAAACCATCATAGTTTTATTTAAGCGTTGATTAACCTACAATTTCTATGAAGAGTTAAGCGACAAACAAAATCAATCATTTTCAGAGACAACGTAGGTACAACAAGCTAAACATCATTCAGTTACAATACGTGTGTAATGGTAAATAAGCAGTGGTAAATAAAAAAGTGACTTTCAATAAGTAATGTTATAATCTACATTGAATAAAAAAGTTTCTGTTTCTTTTTCTACGTACTGAATTTCTGCTGGAACACAATATGCAAATATGTTAGTATGGAAAAATTATTTGATTGACACTCAACTTTTTTTATACAGGAATAATTATGAAAAAAAAAATCTGACACCGGCTACAACTTCCTAATTTGTTAAGCTACAGCATGAATTGGTTGCGACCAGAGAAAAACAACGCTCTCATGGAGTTAAATTATATAATATTGTTTTTTTTGTTTGATTGATGAGTGTAGCGAACCATAGGCCCTTTTTCCAGTAACACTACTATTTTAATTCCTAATCGATTATGTGTAAAAGCGTATATGAGCCACAGTATTCGCTTAATATCGAATATATTGCGTGATCGTTTATCTCACTTACTGCAACGAATAGTCCACTAATAGCCACATATAAATAGGAAGGAATTTAATTAATAAAACTTCTTTAAAAAGTTACATGAACATTTTATATGGTGAACTATTGTGAGTTTGGTAAACCACAATATTTTAAATTGTTAAACTTTTAACTTTTTTTTAAAGACGAATAATCGCAATATTTTCGACACCGTTATATTTTATTTTCCTGATTTATGTCTCATGATTAACATAATCGAAAGCCTTGGACAGATCACAAAAAATACTTAAGGTATCTGGAGAATTCTCCCAGGCATTAAAAATAAATTTCACAGGCCTTCATCCGTCGAGTAACCCCTTATAAAACCAAACTGATTTTATGGAGTAATTTATTTGTATTAAAAAATTAACAATTGATCCGAAAATTATTTTATCAAAATTTTACTGTTAGTTGGTAGAACAGAAATAGGTCTCAAAATAGCGTCATCCAATTTCTTTACTATGTTTCATTAAATCAGGAAACACACCAGATTCAATATAAGTATTAAAATAAAAGCAAGATAAGAAGCAATTAAATCTATGATACAATAACTGTAACGGAAATCCCCATAAATCTGCGGTTTTATTTGAGTACATCAAGGGTTTTGATATATTTTACAATATCTTGCAGTAATACTTTTTGAAATCTAAAGTAGTTGTTATTTTAGATTTAATATGAAATTGTTGTTTTAACTATACAAATAATATGATTTTAGATTATAATTTTAAATTTTAGTGCTACAATAACGATAAAAAATATACAAGGACTTATAAGTATCGTCAGTGACTTTGGTTGATTTCTTATATTACGGATTTTTATAGTGAATATTTCAAAGAATACGGCTTTGATAGAAGACATGATGGAAGATCTTCCAGATTGTTTCGTAACTTCAGATGTGGAACTGTCTGATGAAGAAAACATTTCCGAAGTACTACTACCCTCAACTAGCTAATTTTGATGAAAATTTTGAGGCAGCATGAAAACGATGAGATGAAGCTACAGTATCGCGCAAAGTAAAAAATGGGTCTAAATCTACAATCACCTATCCAGGGGTCATCAAAGACTATACTCTTACATGGGAGGTGTTGATACAGCAGATACATTGAGAGCACTGTACTGCGTGGACAGGAAGTCCCCAAAATGATGGCACAGGTTGTTTTCTGGTATTCTAGATATTAAATTTGTAAATGCATTTATTATTCATGGACCCATTATGAAAAGATACCTGTAAAAGACTTTAGAAGATCCATTGCGCAAGGATTGATGTCTATGAAGGACATCAAAGATAACAAGAAGAAAAGGTTATCAAGAGTGCCTAACCCTGGGTCATCTAAGAGGTGCAAAAGTGGTTTCTCAAAGTTGAAAGACGTTCGTTTAGGAAACCGCGGCGTACGTTGACCTATGTTTGTGCCAAGTAGAGGGAGGTGTGAATGCAGCATGAAGAAAGTTCAGTCAAAGCCCCACTCAAAATGTTCACACTGTATCTAATATATTCTTGTGCATAAATGAAAAAAAGAATTGTTTGCAGAATAACACTTCCTATTTTATTAGTCATTTTGTAATCCAAAGTTCCTGACGGTACTTGTAAGTCTAGGTTAAAAAAATTTACCTAGATATAAAAAAATACATATTCTTTACTACCCCTTATCAATATATAGAGTCATAAAAACTTTGCTTTTCATTATTTTTGGTATATATTCTCTAGGAAAGGGATAACACGGTTCGAATATGGTATAAACCTGGTTTGTAAAATTACACAGCTAAGTATTGATGAGTTGTATTCTAAGCTATTTAAATTATCTTTCCTAGAGATTACCTATATTGTCTTATTATCTAATTTAAATTATTTAAAACTGATTCCAAATGAAATTTTAATTTATTTTGCTGCATAGAAGCAGGAACAAATTATTGGCTTAATTAAAATTCTTAAAATGTACTTTGATAGGTATTTCCTATTTCTTTTCAAAAGCTTCTTAATTTAATTATTAAAGTCAATTAAATGAAATTCATCATTATTATTATTAGCACTTCATGTTCATGATGATTATGATGATTATAATTAATCATTCCCTCGTTTATTGCAACCTATCAATAATTTACTGCGGAACGTACACCTACCCCATATCTTTCCTTATATTGGGTATATTTGACATAATTATCGCGCTTGTCAGATGGATTGGCTACCAAAGCTATTTTATAATTGAGTTGATAAATATCGGTTGCCTCTAACGTCACCGACGGGACGACATGGTGTAGTGGATTGAGCCCAATTGAGCCGCTAATACACGACGGCGTATGGTCGTTTATTGTAATAATTTAAATTGAAAACGAATTTACTCTTCTCCTTTAATTAACTCCCACAGAATACCAGCGTAAATTAGTAGCTTAATGCTGCTGTGTTTCGTATGGTGAGTGTAGAGAACGGGAGACCCTATTTACCGGAAACGAGGCATTCCATCTTAGTCCTTACAGGTGACAACGCGTCTGCATTTTGTTTTGTAATCGAGGATAGATGTAGATGTCTATGGGCCGCAGCAACCACTTACCGTCAGGTGGACTATGTGCTCGTTTGTCACCCTATCCTATAAAAAAATTAGGTGTGATATGTTTACAAAGGGAATATTTTACTTTATTTACACTGCACCTATGATGTATTTTGTGACTTTACCTTTAAAAAAACCTTTAAAATTTACAGTGTACCATTTGAGTCTGAAGCTGTCTGCTGTCTTCTTTCTACGTCGTTTTTGTTTTAATTTTTATAGTCTTTATTTTGTAATAAAACTTTGTAAAAATATTAAATTCGCAAAACAATAGTACTGAGTTCCCATAGAACAGGTGGATAAAGTATCCGATTATGTGAATTTAAATAACGATGCTAAGAAAGCTTCTGCACTGAATGCTTCGTGTTTATAATCTTATTACAACACAGATCCGCGCAATATTAATTTTCTTAGAATAATCTCTGTGTTGCCAAGAACACATTTCTTCATTTTCCTCGCGCAAAGAATATCAGTGAACAGTTCACTAGTTAATGCAATTATGATAAGTAATCTGTGCTGCCCTGCCAGGCCCTTGATATCTCAATAGTTAATCAGACTGTGTTCAACTATCCCTTTAAATATTTATTATGCATTAAAATGATATAAAGGTTGAGAGTATGAATTACTTTGTGTGCTGTATGTATGCATGAGTTAATAACTGTTGTGAAAGTCTATGTGTGTAACGGTGAGCGGACTGCGTTCCCCACCGAACGGTCGCTATCTCATTAACCCAGTGTGCAATTAACTAGCTTGTCTAACTGACGTATCGCTCTTTTCACTCCCTAAGTATATCAATATTCAACAATAACATACTTGCACGAACCATGTATAAGTTTTTAAAACTAAATTAAAAAAATGTCTGGGCATTAAATTGGAACACGAGGGGGCGGAGCGTTAACTAATTAAGACGTAACCTCTCCAATTTAACATTAAGGTTCAGTCTGCCTTTTATAATTCGGTGATCGCTACCAGTTTCTACTACTGCGATCACTGAAACACTTTTTGACAGTTGCCGTCTAGTCGTCATAATAATATAAAAAATAAGTCTGACAGAAACTCCATGTTTTTGGGATACAATATATTTTATTTCGGATACAATATATCTAGTTTGTAGCCTAGATGCTTCCAAATATTGTTCTCTATCTGTTCGTCGTGTTTTATTATAATCGGTCCAGTAATTCTATACATTGATGGACAGAAAAACAGTCAGTCAAAAATTTTGTAAATGGCTATTCTGAGTTATTCTTGTCCTAATGGCATTTAAATAAGCTCTATAAAAGGCAGTTATTTCAAAATTACAGACACTTTTATTTTATAATAATATGCATAGAAGAATATTAAGTTAATATTATAACTGAATAAACTTAAAAAAATATTAAAATTACTGGATGTAGCTGCATTAAGTATTATGCTTAACAAAAAAAGTAAATAGAATTTACTAAGTGCATGTTGGGACACTAGTAAGTTAAAGTTTAAATACTATTCGTTACTCGTTTATTGCATCGTTGCTTCGTTTAAAATGTTTATGTTAAGATGGCAGAGGGGAGCGAGGAGCATTGCAGGTTACTTTAAAGCTGGATATATAGAAAACTCACGAGCTCTAGCGGTCTCTGGAACTACATACTTATTCTAAATGATCATAATGTTGGCGTTTACAAGAGAAAATCCAAAAAATAATATGAAATACATAACTTTAAAATTGTGTAATAAATGCCTTATTCGAAAGTATTTATTTAATATTATTATTGCACACCATACAAAAATTATAGAATATATATACAAAAGAAGTACGCAATGGTAGTTACTAGCAAAATCACAGCCAAACCGTGCTCTGTATTAATCTAATTGTTCAATTAGTCACCTGCAAATACAATGGCAGTGTTGTCAGTATATAAGAATATGTTAGCATGTGGGATATTCATTTTTTTTTTTTTTTTTGCGCCCGAAGCAATTAAAGGGCTACCCTGTACGTAGGGAGGCGGAAAATGCATTACGCATACCACGATAGCCGGTCTATCGTGGTTATGGGGGACTCACTGTCCTACCGGGGACCCTAAGTGATACCCCCTAAAAACCGCCTTTGGGGACAGGCAGCTGGCTGATTAAGCTCTATTGTGCCTTATCATGAGCGACCCTCTTTTGGGAAAAGAGGGCGCAGGCGGCTAAGAGCCGCTGAGGGAGTGCCTACGAAGGCAAAATAATATTAGTTGATATAATAATAATTAATTTAATTAGAACTGGCCTGAGCCGCCAGGAGGCAGTTCAGGTCGTTTGACAGTTTATTTGGCGGGTCCGAGAGAGAGTTTCTCGGCCTGCGGACACGATAGCGAGAGGGGGGTGGGGCTGCATAAGAAGCCGCCTCACGAATTAAATTGTTTGGGTGCGACTCTGAGGCTTTGAAGAAGTTCTCAGAGAGTTTTTTAAGGAACTGTTGAATTGTTGGGAGCTCTAAGTCCCGATGAAGGTCGGCATTACGGACGTACCAAGGTGCGTTCGCAGCTCGACGACAGAAGAGGTTCTGAACTATTTGGAGTTCATTTAAAATGTTAGGGTTTGCGTGGGCAAAGACGGGGCCCGCGTAGGACATGACGGGTCGTATACAGACCTTATAAAGGGTTCGCTTGTTCCGAAGGGACATTTTACTGTGTCTGCCCAACATACTGTTGAGCCTACTCAGGTAAAACCGTGCGTGACGGGTGACTCGTTTGACGTGGGGCCTAAAAGTGAGCCCTGTGTCTAGAGTGACACCTAAATATTTGGCTGTCGTATGCCAGGGGACAGGGGTCCCTAGCATACGTATTGGAGGAGTGTTTTTAAGACGGCGTCGTTTATAATCGAAGTGAACGGCGGAGCTCTTCTCCGGGTTCACATCGATGCGCCATTTTTTGAACCAATCTCCTAGGTCATCGACTGACTTTTGGATCTTGTTCCGTATGAAGGGTAGTGAGACACCTTTGCAGTAGATGGCAGTGTCGTCTGCGAAGAGGGAGAGTTGAACACCTTTCGACGGGATGGGAATGTCGTTGGTGAACAGGATGTACAGCAAAGGAGCAAGTACTGAGTCCTGAGGGACACCAGCCTTGATAGTTCGCTGTGAAGATAGCGTGCCTTCGTGTCTAAAACGAAAGGTACGATGCTTCAAATAGGAGGCCACGAGACGAACTAGACGATCGGGGAGACCTATTTTGTAGAGCTTGTAGATGAGGCCTGTGTGCCAGACTCTATCAAAAGCTTTGGCTATATCGAAGAAGACCGCGATGGTTTTATGACGTCGAGGATAGAAACCGCTGAGGATATATTCCACAATGCGGTGAACTTGTTGGGGACATGAGTGTTTGGCTCGGAAGCCGAATTGGTGGGGAATGATGAGAGGGTCACCGTCTGTGGGAAACAGATAGCGCCTCATCCGTGTTTGGATGACTCTTTCGAAGAGCTTGCCCATTGCCTTGAGGAGGCTAATGGGGCGATGGCTGGAGGGGAGGTTGAGAGGCTTGCCTGGCTTGGGAATTCCAATCACAGTTGCCTCTTTCCACGTAGTGGGAAAATAACTAAGGTTGAAGCAGGCATTGAAGATAATAGATAAAAAGGTTAACACCTGCTCGGGAAAGTGTTTAAGGGCTTGTTTGGAGATGCCATCCGCGCCCGGAGCCTTTTTAGGCTTAAGTCCTTTGATGAGAGATGAAATCTCATCATTGGACACAGAGATAGGTTCGGAGGCGGTAGGGGGTGAGTTCCGGCGGCGGACCTCATCCTCTACTGCCTGGACGTGTGAGGGGTCGACGGGTTGAGAGCTAGGGGAGCATTGATCGGCAATGCTATCCGCAAAGCACTCAGCCTTCTCCTCGTCCTCGAAGGCAACCGTGCCGTCGGGACGGGAGAGAGGGGGAGTGTGGGTGATAGCGTCTATGCGGAGGGCTCTAGCCATCTGATAGTACGCTGTGTGAGATGGAGAGATATTCTCCATGAGCTTACTCTTTTCGAGATCTTGAAATTCAGAGAGGCGGAAGCGGAGTTTTCGTTGAAGACGATTGGCCGCGCGCCTATATTCGGGGGTGGGATATTTTGCTGCTCTCCGGAAAGCAGCTTTTTTGGCTTTTAATAGGTTGCTAATGTGTAGGGGAAGCCCACTATTGTTAGCAACCGGGACGACCCTTTCGTTCTCCTTAAGGGAGGATTTAATAAGGGTGGAGAGTGAGTCGACCGCGGTGTCGATTTTTTCGGGACTGTCTAAGTCCGGCGGTATGGAGATGGTAGAATCCTGTGAGTCCAGAGCTTTAGCTAGGGACTCCTTGAATCCCTTCCAATTAGTGAAGGTTTTTGTGTGTATTGGGGGAGGTGGCTGATGGCCAAGAATGAGGGAGACCGGTCGGTGATCTGATCCTAGATCGTCTAGTGTCTCGATTGCTCCGAGGTTGAGAGAAACTCCTTGGAGTAACGCAAAATCTAACACATCGGGAGAGTGATCGGTGTTATCGGGAAAGTGAGTAACACCGAGAGGAGGGATATTCATATTGCAGAGTTCGTTTATATATATGACGGCACCTGCGCCGTTGCACGTGCGGTGGCGCCTCTGTAGCTAGCCAGAATTCATGTAAACAACACGTGCTCCGCACGCCTGCGCGTTGCACCTACAGTGGCGCCCGTGTGGCTACTTTTTTTGCTTGTATAAAACGAACGGAGCGGCCACCGTAGGAGTTTTGGCTCTGAGGTGGCACGGTGCAATTGTTGTATTCCACGACTAGCTCATCCTCGACTCAATGGATAGTTAGTTCGTGGAAACGAATTAATTATTACTCTCAGCTACTAAATTAGTCTCAGTACAATTTATATCTGATTAGCTGTGATCTGTGCCTTTTCTGTAATAACCTTATGTTACATTATAATCACTTTCTACATCAGACGAGGGATAAAGTCCCCGTTATTGCCCACAGTTAATTTTTAATAGTAAGGGGTTATTACGTTTGTGAAAGATTATAAATACAATTCGCGATGATGCCTTTATTTTTCTGTTAAATATGTAATGAAAGTTGCTATCCTATTAACGATATTAATGTATAATTAAGGTATAGAGTAGAAGTACAAAGTGAAAAGTTGTAAGCCAAAACTTAAATCCTGTTGTTCGATATATATATATATATATATATATATATATATATATATATATATATATATATATATACAGTAGACCTTCGATAATCCGGCCCCTGGCTAATCCGCACCCCCTTGTAATCCGACATGCCTTAAATGAATCCGTTATGGGGGGGGGGTGTTCTTCGCGAATACGTGGACAAACAGGTTGCATTTATTTCAGGCCATTGTCTCAGTTTAAGTGTGACTATGGGGTTGCAGCCTAACGGACATCCATCATTTACTTAATTTCACATGACATTTTTTATTGTTTAATATTTTGATATGCAATTTGTCGGATTATAAGGTACTCTTTTTCACAAAGTTCTGGACTACCAGGGGGCTGTGACAGTACTCTATAGTCCGACAAATTTGATAATCCGACACCGCCTTGCAAAACGTTTGTCGGATTACCGCGGATCTACTGTATATATATATATATATATATATATATATATATATATATATATATATATATATATATATATATATATATATATATATATATATATATATATATATATATATATATATATAAATAAAAGTACTCGCAAATACTTTCATTATTTCTTAACGTACCCAAATACGTTAAAAAAAGTCGAAGGAATATTGGGAGCTTCCTACATGTTTGTATTCAGCGAAAATTTTACTTGCTCGAGTTTTTTTATAATTTGATAGTTCATCTAGTGTGTTGATAAGCGCAGCAACTTACTCCAAATTTTGTGTAGTTGACAAGATTCGGGTTTGATATCGAGAAATTGGTAGAAATTGCCAAAACAATTACCAATTGAAAGGGCTTTGTGTGCCCGGATTGGTCTGCTGTCTACGACTAGCCGGGACGGTCGAGAGTTGTAACATCTCTTTGCAGGTGGTGATGACTTATAAACCGTATGCTAACGGTTTAGAAAGCGGTTCACATTTTTGCAATAATTTCAGTACCTTCAGAAGGAAACTCTAAGAATCTCATCGTTGGGATTTTGACGGAGATTTTGCTGTAGGTTATTCCTGTGCCTGATACAATATAAGCACACCTGGAGTCATCCAAGGCTGAATTACACGTTTAAATTTAGGTATATGAAGCAGTAGAGCCACGCTGCAGGTATATTATGGTTGTAGCACGAATGGATCGGCTCGACCGGGGAAACACCATGCTCTCACAGAACACCATCGTAAAATAGCAGCTTAATGCAGCTGTGTTTCGTATAGAAGTGTCGAGAACCGGAGACCCGTTTCGCTACAATGAGCATTCCATTTTAATCGCCAGAGGTGACAACGCATCTGCATTTTGATTCTTAATTGAGGTTAAATGTAAATGTCTATGCGCCACAGCATCCACTTACCATCAGGCGGATTGTGTGCTCATTTGTCACCCTTATCCTATAAAAAAAACATTTTCCTAGCAATAATTCGGTTAATACATTCGGATCATAAGATAAGAACAGTTTTTATATCGTATATAGGGGAAATACGTACAAAATGACATACAGTTTTGTTTTCGGGTCATAACTCTTTATTAATAAATCACAGCACGTTCGTATTGTACACCAGTAATCTTTGGTTTTGTACCCATGAATTCTAATAGATATAAACTAACTGATTTTTTTTAAATTAAAGTTTGACTGAGTTCAACGAAAATCCATTTTGTCCATATGCTATGGACAAAATGACATACACTACAATTAATAACATTAAAGACAAAGCTCGCAAATGATTCGCTTTGTTCGTTTAGGGACGTCCGCGCAAGAAGCGTGGTCCACTGCGAAACACTTAAACACGGCAACCAGTCTTCTCCAGGTCTTGACCGGAAAAAAATATCGTTGCAATATATGCAAGATCAATCCTCTTCGTCATCTTGAGCGTTGCCTGCCAAATTTTCTTCTTCACCGACTTCTTCGAACAAGGTTTTGGTAACGTTTCTTCTCCTCTTTCCTGCAAGAGCTTTAGGTTTTTTGTTTTTTTGTTTTCACTTAATTGCATTCATGTTTGGGTCAAAATCAAAGAGGTTTGTTATATCTTTGGCTTACATTTTCTTTGGCCACTAATGCAACGTCCTTTTGGGACAGGTGATATATCCTCAATAGGCACTACTAGAGTATAGGAGGGCGTTCTTTATTAACAACAAATTTTGATTTGGAGCAGGTAAAATAAGGTCTTGACCAGTGTTTGATGCTGAATTATCGCCTTGTTCAGTAGAGTCGGTTGTTTGAACTGTATCGTTTTTGTAAGGTGTTTTTTAAAGTTTTATCTCTAACGAAGTTAACAGCTTTGTACTGCACAATTAGCTATTGCTAGTGCATAATTAGCTCATTAAGTTCTTGTGGACATACCTATGTCATTTCGTCTGTTGCCTATGTATGTCATTTTGTCCTTATAGCATTATAAAAAATCAAAATTCAACAATAAATTCAAAATTAATATTATTTACGGAAAAAGTTATTCAAATTCAACAATAAGTACCTAAGGGATGTAATAAATGTACAAGCAAGGTAAAACTATGAAAAAACATAATATTAATATAAAAAACTCCCTGCAATCAAAAAAAAACTCGTAACCTACCAATTTTTGTCGTCGGCTATGACACCCGAACGAAAGACAGGCGCGAGTTCACGTTTTGACAGATAGGTATGAGCTGGTAGAGTCATGTGATATAGTTGCCTAGGACGACCTAGAAGTGACAGAATTTGAAATATGATGCCTGTGTAATTTTGTCCGTGTATGTCATTTTGTACGTTCTTCCCTAGTAGTTTTTATTTTTTAAATCGATTATAACTTTTTCCAATTCCACAACAGATTTAGTTTTATTAATAATATAATAATAATAATAAACTTTAATTCATGGGGGATGAGTCGCTCGCGTCCGTAAGCTTCGACCACCTAACCTTAGGCCCACCCTACACGTGTCCCCCGGGTGGTGCTAAACGAGCGACAAAGCCGAAAAAATAGACTCGGCTCCTCGCCGTATGGTAGCGGCGTAAAATCTACCACCACCCCTTGTTCGCACCATGACTCAGCAAATAAAGCCCCGAGTTCCCGGAGCCCCTTAAATGGGGCAGGGGTAAGAAGAATCTCCGGTAGAAAAACTGGCGACGAGGTTCGCCACCCATCACGTTCTGTCTCCCGGAGGGGCGAAAAGTGGATTGCGGAAACCCGTCTGGCTACGCTGAATGTATTATATATTATATATAGAGGAATGAACGATAAGATGGATGAAGTATGCGAAATGATGAATGACAGAGGAATAGATGTGTTATGTGTGAATGAGACGAAACGAAAGGGAAAGGATGCCACTGCACATGGTACGTATACCGCGTATTGGTCTGGTGTAGGCGAGACCGAACGGGCATGTCAGAGAGTCGGTCTCATCCTTTCAGAAAGAATGGGTCAATGTGTGAAAGAGTATGAATGTGTAAGCCCGAGACTGCTATTACGAATGAAAGTGGGCTTAAAGAAGCTGTTCCTGCTAGGGGTGTACACCCCAGATATGTCTAAGCCCACTTACATCCGAGAGCAGTTTTGGGACATGGTAAGGATGGTGTTGACAAAATGTAAGGAAAGTGAAAATATTATTATGTTAGGAGACTTTAATGCAGGGTTGGGGTGAAGAGGTCTGGTTATGAAAGGATATTGGGAACGTTTGGTGATGAAAGTATAAATGAGAATGGTGAAGACCTCCTCACCGTATGTGCGGAAAAGAATCTTTTTGTGACGAATACTTTTTTTCGTCATAAGAAGATTCACATGTATACACGGGAAAGAGGTGATGATAGAAGCATGAAAGATTTCGTAATTGTGGATGAAAGAATGAGGAGCGCAGTCGTAGAAACAAGGGTTTACCGGGGGTCCAACGTAGGGACGGATCATTACTTGGTCTTAGGTCGAATTAATGGTCTTTTCAAGCGTTGGCGGCATCGGACATCTGTGTCTACTACTGCGTTACAGCGTATAAGAATAGAGAATTTACAAGATGAAGATGTGAAAGAGAAGTATAAATGTAGACTGAGAGAAAATATTAGATGTTTGAATGAGTTGTGTATGAATGAGTTAGACTTGAATACTGTGTGGGATAATATTAAGAAAGGTTTGGTGGATACCGCCACCGAAGTATGTGGTGTAAGTAAGAGAACAAATGAAAGGAAAAGTAATCCGTTATGGTGGGATGATGAGGTACGGGTGGAAGTTGAATCAAAGAAGAAAGCATGGTTAGATTTACTAGCAACCAAAGCTGGTAATTCTTCTGGTATGAATGATGAGATTGAAAGAAAAAAGGCAGAATTTAGACGTCTAAATAATAGAGTAAAAGAAGTTGTTGAAAGGAAAAAGAAAGAAAGAATGGATAAGAATGATAGAAGGATATCTCATAATTTCCAGGCTAACATAAAAATGTTCTGGAAACTCGTAAGAACTGCCAGGGGAAATACAAAACAGCCTATAATAAATGCTATAAGAGACGAGAATAGATGTATTCTGAATGATGAAGTTTCGAATTTAAACAGATGGAAGAAATACTTTGAAAGCGTATTTATGAGTGAAGAGTCGTCTGAATTAAATGAACTAGAAATTCCGAAAGAAGTGGAAAGGGGTATGGAGATAAGTGTAGATGAAATAATGAAAGCAATGAAAAGCATGAAAGCAGGTAAGGCAGCTGGATATGATAGAGTATCACTCGAGATGCTAAGGGCTGGAGAGGAAGTGGTGGCAGGCCTGCTGACCTTGTTTAATTTATGTTGGGAATTAAAACGGGTACCGGATGACTGGTGTAAAGCAGTTATAGTACCAATATATAAAGGAAAAGGGTCACAGCAGGACTGCAAAAACTACCGCGGTATCAGCTTGCTTAGTATTGTGGGTAAACTGTATGCTAAGGTGTTAATTGAAAGAGTTATGAAAGAAACTAATGGAAAAATTTGGGATGTGCAAGCGGGTTTTAGAAAGGGAATGGGGTGTACAGATCAAGTCTTTTCCATGCGCATGATTGCGGAGAAGTTTTTGGCCAAAAGCCAGAAAGTTTTTTGTGCATTCATGGACTTGGAAAAAGCTTATGACAGAGTGGTCAGGAATGTGTTATGGCAAACACTGAACTCATATGGGTTGAGCGATGGTTTGATACAGGCATTAAGGTCTCTTTATAGGGACTCTAGTGCTTGTGTCAGGATCAATGGGGTCTACTCGGACTGGTTTGGCATCCAAAAAGGTGTCAGACAGGGCTGTGTAGCTTCCCCTTGGCTGTTCAACCTATTTATGGACCGGTGTTTGCAAACTTTGAAAGATGAAGAATGTGGGTTAAGAATGGGCGAGTTAACCGTCAAATGCCTTTTGTATGCCGATGATCAAGTCATATTTGCATCATCGGCGGCTGAGTTGCAAATGATGGTTACATTAATGAACTGGGAATTAAAAGACAGGGGAATGAAAGTGAACGCATGTAAGACGAATGTGATGGTTTTTGAAAGAGAAGAAAGCAAAACGGTATGTGAAATAAGAATAGAAGGAGAGTTAATTGAGCAAGTGGATGAGTTTGTGTATTTGGGATGTGTATTTAGCAGGGATGGTAGATATGACAGGGATATAGAACGACGAGTAAATGCAGGGAATAGAGTGAATGGGGCACTACACTCTATTATGAAGAACCAGAATGTGTCAAAACAGGCACGTATGGTAATTCATAATGCTGTGTTAGTCCCTACTTTAATGTATGGTAGTGAAAGCTGGGTGTGGCAGAAGAAGCACGAAAGTAGAATAAATGCTGTAGAAATGCGGTCTTTAAGGAATATGCTAGGGTTGAATGTGAATGACAGGGTGAGAAATTGCGTGATAAGAGATAAATGTGGTATGCAAGATGATGTTGTGACCAGGATTAAAAAAGGAATGCTTCCGTGGTTTGGTCATGTGGAAAGAATGAATGAGGAATGAGTGACAAAGCAAATTTATATGGCAGATGTGAACGGCCGAGTCGGGAAGGGACGACCTAGGAAAAAGTTTATCGACCAAATAGGCGATATTTTGAAAATGGGCCACGTTAGAAGTACCCTTAACCGACGAGCATGTATGCGTAGATATATGGATGTAAAAGAGGCGAAAGAGGTATGTCAGGATCGTGCCAAATGGATGTCCGTAGTCTCTGCCTGCCCCTCTGTGTGACAGGCGTGAGTGTTTATGTATGTATAAACTTTAATTCAGACAGGAGTCCATAAATTGGTTAGTAACATAACATTATTTTAGAATCATTGTTAGTAAAATTGCTTAAATTCTAGGGGAAAAAATCATAAATTTTAACAACAATATCAAAAATTACTAAACTTACTTATAAAAAAATACATTTCATTATAATTACACACCAATTGAGATTTAACATTAGTTATGTGTTGCAATATATTATGATCAGTTATAGTCGTGCTCAAAACCACAGCCTGGGTCACTTTAATGTTCGTAAGCTTGAGTATTATATGATCCAAAGAACTATCTTCCTCAGTAGGGAAACAATTTCCCACCATCACACTATATAGATATTTTAATCTGATATTTTAATCAATTATTCCGTTCAAAACTTTGTTCTGAGTCTCTGAAGATAGTATTAATATTTATATCACTCGATAATATGATATTGTTACATATACTAAGAGCTTCCAAATTATGATTTATTGAATTTATAAAGATCTTTTCATTCCAAACTCATGACAATTATTGAGTGACAATAAGTGAATCAGAGACAACAGACTAAGAAACCAATAGCGAATTTAGATGATTTAGATTATATGAATAGGGTTATAGAATTATGTTAGATTTAATAAAAAATTTGAAAATAAAATAAACGTTAAAAAATTCAAAGCGTTGTTTTCATTTGTAGCTTATCAGCATACTCTCACTCGAACTCTCACTCAAACGATATTTTCAAGTTATGCTAAGAGACTTTGAAATATGGCTCGTTTAGAAAATGATATGGCAAAATATTCATTGCTGAGTAACTTATCTAAAAAGAAGCATCGAAAAAATATATCGAAGAAGAAAGTACGGGATAAATCCTTATAAATTTCAACTTTTATCTACAATCCTTTTTAGACGTATTCTGACACCTTGCCTTGACTTGTCTTGGGTGATTTAACGGAATTACTACCAACAAGTAAAATATTTAAATAAGAACCAGCTTGCCTATAATCTACCACTAAATTGGGACAATTTTTATTTTACCGATCATTAAAAGATGTAATCCGTGCAGATAATGTAAAAAAGAAAAAAGATACCCGCGATAGCGGTATCACTATCTTGTAAAAGTATCATCATCATCATCATTACAGCCCTTCACAAGTCCACGGTCAGGGGCACGGTCCTGAGCCACCTGCATCCATCGACTTCCTGCATATCTTACCAGGTCGTCACTCCATCTAGTGGGGGGTCGCCCTACACTACACCTATTGGTACGAGGCTGCCACTCGAGAACCTTTCTTCCCCATCGGTTATCGGTTCTTCGAGCTATATGGCCGGCCCATTGCCACTTCAGCTTACTAATCCGTTGGGCTATGTTGGTCACTCTGGTTTTACTGTGGATATCCTCATTTTTGAGTCTATCACGCAGAGAAACTCCGAGCATAGCCCTCTCCATAGCTCGCTGAGTGACCTTGTGCGTCCTCATACGGCCAGCAGTGAAGGACCACGTCTCAGATCCGTAAGTTATCACTGGCTGACAACACGCACTGGTTGTACAATCTAGTTTTTAGAGATTGAGGTATACCTGACGAAAAGATATGTCGTAATTTCCCGAACGCTGCCCAGCCGAGTTAAATCCGTCGATTGACATCTCGGGCGAAGTTGGACTTACCTAGTCGGATTATTTGTCCCAGGTAAACGTACTCGTCAACAACTTCCAGCATATTGCTCCCAATAACTACCGGCATAGGTGTGACATGGACATTAAACGTGAGCTTTGTGTCGTCCATGTTCATCTTAAGACCTATCCGTTGGGAGGCAATATTGAGGTCATTGAGCATAGTGCTTAAGTCCTCCAGCGATTCTGCCATAAGGACTATATCGTCGGCAAATCGAAGGTGAGTGATGTACTCGCCATTGATGTTAATACCGTATCCTTTCCAGTCCAGTAGCTTGAAAACGTCTTCCAACGCAGCGGTGAAGAGTTTCGGGGATATAACGTCACCCTGTCTTACACCTCTCTGCAGTTGGATAGGTTTCGAACTCTGGTTCTGTACTCATATAGCCATCGTAGCCCTACTGTACAAATACTTCAGCACTTCGACATACCGACAGTCAACTTTATACCGCTGAAGGGACTGTAGCACCACCCAAATTTCGACGGAATCAAAGGCTTTCTAATACTCCACATACGCCAGGCAAAGTGGCAGATTGTACTCTTCAGTCTTCTGTACAATCTGCCGCAGGGTATATATGTGGTCTATGGTACTGAAGCCTTTTAGGAAACTGGCTTGTTCGGGAGGCTGGAAGTCGTCGAGTCAGCGTGCGAGACGATTCGTAATGACTCTCGAAAACAGCACGTAGACGCGGCTCAGAAGGGAAATCGGTCTGTAGTTCTTCAAGAAAGCGTTGTCGCCTTTCTTAAAGAACAAGACCACCGCACTTCTGCTCCACGCCTCTGGAGTAGTGCCACCATGGAGGACGGAATTGAAGAGTCTCTGAAGGACCTCAAGTACCGGTGTTCTACCCGCTTTCAGAAGCTCCGCTGTAATTCCATCCTCGCCTGGGGCCCTGCCGTTTTTAAGGTGCTGGAGAGCCATTCTAATCTCGCTTAAACTGACGTCCGGGATATCATCGGAATAGTGTCGGATAAGACTTGCTCTTGGATCGTAATTTTATTGTATTGTAAAAGTATACTCGTATTATATTTTATATGTCCCACTTCTAAGCACGGGTTTTTTCTTATTATTTAAAGTTTCGGAATACAGAAGTGTCAGCCGCGTTGCCTCAATACAATATGTTAGCAAAAATCGTGTCTGCAGACATACGAAATCTGCCACATGTCTTACAAATCTATGTCTGAGAAGTATTGTATTTCTCATCCATCCGTTTGTATCCTTCCTTCCTTGCGATGTTTTCCTTCGACGACGTGCACAATGCACACCAGCACTTAAATCTGCAATTAACAATTTTATTGGTGCTGATGAGATTCGAAAACTTATCTCCTAAGCTGCCACATCTGTACTATGTTATAAACCAAGTGACCTGTTATTAAAAATACACGTCCCACTACTGGGCACAGGCCTACCCTCATTTCTGAGAGGGTTTTATGGCAGGGAAGTGTCCGCAGCGCTGCCCCAATGCGTGTTGGCGAACTTCACATGTCTTCGAAATATTTTTTTTCTTATTCCTCAGACATGCAGGTTTCCTCACGATGTTTTCCTTCACCGCCGAGCACGTGGTAAATCAGCACTCGAAATTGCAATTAACAATTTCATTGGTGCCGGCGGGGATCGAACCTGGGTTACTCGCGTTCTGTTATATTTACAGCGAGCGTTAACCATCTTTTTTTTATAGAATAGGCTGACAAACGAGCACACAGTCCACCTGATGGTAAGTGGTTGCTGCGGCCCATAGACATCTACATCTATCTTCCATTACAAATCAAAATGCAGATGCGTTGTCACCCGTGAGGACTGAGATGGAATGCCTCATTTCCAGTAAAAAGGGTCTCCGGTTCTCTACACTCACCATACGAAATACAGCAGCATTAAGCTACTATTTCACGCTGGTATTCTGTGAGAGCGTGGTCCTTCCCCGGTCGAGCCGACCCATTCGTGCTACAACTATACTACTAATATAACTGCAGCATGGCTCTACCACTACCATCTGAGCTACCACGGCTCTATACATCATTTAGTGAAATTATATATTAATATTTTAACGTATTAACAGTGCCGCTATATTTTTGGATATGTGTGTGTGGGTGTGTGTGTAGTGAAATTCAGTATTGATAATTATGTATATCTTACGTGGTAGAGCCACGCTGAAGATATATTATGGTTGTAGCATGAATGGGTTGGCTCGACAGGGCAAGGACCACGCTCTCACAGAAAATTAGCGTAAAATAGCAGCTTAATGCTGCTGTGCTTCGTATGGTGAGTGTAGAGAATCGGAGACCCGTTTTACTGAGATTGAGGCATTCCATCTTAGTCCTCAGGGGTGACAACGCATCTGCATTTTGATTCTTAATCGAATGTAGATGTCTATGGGTCACAGCATCCACTTACCATCATGTGGACTGTGTGCTCGTTTGTCACCCTTATCCTATAAAAATTTAACAAATGACATTAGCCTCTGAAATAACATATACTATAAAGCTTTCTAAGAATAAAATTGTTATTTGGTAGCTCAGGAGGTTAAAAACCTTTAAATCCCACCATACACACAGCATCACCTTATTGCGTGTTAATCCGGGTTTCCCTACAGTCTGTGGAGCTTGACTACCCTTTGACCATGATCTTTCTCACACATTCTTTTCGTAAGTGATCCACTTTTCAGCACGAGTGATCAGTTTTTTCAAAAACGGTTCTATTACTTTACGTTTAATATAAAATCGCAAATGACACGATATATTAGGTTTCTTTCACTGAGCTCGTGCAGTTCCCAAATATCGAGCTTTTTTGTGGAGCCAGACTTTTTTAAATGGATCAAAATTATATTGTGGTTAATCCCCAATACCTCCGCTATGTGGTTATTACCAATATACCGATCTTAGTAAAAGCGTGACCAGAGCGAGCTGCATTTTTGACATCAAACTTGCCGGACTGAAGACACTTGAACCAACTTCTTTAATTTCTTCGTTAGATTCACTCACTTTGGCGGATAGAAAACAATCGAATAATGGCGGGAAGAGTTTTTAACTTTTTCTTCATCTTAATGTTCTATAGGTACTTATATTAAAACAAGCCAGATACAAACAGTACCAAAGAGATTCTTCATCAATTTTATAGACACAAAGTACGAAGAAAATTTTTCCTAGACCTATTATATCTTAAATTTGCGATTTATCAAACGTATAAAAATTCATAACTCCGAAAATATTGACTTACCGCACAAGTTTTAATTCATTTTTTTTGTATTTTATCACAGAATACTAAAAAAATATCTTTTTTATTTTATTCTTTTTCATTCTATATTTAATGGGTCAAAAGTATCAGAAGTTGGGATTTTTCAAACATTAAATAATTTATAACTCCAAAAATATTAACTTTATCGTTAAAAGTCATAGGACCTTTTTATTGGTATTTTATTAAAATATATGAAAAAAGTGGTATTTAAAATAACAATACCTTGCAATTGTTTAAGCGATATCAACTTAAACAGTATGGCACCGAGTTGCCCCATAGAAACATTCATTTATATCATCAGGACAATTTAAAGAGAATCGCATAAAAAAATTGAGCTGGAATAGTTTTCAGTAGTCGTGTACCGATTCTCGGACTGTAAAGGCTTTACCTTTCTCATTTATACTTAAAAATATTCAGAACGAATAGACAATAGCGATTACTACACAGATAGCGTTTTTTGAATTCCGGTAGTTAAAACTACGACTGCTGGCTGGTCCTTTGGTTTAACTTTTATCTTTAAAAATCTTTAAATGTTTGGCAAATTTTCTATCATAAATTTTTATTATCATTGTTGTTTTTATTGTCATAATGGTTTCGTCGACATTATTATTTTTTGCTCAAATTTCTTTTAGAATGTAGTCATCGATTAAAAATACAAATACAGATGCGTCTTACCTTTAATCACTAAGATGGAATGTTTCATTGCCAGTAAAATGATTAATGGTTCTCTACACTGGTTATTACACTGCAGCATTATGACCGTTTTTAACGCAGTCAATCCAACTCATTAGGTCGCCGCATCGTGGATCCACCAAATTTTCTGAAGTAACTAATATTTCTAATATTAGTCTATATAATATTAAGTACAAAACTCAGGATCAAATTAACCCCAAGCTTCAGAGCCCTTTTAGGAATTTCGACCAAATTCTGTCAATTAAATGAATAGATGGATGTACCCTTGGGCCATTCCATCCGTGCCTTCAGCTTTATCATAATAATGCTAACATTTAGACAATATACAATCGATTTGTTGTATTTATAACTTGTAATCATTTTGGAATACATTTTATGATGCTAAATAGAAAGCAAAAACAGCAAAATAGTACAAAAATTAAATTTATACAAAATAATACAGTTTAAAATAACATATTTCAGTGTTTATTTTTATAAGACTACTTCAGTCTTTTATCAGAATAAATAATAATAATAAAAATGATGATAATAATGTTTATTGATAAAAAATATGGCACACACTTATTATCTAATCCTTAAGATTAAAGTTTCGGATAGAACAATTTTTTTTTAAATCAGTAGATACTTTGATGCACAAGATATTGTTTAATTCGAACAAAAAAAAAAACAAGTTTCACCACTAAGGCTGTGAACATTTCTTAAGAATGTAATCTATAACTCTTAATTTATTACTCTTAAACTCTGTTTTTTCTTCGCGTTAGGGAATGTTTTGGGTCATAAGAGACTTTCTTATGATGGAATAAGATCGTATTAATTGCGTACAGTTGTCTTAACATCAGCACATTACAAGTAGCATTCAATTCAACAGCGGGAAATCGGCATGGTTGAAAAGTCCAACCTTAAGTAACGTGCGTTGAGCCATTTCAACTCTTATTATATGAGATTTTTAGCACTGTCAACGCTCTTATGCAATATGATATTACGGATTGGGCCCTGCCATAGTAGACTGATTTTAGAAGTTCAATGTCAGCATCATGCCGCAATGTTTTGAAAATATAAATCAATTTATGAATTTTTCTGATATCATATTCATTTTTGGTATCCACGTTGGGCTTAACTACTAGTTAGAAGGGTTAATAAATACTTGTTGCTACCGAAAAATACTACCACATTGCATTTAGTACCTGAAAATAACAATAAATTATTAAATGTATTAAATCTAAGGAACTTAGCAATAGTCAAAGTGGACCCAGGCCTCCTTTCCTTGCTCAAATTGTTATATTTCACAAAAATCTAATTTTGAATTAATTTAGATCACACGCAATTGATCTTGGACACACTTCACATGGAACCTGATATCACCTTAAACCACACCGTGTATAGAAAAAAGACCCATACAGATAGATATTTAAACGGTGATACTCACCACCATCCTTCACAGATAGCTACCGTGGGTAAATCTTTGTTTCAGAGAGCGCGAGGTATCTGTGACAGTAAACACCTGGCCGCTGGGCTCTAACACGTCAAGCAAGTTTTGCACGACAACTAGTTTGTGGTCCCTCGCCTAAGTCACAGTGGACTGCTGTGCGATGCGTGCGTGCATGCGTGCGTACGTGCGTATTAATCAAGGGTTTATAGGCCAAACCTCATTGTTCACAATGGTTCGGTGCAGTGTTATTGATTGTAAAACTGACGTTGAACAAACAGTTCCAGGATGGTCATTTCATTCGTATGACAAATTCTCCTGATTTTCATGTTAGCGTTTGGTAGAAAGAAATAATAAAGTTATTACAATGAATTGTTCATTTTTTACTATTTTTTTTTATTTAAATTGTTTGATGCATAACATAATATAAAAGAATATAAATATATTTTTTATATTATTTGTTAACACGGTTCGCGCAGTGATTGAGCGATCGACTGCTGTGCTATGTGTCGCGGGTTTAATTCTCGCACGGAACAAATTATATCTGAATTATATTTGGTATCATATTATATATTTGTATAGCCTACAGTTAATTGTTCCGGGTCTGGTTGTTAGTGTATATAAGTTTATATGTTTATAAACGCATCCACGATACAGGAAAAATCCCTTCCCTAGTGGGGGGGCAAAGTTTAAAAAAGACGCTATTCGACTATTATATAACTATAATACAACTATTTTCGGCATCTCCAATTTTGCTTAATATACTATCGCTTTTTTAGGGTCGTAGGATGACAAAATGAGCTGAAGGAGACACTTGAGTAGTTAGTTTTGCCTGTAACTACAAAGCTTGTAGTTATGGCTTAAACTAATCACGCAAGTTTATTTATTTACCTATATTATAATATTTACAACTTGATTACTTAATACAATAATATTTAATATTATTTTACCTTTACAGTTCTCCAAAGAAGCAGAATTTGCTTGAAATTTGGATATCTGCCACCGGAAGAAATAGGTGGGAACAGAAAGAAGTTCCAGAATATGCAGCAAACATTTTTAAGCTGCTTTGTTTATAAAGAAGTTAACCAAAACTTATTTAGACAACGATGCTGTTTTGACCATGGTACTTTAATATTCTTTTAATAGGGTTTTATAAGTTTCTCGATTTCGAGCTATTTGATAAGTCCATTGGTTTTTTTTAATCTATAGTTTTATATGATTTCAATTAAAATATTAATTTTATTTCACTTCATAAAGTTGGTTAATTCAAAAAGTCATGAACATGAGGATCTCTTACCGTCTCCGGATCTCTTATCAAAGATAGTTCGAGTACTAACATGATAAAATGCATTACAAAATCTATGTCTGTAAGTGCATTCTTGAATTTCCTCCTTTTATGTGTGGTCTTAGAACGATGTTATCTGAATGAAACAAGTTCTGATTTTTTTACAATAAAACAAACATTTTCAGCAAACTTCATCAAAATTAACACCAAGGAAGCTGAAACGTAAATGGAAAAAAGAAGAAAAAATCTGAAGAGAGATTTAAAAAAATATAGGCACTTCGAGAAAAATCGCGAACGTTGACTAAAAAGGTAGTAAATTTAGAAAATATTCCTACGGAATTGAAGTCAAGAGATCACTTGTTAATAATGAGGATTGTGATTGGCTAGGGTCACTTGATTGCCTTAAAAAAGTTATTAGTCTCGGTCCTGCCAATGCTGAATATTCTCCAGCTCTCAGAAAATTTGCGCTTTGCTTAAATTTTATAAGCCCGAAGGCATACAAGTTTGTAAGAAATTATTTCAATTTTTGTCTACCACATCTCTCTAGGTTACGTCACTGGTATAAGATCTTTGTTGGTAGCCCGGGATTTACTGATGAATCACTTGAATGTATAAAATTATTAGTAAAGTGTGCTCAAGGTAAACAAAATTGCTCACTATATCTAGATGAAATTGCGATTCAAATGTTCAACACAAATGTTCAGTAGGGCGGTAAGGAGTGTGTAGGATTAATAAATTTTGGAGAGATGTTAGATGGACATAAGGTTGCTGTTGCAAGGGAAGCTCTAGTATTCATGGTCACTGCTCTAATTTATAGTTGGATGATTCCAGTAGGTTATTTTTTGGTTCATTGTTGTACAGAGGGACAAAAGGCAAATTTGGTAAAACAATGTGTGAAACTTTAATACACGTGTAGTTAATATAATTTCACTAATATTTGACGGCTGCCCTGCTAGTTTTTATGGCCAAGAGCCTTGACTGTGTTTTAGATCCTTCAGATTTAAGCAGTCTAAATCCAGCACATATGCTGAAATTAGTGCGGAACACCGTCGGAGAAAAAAATGAGCTCAAAAATTGAGATGATCAAATAATATCTTGGGAGTATATTGTTAATTTAAACAATTTGCAAAACAATGAAGGTCTTCATTTGGCTAATCGAATCCGAAATTCACATGTAAACTATGCTAAGCAAATTATGAAAGTGAAATTAGCAGCCCAAAAGTTTAGCAACTCCGTCGCTGAATATATAGAATTGTGCACAAAAATCTAGGGTTGGTAAACTTTGCTTATTCAGAAGCCACAGTAGAATTTATAAGGAATATTAATAAAATATTTGATATAGTAAGCAACCGAAAGTTTCAAGCATTTGGTTTCGAAAACCAATTAATGAAACGAATTACCCTGAAGTTCAAATGCTTTTGAACCAAATAGAAAATTACATAATTGAACTCAAATTAAAAGGATAACCGATATTACAGACAAATTGAAAAGTAGAGTTTTTCGATCTGTATTCGGAGTCTTAAAAAAGTTTATCGATAGAATCAGGCATTACTTTGCTGAAATCCATTATAATAAAGATATTAATAGTTGCTTTGTAACCATCCGCTCAAATAAAATAAAATGATGTGTCTTACCTAGTTTGAAGAGCACCTCCCGCCCTCCCTCAATTGCGTGCACTAATCCCGTCACCACTAATCCCAGCGCCACTACTACCAACACCACTATGCTAGGATACACACCATCGACGATAATACGACACGTGTTTCGCCTCTACACGAAGCATCTTCAGGTGATGTAGACTCTACGGCGGCTGACCGCTAGGTATTACTTACTTAAACTTAACTTACTTAAGTATTACTACAGAATTGATGCTTTATCTAAAGTGTTTTAAATTAAATAAACATTTAACATTTTAACGTTTTTTGTTATATAAATGGACAACAAACAACAAAAGTGTACAGCCCAATTAGGGCTGTACACTTTTGTTGTTTTGAAGAAATAAGATCAATTAGGAAACAATTTCCGCAAATAATAAAAATATGCTTTTACTCCCTACCACACTCATTATATATCAATTTTCTCACTCCTTCGTACGCGCAATATGCTTATTTAAGCCTGCGAAATTTGGCTTTTTATTTTTGTGTGTATTTACCATAAGTATGTCGCTTCTACGGATCATCTAGGTGACTGTCAATTTGAGGAAAATTAGATATACTTAATATTCACGACACAAACCTTTCGAAGGTATGTGATATTGATCCAAGATATTGAACCACTTTGATATACCGATATTCAACTTGGCACCGCTGAAGAGACTGCAGCACCGCCCAAATTTCGATAGAATCAATTTAGCTTTCTCATAGTTCACATGGGCATAACAAAGTGGCAGATTGCATTCTTCGCTTTTGACATGTGATTTAAGTTTAAGTATGTTGGACACTCAACTTTTTAAATCATAGGAATTATTATGGAAAAAAAAAAACAAATCTGACACCGGCTAAAACTTTCTTATTTGTTACGGCTACAGCATGAATTGGTCGTCGCAAACAGAGAAAGACAACGCTCTCATTGGGTAAAATATTAATAATATAGTTTTTATGTCTTTGTTTGGTATGTGTAGAGAACCGTAGTAACTATTTACTAGTAATAATACTATTTAATACCTAAGCGTTTGTAGATGAAAGCGTATACGGGCCATAGTATTTGCTTAACATCATGTGGATTGATTGCTCATTTATCACTCTTACTCTGCATGCATCAAATAGCCTACCCATAGCCACATATAAATTTAATTTTATATAACTCCTTTAAAAAGCTTAATGAATATTTTATAATGTGCAGTATTTTTCGTAAATAATCAAAGGTGTGTTTGATAAACAAGGTTATTTAGTAATTCAAATTCATGAAACTAAAACATTGCATACAAATAACAGAACATAAAATTCTAAACTAATAAGCGGGCGGGTGTAACAATTTCCTATATTTACGGGAATACGCACATGGAACAAAATCCATTAAATTATAAAATTAATTAAGTAGGTATTTACAGTCTATATATGGGTACAATTGTGTTTAAGGCTGCAGTAATATTAGGTATAAATAATATATGTATATCGGTATATAGTAGACTTGGTACTTGGACTAGGTATATAGTAGAGTTGGTTACAAAATTTTATAATACGTCTTATTAAATAAAATAATTAGTTCAATAATTATATCAATAAAAACTAAATATTAACTAAGTGTATGATTATAAAGTAACAGCGAAAAATTAAATATGAATGTTAAGTATAACATTAACTGTAGACATTTAAAAGAATATATAAATTTCTCAAAACAAAAGCATTCAAATATTGAAGTAAACGTTAACGTTTTTTAACTATTTTAATTAGATAACAATTAACGGACGACTTAACATTTAAAGATATACAAGTATTTATTCTAGAGCCGTGATGGCTCAGATGGTTAACACTCGCTGTAAATATAACAGAACGCGAGTAACCCGGGTTCGATCCCCGCCGGCAACAATGAAAAATTGTTAATTGCAATTTTAAGTACTGATTTACCACGTACTTGGCGGTGAAGGAAAACATCGAGAGGAAACCTGCATGTCTGAGGAATAAGAAAAAAATATTTCGAAGATATGTGAAGTTCGCCAGCACGCATTGCGGCAGCGCGGCGGACACTTCCTTGCCCTAAACCCTCTCAGAAGTGAGGGGAGGCCTGTGCCCAGCAGTGACAGCAGGACGCATATAAGCTGTAACTTAAAGTATTTATTCAATATATAATGCTATTGTTACACGACCAAATGAGTAATTTACATTAATCGTTTTAGTAATGTTTCCTACAATATTTATAAAATACCCTCAAGTTATAATAATTTTTCAACGCGTAAGACTACCAATGCCAAGAACCAGAGAACAACCAGACCAAGGGCTGGCTAACCCGATGATCCCAACCGGGAAGTAAATGAAAATAGCTTTAGAACTGGGTAGATAAGACGAGGATACTCACAAGACTGGAGCATTCCTCGTGGTTATGGTGACGTCTAAAATATTTATGCTGAAGTTCTAGTTAGTTCTAGTGTTAGTGCTAGTGTGAGTTCACGGACATCACACTGCACTTCGAATGTATATGGACAAGAGCAATTGCCCGATAGTATTACAACTTTATTTATTGAGTAATTTTAAACGAGCGGTAACGAACGCGGTTTATGCGTACGCGGCCATCTTGCTTCTTATTTTTTCTTGACGATAGGTAGCGCACCATTCTTGAGTAGTGCGTATATAGGAGAGGCGGGAGGATAGAAAATACTTAGGAAAAACTTATTTTATCGGGACTGTTCCGAAGCCACAACAATATCTTTTGTCACCTATCTCTGAAAAAGTAAACTTTGTTTAAAATATGTATACGAAATGTTTTCTTTATTTATTTTTTGATTGTAGCTTTTCGGAGATCCTAATCTATGACCAATATCATAAATATGAAATTACATAACATTTTGCTAGAATGTTTGACCTTCAATCACGTTAGAACAACTTGACGGATTCTAATGAAATTGGGCATGGAAGTCAATTATGTCGTGAAATATGACGAGGGTACTTTTTACAACAATTGTTACGAAGCGAGCAGAACAGAAACTAGCACAAGACAAAATATTGAATAATATTTCATTCAAACGATGGCATGATGTGTGCAGTAGTGACCTACTAAAAAATACAATTTAGCGATTAAAAGTTTGATTGGGCCGTTGGAAGGCGGATTCACAATCGCAGAACCATATGTCTTGCATTTTCGAAGATGCTCCCATCGCCAGTCAATTTCACGCCTGGTGTGAACAAGATGCTAGATAGATTTCCATGCCATCTATTGGACATAGATCATTTGGCATATCATAAAGTTGCCTAATGCATATATAAAATACTCGTATCATTTATAGGAAAAAATTGTTGATAGATTTTTACGTGTGAAGGTTGGCTTCGGAATACCTTTTATATATACCTAATTTAATTTATCTAGTCTATGATTGATATAAAATCGTAAAAGTATAAGTTCACGAAAGAAAAGTACCGAGTTCTATAGAACAGGTAGATAAACCGATGCTAAGAAAGCTTCTGTGCTGAATGCTTTGGGTTTAACATCTTATTACATCGCTGATCCGCACAGTATTAATTTTCTTGGAATAATCTCCCTGTTGAAAAACATCTTTATTCATTTACTTCTCGCAAAGAATATCAGTGAACAGTTAAGTTGTTAATGCAATTATGATAAGTAATCAGTGCTGCCGAGCCCGACTAGTGATACTTAAATGGTTAAACTGACTGTGTTGAGCATCCCTTTAAATATTTTTTTAAAGAATATTAACAATTAAAAAATATTTAGTATTATTCCTTTAAATATTTAAAGTATAAAAGTCTGGCAGATGATGTTGAGGAAAATCTACCTATCACAGCGTTATCACTATCTTGTAAAAATATATTATTTTTTTACATATTTTACTGCTAAGCGTAGACCTTTTTTATGTTTTGAAGTATTGTAATGCAAAGGATTCATATGCGCTGCTTCAATACGTCATGTTGGCAGAAAATACTTCTCCCCAGACATGTTTTCCATTGGCATCATGTCTCTACCATGCAATAAACCAAGTGACCATCTGGTACTACATGTCAAAAGAGCGATTAGGACAAATTACAAAATAACAATTATGATGTTTTTTTACGCGGTAAAGCTATGCTGCAGTTATATTAGTAGTATAGTTGTAGCACGAATGGGTCGGCCTGACCGGGGAAGGACCACGCTCTCACAGAATACCAGCGTTAAATAGTAGCTTAATGCTGCTGTGTTTCGCATGGTGAGTGTAGAGAACCGGAGACCCTTTTTACTGGAAACGAGGCATTCCACCTAAGTCCTCACGGATGACAACGCATCCGCATTTTAATTCGTAATCGAGGATAGATGTAGATGTCTATGGGCCACAGCAACCACTTACCATCAGGTAGACTGTGTGCTCGTTTGTCATCCTATCCTAAAAATGTATACGGTTGAAAATATAGGTTGTTCCTTTCGTTCGTCTTCAAATATTATGCCAAATTTCATATCAACAATTATCAGCCTTTCAGCTTTGTCGTGATGGACATAAAACTCGTCATTTCTATTTCCTCATTATCAAGGAAATTATAATAAAATGTAATCAATCACTTGAAAACTATATAGGGAGAAGACTGCCTCTTTTCTCGCTCAAGAGCCATTCAGCGCGAAGACGCAGCCGGTGTTCTTAGCACTATACTGTGGAGAGTGGGACTGCATGATAATTTAAGTTTTTAGTTTTATTTATATTTTAACTGCCTCGTTGGTCTAGTAGTTGTACTACTGCTGATCGTGAGCACCTGGTTTCGAATCCCGGGTCGGGCCAAAAAATCAATTATTGAGTTTTTCCGTCAAGAAAATCTCAGTATCTGCCCGGAGTCAGGAAATTGGCGGTGTCTCAACCCCGTGCCTCCGAAAACACGTAAAGCCGTTGGTCCTGCGCCTGATCTCTCTCCAGTCGCGTCCGTTCATCGTCCCATTAGATTATGAGAGTGAGGGAATAGAGTGCACCTGTGCTTGCGTATACACTTGGGCACTGTAATACTGTCCTGCGCCGATGGCTAGTCTCCGATGAGGTAGGCCGCCGTGACTGAAATTCGGTCTGGAGGACATTACTATTTTATATATTCATTTGTTGTAGTGTATCATTATTACATATAATTATTTATGGTAATATATAAATAAAGTTATGATACACTACAACAAATGAACGAGCACATCTCATTAAATTCTTAAACTTTTTCGTAGAAGCGAAAATCTCTAAAGGTGAGCGATGTTTTAAATTGTAAAGTCCACTAAATTATGAAAACTGGATAATTAGATTGCAACTTCTTATGCAGTCAAGGAAATTAAGAAAATCCGGTGAAATTATGCAAATTAATGCAGTTGTACAATTGGTGGAAAGCGTAGTCCAAAGTATTTAATTAGCGGAATGTAAATGCTATTTAGACAAGTTCTGTGTTGATCAAATAGATTTTATGTTTATTTAATGATGATAATATTCTTCTGATTTCAAAAAATGGCAATAACTTTTTAATACTTGTGCAACTTCCATTGTGTGGGGGATACAATAATGTAAGTGTTTTGTAAGTTTTGATGCCGTACTTATTAACATTTTTTAACCTCTATAAACCTAATACGTTGTAATTGATATATGTTTCAGTATACCAAGCGACTACCTAAGAATGAAAGTACTCTTTGCCAGCCAACAATTGCCTTATCATCTTAAAGTTGGCTGGCACTGAAAAATATAAAAAAATATAAATGTGCTTCCAGAAATATATTTCTAACTAGATTTTACCCGCGCCTTTGCTCGCGTGACCTTTAATTTAGGAACATTATAAAATGCTGTCCCATGCCATAAATCGCAAAACTGGATCACATAGATTTTTTTTTAATTCTCATAGACTATTTGTCGTAGATGATTAATACGTGAATTAGTAAGTATTTTCAGAGTTGCAATATAATACGTCTTACCATTTATCGATGTATCCATAAGAAAAGTAAATTATCTTGGAATCATTTTACGTGGTAGAGCCATGCTGCAGTTATATTAGTAGTATAGTTGTAGCACGAATGGGTCGGCTCGACCGGGGAAGGACCACGCTCTCACAGAATGCCAGCGTGAAATAGTAGCTTAATGCTGCTGTATTTCGTTTGGTGAGTGTAGAGAACCGGAGACCCTTTTTACTGGAAATGAGGCATTCCATCTCAGTCCTCGTGGGTGACAACGCATCTGCATTTTGATTTGCAATGGAAGATAGATGTAGATGTCTAAGGGCCGCAGCAACCACTTACCATCAGGTGGACTGTGTGCTCGTTTGTCACCCTATTCTATAAAAAAAAAAAAAAAAAAAATCAAAATATTGTTATAGGTACACTTTTCACAAGTCAATTTCTTTTACTTTTTTAATTCATATTTTTTTACAATTTAATATTTATTTGCAATTAATATTCATTACACATAATATAAAAACTATAATTAAGTAAAACTAAAAATATAGCTATACTACTTAGCCTTTGAGCAAGAAAAGAACTTTTCACAAGTCAATTTCTTTTACTTTAATTCATAATTTTTTTTACAATTAAATATTTATTTACAATTAATATTCATTACACACAATATAAAAAAGTATAATAAAGTAAAACTAAAAATATAGCTATACTTAGCCTTTGAGCGAGAAAAGAACCAGCCCTCTTATCACCAGCAGCAACGACCAGTCATGGATACAGTTCCTTTAGGAACTTCACTGCACATGGACCCCACGGACCCATAGTCTCTACAGCAAATGGCAGAATATGTAGTTATTTCTCAAAGGCTCATATTTGCGCCATTTACTTATTTCAGCTGCCTCTGATGCTGCCCCGGCTCTAAAAGAGGTACCCTTGATATGAGAGGGCGCCAAAGTGTCAACGCAAGTAGCATCCCAGACTAGAGCTTTACCTCTCTCCCAAGGGACCAAGTCATACCGTCGGGTCTCTTTGCCATTGTCTCTAAATATCCCGCAAGGCTCTAAAACCGAGGGAACCTTAATTGAGACGAGAGTCCTTCAGATGACTTCATTCAAAGAACCGTGACTGGAAAACCTATCTGCACTTTTCCTACGTGAAAGTCCGTGGAGCTCAAACTCATTGACGCTGCTACCACAGGGGCACTGGTGAGGTTGACAAATTGCCGCTCCTATCAAGCAATGTGCCGAGATTACTTGAAGTAAAGTGTACAACCAGTGAAATAATTATAGTTAATTTAGTTTTAACAAAATAATGATGAATTTCCTGATCTTCTATTATTACGGTATAATGTCTATTTGCTTATTTGATTCACATCGCTGGCCCAATTTGATATTGATATGCATCTTTTACATACTGCTATTTTTCACATTCGAGTAGACTTCAAAACTGAATAAATGAAATCATAATCACGGTGAACGTGGGAAGCACATCATTCGTGAACGAAAGTAGAAATATTTTCTCTTTGTTGTGGCGGCGAAATAGATTCCATCACCTCATATCAAAACGTGGGTGTCGTTAGAGGCAACAGAGGTAAAGAAACAGAAGATGGATAGCATAATCTTGATAACAGATCCAAATTAATAAAAGCTGCGGTTGCCAACGCGCATGCCAAGCGTGACATCTGCATCCAATATCCAGCCTGATTGACAATCTATGGAGGAGCCCATTGTTCAGTTCAGTGGACTTTTGATAGACTATAATTATGACGATGGTAATTACCCGGAATATTTACGGTAAAATAAAAACAAAAATGTAAAATCGAAATAAAAACTGCATAATTGCCCCATTTAAAATTAAAAAAGTAGCAGCCTACATACATCCCACTACTGGGCACAAGCCGCAGAGAATATTGGGACAAAAAAGTGTTCGCTGCACGGACCGCAACTCGGGATAACTTCAACTAGAGATCTTTTAAGATATGTTAGGTTTCCTCGCGATGTTTTCTTTCACCGCCGGGAACGTGCAACATTGCACGCTCCGCGGCAGGCGCTCCGACTCGTGATGGTGTTTAGCGCAAACACAAAGGGGAGCGCAGTGTTTCAAAGGGGAGCGCATGTAGATGTGCGCGCGACGTATCCGTTGGAGCAGTTGCAGGAGCGCGGAGCGCCGCTGGAGCGCGAACATAGTGGTAACCAATCTCAAAGCTAAAGCGGTGGCAAAACAAATGGCGAATAGCCCACACTCAATACTATTATTTGGTTGACGTTGGACACTAGGGAATTGTATTTTATTATTATCCAAGTATGGGAACTTAACGCACTAATGTAAACGTGCTGCGAATGACTTAAACTATTATATAGACTATCATAGACCCGTAATATTCCATTGATGTAATAAATGCAAATCCAATGCCCCACAAACCCGACTTCTTCGCCGTATTTAATTTGTAAATGAGACTCGATTTGAGGCACAGGCTCTATTAGTTCCGGATAAAGAAAAAGAGACAGGCCTTCTCTTTGCCGAAACGATGTGTGTTGGGCTAACAAATCATGAAAGGCGCGCACAGCTTCGTCCTCGTCCTCAACATCATTATTACTGTTCAAAATATACGAGAACATTTTAATACCGGATAATAAGTAATTATACACAAGTGTGTTTCACACTATTTTAACAAGCTAGCCCAATTCAAATCGTAATAAGCTAGGAGTTGTACGTATCAAGTAACTGCGTACTATGCGTATATACAAATTTATTTTCCGCAAAAGAAGTTAATTTTACCCACAATCTAATTTAATCAAACCTCGACGTCGACGACTATTAGATTGTGCACTCATAAGATTACGAATATGTTTAAGTGCAACTACCAACTACCTTTACCACGGTAGGTCATGAAAGCACGGAAAATATTAACATCGACTTTAAAAAAAATGACGTCATTATACAACGCCATCTATCGAACCGTTTATGAACTGGTTTTTACCTTAACATTTTGATGGCGTTAAAAAAATGAATTTTAGTTTTGTTCTAAATTGCCTTAGCATGTTCCTGATAGAAGTTTTATGTCGTTATAAGATACCGCCAATGCCAAGGAGAGACCAACCGAACAATTCGATAACATCCGACCCAATGAAATAAGTACCTACGGTGCCATCTCTCGGGGAATTGGGTTACTAATTAATACATAGACGTAACAGAAGTTTTCGGTGGTAATTTTGGATTGCGAGAACCGATTTTTATAATTCTTTTTTTGTTTGAAAAAAGATAAGTTCAAGATAAAAAAATATGTAAACGAAGTTAAAAAAAACGCTTGCATATACAATTATACTACAAACTTAGTCCAGAAATTATTTTGTACAACTTTATGTCTTTTTTGTACAAAAACTGTTTCCATCCAAGTTCAAAATGATTTTCCTAGAAAGTCCTTATAAAGTTCTACTTTACAGATTTTTTCATATTTTCTAAACTTATGGTTCAAAAGCTAGAGGGGGGGGGGGTACATATTGTTTTTTACTTTTGGAGCGATTATTTCCGAAATTATTGACATTGTCAAAAAATGATTTAAGTAAACCCCTATTCATTTTTAAATACCTTTCCAACAATATATCACACGTTAGGGTTGAAATTAAAAAAAATCACTTCTCACTTTACATATAGTGGGGCTACCCTGATAAAACATTTTTTTCCAATTTTTATTTTACCACTTTGTCGGCGTGATTGATACACATATTGGTACCAAATTTCAGCTTTCTAGTGCTAACGGTCACAGAGATTAAGCGAGGACGGACAGACGGACAGACATGGCGATCTATAAGGGTTCCTAGTTGACTACGGAACCCTAAAAAAGATAAGCGAACTTAAGAAATTAAATAAAATGTGTAGAATATAGATTTTTAAATTATCTATCCATTAGTGTAATCCTCAAATGATCAGAGCGTTTCTTTTAGCAGCAGATGCATGTAATCAATGATTTTAGTCATTTTTAAATGTATTCATAACACATAAAAACAAATTAGAACGTGGAATGTGATGATAGGATATCGAACATTAATAATGTGCTTTTAGATGTAGCTTATTTCTCATAACTAATGAGATAATAATCTCTGAAAAACGCACTTTTGCAAGGTTTTGGTCAGGATACCGCCTATGGATATAGATAGTTTGGAGGATTGTGACAGTCTCCAAGACGATATAAATAGAGTTGTTGAATGGAGCAAAGATAACGAATTATAATTTAATATCGCTAAATGCTCAACAATATCTTTCACGCGCAAACATAAGCCCATAGAGTATACACATATTACATTGACAGGACACCTATACCTAGGGTAATGCAAGTCAGGAATTTAGGAGTAAAATTTTCTGCTGATTTAATGTTTGAGGATCATATTGTTGAAACATGTAAAAAGGCTTTTAGAACTCTAGGTTTTACGTTACGTACAGTTAAGCTATAATAGCTTGCACATTTGTGAAACCGTCACAAATGTGCAAGCTATTATAGCTTTGTACAACACATTACTTCGGAGTCATTTGGAGGTAATTCAATAATTTGGGCTCTTCATGAGAAGAAGTACGATCTAATGCTGGAAAAAGTACAAAACAAATTTGTAAGGTATTTGTATCTTAAGTTATATGGGGTGTACCCATTTTAACCACTTCAATATCCCACATTATTTGTTCTGGGTATGGTAGGATACAATCAGCTCAGGGTAAGGAGAGAACTTAGACTAGTTTTATATATTTTGTGGTTCTTAGGGGTAGGATTATTAATGAGAATATGTTGAAGAAGATTAATATTTGTGTTCCGACTAGGTATACATGGCGGCGGCGTCAGCCAGACCTACTGGCCGTCCCTAGATGTCGCACTAACTTACTGCGAGAGGCACCCCTGACGCGAGCGTTTCGAACATTAAACCTGAGAAACAGATTTATTCTTTTGTACTCTGAACGAATTCACAAAACTTGCTTTATGGATAATTAGCTATATGTTAATATAGTAATATAGGTTAAATAGGATTGTAAATAGTGCTTTATCTATCGCATTGGGTAGAAACCTGTAATGTTAGATATAAGTTGGATGTAAATAAATTAAAAAACAATTAAAGTTGTGATTCTAAACAATAATTATTTAGTAGCATTCTATTATTTAATTTTATCAAAGACTTGTCATAGGTTATTTAGCAGTAAGTAGATGGAATTATTAGATCAAATATAATGAAAACCAAAACTACACTATCTAGTTATATTAGAAATAGAAGATAGTTTTTGAGCCGCCCCAAAGGCGCGAACATTTATATATTAAATAAATAATTCATAGTGATGATAATTCTTCTATTCCTGTTAAAAATACGCTATCAGCGCTGCTAGCGGTGAAAAACATATTTGACGATATGACCATTTACATAAAAATAGCAATTTTGTCAAACAATCTCTATTCGTTTAGTTGATCAAGCTATACCTATCATGACATGATTAACAAACAGTGTTATGATATTTTACCAAATGACACTATTTCACGAAATGATAGACTACTTTACGTTATGATCGGTTCTGCGATCTGAATACGACATACGTAAAAATATCTGTGGTCAAACTATAAGAATAATGAGAGTTTTGCAATAATTACAGGAAAACCATTTTTAATCAGTTTACATATAGATTAGTAATTAAACAAAAACCATGTCAATTTTTATATTTTTGATAGATGTCAATATTATCTATTTAAATTATTACCCTTTTAAAATGAACGAAAAAAACTAAAACAAGTTAACTAATTAAATGCAATTTAATTATTAAACATATAAATGTACATCATTAATATTTAATTTATTAGTAACTGAAGGCAAAACATACTAGTTTGTCCATTTGATGATAGATGACGCTGTTTTAAAATTTAAATGACGACGAGACATCGGCGTAGTTTCAAATTATTACACAACGGTTTAAACTAATTTTAATCTTTATTTATAAATATGACATTTATTTTAAAAAATTACAAAAACGCTTATAACTAAAAGATCGTATCTAATAGACAATTAAGGTCTAAAAGAAGAAAAGTATTAAACCTTCTTTTTTGAAGTTCCGTAATTGGAAAAGCCAATAAGCTGCCCCGGTTTAATAACTACCTACATACATACTTTTGATTCAAAAATAATGTTAAGTAATACCATACACATGTAAAATAATAAAAAAATCAAGTTCAAATGTAAATATTTTTTGGTGATTTTCTTATATTTTAATAAACTTTCTCATATTATGTTCCAAATGTAATCTCCCATCATATTCTCGTTGTACTGCCCTTGGTAACGTCGTTCAAAGCATATTACATCTTGTTGAAATGCTCTCCTTGATCATCTTAGAAGGCTCTCATATTATCTTTAAAGGTCAGGGTAAAACTCTTTACAACACGCTTATTTGGGTTAAAGATACAAATTAACAGTCCTGCACACGATCACTAAGCTCCATAGTCTAGGCATTGCAAACTTCATATGTCGTTTTTCTCCTCTATACCAAGCACGACATAACAAAAAGAACTAGCATAATTACAGCTTTATGTGTTTTAAAAACATTACATAAATACCGTTATTTTGAAACGGTTGAAAAAATTAAAATATTTCGAATACATTGCTGATTAAAAAATTTAATGAGTATTATAGAATTATAACGAATACATATGTAACCAAAATGTAGATCAATTTTGGTTATGTAAATAATTCTGATAATTTTTCCGTATAATAAAAGTTACTGAGTGTAGAAAATTACAAAAATATTAATTTGTTCGAAACTTTTTGATTTAAATTTTTAGTTTCTTACTGTATTATTTATTTTTGCAGTTAACACAGACAAAATAAGGTAATGCTATTTCGTAACTCAGTAATTCAGAAGAACACTAATTGTTACTTCTGTGATAGACGAAAAAACACTCACTACTGTGTGCGCCCTACGAGATTATGCAATATTTCACAATTTGCTACTGTTTTTAGGGTTCCGTAGTCAACTAGGAACCCTTATAGTTTCGCCATGTCTGTCTGTCCGTCTGTCCGACCTCGCTTAATCTCTGTGACCGTTAGCACTAGAAAGCTGAAATTTGGTACAAATTTGTGTATCAATCACGCCGACAAAGTGGTAAAATAAATATTGGAAAAAAATGTTTTATTAGGGTAGCCCCCCCTATATGTAAAGTGGGAAGTGATTTTTTTTTAATTTCAACCCTAACGTGTGATATATTGTTGGAAAAGTATTTAAAAATGAATAGGGGTTTACTGAAATCATTTTTGATAATGTCAATAATTTCGGAAATAATCGCTCCAAAAGTAAAAAACAATGTGTGCCCCCCCCTCTAACTTTTGAACCATAGGTTTAGAAAATATGAAAAAAATCTGAAAAGTGGAACTTTATAAGGACTTTCTAGGAAAATCATTTTGAACTTGGATGGAAACAACAGTACCCACTACCGGGAGCAGTTGCATGAGCGCGGAGCGCTGCTGGAGCGCGAACATAATGGATACCCACCTTTAAACTCATAAGTGGGAACACTTATTGTGACGGACGGGAAACTACGGAACCCTACACTGAGCGAGGCTCGACACGCTCTTGGCTGGTTTTATTATCAAAGTACTATCATTCACCTGCTGCTCGTAAAATCAATTTAATTTTTCAAAACTTACATACTTGTTAATTTAAAATAAACAAAAGCAAACTACATAAGCTAATAATGAATATTTTGGTGTTTTTGATGCCTAGCCTCAGAATTTATGCGTTTATACAGAAACACAGAAGAAAGGCTCTTGTCAATCCGCTTAATTATACACAGAATAGTATATCCAATACAATAGAGACGTAACCTAGAACTTAGTAATTTTTCTAAAGACAAAAAAACCGGTTTGTTTTAAATAATATTCCTTATAAGTATAAACCTATCTCGATGTATCGTTCACAAATAGATAGCTTAAAATATGTTTGATTTTTTGCTTACTATTACGTAATTCTGATTTTACAGCATCATTATAATCATTCAACTGGCCTCCCCAAAGATTGCCACAAAAGTTTTACACAGTTTTTCATAATTTTACAAAATTAACGAATAATGTTTTTTGAATTAACAGATTTTAAAACCACAGATACGGATCTATGAAACATTTAAACTATGAAACAAATACATAACGTTTAATTACCATATCCCTTTTGCACGTTTGTAGCTTTAAGCTTTTACATTTACGTCCTTTTTGCGCGTTTATAATGCGTTATATTACGCGTTTTTAGTACGTTCTATAACTTCAGTCCAACTTGTACTTGTAATCTTTATGAATGATAACAAAATGCAATGAACTACAAAAAAATCAGTCCGGTTTGGCTAATTTTTGAGCTGGACGCGTTATGAGAGTTTTTTTTCATAATTGTTGTTGATTTTGTTTGTTATTTACGTGGTACAGCCACGCTGCAGCTAAATGCAACTGCAGCGAATTGGGAAAGATGACGCTCTCACTGAATACCGGCGTAAAATAGCAGCTTAATACTGCTGTGTTTCGTATGGTGAGTGTAGAGAACCGGAGACCCTTTTTACCGGAAAGGAGGCATTCCATCTTAGTCCTCAGAAACGACAACGCATCTGCATTTTTATTCTTATTCGAGCATAAATGTAGATGTAGATGAACCACACCATCCACTTACCATCAGGTGGACTGTGTGCTCATTTGTCACACTTTTCCCATAAAAAGCGGACCAAGGTTCGATGTTGAATTTGTAATACCATGTTGAAATTTTTCGAAGAAATTTCATACTGTAATTGATCTTATAGTGGCGATACAAGAATAGCCATCCTGTATCATTCCGTGGTTGTCGTCAGAGGTGGACTGAGGGAAACAAACTGGAATATGGTCAGCAGCGTTACCTATGTGGTAATGATGCCAACGACCTATGAGTAAATCTATGGGGAGGCCTATTTTCGGCAGTGAACTTTTAATAGGCCGTTACTGTAATTGTAAAGTGTCCTTTGTCTTATCACATCTTCACTAAACGCATGGAATAATTACCTTGCTGAAAGAAGCGTTTATGTATTAATTGCGAAACATAATTAATTCAAGATAAACAGCTTACCTTATCTTCAATGAAATTTGATTACTCAACTGTTTTTAACTTTTACTATTTTATAACCACAACATAAAAAGACGTGTGGCACTCGGGGACTGCCGCGGTAAAGCTATTGCATAGCGTTTTATATAAAATTATGCAATTATAATTATTTCTTTATTTTATTTATGCAGTATTTCTTTTTCTTTGATATTAATTCAAGTTACACTTTTTGAGCGTGGTGACCGATAAGAAAACAATTTTTTTTCTTTTATTAAATAAATAAATAATAAATGCACTTTGTTCATTCATATTCAAAACACTTTATACACAAATTTTACAAGTACAGTTATTCACTGTTGTATATAAATACCTATACACCTATATACTTTCTCATAAACAGCTGCTTATGTATTCGTCCGATTTCGGAGCAGCTCGTCTCGATTCGTGCGAGCTTCGTAGAGTCGTACAATACGTCTAGTTGCACGCACACAAACACCGTGTCGAAGATTGCCGAAAAGAAACGACGTTAGACAATGCACGGCCTTCAAGCGCCGCGCAAGTGATTCTCGTCCCACCTGTCCGCGCAGTAACTTTTTTTTACGACCGCGCGAGACTGTCGCAACAAAAACGATTGCTACTGAAAAACTAATATAGGTACCTACCTAACATTCAAATAAAAATATTCTCAAAAAGCTCAACGAATTCAGAATTTAATTTTATTAGAAGAAAATTGGTCAAATAAAAAATAAAGGATGAAAATAAAGCATATGGGAATATAAAAATAAATCGTATTTATTTTTTATTTCGAGTTTTACAAGAAAAGTATAATATTTATTGGAGACAATTATTTTATTATTATAATAGTACATGACATATTCCCTTTAAAATGACACCAATATGAATAATATCTTATATCTATATCTACAAATAAATAAAATTGAAGTGTCTGTTTGTAATGTTAAAACAACAGCTTTTTATTAAATGCATATGAAAGTACTAGTAACAAAAACACAATTTTTAAAATTTTTATCTGTCTGTCGGTCTGTCTGTCTGTCTGTCTGTTTGTTCCAGCTAATCTCCGAAACAGCTGGATCTATTTTGACGGGACTTTCACTGGCAGATAGCTGATGATATAAGGAATAACTTGAACTACTTTTGTTTTAGAAAAAGAATTAGGGTTCCGCGCAAAAAAATTAAAACCCATGAAATCTGGTGGAGCCACGTGTTTAAGGCTGCCGAAGTCTAGTTCCCCGGTCGAACCTTAAACCTATTACGCGAGATATTAACTAAAGTGGACTGTATATGCGGTTGCTTCTACGCTTACGTAAAGGCGACTACTATAGCATGCGGTATAATGCACTCGCTCTTCCCTAAAACTAAACTATTATTGTGCCAAATCGCTGAAAAGGAATCCTGCCTTATTAGGAGAACAACAAAATTGGAGCGGGTTAAACTATGTAAGGCAGGAGCTAAATTAAGGAATGTTGACTCACCGGGGTTTCTTCTATCCTGTTGAGCACTATAGCTGCAACTTCTGGAACTTCTTCTGGAACACTCCGGAGAGAGGCGGTGCGCGACTATATCTCACACAAGGTGAGGGAACTTCTTTTAGACAGACACTCTGGGGCCCCAGGGGTGCGTCGGGAGAGAAGCGTTGTGGTTTCAGCGACGACTGCGGTGGAAAGAGCTGTTGTTCCAATGATGACTGCGGTGGAAAGAGGACGCGCAACGGTCGCGCGTGCCTTATATGTCCTCGGCCCCGATGATTACGTGACATTCTAGAATCATCTTCTTGCCCCTCCCACCCCACCTTCCCGATGTGTCGATGGAGGATCGAGGAGGGTATGAATGATATCGTTTTTCGGAAAGGAACAAGCGGCTTGGCACCTCTACCGTCAAATATAATAATCCAATGGTTTTTTCCGCGCAACCATCTCCCCCGCCCTTGAAGGATTTCCTTCAAAATTAACTAATACAACTAGAGCTAAGATCAACTAACAAAATAACTAACTAACGCTAAGATTACTTAAATTCAACTACAATTTAATCTAGAAAGCTAATTTAAATTATGGAAGAGGCAGGGGGCACAAACGGACAACCGGACGCAAGTAAGACCCAACCGTGGTCTTAACGCGAGCTATCCTAACTACTCCGTCGGAACCGGGAAAGACCTCTTCGACAATTCCTAACGGCCAGTGGAGAGGCGGCGTATTCTCTTTGGTGAGCACAACTACAGTTCCTACAGCTAAAGGCTCAGTTGCTGTGTTCCATTTTTGCCGAGACTGCAAAGTATGCAAGTATTCCATCCTCCATCGTTTCCAAAACGATTGCACTAACCGATCTAATAATTTGTGGCGTGCGGAAATGCTAAGTCTGTTCTCATCCATACCTGCGGCTGGAATATACTTTAAAGGCGTTAAATTCAAAAAATGTGCTGGAGTTAGAGCCAGCGGTTCCGAGGGGTCACTAGACAACGTACGACAAAGTGGGCGACTATTCATTACGCATTCAATTTGAGCGAGCACCGTACTTAGCTCTTCGAAGGACAAAATTTGATCTCCTATTACTCGGTATAAATGACTCTTTAGACTCTTGATATTAGTCTCCCAATTGCCCCCAAAATGACTCGCGGCTGGGACGTTCAAAGACCACTCAATGCGGTTCTCGGCTAGAATGTGAGCGAACTCCGAATTATAATATTTGCTAGCTAAGAGCTCATGTAGTTCCGATAGAATACGTTTTGCACCGACGTAGTTCGTACCGTTATCCGAATACAATTTACTTACAGGGCCTGCGGGATAGAAATCTTTTAAATGCACCCATAAAGCCTGCTGTGCTTAGATCACCAACGAGTTCTATATGCACCGCTCGAGTAGTTAGACATACGAAAATGCAGACGTAAGCCTTTGTGGATCTTATACCACGCCCGCGAGTGAGCGTGACCTTAAACGGACCAGCGAAATCAGACCCGGTGTGCGTGAAGGGCTTTACTGATTGTATTACTCTACAAGATCTAAGTTCCGCCATTTCCGGAAATGACGGCTTGGGGCGTGCCCGAAAGCAAGCTATACATCTGTGCACCCGATTGCGTATTAAACTACGTGCAGAAAGAATCCAATAATTCTGACGCAAAATCGACATCAACAAGTCGGGGCCAGCGTGCGAGTTCAATTTATGATGGTAATCGACTAATAAGTTCATGATATGGTCTTTACGCGGTAAAACAATAGGGTGCCGTTGGTCGAAACTCAATTGCGAGTTGGACAAGCGTCCACCTACCCTTACAATCCCATCCTGTAAAAATGGCTTAAGGCGTTGAAAGGCGCGACTACAAGCTCTATTCGATTGTAATCTTCTAATTTCTTCAGAGAAGTGCGCACGTTGAAGTTCACGTAATACTAGCGACTCGGCATAGTTGTAATCGGATGCTAAGACATACGAACGTCGCGGTAACAGCTTCGCGAATCGACAAACGTAAATTACGCTACGCAATAATTTCGACCAAGAGGACAAGCGGTTCGCCAAAGCAATGATTGGAGAAACCTCACTCGAAACGTTCGCCACTAGAGCGTGTCTCTTTTCTTCCGGCGGTTGTGACACTGACGAAGGTTCGAAGTCGGTTATTGGCCATTGCGAGGGATCCAAGTGAACCCAAGCAGGTCCGTGGAACCAAAGCGGGTGGTCCATTATTTGCATCGGGGTGAGTCCACGGGATAGACAATCGGCGGGGTTTTCCGTACCGGACACGTGTTAAAAGTTCCGCGTTTTTAACTCGTCTTGTATCTTGGCCACTCGGTTCGCAACAAACGTATCCCAACGGTGGGGAGAAGAATGAACCCAGCATAAGGCGACGGTGGAGTCGGAAAAGGCAAATATCCTTTCTATGTGAACTCTATCCCTACATGCGCTGATAACTGCGGTAATAAGCTTGGTGAGTACTAATATTGCGCAAAGCTCTAAGCGCGCCACAGAGACAACCTTACGGTGGGAGACTCTCGACTTAGAACTAATGAGGCTAATCGAATTTCTACCATTATTCTGGACGTGGAAATATACAACGCCCCCGTAAGCCTTCTCGCTGACGTCTGCAAACCCAACGACTGTTATGGCGCTACTTCTATCTACGTTGATATGACGCGGTATTTTAATTTCTCTTAATAAAGGAAGTTCCTCTCTAAAGCGCTGCCACAACCGAACAATGCTGTCAGGCGGCGGGTCATCCCAGTCGCATTCCAATAACCAAAGTTGTTTAATTAAAAGCTTAGCGTATAATACCACCGGAGCTACGAAACCCATGACGTCCCATAATCTAGCAACGCATGACAGTATTGTGCGCTTTGTGCATTTCTCTACGGGCGGATTTACCTTAAGGCTAAACACGTCGGACTCTGGTGACCAACACAGACCGAGCACCTTGTGTGTATCAGAATCGTCGAATTCCTTTATCGCCGAAAGACGGTGTGATAGTGGGATTGTATCCAAAACCGGACGCGAATTACTAGTCCACTTCACAAGATCGAACTGACCCGATTTCATGAGCCTTATAACCTCGGCGGTGGTTAGGGTTGCCTCCTCCACGCTATCGACCGAGTACACAAAATCATCCATATATAATCCGCTCTTAATTGCCCTCTTAGCTTTAGGATAAGAGGGACCTTCATCGTGAGCGAGCTGTCTCACCGTGCGTAACGCATGAAATGGGCTCGACTTTAAACCAAAACAAACGCGGTTAAATTCAAACACCATTAGAGGTTCCTTTGGGTTGAAACGATATAAAATGCGTTGGAATCTACGGTCGCATTCACGGACCCCTATGCAAAGAAACATTTGACGAATATCGGCGGATAGTGCTATACTAAACAAACGAAAATTGACTATTATATTAAATAAACTGCCCTGTAAATTTTGCCCACTATAGAGGATATCGTTAAGCGACAGGTGAGTGCTAGTTTTAGCACTAGCGTCGAGCACTACACCTAACTTAGATGTAAGTTTGTCCTCTCTAATGACTCCGTGGTGTGGTATGAAATACGACGGTGTGTCTTCGTAGTTATCTAATTTCGAAGCCACAAGTGATATGTAACCTTCTCTTATATATTCGTTAATGACGCCGTCGTAAGCTTCTTTTAACTGGGTTGAAGCGAGCATCCTACGTTCCAAGTTGTAGAAACGTTTTTCCGCCATTTGACGCGAATCGCCGAGAGATAAAACATCTCCTTTAAAGGGTAGCGCTACACTATATCTACCGTCGCGATCACGAATGGTCGTGCGGACGTAAATTTCCTCGCATAACCTGTCATCTGAGCTAGCTATGGGTGGGACGTTCACCTCCTCCATCTCCCAAAATTTGCGGACTAACGACTCGAGCGGTTCGACAGCCATACCACAATAAGAGGTTGCCGAAATACTATCTATGATGGGGGCGGAGCCAAGGATCACATAGCCCAATACGGTTTCCAGCGCGTAAGGCGCGGTATGCGAAGAGTTGCCCCTGACCTTATTGTTTAACAAAAGATAAGGGAAAAGCGATGCTCCAATGAGCATGTCTATGTTTCCAGGAACGGCGTAAGTGTCGTCCGCCAGAGTCAAATTCTTAAATTCAATCATTGCCGAGGTGTCAACCGAAACGGTTGGCAACCGTTCAGTGACCCTATCTACTACTAGTGCATTTATATCAAAGTTAACATTACGATCTATCCGAGAATAAAATTTTAAATTTATATATCCCTGTGTCGATTTACTAGTGCCTCCGATGCCTTTAATTACAGGACATGAAAGTGACCTATTTATTACTAAGCCTAAGCGCTGACAACATTGTCGCGTTATAAAGCTATTTTGGGCTCCGCTGTCCAGCAGTGCACGGACGCTTTGTTCGTTTCCACGCGAATCCCTAACCAAAATACGTGCCGTACCCAGTAACACGGTTGAAGGAGGTTGTGCTCCCATATTTGCCAATGAGCACAGAGCGACATCACCAGGTCGACCGCTAGAATCGTTGACCTTAGTAGGGGCGAATTCCTTATCCGCTTTACTTGACGCCGCTATATTGCTATTTTCAAAATGTAATAGCGTGTGAGGTTTCCTGGCGCACTTGCTACATACGGAACTCGAATTGCATTTTGCAACTAAATGCTTATCGCTTAAGCAGTTCAAACATAGGTTGTTTGTCTTTACTAATTTATAACGCTCGCTTGGTGAATATTTACGAAAAGTCGCACAATTATATAAATTACCGTGTCTATCTTTACATACTAAACAAGTATGCTGGAGTGATGTTGGCGTAGCGGTTACGTAAGTTAACGACCCTGCTATTTTAGATGGTTGAGTCTGTCTACGGTCGACGCACCTTTTATTCTCCTGTTTAACGTTCGGAGAGCGCTGCATCACCTTTATTTGATCTCGCACGAACGATGCTAATGAATGAAAGGAAGGCATCTCCGAGCTACGATGCTCCATTTTAAACGCACGCACGGTGTCGGGGTCCAACTTCTTCAGTGCAATATGGAGAAACACCACGTCCATAAGATCATTAAATTTCAAATTCTTAAGTGCAGCCACCGATGCCACAAATTTATCTAGAAACTGCTCTAAGCCGTTGATGTTCGCGGATGATATAGGTTTAAGATCGAATATCTGGTTCAAATATTCGGAAGCTAACATTCTCCTATCTTCATATTTAGTTTTAAGCGTTTCGAATATTAATAAGTAATTGTTTGCTGTAGGTGTAAAACCAGAGCAGATCGACTGTGCCCTGCCACTAAGTTTACTGATTAAGTAATATTATTTTTCGGCGTCCGATAACGATGGGTTATTGTGTATATTGTTTTGAAAACTACTGAAGAAGAAGGGCCACGTCTTAATATCACCATTAAATACCGGAATATCTATTGGCGGCAACCTAATCGAGTCGCTTGGACGTACCTGTTTTTCCGGCTTTGCTTCGTTTTGAGATAGTAGGGATCTCGCAATTCTTTTCATGCGACACAACATATCTTCGAATGTTCGAATGTAGTTCACTATGTATTTCCGGTCGATTTGTAATTCCAAATGATTAATTTGGTCCAATATTTTTTCGTAATCTATTCGTAGAGAATCTATCGTTTCGATTTCAGTCAAAAAGGTTTCCCGCACTGCTTCTATATGAATGTTCTTTATATAATCACTTATATTCTGCATACGCGAAAAGAGTATGTCCCTCTTGGCATAAAGCGTTTTAATTTTGATTTCACTTCCACTAACTGCCATTTTAAACTATTATAATAAAGTTATATCAATCACAATTAATCTCACAACGCACAAACAATAAAGGATGGACACTCGGTATGCCGTATTACGTAATTAAATCGAACACCTGCGCAGCGAGTCGAGGTGACGCGTCATTTGCACTCAATAATTTTATCAAGATTGTGGGTAAGCGTATCAAACGGTTCCTATTACACTGTTTCAATTATTTAATAGGCTTTAAATTTAATCAAATACGAGCGCTATAAAACGAATAATTCTGTTTGCGAGTACCTAATCAAAATTTAAATTTAAACGAACACTATTTAAGTCTATTCTATAAATTGGAGTGCATTATCTAATTAATTAATTCAACAATTCGACCAAAATCCTGCTCGAAGTGACCATAAAATGGTGGAGCCACGTGTTTAAGGCTGCCGAAGTCTAGTTCCCCGGTCGAACCTTAAACCTATTACGCGAGATATTAACTAAAGTGGACTGTATATGCGGTTGCTTCTACGCTTACGTAAAGGCGACTACTATAGCATGCGGTATAATGCACTCGCTCTTCCCTAAAACTAAACTATTATTGTGCCAAATCGCTGAAAAGGAATCCTGCCTTATTAGGAGAACAACAAAATTGGAGCGGGTTAAACTATGTAAGGCAGGAGCTAAATTAAGGAATGTTGACTCACCGGGGTTTCTTCTATCCTGTTGAGCACTATAGCTGCAACTTCTGGAACTTCTTCTGGAACACTCCGGAGAGAGGCGGTGCGCGACTATATCTCACACAAGGTGAGGGAACTTCTTTTAGACAGACACTCTGGGGCCCCAGGGGTGCGTCGGGAGAGAAGCGTTGTGGTTTCAGCGACGACTGCGGTGGAAAGAGCTGTTGTTCCAATGATGACTGCGGTGGAAAGAGGACGCGCAACGGTCGCGCGTGCCTTATATGTCCTCGGCCCCGATGATTACGTGACATTCTAGAATCATCTTCTTGCCCCTCCCACCCCACCACCCCGATGTGTCGATGGAGGATCGAGGAGGGTATGAATGATATCGTTTTTCGGAAAGGAACAAGCGGCTTGGCACCTCTACCGTCAAATATAATAATCCAATGGTTTTTTCCGCGCAACCAAAATCCATATTTCACGCGGGCGAGATTGCGGGGAACAACTAGTACTCAATATAGATAAATGTATACTTAATTTTATTTATTTATTTTTTTAATAAATAAATAAAAATAAGTATTAATAATTTCTAAACACATCTCAACAGATATTTCGTTAATAAATTGCTATCAATACTGAAGCATTCTTTTATATTTAGCATCCATTTAACACAAAAACTGATAAGAATACTTTTTAAACAACATATAATCAATAAACGATAATCGCGTATAGTGAATTTCGAGGTAAATTATTATATGTAAACGTTTTGAATCGTCGTAATGATACATATTTCCCAAAGAAAATATCTTCACAATTAATTTGATGTAAAATAACATTAGAAATAACGTATAAAAACGGAGAAATTATCAAATTTTTGATCGAGTTCCTAACCAGTACACAAACAAAAATGGCATAGTCATTTTCACATTTTTTTAGAAACAACGTATAAATACAGAAAAAATGGGTGCGTTTGGCAGAAAAAAGCGCTAGCAAGCGCTTACTAGCGCTAAAATAGTTTTCGGCCAGGACACGATTGCTACTACAGCAGCGCTGACACAATCCGCCATTTTGCTTATTTAATTTTTTTGTTTTGAAGTAGAGTTTATAAGTTGTTTTTTGCAATATTAGTTTTAAGTAATCTAATGACAAGAATAGACATGTACATGTTATTAAAAATTCATGATTGGTAAGTTTTTAATATGAATAATTCACAAACATATATTTAAATTAGGTTAGATTCCCCCGTTAAAACTAACATCGTGTCTTAGAGGAAAATAGCTACTTACGATTTGACAGCGCTTACCGCTTACGATCACCATTTTGCTTCCAAGCGCTTGCTAGCGCTTTTTTCTGCCAAACGCACCCATTATCAAATTTTTGATCGAGTTCCTAACCAGTACACAAAAAAAAATGGCGAAATTTCATTTTCACATTTTTTTTCTATATAGTTATTTGTTACAGAGTACACAGATAAAATTCACTCTCATATATGACAAATTTCACTTCGGTTCATTTTCGCACGCTTTCTCGAGAGCGACGCGTCGTGACTTGTTTACGCATTTACTTCAAATACCCCGCCCGCACACCGCAGGAAACACATACCTATGAAAAAAACGTAACAAACTTCTGCCAAATAAGGCTTGATAAGATCTTTGGTGTTTTAGCACCATAACCTGAATCTGGTAAATTTTAAATATGACTAGATAGATAAGAACAGTTGGTTTAATATGATTGTTGAAAACAAATACCCTTTAATTGTAATGAAAAATACTTGAGGTTAATGAATGTTGAAATAAAAACATTATTTTTTTATTTAATTTACGGACTCTTATCCAGATGTTTACTAGGAGAATACAAAGTTTATTTCATTTTTGTAATATGGCTAATTATTAATTAGGCAGGGATTTCTAAGATTAATAACTTATTAACTAAGATTAAGGTTAAGAATTAAGATTAAGATTAATGATAAGATAGGAACTAATTTAAAATAAGGTTTACATTTACAATGTTCCGAAATAAATAAATAAATAATTGACCATGAGTGAGTAAAAATAATATCTTTTATTTTACAGTATCTAATGTTGTTATATAAGGTGCTTCTAAAATATATGCCACGGTTGTTTGTATGGAGACTTGGCCAATCAGCTGACCGATTTCCATACAAAGTGCAATTTTTTTTTGAGAATTGACTATGGGTTCCTTGGGGAAAGTGTTACAGTATCATGAGTAGAACCACCAGTTGCAGCAATGGCATATTGTAGTTTAGAAGCACCTTATGTTTCAGTTAAAATAAGTGCGAGTAGGTATTATTTTTCTTGTACCGAATTTCGGCCCATCTCTAATATATATATATATATATATATATATATATATATATATATATATATATATATATATATATATATATATATATTGAGAATCTAAATTGAGAATTTAAACTATACGCGTGTGTGTGTTTGTGTGTATATAAAGAGGGCTACTTTTAATATCGCTCATTTTTATATCAAAAATTTAGGTTATCTTTATAGCAATATTATATTTTCAATTCAAAATTAGTACTGCATTTGTGATAATAATAAAATGTATGTATATAGAGTACTCACTCATTTTCTTTCACTATTATTTCGTGACTTTCTTCATTAATAATAAATGCACTTTGTTCATTCATATTCAAAACACTTTATACACAAACACCGTGTTGAAGACTGCCGAAAATAGACTTGTGTCAATCATGCATGATTCGTTCGTTTGAGCTGGTACACATAAAAGTATTGATGGTTCATTCATTTGTTTTTGAATGTACCAGTACAACCAATCACAAACAATTGACGGTACCTTTTAACCCGTGATTTGTTTGAATTGAGAATGAGCCGCAAACCGAACGAATCCCGAAAGATCTGAATGAATTGTTTTTAATGTAAGGTATACCAGTGCGGTATAATCAGTGCATGCATTCGGAAATGTTGCCAAGTTAGGCGATTTTTAGCTATTTAGGCTAGTTTTAAAGTAATCGGAGCGACCAAAATTGTGATTTTCTACTAGTCTCCGAGTAGGCTATCTCAGAAAGAAGGCGATTGTAAAGGATATTATTTATTCTATAACCCTTTTATTAGAAAATAATAAAATGTAGATATTGCAACTGACTTCTTAAGTATTTTTTAATACCTTTGTAGTCTACTTCTACGCTTACAATCCTTATTACTTCCGATGAATAATATAACACTAAGGTACCTAACGTAAGTTTAAATTAAAGCATTTTCTTAAAATATTTCTTTTCTTTTAAAATTGGGTGACTTTTTAAGACTTTCAACTTTTACTCTGCGTCAACTTTTTGGCGACTTAGATTCGGCTAGAATAGGTAACACTACACTATTCGTACAGAGCAAGGAAACGGAACATAGGTACTATTATTAAATACTAACTAATCTCTGGCGAGACGCGAGAGGTATAAAGATGAAATGAACAATAAAATACGATAGGTCAAACAAATTAAATCGGAATCAAAGTTAGATCTCTGGAATCTGGATTCTGGATTCCCCGGTCTGGTCTCTGTGGCGATCTGACGATGAAGTGTACTCGTAGATGGAGGATAGGATTAATTTAACGTTCTTTTATAATTGTGCAAGACTGAAGTAGCTCAGTTTAGAGAAGCTGCAAAGTGCAAACGTGGAAAGTTCTTTATGTGTCATAAGGAAGCACTTTATTTTTATCAAGTAGCTACACCCACACTGGTAATAAAAAATATTGTAGAGTATTTATTATTAAGGGTTTTTTTATTATTATATAAGTATAATAAAAAAAATATTTTACATTTAATTATTTATTACATTTGATTGTTGCATCTATGAGTTAAAAATATCATTTCGTGGCAAAGGCGTATAAAAAAGGACTTTAAAAACACCTAAGTTTTGTGGGATTTACTAAAAATAACACTTCAAAAGATTTCAAGGCAAATTATTTATTTAATATGATGATTTTCTTATAAGATAAAAGTTTATCTTACAAGAAAATCATCATATTAACTACTTTGTAGCAAATAAACATTACAATCCTTATTTTTAGACATGTGAAGTCTAAATTTTATAATATTAGATGAAAAGAATATCTTCTTTTTAATAAAATTGCTTTCAATGCTTTGCTTTGTAATAAATAGCGCCATCTTATTCGATCTATAGTTAAAGTCATTTCTCATTTTATCGAAATCAAACCAAAATGGATGAGACTCAAGGTGGTACGCTCAATAGATGCTAGATGGCCTAAATGCAAAGTAAATTTATAAGAATCGATAAAATTAAGTATAGTTATGAATGAAATTTAAAAATAAAGAAATTTATTAAATTAATAAAATATATAATAATAATCTTGAATAAAGTTATCAATTAAATCAAATCAATTGAAGTTTTTGTGTTTAATGTTTATGCCATCTAGCATCTTTTGGACTTACCACCTTGAAAATCCATAAATTTTTGTTCGATAAAATGCTTTATTACCTATAACATGCAGTAGATGGCGATGATAGCATTACAAAGTCATAAATATTTTTTCCCATTTGTTCCCAATGGATCTTACAGACACAGAGTACTGGAGCCAGAAAGGATCCATTTGAATGATCGATCCGAATGTACCGGTACGTAATCATTCTAGTTTATTTCGTCACGCGTACCGGTGACGAAATAAACTAGAATGATTCGGTCGCTAGAAATGAGTGATCTACACATGTCCAGCCGAAAAGAAACGACGCGACGTTAGACAATGCACGGCCTTCAAGCCACACCCCCATGCCCGTCGGAGTGGGGAGCGTGAGGTTTTTTCGTTACGGCGGAATAAATTTCTGGATTCGGTCCCCGCGCTCAAGGCCCGCGATAGAAGCTATGCAATAGCTTAAAAATGTATTTAGTTGGTCTTAGTCGCTGTAAACAAAGTGGACTTTGATATGTTTTCTGCGGAATAAAATTTGAACTTATTCACAACAAACCCAGTTGAAATGTTTAATATCTTTGTTTATTTATTTGCTTTAACTGAACTTGCTCTAAAACTACAAATTTTATGGAGCAACCCTCTTAAGTTAAGAGGCAACTTGTGTTCTCCGCCGCTTTTCAACAAAAGACAACCTAAGTTAAAAGTGAGTTAAAATGAAATAAAATAGCTTGTGGTTTCCGTATACCTATTCCTAATGTTACAAACATTAGTATCCGAGCATGATTAAAAAGTTTATAGACTAAGCTTTAAGATCTTTAACATAAACAATTCTAAAATTAATACCTACCACTTGTAATAAAGTGTATAAATATACAATAGTGAAAAATTTAATATAAAGAAGAGAAGAATATAATATTGTTATGCAGTGCTAGCCTGCAGTTGATTTATTCATGGAAGAAATATTGCGTGTGGCCTTTTCGAGAAAACATGACATGCGGGATTCTTGACTTTCTATTTATTGATAGCATATGACTTTACATTATTTGTCTTTGTTTTCACTTATTTTAAATATTCAGCTTTGAAGGTGATAGAAAAAATTGTGCACTGATGAGTTTCAGTACACAGCGAAGTAAGTTAGTTGTTGAGCACAAAAAGTATAGTAGATGAGTCCTTAATATTACACAGGCTTATATACGTATTCTGAAAGGGTTTTATATTCAAAAACGAATGACGGAGATATTTTGTGCGAAATATAAGAGATATTGAGAAACCGACATGTATTACGGTATGGTCGAATAGTTACAGCTTAATGCTGAATGTGTGTGCAAGCTTAACACCCACTCTATTATATTATTTGTTATTATATTACGTTTGTTTTCAGTGCCTTGAAAACTGCAATGAAGTGGACGATATAAATAAAAGCCTGTGGATACATTCCATGCGGACGGAGCTAAGTTCTGTATGACCCGTCGCAGAAGAACTCTCCGATCAGACTCTTAAACATGGCTTTAAGACGGAAAATGAAGCTGCAGTCTTCAGCAAATTTGACAGCATACAGGCAACTGAACAGACAGATCTCCAAATGCATGCGGCGGGACCTACGCAACTTCAATATAGCTCGTATTGAAGAAGCGATTGAGTGGAACAAAGACTTCAGTCTTTGCCAGAGATCTGTCTGCCAGAAAGAGCCAACTGTCGAAGATGTAGACCGAATGTGGCAGCATTGTTTCCGAGACATCTGTGATTCTGAGTGAGATTAAGAGATTCTGTGGGCAACTGTAAACGTCATCGTTGGAGCCACACGCAAGTGAGAGTAACAATGCAAGAGACGTCACTCTGAGCGAGATTAGAATGACTCTCTAGCACCTTAAAAACGGCAAGTCCCCGGGCGAAGATGGAATTACAGCGGAGCTTCTGAAAGCGGGTGGAAAACCGATACGTAAAGTCCGTCAGAAGCTCTTCAGTTCTGTCCTGCATGGTGACACTACTTCGGAGGCATGGAGCAGAAGTGCGACGATCTTTTTCTTCAAGAAAGGTGACAACGCCTTTTTGAAGAACTACGGACCGATTTCCCTTCTGAGTCGCGTCTACGTGCTGTTTTCGAAAGTCATTACGAATCGTCTCGCACGCAGACTCGACGACTTTCAGCCTCCCGAACAAGCCGGTTTCCGAAAAGGCTTTAACACCATACTCTACATAGGTACATGGCCTTCAGCAAATTGTACAGAAGGCCACTTTGTCTTGCGTATGTGGACTATGAGAAAGCATTTTATTATAAAATAACTAGAGTAACCGACATAACCCTACGGATAAGTAAATTGAAGTGGCAATGGGCCGGCCACGTAGCTCGAAGAAACGATAATCGATGGGGAAAAAGGTTTTCAAGTGGCAGCCTCGTACTGGCAGGTGATGTGTAGGGCGATCCCCCACTAGATGGACTGACGACCTGGTAAGACATGCAGGAAGTGGATGGATGCAGGTGGCTCAGGACCGTGCTTTGTGGAATTTCTTGGCGGAAGCCTATGTTCAGCAGTGGACTTGTGAAGGGCTGTAATGATGGTGATGATGATGACGTTTCTTACAGAAATAACATGAAAAGTATAGGTATTGCGTCAAAAAAATTAAAGTTTCAAAATGTGCATCGAATTCGATTAAATTTTTTAGTATTTAAAATAATAAAGCAACTTATCTACTACACAAAAGTTATAAGAAAAATAAATTAAGATGCACAAATTACAATAAGAATTAGTACAATAGACAAAAAATTTGCAATTTCATTAAAAAAAAACTTAAGGGCCTATACTACCTCAGCTCAAATTCCAATTTCGCCCCCACTTTCCCGCGCCACTCGTTCGCATGCTATACGAACTCGTTCGCACACTATGCATGGCTCGAGTTCGCGGGAACACGAGGCCAAAGCGATTTTGTTAGAATAAAATAAACTATTATCGGACGAGCACTAAGTAGGTAATAAAGTTTTCAGTCATAATTTAATATTCACTTGTCATTATATGAACATAAAATTATATGTCGCAAATTTAATTTCATTGTACATACTAACGGCATATTCTTATAATTAAAATTTAAAAAATACTATAAGTAGACAGACATATTCAATTAAAAAGCATGTGTTTATTTTTAATTAAAATGTCACAAATAGTCGTATAAAAAATAAACACTGATGCACATTTTTTCACATATTTTGCTAATACGGATGAATCATAAGCTATTAAAATGAGGGCTATTTTATTTTTGGTGCCTGTTTTGATTTATTGTACAAAGATTTCGATGAAACCACAGTCCGCGCGAAGGTACTCGGTGAGTCCGCGCTCGGCCGCCGTCGTGAGTGGACACTGTATCACCTGTTTATATACACAAAATATTAGAAAAAACAAATTGGAAACATAAGTACTTGACAAGTAATAAAATTATTATTTTTATACTCACAGTTTTTTACCTCGATAAAAATAAGTAGGATTTATATGCATATAAACTTACCTCCGGACTTGATAGAGTGACCTGAAGGTAATTACTATTGCAAGTCCGGAGGTAAGGACTCGTCATAACTAACAAAACGGAGCCCAAATTAGGCACACCTAGTTCTACTCGTCCAGGAATTCCAGTAGTAGTTACTGCAATACACCTTCAGGTCCCTCCATCAAGTCCGTTGGTAAGGTCTTATCATAACTAACAAAACGAACCGAAACTCGGCACACCTAGTTCTACTAGTCTAGGAGTTCTAGTTGTAATCAAAGAATTACACCTTCAGGTCACTCCATTAACCTTTTGAGCGCCACGCCAAAAACTCACTACCGTGTCCTGTACGCCAAAGCGAAAAGTAAACAAAAATACCTACGAAAAAAACAGTGCTGCCAAGAGTTGATATATCGATAACACAAAATAACTTGTTTTTGTTGGTTTTTTATACAATAAATGACTCTTTATAATCGGGTATGTTTTATTTAATCTTGTGCTGTCTTCCACTCTTTTTATAAATGTACTTTGTACATAAATAAAAAACAAACAATAACAATAAAATAGTAGTAAACCACAACACTACTCTCCATCGTGATGACGTCACTGTCTCGACTGGACGACAACGGCGTAGCTGACCTTTCTTTTTGAAACTTTCTTAGTGTCGCACGTTGTGTTTCGATTTCAAAATCGATCTATCCAAAATATACAGACATCGGTTCAATATATTTTATGGCGAGGCGTAGGCCAACTGAATCACAGAAGAAAAGTCTTACGCTCTTACGACAAAGGGGGTTTCATATGATGCTGATGTTGCAAAATGATTTTGAGATTGAGAAAGAAAATCGCACAACACAAAATGAAAAATTGCTCTTCATACCTTAAGTAAAGAAAACACATTTATTATTTGTAATTTTATATTCATCATCATCATCATCATTACAGCCTTTCACAAGTCCACTGCTGAACATAGGCCTCCCCCAAGTAATGCCACAAAGCACGGTCCTGAGCCACCTGCATCCATCGACTTCCTGCATGTCTTATCAGGTCGTCACTCCATCTAGTGGGGGGTCGCCCTACACTACGCCTACCGGTACGAGGCTGCCACTCGAGAACCTTTCTTCCCCATCGGTTATCGGTTCTTCGAGCTATATGGCCGGCCCATTGCCACTTCAGCTTACTAATCCGTTGGGCTATGTCGGTCACTCTGGTTTTACTGCGGATATCCTCATTTCTGAGTCTATCACGCAGAGAAACTCCGAGCATAGCCCTCTCCATAGCTCGCTGAGCGACCTTAAGCGTCCTCATACGGCCAGCAGTGAAGGACCACGTCTCAGATCCATAAGTCATCACTGGCAACACGCACTGGTTGTACAATCTAGTTTTTAGAGATTGAGGTATACCTGACGAAAAGATATGTCGTAATTTCCCGAACGCTGCCCAGCCGAGTTGAATCCGTCGATTGACCTCTCGGTCGAAGTTGGACTTACCTAGTCGGACTATTTGTCCCAGGTAAACGTACTCGTCAACAACTTCGAGCATAGTGCTCCCAACAACTACCGGCATAGGTGTGACATGGACATTAAACATGATCTTTGTTTTGTCCATGTTCATCTTAAGACCTATCCGTTGGGAGGCACTATTGAGGTCATTGAGCATAGTGCTTAAGTCCTCCAGCGATTCTGCCATAAGGACTATATCGTCGGCAAATCGAAGGTGAGTGATGTACTCGCCATTGATGTCAATACCGTATCCTTTCCAGTCCAGTAGCTTGAAAACGTCTTCCAATGCAGCGGTGAAGAGTTTCGGGGATATAACGTCACCCTGTCTTACACCTCTCTGCAGTTGGATAGGTTTCGAGCTCTGGTTCTGTACTCGGATAGCCATCGTAGCCCTACTGTACAAACACTTCAGCACTTCGATATACCGACAGTCAACTTGGCACCGCTGAAGGGACTGTAGCACCGCCCAAATTTCGACGGAATCAAAGGCTTTCTCATAGTCCACATACGCCAGGCAAAGTGGCAGATTGTACTCTTCAGTCTTCTGTACAATCTGCCGCAGGGTATGTATGTGGTCTATGGTACTGAAGCCTTTTCGGAAACCGGCTTGTTCGGGAGGCTGGAAGTCGTCAAGTCTGCGTGCGAGACGATTCGTAATGACTCTCGAAAACAGCACGTTATATCAGCTGCAGCAGTTAGAATGGCTCTCCAGCACCTTAATTTTATATTATTAAAATAGAAAAGGTACATAATTATTCACTAATCAACAATTGTATGTAGGTAATTATTCGCACTAGGAAAATCAGTCTTATAATATTAAAATCTTGGTCATGGAATAAAAAATCAGTAATTATTATAAAAATCAACAAATGGTACATAATTATCCACCAATCAACAAATGTATATAATTATTCGCACTAGAAAAATCAGTCTTATAATATTAAAATCTTGGTCATGGAATAAAAAAATCAGTACTTATTACAGAAAATAACAAATGGTACATAATTATTCACTAATCAACAATTGTAAATAATTATTTGCACTAGGTCTAGTCTTAAAATATTAAAATCTTGGTCTTTAACTCAATCAGTACTTAATATAGAAAACAACAATTAAAAATAATTAATAAATTATAGGTAATATTAGTCTTAAAATAATTTTCTAACGTGGTAGAGCCATGCTGCAGTTATATTACGGGAGAGTAGTTGTAGCACGAATGGGTCGGCTCAACCGGGGAAGAACCACGCTCTCACGGAATACCGGCGTCAAATAGTAGCTTAATGCTGCTGCGTTTCGTACGGTAAGTGTAGAGAACCGGAGACCCTCCTTACTGGAAACGAGGCATTCCATCTAAGTCCTCACGGGTGAGAGCGCATCTGCATTTTGATTCGCAATCGAGGATAGATGTAAATGTCTATGGGCCACAGCAACCACTTACCATCAGGTGGACTGTGTGCTCGTTTATTACCCTATGCTATAAAAAAGAAATTAACCGTAAAAAGACTATGAAGTGTATTCCTACCTCATTGAGGTATAGTTAATCGAAAATAAAAAACTTTGGTTTCACGATAATTTTAAATTTCCGAAAATTCATCATCGTCGACGCTTTCCAAAATCCGAATGAGTTCTGAGGAATCGTTCATGATGCAGTGCACTAATTTTCCCGCTAATCGCTTATGACGTCATCAGCGTGTCGTCTATACTACTTGACCACGGCGCCCAGTGAACTGATTTTCGATGTCGCGCTAAGGATGCGCCAGAGTTGAGATATTAGATTTATTATGCGAAGATAATTTGATATTTTTTTTAATTCATGTAGCTAATTATAGTTTTATATTTCTAACCTTTTGTTTTATTTAAATATCAATAATAATAGAAAAAAAATAACACGTTTAAACTTAATTTTGAATAGTTTTTAATAAATTTATGCCTAACGGATTACAACACTAGCGGTCTAACATAGACGCCTTTGGCGTGCTGGACATAGTATTTGCTTAGATAAAAATCCATTTTTTTAGTTCAATGTTTCTTAGTACTTGTGGCTCTAGGAGACTTGTTTTTTATACTCACATGTTGCTGGGTTATTCTTTTTTGAGGGGTGTAGAATTAAAATACCAGTAATAATTTTCCAATGTCTATATTTCGTATTTTTGTGGGCCGGGTTTTTTGTCAACTATAGACGTCGTTGGCGCTCAGGGCCCGCGGGTGTTGGACACGTATAGACGACTTTGGCGCTCAAAAGGTTAAGCCCGGAGGTAAGGACTCGTCATAACTAGCAAAACGGAGTCCCAATTCGGCACACCTAGTTCTACTACCCTAGGAGTTCCAGTAGTAATCACCCAATTGAACCTTCAGGTCACTCCATCAAGTCCGGAGGTAAGGATTCGTCATAATTAACAAAACGGAGTCCAAATTCGGCATACCTAGTTCTACTCGTCCAGGAATTCCAGCAGTAGTTACTGAAATACACCTTTAGGTCACTCCATCAGGTCCGGCGGTAAGGTCTCATCATAACTAACAAAACGAACCCAAACTCGGCACACCTAGTTCTAATAGTCCAGGAGTTCCAGTTATAATCACTGAATTACACCTTCAGGTCACTCCATCAAGTCCGGCGGTAAGGTCTTATCACAACTAACAAATTGAACCGAAACTCGGCACACCTAGTTCTACTAGTCTAGAAGTTCTAGTTGTAATCAAAGAATTACACCTTCAGGTCACTCCATTAAGCCCGGAGGTAAGGACTCGTCATAACTAACAAAACGGAGTCCAAATTCGGCACACCTAGTACTAGTAGTCCAGGAGTTCCAGTTGTAATCACCGAATTACACCTTCAGATCACTCTATTAAGTCCGGTGGTAAGGTCTCATCATAACTAACAAAACGAACCCAAACTCGGCGCACCTAGTACTAGTAGTCTAGGAGTTCTAGTTGTAATCACCGAATTACAACTTCAGGTCACTCCATCAAGTCCGGTGGTAATGTCTCATCATAACTAACAAAATGAACCCAAACTCGGCACACCTAGTACTACTCTCTACTACTATTCTAGGAGTTCCAGTTGTAATCAAAGAATTACACCTTTAGGTCACTCCTTTAAGTCCGGAGGTAAGGTCTCATCATAACTATCAAAACGGAGCCCAAATTCGGCACACCTAGTTCCACTAGTCTAGGAGTTCCAGTAGTAATCACCCAATTAAACCTTCAGGTCACTCCATCATCAAGTCCGGAGATAAGGACTCGTCATAACTAACAAAAGCCCAAATTCGGCACACCTAGTTCTACTCGTCCAGGAATTCCAGTAGTAGTTACTGCAATACACCTTCAGGTCCCTCCATCAAGTCCGGTGGTAAAGTCTTATCATAACCAACAAAACGAACCCAAACTCGGCACACCTAGTTCTACTAGTCTAGGAGTTCCAGTTGAAATCACCAAATTACTCCTTCAGTTCACTCCATCAAGTCCGGAGGTAGGTAAGGTCTTATTATAACTGACAAAACTAGTCCAAAGCCCAAAGCCAACATCTCACTACCGGTAGAGGGCTTCCAGTGCCATCTCTGGAGCAGGTATTCGTATTTCGTACCTAAGTATATTTCTGAGGTATAAGAAATGAAAAACAAATTCAATCTTTCAAATTATCAAAATAATTTCATTTGACTACGATTCCCGCAGCCAACCGTGTGTACACTTGTGTGTGACTCGTGTCGTCAATGTAGTATTTCGATTCTATACCTATCAATTTTGTAAACGCGTCATATTTTAATTTTACATCGTCCTGTTGCGTAATGTGTGTTCTGAGCACAAGCGACACAACCCCCCCCCCCCCCCCCCATCCAAAAGCCGAAGCCAGAGTGAACGACGGTGTCGGGCTCGGGCGGCAGGCTACAAACTTTAAAACGACGATAGTTTAGGTAATTTCTTTTTACAGTGAAAATAATGATAATTTAAAAAAAGTAAATAACATAAGCCCTGCTTTATAGTTATTTCAGTTAGTATGAAAAGTTTCATGATCTAATTTTAAGTATTTTTTGAATACCAGCGGTTTAAAGGTTTACAGGTAACTTTGGATTTTTTTCTATCGAGAAACTTTTATGGAATCGTGTTTTCTTCTAACATACTTAACATTAATCCTCAACTTCACCATATATTTATTTCAAAAACAATGCTGCAGTATTTTCGGCATAACAGAGGATCTTGTTAAGCCATTTGAGGTAGTGTAGGCTCTTAAATATCCAATATGTTTAAAACTATTAAGTTTGATGTAAGGTTTTTCATAGTCGAAACAGTCGGCAATGATGCAATCTAGGTCGACTTAACCTGTAACCCTGTAACGATAAAGATAAAAATAAAGATATTTATTTCGTAAAACATGAGTAAAAAAATACAGGTGTTAAAAAACTTAAAAAGAGCTACATGTTTTGCAATTTATGGCGTACAAAAATTATACTACATATATTAATTATTATAAATTAACTAACCCTACTTAGTTAGTCAGGGGGTTTTCATGCTGGTCTACCTTTCCGGTGATCCTGTTATGGAATACGGGTACGCGACCCCGGCTCCCCGAGCTACTGTTATTATCATACCATTCCTGCCGAGATAACAGTATCCTTACACCTACGCTCCTACCCCCAACCTTCTTTTTCCTTTTCCCAAAATGGTAGCTTCCTCTACCAACAATAGCATACCCAAAGAGGGTTGGTGTCAGGCAGGCGGCCGACTGTAAAACTTTTGCCAAATCCCATGCAGTAAATTTATGAATAATACGAGTTGTGGGATATATGACAGGGCTAGGGCGTACCCCGCAGGCGACGCGCAGGGGCAGCACCCGGCTCCTGTGGGAAGTGGGCAAGGGTTGTCGCACCTAGCGGAGCGGGTGCGACGTAAGAGGCGAGCCCGTAGAGAGAAGAATGTCAGAGTGAGGTTTGCAAGCTGGAATATAGGTACGATGACTGGAAGAGGAAGAGAGTTAGCAGATGTTTTGAAACGACGAAGAGTGAATGTTGCCTGTTTGCAGGAAACAAAATGGAAGGGCAATAAAGCAAGAGAGATTGGGGAAGGATACAAGTTTTATTACTGTGGAAGTGACGGGAAGCGAAATGGAGTAGGAGTTGTGTTAGATAGTGGAATGAAAGAACGAGTGACAGATGTGAAAAGAGTAAATGACAGAATGATAGTTGTTAAATTAATGATTGAAAACAAAGTAGTGAATGTTGTAAGTGTGTATGCTCCGCAAACAGGCTGTGAAGAGAGTGTGAAAGAGAAGTTTTGGGAGGAATTTGATTGTATGATGATGGGAATACCTGAGAGTGAGGATGTTTATATGGGAGGAGATTTTAATGGACATGTAGGGAGAGTGAATGACGGGTATGAAAGAGTACACGGTGGATGGGGGTACGGAGTGCGCAACCGTGAGGGGGAAGTTCGATCGACTATCTTCTGTTAAGACGGAACCAAATCAAGAGTGTAAAAAACTGCAAAGTGCTTCCAGGTGAAGACTTAGTATCCCAGCACCGAATTCTGCTGGCTGACATCTGCTTAACTGTTCGCCTCAACGAACATAAGGGTCGTCCCCAACCCAAAATAAAGTGGCATTTGTTGCATAAGGAGGAGTATGCAAGTGAATTTAGAGAGCTAGTTGTAAACAAGATGATAGAGATGGGTGAGATGGAAGGAATGAGTGTGAATGAGTGCTGGAAGGAAATGGCTGATTGTATCCGAAGTGTGGCAAGGAAGGTGTTAGGAGAAACAAAAGGGAAGCGTATGATAGATAAGGATGGGTGGTGGTGGAGTGAAAGTATTAGAGAAGTTTTGAGAGAAAAGAAAAATGCCTTTAAAGAATGGCAGAGCGTAGAAGACCAGAATGAATCCATAAAAGAAAGTAAGAGAGGGGCGTATAAAGAATGTAAGAAGAGAGCGAAGAAGGAAGTTGCTATTTGTAGGGCAGAGGCGCAAGATAAATTATATCGGTCCCTTGAAAGCCCCGAAGGTCAAAAACGACTTTTTCAAATTGCAAGAGCGAGAGAAAGGAATGGAAGAGATGTTTCACATGTAAAATGTATAAAAGATGATTCTGGAAGGATTTTGACTGACGATGAAAGTATAAAGAAGCGATGGAAGGAGTATTTTGAGAAATTGATGAATGAGGAGAATGAATGGAATGGTATGCTTGAAAACCCACCAGTGAATACGGGCTTAGTGAGAGAAATTAGTGTGGAAGAAGTAAAAATGGCTGTTAGGAATATGAAGAATGGGAAGGCAGTCGGCCCAGATGGAATACCAGTAGAAGTGTGGAAGTTGCTGAGTGCGGATGGATGGAAGTGGTTGAGTTTATTTTTCGGTAAATTGTTGCAGGAAGAACAAATACCTGAGGAATGGTGCAGTAGTATACTGGTCCCCATTTTTAAAAACAAAGGAGACGTTCAAAACTGCAGCAGTTACCGGGGAATAAAACTCATGTCACATACGATGAAAGTCTGGGAAAGAATAATAGAGAGAAGAATGAGAGAAGAGTGTGAGATAACACAAAACCAGTTCGGATTCATGCCCGGTCGAGGTACGACAGATGCCATTTTTGCATTACGCCAATTGTGCGAAAAGTACAAGCGCGTGCATAAAAATCTGCACATGGTTTTTGTCGACCTTGAAAAGGCGTACGATCGGGTTCCCCGTGAGGTTTTGTGGTGGGCGTTAAAGATGAAAGGTATGCCTGGGAAGTATGTGAGGTTAGTCCGTGCTATGTACAGAGCATCCCGTACATGTGTACGATCTGCCGCGGGAACTACGGGCAGTATCGATGTGGCGGTAGGGCTGCACCAAGGGTCGGCATTGAGCCCTTACCTCTTCCTACTGATTATGGACGCTTTGACGTCGGACCTGCAGGATGAGGCACCCTGGTGCATGCTCTTTGCCGATGACATCGTGCTTGTCGGGGAAGAAGGCATCGAGGTACAGAGCAGACTGACGGGGTGGCAACAGAGGCTGGAAAGTGTTGGCTTGAAGATCAGCAGATCCAAAACCGAATATCTGTGCTGTGATTTCGGCGGTCTTTCCAGTCCTGTACCCATGTCGTTGGATGGCGCTATACTGCCTACCTGCTCAGATTTCAAGTACCTCGGTTCCCTCATTCAAGGCGACGGCGGAATAGATAGAGCTGTGCAGCATAGGATTAACGCAGGGTGGATGAAATGGCGACAGGTCACAGCCACAACGTGCGATCCCCGAACGCCAATAAGGCTGAAGGGGAAAATTTACAAATCGATCATCCGACCTGTCGTCATGTATGGAAGTGAATGCTGGGCCGTCAAGAAGAAGGATGAAAATAGACTGCATGCGAATGAAATGAGAATGTTACGATGGATGTGTGGTGTGACAAGGATGGATAAGATAAGGAATGAGTATATAAGAGGAAGCCTGAAAGTAGCGCCAGTGGTAGAAAAGGTGAGAGGAAGCAGATTGGCATGGTTTGGGCATGTGATGCGGAGGGATGGAAGTCATGTCACAAAACGAGTGTTGAATATGAATGTGGAGGGACACACGGGCAGAGGAAGGCCGAATAAAAGATGGATCGACTGTGTGAAGAGTGATGTGAGAATGAAAGGAGTAAGTATGGAAATGACGGCTGATAGAGAGGAATGGAACAAGAAGGTTTACTGCGCCGACCCCAGATAATGGGAAATGGTTTAGAGAATGATGATAACCCTACTTAGATGTGCAACAATTTCAATGGCATCTCGTATATATTTATTTCAATATTTATCTACTATGTTCCACTTGGCACGAAAATTTAATGTTCCCTGGTCACATATACTCATAGTAGCAAGGACTTTAAAGCCAGACTCCTTCAATTTTCTCATATTTCTCTTAATCATTAAGGCTAATTCAGCTTTTTTTGTACTGTCCTACTTGCCTACAAAATGAATATGATATCGGCTGTTTATAGTTTTTTAGAAAACCTTTATTCTAATATCTGTCCTCACTACATCATCATTGTCAACTAAAGCAGTAATCCTGTCATATTTCCTGTCATAATCAATATGTGGTGTTAAGGCCCTTTCATCAAAAACTTATCATTCGACGACGATTCGAAGACACACCGTCGTATTTCATACCCCACCACGGAGTCATTAGAGAGGACAAACTTACATTTAATTTACGTGTAGTGCTCGACGCTAGTGCTAAAACTAGCACTCACCTGTCGCTTAACGATATCCTCTATAGTGGGCAAAATTTACAGGGCAGTTTATTTAATATAATAGCCAATTTCCGTTTGTTTAGTATAGCACTATCCGCCGATATTCGTCAAATGTTTCTTTGCATAGGGGTCCGTGAATGCGACCGTAGATTCCAACGCATTTTATATCGTTTCAACCCAAAGGAACCTCTAATGGTGTTTGAATTTAACCGCGTTTGTTTTGGTTTAAAGTCGAGCCCATTTCATGCGTTACGCACGGTGAGACAGCTCGCTCACGATGAAGGCCCCTCTTATCCTAAAGCTAAGAGGGCAATTGAGAGCGGATTATATATGGATGATTTTGTGTACTCGGTCGATAGCGTGGAGGAGGCAACCCTAACCACCGCCGAGGTTATAAGGCTCATGAAATCGGGTCAGTTCGATCTTGTGAAGTGGACTAGTAATTCGCGTCCGGTTTTGGATACAATCCCACTATCACACCGTCTTTCGGCGATAAAGGAATTCGACGATTCTGATACACACAAGGTGCTCGGTCTGTGTTGGTCACCAGAGTCCGACGTGTTTAGCCTTAAGGTAAATCCGCCCGTAGAGAAATGCACAAAGCGCACAATACTGTCATGCGTTGCTAGATTATGGGACGTCATGGGTTTCGTAGCTCCGGTGGTATTATACGCTAAGCTTTTAATTAAACAACTTTGGTTATTGGAATGCGACTGGGATGACCCGCCGCCTGACAGCATTGTTCGGTTGTGGCAGCGCTTTAGAGAGGAACTTCCTTTATTAAGAGAAATTAAAATACCGCGTCATATAAACGTAGATAGAAATAGCGCCATAACAGTCGTTGGGTATGCAGACGCCAGCGAGGAGGCTTACGGGGGCGTTGTATATTTCCACGTCCAGAATAATGGTAGAAATTCGATTAGCCTCATTAGTTCTAAGTCGAGAGTCTCCCCCCGTAAGGTTGTCTCTCTGGCGCGCTTAGAGCTTTGCGCAATATTAGTACTCACCAAGCTTATTACCGCAGTTATCAACGCATGTAGGGATAGAGTTCACATAGAAAGGATATTTGCCTTTTCCGACTCCACCGTCGCCTTATGCTGAGTTCATTCTTCACCCCACCGTTGGGATACGTTTGTCGCGAACCGAGTGGCCAAGATACAAGACGAGTTAGAAACGCGGAACTTTTATCACGTGTCCGGTACGGGAAACCCCGCCGATTGTCTATCCCGTGGACTCACCCCGATGCAAATAATGGACCACCCGCTTTGGTTCCACGGACCTGCTTGGGTTCACTTGGATCCCTCGCAATGGCCAATAACCGACTTCGAACCTTCGTCAGTGTCACAACCGCCGGAAGAAAAGAGACACGCTCTAGTGGCGAACGTTTCGAGCGAGGTTTCTCCAATCATTGCTTTGGCGAACCGCTTGTCCTCTTGGTCGAAATTATCGCGTAGCGTAATTTACGTTTGTCGATTCGCGAAGCTGTTACCGCGACGTTCGTATGTCTTAGCATCCGATTACAACTATGCCGAGTCGCTAGTATTGCGTGAACTTCAACGTGCGCACTTCTCTGAAGAAATTAGAAGATTACAATCGAATAAAGCTTGTAGTCGCGCCTTTCAACGCCTTAAGCCATTTTTACAGGATGGGATTGTAAGGGTAGGTGGACGCTTGTCCAACTCGCAATTGAGTTTCGACCAACGGCACCCTATTGTTTTACCGCGTAAAGACCATATCATGAACTTATTAGTCGACTACCATCATAAATTGAACTCGCACGCTGGCCCCGACTTGTTGATGTCGATTTTGCGTCAGAATTATTGGATTCTTTCTGCACGTAGTTTAATACGCAATCGGGTGCACAGATGTATAGCTTGCTTTCGGGCACGCCCCAAGCCGTCATTTCCGGAAATGGCGGAACTTAGATCTTGTAGAGTAATACAATCAGTAAAGCCCTTCACGCACACCGGGTCTGATTTCGCTGGCGCGTTTAAGGTCACGCTCACTCGCGGGCGTGGTATAAGATCCACAAAGGCTTACGTCTGCATTTTCGTATGTCTAACTACTCGAGCGGTGCATATAGAACTCGTTGGTGATCTAAGCACAGCAGGCTTTATGGGTGCATTTAAAAGATTTCTTTCCCGCCGTGGCCCTGTAAGTAAATTGTATTCGGATAACGGTACGAACTACGTCGGTGCAAAACGCATTCTATCGGAACTACATGAGCTCTTAGCTAGCAAGTATTATAATTCGGAGTTCGCTCACATTCTAGCCGAGAACCGCATTGAGTGGTCTTTGAACGTCCCAGCCGCGAGTCATTTTGGGGGCAATTGGGAGACTAATATCAAGAGTCTAAAGAGTCATTTATACCGAGTAATAGGAGATCAAATTTTGTCCTTCGAAGAGCTAAGTACGGTGCTCGCTCAAATTGAATGCGTAATGAATAGTCGCCCACTTTGTCGTAAGTTGTCTAGTGACCCCTCGGAACCGCTGGCTCTAACTCCAGCACATTTTTTGAATTTAACGCCTTTAAAGTATTTGCCAGCCGCAGATATGGATGAGAACAGACTTAGCATTTCCGCACGCCACAAATTATTAGATCGGTTAGTGCAATCGTTTTGGAAACGATGGAGGATGGAATACTTGCATACTTTGCAGTCTCGACAAAAATGGAACACAGCAACTGAGCCTTTAGCTGTAGGAACTGTAGTTGTGCTCACCAAAGAGAATACGCCGCCTCTCCACTGGCCGTTAGGAATTGTCGAAGAGGTCTTTCCCGGTTCCGACGGAGTAATTAGGATAGCTCGCGTTAAGACCACGGTTGGGTCTTACCTGCGTCCTGTTGTCCGTTTGTGCCCAATGCCTCTTCCATAATTTAAATTAGCTTTCTAGATTAAATTGTAGTTGAATTTAGGTAATTTTAGCGTTAGTTAGTTATTTTGTTAGTTGATCTTAGCTCTAGTTGTATTAGTTAATTTTGAAGGAAATCCTTCAAGGGCGGGGGAGATGGTTGCGCGGAAAAAACCATTGGATTATTATATTTGACGGTAGGAGTGCCAAGCCGCTTGTTCCTTTCCGAAAAACGATATCATTCGTACCCTCCTATCGACACATCGGGGTGGTGGGGTTTGAGGGGCAAGAAGATGATTCTAGAATGTCACGTAATCATCGGAGCCGAGGACATATAAGACACGCGCGACCGTTGCGCGTCCTCTTCCCACCGCGCCAGTCATTGGAACAACAGCTCTTTCCACCGCAGTCGTCGTTGAAACTACAACGCTTCTCTCCCGACGCACCCCTGGGGCCCCAGAGTGTCTGTCTAGAAGAAGTTCCAGAAGTTGCAGCTATAGTGCTCTACACAAATAGAAGAAACCCCGGTGAGTCAATATTCCTTTAATTAGTTCCTGCCTTATATAGTTTAACCCGCTCCAATTTTGTTGTTCTCCTAATCAGGCAGGATTTCTTTTCAGCGATTTGGCACAATAATAGTTTTAGTTTAGGGAAGAGCGAGTGCATTATACCGCATACTATAGTAGTCGCTTTTACGTAAGCGTAGAAGCAATCGCATATACAGTCCACTTTAGTTAATATCTCGCGTAATAGGTTTAAGGTTCGACCGGGGAATTAGACTTCGGCAGCCTTAGACACGTGGCTCCACCAGTAAGCTCTTTTTAAAAAAAAACTAGTACCGTTGGGTTTCTAGCTGGTTCTTCCCAGGACAGAGTTTTTTTTTTGCAAGCCAGTGGAAAATGCAAAAAGTGACTTTCAATAAGCATTATTCATTATCTATATTTAATAAAAAAGTTTCTGTTTCGAGAGCTTACTGTGCGTAATTTTGTGATTTTGTGTTTGTCTTCTTATTTTGTGACCCAGCTTTAACTTTTTGAACTGTTTCTCCTATAATAACTTTTTGTACATGGCAGAGCCACGCTATAGCTATATTATAGTTGTAGCACGAATGGGTCGGCTCAACCAGGGCAGAACCACGCTCTCACAGTATACTAGTGCAAAATAGCAGCGTAATGCTGCTGTGTTTCGTATGGTGAGTGTGGAGAACCGGAGACCCTTATATAATTATATTTATATATTATTTTATATAAAAAGTTTAAATTAAAATAATATATTATATTATTTTAATTTAAACTTTTTATACAAACTTAATTATATATAATTTTACTGGAATTGAGGCATTCCATCTTAATCCCCTGGGGTGACAACACATTTGCATTTTGATTCTTAATTGAGGATAAATATTTATGTCTATGGGCCATAGCATCTACTTACCATCAAGTGGACTGTGTGCTTGTTTGTCACCCAATGCTATAAAATATATTTGTTGAAGCATGTGCCCATGTCACAAGGGATGATTGGGAAAATGTGATAGAAAAAACAAAAAAGAGACGAAGTGACAGATTATGGATGACTATGAAAGAGACATTAATTTTGACTGCATTATTGAAAATCAAATAATACTTAATATAAACAACTACATCTCTACTAGTTCTACTGAAAGTGATTGATAAATTTATTTTTAATCTAGTTTCAATCTTAAGTTTTATATAACTGTGCCTCTAGAAATAAGCAGTAACAACAAATACGAAGAAACTGATAAATCTTGTGTTTTAAATTATCTATTCTTAATTTATTCAGGTATTATTCAAACTAAATTGTAAATGATTACCAACTCTAAATAATCGATATCGATTTTTTTAAGAATCGAATATTGTACGTTCCCATTTTTGGTTGGCATGCTTGGTGCAATAAATCTGACAGCTGTCAAAATGTTTTTCTTAGATTTGGTTGACTATAATTGTAGCAAGTTGATTGCATTTTGAATCGTAATTTGGAACATAGTAGATAAATATTGAAATATATAATATGATAGGGTTACAAGTTAAGTCGACCTAGATCATTAAGGGGGTTGTAGTTTGCATCATTTCTGACTGTTTCGACTATGAAACACCATACACCAACCGTACTAACTATTTTCAAGATATTGGATATTTTAGTGATGCAATAGTGGAGTACTTGTGCAGGGGGAATATTATAAAATATAATGGCAAAAGTGATACGTTTACTTATTAAAGTAATTATTAAAGTTAACATTTTGGTGTTTTATTTGGTACAAGAGCAAGAAAAGCAAGCTCGGGACTTGGGGCACACCAACTCAGATAGGTTTGGTTAGAAGGATTTGTGGTTATTTTTTCATAAACCACCCAGAAATAGCGGGGGCTTCATCAAGTAAACTTTGGTATTGCTTCGGTGAAGAGGGGTCACACCCCCTCCCCTACTACCTATTAAGGTGATTTTTCTTATAAATTATTTAATAAAATTTTGATCTTTAACATTTATTATAAAAATACTATGCATCTCCGGTGGGGGAACAGGTGGATGGCCAATCTGCCCCTCTTCAACTCCCTTGCCCCCGCCCCACAACCCCCTATTAAAGCGACTTGACATTAAAACCTTAACCAGAACCAGCACAAAACCCAGTGGGACTTTTTTATAAATAAAATTAATTTACAAATCCTCAATTTCATTTATACAATAAAATAAATTCTATCTTACTGTATGTTTGAGCAGTAGTTGTCTCTTGCACATAACTTGATGTTGAAGCAATTTCTTGTGTACAGCTTGTTTTAAGAGTATTATTTTTATTTTAACTTCAGCTAAGGGTGGCCTTTTAGCAACAGCACCTGTAAAATTAATATTTAAAATGAATGATTATATTGTACTTCAAATATATTAGATAATAGAAAATTCTAACCTGCTTGGGTTTAGCCATTGCAAAGATTAGTTTCTCTACCACCAATCAGCAAAAAATTACAGCATACACATATTAGCCTTGTAGCAAATGAACGACTAAGACTGAAGGACTACCAACATCTTCTGACAGACAATATCAAACAACAAATACCACAAGTAGCATAACAAAATAAAACAAATAAAAATGAAGCTAAAAGGTATACATTCCATTTTATTAAAATAGAAGTTTATTATTAGTATTAGTTGCACTATAGAACACCTGTGAAAGATATGCATACTATAATTTAAATTATGGATCTTACAGCAATGTCGAATTTAACAAAGACTGAGGCAAATCAAGTAACTTTTGTGATTAAATAAGTTTAGTAAAGACCAAATGAAATACTAACTTTAATGTTCTTAAATAAATGAATACTGCACAAATTTGGGCATCTAAACTTTAAATATGATATTCTAAGATTGAATGAACTGAAAGAATGGGATACCAAATTGAAGATCATCATAACTTTAAATAGATACTAAAGAACAATATGATTAAAAAATAATTTTTACTAACCTTTCATATGCAATGTTGGTATTGCAATATTACTTAACATTTTACTCCTGGTCCAGTACTTGGATTCAAAATGTGTATAGTGCATTGGGGTAAGATCGGTGATGGGGTAAGACCGTAAAATTCAAATTTCCGGTGAATTATGCTATATTTTTGAAAGCTAGCAATATGGTACAAGGCTCCATTTTATTCTGCTCCAACCCCAAGTTTCAGCCAGTCCCTCCGAAAAGTAGGGCATGTGCTGCGCAGTATTTTATAAAATAAGGTAATTTTTGAATTTTTCGTCTGTTTCCCCTTGATAGCCAATTCTTCATCATGCATATAAAAAAATATGCTTTGTCTTCGCACATGTTTTAAGCAGAAACTGTTGAGTTTTGAAAAGTAAAAGCTTCTTATAGCTAAATTACGTGTAACCATTAACATTTTGAGAGATGTTTCAGAAATCTGACGTATATGGATGTCGAGAAAATAAAGTTTTTGCCAGACTCTTTTAACTAGTCGAAAATCCGTCCAGTATTGCTCCAACTCACCTTATGAAAAATTCTTCGGTACTTAAGCACACACACATCATCTAAGCACAGGCTTCCACCAACTGCTTGAACCCATGTACAAAAGCGTGTTGGATCTTTTGTAGGATTTGGAAATTTGTGAATTATAAAGCCATCTTCACCTACAAAAAAATGTAATATTTTAGAAGTGTTTTTGAAAAGTGTAATGACATTATGACAGTAGTATAAGCAGTGGTGTTATAAGTATATATAGCAAAGTATTGGCTCTAAGAGTGGAAAAGTGATGGAGAACTCTTGGGCTACCTGCGTCTGCACTAGGTATCACATTGTTACCCACGGTGACACTGACTTATATATAAAATAGAAAGAGAAATAATATATTGACTGGTAGAAACTGTAAATAATTAGATTTACTCACGGCTTTTAGTACATCCTGAATCACAGCAAATTTTATCCGCGGCCATCACTAAACTATACAAACTATGTCCGGAGGAGAGATAATCGAAGTCCCTTTCATGTGCGTTCGGCAAAGATAATCGGATCGGAGTCCAAGAATAGCCAAGTCGTAAGAAAATATAGGAAAAATATCCAAAATCCAAAACATTCAAAGCACAATCCGTTAATCTATGGTTACACCAGTAAATTTTTTATTATGTAACTAGCTTTACGGCTCTGGGTTCAAGCTCTTTTGAGCCTATCATTTCTTTCAGAATTTTCATTTTATATATTTTGTCCTTACAATACGCCGATGGATCACATTGCGAAGTTTTTGGGAGATTTTGACGACAGCTCAACCAAGCGGACTGTTGATGACGACAGCGATTCAAGTTCATAAGACGCCCAAGCGATTAAATTATTAGCATATCCTTGACAGTAAAAGAAAAATAAGTGTTTTCTTTTTGTTTTGATTTTCAATGAGTAGAAAATTATATTTTTTCTGGTCAAACCAAAACATCTATATGAGTATATATTATATAATTCAATAATTCTCATAAAATGGCGCTGACGTATAAATTATTGTTTTTCATGATTAGATACAAAGATTTTATTCAATAACAACAAACAACCTTAAGAAAGTTCAGGCATGACATTCTATGAATAATTACATTTCGTCCTAAACCTATCAAATTTAAAGGCACAACTTGTACAACACAGTAGAAATACATGTATCAAATGGTTCTCAAACAATAGATAACACAAGACTTCTCTTTTTTCACATACTTATTGTATTTACTATCTCATTTTGTTATATTAGGTGTAATAATAGGTGTATTATAAAGCAAGTTGGATGAACAAGATCCATTCATTTATTTTGTATTGGTACAAGGGTAATGTAGTGCCATGAGTATGGACTGGTTTACTATGAAAGTAATGTCAATGAATTAAATTAACATAATTAATTTAATTTTATATAATATGTTTCTAATACCATAATTTATTTCAATTTTTATTTATTTCCAGACTAACAAAGTGTATTTCCATTTTATATTGTAGAATCACAAGCTGGTCCTTCGCAAATAATTGCTGCAAAACCACAAGCAGGATCTTCAAAAATGACAAGAGGACAACATCATATCCACTGAAGAACAACCACAAACATCAAGGCATATCAGATAATGTTGACCTGAAAAAGAAAGTACTCTATACGAAAAATTTTAAAATTACATAAGGAATATTTTCGTAATATAATATTTAATATGTTTTATAATTTTGGATTAAAATTATTCTATTTATAAGCTGCATTTAATATTTAATATATTGCATATAATATAGAGACAAAATTTTTGGTGTCAATTCAGGGAAATAGATAGACAACCAAATATTATCAAAACCAAATTATTATTTGTGGATGTTGCACTATGCACTTGTGTGTAGAAGCTTATTTGTTAATTAACTTGTTTTGATTAAAATATTGATATTTTGGTTATTGTAGACATTCTGCGACTTGTGATTGTGCATATAATCATCCATGATTGTAAATCTTATATATTATATTTATAATTGTTTGAAATATTGTAATCAATATTGATTTTCTTCAAATGTCTATATAGAAAGAACTAAGCTACTGGAGAAATTTTGTCTTATGTAATATATGTTTTTTATTAATTTTAATTTGCATTTTAAATAAATAGAAATTTTGTAATTTTTGTTCTTTTATTTGGCCTAGGGATAGGCAACCCAAAAATACCTTAAATAAAAAAAACCAAAAAAGACCACGTTCAAATTTTCCCGCCACACGAGAAATTCAAGTAGGCTCACGATAGATGGCTTTAGTGGGTATATATTACATTTCTTAAATTTTGTATGAAGTTGTCGTTCTTCTCCGATAGGAGTAATAGTGTTCTGTGCCTTAGTGTCTGTACACGGGCGTTTACGCACACATCCGTATGTATCATTTCAGAAATAAGAATATATGATTAAAAAGAAAACAATTTATTACAACAATAAATTCATGTGTTGCTTGTATCTGACAAAAAAATCAGAATGATTGCATGTATATTAGTATGGTCTTTCCCGGTTAAAATCTTTTTCTTTCGTATCAAATGAGTAGTATAATGTTTTCAACACAACAGTTAACTAGCATATATCAAGAAAAATATCATATATTTTTCTGGTTTTGTTTACTGCATTGTATCATACACTTTGACGCATTAAAAAACTTGCGTTAACTCCTGTAGGCCCCTTAAAGTAAAATACAAACAACCACCAAGCTTGAGGGTTGATAATGGAAAAAAATAATAATATATAGTGTTGGCGACGCACCTATAAGAATATTTCAATTTATTAGTTAACCGATTACGAATAGCTTCTAAAAAGCAAATTATCAAGCAACAATATTCCGATAAGAAAATGCTTAGTTGAATCTTAAAGAAATATCGAATTAATGATATTGTAACGATTCCCCCCCCCCCTCTATATAAAAATTTTATAATATTAAAAATATCCCCTTTTAAATAACATTATATATATGAGACCAGGATTAATAAAATATGTTTTGATCTTCCTAAATGATCTTTCAAAAGGTTTATTAATAGGCCGTTTTTAATATTTTGGCGTGATCGACTTAGTTAGGACCCTTATTTACGTTGTGTTTGTTTAGTAACTTAGTTCTTTTAGGTGTCGTTTGGAAGAATGAATATTCACTAGAGCAATTGAAAGCTGTTGGTAGTGCCTTATAAGCTAAGTGAACCCCGTTCGCGAAGACAGGGCTCGAAAAAGGTTAAGAACATAAAACGTCCCTATTCCACTTGTATCAGGTTTACTTTATTAATTTATTATTATTTATCCCTTCCCGCTTGGTAAAGGCTCACAATATATTTATACAAAATACCCGATACAAGGGCTTCGCTCTCCTACATTTATTTAAAAAAATGTAGGGGAGGTACACGGCCCCGCACACGCCGTGCACGGTGAGTGCCAACCATTTTGATGCACTCCCCCCGTAGGGAACGCTAATTCGGGAACTGGACCGTAGTCCACAGCGAAATAACTGGCGAACCAGTAAAAGAGGCTTGGCCCCTTGTTAGTGCGTAAGCACAAACATCGACCGAAGTCGCGCATGACAATGCGTGTAAACGCCATACAGAATACGAACGAATCCAGCCACAGTGCATGTACGTCACACGGTTTAGGCAAATAGGCACACTGGCCTTAAACCCTCCGTGAGCGCCACCACCTGCCAGACCGCCGCTCCTGCAGACGTGATGTAAGTGTATGGCATCACCACCAATTGCATGATCAGCACGGCTACTAGCCGCAGAGCGTGTCATGAGTCTACTGCTCACCTCAAGGGAAGGGGTCCCACGTTGTGCGGCTTTCGGCCGCAGCCTTGAGAGTCTCCTCAGATCCTCCCGCCAGCTACCACCCGCATGAGGTCGACACATATGCTCCACCAACCAATGCAACGGCAGATATAGCCAAAAGGCAGTTATAATATAAGAGTAATAATTCGCCATCAGAAAGGGTTTGTGTCACTGACGTTGAGTAAATGCATTTTCGATCATGTTTGTCTCACCCACCAACAAGTTGCCTTCAATCATTCAAAGGTGGGAAAGTTACAGAGATATAATATTATGTTGTTATATAAAACATCGTGGAGGGCAGACAGTCTGCAGCCCCGCAATGAAGGGACCCGACTTGGGCAAAGCTACTTAGGTGTGAGTCAAACCAAGACGCAGAGAGCGCCATTGAGAATAGCGTCCCACCAAACAACCATCGCAGAGACGCAATGCTGCAGAACGCAACAAGCATCAATACGACTATCGTCAGGCTTACACCATTCCAAGGTCCCCCATACATCCCAGCAGACATCACCACCCGTATACCTCCATCGACCAGAACCACAGAGAGCGTCGAATCGGGTGCAGCACACCCGTAGATCCATCACAAGACGCAATACCGCCAGTAGCAGTAAGCATCAATGCAACTATCATACGGATGGCGCACCCTCACAACACACCCACATGACTCTTATCGACTTTGGTAACAAAGTTGGTATTGTTGTTATATAAAAAATATCACCAACGTATCATAGTAGCACGCTACTAAGATGCCAATGAACAAAACTCCACGTATCATAGCGCTAATGCACTAAGACATGAAGCTGAGTATGCCTGTTACACTTAAAAGTGCTACCAAACACACTCATCATCCCCATCCGAAAGATAGACGACACATCGCTATGCGCAACGACGTCGCCCACAAACGGTATGGGTGTGCGATGTCCACGGGAAAGCCGTATTGCTACAACAAACCCGCTTACCACCGACACTAAGATGTTAATTGTATACCTCCATCGACCAGAACAACAGGAATGCGTCGAATCAGGCGCAGCACACCCGCAGATTCATCACAAGACGCAATACCGCAAGTAGCAGTAAGCATCAATGCAACTATCATACGGGCGGCGTACCCTCACAACACACCCACATGACTCCTATCGACTTTGGCAACAAAGTTAGTATTGTTGTTATATAAAAAATATCACCAACGTATCATAGTAGCACGCTACTAAGACGCCAATGAACAAAACTCCACGTATCATAGCGCTAATGCACTAAGACATGAAGCTGAGTATGCCTGTTACACTTAAAAGTGCTACCAAACACACTCATCATCCCCATCCGAAAGATAGACGACACATCGCTATGCGCAATGACGTCGCCCACAAACGGTATGGGTGTGCGATGTCCACGGGAAAGCCGTATTGCTACAACAAACCCGCTTACCACCGACACTAAGATGTTAATTGTATACCTCCATCGACCAGTACATCAGGAATGCGTCGAATCAGGCGCAGCACACCCGCAGATCCATCACAAGACGCAATACCGCAAGTAGCAGTAAGCATCAATGCAACTATCATACGAATGGCGCCCCCTCACAACACATCCACATGATCCCTATCGACTTTGGTAACAAAGTTGGTATTGTTGTTATATAAAAAATGTCACAAGGAGACCTCCTATAAAATTGCTTTTGTATCATAGACCTTACTTTCATAAGTCATTCATATATAGGATTCGAACCCATGACCCTACTATTGTAATGCATATTAATCATAGAGACCTTCTATAGTATTGCTTTTGAATCACAGACCTTACTTTCATAAATCATTCATATATAGGATTCGAACCCACGACCCTACTATTGTAATGCATATTAATCACAGAGACCTTCTATAGTATTGCTTTTGAATCATAGACCTTACTTTCATAAGTCATTCATATATAGGGTTCGAACCCACGACCCTACTATTGTAATGCATATTAATCACAGATACCTTCTATAGTATTGCTTTTGAATCATAGACCTTACTTTCATAAGTCATTCATATATAGGGTTCGAACCCACGACCCTACTATTGTATTGCAAATTCATCATGGAGACCTTCTATAGTATTGCTTTTGTATCATTGAGTTTAATATCATAAGTCCCTAATATAGGACTAGTCATTGTGCTCGGGCTCCCGACCACCCCATATATATACAACTGCAGGTATGTATCTCCGGCAGCTTCCTCCATACAAGACGTCTATACGTGAACACCTTCCATAACTTAGGAAAATTTTCTTTAATACATGAACTCCTTCAACAACTTAGGAAATTTCATCTATACGTGAACTCCTTCCACAACTTAGAAAAATTTTCTTTTATACACGAACACCTCCCATGACTTAAACAATTTTTAACAAATTTTCTAATTATCTTATAAACGTTATTTAACTTAATTTTATAATATTTTTTGACTTGTATTTCTATTATTTATCTTATTTTAAATATTTTTACCAAGTTTTTTGTTAAAATAAATTTATTTATTAAGAAAAACAATAATTTTGCCTTTAATTTACTATGTTATTGGAATAATGTCTGAAATATATTAACTTTATGTTTATTAATTTAACTTAATTGTTTAATATATATCTTTTAAGACTATTTTTGACGCCCCTTTATATTGAATTTAATTATTAATAATAATATTGGGCCGTCACAATATGAAGGTCTTGGGTTCGACTCCCAGGCCGGAATAGTTTATCGTTTTCTTGGTGATATCTCTTAATAAATTCATATAGGGAATTTTTAAGATATAAATTATGTTACCGGATTTGTTCCCCGGTTGAAATCATCTTTCCAATAATGTTAATTTAAAGAAATATTAAAATAAATTAGAGACCAGGATTTGTTCCCCGGTCGAGATGATCGCTGTGCATAAGTAGAATTAATGGAAATTAATTGCATAAGTATTGTCTTATATGAGTTTGATATGTTTTGTATGAAAACAAATGCCTATTTTCTATGATTGATTTATGAAAACATTCACTTATATTGCTTGATAAGAGACATGATAACTGATGGGAATCTGATTAGAAATAGTTTTCAACGTTTGAGAATTGTGTAGAATCATTTATTCACCTAGTATTGTTGATATTAGTGTATACTAAACTTTCCATTTTTACTGATAGTCAATAGCCGTGCAAAAGTTAGTTGTTCAAATGGTGTGAGTTCATAGACGCACGCTAGCCACGTACTTAGGAGGCCAAATATGTAGAAATTTAAATATTTGCAAATTTCAGCAATTTATGTAAAAATGACTTGTAAAACATTTCAGATTGATTGTACGTGTAAAAGAGGTGAATTCTGTGGTATTTTTATGTGAAAATTCCTGTGAATAAGAGAAATAATGATAGTTTTGTATAAGAAATTTAAAAGTGTTTTAATAGTGAAATGTATAGAGAAAATGTAAATTAAACTATTGTATTAGTTAAGATATGTATAATTTCAAGTGGAAAACATTGTTTTAACTTTCTATGATAAATATTTAAGAAATTCCAACTTTGAACACGTGAATAAAATAAGCATATTTTGTTAAATAAATAAAAGGTTTTTTGTGATATAAAAATGTAATGTATATCGTAGTATAGATATTTTTTTGTGCTATCTTTATAAGTAAATTGTATAAATGTATGTCTTATACAAATAAAGTTATTGAGCAAACTATGAGAGAGTGATAGTACAAATTGATGTAATTGAGTTGCGCAAGCGCACAAATGGCGCGGCTTACTTTCGCGTTTAGCTTCGAGGTAGTTCAGTAAATCGATTTTTCTTGCAAATCGTTCGGGGAAGCTCGGAGAAACTTTGGAAAATGTTCGGGAAAAGTGCAAGACCAGCAGTCAATAAGAAGAAGAAAGAAAAAGTATAGGGAAGTGATAGGGAAAAGTAATTACTCTCTCACGGAACGGTTTGAAGATAATTGCTGTTTTATTCCCAAGGAATTCTCCTCTTAAAGTGATACAGTCCATATCGAAGAATTAAGGCGTTGGGACCGGGACGACTTCGGAAGACCCGTAATCCCCGCCTGAACCTATTTTCTGAAAAGGAAGAGGTTATCGCCCTTGTGTGTTACTCCGTTGCGGAGATCACGTACGTTGTTCCCGAACCCAACGTAGGCGTTATAGGAGGCCGGATCGAGAGAAGCCTCGATTCCCCCCTTCTGTTTCTTAGTTTAACGTTTGTCTGGTTCCTTTTCAAGTGGTCCTTCGAGCAGGATCAAGGAACCAGCTGTGGACTGCTGGTTATGGAAAAAGAAGACCTTCGGAGCCGAGTGAAGATCAGCAACCGAAGGAAGCTGGAGGTTTGAGCTGAAGCAACAGGACCAAAGGCCAGAAGACCAGGTCAGCGCAGTAGGACCGGACCTGGAACTACCGAAAGAAAGAAAACCGGGATTGCGGCTTGGGGCGTGTGCTCGCATGGGGCACGTATCGCAGCCAGGCGCAGGTGCCTTGTGAAGGCGCTCATCGTGGCCAAGCAGGGCTTGGCATTTTCCTGTCGGACGATCGTGTCCGGCATTTCCTGTCGGACGACCGTGTCCGGCATTTCCTGTCGGGTCATCAGAGGGTGCAAGAAGAAGAAGCATCCACCGCTGCTGCTGCCAGGCGAGGGTGCTCGTGGGCACCTGACTGCCGACCGGAAGAGGGCGCCTGGACGAGGCGTCACCGGCGACTGAGCGACGAAGCGCAGCATACATCCCGACCACCTAACGGTCCCAAACGGTCGGGCTCTGGCACAACACCTTCGGGTGGAGCAGTTCTCTCGAGCGAGACCGCGCTTGCACTACCGCTCGACTGTTTCCTCATATTCCTTGGCGGGACAGTTCCTAAACCTTCCCTCCATTCCATTCCTGCACGACTCCATCCCTGGACGGCTCACCTCGGTAGGCCCCGTTCAGGATTGAAAGGGCTGATAGGGCTGTTAGGGTGGTAGTAAGATTGTAGGGTTGGGAGATAAAGGGGGGGATGGGTAGTGGGGTTAGGTTGGGGTGTAGAAGGGTTATAGTTAAGGGGTTGTAGGGACCGTAGGGACAGTTAGGGACCGTAGGCCAACAATCACCTTCCTGCAAGATGAAGAAGGCACAAGACCAGACAAGGAGAAGCGAAGGAACCAAGACAAGGACAGGGCCCTCAAGAAAATCTAAAGAGGCGGAACCATCTGGAGCGACCACAGCTACTGCTTCGAGTGGAACAACTCCTTCAAGTGGAGCCACCACCGATACGTCCACATGCACGTGGTACTCAGGGGCGTCCATGGCAACGACAAGCAACAGGACGGACACCAGTGGTACGCAGGTCAGCACCGCAAAACAATCCGTTATATCCAGGAGTGAAACGGTAGTCGAAAAAGTAGGTCAAAGGACCGAAGAAGCGGCATCGTCAAGGACAGAAATCGGGCACACTAGTGATAAAGGGTCACAGAGAGGTAGTAGGTCATCGCGATCGGCGAGGCTGAAAGCCGAATTAGAGGCGCGGATTAAATTCGAATGCTCAGAGCTCGAACAAGCACAGGCAGCTGCTGCCTTAGCCAAGTCTCAATTGGAGTTGGCACGACTCAACCGAGAAGAGGAGATCGACTCGAGTGAGGATGATGAAGAGCGGAATACTCAGGTGGAACCTTTCGTAAGGAGTTGGGTTCAACAGACCATAATGAGAGCGCCGGTTAGTGTAACGCAACCCGATATTACTGATAAGGAAGCGTGTAAAGGATCACGCCGCAAAGGGGCGGAGATCGAGCGCAACCAAGAAAATGCACAGAAAACACACGCGAGTGAGGTGTCAGGAAGCGAATAAATTTTACAATGTGAATGGTTACAAAATATTTACAATATTACAATTATTTTACAAACAGCTTGGAAGCGACTACCTCATTCCCAAGGGTTATTATCAACCATTTATTTATTAATATTATAACAACACTTTTATACAGTTTTTGTTTAATTAAATATTTAAACTTGGTAATAGAGAGACTTAGTATATTTACTGGGACTTTGTTGCAATAGCGTATATATTGCCCCAAGAATGAATTATGACTCTTTAGACTCTATGGAGTTGAGAAATTGGTATCTCTAGCTTATGTTTGTTCCTAGTTTTTACATAGTTTATATCACTTTTTTTACTAAAACTACCTTTTAGAAAAATAATCACAAATTCTCCAAAATTCAATTCTTCTACTATAATAAGGGGCGTTTTCTTTGTTGTCTTCACCTGATGTAACTACTAATAACGATTATTTTTCTCGCATTGGCATTCTACGCACTCACCAAAAATCGAGTGTTTCAGGTAAAAGCCAATCCATGAGAAACGACAGCAGCTTTTCCTTCATCTCTTTTTCCCACACAGCAAACAAGCACTTTTCTCTACGTGTTATGTGGTGCGAGGTTAAGGACATTTCACTTCCACTTATATATATATATATATATATATATATATATATATATATATATATATATATATATATATATATATATATATATAATATATATATATATATATATATATATATATATATATATATATATATATTTATTAGATAAAAATCAGTGTAGACATTTACACAAATGTGCAACAAAAAATAAATAAATGGAGTGCAATAAAAAGATCTTATTCGATGAAACAAAAACATGATGAAAGTTGCAAAGTAAGTACCTACCTTTTTGTGCACACCTAATTTTAGTTATATAGACATTAAATAGTTCGATTTGTATAGCGGTCTCGTGGATTGAATTAGTTTCTTGCATCAGTGTGTATGGGTTCTAATCCCACGTAATATCTGTTACTTTTTGGTAATTTTCTTATTTAAAGTGATTGTTTTTTTTTTAAATTACTATTTCACTTTACGTCGATTTTCGTATTTGTAATAATTTTTCAGTTTTTTTTTGTTTTCTTATTTTTTGGAACAATCATATAGCAATTTTATTGTTTTTACTTTGCCGGAATTAAGTTGCCTGTTTTATAATGTAAGTTTTTACGGATTTTACCGCTTAAATCAACTTTTTTATATGCCCGTCGTTTCGAGTACTTTACAGCACCCATGGTCACAGGGGGATTGAGATGTTCAACGTCCAGATGTCACAGTTAACCGCGGTTACAAAGATTAAAATTTTAATTTTTGTTCCGATCTACACATTACGAATTCTTGAAGTCTTGCAGTTTTATGCTTGGGTTGGGATTTAATTTTATTAAATATAGGATCCCAAGCAGATGGTAGCGTCCAGTCATCCTCTCTATTGAAATTAGAATGTTTTTGATTTCAATAGATTCGCGAATAATCCTTGGAAGAAAACGGTGTTCTTTAGAGTGGATTTGTGATCTATTAAATGTGATGTAGTAACGGGGGCGTTCCTGTACGTATTTGGGAAGTCTTCAGTCTGTGAAGTTTGGCGAGGAAAGATGTTCCGATTCAGTTTTCTTTAAATTCGACTACTGAAAAAAATTCAAGGGGTTCTTCTATGAAAACAAATCTGTACTCTGAAACATTTTCATTAATACAAGTTAAAAATAATAAGTGATGGCTTGAAATGTGTAAGGATGGAAATACTCTATTACAATAACCATAGCTATTACGAAAACATGCTTTTTATAGGAAACACAATTTGGAGATAGGAGCTAATAATTACGACGACGAGTTAACCCTTGTTGCAACAAAAGCGTCTTACTTTGACGTCGACCAAGAAACAAAAACTGAAACTATAGTGTATTATTAAGTATATAATATTGGCATGCCTCTTTAACGCATTAAGTTATTTAAAAAAATAAAAAATATTAAACCTACTAAAAATTTTTCATAAAATTTAATACTATTATTGCAATGAGAATAGCTAATTTGTCATCCTTTAATAATTTTAGTGGCAAATTGCATTAATGAGGCATGCCAAGATTGTTTGTTAACTGACTAAGACAAGTACGTTACACTTAAGTATCCTTTACGTCACTTGCGCAATTTTTCCTATGCTCTACGCTATTTTTTGGAAACATTTACTTTATTTTATAATGTTTTAGAGAATTTATTATGCTTGGTTTTTATAACTATAAGTTTCTTTTAAAGATTTATATTATATTTTCTTTGAAAATCTCATGTGTCTTGAATCTCAAATCTCAAATCTGATCTCAAAGCATTTTTGTTTAAAATCAAATAAATCAGTTCTTTTGGACTATGAATAAAGTTTAATTACATATTACGAGTTACCTCGATTTCAGTTTTATTTCGTTTCTTCTAATGTCTTATCTTCAATTTTAGAGGTTTGTGAATTTATGCAATTTTGCATAACTATATTCAGATTTATGAATACATTTTATTTTTGTGTGCTTATTTAAAAATACGTACGTAAACGTCCTTATTTTTTCACCCAGAAAATGTTGTGTAATTGCTACCATTACATTTTTTATCCTGTTTGTTGCACAAAAATGGTCTATACTTATACTTTGAAACCAAACACCTCTGAATATAAATGACAAGCCAAGCAGGCGTACAATTTTTAAAATCAAGGAAATAGTGTCAATTTTGATGATTTATCATTTTAAAATTATAGTATTTAAAATCAGCAACAAGGTTTAAATTACTATTGGTACAATTATTAATAATTTAAAGAATTTTTTTTTACGTCCATGAATTTAAAACATATTTAGGTTTAGGTTTTGACGGAGTTTTACCGATTCGCCGTCGTGCCAAACTAACGTATGGACCGAAAACAAGTGTTATAGAGGGAATAACTTAAAATTAGTCATCCCATAGTAACTGAAGTGTAAATATGGCCACGTGCAAAAATACAACGAGCTGGCTCTCAAGAATTCTACTAAAATCACAAGAAAAGTTATTAAGTTTTTTGTGTCTCCTGAAATATAACGGTTTTGTGTACGTCCCTATGGTTTGAGACGCGCGATATTTTATTATCTACAGTGGGCACATATCAGTTGCAATGTAATAACTAGACTGTTAGGTACTGCCTACTAAGCCATCAATATATTATGAATATCCTTTACTTTTCTTTAGAGAAGAAAGATGGTACGTCTGCTTAGCAGAAAAATGTGTTACTGGTTTTCGTGTTTTCGTCACTTACCTTACCAAACACAGAAAGTGTGTTCCTTCATTGACCGAGCCGAAAAAATTATGTTACCAATATTATAATGCAACATGATTTTACCACGTTTTCTATTTTTAAATCGAATTTAAAAAAAACTATAGTTAAATAATAGTAAGTTAGTAAGTAATAATAGTAAATAGTTTTATTTTATATGTTCAACGATTTCGCGATAACGGTTGAACCGACCTAAATTATTTTTTTCCAATTAAATGTTTGATTCTATATAAATTTGATGAAAATATCTTCTCTCAAGGGTTGAAAAACATGGAATTTTTCTTGTCTTTTTCTTTTTTAAAAAACGTTTCCCCCACTAGGATTTTATCCTGTATCGTGGGGGCAGTTTACAAACGTAAATTGCACGAGGACAAACATCCAGACCCGGAACAATTATTTGTGGGCCATAAAAATAATCGTTCCGTGCGGGATTCGAACCCGCGGCACCAGCGCAGCTACTTATTGCTAAGCCACTGTGCCACGGAGCCGAACTATTACGACGAAATTCCAGACATTCCAGACCACTCAAAAGAGTAAAATAATTTCCACATTATAGTTTCCGTAGTAGTTGCTAGAACAAACTGCGTCAAGGATTACCAGAACCAACTTTTGAAGGTCTTATGTAAAAAATATGTTTTTTTTTGTTTTGAAGTCAATTTGTACTTTACTTAATTTTTTTATTATTATTTCCATTTTTAAAACTACTATTTCTTAACAGATTGAATAAGTGCACAAAACAAACCACGAGATAAAATATTCAGAAGGAATATCTCACGTACACGTACGTACCGTCGACCGCTCCAAGCGATTTGCCTAATCGGTTGCGGCACGCGTCGAGAAGTGACAGCTTTAACCCAAGAAGTCAGCAGTATGACTTGAATAAATAATGCTTCTAGCATAATTTTAGGTTACTAGCATGTAGCAATTATTATCACAAGCGCCGGAATTAAGTTGCCTGTTTGGGGACGTCGTTGTTAGGAATTATTCAGATTTTATCCATTGCTTAGGGTGGTATAAATCATTGCCTCATTGATAGGGATTTCTGGATTTCTTTGCTTTATTACTGTAATGTTAGTCCAATATTGGGAATATTGGAAAAAGATGAAATTTAAATCACATTTCTTACACTTAAACGAATCTCGTTACAACCAATCAAATGTTTCCTACCAATCATAATCCTCCTTCATACTAGTATACTGCCTCATGTACACACCGCACTATAGCAAATAAGCATTAGAAGTATCGTAAAATCTGGCACATTTACCACTTTTGGAAGGACTTAAAAGTCTAGGACGAAATAACTTAACTTTGCCAAGTCAGTGTTATAGATAAATATTAAAACCGCCATGTTAAAAACGAAATATTACATTTCCAAACCAATAGTATTATCTTATTACAAAGATATTTATACATGTGTTCAGTATTTCAAACAAAAACAACAAAATTTCTGGAGCACTGAACAATAAGGTAACGTTGCCGGGTAGATTTCGCGTTAAAATTAAATTAAATAATTAACTCTCATGTTGCCATATCGAAAACAATGCTGTTAATTAGTTATTATATTTTATCTCGAAAAACGTTACGTTGTCCGTGTTAATCGTAATTTTGTACACCTGTACGTCCCTGATGGCAAAGTTAACTTACATTGGTAAAGTTGTCAGACTTGACTTATAAATAATAAAACAACGGAACCCTACTGCTTACTTAATATACTTACTTAAATAAAAAACGACATAGTGTATGTGTGTCCGAAATGTACTTATATTCCATTTTTTTATAGACATCACAACTGATTTGGATGTGAAAAGGAACTTTCTCTGCTTATTGAAAAAGAGATATATTTGTATATTATCCCGCGTGGTACTTTCTATGATCTAAATAACTGTCATGAGCCTTTTGAGCATGTTCTTGTTTTTCATTGTTTCTAAAATCATAATATTTTAATACAATAATACAGGGTTAATTGTAATATACCAAAAAGCTCTTAAAATGGTATTCCCATCTTTAAAACCAACAACATTAATTCTCCAACTTTTTTTAAAACTTAATAATTTTTGAAATAACTAATGTTAATTTTGATTTTTTGGAAATTTTGCATTTTAACTATTCTTTGCCTTAATCGCGCGTCATTCATACGCACGTCGCACGTATATTAGTGTAAGGCTAGTCGTAGAATAAATAATAGTACATACTACGTACGCTACCTTCCATGGCCCACGACACCGGCTCGTGTAGTACTAGCCGATTTTATTGTTGTTTCGTTGTATATGGGGTTAATTATATTAATAATTGACTCCATATACAACGAAACAACAATAAAACCCCCATTCCATATTTATTTGTATATAAACCCCATACACAAATAAATATGTATTAAAATCCGTCTGTCAACACAGCGAATCGGGTTCGTAGTAGTGATTAACTGATAATACTACGTAATTGCTTGTATGTGTGCTCCCGGCGACGCCGAATTTCGGTACAAAATAAGGTTGACAGCCATTCTATTGTGTATTGTAGTATTCTATGGTGCAAATAGTGTTAACGTCATTAAAATTTACTCAATGTGTTATTAATGTAATTATAAAAAATCTTGACTTAACGTATATAATTATAAAATATCTGTTCTCGATAAAGAGTAACTCTACGACACTACTACTATCTATGGATTGATATCTTAAAGGGCACTCGCTTGTTTTGCGGTATACTTAATTCCTCTCTCGCCATTCCATTATCGAAAGACCAAACGTTCATCGATGTCCATCCTTTTGTTGTCGACATATCACGCATTCGAACCAAAAAATTTGCTTAGTCATTCATAATGCGTACACCAGAGGAGTGTAATAACTTGCCAAAATAATTATGTTTTTCCATCACAATGAAGTGTCTTCAAGGCAAGAACGAATAGGGCTTTGTTAAACTAAATCATTGGTTAACCATCTTCAGCGGCAACACTGCTACTTACTGTTAGGTGGCAGAGAAGCCCAACACCGACCGAAAAATATTATGAAACAAGATATTATACGAATTTCAAAAAGAACTATGATAAAATACATGTTATAAAATCTAAACTCAGTGCGAAATCCTTAACGATATTTAAGAAAATGCTTTATCCAGAATGGTCCTCAATAGAAACTGACAAGGATGACGTTTAATATGTAAAATGTATATGGAAGTTTTATCCTAATTTATGTCTTAAATCTAAGCCGCAATTTCAATTATTAAAAAACTTGCAATTTTATTTTTCAAAGCTGCTGTTAAAATTTAAGAGCTAGGAATTAAAATAGATTAGAAATTGTTATACTTAGTAATTTTATCGTTTTAATAATAGGAACAGTTTTGTGATCAAATTTCAAACAGTCACCCCAGTAGGATCCTAAGAATTCACATCAACAAACAATGTCAACTTCACTGAGTTATTCTTGCCTACAAATTAATGTAAAAACTAAGAGACAGTTTTGTTTCGACGTTATCTGCAGACTGACAAGTCTTGTAACAGGAATACTATGCATATAATTTACAAACTTCTTTCACTGTTCATAACATATTTAAGTCAGTCTAAGATTTCAGTTTCCATTGTGTAAATATTCGTCAGAAAATGATGGATAGATAATCTTACAGCCTTAGATTAATTAATTATGTTCTAAGCTTACAACATTTAATTATGAAGCTGTAAAATTATATACAGTATTCTTGAATGGGATAAGATTACTTTTAAATGAAAAGCCATAGAAATAAGAGATAGCACAAATTATTTGTAAATTATATAAAGGAAAGAAGAAGAAAACTAAATAAATTCAACAATTTTAATGTATGATTTTTGTCACTATAATTGTCATAATCACCGTCATAATAAAGTTAAGCCGTAGTAGCTCAGATGCTAGCGCTCACTGTAAATTTCACAGTACGCGAGCAACCCGGGTACGATCCGGCACCAACGAATTGTTAATTGCAATTTCAAGTGCTAATTTACCACGTGCTTGGCGGTGAAGGAAAACATCGTGAGGAAACCTGCATGTTTGAGAAACAAGAAAAAAATATTTCAAAGACATGTGTAGTTCGTCAACACACATTGGGGCATCACGGCGGACACTTCCATGCCCTAAAACTCTCTCAGAAATCAGAGAAGGCCTTTTCCTAGCTGTGGGACGTATATAGGCTGTAACTTTTTCGTTATAATTACTGCCAATGATAAGTTTACTATTATTGCTACAAAGCACGGTCCGGAGCCACCTGCATTCATCGACTTGTTACATTTCTTACCAAGTCGTCACTCCATCTTGAGGGAGGCTACCCTACAAATTGCTTACGGGTCCGAGGCCAGCAATTAAGAATCTTTCTTCACCATTGGCTGTGTGTAGGCCGTGGTAGCTCAGGGGCTAAGCGTTCGCTGTAAATTTCACAGTACGCGAGCAACCCGGGTTGGATCCCCACCAGCACTAATGAAATTATCAATAACAATTTTATGTGCTGATTTACCACGTGCTGAACTTTTTTCTTTCGTCGTTAATTCGTGAGGAGTCCGGCATGTCATGTCACGAAAAAATATTTCCAAGACATGTGAAGTTCGCCAACACGCATTGGGGCAGTGCGGCGGACACTTTCTTGCCCTAAATTCCTGTCAAAAATGAGAGGTATGTATGCATAGGCCATGTACAGAAACGGCTGTCATTGGCTGTCAATTCTTCTAGCTATATGACAGGCCTATTGTCATAATGTGTATAGGTAAATAACTACATGGAAGATGGGGTTCTAAAACAAATTATTAAATTTTTACTCGTACTTTTTTATTGAAATACCACAATAATAAGTGCAAATCAAATGGCACCAACAATAGATCAGCGTTGAAATACTTTGTTGAAATGGCTTTCCTTTTTAAATAGCAAATTGTTATATAACTTTTTTCATTTGTATATGGTTAAATTACAAAAAGGAAATATTATTTAAAAAACAATTTTATCAAGTGTCACTTCGCTTACTTCATGCTATAATTACACAATTAGTGTACCGTGTCATTGTCGTTAATGTCTCGCTTAAATAATTAAATTGCTTACAATAATTAATCACGGTAGAATTTTAAATAATAAATATAATATTTCATGAACACATATTTTTCCAAACAGTCTATTTTGTTAATATGGATGAGTCATAAAAATATTGTAATATTACATATTATTATGTTGCGTGTGTTTGGGTTTTGTTGAATTTCACTATTCAATAAACTTTTTCGAATTATGTGGAATTTTTTTTCGTAAAACTTTAGCGACGAATGAACTTACAGTCCACCTGATGGTAAGTGGCTACTGACGTCCATGGACACATGCAGCCAACTTCAAACAAAGAAGGCCACAGGTGTGTTGTAAATTCTGAGGGCTAAGATGGAACACACGGTCTAAATTACACTGTATTTCAAATTGGAACACAGATTGAAAGCACAGCTATTAGATGGCGGAAATAAGTCCTAGGCAGGAGATAACTATTACCACCTAGGAATCCATTCCCGTTATTTACTTCCATATAAATAAATAGAAACAAAACTTTGATTCAACTTTGGTTACTCAACGTTCATAACTAGATGTACAGGAATACATATAATCTTTTTAATAATCTTTACTTTTTAAGACAAAATAAAAAAAACAATATTCCTTTTTTAGAAATAACACAACTTAAAAACTAATATTTTCACGAGAAAAAGTATATATTTAAAAAGTATTAATCATAATTTGACAGGCATTCCTACTAGAACGCATTTTACACATTACACATAATTACGTCAAATTCAAAATTTTATAGGAAAAACATTAAATAAATTATATCCACGGAGCATGAGGATGTGACAGGTAGGTACATACTGTTTGCGATCTGTTATTTGATATTTTAATAAAACACAGAGGGGAAATTAGGTAAGGAAATAAATAAAAACAAACATTTACCGTAAAACCCGCCAACTTTGGTTTTTAATTCTAACATTGGCCACTTGACAAAAATAACAAAAATTTGCTGTAGTAAAAAATATATCTCATATAGCAACATTTTACAACATATTGTGGAAAATAGAATATATTTCTGGCAATACCAATCATACGTTCGGTTACTAAGTTCATTCAGTTGGCTGTCAACAGTTGTCAAATAGGAGTCTCTGCCGGTGGTCCCAAATTGTTCCTCGAGTATAAAGCTTTTTCGCGCTTGAAAAATGATCCAGGTGAGTGGAATTTTTGATATGTTATTAAGTGAAATCTTGATGATTTCTTATATTTACGCGAACACTACACATTGAAATAATACTAGTTTTTACGGAATTTATCGCGTATATTTAACTTTTTAAATACCCGACGTTTGGAACGCTTTACAGCACTCATGGTCACGGGCGGGATTAAGATGTTCAACGTCCATATGTCATAGTTAACCGCGGTTACCATAGATTAAAATTTTACTTTTGTTCCGATCTATGCAGTATGAACTTATGGTGTCTTGAAGTCTTGCAGTTGTATGCTTGGGTTGGGATTTAATTTTATTTATTATAGGATCCCAAGCAGATGGTAACACCCAGCCATCTTCTCTATTGAAATCAGGATGTTTTTTGATTTCAATAGCCTCGCGAATCATCCTTGGAAGGAATCGGTGTTCTTTAGCGGGGATCTGCGGTCTATCAAATCTGATGTAGTGACGGGGGCGATCCTGTACGTGTTCACAGACTGCAGACTTCCCGGAGCGTCGATTCTTCACATCAGCTATATGTTCTTTAACGCGGGTTTTTATTGATCTTTTAGTTTGTCCTATGTAGGAGAGACCACCATTCACAATCGAGTTTGTACACTCCTGCATCTTGCAGAGGGACATTACACTTGACCGATGGTAAAAACTGACAAATCTTCTTCAGCGGCTTAAAGTATGTTTTGATGGAAGCGCGCTTCAAGATGTAGCCAATCTTGTCAGTGACTCCTCTAACATATGGCAGTACAGCAGGTACACGCTCGACTGTGGCCGGCTTCACTCGTTCACTGTGACACAGGCACGGGACTCGAAGCTTGTTGTCATGCAAAACTTGCTTGACATGGTGGAGCTCTGCAGCCAGGTGTTTACTGTCACAGATCCCTCGTGCTCTCTGAAACAAAGATTTCCCACGGTAGCTAACTGTGAAGGATGGTGGTGAGAATCACCGTTTAAATATCTATTTGTATGGGTCTTTTTTCTATACACAGTATGGCTCAAGGTGTTATCAGGATTCCGAATTACTAACACATCTAGAAAAGCTAAGGAATTGTTTGCCTCTAACTCCATTGTGAACTGAATTTTAGAATTTATAGAGTTAAGATGGTCTAAAACTTTAGTTACTTTATCTAAAGGTAGAATTGTGAAAGTGTCGTCTACGTACCGCTTGTAGAACCTTGGATTTATGGGACAACTATGCAGGGCTTTCTCCTCAAAGACTTCCATGAATATGTCGGCGACAATGGGAGATACAGGTGAGCCCATCGCCACACCATCTACTTGCTTGTAGAACTCCTCCTTCCACAATAGGTAGCCAGATGTAAGGCAGTGTCTGAGTAATACTGCATATTCTACGGGCATGTTGTTTTCTTCCAGCCTTCTAGTTACAATTGAGATGCAGTCTTCAACAGGTAAGCATGTAAACAATGACTGCACATCAAAACTGACCATAGTTTCATTGTCTGCCAGGTGTAGGTCTTTAATCTCACTGACAAAATGGTAGGAATCCTTTATGTGTGCTCTTGTATGTCCCCTGAGTGGTGAGAGTATTTTCGCTAAGTGTTGAGCCAATCTGTAAGTTGGTGAATCGATTTGGCTCACTATGGGACGTAATGGAGTATTGGGCTTGTGTATTTTTGGTAACCCATACAATTTTCGTGATTTGGCGCACGTAGGTATTATCCATTGTAATGATGGGGCTGCCCACTGATAATTTTAGAATTCGGTACCTACCTAGTGAGTTGATGGTACTTTTTGCTTATAACTTAGTTTCACAATTAGTTTTGGTATAATACCCAGAATACAGTTTAAAATATGTATATTTGCTTGTTACTTATGTCCATATATATTTACAGAATGGATACATCTAAGCCAAAATCAAGAAAAAAAGCAAGAAAAAGTCGCAGGCGCCTCGGTGCCCGGCGATATAAAAATTATACAAATGAAATGCTTGAAGTAGCTGTAGATCTTGTTAGAAAAAGACATATATCAGCAAGAGAGGCGGGGCGACAATTCGCAATTCCTAAACAGACAATATTAAATAAAGTAAACAAGTCTCATACAAAGTCTGTCGGATGTCCAACGCGATTATCTGATGACGAAGAAGCCAAATTTATTAAAGTTTTAATTGCTGCTGGGGAATTCGGATGCCCACTTAGTAAATTGGATCTTCGCCTCGTCGTGTTAGAATACTTGAAAAATATTGGCCGCGAGGATGTTTTTAATGGAGGAGCTCCTAGAAAAGCATGGCTTGATAATTTTTTTGTCAAGACATTCATCAGATTTGTCAGTTCGTAGCACGCAGAATATTAAAAAAATAGAGCTGAGAAAGTTGTTGATGAGTTCATGGAATATTTTAGAAATTTAGAAGAGACTTTGAAAGATGTTTCTCCATCAAATATACTCAATTTTGACGAAACAAATTTAACAGATGATCCAGGATCTTCAAAATGTATATTTAGGCGGGGAGTAAAATATCCCGAGCGAGTGCTCAATTCAACTAAGGAACCATTTCGCTGATGTTCTCAGTTACAGCAAACGGGAGCTTGCTACCTAATTACGTTGTCTATAAGGCAGAGAATTTATATTCTGAATGGATACAGGGCGGACCGCGTGGTACTAGGTATAACCGCACAAGATCTAGATGGTTTGATTCTTTTGTTTTTGAAGATTACTTTAACACAACTACATATTATGGATTGGGCAAAGTCTTTACCTGGTAAAAAGGTCATTATATGCGATAATTTATCAAGCCACTTAAATATGAGTGTTATCGAATTATGTGAGTGTCACAATATTCAGCTTGTTTTCATTCCATCTAGCTCGACACACATAACGCAACCCCTTGACGTCACTTTTTTTGCACCACTTAAAAAAGTGTGGCGAGCAATATTACTCAAGTACAAAATGGAAAATCCCAACCAAACTACTCTGAATAAGAATCATTTCCCAACTTTTACATTCTTTAGTTGATCAAGTTGAAATATATTCATCTAAAAATATCAAAAGTGGATTCAGAGCAACGGGGATCTACCCATTCAACCCAAGAGAAGTACTGAAGCGTGTACCAGAGTATCAAGAAGATGTGGCATCATATGGGATTGACAATGCATTGCTAGACTACTTAAAGCAGATCAGGCAGCCAAATCCTATGATAACAAAAAGAAACAAGAAAGTTATGACTGTACCTGGAAAATCAGTAACAGTCGATGATTTACCGCTGACTTCCCAACTCTCAAAGTCAAGTCATCCAAGAATACTACCAGACTCAGGAAGGTAGATCCTACTGCCTCCCTCGCAAGTGTGTCACTCGAGAATTTTAATAAAAATTACAATTATGACATTAGTTATATTTTAAACGAAAAAACGGGTCTCATGGAAGCCACAAAAACATTGATTTAGTATTTGAAACTGATTTACCCGTGATTTCGATAAAAGACCAAGACAAGCCCAAAAAGATAAATATTCTATCCAACATCATTTTACCAGAATATAAGACTGAGCCTATTGCAAAAACTAAAACTAAATACTTTAAAGAAATTGATACAAGCTTTAACATTTTATCACAAACTTTTCCTTCAGAACGCAATATTATCATACCATAACCAAATTCACACGTGACTAATATAGGTGCGTTGTGATCACCGCAGCCAAGCAGGAGTTTTTTTTTTGATAATTTTTTTAATCATTTAAAAAAGAAAAATACTTTACAAATATATGTTTTTATTTATTCCAATTTAAGTATATTTTTATCTACTCAGTCGTGTAAAAAATGTGAATAGATTGCCAATTACGGTAAAAACGATGTTCGAGGTTGTCAGCCGGTACACTGGTGAATAACAAAGTGGCATCTGAACGAGTGGCAAGCTCCAATACTCCAAAATAACGTTTTAGGAACTGCTATGGAGCTGTTTTTATTTCATTTATGTTTTAGTGTTTATTTTTATTTATGTATTTATTTATTAAGGCTCACCAACTCAACACATACAAAACCATATTATATTAACCAGGAACCTTGGCGCGAACAAACTTGAGTGCATTGTCTAAATTGGTTTACCTGTTCGACTCGATCATGCCACAGGACGCCAGTTCCAAATCCGGGGCGAATGGATAACAAAATGGTGGCGCTAATGGTTGCTAATTCTAGATTCAGAGCGGATTTCTGGGAATGTATATATATACATATAAATATATAATATATATATAATTTATATTATATATATAATATAAATTATATATATATATATATATATATATATATATATATATATATATATATATATATATATATATATATATATATATATATAATTTAAAGATATGTTTGCACAACATTTCAACATGCAATTAAAAATGTATTGAAAATATCATTGTTCTTTCTCATCATAGAACAGCTGAGCTACTCCCATAATTTCTGCTATTAAAATGTACACCGAAGGGACTAAAATTACCTTGCTAAAACACCGGGCACCTTCGATTTAATTCGTGATAGGAGGGATGGACAATCCACTTTATAATTAAGTTGTTAATGTAATAAACTATAGAAAGCAGGTTCTGGTTTCACCAAAACGCACATTTAATTAACTTTATTATCTGGAAAAATCCTACCTCCTCACTTCCGATTCCTTATTACGCGGGCACGCCAATAGGTCGTAGCGTCAGTAGCTGCCCTAAAACAAGGTTTCTAAACAATAAAATCTGAATTAGATTTTTTTTCTTTTACTATCTAACCAATTTGCTAATTTACATCTGCGCAGTTTCACACCATTTGATTCAATCTTTTATTGAAATAATGATAGTTATGACTTTAGACTTTTACTTCGCTCCTTTTATGATGCTGGCAAAAGTTTTTACCTTTACATTTGCATCGGCACTAGTCAACTTGGTGTAACCTTGTAAGGTGGTTGTAAATTATTAGGCTTATTTTTTGTGATAATGAATTAATACTAACTGGTTTAATTTCAAAACTGAAGTTATGTGTTATATATCGTTTTTAAGTAAAGAACTGTTATCAATAATATTGTTCATTCGCTAGAAATTAATAATTTGTCGTTTTCACCATCATCATCATGAAATCATTCGTTACGTTGCACGCTACTACAAAATTATGCCATCACAGCTGTCATTCTATTCAAGGTATATGTAAAGAAATATAGGTAAATTAATTTTATTCTGAACCTTAATACATTATGGGTTGACTTTTACTTTGATCCGATTACGTATATCAATTGTTTCATGTACATTTTTATCTCGTTTATTAATTACTACGCTTTTGATATTATGCAAATAAAAGTGAATTAATATTTTTACAATACTAATAGCTTTTATGTATACAAATGATACTACTACAAAAACACTGTGACATTAACAGCAGCTGCTTTTGCTTTTTTTTTACACAGATTGTTCAAAATGTAGCAGTTATTTTTTATTCTATATTTCTTTTCTTAAGTTATAGTCGCATGGGCTACAAGTTTTTCCAGCCAAAAGTTGTAGTATGAACACTGACAACTTTAGTATTTTAAACTTTTTCACTGTAGATTTGTTATTATAAAAGTTTGTAAATAGTGTATTTGTGTAGCGGTATTACCAAAATTCTGTTTGTTCTTTATTATGTGATTTTTTTATAGTTCCGTTATAATTTGTAATAACACTCGATTGGTGGGTGGACACGATCACCTTGCTGTAAGAAGTACATTTAATTTATTAGTTAATTTTATTTTAATAACTTAGACATTTAATTTAAATATATTATGAGTAATATATAATTGACGAAAGTGAGATGTTTTTTTTTTGCGCTAGTGGTGACAGTTTTAGTTCTGTGGTAAATGATAGTGGCAGTTCTATTTCCACTGCTCTCTCAGAGTTTTTTGTTTCGCAGTTTTCTGATGTCCATAACAACTTCAACTTTGTTCAAATACTCGTAAATGCACAGAGCATTCCGGTACAATTCTTCAATTTGCTGACGACTTTTACTTGTAAAAATATACATGCTGTTGTTATTCTCGAGGCGTGGCTGAAGCCACGTTTTCCCTCCACCTATTACAGTCTTCCTGGCTTCCAACTAAAACGAAACGATTCCTTGGTAGGTGGCGGTGAAGGTGTTGCCATTTATCTACGTTTACACATTACTTTGACCATTGTCGTCTATTTTTATCGAAGTCACACTATCACACTCAAAAGTTCTTCTTACTATTTATTACTGCTCTTCTATGTGTATTGACTTCTTTAACTCATCCAAAATATCATAAATAAACTTACTCCCGCCTAACACAATTTTTATGGGTGACTATTACTTGCTTACTTAAACAAGATACCGAGGCCTTTTCTCTTCAGTCAATCTTATATTCTAGTAATCTCTCTATTTTACCACTAAATGCCACGCATCATTTTCCAAACTCGAATCCCTTTCTCCTTGACTTTATTTTTGTTTCCTCTTGTAACTTTGTCACGAAACACGGCCAATTTACGGCCGATACATTCTCATATCATGACCTGATCTTTCTATCCTATAAAACTCGATCTCCCAAATGTAAACCAAAAATTCTACTACAGCGTAATTTTGGTGGTATGAATATAGACAGTCTCCGAAAGGATGCGTTTATTTGGGACTGGTTAAATCCTTTTAACGCAGATAATTTGGATAGTAAAGTTTCATTTCACAACCTTTGCTTCTGCATTTATAAAAATATTTGATGTGCATGCACCTGTACGCGCAGTAAAAATTAAACATTGTCAATCAGATTGCCTTACTGATGATATTAAATCTATTATTAATAATAAAACGATAGCTAAGTCTAAGTACAAACGTAACCCAAATGCGTTTAATAGAGAAAAGTATATTAACATTCGCAATCACTGCAATAATGTGTGTAGGGATGCTCAACGCCTTCATATCCATAAGTCAGTCGAAAATGGTGATACAGCAATCATCTGAAAATTTCTTAAGTCATTGGGTTTTGGGAAATCTAAGAGTACTCCAACAAAAAACTATTTAAACGTTCATTTTTTACAAAAACATTTCTCTTCTTCGTCCTGCTTAAATAACACTGTTAAGGTTAATACACTACCATATCTTTCATGTTTTCCCGCTCCCAATCACTACTTTTTTTGTTTTAAACCATTCCCTGCTCGTGACGTTAACATTTATATATATATATATATATATATATATATATATATATATATATATATATATACATGATGTGTATTCTTTATATCACACCAATTTTCCCTGCCCCATGTGACTTTTGTGTAATCCTGTCCATTCATTAGTTTTCTGGAAGAAATTGCTATCATCAATAAGAACACCGTTGCATACCTACTTCTTTTGTATAAATAATCTATAATTTTTATGGTGTGCAACAAAAAATATTAAATAAAATTAAAGTGTCTGTCTGTTATATTCAATTGAAGCTCAGGGAGTTATTTTCATGCTATTAAAACATAAACAACCATTTTTGATAATTTTGTCTGTCTGTCCTGTCTAGTCTTCGGAATGACTGAATCGATTGTGATCATCGTCATCAACTTCCTGACTCGAGGCTACTAGGTAATAAGACTTTCTTGACAGAAAAACCCAATAAAAGTTTTTGGCCCGACCCCTGATTTAAGCGCGGGACCTCATGATGAGCAATGGCGGATGGACCAACGAGTCAGCCACATCCATTTTATTTATTAACTTTACAGCGATTGAAGAACCTTTTTGAATTTCACTTCTTTAGCATCGTTGTGATTTGAAAGTCTACGAAACGAAATAGCGACAGTAAAAAGAGACAGACACATAAATTCATAAGATTTAACGTAGGAGAAAATGAGATAGGAAGCATTATAGATTGCTGCCGAAACGGCGTCGCTTACGTGTTTTGTTCAACAAGTTACGAAGGTGTCGTGTGCCTATGGAATAAACAAGCAGTGAAGAACGGCCAAACTTCTAGTTCGTAATAGGTAAAATTGATATAAATCTTTTTGTAATCAGTGAGTTCTATATAGGGTATATCGAAAAGAGTATAAACATTCGAAGGGATATTAAATCTACTCGTCCTTAAAATTAGTGGCTGTCCCGTAATTTTAAAAGTACATTAACAATTTCAAAGACTTCTTTAGATATTTTAAACATGATCAAGTTAAAATTTGTCGTTTAAATAAAATAAGTAATAAAATAAATGAGTCCAAGTAATACTACTTTGAATAAAAAAGAACCATCAAAACAGGTAGTAGGTAGTTTTGTGAGTTTCCCATCTGTATGGTTCACTTTTCATAATCTATGATTTTCGTATAGAAATGGCAGTCACATGGTAGCGGCAGTAAACAGTAAAAAATAACAAATACAATTAACCATATTGAAAAAAAAAACAAAAAAAAACATTCGTCAGCTCACAGGTGACAGAAGTTAAACCTTCAAATCCAATGTAATAATCCTTTTAAAAGGATTGTTATATTTATTTACTATAAAATTAAATTTTATTATATTTTATGCCGAGCTTGTAGTTTAAAGTATAATATTAAATAAATCATTTGCCGTATTTATATTTTATATTTCATTTCATTTGAAGGTTTCACATCTGTCGCGTGTGAGCTGCACACATGTTTTTTTTATTTATGAGCGATGTTTTACGAAATTGTTTGAAACTGAACGCTTGTTAATTGTTTCAGTATACCAAGCAACTACCGAATGCTAAAAGAACTCTCTGCCAGCCAACTTTAGGATGATAAGGCGATTTACTGAATATTTACATAAATATAAAAATGTGCTCCCAGAAATATATTGTCATTACTATAATTCCCTGATTAATTGATATTAATTATTATAATTACCTACACAATATGTATCTATGAATTGCATGATAAATACAAAAAGACGTAACTTGAAAATATATTATTAACTTCCCAGTGGGAAATTGTTATAATGGGTCCGATTTTTCGTTTCAAGGTCTTTAGAGTTGAATAGGATGTCCGTATGTGCACATGTACGTATATATGTATGTATGATTCAATTTCGTCGTCTCGTGTATCTCGGGAACAAAGAGTGATATTGACATGGGATTAGTTTCATTTAACGCATAACTTAGACCTCATTAAATTTTGAGCAAAATCGGTCAAGTCGTTTTTTGTGTCGAATGAAAAATTTTATAAAATATTAAAACATATTATGATATTTTTTTATTCTTTCCACTGGGAAGTTAGTCGCCGTTGGACCTTTCGGGTCGCACCTAGACTGCTTTTTATTATATATGATACATACATAATAGAACGGGGGTGTGTGCGGAGCCCGTGTAGCTACTAAAATGCCACAAGACGTCTACTCACACGTATAAATGTCAACACGAGATGGGTTTTAACATTACAATCGTTTCCAAATTTCGCATGCAAATTATTTAGAAAATGCCAAATTGCACGCTATTTACAAATAAATATGTATCAAAATCCGTCTGTCAACACAGCGAATCGGGTTTGTAGTAGTGATTAACTGATAATACGACGTAATTGCTTGTATGTGTGCTCCCGGCGACGCCGAACCTAGGTACATAATAAGGTTGACAGCCATTCTATTGTGTAATATAGTATTCTATGTTAGGTATATTATTAAATTCATTAACCATTGAATTTATCAAAAGTTTTTGAATAGAAATAACTTTCAAAGAGTACGCGAACACCAGTACGTGGTCTGAAAAGTTTCATCAATTAATCGAAGATAAAGGACCTTTTTTTCCTAAAATTTATTTTTATTTTTCTTCATAGTTTCCTTGTAACTCTACACACTTCTCCCAGTGATGCTATCTTTTCTCTAACCCATTTAAACAGTAGATACTAGGATTTATTCCCTGAAAAATAATGGTTCATGAAGGTGATTGCTTCCTCATTTGACGAAAATCTCTGTCCTCCGAGCGCAATTTTTAGATAAGGGAACAAAATGAAGTCGCTTGGGGCTAGATCTGGTGAGTAAGGCGAATGGTCAAGCCGTTCAAACCATAATTCAAGGATTTTCGCCATGGCAAGCGCAGAGGTGTGAGACGGTGTCTGATCATGATGAAACAGTATTTTCTTTTTCTGAAAATGTGGCCGTTTTTCCGCAATTTTTGCCTTCAGTTTGTCAAGTATTGATGCGTAGTATGCTCCTGTAATGGTTTTTCCTTTTTGAAGAAATTTGGTTAAGAAAAGAACCACCTCTCTTGCCACGAAAGGCGACGACTAGTCGCGAATTCAGTTCCTTTAGAATCTTCACCGGACCGGACTTCACGGACCTCACGGACCGATTGTTCATACATCAATTTGCGCAAAATAGGGAGTCATCTTCTAGAAACATGTTATTTAAAATATTTTTATCTAAATATGTTATCTAAATATAGATTTTTTTATAAAAAAGAAAATTTTTCTGAGTACGGACCTCTCTCAATTCTGGCCAGAGTTATGGGGCAATTAGATTCAGATGTAATTATTTTATTTCTCAGAGATTACTAGATCATATAACCTCATCTGAGCAGTTCCCACTTTCTTACCGATTCCTGTCGCTTGTTGTGGGTTTAAAGAGTATTGATAGCCAGTGTACTCGTAATTACAGGATGTGAAGCATTTCATCTGCAGTCATCTTTGTTTGAAGTTGGCTGCAGATGTCAATAGACTGCAGTAGCTACAAGTCATCAGATAAACTGAAAGTTTATTTGCCTCTATCAATTTTATTGAATAGAAATTTTAATGTCTTATCTAATTATAATATTTTCATCACTAACAACGAGGTCGTAAACAAACACTTAAATTTGCTACTTATAATTTCAATTCTTTCGGAGGGGATCGAACCTGGATTTCTTGCATATTGTGAAATTTAGGTAATGTAAATAGCTTGCTAGCTACTATGGGCTTTCTTATTTTTAAAAGGCTTAAAAGCTTTAAATGGGTTCAAGTAATTAAGCAAACCATGATACTACACCAGCCCTCAGAACAATTTAGAAAATAAGGAGGGAACGTAATGTTTTTTAGCATTTTCAAGTAAACTTTTTGAGCTTTCAAGTAAGCCTCAAACAAAGTGGTTCTTTTTAGCGGTTAACGCGCAACTTGCGTCTTCCGGGCATTGACTTGGACTAGATTTAGTCGCCTCCAATCCGAGACTTTGTTTTCACCAAAGACCCGACTTCAGACACAATTTTCACCAGGTATTCAGCGATGTTTTTCCGACAAATATTGGCACGGTCGATGTATATAGCATGACCAGTGATGTCGTCCGCATAGCCATGAATATTATCAGTTTGTAACATGTCATTTATATGCATAAAAACATCGTTGGTGATGGTACACAGGCTTGTACAACAACTTTGATGCTCCGATCGGCAAGGAAACTGGTGATCCAACTGCAAAATTTCTCGGGAATCCCATAGAAATGGAGCTTCGAAAGAAGCACTTTGTGCCAGACCCTTCGATAGGGTCTGGCCTACGCTATGTCCAAACTAACGGCCATTGCCTCCCCCTTGTACTCTACTGTCTCCATACATCTATGAGTTAGATAGACCAGAAGATGAACAGCTGATCAACCCCAACGAAAACCGACATATATTGGCGGTCACTAATAGCTGATGATCCTCAAGGTACCTCAATTTATATTAAATTTCGTGAAATGTAAAAAAATGTTTTTGTAGCAATGTATTTTAAGTTTGCTTAAGTGTACTTAAAATTAATGAAGTGTAATCCTTACCAAAAAAAAAAAAATAAAAATTTAAATAACCTTCTATTCCCATCAGAAATAACAAAACGAGCGGTAAACGGAGTTGAACTTGTTTAATAATAATTTCAAGTCAATAATTTCAACTTAATTTATTCATATAAACATTTTATTTATTAGGAGTAACGCCAGTTTTTCAGTAATCACAAACGGAGCAAATCGGATTTTTATCAATTTTACACAAACAAATAAAACTTAAGTTACAAAAGAACTTACAGTCCACCAGATGGTAAGCATCTACTGCAGCCCAGGACACCTGCAGTTATTTCTAACAAAGAATAAAGTTTATTACGTTTAATAATTTCGTACGCGTTTTGTTGTGAAGAGGAGAAGAAAGAGGAAAGAGAGAAGGGGGGGGGGGCAAACAAGCATGCGACTCACCTGATGGTAAGTGACTACCGCCACCCATGAACAACTACAACACTAGGGGAATTCTATAAAAAAAATTCTAAAAAAACCTCATGAGCTAGCAGTTTATAATGGATTTCATTATTTTGGAAAACAAGGAGGTGATGGCGATGGGCGTATAGTTGGACGGGTCTGAGCGGTCGCCTTTTTGAGGAATCAGGTGGACCAAAGCTGTCTTCCATGAATTCGGGATTATGCCTTGTGTGGAGGAATACCAGAAAAGACGCATTAAAACCGGTACCGACTCCAGACCACACGTCTTCTATTCTCAATGGAATGGACTGCATCGTCCCACTCGAATTTTTGACGTCCATGGAGAGGAGTGCTTTGCGAACCGAGCGCTGTGTACACTGCACATTCGGCATGAATCATTCACAAAGCGGGGTAGTTGGCGGTGTGCTCTCCCTGTCATTGAGAGTCGAGCTGGACGCATAGAGAGAGCCTAACAGATCGGCTTGCTCCTTTGGTTTGAGCCAGTGTGTCGTCCTGTCTGTGCAGAGATGGAAGAGAGGGTTGACAGTAGTTCCCTTGGGCAGCAAACTTTGGGCAAAAGACCAGAATCCACGGGTTCCCGAAGGAGGGTGAACTAGCTTCTCGCCAATTCTGCCGATGTGCTCCTTCCACCTTGCCTTGGCAATGACTCTCATGAAGGACCTGGAGATTTAAAAATTATAACATGTACAAAAACATATCCAATTTCTCTCACATATAAGGATGGCGCCACTTAATCCAGTTAAAATTGGATAATATTTAATTTTGATTTTGATGTTATTATTTTTTATTTATGCCGCCTATATTGATTTTATATTTTGTGTAATCGATTTATTTTGGAAAAAAATTTCCAGTAGGTTACACTACCTGTTAAAATAATAAATAGGTAAATTTAAAGCACGTAAATAATATAATATAAAAGCCAAGAATACAATTTTTTTCTCATCAAATTAAACGAAACGCTCACCAGGCGTGCACTTTTGGATTTTCCAAACCATTTAAATTAGTTGGATAATAACTGTAATTTTCGGTAATCGTAAGTGGAGCGATTGACGCTAATTAATTATGAAGATTAAGAGGCCAACTGATCTCACGTACGCAACGTATGCGATGCAACGTTCCCACGTTAGGACACTTGGCCTACGTATCCACGTACGGTGTCACACTCTTTTCAATTCTTAGCGGATGCATGAGTACAAATTTATACAAAGTTTTTAGATTCTGAGAGTAAGTTTGAGAATTATTTACTTAGTCTAATGTTCATAAAAGAATATATCTTCGCCACAAAGAAAACGTTTAGGTAGTAGTCCTGTTAAAATTTATTATTTATAATGCAAACAAATGCGTGAATATGTAGAATACAATGTATTATTTCTGAAATATTTAAGATTTATCATATCTTAACATAACTGGGACAAAAATACAAAAACTACTTTATTTAATTTTGCACTTCGACCTCTCTCTTTCACGTTAATAACAAAAATGATAGCAGTAGCATACTGTATAAGGTAATTTAGCATCGCGAAATTCTACACATATAATATTATAAATTCATTCATATCGCTTTGCTAAATCGATAAACTGTTCGTCTTAAATTTTGAAACAAAACGCGTACACTTATAAAGGTCTATTTTTTTATGACGTACAATACGTAAGTTGTAGAAATACACTGGTCTTACGCGAGGGACTGCGTACGAAATGTATAGTTTTTCATACAAAATCAAGCGTTCAGATGCCAGAATGCATTGCATATACGTTGCGTACGTGGAACCAGTTTGTCTCTGACTTAATGCTCTGAGTAAAGCCAATGCATGCGTATCACGTGCACGCGGTGTTTGTGTTCTCCTACAAGTTGTTATATCTGAGCCCGAAGTATCTGAAGCATCATACAATGTATAAAATGAAAGTAGACACCTTCTTTTTCCCGTACTGCATACTTCATGGCGTGTTTCTCGTGATGCGTATTCAGCCGAGTAGTACTAGCCAGTTCAGTTATTCATCTAAATAAATGAATGCAAAAATTTTACGATTTGATTATGTTTCACCTGTGGGATTTTAAGCATCCTCAAACGACTATCGTCATTTTACGGCTAGCTGTGATCCTTCACTGCTGGCCGCGATCGATCAGATATACATTTCTAACTCTTTATTTGTTTATCTGATTATATCACTTTAGGCTCCGCTGTCTAAAAGGATCAACAACGCTCACGTTATTGTGCTAAACTATCATCCTCTATGATCTAGCTAAAAGACGCTGACCACACTAGTATGATTCAAATTAATGTAATTTTATATTTAAGTAAATATTTTAGTTTTTAGGAGTGAATTATTTCAAACATCATAAAAAGTTTTTATATAATTATTTAAAAGTTTCAGTTCTTTGAATAGTCAATTGTTTCACTTCTAATATTTCGTCGGGTTATAAATTCTTTGATAGATAAATTTGATCCAATAACTGAAAATAGGCCCTTTTTAGCAAGTAAGTGTTGTTTTTAATAAACAAATAAATTAATTACAAAACGTAGTGATTACATTCTCTCAAGAAATAACCATGAATAAATTAGATATAAAACTTTGAAACATATTCTTTCGACGTATGTACTAATTTCACAACGTTAAGCATAAATACCCTTCACATTATTTTATGCATTTTCGCTATGTGCAAATTATGCAATAAACGAGTAACGAATATATAATTTAAAATTTAACTTACTATGTACCAACATGCACTTAGTAAATTCTGTTTAAACGTTTTTGTTATGTATATTATTTAACGCAGTTGCATCGAGTAATGTTATTTACTTACTTTTATTCAATTAAAACAATAACTCATTAGTCTATACATACAAATAAAATTGAAATATCGCTCTATAATGTCGAAATAACTGACTTTTATTGGGCTAAGGGGACTATTTACATGCCATTAAGACATGAATGATCGTTTTTAAAAAATTATCCGTTTGTCTATATGTCAGTCTTTGGAATGGCTGAACAGATTGTGATAGAACTTGAAGACCAGATAGAGAACAATGCCAGGAGGGATCTAGGCTATATTGTATCCCAGAAAGCTTGGAGTTTCTTTTATAAAAAAATTGGTCTTATCACACTCATTTATTACTTATTATTACCGTATAGTGGACTTGTAAAAAATCCATCCCCAATTTTATCCCATAAATGTCGTAATAGGTGACTGTATGATATGACAAAAGATCTTATGGGTTGTAATAGATAGCGGTAACCATTTAGTTAACACAAGGTGTAAAATACTCAGGCTGGCGACAGGAGCATCTTCAAAATTGTGAAGCATCTGGTTCTGCAATCGTCACTCCGCCTACCAACAGTCCGGTCAAACTTTCTATAGTCAAGTTGTTTGTATTATGTATTAGGGTATTGCGCAAGCCATTATTAATTCCACTAGCACCATCTAGTATCGAGTCAGAACTAGGAGAGCTTTCTAGAAAATTCCGTACTAGAACTTTCCAACTATTGCCATCTAGTATCGGGTGTAGAACTAGGACATAACCATTGAAATAATACTAGTTTTTACGGAATTTATCGCGTATATTTAACTTTTTAAATATCCGACGTTTCGAACGCTCTACAGCACTCATGGTCACGGGCGGGACTGAGATGTTCAACGTCCATATGTCATAGTTAACCGCGGTTACCATAGATTAAAATTTAACTTTTGTTCCGATCTATACAGTAAAATGGATAATACCTACGTGCGCCAAATCACCAAAATTGTATGAGTTACCAAAAATACACAAGCCCAATGCTCCATTACGTCCCATAGTGAGCCAAATCGATTCACCAACTTACAGATTGGCTCAACACCTAGCGAAAATACTCTCACCGCTCAGGGGACATACAAGAGCACACATAAAGGATTCCTACCATTTTGTCAGCGAGATTAAAGACCTACATCTGGCAGACAATGAAACTATGGTCAGTTAAGATGTGCAGTTATTGTTTACATGCTTACCTGTTGAAGACTGCATCTCAATTGTAACTAGAAGGCTGGAAGAAAACAACATGCCCGTAGAATATGCAGTATTACTCAGACACTGCCTTACATCTGGCTACCTATTGTGGAAGGAGGAGTTCTACAAAGCAAGTAGATGGTGTGGCGATGGGCTCACCTGTATCTCCCATTGTCGCCGACATATTCATGGAAGACTTTGAGGAGAAAGCCCTGCTTAGTTCTCCCATAAATCCGAGATTCTACAAGCGGTACGTAGACGACACTTTCACTATTCTACCTTTAGATAAAGTAACTGAATTTTTAAACCATCTTAACTCTATAAATTCTAAAATTCAGTTCACAATGGAGTTAGAGGCAAACAATTCCTTCGCTTTTCTAGATGTGTTAGTAATTCGGAATCCTGATAACACTTTGAGCCATACTGTGTATAGAAAAAAGACCCATACATATAGATATTTAAATGGTGATTCTCACCACCATCCTTCACAGTTAGCTACCGTGGGTAAATCTTTGTTTCAGAGAGCACGGGGGATCTGTGACAGTAAACACCTGGCTGCCGAGCTCCACCATGTCAAGCAAGTTTTGCATGACAACAAGCTTCGAGTCCCGCGCCTACGTCACAGTGAACGGGTGAAGCCGGCCACAGTCGAGCGTGTACCTGCTGTACTGCCATATGTTAGAGGAGTCACTGACAAGATTGGCTACATCTTGAAGCGCGCTTCCATCAAAACATACTTCAAGCCGCTGAAGAAGATTGGTCAGTTTTTTCCATCAGTCAATTGTAATGTCCCTCTGCAAGATGCAGGAGTGTACAAGCTTGATTGTGAATGTGGTCTCTCCTACATAGGACAAACTAAAAGATCAATAAAAATCCGCGTTAAAGAACATATAGCTGATGTGAAGAATCAACGCTCCGGGAAGTCTGCAGTCTGTGAACACGTACAGGATCGCCCCCGTCACTACATCAAATTTGATAGACCGCAAATCCTCGCTAAAGAACACCGATTCCTTCCAAGGATGATTCGCGAGGCTATTGAAATCAAAAAACATCCTAATTTCAACAGAGAAGATGGCTGGGTGCTACCATCTGATTGGAATCCTATAATAAACAAAATTAAATCCCAACCCAAGCATACACCTGCAAGACTTCAAGATACCATAAGTTCATACTGTATAGATCGGAACAAAAGTTAAATTTTAATCTATGGTAACCGCGGTTAACTTTGACATCTGGACGTTAAACATCTCAGTCCTTCCCGTGACCATGAGTGCTGTAAAGCGTTCGAAACGTCGGGTATTTAAAAAGTTAAATATACGCGATAAATTCCGTAAAAACTAGTATTATTTCAATGTGTAGTGTTCGCGTAAATATAAGAAATCATTAGGACAGAACCTCCTACACCTAGTCGGTCGGGACCGGTATGTGCTCGAACGTTCTACATGTTTCAGTGGAAAAGGCCATATACGACTACATATAAAGCCAGTAAAGACCGCGACCGAGGGAGTATTGAATTGGCGATCAAGCTAATACTTAAAGCGGTATGACTGAGAATTGTGTTTTATTATTAGTGTGTTTTAAGTTGTAATTGGTGTTCGGTAATTTCAATTTTGGTAATTCAATCGGCAGCTTTTACTGTCACGAACCGCAAGCTCGTAACAGTATTATAATCATTACACTTATCGTGTCAATATCTAAATGGAATATTATTAAAAATATTTTGGTCACTTACTCGTCTCTGTCCCGCCCATTTCGAAACAATTTTTATAAAAAGTATCCCTTGTCATCACTGACCTCTATATATACAAGTACGCTGGACTGGCTATAAGGCGTGACATGATGAGGCAATTTGATTTGCGCCATCTTGGCGCTGACAGCAGAAGTGCACGTCCACGGAAATAATAATAGGGATAAGACAGTGTGACAAAATATATCGATAAAAATTATATACCCTACCTATACCTATGAATAAATAGAATGGACTCTATGGATAGATGGACTCTACCCGTAACGTCCATTTATCATATTAATATAACGCCAACATCATTCATTATCATTAAAGCCATTCACAAGTCCACTGCTGAATATAGGCCATTCCAAGGAATGCCGCAAAAAACGGTCCTGAGCCACCTGCATCCAACAACTTACTGTATGTCTTAGCAGGTTTTCACTCCATCTAGTGGGGGAATTTCCGACACTCTACCTGCAGGTACGAGGCTGCCACTCGAGAACCTTTTTTCCCCATCGGTTATCGGTTCTTCGAGCAATATGGCCGGTCAATTGCCACTTCAGCTTACTAATCCGTTGGGCGATGTCGGTCTTTCTGGTTCTACTGCCGATATCCTCATTCCTAAGTGTATCCTCCTAAGCACTCCAGTTTCGGCAGTGCCACGTATTCCAGGGGGCTTGACATATCGTAATCCATTGGTTCTTGATCGAACACCTAATTGCTTTTGTCGGTGTATGTTGCGCAAGAAGCTGCCAAAAACCGTGAACGTAAATGATGGCCAGAATTTGTAAATAAGAAATAAACCAAAGTAGGGCCGCTACGAAGTTAAAGCACAAATTAAATCTTGAGACTCGAGAGAGAATTGAATCTCTAGACTCGCACTTACTAAAAGCCAATGGTGTTCTACCTCTGACTCCACCTGCACTACGGACTTCCCAAGCCCGATATGTGAATGGAGCCAGTAAAAAACGAGCACTTGGAAGTATCAAGTGGTGGAGCCTCACCAAAGTCGCGAATGATAGTCGAGTGGCATCGCGTCGCCAATCGCCATACCAACACTCCTTTTCCCTGACGACTCCACCTCGACTACAGCGGTACAGGGAGAGGAATCTCTTCTAGCCGCAGCCCACTAACACTCATCTAACGTGGCTCAACATCATCAGACGACCTTTTGACACTTGGCTATGACCCTTGAGTTTGTGAAAAAATGAGGAAAGAAGAAATAAAAAAACATTCGAAATAATAATATGATACTTTTATACTTACAGGTACTGGTACTACCAGAAAATTTTGTCGGAATACTGTACTTAAGGTAGGTAGTAGTAGTAAGGTAGGTACGGTAGGAAAGAACATCGATAAGTATATTCTATTATTATATTCATCGATAGTATTTATTATAGACAAGGAACTCGACAACCCTAATGAATTTTATTGTTTATCAAAACTCGGTAATATACAGCCAAACATGTTGGTATATATGATATTAAGATTAGTAACAAATTTTTAAGTACTTATATTATCAAATAGTTTTAATTTGTTTATTAATATTTGCTGCAAATTCACTTACTTGTGAAATGTTATACCACTTCCGTTTTGGTAACGAGTTTTACAGATTACGCACACTCTCATTATCAATAAAAACATTCCTTATTATGTAACTAATATTATACACAATCAAACAACATAAAATTCTTTCCTTTTTTAGTTTAAAAGTTCAAAATACAGACTTATTAAATAAGACAATAAAAGTAAGACTTTTTTTTTTCATATTATGTCTGTCATATTATGTCAATTTTATTTTTCAAGGCATCCTTTAGCGGCGCTTCAAATTGGCACAGTCATTTTGTATGGTATAGCCAGTCCAGCGTACTTGTATATATAGAGGTCAGTGCTTGTCTTATTTAACTATATAACTGACTACTATGCCCAATTTCGTTAGATTCTGTCAAACAGTTCAAGCGTACTTGAAGGTCTAACATTCTTACAAAGTATTGTGTAATTTCACATTTATAATATTGGTCACATTTACTTTTAAAAATTAGGATCTTCGAAGTAGCTTTTCGAAGATCCTGATTCCAATCAAAAGTGTAGTACCTCAATAAAAAAACAAAGACAAATATTTCGCACACATATATTATACAAAGTTTAACATTTTAGAGATTGGTAACAAAAGCTATAATATGTTTAAAGCAAGTGATTATAAGCCCCTTAAAATATAATTTACTTTAAAGATTAAAAACATTTCTACACTTTTTTAAAGACATATATCTATTTAATTTGCTTGCTATTGGTGATACTCGTAATCCTGATAGACTATTTGCTTTCTGAATACATCGTTGTAGCTAAAGAAAAGTATGACCACGTCGTACTCAAAACCTGTAACGTATAAAATATTAGTACAGTAGGACAATCACAGACAAAATATTAATACTTTAAGCGAGCACACACTATAGCTTACATCAATATTCAAATACTGTTTTAAATGAAGGATTCATTTAAAAAGAGTGATATTGAACCACTTTAATTTTTATATAAATTTTTTAAACCGAATAGTGCCATAAAAATTACTTTTAATTTGTCTGTTTAGCTCGTGACGTCACTGCGCTAGTAAATAAAACGACTACGCTAGTAAATAAAGAGTTATTATCTATAACTTTCGTGTGTTACGAGCATTAGAACGCCTTAGAAGTTGTGAATTCAAGTGCCAACTGAATAAATATGACAAATACTTGGTTAAAAAGTCAAGAAGAGACCCGAAGACATTGTAATGTATTTATTCTCGATAGATTAGTACTTTCTGCTTTTACGAATCCGTCTTCCATGATACTATTTCAATAAAATACGAAATAAAAGTCTACAATCGTGATGTAAAATTGAAATTATTCGAAATAATACACGACACATTAGCCAACTTACTATCAAAGTGACGTCACGACAGATTCTAATATGGTGATAGCATTTTGGATATTTGAGGCACAGATTGAAAAAATTCTTCCAATTGAACGATAATATGTACGAGTATAATGCATTTTTATGAATATAAATTAATTTTTTTTTTACAAATCCTATCATAAATACGATTTTATTGTTCTTTAAAATTATATACATACTGGTAAGTAATTGGTTTCTCGGAAAGGGCTCTAACAATTTGAATGAAAATTTATTTCTAGATAGGGTTTTACTTTCTAAGTTTATCAAGATCTGTCGGGGTTGAACCTGAGAATATCAAAATTTATCTTTTAACTTCAAGAGAAGGTCAGTCGCCCAGATAATATTCATTTAATTTACCAAAAAGAAGATTATCTAGTTATTGTATCTGCAGTTATTTGCAAAGATTTAGATATTAACATATTAAAGTAATAACTTATTTTGAAAAGCTATAATATAGCTAAATTATATAACTAGAAATAAATTTATTACTTTTCAGGGATACCCAGGTAACTGATTAAAAGCGCAACTCATAATTAAAAGAATCTCTGTGGTCTACTACTGTAAATTCAAAAGTACACTGTGATCCACTAGCAACACTCTGGTTCCATATGAGAAGTTGTTTGTTTACATGTAAAATTGCGGCTATGGCAATAGTGAATTTATTCAAAAAAAAACGAAAAAGTGGATAGTGGTGATATAAAAGAGGAACTGACATTACATGATTCTGAAAATAAGAAGACATATAAAAAAAGATAGTGAAAATAATATAGTTGTTTTGTCCAGTCGTCCTGAGTTATTTTAGAAACACAGCATGAGAGCGGGTAACGCGACCTTATCAATTCGAGAGTAAAGCTCAACATCTCTCGCTTCACGTTCGACGCATGCAATTTGTACTATGGTAGTTTATTGGAAAAGCTCGCCTCAAAACTTATTACACAGATCGTGTACTGAATTCGATTACCACAGGCATCATAAAAATTATTATTGGCAATTTTAGGTGCTAAACTTGTTTTAGTGGTTAAAGTAAGATAGGACGGTAAAACAAATTATTGTATGTTATACTGCATATCTAAGAAATTATAAAATATTTTAACTACGTGGATTCTTCCAACATATTCTTCTCTGCCACTAAAAACCCAATTTGAATGGAGAGACCTTCAGTTTTTTTGGTTTACATTAATTTTATCATATATTCAAATTACCTTAGTAAATGTGTTTAAATTGACGGGCACGTGTTTAATCGACGTAAGGCAACAAGGTTTTTGTGAACTGGAAAAATAAGTTTAATTTATTACTAAAATAAAATAATTATATAAAATATATATTTAATCGAATATAATCGAAACCAGCTACTAAATACCGTCTCATAATCATTAGAATCATTTTTTGATAAGAAACGTCCCCATCCGGCCACAAATTTTCGTACGCCGCATCGGCTATACGCAAACTCTGGAAAAGGTCAGATGTTAGATAGCTAACTTTGAGTTTGAAATAAAATTATGAAGCGTTACTCTCTTAATCTTAGTTACAACATCTTCCTGCTAAACCGCTCTTTTCTCTTAACACACAATTTCTCACCTCAACATTCGAGTAACCCCTAACTTAATTCGTAATGAACGCATTTTTGTAATAGAGATTGACTTGGCCATCGCATGAAAACACATCAATCCCATCTCACAAGTAATTAGACTGCTTAGTGCGATTGCCAATTCAATCCATATATTTAAAACATAAAAGATTTTTAGTATTGATATGGTCACTATGAGATGTTGTAAGGTTAGCTTATTACGTAATAACTTAAAATAAAAAGACCCTTAAGTAGGGACTGAATAAATTAATCGACTTGTATATATGGATCTCACAACTTTTTACGGTGGAAGAACTGAGTTGACTTGGTTTTTTTGCAAGTTGTGTTTTTGATGGCATATAATTTCATTTTGTAAATAGTCTTAATTTTTTTCCTTTCCAGTACCTTCTACTTCTTGAAGACTAACAACGAACCTTCTACATATACAGGTACACTGATTTATTCACTGCAAATGTAACTTTGTAATTCTATATATTTATATGAAATTACAAAGTTATTTATGCAGTTAGTGTACCACACTAATTGTATTCTAAATTTGAAGTTTCTTTGTCTGCCAGAAGTGCCTTAGAGTTTTGATGATCGGTCAGTCAGTCAGTGAGTGACAAATTTAAGAAACTTTGACTAGTTATAACTCTCAAACTACTGGTTTAAATTGAATGAAATTTGGAATATTCCATGCTTATACAATGCCTGCTTGGTTACTGAAAATCAGGCTCATAGTTTTATCCACAAGGAAGTTATAGGGGGGGGGGGGGGGGTCGCCGAAAATGGCCTAAACTGCTTCGAGGAAAGTATTGTACGGCCGTGCCGCTTTTTTGCTCGACTTGGCGTACACTACCGTACCCCCAGATTGAGATAAGTACAATAAAGTAGTAATAAATAGTAATCAAATAATATTTTACTACATAACAACAAAACTAAACGTCCATCTACTAAGAATTTGTACCTATGGAGAAAAAATTCAGTAAATGCTGCATTCAGTAGATGCAGACTCAATACTAATAAAAACGAGATGTAAACGTATAACATTAAATGTCTGCAAAGTGTACTTACAACCCAAGCTGTGCCACCATATTGATTTTTAATCGGTGATACACGTACGCGTTCGTAAACCAGAGCATCCAATTACCATCAGATGAACTGTGTAAGTACTTTCTTCCTCTTTTCAGCCAGTAAACGATACTTGCAAGACAGGGATATCTCCCAAAGGAAATTTTATTTTAATTGCCACCTTCTTTCTTGAATTTTTTGGTAGATTTTATTTCTTATTACATTTATGTATATTATTTAGAAGATATCTACCGAACGTCTTGCACCTTTGATATTACTCACCGTCACCGGTCTGATTATTTGGGACAGACATGGGAAGAAATGGTGTAAGCGCGAGTCGTGTAAAAATATTAATATACACCATACCCTCCCGCGGATGTGGTGAGAGGTTACAGACGGAAATGAAACAGGATGTGGGTAGTAGAATTTTCGTAATAATAACTAAAACAAAAACGACTGCCGCCAACCTGCCCGCTAAGCGTTGCAGTTATGGCAGCCTTATGAGGCAATCTGTGAAGAGGCCAATGATCAGTAGGGTAAGGTTTGTAGTCGTGAGCAAAAGCATAGGAGATTACCCGAACGTGTATATAGGCTGTCCCAGAAGTAGACGTCAAGCCTGAGTCGGGTCATAATAGTTAACCGAAAAATATAAAAATCATCTTAACCATATATTTAAAAACTTACAGGAATTAACTTTACATGAGTTTTGTTAATTTATAGAAAAACAAAACTTTTAAAACAACCCGGTGGTAAATTAATTTTTCTTACCTGTCTGAAATAATTTTTGTGTACTCCAATGCTTTCCACTGTTACTTAAATAATCTAGTTTGAGTGAAATCGAGGGAACCAGTTGATAAAAGGACCAGAGAGAGAATAGATCTGCGTGTTATACCATTTTGGAATCCTTATTAAATGCGCCAACTATTAAAGTTACTTGTCAAACTCATTTAGTAAAGAATGCAGAGTATTCTAACATATCTGCGCTGACGGATAGGCAGCCAGTTTAGCTGAGTACGAATAGAAGATACATGGTCGTATTTACGAAGACCATAAATGTATCTGATGCGGTTGTTAAGATCCAATGTATTTAGATGATGTTGAGACAGGTCTGAGCAACACATATCGACATAATCAATAATCGGTACAATAAGTGTTTGGACAAGTAAAATCTTGGTATTGGTGGGAAGAAAGTTTTTAAATCGATATAGAGATCGCAAAGTTCCAGTAGTTTTGCGACTCACCTCTTGTATATGTTTGTTACAAGTTAAGCAACCATCAATGTACAGACCAAGGTTCTTTACATTAGTAGAGAATGGTATGATATTATTATTAAACATAATTGATGGTAGAGTGGGAATATCTAGTTTCGATAATAATCTTGAGCTACCTAAGATTATCTTTTTGCATTTAGACGGGGTGACATTTATGCCATACACAGTAGACCATTCTGAGATTTATTTCAAATCATCATTTAACAGTGAGATAGCACTAAAGATATTTGAAGTTTCCACACACAAAGTTGAGCAACAAGAGTTAAAAGACCAACACAAGAAGTAGATTTTCTAGATTTTTTATGAATGCCTGTATTTTTTTAAATACAAGCAAATATTTATTTATATTTTTCTGTTAACTATTACCTGATTCCGGCTTGACGTTTACTTTTGGGATAACCTGTATACAATACATACGTTACGACAATAGATGTCAGTTTTCCTAATTCAGTGCAAGCACGACCATGGCAATTGCTACAAATTTCACCTTAGTAATAATAGCAGTAGTAGTATGCCGAAAGACACAGAGTATTATAGTTTTTATTCAAATCTAGTGATTGACTCAAGACTTGACTTCTATAGTATATACATAGATAAATACCCTTTAGTCCAATTAAATTACATTACTTATTGTTTTAGTTCATTGTAGCCATCGGTAGTAAAATTATTAAAATTATCCCCTAGTTCTGCAGTTGTTCGTGAGTGGCGGTGTTTTTATACGTGGTAGAACCACGCCTGCAGCTTTATTATGGTTGTAACATGAATGAGTCGGCTCGACCGGGATAGGACCGTGCTCTTAACAGCGTAAATTAGCAGCTTAATACTGCTGTGTTTCGTATGGTATGTGCAAAGAACCGGAAACCCTTTTTACTGGAAACGAAATATTTCATCTCAGTCTTCACGGGTGACAACGAATGGGAATTTTGATTCTTAATTGAAGATAAATATAGATGTTCATGGGCCACAGCATCCACTTACCATCAGATGGACTGTATGCTCGTTTTTATCCTCATTCTATAAAAAGCACTTACATCAGGGCTTATTTGCCACTTTACTATAAATAAGAAAACCGGCCAAGAGCGTGTCGGGCCACGCTCAGTGTGGGGTTCCGTAGTTTCCCGTCCATCACAATAAGTATTCCCACTTATGAGTTTAAAGGTGGGTATCCATTATGTTCGCGCTCCAGCGGCGCTCCGCGCTCCTGCAACTGCTCCCGGTAGGGGGTACTGTTGTTTCCATCCAAGTTCAAAATGATTTTCCTAGAAAGTCCTTATAAAGTTCTACTTTTCAGATTTTTTCATATTTTCTAAACTTATGGTTCTAAAGTTAGAGTGGGGGGGACACACACATTGTTTTTACTTTTGGAGCGATTATTACCGAAATTATTTACATTATCAAAAAACGATTTTAGTAAACCCATATTCATTTTTAAATACCTTTCCAACAATATATCACACGTTAGGGTTGAAATTAAAAAAAAAAATCACTTCCCACTTTACATATAGGGGGGCTACCCTAAATTTTTTCCAATTTTTATTTCACCGCTTTGTCGGCGTGATTGATATACATATTGGTACCAAATTTCAGCTTTCTAGTGCTAACGGTCACAGAGATTAAGCGAGGACGGACAGACGGACAGACAGACATGGCAAAACTATAAGGGTTCCTAGTTGACTACGGAACCCTAAAAAAGATTTCAAAATTCTAAGATACAATATTGTGTACATGTATTGAATTTATACATACCTCAGATGTTAATAACTCACTATAGTAACAAAATATGTATGTTGGAAACAACAGAGCTAAAACGCCAATAAGATTATTTAGTTTCTCTAAAACTCCATTTGATACCTAAAAACAAAAATTTATCTAGATATTTGGTGAACTTATTCAGCCTAATCAGTTTTCTTACAAAACTAGATTACAATTAGTCTTTGGTTCAAACTAGAATCTAATACACAAAAGAATTCCACGTGGAAATATTATGAGATCTTAAACGTAAAGTATGGAATTTCACAGCAAATCTCAAATTTCGCGAAGACTGTGGCGTCGCGGCAAGAAGACTTTCTTAGTTAGAAGGACTCTTCTTGAACCATAGACCAAACTTGAAAGTATCAATAAAGTACTCCTTGTAATGAGGGTTGTAAATATCATCAAATGGTAACACTCTATTGTGGAAAATCAGAATGTGTTAAAAAGGCACTTATTGGCATTCACAATGCTGTGTTAGTCCCTACTTTAACGTATGGTCGTGAAAGTTGGGTCGGGCCCGTTAGCTCATGGAAATGCTCGAATTCGATATCACAGACCTAACTTACCTCGGCTCAGGAAGATATCGAATTCGATATCAAATACTGCCCTATGAAAAAATTATTTTTTCGTTTTAAATAAAACCAAAGACAATATGCAATAGATAATAGTATCAAAGACCAAGATATGCTCTTTTATTTTAAACCATAACCTGGCAATGTTTCTTAGAAAAAAAAGAAATCACTGTGAACTTTCGGCCTTCCACGTGTCGCATTGATGAAGGTGCTCCGTCTTTTTTATAGAATTCTATATTTGTATCTGGACTAAAAACGAAAGTATTATACTTTTTTATATTCCTTGTAATATAGTAAAAACGTAGATATATAATTTGTGGCATAAAAAGTGAAAAGTAAGTGCCAAAAGTACTTCGAATTCCAGAAGACTCATTTTGGCGGTTGGGTCAAAAATGTGTTATTTTCCGATTCTCATTTATTTTTAGTATAAAATGTAACTAAAAAATAGTTTTCTAACATATTTCAAATAACTTGACGTTGTATTTATTTCAAATTCACACAAAAATATTTTTGAAATATTGAACGAAATGTCATAAAGATAAATATTATTATTTTTTTAAATTTTTTTTAAATAATTTGGTATGAGTAACGAATATTAACACATAAAACGTAAAAATATACATATTTCCAAACATTTTCATATAAATTTCTCCAAAAACAAAACTATAGAATTCAAATTAGTAGTAATTTTGGCACTAAAAGTGAAGTATATACTACTACTATGCTATAAAGGGTAATTTATGAATTTTATTACAATTTCTAGCAAACAAAAATAATTTTATTCGATAGTTTATACATTCAACAAGGATTCCTGTAAGTTTTATCCATAAATATTGTCTCAAAGTGAAAATATAGCAAAATTTGCAAATTTGCAAAAAATTTGCAATTCCCGCCATTAAGGTCCCGAGCGAACGGGAGTATAACATGTCACGACCTCCTGAGCGTAGGGGTGTGTTAGGGCTGAATCTGAGTGACAGGGTGAGAAATTGTGTAATAAGAGAAGAGTGTGGTATGCAAGATGATGTTGTGACAAGGATAAAGAAAGGAATCCTTCGGTGGTTTGGTCATGTAGAAAGAATGAATGAGGAAAGAGTGACAAATTTATGTTGCAGAAGTGAACGGCAGTAGTGAGTCGATAAGGAACGCTTTAGGCGAAAGTTTGTCGACCATATTGGCGATCTATTGAAAAGGGGCCAAATTATTAAGAGTACCCTTAACCGACGAGCATGTAAGAGTAAGTATATGGAAGTGGAAGAGGCGAGAGATGTGTGTCAGGATCATGCCTTATGGAAGTCTGTAGTCTCTGGTTACCCCTCTGGGTGATAGGCGTGAGTGCTTATGTATGTATATAAATATTATGAAACTTTGTTCGGGTAAATTAGAATTGTGAATGCATACTCATGTATTTTATATTGCTGTGTTAAGAATCGTCGCTCCATTTAATTCTGTGGATTTTATAAGGGAAGGAACTGTATAAATTACGGGAAACGCTAGAATAATTGTATGGCTTCTGAAAGATCATCATCATCATTATCATTACAGCCCTTCACAAGTCCACTGCGGAACATAAGCCTCCCCCAAGGAATGCCACAAAGCACGGTCCTGAGCCACCTGCATCCGTAGACTTCCTGCATGTCATACCAGGTCGTCACTCTATCTGGAGGGGGTCGCTCTACAGATTCCCAGCATAAAATACCCTGACTAGCAACGTTGGGTGGCATCAAAGGTGCGTGACGTCTGGTAATGCGACTGAATTGTCAATCCACTTGTCAAGCGCAACCATCAAAGCAAGTTCTCCTCACATCGAGGGAGGCTCACGTCCAGCTGTGGACTTCTACGAGCCGATGAAGAAGAAGTCTTAATAAATTTGGACTCCGTTACGTAAGAGATAGTTAGTTAGTTCGAAACCTATCCAACTGCAGAGAGGTGTAAGACAGGGTGACGTTATATCCCCGAAACTCTTCACCGCTGCATTGGAAGACATTTTCAAGCTACTGGACTGGAAAGGATACGGTATTAACATCAATGGCGAGTACATCGAAGCAAGTGGGTTGGTTTGGTACTCACGGTTGTTGCGAAGCCGAAGAAGCACACAATAATTGTGATGAAAAGTAACGTAACGAATACAATTAGATTAAAAATATCATCCAACTGATCTGATAATCTGCGAAAGCGAAATTTGTCGTCAATAGGAATAAATTAAATCACTAAAACCAGTCTTGTTCTAATTTCATTCGATATGTTATGTAGATACATAATATGTATATTTGAGAGATTTATTCTCGTAAAAATTTTTTCGATTAAAACTAACCTCTTGATTATTACTCATAACATGAAACAGCAGGGTAACGTAACTGTTTAATTAGGTTTTCCAAAAGCTTTTCTTTGTTTGGATCATGCTAACACGTGTTTACTTCAGTCCCTTTAAGTACATTCGCAAAAAGTATTCATTTTTAAGATACTTTCCGAGATCTGGCTAATAGACTGTGTGAAATGTGAAATGAGGGACCAAGCTTTAAGGGCTGTAACTTTTTATATATTCCATAACAAATTCCAGGATTCGTGCTTCAGTATTTTAGACCTACTTACTACTAACTATTTAGCAATTTATTTGCCTTCGTGCCTCAGTTCTTACACACACAAATGTACAACCTATTTGTGTAAACGCACAGATATGAAATACAATTTCAGTTGGTAATTTAAAAAATAAAGATATTGGCCATAACAGAATTAGAATTCTTCAATGTTTTGAAACAGTTTACTCAATTATATCGAAATTGGACCAAATTCGATACAATGGACGTCCGAGGCTTTTGGCTTTGGCTATAAGAGCTAAGATTTTTACAGATGCCAAGCTTCCGTCTAAGCTCAGTTAGAAAACTCAACTTTCTTTGTCAACATTTTATCGACAACAAATATCAATATTATTATGTTTTCGGTTTTTTAACTTCCCACTTAAAATTGATACTTTTCAAAAATAGGAAATCAGTTTTCATCAGATCTCCACGTTTTGAGATCCTCGGAAGCTGTTCCGACTATTTCCGGCTGGAAGTTCAGCCGTGTGTGTGTGTGTGTGTGTGTGTGTGTGTGTGTGTGTGTGTGTGTGTGTGTGTGTGTGTGTGTGTGTGTTGTGTATGTGTGTGTGTGTGTGTGTGTGTGTGTGTGTGTGTGAGTGTGTTGTGTGTATGTGTGTGTGTGTGTGTGTGTGTGTATGTGCGTGTATGTCTGTGTGTGTGTGTGTGTGTGTGTGTATGTGCGTGTATGTCTGTGTGTGTGTGTGCGTGCGTGCGTGCGTGCGTGTGTGTGTGTGTGTGTGTGTGCGCGCGTGTGTGCGTGCGTGCGTGCGTTTGTGCGTGTGTGTGTAAAATAAAAAAAAAATCTTAAATAAATATTGTATAAAAAAATTAGATATAGAAACACTAAAATACACATCTCATACCTTATCAATTTTTGGTGACGTTTTACAAATTCCTCTATTGTAATGTTTCCGCTTTGTCTTTCAAGTTGTTTATTTAATAAATATTGATTGAGAAGTTTCCCCTTATTTAAGTGTGGTGGAACATTAATCAAGTCTTCGGATAATAGTGCAAAATTAATGGCAAGAAATGCACATAAAGTTGTCATCAAATATTCTGAGCCAATGTATATGTGAGCTAGACGAAACACTGAAAATACGAGTAAATGAATTTTAACACATTATTACTAATTATCCCACTTTTTATAAGATCACTAGAAAGCCGCCCCGGCTTTGCACGGATGATTTCTGATTTTCGGCAACAACGCAGGTGGCGTTCCAATTGAGTTTTCAAACCATCCGGGGACCTAACCAAATACACAAAAATAAATTCGATTTCGAGTTTTAGCAAGACTGACGGACAGCAATTGATTTTTATATTAGAAAAAATAACTGTATAAGCAAATTTAATACGTTACAATAAAGATGTAATGACCACAGGTGCCAATCTTACCTGTACGTTGTGCGACCTGGTTAGTAAACCGTAGTTATTAGATAATGTTAATAGATGAGGCTCTAGCAACCGATTACTGGCGATACTCATTAAAAAAAAACTTACTGCCCCATTGGTCTAGTCACTATGTGTACATGGGTCTTATTAAAAGTGCTACCAAATGATAAAACACGACTGCTGATCATGAGGAGGAGGAGTTATTGAGTTTTATTGAGTCAAGGGAATCTCCGTTGCTGCTCAGAGTCAGGAAATTGGCAGTATTTAAGCCCTGCAAATTTCCTTCCGGCTGTGTCGGTTTGCCGTCCCATCGGACAATAGAGTAAGGGAATAGAGAGTGCACCTGTGCTTCCTCATAGACTCGGGCAATACAATCATATAAGAAGATAATCGGAACAGAGGTAAAGCTCCATACAATCGCGCAAATCGGTTGCACTACTACAAGTACGTGGGTCATGTGTGCGTGACCTCTGGCCGCTTGTCGCGTACGCGGTGAGACTAGAAGAAACCGGTTACGGTGGCATAGCCAGTGGACAATCTCCAGGGTCAGTGCGACGCACGTTTTTTGTTCTCTTAATTTCAAAGTTGAATATATGAATGTTTAAACGTGGTATTATTAATAATTGTTGTTTATTGTACTGTCCTTATAAATAGTACTAAAAATATATCATTCTTTAACTATCCCAAGGAGTACAATAGGTAAGTAAATATTTGATTGTTACTTTTTTAAGTAAGTCCTTTATTTTATTGCATGATCCTTTTTTAATATGAAATGGTTTTTATAATTCTTTATTTCAGAATGATGATTTTATTTTCAAATCTTTCCAGTAATAAACATACTAAAATAATCAATCAAGAAAAATAATTCTAGTAATAAAGCCATATATTCCTGATTCACATTAATTTTCATCATCGATCTCATTTACTTTTACTGCTCATATGGTGTATATATTATTTTTTAGTGGTTGAAAATTATCATTCACATCTATTTACATATTAGTCAACAGTACCTGGTTGACCGAGCTTTGCTCGGTATTTTTCGCTCGATTTTTTTTTTAATTCGTGTATTTTGGAAATAATATTTAGATACAAATTACATACTGATGAAATATAAATAATATTTTTGATCTTAGTGACATAACAGAAAAAACGGAACTGGTTATTTGAATAAAAAATCATGAGTGCAATTATTTTAAATAAAATTTTCGTGTTTAAAAAAAACTAAAAAAAAGGGCTCGAAAAAATAGATTTTCTCAAAAAAGAAAGGAACATGAAAAAAAAATTAAAAAAAGTCGGTCTGTCGGTCTGGGCTCGAACCTAGGTTTTACGATTCTGTGACCAACCATTATACGAATTAAGCTATTTATAATCGCTAACAATTCGTCAAAATTTACCTTCTTATTCTAACGATATTGTAGCAGTTTTTCTTTGCCTAAAAACACGGACAAAAAGACATTTTCTAAAAATAAATCCTAGCTAGATCGATTTATTATACCCGAAACTCCCTGGACACTAAATTTTATGAAAATCGTTGGAGCCGTTTCCGAGATCCCGATTATATATATATATATATATATATATATATATATATATATATATATATATATATATATATATATATATACAAGAATTGCTCGTTTAATAGTATAGGATAATATCTTCTTTACGATGAATACAAAAACAAATAGGACTCATATGAATGTTGTGTTAAAGAATGTAAAGCTTGAGCATTATAAATGTGAATAACCTAAAAAAACGCATTAAAACAGAAGGGAAGGGAGAAAAAGGAATATACTACACGGTGTTTTTTAAAGTTTTTTTGTTACATACATACACACGTACATACGCACTCACGCCTGTCACCCAGAGGGGTGGGCAGAGACTACAGACTTCCATTTAGCACGATCCTTACACACCTCTCTCACCTCCTCCACATCCAAATACCTACGCATACATGCTCGTTGGTTAAGGGGTTAAGGGTACTCTTCATCATCATCATCATCATTACAGCCCTTCACAAGTCCACTGCTGAACGTAGGCCTCCCCACAAACAAACACCACAAAGCACGGTCCTGAGAAACCTGCATCCATCGACTTCCTGCATGTCTTACCAGGTCGTCACTCCATCTAGTGGGGGATCACCCTACACTACGCCTACCGGTACAAGGCTGCCAGTCGAGAACCTTACTTCCCCATCGGTTATCGGTTCTTCGAGCTATATGGCCGGCCCATTGCCACTTCAGCTTACTTATCCGTTGTGCTATATCGGTCACTCTGGTTTTACTGCGGATATCCTTATTTCTGAGTCTATCACGCAGAGAAACCCTCTCCATAGCTCGCTGAGCGGTCTTGAGCGTCCTCATACGGCCAGCAGTGAAGGACCACGTCTCAGATCCGTAACTCATCACTGGCAACACGCACTGGTTGTACACTTTAGTTTTCAGATATTGAGGTATACCTGACGAGAAGATATGTCGTAATTTCCCGAACGCTGCCCAGCCGAGTTGAATCCGTCGATTGACCTCTCGGTCGAAGTTGAACTTACCTAGTCGGACTTTTTGTTCCAGGTAAACGTACTCGTCAACAGCTTCGAGCATAGTGCTCCCAACAACTACCGGCATAGGTGTGACATGGACATTAAACATGATCTTTGTTTTGTCCATGTTCATCTTAAGACCTATCCGTTGGGAGACACTATTGAGGTCATTGAGCATAGTGCTAAGGTCCTCCAGCGATTCTGCCATAAGGACTATATCGTCGGCAAATCGAAGGTGAGTGATGTACTCCCCATTGATGTTAATACCGTATCCTTTCCAGACCAGTAGCTTGAAAACGTCTTCCAACGCAGCGGTGAAGAGTTTCGGGGATATAACGTCACCCCGTCTTACACCTCTCTGCAGTTGGATAGGTTTCGAACTCTGGTTCTGTACTCATATAGCCATCGTAGCCCTACTGTACAAATACTTCAGCACTTCGATGTACCGACAGTCAACTTGGCTCCGCTGAAGGGACTGTAGCACCGCCCAAATTTCGACGGAATCAAAGGCTTTCTCATAGTCCACATACGCCAGGCAAAGTGGCAGATTATACTCTTTGGTCTTCTGCAAAATCTGCCGCAGGGTATGTATGTGGTCTATGGTATTGAAGCCTTTTCGGAAACCGGCTTTTTCGAGAGGCTGGAAGTCGTCGAGTCTGCGTGAGAGACGATTCGTTATGACTCTCGAAAACAGCACGTAGACGCGGCTCAGAAGGGAAATCGGTCTGTAGTTCTTCAAGAGAGCGTTGTCGCCTTTCTTAAAGAACAAGACCACCGCACTTCTGCTCCACGCTTCCGAAGTAGTGCCACCATGGAGGACGGAATTGAAGAGCTTCTGAAGGACTTCAAGTACCGGTGTTCCACCCGCTTTCAGAAGCTCCGCTGTAATTCCATCCTCGCCTGGGGCCCTGCCGTTTTTAAGGTGCTGGAGAGCCATTCTAGAGCCGCTCAGACTGACGTCCGGGATATCATCGGAATAGTGTCGGGTAAGACTTGCTCTTGGATCGTTACTCACACTTGCGTGTGGCTCCAACGATGATGTGTACAGCTGGAACACGTCGTGCGTAGCTTAAAGATAAAGAAAACCAGCAGCAGTGGGCTCTAGAGGTGGAGAAGCTGGTGCGAAAAGCATGCCGGTCTGTACTTGCACTCATTGAAGGGAACCTGGTGCATACATTCATCGACGGCATCCACGACCTTGAAGTCAGAGCTGCTGTGAGGCTCGGGCACCACGAGACGCTTAAAGACGCCTTGGTCCATGCACTGGAGATGGAAGCCGTGCGGCAGGATCATTGCTCCCTTTGCATCAGGTGCACCATGGCAGAGGACACTCCTTGACGTTGCGGAGTCGTTTCATAAATGTGCAAGAGGTACTTCTAAGATCGTCCATGTGGATCGACTGGCGCGTTATTATGGGGCCGATAATGCTCGGGATGAGCATGCCTTAGGAGGGGGCAGTGTTGCGCGCCTAAGCTGATGTCTGTTACCTGTCACTAGCGCCATCTAGTGTCGGGGAACAGAGCGAGGAGAGCTTTCTAAAAAATGCCACGCATGACCTTTCCACCAACAGTGCCAGCTATTATCGAATAGGAGAACTAAGCTTTCTAAATAACTCCACACTCGAATTTTCTACATCTAGTCGGTTGGGACCGGTATTTGCTGGAGCATTCTGGATGTTTCAGTTTCTGAAAAAGCCTATACAAGGCCTTTGAGGGCCGTGACCGGGCAGTATTGTATTGGCAATTCGAGCGAAGCTTTCGGAGTGAAATAAAGTCGTAAGTGTGAATAATTATTAGTATGATTTCGGTTTTAATTGGTGATCAGTAATTTAAGTATCTATTTTGGTAATTCAATCGGCAGTTTTTGCTGTCACGAACCCTAAGCTCGTAACATTCCATTTACTTCTGCAGCATAAATTTGCTTTGTCACTCTTTCCTCATTCATTCTTTCTACATGACGAAACCACCGAAGCGTTCCTTTCTTAATACTGGTCACAGCATCATCTTGCAAAGCACACTCTTCTTTTATCACACAATTTATCACCCTGTCACTAAGATTCAGCCCTAACATACTCTTCAACCGCATTTCTACTTCATTTATTCTACTCTCGTGCTTCTTCTGCCACTCCCAACTTTCACTACATACGTTAAAGTATGGACTAACACAGCTTGTTGAATTACCATACGTGAATTTTTAACACATTCTGACTTTTCACAATAGACTGTAGATCCCCATTTACTCCATTTCTTGCGTTCACTCGTCGTTTTATATCTTTGCCATATCTCCCATCCCTGCTGAATATACATCCCAAATATACAAACACATCTACTTGCCCGACCAACTCCCCTTCTATTCTCTTCTATTCTCTATTCTTATTTCACATATCGTTTTACTTTCTTCTCTTTCAAAAACCATAACTTTTGTCTTACTTGCGTTCACTTTCATGCCTCTTTTTTTAATGACCTGTTCATTAATGTAAACATCATTTACAACTCGGCCGCCGATGACGCAAAAATAACATGACAATGAAAAGACTTGATCTGTACATGCTTTTCCTTTCTAAATCCCGTGTACACATCCCAAATTTTTCCATAGGTTTCTTTTATAACCCTTTCAATTGATATACACATGTATATTACATAATATACAATACAACTGTATATTATCCGTTATTTCTTGCTTTTTCCTTTAAACTACTTCTTTTACTCTCTTATTTAGATGTCTAAGGACTGCCTTTTTTATTTCAATATCATCATTCGTACCACCGGAATTACCAGCATTTGTTGCTAGTAAATCCAGTCATGTTCTCTTCTTTGCTTCAATTCCAAATGTACCTGATCATCCCACAATAATGTCATATTTTTCCATTTATTCGTTCTCTTACTAACACCACATACTTCGGTAGCTGCATCTACTAAGCCTTTCTCAACATTTTGCCACACATTCTCCTAGTCTAACTCATAACCGATATATCCGTAGCGCAGTGGATTGGCATTGTGGCGCTGAGTGCCGCGAGTTTGAATCCTGCATACAGTTCGAATCCTGCAAAAAATTAATTATTGCTCGCGTTAGCCCTTGTGCAATTTATGTATTTAAATTACCTCCACGACACAGAAAAATATCTTAGTGTCGGGTAACAGTTTTTAAAATTATTAGCTATAGTCCGTCATAGATTAAACACAAAAAATGGTTATTATTGTAAAACAACTTTATTATAATTATTATCCACAACGAGTGATTATTTTATTATATTCTATTCATTTTTTATTCATGAAAAAGTCTTAAATAAAGACTTTTTCATGAATATCGAAATTTTGTGAAACGCTATGCTAACAATATACTTACTTGTATACGTTTGAAATGCGTATGTCGCAAGATATTTAATCCAGTCTTCAGAAGGATCGTAAGGATATACACTTTTAAACGGAAGTGCCAGCTCGCAATCCTGTTTTAATACAAATTTACGAACCAAAACGTTTAGTAAAGGTGCCATCAAATGTAATGAAACCGCTCCTATATTACCGTAGTAAAATACTAAAACAAACATTAATTTATTATAAATGGTGTAAAACATTGAAATATATATAAAAACAGAAGTACATAATGTTATCTCCATTGTTAAAAGCCAAGCACTGGTCAATAAACATAAAAAGGAGCAGAATAAGGTAATCTCCGTGTGTTGACGGTGTAGGAATATCCACTACCCTATATCGGCCCGTGGGTGTCGTAAGAGGCAATAGAATGAAACAACTCAGGCCAGAATGGCCAGCAGAGTCTTCCCAATAATGATAAAAATAAAAAAAAACTACGATTGACAACGGTTGCAAGTGTTAAGACTATGTCAAATATCCCCCTATTAGGCAATCTACGTGGAGACCTATGTTCAGCAGGGGAGTACTGATAGGCAATAACGGTAAATGGATACCACATTTTTGAAAATTTTGCGTTGCAGGATATTTGGGTTAAAGAGAGAGCCAAAACAGCGAATTTAAAAATTGTGACCGTTTGTCTGTCTATGACTATTGTTTATCGCATTTATTTATTTTATTTATTAGAGTAGATAGAAGGCTAAATATTAAGTTATACTGAACACTGTAAAGTAAAGCTCCAGTCTATATTATATTCACAAATAAATGTTTTTTAAAAATAGGAAAGAATATGTAGTAGAGAGTCCAGAAAGATAAGTTATAGTACGATGGTATTGAACGTGGTAGAGCCGTACTGCAACTACATATATTAATTGTATAGTTGTAGCACGAATGGGTCGGCTCGACCGGGGAAAGACCACGCTCTCACTCAGAATGTAGAGAACCGGAGACCCTTTTTACTGGAGAAGAGGCATTGCATCTTAGTTCTCACAGCTGACAACGCATCTGCTTTTTGATTCGCAAACGAGGATAGATGTAAATGTCCATGGGCCACAGCAATCACTGACCATTAGGTGGACTATGTGCCCCTTATCCTATAAAAAAATCGATATAAATCTCTCAGAACTGGATCGGATAACATTCCATCCTTATTCCCCAAAGGTGAAAATATATCTGTGCTTCTCTTTGTTTATGGTTGTTGTGGATGTCCGTGGATTTCAGCAGCTTCTTACCATTAGATGGGCTGTTACTTGGTAACTTCTTTAAAATTTGCCAAGAATTCGAAAGCACATAATGCTTTCGAATTCTTGGTAAATTTTAAAGAAGTTATATTTATGAACCAATTGCCGTTGATATTACTTAATAGGTGACTTCGTAATTTTGACAAAGTTAATAGAAGGCATAATAATTTCAATAATTTAGACTCATTTTTAGCCATGGATAAAACAAGTACACCTAAGTGTAACCTACCGCGATCATCATCATCATCATCATTACAGCCATTCACAAGTCCACTGCTGAACATAGGCCTCCCCCAAAGTACGCCACAAAGCACGGTCCTGAGCCACCTGCATCCATCGACTTCCTGCATGTCTTACCAGGTCGTCACTCCATCTAGTGTGGGGTCGCCCTACACTACGCCTACCGGTACGAGGCTGCCACTCGAGAACCTTTTTTCCCCAAAGGTTGTCGGTTCTTCGAACTATATGGCCGGCCCATTGCCACTTCAGCATACTAATCCATTGGACTATGTCGGTCACTCTGGTTCTACTGCGGATATCCTCATTTCTAAGTTTATCACGCAGAGAAACCCCGAGCATAGCCCTCTCCATAGCTCGTTGAGCGACTTTGAGTGTCCTCATACGGCCGGCAGTGAAGGACCACGTCTCGGTTCCATATGTCCATATGTCATGACTGCATCTAATTGTAAGCGACTAAAACTACATTTGTTCGTGATTTACATGACAATTTTAATTCAATAGGAAACTTGTTTTAAAAATTGCAAAGCTTTATTTTTAAGTTTAAATTGACTTACTTTTCAGAAATAAGTTAAGCTTCTTCATCAATTGTTCCTTCCGCTCGATTTGCTTACTACTTAAATTGAATATTCTCCAGCTTTTACCTAAGTCATTCACTAAAGTAGAAATATCTTTTCTTTTAAAAAATATAATGATTGTTTTAATAACAACTGGAAGATAAAATAAGGATTTATTCTATTTAACTCTTTGTTATTAAGTATATGACAAAAGTTTAATATATCATACCCTCGACAACAATAATATATACAGGAACCATGTAAGCGAATTCAGTAACGTCGATTTCCTCATTGAATATATTAATCATATATATCGACATGCAAATAATGTAGGCTGCCGTAAAAGGAACTAAGTATAAACACTTCCAGTACCTCTTCAGAAATGGCACATCATTATCAAAAAATGTTAAATTCAATTTATCCAGCATTTTGAAACTGAACAAAAGTGGTTGCGTAAATTCAGGATGGAAATTATATAAGTAGTTCATTTTAATTTGTTATCCTAACTTGAGTCCAACTTGATACCTTTATCTAAACGATCTTGATAAATAAACACCTTTGATTGTTGGAAATTTTGGGCAATAGTGAAACGGCTGAATCTTTAGGGATCCCTTGAAACCACTAATAAACCGCTACTACTCACTACAGATAACTAAATCTAAATTTAAAATTTATAGGTTCCTGATTTGTAGGTGGTAAAGCTTATTCTTTCTAAATTTTATTTTATGAAAATCAAATTGAATTTTTAACTACATTTAGTTAATATTCACATATATTTCATCTTTATATTTATTGAACTAATTGTTTTATTAAAGAAGATGTTTTATAAATTTTTGTAACCAAGTCTTCTTTATAACCCTTTACGTAATATTACTGCAGCTTAAACACAATTGTACCTTTATATAGACTGAAAATGCATACTAAATTAATTTGATAATTTATTGGATTTTATTATATGTGTGTGTATTCGCGTAAATATATGACATTGTTACACCTGCTTAAGGCTATAATTTTATTGTCTATTATTTTAATGCAATGTTTTAGTCTCATACATTTGTATTACTAGGTAACCTTGTGTATCAAACACCTTTGATGATTTATTCAAAACACTGCACCTTATAAAATATTCAAGTTACTTTGTAAAAGAGATTTTTTTTAAATAAAACTCTTCCAATTTATAAGTGGCTAAGGGTGGTTTATTCGGTGTACGCAGATTTTTTTAATGTAGGAGTAAGAATGATAAACGAGACCACCTGATTGTAAGTGAATGCGGCCCGTAGACGCCTTATAATACCTTAAGAATCAAAATTCAAGTTATTGTCACCCCTGATGACTAAGGTTGGTTGCGCGAAAAAAAAAACCATTGGATTATTATATTTGACGGTAGAGGTGCCAAGCCGCTTGTTCCTTTCCGACAAAACGATATCATTCATACCCTCCTCGATCCTCCATCGACACATCGGGGTGGTGGGGTGGGAGGGGCAAGAAGATGATTCTAGAATGTCACGTAATCATCGGGGCCGAGGACATATAAGGCACGCGCGACCGTTGCGCGGCCTCTTTCCACCGCAGTCGTCGTTGAAACCACACCGCTAGTAGAAACCGCTTTAGCCTGGAAGCAGTCGAGCTCCAGGAGACCCGCCTCACATCGTGTGAGATATAGTAGCGCACCGCCTCTCTCCGGAGTGTTCCAGAAGAAGTTCCAGAAGTTGCAGCTATAGTGCTCAACAGGATAGAAGAAACCCCGGTGAGTCAACACTCCTTTATTTACTGCCTGATATATAGTTTAACCCGCTCCAATTTTGTTGTTCTCCTAATCAGGCAGGATTCCTTTTCAGCGATTTGGCACAATAATAGTTTAGTTTTAGGGAAGAGCGAGTGCATTATACCGCATGCTATAGTAGTCGCCTTTACGTAAGCGTAGAAGCAACCGCATATACAGTCCACTTTAGTTAATATCTCGCGTAATAGGTTTAAGGTTCGACCGGGGAACTAGACTTCGGCAGCCTTAAACACGTGGCTCCACCATTTTATGGTCACTTCGAGCAGGATTTTGGTCGAATTGTTGAATTAATTAATTAGATAATGCACTCCAATTTATAGAATAGACTTAAATAGTGTTCGTTTAAATTTAAATTTTGATTAGGTACTCGCAAACAGAATTATTCGTTTTATAGCGCTCGTATTTGATTAAATTTAAAGCCTATTAAATAATTGAATCAGTGTAATAGGAACCGTTTGATACGCTTACCCACAATCTTGATAAAATTATTGAGTCTAGCAAATGACGCGTCACCTCGACTCGCTGCGCAGGTGTTCGATTTAATTACGTAATACGGCATACCGAGTGTCCATCCTTTATTGTTTGTGCGTTGTGAGATTAATTGTGATTGATATAACTTTATTATAATAGTTTAAAATGGCAGTTAGTGGAAGTGAAATCAAAATTAAAACGCTTTATGCTAAGAGGGACATACTCTTTTCGCGTATGCAGAATATAAGTGATTATATAAAGAACATCCATATAGAAGCAGTGCGGGAAACTTTTTTGACCGAAATCGAAACGATAGATTCTTTACGAATAGATTACGAAAAAATATTAGACCAAATTAATCATTTGGAATTACAAATCGACCCGAAATACATAGTGAACTACCAACCGCTGCTGGCATTCGAAGATATGTTGTGTCGCGTGAAAAGAATTGTGAGATCCCTATCTCAAAACGAAGCAAAGCCGGAAAAACAGGTACGTCCAAGCGACTCGATTAGGTTGCCGCCAATAGATATTCCGGTATTTAATGGTGATATTAAGACGTGGCCCTTCTTCTTCAGTAGTTTTCAAAACAATATACACAATAACCCATCGTTATCGGACGCCGAAAAATTATATTACTTAATCAGTAAACTTAGTGGCAGGGCACAGTCGATCTGCTCTGGTTTTACACCTACAGCAAACAATTACTTATTAATATTCGAAACGCTTAAAACTAAATATGAAGATAGGAGAATGTAAGCTTCCGAATATTTGAACCAGATATTCGATCTTAAATCTATATCATCCGCGAACATCAACGGCTTAGAGCAATTTCTAGATAAATTTGTGGCATCGGTGGCTGCACTTAAGAATTTGAAATTTAATGATCTTATGGACGTGGTGTTTCTCCATATTGCACTGAAGAAGTTGGACCCCGACACCGTGCGTGCGTTTGAAATGGAGCATCGTAGCTCGGAGATGCCTTCCTTTCATTCATTAGCATCGTTCGTGCGAGATCAAATAAAGGTGATGCAGCGCTCTCCGAACGTTAAACAGGAGATTAAAAGGTGCGTCGACCGTAGACAGACTCAACCATCTAAAATAGCAGGGTCGTTAACTTACGTAACCGCTACGCCAACATCACTCCAGCATACTTGTTTAGTATGTAAAGATAGACACGGTAATTTATATAATTGTGCGACTTTTCGTAAATATTCACCAAGCGAGCGTTATAAATTAGTAAAGACAAACAACCTATGTTTGAACTGCTTAAGCGATAAGCATTTAGTTGCAAAATGCAATTCAAGTTCCGTATGTAGCAAGTGCGCCAGGAAACATCACACGCTATTACATTTTGAAAATAGCAACATAGCGGCGTCAAGTAAAGCGGATAAGGAATTCGCCCCTACTAAGGTCAACGATTCTAGCTGTCGACCTGGTGATGTCGCTCTGTGCTCATTGGCAAATATGGGAGCACAACCTCCTTCAACCGTGTTACTGGGTACGGCACGTATTTTGGTTAGGGATTCGCGTGGAAACGAACAAAGCGTCCATGCACTGCTGGACAGCGGAGCCCAAAATAGCTTTATAACGCGACAATGTTGTCAGCGCTTAGGCTTAGTAATAAATAGGTCACTTTCATGTCCTGTAATTAAAGGCATCGGAGGCACTAGTAAATCGACACAGGGATATATAAATTTAAAAATTTATTCTCGGATAGATCGTAATGTTAACTTTGATATAAATGCACTAGTAGTAGCTAGGGTCACTGAACGGTTGCCAACCGTTTCGGTTGACACCTCGGCAATGATTGAATTTAAGAATTTGACTCTGGCGGACGACACTTACGCCGTTCCTGGAAACATAGACATGCTCATTGGAGCATCGCTTTTCCCTTATCTTTTGTTAAGCAATAAGGTCAGGGGCAACTCTTCGCATACCGCGCCTTACGCACTGGAAACCGTATTGGGCTATGTGACCCTTGGCTCCACCCCCATCATAGATAGTATTTCGGCAACCTCTTATTGTGGTATGGCTGTCGAACCGCTCGAGTCGTTAGTCCGCAAATTTTGGGAGATGGAGGAGGTGAACGTTCCACCCATAGCTAGCTCAGATGATAGGTTATGCGAGGAAATTTACGTCCGCACGACCATTCGTGATCGCGACGGTAGATATAGTGTAGCGCTAACCTTTAAAGGAGATGTTTTATCTCTCGACGATTCGCGTCAAATGGCGGAAAAACGTTTCTACAGCTTGGAGCGTAGGATGCTCGCTTCACCCCAGTTAAAGGAAGCTTACGACGGCGTCATTAACGAATATATAAGAGAAGGTTACATATCACTTGTGGCTTCGAAATTAGATAACTACGAAGACACACCGTCGTATTTCATACCACACCACGGAGTCATTAGAGAGGACAAACTTACATCTAAGTTACGTGTAGTGCTCGACGCTAGTGCTAAAACTAGCACTCACCTGTCGCTTAACGATATCCTCTATAGTGGGCAAAATTTACAGGGCAGTTTATTTAATATAATAGTCAATTTTCGTTTGTTTAGTATAGCACTATCCGCCGATATTCGTCAAATGTTTCTTTGCATAGGGGTCCGTGAATGCGACCGTAGATTCCAACGCATTTTATATCGTTTCAACCCAAAGGAACCTCTAATGGTGTTTGAATTTAATCGCGTTTGTTTTGGTTTAAAGTCGAGCCCATTTCATGCGTTACGCACGGTGAGACAGCTCGCTCACGATGAAGGTCCCTCTTATCCTAAAGCTAAGAGGGCAATTGAGAGCGGATTATATATGGATGATTTTGTGTACTCGGTCGATAGCGTGGAGGAGGCAACCCTAACCACCGCCGAGGTTATAAGGCTCATGAAATCGGGTCAATTCGATCTTGTGAAGTGGACTAGTAATTCGCGTCCGGTTTTGGATACAATCCCACTATCACACCGTCTTTCGGCGATAAAGGAATTCGACGATTCTGATACACACAAGGTGCTCGGTCTATGTTGGTCACCAGAGTCCGACGTGTTTAGCCTTAAGGTAAATCCGCCCGTAGAGAAATGCACAAAGCGCACAATACTGTCATGCGTTGCTAGATTATGGGACGTCATGGGTTTCGTAGCTCCGGTGGTATTATACGCTAAGCTTTTAATTAAAAAACTTTGGTTATTGGAATGCGACTGGGATGACTCGCCGCCTGACAGCATTGTTCGGTTGTGGCAGCGCTTTAGAGAGGAACTTCCTTTATTAAGAGAAATTAAAATACCGCGTCATATAAACGTAGATAGAAGTAGCGCCATAACAGTCGTTGGGTTTGCAGACGCCAGCGAGAAGGCTTACGGGGGCGTTGTATATTTCCACGTCCAGAATAATGGTAGAAATTCGATTAGCCTCATTGGTTCTAAGTCGAGAGTCTCCCCCCGTAAGGTTGTCTCTCTGGCGCGCTTAGAGCTTTGCGCAATATTAGTACTCACCAAGCTTATTACCGCAGTTATCAGCGCATGTAGGGATAGAGTTCACATAGAAAGGATATTGGCCTTTTCCGACTCCACCGTCGCCTTATGCTGGGTTCATTCTTCACCCCACCGTTGGGATACGTTTGTTGCGAACCGAGTGGCCAAGATAGAAGACGAGTTAGAAACGCGGAACTTTTATCACGTGTCCGGTACGGAAAATCCCGCCGATTGTCTATCCCGTGGACTCACCCCGATGCAAATAATGGACCACCCGCTTTGGTTCCACGGACCTGCTTGGGTTCACTTGGATCCCTCGCAATGGCCAATAACCGACTTCGAACCTTCGTCAGTGTCACAACCGCCGGAAGAGAAGAGACACGCTCTAGTGGCGAACGTTTCGAGTGAGGTTTCTCCAATCATTGCTTTGGCGAACCGCTTGTCCTCTTGGTCGAAATTATTGCGTAGCGTAATTTACGTTTGTCGATTCGCAAAGCTGTTACCGCGACGTTCGTATGTCTTAGCATCCGATTACAACTATGCCGAGTCGCTAGTATTGCGTGAACTTCAACGTGCGCACTTCTCTGAAGAAATTAGAAGATTACAATCGAATAGAGCTTGTAGTCGCGCCTTTCAACGCCTTAAGCCATTTTTACAGGATGGGATTGTAAGGGTGGGTGGACGCTTGTCCAACTCGCAATTGAGTTTCGACCAACGGCACCCTATTGTTTTACCGCGTAAAGACCATATCATGAACTTATTAGTCGATTACCATCATAAATTGAACTCGCACGCTGGCCCCGACTTGTTGATGTCGATTTTGCGTCAGAATTATTGGATTCTTTCTGCACGTAGTTTAATACGAAATCGGGTGCACCGATGTATAGCTTGCTTTCGGGCACGCCCCAAGCCGTCATTTCCGGAAATGGCGGAACTTAGATCTTGTAGAGTAATACAATCAGTAAAGCCCTTCACGCACACCGGGTCTGATTTCGCTGGTCCGTTTAAGGTCACGCTCACTCGCGGGCGTGGTATAAGATCCACAAAGGCTTACGTCTGCATTTTCGTATGTCTAACTACTCGAGCGGTGCATATAGAACTCGTTGGTGATCTAAGCACAGCAGGCTTAATGGGTGCATTTAAAAGATTTCTTTCCCGCCGTGGCCCTGTAAGTAGATTGTATTCGGATAACGGTACGAACTACGTCGGTGCAAAACGTATTTTATCGGAACTACATGAGCTCTTAGCTAGCAAATATTATAATTCGGAGTTCGCTCACATTCTAGCCGAGAACCGCATTGAGTGGTCTCTGAACGTCCCAGCCGCGAGCCATTTTGGGGGCAATTGGGAGACTAATATCAAGAGTCTAAAGAGTCATTTATACCGAGTAATAGGAGATCAAATTTTGTCCTTCGAAGAGCTAAGTACGGTGCTCGCTCAAATTGAATGCGTAATGAATAGTCGCCCACTTTGTCGTACGTTGTCTAGTGACCCCTCGGAACCGCTGGCTCTAACTCCAGCACATTTTTTGAATTTAACGCCTTTAAAGTATTTGCCAGCCGCAGGTATGGATGAGAACAGACTTAGCATTTCCGCACGCCACAAATTATTAGATCGGTTAGTGCAATCGTTTTGGAAGCGATGGAGGATGGAATACTTGCATACTTTGCAGTCTCGGCAAAAATGGAACACAGCAACTGAGCCTTTAGCTGTAGGAACTGTAGTTGTGCTCACCAAAGAGAATACGCCGCCTCTCCACTGGCCGTTAGGAATTGTCGAAGAGGTCTTTCCCGGTTCCGACGGAGTAGTTAGGATAGCTCGCGTTAAGACCACGGTTGGGTCTTACTTGCGTCCGGTTGTCCGTTTGTGCCCCCTGCCTCTTCCATAATTTAAATTAGCTTTCTAGATTAAATTGTAGTTGAATTTAAGTAATCTTAGCGTTAGTTAGTTATTTTGTTAGTTGATCTTAGCTCTAGTTGTATTAGTTAATTTTGAAGGAAATCCTTCAAGGGCGGGGGAGATGGTTGCGCGAAAAAAAAACCATTGGATTATTATATTTGACGGTAGAGGTGCCAAGCCGCTTGTTCCTTTCCGACAAAACGATATCATTCATACCCTCCTCGATCCTCCATCGACACATCGGGGTGGTGGGGTGGGAGGGGCAAGAAGATGATTCTAGAATGTCACGTAATCATCGGGGCCGAGGACATATAAGGCACGCGCGACCGTTGCGCGGCCTCTTTCCACCGCAGTCGTCGTTGAAACCACACCGCTAGTAGAAACCGCTTTAGCCTGGAAGCAGTCGAGCTCCAGGAGACCCGCCTCACATTGTGTGAGATATAGTAGCGCACCGCCTCTCTCCGGAGTGTTCCAGAAGAAGTTTCAGAAGTTGCAGCTATAGTGCTCAACAGGATAGAAGAAACCCCGGTGAGTCAACACTCCTTTATTTACTGCCTGATATATAGTTTAACCCGCTCCAATTTTGTTGTTATCCTAATCAGGCAGGATTCCTTTTCAGCGATTTGGCACAATAATAGTTTAGTTTTAGGGAAGAGCGAGTGCATTATACCGCATGCTATAGTAGTCGCCTTTACGTAAGCGTAGAAGCAACCGCATATACAGTCCACTTTAGTTAATATCTCGCGTAATAGGTTTAAGGTTCGACCGGGGAACTAGACTTCGGCAGCCTTAAACACGTGGCTCCACCAAAGGTGTTACCTCGTTACTAGTAAATAGGGCCTCCGATTCTCTACACTCACCAATCAAACAAATAAAAAACAGCAATATTATATTTTTACCCTATGAGAGCGTTGTCATTCTCTTGTCGCGACAATGAATTCAATTTATTGCCATAACAAAGTCGATCCAAATCGGTATTAAAATCACCCATGATAATACAATGATTGTACCCAGCAAGAATATTGTCAAAAGCACTTTCTAAAGTGGCGAAGTAATTGATAGAAGGAGGACAATATGCTACTCCAAGTATTACTCTTATGCCTTTGACATACAGCTCCAAAAACAAAAATTCCGGAGAAGCCGAATAAGGTGAAAGTGATGCCAAAATAATCTTTTATGCTATGGACAAGTGCAGATATATAGCAACATCGCCCCCAAGAGGGGGCGGTGTTGCTGTAATATAATAGTAAAGGATTACCGACTTGATCATTTCTGATGAATACAAAACCAGGAAGTGGATACAATGCTGAATGTAAACATGGCTTCAGCCAACTTTCGGATATTAAGATAGCACGAATAAATTGAGATGTAAATGTTGTTTCAAACTCCGAAAAGTTACAAGGAATGCTTTGAGCATTTATATGACAAATATTTAAAAAAAATATTGCCGGACAGAAATGATTCAATCAATTGTGCATTTAAATAATCCGTGATACTATTATTAAAATCATTACACGATAAGAATGAAAGAGCTGAGCTGTTAACTGAATAAAGTGACTCATTTTCAGCCATAATAATGTGCAAAAAATATATAGATGATATACATGTAAAATAAGTGAATAAATATTATATCTAAACAGCATAAGAATAATAACTATACACTATTAAACATTAATTATAAAAAGAATATTAATATGCCATATACCACGTGGAAGTAAATCTAAGATATAGACACCACAAGCAAAACGTAGTCAAATTGCTGATAACAGAAAACATCAAAAATCTTAAACAAGTGACAAAATAAGGTAAATTATAGACATTATAAGTACCCGTAGATTAAAAATAAATTTGAATTTCAACTTAATCTTAAAACTTAAATAACTGTAAAAAAACATAATTACAATATATGCTATTTCACTAATTCCAGCAGTATAAATTTAAAAAAAAAATTAAGTACATATAATGATATCCCAATTGCTTAATATATAAATTATTACTATCACTGAACATTTTAAAAACCTTTAATTGGTTGTATGTTTTAAGGTTCTGAGTCTGAGTCTGGTCTGAGACAACATTGACAAAGAGCAGTAAAAACAAATGTGATGCTTGTTTAATATTGTTACTGATTATGTTCAAAAATTAATTAAAATTATGTGAATAATTTGTTTCATGGTAAATATATAAACAGCACTACAAACATACAAAGTTAAAAATCACATTTTAAATAATTAAACAATACTACACACTAAAACAAAGCAGAGTAACCTCAAGTTGCTGTAAAAAGGTGTGGTGTAAACAGAACCTAATCTTTATTCTTAATAACATTTCTTATCTATTATCAATAAAACAACTAGTAATTTACAAAGTATAAAATATAAGTTTAGGATTATTATGCTGTATGATAAATCTTATATATCTGTAATAAACAACAAATACGAGTATAACCCATAAATTGTTAATGATTGTAATGTGGAACATTGAACTAAAAGTTAAAAAAAGTAAAATTAAGTAAAGACAGACCAAAATTAAAATAGATTAGGATTTTATACTTAGTACTCATCATGCTGTATGGTAAATATTATATCAAATAAAAAATGATCTTATAGGTCTCTTTTACCTATAAGATCATTGTCTGTAATAAACAACTAATATAACCTATAAACAGTTATTGATTGAAATGTTGAACATATGAACTACAAGTTAAAAAAATTAAAATTAAGTAAAGACATACCAAAATTAAAATAGATTAAGACTTTATGCATATTGTTACGCGCTCAAGTCGACGACACAACTAGCGCCATCTAGTGTCAGGAACGAGAGCGAGGGGAGCTTTGCAGAGAATGACATCACAAATCTCTCAACCAACAGCGCCATCCGAAGAATTAAGTTTCTGGAAAGTCTGCACTCACACACTCGTCCCTTTGCGCGTATTTGCTTGAATGTTTGGGATGCTTCTTTGCTAATTTAAATAAATAGGCGCTGCAAGATGCGATCGAGGCAGAGTTGAACTCGGCGACACAAGCGAAGCTTCGGAGCGGAATTAAGTGAATTAGTGTGTTTAATTATTAGTGTTTTAACTTTAATTTGTGTAAAGTAAATTAAAGTGTTAATTTAGGTAATTCTATCGGCAATTTTTATTGTCACGAACCTCAAGCTCGTAACAATTGGTGTCAGAAGTGGGATAAAATAATGCCGATTTTACCTAAGGAGGAAACGGAGGGTGTCCGTACCCGAAATCAACGCCAGCAGGAGACGGACCAACGAAGATTTGGTGGTGCAACGCCGCAGATGTCGGAGGGCCAGCGGCCGGCAACGGATGCCGGTCCGTCAGTAGCTCCTGCATCGGCAGAACCTGATTTAGGCGCCCTGATGGTGATGCTGCAGGAGCAGGCCCGCCGACAGGAGGAGCAGGCTCGTCGACAAGAGGAGCAGGCTCGCCAGCAGGCGGAACAGGTCCGTCAGTTGAAAGAGCAGCTGCAGAGCGGACAGGAGGAACAGGTTCGTCAGTTGAAAGAGCAGCTTCAGAGTGGACAAGAGGAACAGGCCCGCCGACAGGAGGAACAGATGCTCCTCATGAAGGACCTTCATGCTACCTTTGGGAAAGAGATAAGGGAGGTGAAGGATAGGGTTGCTCAACATAACAACCGCCTGGTGGAAGCTGAAACCCGAATCGAAGAACATGAAACCCGAATCAACCATGTGAACAATCGGGTTGACAACGTGATGGCTGACGTGAAGAAAACGCTGAACGACCTCAAACTTGGGGATGGAACTACAGCTCCCGTAGTAGCTACAACACCTTCGCTACGTGGATTCAAAGTGCCGCCGTTCGACGGGACCTCTTCCTGGTCGGCCTACAAAATCCAGTTCGAGGCCGTCATGGAGGCCAACGGCTGGAATAAAAGCCAAGCCATGACTGCACTCACCCTAGGCCTGCGCGACCAAGCCTTTACTGTGTTGGAAGCTCTCGGTAAGAAAGTGACCTACGAGCAGCTTCTTGAGGCCTTGGAAGCGAGATATGGTGACGCTCATCTGGAACACGTCTTTCGCGCGCAGCTTAAAGATCGCGTGCAGCGAAGCAACGAAAACCTGCAGCAGTGGGCCCTTGAGGTGGAGAAGATGGTTCGAAAAGCATACCGGTCTGTACCTGCGCTCATTGATGGGAACCTGGTGCAGACATTCATCGACGGCATCCGCGATCTGGAAGTCAGAGCTGCTGTGAGGCTCGGGCACCACGTGACGCTTAAGGACGCCTTGGCCCATGCACTGGAAGTGGAAGCCGTGCGGCAGGATCATCGTTCCCATCGCGTCAGGGAGGTTGCAGCAGCTACAGTTCGCGACCGCAACAAAGGATACAGCCCAAGGTGCTATGGCTGTGGGGAAAAGGGCCATCTTCGATCCAGCTGCCCTAAGCGAACCGTGGAAAGGAGAGTTGATCGACCTCGAGAGGGTAGTGCAGCTAACGGCACCGCCTGGCGGCGACAGGATCATCGTTCACCTCACGCTAGGGAGGTTACAGCAGTTACGGTTCGCGACCACAATAAAAGATACAGCCCTAGGTGCTATGGCTGTGGGGAAAGGGGCCATCTTCGGTCCAGCTGCCCTAAGCACACCCTAGGAAGGGAAGGTGAACGGTCTCAGAAAGGAAGTGCGGCTAACAGCACCGCCTAGCAGCAGCAGGAATACGACTTTACTATCAGACAGATCAGGAAATCTCACGGCAACGCAGATGTATTGTCAAGAAGACCTTGTCCTAAAGATTGCAACCACTGTAGTAGGCAAGAGAGTAAGGAAGTGGTATCCGTGAGGATGCTCAGGACAGACCACCTCAGCAACGGGTGGAAGTACAGCCTACGAAATGCACAGCAGGAAGATCCGGACATCAAGACGATTCTGGGATGGATGAAGGCCCGTGCTACCAAGCCTAAGTGGAGGGACGTCTGAGCGATGAGTTCAACCACGAAAAGCTATTGGGCCCAATGGGACAGCTTGCTGCTTGAGGATGGAGTTCTGTGCCGTAAATGGGACAATGGTCGAGGAGACAGCTGTCGTTTGCAAATGGTTGTCACTAAAGCTTAAGTGCCGAATGTTTTACAGCTGTGCTATAATGGTCTTTCGAGAGTCCATCTGGGAGTTAAACGAACTCTACTGAAGGTCCGAGAACAGTTTTACTGGTTCCATTATCGTGACGATGTGGAGGATTGGTGTCGTACATGTACAAGTTGTGTGGCTCTGAGGGGACCTCAGACACGGAGTAGAGGAGCATCGAAATTGTACAATGTTGGTGCACCACGGGATCGAACATCCCTTGACATTGCGGAGCCGTTACAGAAAGGCGCAAGAGGAACTCCTAAGATCGTCCATGTGGATCGCTTGGCGCGTTATTATGGGGCCGATAATGCTCGGGACGAGCATGTCTAAGGAGGGGGCAGTGTTACGCGCTCAAGTCGACGACACAACTAGCGCCATTTAGTGTCAGGAACGAGAGCGAGGGGAGCTTTGCAGAGAATGACATCACAAATCTCTTAACCAACAGCGCCATCCGAAGAACTAAGTTTCTGGAAAGTCTGCACTTGCACACTCGTCCCTTTGCGCGCATTTGCTTGAATGTTCGGGATGCTTCTTTGCTAATTTAAATAAATAGGCGCTGCAAGATGCGATCGAGGCAGAGTTGAACTCGGCGACACAAGCGAAGCTTCAGAGCGGAATTAAGTGAATTAGTGTGTTTAATTATTAGTGTTTTTAACTTTAATTTGTGTAAAGTAAATAAAAGTGTTAATTTAGGTAATTCTATCGGCAATTTTTATTGTCACGAACCTCAAGCTCGTAACAATATTATTTATGGCAATAAGTGGACTAAACTGAGGTTTACAAAATCATACTATGTATAGTCGCTCATCACAAAGTAATTAGACACCTAGAACCACAAATCTACTTCTTAACTATAAGTCGCCGTGGTCTTTTGGAGTGGTCAATATAAGCCACAGCAGTTACTGTGTGTTGGACTGTTTCATGTATGGTTATCACCAGATGAGCCATGCAGTCTTTGCTTATCTTTCTCATTGCTTTTAGCGGCACACATAGTCACTGAAACAGTATTGGGGTATTTGACTATTAAAGCATCCAATTTTTCCATTGTGATAATCATATTATGACCACCAGTATGCTTAACATAAACTACACCATCATGAGTCCATACATTCTTAACTCCAAAATGTTTTCTGTTGTGGCTGTTCTGTGAATTGATTGCCACACCCAAGTAAAATTCACAAACGGATGTAGATGAGCCTTATAGTTTAGTTTTTGATCGCCTCACTTCCAACTTTGTATGGTGATTCTGAAAGAATACAAAAACAGGTCTAACATGATCATTCTGCTGAACACCAAGTCTATAACACTTCTCAATATAGGTTGCTGTAATATGTGGTAGACCCATCTAATTGTTTATTAAATGAATTATTTGATCTCCTGTACCGGTATCAGATGCCTCAGGTAGTTCATAAAAAGAACGAGTTTTTAAAGGCATAAAACTCTTCTTTTAACTGTGTTAATGTTAAATTATTTGGAGTGGATGCGTCCTTCAAGCGTCTTTCAAAATCAGCCATTTTCCACCACCAGCCTTCTTTCAGTTCTTTTTGCATATTTATTACATCGGACACATTTGCCATTGTTGACGTATAGCGAATTTATCGATGTGTAAAAACAGTGAAAACAAGTAGTACTTTTAAACTGTCATTATTATGCAAATAACAATACAAGATTTTTTATAGGATAAGGGTGACAAACGAGTACACATTCCACCTGATGGTAAGTGAATGCTGTGGCCCGTAAACATCTACATTTAACCTCGATTAAGAATCAAAATGCAGATGCGGTGTCATCCTTGAGGACTAAAATGGAATGCCTCGATTCCAGTAAAACGGGTCTCCAGTTCTCTACACTCACCAAACGAAACAGCACCATTAAGCTGATATTTTACGCTGGTGTTCTGTGTGAGCGTGATCCTTCCCCAGTCGAGCTGACCAATTCATGCTACAAACCATAATATAGCTGCAGCGTGGCTCTACCCAGTATATTACCAAGTAATATACTTGGTAGAGCTTTTATGCTATTTTATCTTTGTTATGAATTAAAATATAATAAAATTACCAGAGCACTAAGATTTTGTTGTTACTTATTTAACACCTACAGTTAAAAAGTAAAGTAAAGTTACAGTCTATATACGTCCCACTGCTGGGTACAGGCCTCCCCTCATTTCTGAGAGGGTTTTAGGGCAAGGAAGTGTCCGCCACGCTGCCCCAATGCGTGATGGCGAACTTCACATGTCTTCGAAATATTTTTTTTCTTATTCCTCAGACATGCAGGTTTTCGACTGATTTAACCCCTACCCACCAAAAGTTTCATGCTGGTATTCTGTGAGAGCGCGGTCTTTCCCCGATTGATTCCAAGTACAATATACCACGTTCGTAATTTTGGGAAAAATTGCTACACAAATTTGGTTAAATTTCAATTGATTGTAGCTGGGCGGGTTTATTAGTATATAATATTATTTTAAATCGTTTTTCAATATTATTATTCCACTAATATTGTACTAAGATGTGCAATGTGAATTTATAGCTTGAGTTAAGCTGAAAATTATTGCAATGCAATTGGCAAAGGACCATTGAAGCCTGATTGTTGTGCTAACAATAAATTTCCCGATATATTGACGATTTGTTAACTGTGAAGATATTTAGTATACAATAACTATTCTTTGTTATCTGCAGGTAACTGGATAAAACATTTAAAATCTAAATACATCATATTCACCAACGATTCCACGAGCCGTACAAAGTCGTTGGGGAAGTAAATAATACTCTAATTGACTATTCATTGATAACTCGACTATTAAAACTCGAATAATTTGTATAGAATCAAAAAAAATTGTAAAAACATCCATTATCTATTATAACTAGGGCCCGGATTAATATGTAAATCCATATTTTTATTTGAAATGGCTTTTGTTCTTAATTATATTTTCTACATAAATTATGATATTTAGATCAAGAAAATGCATTTTCTATTTTCCATATTTTTCCATATTTTAAGTATAAATCCATATTTCACAAGAAATTAAGTAAATTTATCCATATCTTCATTATTTTATGTTAGATGAATCAGCAGCTCTGTAAAATACCCAAAAATGAGTTTTGCGCCAAGATGACAGCGGTCACTGAATCGCGCTCGCGTCACCCGCCCCGCACCGCCTTTCCTCACCTGACTCGTGCGTCGTGCGTGCCCCATAGAGGTGGGTCGTCGACGTAATTTTCTTTAACGAAACTAGACCGTCTATTGCCGTTTATCGACTAGGTGATCAACTAGTTGAATTCGTCGACTAGTTAACGCGATAACGGCAGACGTTCAATCGATTAAAGCGCGGTGTCTACGGGCGCAACGCAACGACGACGGTTTTGCCCACTATTCGTCAGTTGAATGAACGGCAAAGTTAGTTAAAATTCAAAGAAATTTGATTTGAGCACAAGGCACTCTGACGGTGTGTGTGGTGTATAAATACCTACTATCGAATTTTACAATCAATCGATTTAAACTTCCCTTCGTACTTTTCCAGGCTTAGGACTAGTGAATAAGTTTTTAAAAGATTTTACTACTATCGTATTTCAGGCGTATTTAGAAGATCAACTGATTTTATGTACATATTTAATTATTTACATTTTTTATTTAAATATTTTTATGGATAGGTGTTTAAGGAATATTTTTATTTGCTTTTTTTTTGTTTTCGTTTTTTATTAATGTATGTACAGAATAATCACATAAATTATTTTATAAATGAATTAAAAAACCTCTCCTTTTTTTAATCTCTCCTCAGGTGTATTTACGTTTAGGACATAATTTGCTCAACTTTGCTTGTCGTTAGTCTCGTTCGCCTTTCATTAATTAAAACATTATAAGACCTGCTTTAGAAAACATCCGTTCGCAAGGAACAGATGTTGCTACAATGTTACAATGGATTACAAATATTTTTTTTTATAAGACCTGCTTTAGAAAACATCCGTTCGTAAGGAACAGATGTTGCTACAATGTTACAATGGATTACAAATATTTTTTTTAATTTGGGTGGACGTAGGTAAGTATTGGTGTTTTCTCCACCATTCAAGGGGGCACGCCAAATGTCCTCTCTGGTCCTTTCTTGGAAGAATTTCTTTAGCTTTGACCTTGCGGCGCGAGTCGACACACTAATTTCAAATTTCTAAACAACGGCAACGTTTAGGCACGGTAATATTATCTAGTTTAGGTAAACAATAGTCCGCCAGACCGTCGACATACTCTTTCACGCAATATCAGAATGCTCTTGCCTTTTCACTCAAACAATTCTATTAAAAAAGAAATATTAACTCCTATGTTATATACTTAAGGTTTAAATTGGTTTGTACAATGATACTAATTCAACGAACGCATGCACTTATATTAACCGGGTATGTTTACGGCGTCGTCGTCGCATTGTTAGTAGATAAGAACGCTGTGGACTCTCAGTTTAGCCGTCTATGAATTCGACTAGATAACGAATGAACTGTAGACCGTCGAAGCGTCGATTGAACGTAGACCGTCTATTTAAACCGTTCGTTGATTCAACGCCCATTACTAGTGCCCCACAGTTCGTAAGTGACGCTCGTAATTGCTTGCCGTGTCGATTTGTCGCGTGTGATTGTATTTTGTTACTTACTCGCATTGCAAAAATGCCTAAGGATAAGCAACCATTGCGGTTCAAATTGGAAAAGTATATCGAAGATTTCCCAAACCAATGCCTAACTACAGATGGAAAAGTACTATTTTGTAATGCTTGTGAAAAATCTATATCCACCGAGCAACGTTTTTTGATATCACAACATGTGTCTACTGTTAAACACAAGCAAAATATTACAAGAAAGAACAAATTTAAGCAACAATTTTTTACTGATGCAGTCGCGAGCAGCTCCCAAAGTTCTACTTTCTCGAAAGAATTATGTGAAGCTATGATATGTGCAGATATACCCTTATGGAAATTGAATAATCCTACTTTTAAACAATTCCTGGAAAAATACTCTGGCAAACGCATTCCTGATGAATCCACACTTAGAAAAAATTATGTGTCTGGTATTTATGAAAATTGTTTGGCTTCGATTCGTGAATATATAAAGGATGGCCCTATATGGGTTGCCATTGACGAAACTACAGATTCTCAAAACCGATGCATTGGCAATGTGATTATCGGACGTCTAGATGAAGAAAATGCCAGCAAATCCTTTTTATTAGCATGTGAAGAACTTCCTAAATGCAACCACCAAACGTCAGCAAAGCTTTTTAATGATGCAATGAGTGTTTTGTGGCCTGATGGAGTTAAACATGAACAAGTTTTCTTGTTACTTAGCGATGCTGCTCCTTATATGGTAAAAGCTGCAAGTGCCCTTCAAGTTTTGTATCCAAAAATGATTCATGTGACGTGCTTAGCTCATGGTATAAATAGATTAGCTGAATGCATAAGGTCTCTGTTTAAAAATGTTGACAGTTTAGTATCAAACGTAAAGAAAATTTTTTTGAAAGCACCAAGCAGGATCTCAAAATTTAAAGAGATGTATCCCGACATTCCTTTACCACCAGAGCCAGTGCTGACTCGCTGGGGAACTTGGCTGACAGCAGTTGAATACTATACCCAGTATTACACTGAAATCAAAACTATTATTTTTGAATTAGAGAACGAGGCTGCTGCTATTTCAATCTCAAAAGAACTTCTCGAACATGACACTCTACGTAACGATTTGCTTTACATAAAAAGCAATTATTGCTTTTTATCACACGAGATAAAGGCACTCGAAAATTCTTCTACTTCTCTAAATGATAATTTGAAGATTATCGAAAATATCGAAAAAAAAGTTTTAGCATCAGAAGGTCCCGTTGCTGAAGTAGCGAGGCAAAAATTAAGCTACGTACTGGAAAAAAACAAAGGATTTAATACCCTAAAGAAAATTAACAGCATGCTGTGTGGAACATTAGAAGGCACCATAGATGTACCCTACTCACTTGAAGAATTATGCAAATTTAAATATGCTCCAATCACATCCTGTGATGTTGAAAGATCATTCAGCCAGTACAAGGCATTGTTTCGTCCGAACAGAAAGGGTTTTAATTTTGAAAATTTAAAGAAACATGTAATTGTATACTGTAATTCAAATAATAATGAAACAGAAGCGAAGTAAAATTGTATTTTTTTTGTTTTCCTTAATAAAAAGTCGATTTAATGTACAATGTCGTTATCTTTTATTATACATATTTTTCCCATATTTGAGGATTTTCAGTCCATATTATATGTACATATTTTGATGTTTTCAATACATATTAATCCGGGCCCTAATTATAACCTATAAAAGTCTACTAGTCAACATAGGTCAGACATTTTCCATCGTTGACACGCTTGCCAGGTAGGATGATAACCGTGTTGTTGATTTTATTTGAAGAACTGATATAAGATGATAGATAATAGAGTTTCAATCTTTTAATTGCTCTGTGTATAAATTTCAAACCTGTATTTGTTTTGGTTAGTATAACCAATATACTGTAAAATGGTAAATTATATCTTCCTAGATATCCTTATCTACCTTATACTTGGCATATTCGCTTTAAATATGAACGTAAATCATACATTATATAACTGTATTGACCACCTGTAATATTAAAGTTTTGTGGCATTATATAAGAGAGAAGAGAGCAAGATAAGAATTTATCCATGTAAATAATTGATTAAAGTCCGAACTTTTAGTTCTTACATTACCGAGCGCAAACACTTATTCAGGAATGCAGTTTATGTTTTACTGGTGTTTTCTTTTAATTTCTGTGTTTAAATTTTCATCTTCAACAGCATTGGCACGTGCATCAGTATTTTATGACACGTGGTATTACGTTTTTGAAAAATTTGAGGGAAATTAAAATTGTTTTGATATGTTTAGACCTCCAATAAATTTATTTACTTACTTTCTTTCAATATAAAAAATTTACCCGTAAAAGTGAAGTGGTAGGAAACACCATTAACCAATATTGTTTTTCGTTGATATATATCAACGAATGTATATTTTTATACATATATATATATATATATATATATATATATATATATATATATATATATATATATATATACACAACATGTAACATAAATAACGCACATCCTAGAAGTAGTTTGTTCAGATTCGTTTACTGAATCGATTCCTATCATTTTTAATATGGGTAATTTTTAATTCCAAAAATAATTAAAACTACGTAAATTACAGTCACACTAAATCTGTACAGTCAAAGCAAACTGAAATGGACCGTAATCTAAGGCAATAAGAATTTTAAGAGTGCAGTTTTATTTGTATTATTACTAAGTACCCGGTTGACCGAGCTTTGCTCGGTATTTTCCGCTTGATTTTTTTTAATTCGTGTGTTTTGGAAATTATATTGAGATACAAATTACATACTGATGAAATATAAATAATATTTTTTGATCTTAGCGACATAACAGAAAAAACGGAACTGTTTATATGAATAAAAAATCATGAGTGCAATTATTTTAATTTAAATTTTCGTGTTTTAAAAAATACTAAAAAAAGGGCTCGAAAAAATAAATTTTCTCAAAAAAGAAAGGAACTTGAAAAAAAAATTAAAAAAAGTCGGTCGTTCGGTCTGGGCTCGAACCGGGGTTTTACGATTCTGTGACCGCCCATTATACCAATTAAGCTATTTGCAATCATCAACAATCTGTCAAAATTTACCTTCTTATTCTAACGATATTGTAGCACTTTTTTATTTCCTAAAAACACGGACAAAAAGACATTTTCTAAAAATAAATCCTAGCTAGATCGATTTATTATCCCCGAAACTCCCTGGACACTAAATTTTATGAAAATCGTTGGAGCCGTTTCCGAGATCCCGATTATATATATCTATATATATATATATATATATATATATATATATATATATATATATATATATATATATATATATATATATATATATATATATATATATATATATATATATACAAGAATTGCTCGTTTAATAGTATAGGATTCTGTCATTCAATAAAAATAAAGAAAAGTGAACTTTATTTCAAGCAAGTTAAAGTCTTTGCGTTCGTGGATTTGTACTGTGACCACATTCTTCCGGAATTAGTATAACCAATTTGATAAATAATCAGTGTATAAAAATGTTTAACTAAAAATTCAGTGTACGTATTTTGATTATAACATAATATACTAATTGCGTTGTCTGAGGGTGTGCGTTAATTGCTCTCAGGTTTAAAAATTACGTAATCGACAGAAAGCATTCATTGCACATTTCTATTCATTGCTCTACTATCAACGTAGAAGAAAGACGGAAAGTGTCATTACTTAGGAAATATTACCTACATTTATTAGGAAATATTACCTACATACCAGGACTTTAGAATAGCTTTTACCTATAGCTCCGTTTCCTTTTAACAAAATCCTGACGAACTTTTTATTACAGAAAACTTTAAAGTTGCAGACCGCTATTCTGCAATACGAAGTGTATTGCAGTGTAATAGAATATATTAAAATACTTGTTTTGTCCATTTAAAACGTTTAACGTTAAACAAATAACAGTTATTGTGCCCAATCTATTATAGAGATAATAATAGATTAGGCTCAATACAGCAAGAAACGATTAATACAAATTATTTTATCTATAAAATATTTATTTTATCCAAATTAGTGTTAACTTTAGCCAAATTACAGACATTAAAATACTTTTTATTGAGTTCTTTGATACAAAAAAACTCCTATCCTACTAGTAGTAACTGTCCTACTATCCTACTTTCTACTGCATATAATATTATAAATGTGAAAGTGAGTTCGGATGTTTGTATGTAAAGGTAAGGCTCAAGCACGCAATAACTACTAAACGGAATTTGACAAAGGAGACGGTCCGTATGAAGCGCAGGCCTGGTTTTGTACAAGTAGGGAAATAAATTAAAATTATAATATATTACATTACTTTTGGTCATTCAAATCCACGAATTTGCCTTTATTTCAGTGGTATTAATATTTTATTCTTACCTAAAACTGCAACACTATATAATGGCGAATTGATGTCGTTTTGACGTTTGCTGTCAACTGCCATGAGGTTATTGATGCCTAGTGATACAAAATATGATTCTACAGATGTCCGATATCAACGATGTCAAAATTTCGCTCTCTCAATCATGAAGTCCATAAAACAAAAGCCGAGTCAAACAAGCAATAACAGATCCAAATTCCAAATTTAAAAAAAAAACTAATCGCCAAAGAAATCCAAAACAAACACAATACCTAAACGCATTGATGAGTTCACAACTGCACGAACAAGATCGGAATAAAAAAATATCACACTACCTTCATTTTTTCATGAATCAAGTCACTTTTTAAATACATACATAATTTTATTAATGGAAGGGATCTCAATTTTTGATGATTTTACCATCTTGTAAAATCATCAAAAATTGGGATTATATTTTTATTTTTAGCAAGTCATTTAGTTTGATTTATTCTTTCATTTTATTTTTATTTATTTTTCCCTGAATTTTTCGGTTTTTTAGGGTATATTAATAATAATAATAATAATAATATTCCACAACTATCACACAACGCCATCTAGTCCCAAGCTAAGCACGGCTTGTGTTATGGGTACTAGACAACTGATAAACATACTTATATATTTCTAAATACATAAATATTATAGATAAAACACCCAGACACAGAACAAATGATCGTGCTCATCACACAAACATTTGTCCTGGGTGGGAATCGAACCCACGACCTCCGGCATAGCAGTCAGGGTCACTAACCACTAGACCAACAGGCCTGTATATTGTAAGGTAAGTTTGGGCCTGAAATGGACCGTCTCTTTTGGCTATATTATAAATAACAAACCAGAACAGGACGTTTACTGTAATTTTAGTAAAAAATGTTTAAGTGTATCTTTAATTATATTTTTTCGGTGGTGCCAAAATTCACCTTATTGGTGAAAACTTCATTTCCTGGCGTGCTCTGCGTTAACTATAGAATTTACTAACGAATTGGACCTCTTAATCTTCTAAAACTCTGGGATACACTGTATCTATATATAAGTGGTACAGTCATGCTGCAGCTATGTTATGGTTGTGGCACGAACGGTCGTTAGTGTAGAGAACAAGAGACCTTTTTTTACTGGAAACGAGGCATTTCATATTAGTCCTCAGTATAAATGTAGATGTCTATGAGCCACAGCATCCACTTACCATAAGGTGGACTGTGTGTTCGTTTGTCATCCTAATTCTATAAAAAAAATATGTATATCTATAACAGATTAGGCACCATAACTGTTATTTGTTTAACGTTTAACCTTTTAGATGAGCGGAACAAATATTTTAATGTATTCATGGAAGTGTATTGCAGTATAGAGAGCAGTCTGCAACTTTAAAGTTATCTGTAATAAACAGTTCATCAGGATTTAGTTAAAAGGAAACGGAGCCAGGGGTAACAGTTACTCTAAAGTTAAATTCCTATCGGTAATATTCCTTCGGTAATATTTCCTACTAAATGATTAGCCACAATAACTTACCGTCTTTCGTTACGTCTACGTTGATAGTAGAGCAATGAATAGATATGTGCCATATATGCTTTCTATCGATTACTCCTTATCGATGTGATTTTTCAACCTGAGAACTTTACTTTGATGCAGCATCGCACAATACTTGTAAAATTAAGTTTATTTTTGTACCAAGCTACATTTAAACTTTTCAAATGTACTGCCATGTGTGTTTAACAAGGATTTTTGTATTTATAGTCAATAACGGCGTAAGCAATGTTTTCATTTTTAGACATCATACAGCCAACTGAACAGACCAAATTCAAATGCATGCGGCGGGACTTACGCAACTTCAATACAACTCGTATTGAAGAAGCGATCGAGCGGGACCAGAGCTCCAAAGTCTTTGTCAGAGATCTGTCTGCCAGAATAAGCCAACTGTCAAAGCTGAAGACCAAATGTGTAAGTTAATTGTATGGTAATTCTATACTATCGGGATCCCCTCGTTTTTTTTTTTTCAAAAAACCTTAATTTTTATATATAAAAAATATGTATGACAAGATTATTTTATTAATGTACTAAAACCTTTATGACCTTGAAAGGGCAACCCTAGCTGAGCGTGGGAACTATAGAAAATATATAAAAATAAATATTTACTCATAAGGGGCTTGTGAGGAAATAACAAAAACGGGGAAGTTTATCTTCAGCGTTGAAAGGTTGTAATGAAAGGAAGGGGAAAAACGATTTCGGTTAAAACTTCGGTAATTAAGACCTTTGATGCTGATTTTTTAGATAATGACGAAAATCATTCAAAGTTCATTAATTTAGATCTTTAATTATTTCCGAAGATGAGTTGTATTCAATAAACGAAACGAGTCCCTTTTCATAGTACGCAAACACAAAGTAATACACACACAATTAGTATAAAGCTACTTGTGTTACAGAGCTCGAGCTTATTTGACATTTAGGGTAATGAGCACGACTCAATTGAAATTAGGTCACATGATTTATAAATTTGACATAAAACGACATCATTTCTAAGTGTTTTATGTCTACCGGTTATATCCCAAGTTAATACTATAATAATATTTAAAAAAAACTCCTAAAACGACCCTTACTTATAATATATAATATGGCTTTATAAAGTATATTGCAACTTTTTGTATTGGGTGTGTAATATTAAATAATACTTATTTCGTTTTTCTTCGTCTTTCTTGATACTAAATAATAACTATTACAAGTGGTAGAGAGTCAAGGCTATCAACTGATTTGTGGTTAAAAAATTACGAATCAGCTGATGGCCACAACTCAGATCCTTCTCGGTGAGTCTTTTTCGGTGATTGTGAATTGTTAATTCTGTACTTAATATTTCGACATAAACTTTTAACATTTTATTGTATAGTCATCAAGAGCTATTTTGCTTAAATATAAATAAAATGCCTTTTTAAGTCTTATTCTAGAAATTAAAAAAAAATTTCATTTGATAACATCTCAACGAGTTTGATGATAATTAAAATTATACCAGTTATTATATAACAATAATAGTTTCAGTGGGGACAAATTTTACGTTTATCTTTGCACAATTCTGAAAATTCTGGTTGCTTTCAGCCTAAGTCTTCCTCGAGTTGATTTAGTCATGCAACTGCTTAGCCTTACCGTAGTCAAGAGCGTATCACTTTAAGCAACCTCACGTACCCCTGGGGTTATGGGTACCGTTCATTGAGTAACACTGGTACATGACGTCGGCACGACCAGGAAACTATAAAGAACCACTCTCTCGTAAACAAGAGCGTAAAAAAGTAAAGTTATAGCCTATATGAGTCCAACCGTAGGGCATAGGACTTTGTTGAGATGGTTTTAGAACAAGGAATAAGCCGCCGCGCTGCCAAAATGTATATTTGCCGACTTCACATGTCTACGAAATATTATTTTTGTATATTCTTTCTTCACTGACGAGAACTTCCATTGGTATACTTCCATTGGTGCTGGCAGGGATCGAATCCAAGTTGCTCGAGTAATGTGAAATTTACAGCGAGAAATTAGTCCCTGAGATACCTTGGCTAACAGTGTAAAATAGCAGCATAATGCGGAAGCGTTAAAACCAGTAAATGGGAATTCCATCTAAGTCGTAGAAACTGCTACATTTTTATTCACAACATCCACTTACCATCAGGTGGGATGTGTGATTGTAAAAAACTACTTACTACTTATGTACGTGGTAGAGCCACGTTGCAGTTATATTAGTAGTATAGTTGTAGCACGAATGTGTCAGCTCGACCGATGAAGGACCCAGCTCTCAGAGTACCAGCGTAAAATAGTAGCTTAATTCTTCTGTGTTTCGTATGGTGAGTGTAGAGAACCAGAGACCCTTTTTACTGGAAACGAGGCATTCCATCAGCCAACGACCTTGACAATGCATCTGCATTTTGATTTGTAATGGAGGATCGAGGTGGACTGTGTGCTCGTTTGTCTTGCTCGTGTGTGTAAATCGGTCTGTAGTTCTTCAAGAGCGTTGTCGCGTTTCTTGGACAACCACCGCACCTTTGTTTCGGGCCTTCGGAGTATTGCCACCATTAAGGACGGAATTTAAGAGCTTCTGAATGACTAAGTATCTGATGGTACATTTATCCTCGATTAAGAATCAAAACGCAGATGCTTTATCACCCCTGAAGACTAAGATGGAAAGGCTCGTTTTCAGTAAAATATCTCCGGATCTCTACACTACGAAATACGATGACGATACGAAACACAGCAATATTAAGCTGCTATTATACACTGGTATTCACGCTGGCATAAAAAGGATATAAAGGTTTTATTTTATTGTTATAAATATCTAGTACTTGGTGCTTACATTGGTGGGAACTTGAATTAAGGTACGAGTCCACAACCAAAGAAAAAAATGTCTACTGGTAATTTGTATAGATATTCCAATAGTCTGGTAATTAAAAGTTACCATGACAGTTTAAAGCAAAGGTGACAAACTATTATTAATAAAAGGGTTTTGTTTAAATTTACATCCAACTCTAATCGGTTATCTATATAAATGAAAGAGTGGCTATTAATAGTAGAAAATTTTATATTTTCAGAATCGACAGTATCTCTATGGTTAGGTTAGGGACTACAAACTTAAAAAGTAAAGCGGGATACATACGACATGATATCGGTGGCGATCTAGGGTGGAGTAGTGGGGATGCCTCCTAGATTGCCTCTAAATCGTGTCGTATGTAGAGCCATCCTAAGTTGTGGCCGATATCGCCTCCTTAATCGGCTGACAGGAGCAAAAATGCAGCCGATGCTCCCTATATCGGGGCCCCGCCCCCTCCGTACTCAGTGTGTATAGGCGCATCGGCCCGATTTCTTTTGGCAGTCGCTGCCGGCAGCCCTCGCGGAAGGACGTTAACGAAACAGTGATACTGAATGACCTTTTTTACATAACAAAATGTTTACATTTTAAACATCTGAACTGAGTAGAAGCCTATGGCACTGATATTTTACAAAAAAAACAAAAAAAAATTGAATAAAAAAATTAATTAAAATCTATGGAAATTCAAATCATATCCACCCTAGCCTGTGACTTTGCGAAGTCAAGAATGCCTACAAAACTAATTGTTTTATTGCCGTTCATAAAGTAGGGTGTATGAAGTAAGTAAGGAGAAGATAAAGCCTCTCCTCAACAACTAACTCCCATTCCAACGCTATCAACACAAGAGCGCACTCATCATATCTCTTACGTGCCTTCATCCTCTCATAAACAACCAACTTCTACTCCTTCACATCACTCAACTCATCTCCACATCAACAAACAAGCTATATAGAAGGGAGTATGTCCGAAATTAAAGGTTTCTTTATGTTTAAAAAAAGATATAAGCTATTTTATTTTTTGATATGATTAAAACTACTTTTATGGATTTTATCGCGTCTATTTTTACTTTTTATTTTTAATTCCCAACGTTTCATACAAACCAACAACACAAGACCCATACAAACCGATATTTAAACGGTGAATCTCACCACCATCCTTCACAGTTAGCTACCGTGGGCAAATCTTTGTTACAGAGAGCACGAGGGATCTGTGACAGCAAACACCTGGCCGCCGAGCTTCAGCACGTCAAGCAAGTTCTGCACGACAACAAGCTTCGGGTCCCGCGCCTACGTCACAGTGACCGAGTGAAGCCGGCCACAGTCGAGCGTGTGCCTGCTGTACTACCATGTGTCAGAGGTGTCACAGACAAGATTGGCTATATCTTGAAGCGAGCTTCTATTACAACATTCTACAAGCCGCCGAAGAAGATTAGTCAGTTCCTACCATCCGTCAAGTGTCATATTCCTCTACAAGATGCAGGAGTGTACAAGCTTGATTGTCAATGTGGTCTCTCTTATATAGGACAAACTAAAAGATCAATTAGGACCCGCGTAAAAGAACATATAGATGATGTTAAGCATCAACGTTCCGGGAAGTCTGCAGTTTGTGATCATATCCTGGACGGCCCCAACCATTACATCAGATTTGATAGACCACAAATCCTCGCGAAAGAACACCGATTCCTACCAAGGATGATACGTGAGGCTATTGAAATTAAAAAACATCCTAATTTCAATAGAGAAGGAGGCTGGGTACTACCACCTGCTTCGGATCCTACAATCAATAAAATTAAAACTAAACCCAAGCATACCACTGCAAGACCTCAGGACATAGTCAGTTCATTTTGCATAGATCGGACCATAAACTATAATTAAAAAAGCTGAAGGTACTCCGGGTTTAACAATGACATCGGGACGTCAGTCATCTCAGTCCCCCGTGACCATGGGTGCTGGAAAGCGCCCGAAACGTCGGGAATTAAAAATAAAAAGTAAAAATAAACGCGATAAAATCCGTAAAAGTAGTTTTATTCATGTGTAGTGTTCGCGTAAATATAAGAACTCATTTTATTTTTTGATAGTTTTAATCCATAATTTTTTTTTTTTTTTTTATGGAAAAGGGGGCAAACGAGCATGCGGCTCACCTGATGTTAAGTGACTACCGCCGCCCATGATCAACCGCAACACCAGGAGAATTGCGGGTGCGTTGCCGGCCCTTTAGAAGGGAGTAAGCTCTTTTCTTGAAGGTCCCCAGGTCGTATCGGTCCGGAAAAATCGCCGGTGGTAAACTATTCCACAGAGAGGTTGTACGTGGAAGAAAACTCCTTGTGAAACGTACAGTGGTGGACCGCCAAGCATCCAGATGGTGTGGATGGTATCGGGACGTTTGCCGTGTAGTACGTTCACGAAATTTGGCGGCTGGGATTAATCCGAACAGTTCCTCAGAGCACTCCCCGTGATAGATGCGATAAAATACGCAAAGAGATGCAACATCTCTTCGCAGCGCCAGTGAATCGAGCCGATCGGAAAGCACTCGGTCGTCGACGATTCGAGCTGCTCTGCGCTGGATGCGGTCAAGTGGAAGGAGCTGGTACTGGGGAGCCCCAGCCCAGAGATGGGAACAGTATTCCATGTGTGGCCGAACCTGCGCCTTGTAAAGTTGCAGGCGGTGTGCCGGCATGAAATACTGTCCCGCTCTGCTGAGCACGCCAAGCTTTTTAGAGGCCAATTTGGCCTTCCCTTCCAAGTGACCACGAAACTGCACGTCACTCGATATGTCGACGCCGAGGATTCCGATATTGGCTGAGGCAACAAGGGGAGTGCCTTGAAACTGAGGGGACAAAGGGGTTCTTTTTAGCGGTTAACGCGCAAACTTGTGTCTTCTGGGGGTTAAACTGGACTAGATTTAGTCGTCCCCAATCCGAGACTCTGTTCAGCAAAGACTCGACTTCAGACACAAGTTTGTCCCGGCACTCGGAGACGTTTTCCCGAGAAATATTGGCTCGGCCGGTGTAAAGAGCATCACCAGTGCTGTCATCTGCATAGCAATGAATGTTACGGGTATGCAACATATCATTGATATGCAGAAGAAACAGCGTTGGCGATAGCACGCAGCCCTGTGGAACACCAGCATTAATAGGCTTGCAATCGGAGCTTGCACCGTCTAAAACGACCTTTATGCTCCGATCTGCAAGAAAGCTGGTGATCCAATCGCACAATTTCTCGGGAAGCCCATAGGAAGGGAGCTTCGAAAGAAGCGCTTTGTGCCAAACCCGATCGAAGGCCTTCGCAATGTCCAAACTAACGGCCAATGCCTCCCCCTTGAACTCTACTGCCTCCGCCCATCTGTGAGTGAGGTAGACCAGAAGATCACCAGCTGACCGACCACGGCGAAAACCGTATTGGCGGTCACTAATCAGCTGGTGATCCTCAAGGTACCTCATGAGCTGGCAGTTTACAATGGACTCCATTGTTTTGGAGAACAAGGAGGTGATGGCGATTGGCCGGTAGTTGGACGGGTCTGAGCGGTCGCCTTTTTTAGGGATCGGGTGGACGAAAGCCGTCTTCCATGATTTTGGGACTACGCCTAGGGAGTAGGAGTACCGGAAAAGACGCGTTAAAACCGGTGCCAACTCTGGAGCACACGTCCTCAGCACAATTGGGGGGATTCCGTCAGGCCCACTCGACTTGTGGATGTCCAGGGAGAGGAGTGCTTTGCGAACCGAGCGCTGTGTGAACTGCACTTCCGGCATGGAGCACTCACACCGCGGGATGGTCGGCGGCGTGCTCCCCCCGTCATCGAGAGTCGAGTTAGACGCAAAGAAAGAGCCTAGAAGATCGGCTCTCTCCTTTGCAGTATGGGCCAGTGAGTCGTCCTCCCTGTGCAGAGATGGAAGAGATGGCTGACAGAAATTCCCCTGGACAGCCTTGGCGAGAGACCAGAATGCACGGGTTGCAGAAGGAAGGCGAACTAGTTTCTCGCCAATTCTGCCTATGTGCTCTGACTTTGCCTTAGCAATGACTCTTTTGAAGGACCTAGAGGCGGAATTATACTTCTTTTTTAGAGCGCTGGTGTTTACATCCCGGGACGCTGATGCATCAACCCAGGCTTGGTAGCACTCCTGCTTATAGCATGATGCTATTTTACAGGAGCGACCAAACCATGGCTGAGATTTGCCTCCAATGGGCACCACAGAGGAAGGAATAAAAAGTTCCATACCCTGAAGTACCACATCAGTAACAGAATCCGCAACAACGTTGGGATCATCCGGCGAGAAGCAAACCCGCCCCCAAGGGTAGGATGCAAAGAAAGACCGCATCCCATCCCAATCGGCTGACCTATAGTGCCAAACACGGCGGCAGCCTGCAGAATGCAACCGCGATTTCAGCGTGAGTGGCACAACACTCCGGACCAGACAATGGTCCGAGGAGCCTAAAGGGGCGTCGACGGAAATCTGATATCCGTCCGGGTGAGAGGTCAGCAGAAGGTCCAACAGGGAAGGTGCATGATCCTCCACATCTGGAATCCGCGTAGGCGAAGTAACCAGTTGTGTCAGACCATATGCCAAGGCAAAATCATGAACAGATCTCCCCGCATGATCGGTTAAACGTGAACCAAGCCATTCGGCGTGATGGGCGTTAAAGTCGCCGAGGATCACGATCTCTGCGGAGGGGATCTGCTGTAGCAACGAATCTGCAGCCATTTGGACGTGGTCGAAGAGTCGGTCTGTTTCGGCATTACCGCTATGGGACCTATAGAGGCACCCGTAGACACGCGGACGGTCGTCGCTGTCTACGCGTAGCCAAAGGATGAACAGGTCCGAACCTTCAAGTCTGCCGAGGCGTCGAGAACAGATGTCCTCTCTGACGTAAACGCAAACTCCAGCCCGAGGCACAAAGGAGTGTTCCAGTTTGTACCCCGGGTAGGAGAGATACGAGACATCAGCTGGAGAGGACACCTGCGTCTCGGTCAGAAAGAGCAGAGCCGGCCTCGCCGTCTCGAGATGGTAGTGGACGGCGTTTAGGTTAGAGTGAAGTCCCCTGATATTGCAGAAATTCACGGACAGCGTGGCAGGGGTCGCCTTGGTCTTGTTGCTCCGTTTGCCCCGAGCGGTTGTAGTCTTGAGCGGAATTTCGCCCCCCCCCCAGAATACGCGGGGCAGCCTGAGCACCCATGCTCAGAAGTGGAGAAACATGGTCGTGGATGCTCAGCGAGGGATTCTCCAGGGGTGCTGGTACCCTCCTGGTGTAGTCTATCATTATTTAATTCCGCTACCATGTTGATGGGGGGGGGGGGGATTTGGGCCTCCGGCCACCTGCACTCACCAGACGAAACGCGGAAGCAGAGCTTCCACTTCACGCCGGTATTCTGTGAGGTCGTGGTACCACCCCGGTTTGAGCCGGCCCATACGTGCAACAGCAAAGCTGCCGCGTAGCTCTACCTCTGTTAAAGATGATACTACCACTGATAAAGATTACATGAAAAAAGTATACATATTATTATACAAAAGTATTTTATTTCTTTGTTTGTTGTGTGTAGTACATAACCCGATTTTGACCAAAGCAGGAATGAACAAAGAGAAGAAATAACTAAATAGCATAGGTAGGAGAAATTGATGTTTTTATATAAGTTGCGAAATCATAAATATAGAAAAATTCTAGAAGGTTGTAAAAACTGTCTTCATCCATCCGGAGAAAATTAATCATGTTTTTGGATTACAGACCATTTATTACGTTTATGTGGCTTAATTTTTGTCTCTTTTGCAGCCATTTTTTCACCCAGCAACTTCTCTTTTTCTATTTTCGAATAAATTAACCAAGATGGCTTATTCCAAACCAACACGTTGGTGTTTTAAGAGAGTCGGAGGCATTTTGAAGAACTCTACCGCATATGCGTTCCGCTCCAAGTCCAAACGCATACTGCTAGGCAGGCCCGTGTGTAGGGTCTGCCTCGACAAAAGCCCCGATTTCTTTCCACCCTAGATCGCCACCGATATCGTCTCGTATGTAGCCCGCTTAAGATGCTGCAGTCCCTTTCCTGGTTTGTTTTCATTTCTCGCCTCTTACGACACCCACGGGACGTTACGGGGCAGTGGATATTTTTACACCGCCATGGTATTATACATATTAAAAACATACATATTTCACATTACATAGATATTTTTATTTGATGTTATACCAAAAGCCGAACTGTAATAAATCATTAGCATAGACGATTTATTTGCAAGTAAAATCTTGATTTTTTAAAATAACCTTTCCCATTTCCTCCGATTTTATTTGAGTGTGGTCTTAAGGCAAGTGCAATGAATGCATACAATCGATCTTCGCTTATCGGTGTGATTTTTCAACTCACAGACGATATTTTCACTCAACATTTAGTAAAAGCGTGTAAAATTTTTCTTACCAAAAACATTTGAGATAACGGTAAAATTGTTGACACTTCGGAAAATCAAAACCAGATATTTGTAGACGTTTTTTTCATCACCCTGATGAAAAGCTATTTCCGTTTAATTATATATTTATGTTTCATGTGTCAGCAAAATATCGTAACCTAATTTTTCTTGCCTGTCTGAAGAATGTAATTTGTGATATTTTGGTTATTTTATTAATAAATTATGAGTATATTTTAGTTTGATCAGTACGACGCAAGCTGGCGAATCCTTGAAATAATTTATGTACTACAGTGGACTTATAAATATATGATTATGTAATTACCTTATGTAATAATATTCATCTATTTTTCTAGGTAGTAACCAACCGTTGCTCGAATCATACAGTATGTCTTTTATTACTTATAAATATAAGCATGTTTTATAATAAGCATGTTTTTATTTTATGTACCATTGTAATAGGAAATAAGCTATTATTATTGTTTTGTAAAAACCGGTTTAATTCTAATTATGATCAAACTAACGTTGAAGTGTTATTGTTTTATAATACGCAACAGAGTCATAGCGGGAATCTTCATTTCTCGCGATAACATTTTTTGCTTCCGTCACTGCAAACGCACATAAGTTAATAGTACGATATACGAACATACGACTGATACCAAGCTTTTGAAGTGTCTGGAATATGACCGATGGCTCCATATGTGCAAGGTGATCACCGCAATCCTATTTTCTTTAACACCTCATCAAATATGTAAAACGGCGCGAAATCGAAAGAACTTTTAAAAATAATGAACGCGTTCCAAATTCAAAATAATAAAAAAAAATGGAAAAAATTAGAATTTTTTTATGTATTATTGTATTTATTGGCCTGACTAGTTATAAGTAAGGTGTCGTTTTAGGAGGTTTTTTAAATATTATTATAGTAGTAACTTGGGATATAATAACCGGTAGATATATACTCACTTACAACGGACATCGTTTTATGTAAAATCACAGATTAACCTCTAATACATACCGCATCATCGAATATTTGTTCTGTTTCGATTACACCAAAATTCGCGGCATGCATGAGTTGCGGGGGACGTGTCAAATGCGCTGTGATTGGATAATTCAAGGTTGAACTTAGAATGCTGTGAACATTGATTTATATGTTACACTAGATAAGTAATTTCCGCGCCAAAGCGTTGTCACTTCACATAAGGCCACAGCCTTATACTCAGCGAACGTCGGTTCAGTGTTCAAGGTGACGCCGTCCGAGTTAAGCCGAACGATTCACAACAAAAAATGGGTAAATGCGTAGTGAAAGAATGCGTTTCAAGGTCACAAAAACATAATAAATCAAGCGGAATCACTTTTTAACGTTTAAAACACTAAAAAATTAAATAAAATATCGAATATTGCCATTTAGGTTCAATGTTGCCACTTTTCCGCATTTGTGATTATCCTACATTAATGGGAGACTATATAATTAATGGAGTAAGTTAATTTGTTACCTCCGATTTTAAATATTTTGGAAATTATAATAAAAACTACGTTTTAACTTTCATACAATATAATTAATTATTCTTATTTTAGTTTATTCTTGAATTATCTTTTAAATATATTTTATTACCTATTTTATATTAATAATTTTATATTATTTATAATTTCGTATACATTTTATATTAATTATATTTTATTAGATACCTATTTTTATTGTTTGATTTAATAGAACCATAAAAATACGTTTTATTTCATCATTATGTTTACTTCTATTTATCTGATAAGCTTTGTATCCCTTTTTTTCTAAGGGGACGTAATAAAGATTTTAAAATAAAATATACTTTTTTAATATAAAAACAATTAACTGCAGCTTAAAAAAAACTCATTTTTATTGCGTATTTTAGGTAAAATTTCATATAGTAAGCCACACCAACCCGCCATTGCATGTTTGTGTGTCTATCTTTTTCTAATCTTACGACGACGATATTGTTTTCGCAACTTGTGTAAGTGAGATAGATATATGTTTACTTAAAATTGTTATTAGTTTCAAAGCTACGTCGTCGCGTTTGGATAGTGGTTACACTTTTTTCGACGCGCGGTAATGTGGTTTGCTCCTCTAGTCTTGTATAACTCATTTGGCTGTGAACCATAGTGATGGGACAGGGTTGGGACGTTGATCGATAAATTTGGGATTTATTGATTTTGATAAATAAATTGATCAATTTTTATTTGAAATTTATTAAAACATAAAACAATGTATAGGAATAAAAAATATATATATAATATATATATATATATATATATATATATATATATATATATATATATATATATATATGTATATATATTTACATGTAATCTACTGATTTCTTAAATATATAATTATCGCGTTTCATTAACTTATGGTCTCGAGGGGGGGGGGGGTAACTGAGATGTTTGACATCTCAATGTCATATTAGCCCGGCTACCTTCAGTTTTTGAATGTTGATTTTTGGTCCGATCTACATAGAACGAACTTACAGTATCTTGAAATCTTGAAGTGGTATTGCTTCGGTTTGGGTACATTTTACAGATGGCAGTTGGCAGCATCCATCCATCGACTGTGGCTAGCTTCACTCGGTCGCTGTGACGTATGCATGGGACCCAAAGCTTGTTGTCTTGCAATACTTGCTTGACGTGCTGAAGCTCGGCGGTTAGATGTTTTCTGTCACAGATCTTTTGTGCTCTCTGAAACAAAGATTTACACACAGTAGCTAACTGTGAAGAACGATCGTGAGATTCACCATTTAAATATCAGTTGGTATGGGTCTTTTTTCTATACATAATGTGACCAATAGTGTTATCAAGATTTCGGATGACTAAAATATCTAGGAAAGTTAAAGAATTATTTGCCTCTAACTCCATTGTGAGTCGTATTTTAGAGTTTATGGAGTTAAGGTGTTATAAAAATACAGTTGCTTTGTCAAATGGTAAAATTGTGAAAGTGTCGTCTACGTACCGCTTGTAGAATCTTGGATTTACAGGAGCAGTAAGAAGGGCTTTCTCCTTTTTTTTTGTTATATGTAAGTTTTATAGTTAACGCAAAATACGACAGGAAATGAAATTTTATTGGTAAAATTTGGCACCACCAAAATTCTGTAATTAAAGATACTCTCAAAAAATTTTATATAAAAATTATAGTTTACGTCCTGTTCTAGTTTGTTATTTATAATATTGCCAATATCTGTTAAGTAGTTTTTGTTTCTCCTTACTTTTACATACAAACATCCGAACCCACTTTCACGTTTATAATATTATATATAGTATGAGGTAGTATAGATAGTAGGAGAGGCAGGACTAATAGGATAGTATTTTTTATCAGATAATCCTATGAAAACTATTTTAATGTCTATAATTTGGCTAAAGCTAACAAATTTGGCTAAAATAAGTTTGTGTTTATCCTTTTTATATCAATATTTATTTATCTAAGCCAAATTATGTCCGTAGCCCGAATGGCAATGCAAGCAGTTCGACCAGGGAAGGACAACGCTCACCGTATATCAGCGTTATATAATAGCTTCATGCTGCTGTGATTTGTAGTTCTAATGACGATAACTAAATAAAAATGTAGCAGATCCTACGACTTAGATGGAATTCCCCGTTACTGGTTTTAAGCCACCAGCATTATGCTGCTATTTTACACTGTTGTTAGAGTTAAAGTAACTTGGGCTATGCGCTAAGTATTCGATCCTTACCAGCACCAAATTAAGTTGCAAGTAAAAATTCCAAGTGTTTCGTAAATTATGGTTTTTTGATGGTGTCGAAATTCAACAATAAAATTTCATTTAGTGGCGTGCGCTGCTTATATTTACTAACGGATTGGACCTCTCAATCTTAATATTCCGGGATACACCATATATAATAGATAATGTTATTTATCATTATATCTATCTATAATAGATTAGTCCCAATAACTGTTATTTGTTTAACGTTTTAGATGGGCGAAACAAAAATTTTAATGTATTCCATACACAGAACACTTAATACAGCAAGTAGAAATGTTATACGAGCCGGGAATGCGCGCCGTGTATATGGCTTTAAAGCCAACTACTAGAATTTCGTGGCTCAGTTCGAAACAAACCGTCGTCACGTGTTAGTCGTGGTGCACGTGGTTAAAAATGGTCTATTGCAGTGTTTCGAACTGTTCAAACTGTTCAGGAAAGGGTTATTGTTCTTCTAAAGGAATTTCTTATCATTGGTGAGTAAAATAATACATTTTTAAGTCGATTTTATTGAACGATACTTTGCCCTTCAACGCATCGTAGTATGGCCGCTGGTCCCAGATGCCAATTAAGGATGTGCTTAGATTTTAGTTTATCGACGCTATCGATATTCTATGCCTTGTATAATCAATTCTAGCAGGTTATTTTTGGAAATAAAATTTGCTGTTAAATAAAAAGCGTAAGTTTTTATTTAACAAAAAATATTTTTTCTTATTCAATCAATATTCTTATATTTTTTTAGTTTTCCGATAAACCCAGAAGTTAAGGAAAAATGGATTTTGGCGGCAGGGAAAAAAATTGGTTTTCTTCTAAACATAGCAAAATATGTTCAGCAGATTTTCAAGAAAAGGATTTTAATCCTACAAGAAAACGCCGTGTTCTTTTGGATCATGCTTATCCGACTATTCACGTCTGGACAACTTCTGAAAATTTAAGTATCTTCTAAATAAATAAAGTATTTTAGTAAAATACAAACCATCCCGTGGCTATATTATGCAAAACAGTAAAGAAATTATGTGGCACCACTAGTATATTTTTGATACTTTATAATTCGGAAACAGGATGCAGTAGTGATAATGAGGCTGCGTACTGGACACATTCCATCTAGAAAGTTTGCATTCCTTATGAAAAAGGTCCAGTCACCAAACTGTGATCAATGCGGTGTTCCTGACGACCTAATGCATGTCTTGATAGATTGTGCCCACAACGCTGCCTTTCGTAATGAGAAATGCCACCACATTTTAAAAGATTTCGCTGATTGTAATATAATTTTAGCTAAGCCATTCTGACGATGGTGATGAATTAACGGAGCGACATATTCATATTGTGAATAAGCTCATTAATAAAGAATTTTAAAAAAAAATTCGGAAACGAAACGCTTTACGACATTCTGTGTAATTATACTGAAATGAAGTCAGTCTTGTTGTCGCAAGGATGGGCCGGCTCGAACCGGGGTGGTACCACGACCTCACAGGAAACCAGTGTGATTGGTGCGTGAGTGGTTTACTTCTGCGTTTCGCTTGGTGAGTGCAGGTGGCCGGAGGCCCTTTTTACTGGAAATGAGGCATTCATCCGTCGCCATATTTATTTCTACAACCAAAAAATGAAAGTTAAGCTGGCAACACAACTGATGAGCAGTAGTGTGGCTAGAGCTTTAATTTTTTGTTCCAAAACTAACCAACCGGGGTTCAAGGCACAGTAGATTTTTGCAAAATTTTAATGACTTGTTTGATATTTTAAATTCACGAAATATTAATCAGTTAAACTATAAGAAACCCATAAATTTCAAAAACAAAGATAAGGTTTTCATTTTTTTAAACAATATGGAAGCATATATAAAAAACCTAAAAATGTATAACAAAACGAAAATAATTAAATCACCTAAAAAACCGGGTTTTAGGTGCTGTTGCTGTTGCTGTATAAGCCTTCACCATTTAATGAAAACCTCAGCAAAAAAAGTATCAAAAAACAACTTTTAAATAAATATTTGCATTTTACAGGACAATATATAAATAAATATTTCAATAAATATTTTGTTTTTGAAATGATGAAAATGTCTTATTTTATTTTTTCTATTTTACTGTATAAGTTTTACTCCTTGTAATTAATTATTTTTTCTACTTTACGTTTTTTATAGCATTAAGTTTATTTCATTAAATTTACGTTTCATATTATATCATTATACTGTTTTATTTTATCACATATTTATTACCTACATTATTCCGTGTCGATATTTTATCGATAGTTTTTTGTCAAGCACTAGCGTATACGAGTTGAGTGTGTTAACTACCTGCAAGGAGTGGGGAGACTAGCGGCGGCAGTGGTACCGCAAGTAAATTGAAACAAAGGCATTTCTATTCACTATATTAGGTGTTCTGTGATTCCATCGTACTGCAGTATAGTGAGCGGTACTAGCAACTTTAAAGTTTTCTGTAATAAAAAGTTCATCAGGATTTAGTTAAAAAGAAACTGAGCCAGGGGTTAAAGCTATTTTAAAGTAAAAATCCTGGTATGTAGGTAATATTTCCTACTAAATGTCGACTCTTTCCGTCTTTCTTCTACGTTAATAGTAGAGCAATGAATTGCAATGAATGCTTTCTATCGATTACTCCTGGTCGATGTAATTTTTCAACCTGATAGCATGATTTGATTCAAAATTGCAAAGGCGTAAAAAAATCTTGATATTTTACATCTAGATTCCGCAATAAAATATTATCGTGCACCCAGCGAAATGAATGGGTATCGGCTAATATTAAATAACAGTGATAACAATATTTTTACTTTTAGAGGTAATGGAAATTAGTTGCAACATTATAGAACGTTTGATTAGTTCTTTTTTATTGTCATTAATCATCTTAATATTAAAATTCCACTGCTGAACATAGGCCTTCCTTGTAGATAGATTCCTACTCTTTTTTTAAAGGCCGGCAACGCAACTGCAATTCTCTTGACTTGCACTCATTGCATCACACTCTTGCAGCTACATTTGTACTGTATTTACGGGTGACGGTAGTCACTTATCATCAGTTGAGCCGCATGCTCGTTTGGCTTCTCTCATATAAAAAAAATATTGCCTCATAGGGGGAAATTCGCCACGTTTAGTAGGTGGGTTTGACGACCGCTGTTTTTTTTTCTAAATGGATATCCGTGATAGAGCTAATCTGCAACAATATAATGGTTGTAGCACGAACGGGTCGGCTCGATTGGTGTGGGACCACGGTCTTGCAGAATACCAGCTTAATCCTGCTAAGTTCGTATGGCAAGTGTAGGAAACCGTAGACACTTTTTACTGGAAATGGGGCATTTGCTAAAAGGACTAACGTCTCACTCATGATAAAAAAAACAACCTATTCCCATCTATTCCAATTTGATTGCCCACTGTAGTTGTAGATTTCATGATAGTTTAAGAAAAAACGGAAAAAGAAATTAATTGCTTTACGGAAAATATCGTCACTGCAAACGCACAATGCATCAAAATAACTGTGGCGGCGCTGTTACCGCGCCGAAACCAAACCGTACCGAAAACTATGACGAAGTTTTCTAACTTCTTCGCTATAAATGACACAGCACTGTATTACCACACGGAGCGTTAGTCCCGTCTGGCCTCATTGGAGGTTTCCTTTTTCCTTAAACGACTGAAAACTGACAGTATGTTTAATATGGTGATTAGTAAGGTGACCAACTTTATGAAGGAAGATGCATAGTATTTTTATCACAGCATTACAACCTGTATCCTGCGGTATCCTAAAGGTTATCTACCTCACATATTTTTTTAAGTATTTGACACTTTATAACCTTATCAAATCGATCTTATAACAAAACATTTTTACTAAAAGTTTCGGGCTTAAACTATAATAAAGGTCCGTTAAAGATATTCAACATCTTCGCGAAATTTGACATTAGCTGTCAAATTCCATTCATCACATTATAGTTCGCATATTTCCGCGGAACTGCGTTCGTGAAATAGATATTCAGTTTGCGACTAAATATAAACGACTTTTTGTAATAATGCCAAGTATTTTATAACTTTTTTTGTATAAATCTGTCTGGTCATTTCTTTCAAATGACCCTAACGTGTAAAATCGCTAAAGAATACAAAAAGGCCATTAACATATTTTACTGGCGTTGTATTGTGCTAAATAAGGAGTTAATAATGGTTTGAATTGCCGCTTGGCTAACAAATAGTCAATACACCTGAGAATTTATTTGTACCGGAATCACGCTTCAACGGTCCTTTACAAATTGCATTACAAGAATCTGCAGATTATTTCAAGCTACAAATTCTCGAAGCACATCCACTCTATACAATAATGATGTGAATTATGTCACAGAATTATAAAGAAACTGTTGTAGTTAGATTGAAATATTATGATATTTATACGAGTATATCCGTGACGGTGCAAACCTAGATGATAAATCTGTATCTGGAAAGGAAAATGGTGTCAAAAAATTACTGATGCTAACACTGTTGATGTAATCTTAGTGATAGCAACATACAATATAATATTTATAACCATAATAAAAAAATACAAAAACTAAAAACTCAAATCCGCAGTAAAGTGCCAAAATGCTAGACACTAGAAGGAATGTACAATTATAAAATTTAGAGAGAAAAGAACTAGCCCTCTTATCTCCAGCAGTATCATGTCGCAGATACAATTATTTTAGTAACTTCACCGTTAATGGACCTACAACAAAGGGCACAAATATGTAGTCATATCTTACAGACTCATACTTGCGCCACTTACACAATTTAGCCCATGGTTCAGTTGAGGCTCTTTTTACCTCAAGCATGACAGTTTGTGCAAGTAGCTACGCGCGTAGCATCTCAAACTAGGTCTTTACCTCTCTTCTAATGGACCAAAGTCATAGCGTGGGTTCTCCTGCCATCGTCTACAAAAATTTCACAAGGCTCTAAACCTGAGGGAACAATGCCATCCTGCGTCAGATCCAATAATTAATAAAGTAAGACCAAATATCATTAAAGAGACCTGAAGATTCTATAAATTCATTCAGTCAGATCAGCCCAAAAATTGATATTCAAAAGTTAAAAGTAGGCCGGGTTGATAATGGTATCAGGATATTGAACACCACAGTACCCTGTAACCTTGGGTGTTACAAAGAACTATAAGCATTGACAATTATGTATAAGATAATTACATAAGACAAACCTTCATTAAATCGTTATTCAAAAAAAGCTGTACATGTGCAAACAATCAAAGAGTAAACCACTGAGGCTTTGTTTTTAGAATTAATGTAATACTCTAGAACCTAATTATTTTTTTTCAAATTTACTTCTCAATTAAATTACATAATAAGTAAACAAAAATATCACCTCAGTTCAAACAAATGACATCTCGTGTGCGCAAGATTCTTAATCCTCATTACAGCAATCATTTTTGCAATGGAATATCAATCAATCAATAATCAATAAATCATTTATTCTGGACCAAGCCTTTTGTACATTTTTCACACCCACCAAACTGCGTAACAGTTTGTCGGTGGGATTAGCGCTTGTCTTGATACATTTGGTTCAAATACGTAACTATAAACTAATGAAAATAAAAGAGTGTAAATAAATCAAAATAAATGACACGCAACGATTTCCTATTCAACGGTGCATTCAGGATATAAAACTTACTTAACACTGCCCTGAGCTTTGTACACACTGTGTCAACCTGTGTTTTCCAATTCATATTATAGTCCACCCACAGACCTAGATACTCAAATCTACTTACATACTCCAGCTTTTGACAAACACAATTTAAATTTTTATAGTGCATACATTCGTACGTGTGACCCACAATACCTGTATCCACGCTCTTGACATTTTTTGCCACTAAGTTGTGCGCTGAGTATAGATGCATCACTTTCGTCTTATTAAGGTTAAGTATGATACCATTATCATGAGCCCAACGAGTAACTTTATCGAAGTCAGCCTGCAGCACAGCCCTGATCTCTTGTATATTCTTAGAGTAGTATATAAGGCACATGTCATCCGCATACTCGAGATTTTTTAACCACATTACTGACGCTATTGATAATATGCCTCCTTAAAGCTGATAAAGAAAACGGACAACATTTTATGCTTTTGCAAGTTTTCGACAAAGAAATCAAATGTGTAATTGAAATAATACTAGTTTTTACGGATTCTATCGTGTATATTTAACTATAAATACCCGACGTTTCGAGCGCTTTACAGCACCCATGGTCACGGGGAGGACTGAGATGTTCAACGTCCAAATGTCATAGTTAACAGCGGTTACCATAGATAAAAATTTAACTTTTGTTACTACTGTGTAGATCGGAACAAAAGTTAAATTTTTATCTATGGTAACCGCTGTTAACTATGACATTTGGACGTTGAACATCTCAGTCCTCCCCGTGACCATGGGTGCTCTAAAGCGCTAGAAACGTCGGGTATTTATAGTTAAATATACGCGATAGAATCCGTAAAAACTAGTATTATTTCAATGTGTAGTGTTCGCATAAATATAAGAAATCAAATGTGTAATGCTTACTATCTTATCACAAATTAGTTTGTCATTACACACATACGTACATATCATCACGTCTATAATCCCCTACAGGGTAGATGTTTCGGACGGCAGGGACACGTCCAGTGCCCGCAGTTGCCCTGGGACAATCTCCCACTTTATGACGTACGTTCCTTGCCTAGTGCTGGTGACGCACGTCCCACGCACCCCTGAATGCGTATGTATAATACGACCCTACTAGGACCCCGAAAGAGACAGAGAGATAGACGATCAGCCGGGAGGAGGCAATTAAAACACTTTTCTTCTAGGTAGCTTCTTGTTCCTTAGGTTTCGGCTTCCTTTTTCCTTATTGTTGTAGCCTCTTTGACAGCTGTGCTGCGACTGCGATTTGAGCAGTTTTTTTTGCGCCCGAAGCAAATATGGGCAACCCTCCGGAAAACGGGGGAGGGAGGTGGGGAATGCTCATAGCATACCACGCAGCCGGCTGCGTGGTTATGTGGAGACTTTTACCCACTAAACCCCACCTTTTAGGGACTGGCTTAACGGTCCAACTAGAGATCTCTAAGACGTATAGGAACGCGACCCTCCTTGGCAGAAAGGAGGGCGCAGCGATTTGAGCAGAAATTTGCTCAACTTTTATACCCGCCGGCGTTACCGTGCGGACGTTAGCGCGGTTTTCCCTGACTCGCGTGTTGTTTTTGTTTCGAGCCGAAACCTTAGGAGCCTTTATTTATTGAAACTTTCACATAAACCTTACAAATTATACATTTTCAGATTGCTCTAGTTATGTTCTATAATATAAAATAATAATATAAAACTATTAAGTTCTCTATACAAAACTTCTAGAACAAAAACCCTACAAAATTGCTAATTTACTATACATTTTGTCTTATATTTATTAAAACAGGTGTCTGATTTACTTATTTATTTTTGTTTACATTATGTTACATATAAACCTTTAATCTAACACCAGTTTTCAAGCGTTAAACAAAACTTAAATTTTTATAAGTATTTACAATACAAATTCTTCCTTAAAACTTCCTTACAAAATTATTATTAAAGGCTAACCTTTCAATTTCATAATTATATTTAAATTATATTCTAATAAGAGTTAATACGCTAATTACACTAATTGAGAAATTATAATAGTCTTAAAATAAAGTTCGTTACTTGGTAAATTATACTTGTCGCAGGCGCTAACTACACTAATTTAAAGAATTTCAAATAATCTTAAAACACAGTTCGTCACTGGTTGATTGTATGCTTGTCGCCGACAGTAGACATAGTTCAAATGGCATCGAACTCGGACCAATTTAGCCAAAAAATATGGATTCAGATGTAAAATTGTGAAAGTAGTGAATCTCATCGGTTATACAAGTACAAACCCAACATCCTAATAGTCGCTTTTTACGATATGCTAAGCAAACAACACTATTGGAATATTTTTTGTTACAAGTCCCACATAAACATGGACCTCCCAATTGATAACATTAAAGCCATGATAGCGTTGTATAACGCCTTAGCTAGAAGTCAGCTTGAGTGCAACGCGGTTATCTAGGTGCTACATGAAACCAAGTACAGTGTCGTGCTGAAAACAATACAAAATAAATTTGTTAGGTTTCTATATTTCAAGCAGTAGGGGGTATATCCTTTTTACCCACTTAAATATCCAACCTTATTGGTTTTAGGAATCGTGGGAGACAATGAACTTCATGTTAGATGGAACCTCGCATTTCCATACCTTATTCCTTGAAGGGTATATGCTGGAATGTCCCGGAGCAGTAATTGTGGCAGAGGCGGCGGCCCCGGCTGCTGTCGGTGCCGCGCGCCCATACCAACTTGTTAAGCGAGGCGCCGTGCACTCGCACCACCACTCTACTTTAACGTATGCATGAGGAAGTAGACATATTTGTATGTTCTATGAGTTCACAAGGGCTGCATTAGTATTACTAATCTAATATAAAAAAATAATATTTTTGTTCGTATTTTGTGCACTATTGCTTGCACTTCCGTGAAGGTTATAGGCACAGTTGGACCCGGTAGGTGGCGCCGTTGTAGAATCCAAATATCACCAGTGCAAAGCCGGGGAAAATCGCTAGTAACATACTATATATCATATAATAATTAAAAGTTTAAACTAGCTCAATAAGTCATTAGAGCTTGTAATGTTAGTGATAAGTTTGGTTGAATAAATAAATAAATATGCTTGTAATTGTTATTGGACGGTTTTTTATATTTTCAAAATATAAAAAGGGTAAGGGGAGAAGTCGTGTTTCTCTTTAAATCTCCACTTTGATTATAATTGTCTCGTTGAAGGAATTCCTTGCGTACTATTACAGAAATGTATTCACTGTGGTTTCTTCCTTTGACTCCAATCCTGATCTCAATATAGCGTAATTAAATCAATCGGCTTATAAAACTGTACAAGGACGATGATTTTTACCGTTGGCATATTTAACATCAAGGAGCTTTTACAAGATTTGAAGTCAACATTATAATGAAGTGGTTTTAATTTGTAACGGATTTTCAGAGCACATTTTTTCACATTATTTTCCAAAATTATTATTTGCTCTGTTTTTTTTGTACCAAGTAACTGTCAGTGACCGTGATTTTTTTTAAAATCTGAAGTGAAAATATAACACACAGTTCACCAGGTGATAAGTGGCTACTGCAGTCCATGGACACCTGCAACTAAATTCAAAGAAAAAGACTACAGAGGCTCTGAGGGCTAGGACGCAATGCCTACCGTAATACATCAGTGTACTTGTGGGCACTAGAATTTCGCGGTAGAAATAGGAAAGAGTACCTGGCCGGTCACACTCGTACGCAGAAAAGGAGTAACTTTTTTCAAATAGAATAAGGATTAAGGATGACAAACGAACACACAGTCCAACTGATGGTAAGTGACTGCTATGACCCATAGACATTTACATTTATCAAAACATAGATGGACCCCTGAGGACTAAGATAGAGTGCCTCGTTTCTACTAAAAAAGAATCTCCGGATCTCTACACTCACAATACGAAACACCGCAGTATTAAGCTACTATTTTACGCTGGTATTCTGTGAGAGCGTGGTCTTTCCCTTATTTTGCCAAGTATAAAAATTAATTCCATACGGAATCCTACTAATATATACGTAGGCGGTCCCAAAATGAATTGGCCTAACTATGAACCAATGTAGGAAATGAAACGAAACCAATTTTATTTTTCAATATAATCACCATGAATACTAACACACTTCTAACATCTGTGAATCAACATCTCTAAACCTTTATAAAAATAATCACATTTTTTATCCTCAAAATGACTGAAGACGGCCGCCTGCAACTCTTTATCGCTTGAAAATTTTCTTCCTCTTAAGTCCCGCTTTAAATTTGGAAATAAATAATAGTCGGACGGGGCCATGTCTGGACTGTAAGGTGAATGTTGAACTTCTGTGAACCCGCATTGACGAACTGCATCCTTCGAAACACCAGCGGTATGAACAGGGGCGTTGTCATGGAGCAACAGGACACCTTTAGACAGCTTGCCTCTTCGTTTTTCCTTTATCTTGTCTCGTAATTTATATATTAAAGAAGCATAATATTCGCCGTTCACGACTGTATTACCTTCTTTAAAATCCACGAAGTAAATAATGCTATAGCTAAGTTAGTCAATTGGTTTAATGCTAATAATTTGCATTTGAATGGAACTAAAACTAAATGTATGAAATTCGTAAATCCTAATGTCAAACATGTCAATACTAATGTAATTTTAAATGGGGAAGAACTGAGTCTTGTTGATACCACCATTTTTCTTGGAATCACACTGGATGGAAAACTTCAATGGCTCCCCCATATATCAAAATTAGCTAGCAGACTTAGTTCTGCAGCATATTCTGTAAAAAAGACTCTTACCAGAGTTGTAACAGCTAGATTAGTTTACTTTAGTTATTTCCATAGCATTATGTCGTATGGTATTTTGCTATGGGGACACGCGACTGACACTGAAATTATATTTATTTTACAGAAGAGGGCCATTAGAGCAATATATAATTTAAAACTAAAAGAGTCACTAAGACAAAAATTTAAGGAAATTAATATATTAACTCTGGCCTCTCAATACATTTATGAAAATGTAATGTACGTACACAAAAATAAAAGTAGTTTTGCGAAAATAAGTGATATTCATTGTGTAAATACTAGGAGCAGACACAAGCTCAGAAAATATACAAAATTTGTCATTTTTTTTTTTTTTTTTTTTATAGAATAGGGTGACAAACGAGCACACAGTCCACCTGATGGTAAGTGGTTGCTGCGGCCCATAGACATCTACATCTATCTTCCATTACAAATCAAAATGCAGATGCGTTGTCACCCGTGAGGACTGAGATGGAATGCCTCATTTCCAGTAACAAGGGTCTCCGGTTCTCTACACTCACCATACGAAATACAGCAGCATTAAGCTACTATTTCACGCTGGTATTCTGTGAGAGCGTGGTCCTTCCACGGTCGAGCCGACCCATTCGTGCTACAACTATACTACTAATATAATTGCAGCATGGCTCTACCACGTATACACAAAGTTCAAAAATGTTATTAAACTAAGTTTGTATAAAAAGGGTTATTATAATATTAAGGAATTTATAGATGATAATAGCCCCTGGGAAGGGTGATCGCTACCAAGCTATTTCTAATTTGTCTTGTGCTGTTGATTGTAAACATGATTGTAAGCTATTATTAAAAAAAATAGTCCCGCTGGGTTTCTTGCTGGTTCTTCCCAGGACAGAGGTTTTTGTAAATTAAAAAAGTGACTTTCAATAAGTATTTTTATAATCTACATTGAATAAAAAAGTTTCTATTTCTATTTTTATTTCTATTTCCACCATCAAAATGCCTTGAAAATCCCAAAATATTGTGCACATCAGTTTTTTAGTCGATTGTTGTACCTTTGCCTTTCTAGGGGGCTTTTCACCCTTATAACGCCATTACATTAACTCGCGCTTGCTTTGTGGATCATAATACAAGATCATAGTTTCATCGCCAGTCACTAGCCACTCGATCACAGTCTTTGGATTTTCGCCACAAAGATCCAAAAACTCCGAAGCGCAGCGCACTCTTTCCTGTCTCTGTACCGCTGAAAGAAGTTTCGGTACCCATTTTGCACTCACTTTTTTCATGTGAAGATGTTCATGGATCGCGCGATGAACGGTACCCTTAGAGAGCCCAAGCCTTGCTGCAATTTCTCTAATCTTCAAACGGCGGTCACTCAGAACCTCCTCTTCAATAAGAGCAATCGTTTCGGGAGTGAGCACTTCCACAGGTCGACCGTCGTGGCCAAAGTCTTCGACGGTTTCTCTCCCGAGGCGAAACTCTTTCACCCAATTTTTCACTGTGCTATAGGAGGGGCAGACTCTTTATACACGCCATCCAATCGTTTTTTTATTTGGCCAGGGGATAAACCTTCTTTAAACAGAAACTTTATGACACTTCGATACTCAGTTTTCGACATTTTGAAAAAATACGCGAGTCTCGTTATTCAAATGCCTGTCTAAGACTAAGCATTTCATGTCGATGCATGTTTCTTATATTAAGTGCACGATAAACGTACTATTTAATGCAACATAACATGTAGCGACATGTCGCGTTGAACTATATCAGGCCAGTTCATTATGGGACCGCCTGGTAGATATCAAACTCTATTTTGTTAGGTATAACCATCATCATCGCCATCTTTGGCCTCTGAGGAACACAACACTGCTGGTCATGGCCTTCTCCCGTAGAGAGGATTTGCGTACATGTACTAGACATCTCGCACATTTGACGCTGTTGTTCATCGCGATCCGTTTTTTTTTTTTTTTGAAATCGCCGATCCGTTTAAAAGCAAGTTGATGGATTTTAAAGCTAGGACCCGTAAGCTGATGTATATACCGCCTGTCAAGCTTAACGATAGCAAACATGTAAGGGTATCTTTCTTCAAGTATCTCGATCATGTGGTTCTGTCATCTGTAGGATGACAAGGATATTGAAAGGGAAAAGAGGGCAATGGCAGACCGCTGCAACATGTTGGCTAGCAGGTTTTTGCATTGCATTAAAAGGTGGCAAATTTTGCAAATACGACTGTATTCCAAAACCAATGAGAATTACTCTGTACTATGCGAACTTTGAATTAAGTTTTCTTGTTATGATTCAAAAATATTTCACGAGTAATTTTTTTTATTAATTACGGATATAGCTTATTAGTATACACTATTATTATAAATAGTTTCTCAATATTATTATTCAACGAATATTGTGTTAAGATGTGCAATGAGAACTTATAGCTTAAGTTAAGCTATGAATTATTGCAATGCAATTGGCAAAGGACCATTGAAGCCTGATTGTTGTGCTAACGATAAATTTCCCGATGTAGGTATTGACAATTTGTTAACCGTGAAGATATTTCCAACGACTATTCTTTGGTATCTATAGGTAACTGAATGAAACATTTAAAATCTAAATATATTATATTCGCCAACGATTCGGCGTGTCGTACAAAGTCGTTGGGGAAGTAAATAATATTCTAATTGGTTATTCAATTATAACTCGACTATCAAAACTCGAATACATTGTATAGAATCAACAAAATTTTGTAAAAACATCCATTACCTATTATAGCCTATAAAAGTCTACTAGTCAACATAGGTCAGACATTTGCCATCGTTGCCACGTTTGGCAGGTGGGTTTGCAAGCGCAGTTTCGTAAGTATATAAGAACGATTTTTATTTGTTATAGGGAATACGCTACTGCCTATCTTCTGATTCAGTTTCCTTCCATCGCCTTATAGGACACCCACGCGACGATGTGGGGGGTAGTGAATACTATACTCACACTGTCACTTCACGGTAAAATATTAAATTAAATTTTAATAACTCATAACTTTAGGTTGAAGAATTTAAGTAAGTAAAATATTGATAATCTTAATACATGGACACTTTATTTTATTTACAATTTTCCAGATTTGTAATCATGTAAATACTCGATTAAGTTAGTTGTTGTTGACACAGAATGTTTCATTATCATCAATGGGTAGAAAAAACCGTGCACATTATAATACTACTAGAAATTATACTTTACAAGCGTAAACTAGTTACGAGTGTAAGGAAAACGTTTGGACCAAATACTATTTGCTCATTCTACTTTGAGTGATTGGTTAAAATGTTTCGTCAAAAGCGTCACAAATTGTAAGGTTAAATTTCATTGCGTTCGGACAGTTGCCTTATACGAAGACGTTTTTCGCTTTTATTTGTAAAAGTGTCCAGATGCCCGGGAATCAGAATAGGCACTTGAGTTTCATACTACCACTATTACTTCGCGAGTTAGGCTGTGATAGTGGGCCACCATAAAACAATTATTCGATGAACCGACATCATGCGTAAAGGTAAGCAAACGAGACTTTCTGAGGTCGACGATCAGATTTGCAGAACCCTAGGCTCATAATGGCGATGGAACGTGTAACCGGTGGGCTTCCCTATAACAATACTCAACAAAAATCCTCATAAAGATAACACAATAATATCATTAATAGTCTCTGTCTTTAGAAATTGCTTCAATACCAGTCTTTTGAAGATCTTAATGTCTTCGAGCAAGAAATTTTAGACTACTTATCATCCGTTATTCTCATTCCACTAATTTTTACGGCGATAAGTTAATTGTAAATTATATCATATTTACCCAATTTGTCAGTGTTCTTCTGATGTAATTTAAAATATATTTTTGCGTATGATGCTAGATGTCGAGCCATAATAATGAACCCCATTAAATTTTTTGGTAGTGAGATATTGATTCTCTTTGAAGAACTGATATAAAATGATACATAAAAACCTATATATACTAACAGTATACTGAACAATGGCAAGTTGAATCTTCCTAGCTATCCATATCTACCTTATACTTGGCGTATTTGCTTAAAATATGCACGAGCTTTAAGGCAAAAACGGAAGTCATAAATTATATAACTATGTTGACCATCTGTAATATTTAAATTCTCAGGCATTATATTAGGAAACGCATGACATAAGAGAAGAGAGCAAGATCTATCCATGCAAATAAATTATTAAAGTCCGAACTTTTAGTTCTTACACTACCGAGCGCAAACACTTATTCAGGAACTACCCAAGACTTCAGTTTCTATTTTAGTGGTGTTTTTTCGTTTCGTTCATTCATTCGTTTTAAATTTTCATCTTTAATAGCATTGGCTATGGCACGTGGTATTATGTTAAAACTTTTTGAGGAAATAAAAATTGTTTTGATACGCTCAGACCTCCATTAAATGTATCTTACTTTCTTTCATTATAAAAAATATATCCGTAAAAGTGAAGTCGCAAGGAACACTATTAACCAACCTTCTTTTTTGTTGAAGTGGGTATACATCGAGAGCGTTCGTGTTTTAATTTACTTTTTTACATTTACAATGATAATGTTGTGCGAATATAAAATTTCCTTACTGTCTTATTAGTCTTATGATCGTTAAAGCTAGTGATGCAACAGAACTCTGTTTCTGTTTTTGCAACTGCGGAAGTTCTGCATGATTTTCGACATCGGTTTCTGCTTCTGTTTCCGCAAGTTTTATAACGGAAGTTTGAACGGAACTCAGCGACGTAGCCACATGAGTAGATAAAATTCCGTTTATCGACTCACGGGACGCAGCGGACGAGGTACGCCGCATCATCCTACGACTAAGATGGAATTCCCTGTTACTGGCCCGAACGCTTCAGCATTATGCTGCTACTTTACGCTGTTAGCCAAGGTACCTCAGAGACTAAGCACTAGCTGTAAATTTCACAGTACGTGAGCAACCTGGATTCGATCCCTGCCAGCACCAATGGAATTTCTCTTCGGTGAAGGAAGAAATCGTCTAAAAATTACAAATACAATGTTTGGAAGACAGGTAGAGTCCGCAAATATGCATTTGGGCAGCGTGGCGGCCATTTCCTTGGTCTAAAATCATCTCAACAAAGTCCTATGTCCGGTAGTGGGACTCATATATGCTCATATATAATCATATATATAAATGTACATTTTTACGCTCTTGTTTACGCGAGCGTACTTCTTCATAGTTCGGTGGTCGTGCCGACCCAGTCATATACAAGTACCCCCAGGGGAACGTGAGGTTGCCTGAATGGATATGCTCTTGACTAACATACGGCTAAGGAATCGCATAACTAAATCAACTCGAGTAAGACTTAAGGTTGAAGGCAACCCGTATTTTCAGAGCTGTGCAAAGATAAAAGTAAATTTTGTCCCCACTGAAATTATTATATTTATTCTATAACAATAATTATTATTTTTATCAAAAAATAATAATTATTGTTATATAATAAATATAATACTAATTTTAATTAAAGTTTTAATTATTATCAAATTCGTTGAGATGTTACCAAACGACGAATTTCTTTTGAAATTTCTAAAATAAGTATACAACAATATTTTAAGAGATCATATGTAAATATAAAGCGCAGAACTAACTAGTACAATCACCGAATAAGACTCACCGAGAAGGATCTGAGTCGTGGCTATCAGCTGATTTGTAGTATTTTAAACACAAAGCAGTTGATAGCTATGATTCTCTACCACTTGTAACAGTTATTATTTAGTAGCAGGAAAGACGAAAGACAACAAAATAAGTATTAATTAATAATTAAAAAAGCTGAAGGTATTCCGGGTTTAACAATGACATCGGGACGTCAGTCATCTCAGTCCCCCGTGACCATGGGTGCTGGAAAGCGCCCGAAACGTCGGGAATTAAAAATAAAAAGTAAAAATAAACGCGATAAAATCCGTAAAAGTAGTTTTAATCATGTGTAGTGTTCGCCTAAATATAAGAAATCATTAAGTATTAATTAATGTTACACACCCAATACAAAAAGTTGCAATGTACTTTATAAGGCAATATTATAAGTAAGGTGTCGTGTCTTTTTAGTAGTTTTTTTAACTTCCCGCTAAGAAAATTGAAAATTTTAAAAAATAGGGAACTTATTGGTTTCACCCCGATTTTCGAAAATCGAGTTCTCATCAGATCTCGACGTTTTGAGATCCCAGGAAGCTATTCTGACTAATTTCACGTGGACATCCGTACGGATGTATGTATGTATGTGCGTGCGTGCGTGCATGCGTGCGTGCGTGCGTGCGTGAGTGCGTGCGTGCGTGCGTGCGTGCGTGTGTGCGTGCGTGCGTGCGTGCCTGCGTGCGTGCCTGCGTGCGTGCGTGCGTGCGTGCGTGCATGCGTGCGTGCGTACGTGTGTGCGTGCCTGCGTGCGTGTGTGTGTGTTTGTGTGTGTGTGTGTGTGTGTGTGTGTGTGTGTGTGTGTGTGTGTGTGGGTGTGTGTGGGTGTGTGTGTGTGTGTGTGTGCATGTGTGTGCATGTGTGCGCGCGTGTGTGTGCGCGTGAGTTTGCATGTGTGTGTGTGTGTGTGTGTGTGTGTGTGTGTGTGTGTGTGTGTGCGTGCGCGTGTGAGTGTGCGCGCGCGTGTGTGTGTATGTGTGTGTGTGTGTGTGTGTGTGTGTGTGTGTGTGCGTGCGTGTGTGTGCGCGTGTGTGCGCGTGCGCGTGTGTTTGTGTGTGTTCGTGTACGTGTGTGTGTGTGTGTGTGTGTGTGTGTGTGTGTGTGTGTGTGTGTGTGTGTGTGTGTGTGTGATGAACCATGAACATCTGGATCGATCGAGATGCGATTTCGGATTGCGGCGTTCTAAAGATCTCAATGTGGAATAGATTTGGTGATAATATGAACTGATTCGGACTAGTAGCATACATAACATAACACTCACGCCTGTCACCCAGAGGGGTAGGCAGAGACTACAGACTTCCATTTGGCACGATCCTGACACACCTCTCTCGCTTCCTTCACATCCATACACCTACGCATTTATGCTGTCGGTTAAGGGTACTCTTAATTTGGCTCGTTTTCAGTAAATCGCCAATTTGGTCGATAAATTTTCACCTAGGACGTCCCTTTCCGACTCTTCCATTCACTTCTGCAACATAAATTTTCTTTGTCACTCTTTCCTCATTCATTCTTTTCACATGACCAAACCACCGAAGCATTCCTTTCTTAATCCTGGTCACAACATCATCTTGCAAACCACACTCTTCTCTTATTACACAATTTCTCAACCTGTCATTCAGATTCAGCCCTAACATACTCCTTAACGACCGCATTTCTACTGCGTTCATTCTACTCTCGTGCTTCTTCTGCCACACCCAGCTTTCACTACCATACGTTAAAGTAGGGACCAACACAGCATTGTGAATTGCCATAGGTGCCTTTTTTGACACATTTTGATTCTTCACAATAGAGTGCAGGGCCCCATTTACTCTATTTCCCGCATTCACTCGTCGTTCTATATCATTATCATATCTCCCATCCCTGCTAAAGGACTAGTAGATTTTGAGAAATCTCAAAAATAAAAATTTTGAAAATCTGTTTTTTTGGAATAACTTTTAAACGGTTTTACCGATCGATTTCAAAAACAAATCATCTCTTTACCTCAAAAAATGAAGTCGAATGTCTATTGGAAAATAAAAATCGGTTCATTCGTTTGTGATATATCGCAGGAGAAAGAATTTGAAAAAAAACATAGCTTTAACATGACTTCGAGATTTTGTAATTAATATAATTTGATCTTCCAAATTTCGGAGCGCTTCGCATTTGTAATTAGTGGGAAGTTCCAGAGACGGCCTGCAGGGACAACCAATTCTTTTTAATATTATTATAGTAGTTACTTGGGATATAATAACCGGTAAATGTAAAAACACTCAGGAAGGACATTGTTTTATATCAAATCTATAAACCATGTGACCTAATTTCGATTGAGACGTGCTTATTACTCTAAATAACAAACAAGCTAGAGCTCTGAAACACAAGTACCTTGATGCCTATTGTTCCATAATATGTTGGCTTGATGTTCATTGAATACAACTCATCTACGGAAATAATTAAAGATCTAAATTAATGAACTTTGTGTCAATAATTTCGTCATTATCTAAAAAATTAGCATCAAAGGCCTTAATTACTGAAGTTTGAACCGAAATCTTCCCATTCATTACAATCTATCAAAGCTAAACATAAACTTCCCTATTTTTATTACGTCCTCATGAGCCCTTTACGAGGAAATATTTAATTTAATATCTTTACCATAGTCCCCATGCTCTGCAAGGGTTGCCTTTACCTTAATTAATAAAATAGTTTTTTCATATATATTTTTGTATAAAAATTAATGTTTGTTTTTGCCATACCGTTCATCAGATTGCGGTAAAACTTTGTTAACTTAATGCTTGCACTTGCACTAAGGTCATGGGAATAATACAATTTACTTACACATTTGGTCTCTGACTTCCGACAGTTGGCGCTTGCTGGCGGACAGATCTCAGGCAAAGACTTTGGAGCCCTGATTCTACTTAATCGCTTCTCCAATACGAGTTGTATCGAAGTTTTAAGTCTTGCTCCCGCCGCATGCATTTATATTTCGTCTGTTCAGTTGCCTGTATGATGCCTAAAAATTAAAATACCGTTATCGTTGTTATTGACTAGAAATACTAAAATCCGTATTAATATCACTGTTAAATACTTATGGCAGTACATTTTAAAAGTTTGAATGTAGCTTCGTACACAGATAAACTTGATTTTACACGCATTTTGCGACGCTGGATCAAAGAAAACCTCTCGGGTTGAAAATTCACATCGACAAGGAGTAAACGTTCATTGCTGATTTCAATTCATTGCTCTATTATGAACGTAGAAGAAAGACGGCAAGTGTCGACATTTAGTAGGAAATATTACCGACATACCAGGAATTTTGCTTTAGAATAACTTTCACCCCTGGCTCCGTTTTCTTTTAACTAAATCTTGACGAACTTTTTACTACAGAAAACTTTAAAGATGCGGACCGCTCGCTATATTTCTTCTATGGAATATATTAAAATATTTGATGATTTCTTAAATTTACGCGAACTCTACACATTAAATAAAACTATATTTACAGACATTATCGCGTTAATGACTATTTTAAATTATTTTTAATTCCCGACGTTTCGGGTGCTTTACTGCAACCATGGTCAATTTAATAGTTTATGCAGCATAGTGCTTATGGCTTAAAACTAGTAACGGGGGGGGGGGAGTCGTAACCACGTGACCATGCGTGTTGTATAGCACCTGAAGTCCGTGAATATAGTTTTTATAAAATATTTGTTTCGCCCATCTTAAAATGAAGACAAATAACAGTTATTGTGACTAATGTAATATAGATAGATATAATGTACCCCGGAGTTTTAGAAGACAAATAGGTCAAATATATTAGTAAATCTTATAGTTCACGCAGAGCAAGCCAGGAAATGAAATTTTATTGGTGAATTTTGGCACCACCAAAATTCTGTAACTAAAAATATTCTCAAAATTTTTTATAAAAATTATAGTTCGCGTCCTGTTCTAGTTTGTTATTTTTAATATAGCCAAAATCCATTTTGTAGTTTTCATTTCTCCTTCCCTTTACACAAAAACATCCAAACTCACTTTCACATTTATAATATTACATATATATAGTAGGAAGTGAAGAGGTAGGACTAGTAGAATAGGACTTTTTTATCAAAGACGTCCATGAAAAGTATTTTAATGTCTGTAATTTGGATAAAACTAAACACAAATTTGGCTAAAATAGATTTGTATTTATCCTATTTATATTAATATATATTTATCTGGCAAAACCACGCTGCGGCCATAATTTGGCTGCAGCGTGGTTTTGCCAGCATTTGATTGAATGGCAATGCATGCAGTTCGACCAGAGAAGGACAACGCTCTCACAGTATAGCAGCGTAATATAATAGCGTCATGCTGCTGTGTTTCGTAGTTCTAATGACGATAACTAAATAAAAATGTAGCAGATCCTACGAATTAGATGGAATTCCCCGTTACTGGTTTGGAACCATAAGCATTGTGCTGCTATTTTAGACTGTTGTTAAAGTCAAAGTAGCTCAGGGGCTATGCGCTAAGTATTCGATCCCTACCAGCACCAAATTAAGTTACATTTATGCAATTATGGTTTCTTGATGGTTTCAAAATTCAACAATAAAATTTCATTTCGTGGCGTGTGCTGCGTGAACTATTAAATTTACTAACGGATTGGACCCCTTAATCTTCTAAAACTCCGGGATACATTATATCTATCTATAATAGATTAGTCCAAATAACAGTTATTTGTTTAACGTTTTAGATGGGCGAAACAAATATTTTAATTTATTCCATAGAAGTGTATAGTGTAGTGTAGTAGTAAGTGTATAGCCTCTCTTCTAAAGGACCAAAGTCATAACGTGGGGTCTCCTGTCATCGTCTACAAAAATTTCACAAGGCTCTAAAACTGAGGGAACAATGCCATCCTGCGTTAGGTCCTATAATTAATAAAGTAAGACGAATATCACTCAAGAGACCTGAAGATACTATAAATTCATTCAGTCAGATCAGTCCAAAAATTGATATCCAAAAGCTAAAAGTAGGCCGGGTTGATTATGGTATCAGGATATTGAACACCACAGTACCCTGTAATCTTGGGTGTTATTTTTTTAAAAAGTGAAAATATAACACAAAGTTCACCAGGTAAGTGGCTACTGCAGCCCAGGGACACCCAAATAAAAGAGACTGCAGAGGCTCTGAGGGCTAGGATGCAATGCCTCACAGTCTGTAATTGTACTGGCTCTTTACATCCTTCAGACCATAACACATCAGTGTACTCGTGGGCACTAGTATTACGCGGCAGAAACCAGCAAGAGTACCTGGCCAGTCAGGTTTAGGATTAAGAATGACAAACGAGCACACAGTCCAACCGATGGTAAGTGGATGCTATGGCCCATAGACATCTACATTTATCAAACCACAGATGCGTTGTCACCCTCTCGAAATCTCTCTGTAATCTCTACACTCACCATACGAAACACAACAGTATTAAGCTGCTATTTTATGCTGATATTCTGTGAGAGCGTGGTCCTTTCCCGGTCGAGCCGACCCATTCGTGCTGCAACCATAATATAGTTGCAGCTGGGCTCTAACAAGTATTAAAATTCATTTCGTACGGAATCCTACTAATATATGGATTTGAAACTCTATTTTATTAGGTATAACTATCAACATCGTCATCTTTGGCCTCTGAGAAACACAACACCGCTGGTCTTGGCCTTGTCCCGTAGAGAGGATTTGCGTACATGTACTAGACATCTCGCACATTTGACGCTGTTGTCCATCGCCGATCCGTTTATTTTGCTCTTGGTGTAAGGAGATGATTATCCCGCTATAAGCCATAAATCATAAGGTATTTTAGCTTACGCCGTAATTGCCTTATACCTGCGATACAAAAAGGATTGATTAATTGTCCTTAAAGAGGTACAATGTAAATTTCTTGCACGAAGAGCCGCTCGACTACTTTATCATCGTGCGCTGACCAAACAATTGGATATACATGAAGATAGTAACTATGTATTTAAAAATAATAAAAATTTATCAATCTTTATCAAATTCAATTAATTTTTTATTGTTGGTTAATTATATCTTCTCCCTTTAGTGCCATTTTTGTAAATGTCAGTCTATGTTATAAGTTTAATTTATGTACATCTGCTTTGTCTGTACTTATTCAGCGATTCTTTAGATATAAACCTGAATTTAAAGAGCTACGGTTTAAAGGTTGTTTGGTTTTATTGATTGTTTTTTTATTTGAATAAGAATTTCATTCAGTTAGTGCGTGAGATAAATACGAAATGTAGAGTAATCATACAAATACAAAATAGTAATATATAAAGTGGAACACAATTGTATGACTTGAAAATAGATGGTGCTTTTAGTACGGACAGCGTTGTGAGTAACGTGTTGCTTTCAGAGTAAACAAAAATATGAGGCTGGATGTTTCTACCGTAGCGTTGTCTAGATGTTTTTAGCAACATTTCGAAAAAATGATAGTGCATGGAGAGTACGTGCATGCTTGATCAATGTTTTCTTTGTTATGCAAACATTTTTATTTTTCAATAAAAATATGTTTTCCTTGGTGAATTTGTGATTAGCCTGTTTGACACTTCTCTATAAAAAATACCATACCATTCTGCGAAAATAGAAAGCAAGCAAATCTCTTCAGAGCGTTAACTAATAAATCACGGTATTTCAACCCACAACATAAAATATTGTTTGCAACGAAGAAATCGACGAGAGTTTATTACGACGAATTTTAATCTTTTTTAATTTTGTAAAGGAATTTGAAAAATTTATCATCCATTGTAAACCTGTGGAGGATGCCTTGAACACAGTACACACGTATTATCGTCAGTGGTGTCTTATCAAGTGCATTGGTGTTAGTAGTAATGGTGCTGGGATTAGTGATGACGGGGATAGTGCACGCAATCAAAGGAGATTCAGAGCAGAAATTTTTGTAGACGATTACAGGAGACCCCACGTTATGACTTTGGTCCTTTAGAAGAGAGGTAATGCCCTAGTTAGAGCTAGAGGTAGTGCACAAACTGTCATGCATGAGGTAAAAAGAGCCTCAACTGCACCATGGGCTAAATTGTGTAAGTGGCGGAAGTATGAGTCTGTGAGATATGACTACATATGTGTGCCCTTTGTTGTAGGTCCATTAACGGTGAAGTTGCTAAAATAACTATGTCTGCGACATGATGTCGCCGCTGGAGATAAGAGGGCTAGTTCTTTTCTCTCTAAATTTTATAATTGTACATTCCTTCTAGTGTCTAGCATTTTGGCACTTTACTGCGGATTTGAGTTTTTAGTTTTTGTATTTTTTTATTATGGTTATAAATATTGTATGTTGTTATCACTATGATTATATCAACAGTGTTAGCATCAGTAATTTTTTGACACCATTTTCCTTTCCAAATACAGATTTATGATCTAGGTTTACACCGTCACGGATATACTCGTATAAATATCATAATATTTCAAGCTAACTACAACAGTTTTTTCATAATTCTATGACATAATTCACATTATTATTGTGTAGAGTGGATATGCTTCGAAAATTTGTAGCTTGAAATAAGCTGCAGATTCTTGTAATGCAATTTGTAAAGGACCGTTGAAGCGTGATTCCGGTGCAAACAATAAATTCTCAGGTGTATTGACTATTTGTTAGCCAAACGGCAATTCAAACCATTATTAACACCTTATTTATCGCAATACAACGTCAGTTAAATATGTTAATGGCCTTTTTGTATTCTTTAGCGATTTTACACGTTAGGGTCATTTGAAAGAAATGACCAGACAGATTTATACAAAAAAAGTTATAAAATACTTGGCATTATTACAAAAAGTCGTTTATATTTAGTCGCACTGTTAAACTGAAATCTATTTCACGAAAGCAGTCTCGCGGAAATATGCGAACTATAATGTGATGAATGAAATTCGACAGCTAATGTCAAATTTCGCGAAGATGTTGAATATCTTTAACGGACCCTTATTAAAGTTTAAGCCCGAAACTTTTAGTAAAAATGTTTTGTAATAAGACCGATTTGATAAGGTTATAAAATGTCAAATACTTGAAAAAATATGTGAGGTAGATAACCTTTAGGATACCACGGGATACAGGTGAAACGTTTTTAAAAAGAACACATATGCTGTGATAAAAATACTGTGCATCTACCTTCATAAAGTTGGTCACCTCACTAATCACCATATTAAACATACTGTCAGTTTTCAGTCGTGGAAGGAAAAAAGAAAGTGCCCATGGGGCCTGACGGGACTAACGCTCCGTGTGGTAGTACAGAGCTGTGTCATTTATAGCGAAGAAGTTAGAAAACTTCGTCATAGTTTTTGGTACGGTTTGGTTTCGGCGCGATAACAGCGCCGCCACAGTTATTTTGATGCATTGTGCGTTTGCAGTGACGCTATTTTCCGTAAAGCAAATAATTTCTTTTTCCGTTTTTTCTTAAACTACCATGAAATCTACAACTACAGTGAGCAATCAACTTGGAATAGATAGGAATAGGTTGTTTTTTTTATCATGAGTGAGATGTTAGTCCTTTTAGCAAATGCCCCATTTCCAGTAAAAAGGGTCTACGGTTTCCTACACTTGCCATACGAACTTAGCAGCATTAAGCTGGTATTCTGCAAGACAGTGGTCCCACACTGATTGAGCCGACCCGTTCGTGCTACAATCATTATATTGTTGCAGATTAGCTCTACCATGGATAACCATCTAGAAAAAAAAACAGCGTGCTAAGCGTGGCGAATTTCCCCCTATGAGGCAATATTTTTTTATATGAGAGAAGGCAAACGAGCATGCGGCTCAACTGCACTGCAGCATTCGCTGGGTGCATGATAATATTTTATTGCGGAACCGAGATGTAAAATATCAAGATTTTTTACGCCTTTGCAATTTTGAATCAAATAATGCTATCAGGTTGAAAATTAAATCGACGAGGAGTAATCGATAGAAAGCATTCATTGCAATTCATTGCTCTACTATCAACGTAGAAGAAAGACGGAAGGAGTCGACATTTAGTAGGAAATATTACCTACATACCAGGATTATTACTTTAAAATAGCTTTTACCCCTGGCTCAGTTTCTTTTTAACTAAATCCTGATGAACTTTTTATTACAGAAAACTTTAAAGTTGCGGACCGCTCACTATACTGCAATACTATGGAATACATTAAAATTTTTGTTTCGTCCATCTAAAACGTTAAACAAATAACAGTTATTGGGACTAATCTACTATAAATAGATATAATGATAAATAACATTATCTATTATATATGGTGTATCCCGGAATATTAAGATTAAAAGTCCAATCCGTTATTAAATTTAATAGTTAACGCAGCGCACGTCACGAAATGAAATTTTATTGTTAAATTTTGACACCATCAAAAAACTATAATTTAAGATACACTAAAAATTTATACTTACAACTTAATTAGTTGCTGGCAGGGATCGAATACTTAGAGCATAGCTCCTAAGTTACTTTGACTCTAACAACAGTGTAAAATAGCAGCGTAATGCTGGTGGCTTAAAACCAGTAACGGGGAATTCCATCTAAGTCGTAGGATCTGCGACATTTTTATTTAGTTATCGTCATAAGCACTACAAAACACAGCAGCATGAAGCTATTATATAACGCTGCTATACGGTGAGCGTTGTCCTTCCCTGGTCGAACTGCTTGCATTGCCATTTGGGCTGCGGACATAATTTGGCTTGGATAAATAAATATTGATATAAAAAGGATAAACACAAACTTATTTTAGCCAAATTTGTTAGCTTTAGCCAAATTATAGATATTAAAATAGTTTTCATAGGCTTATCTGATAAAAAATACTATCCTATTAGTCCTGCCCCTCCTACTATCCATACTACCTCATACTATATATAATATTATAAACGTGAAAGTGGGTTTGGATGATTGTATGTAAAAGTAAGGAGAAACAAAAGCTACTTAACCGATATTGGCAATATTATAAATAACAAACTAGAACAGGACGTAAATTATAATTTTTATATAAAATTTTTGAGAGTATCTTTAATTAGAGAATTTTGGTGGTGCCAAATTTCAGCAACAAAATTTCATTTCCTGTGGTACATACATATACATAATAAATAAACACTCACGCCTGTCACCCAGAGGGGTAGGCAGAGACTACAGACTTCCATTTGGCACGATCCTGGCACACTTCTCCATCCATACACCTACGCATACATGCTCGTCGGTTAAGGGTACTCCTAATTTGGCCCGTTTTCAATAAATCGCCAATTTGGTCGATAAATTTTCGCCTAGATCGTTTCGTCCCTTTCCGACTCTGCCATTCACTTCTGCAACATAAATTTTCTTTGTCACTCTTTCCTCATTCATTCTTTCCACATGACCAAACCACCGAAGCATTCCTTTCTTAATCCTGGTCACATCATCTTGCAAACCTCACTCTTCTCTTATTACACAATTTCTCAACCTGTCATTCAGATTCAGCCCTAACATACTTCTTAAGGACCGCATTCCTACTGCGTTGATTCTACTCTCGTGCTTCTTCTGCCACACCCAACTTTCACTACTATACGTTAAAGTAGGGACAAACACAGCATTGTGAATTGCCATACGTGCCTTTTTTGACACATTTTGACTCTTCACAATAGAGTGCAGGACCCCATTTACTCTATTTCCCACATTCACTCGTCGTTCTATATCCTTATCATATCTCCCATCCCTGCTAAATACGCAGCCCAAATATACAAACTCATCTACTTGCTTGATCAACTCCCCTTCTATTCTTATTTCACAAATCGTTTTACTTTCTTCTCTTTCAAAAACCATAGCCTTCGTCTTACTTGCGTTCACTTTCATACCCCTTTCTTTTAATGATCTGTTCATTTATGTAACCATCATTTGCAACTCGGCCGCCGACGATGGAAGGATAACTTGATCATCGGCGTACAAAAGGCATTTGACGGTTAACTCACCCATTCTTAATCCGCATTCTTCAACTTTCAAATTTTGCAAACAACTGTCCATAAATAGGTTGAACAGCCACGGGGAAGCCACACAGCCCTGTCTGACACCTTTATGGATGTCAAACCAGTCCGAGTAGACCCCGTTGATCCTAACACAAGCACTAGAGTCCCTATAAAGAGACTCCAATGCCTGTATCAAGCCAGCGCTCAACCCAAATGAGTTCAGTGTCTGCCATAGCACATCCCTATCCACTCTATCATAGGCCTTTTCCAAGTCCATGAACGCACAAAAAACCTTTTGGTTTTTGGCCAAAAACTTTCTGAATCCCGCTTGCACATCCCAAATTTTTCCATCAGTTTCTTTCATGACCCTTTGAATCAGTACCTTAACATACAGTTTTCCCACAATGCTAAGAAGGCTGATGCCACGATAGTTTTTACAGTCCTGCTGCGACCCTTTTCCTTTATATACTGGGACTATCACGGCTTTGCACCAGTCTACCGGTACCCGCTTCAGTTCCCAGCATAAATTAAACAAGGTGTGCAGCAGGCGTGCCACGACTTCCTCTCCAGCCCTTAGCATTTCGAGTGAAACTCCTGCCTGCTTTCATGCTTGTCTTTCGGAGTTTCTACTTCACTTAGTACACACGTTGTCTCCTCACTCATAAACACGCTTTCAAAATATTCCTTCCATCTCTTTAAACTCAAAACTTCATCTTTCAAATTATTGCCATTTTCGTCTCTTATAACATTCATCATAGGCTGTTTTGAATGTCCCCTGGCAGTTCTTACAAGTTTCCAGAACATTTTAATATTTGCCTGGAAATTATCCGATATTCTTCTATCATTCTTATCCGTTCTTTCTTGCTTTTTTCTTTCAACTACTTCTTTTACTCTCTTATTAAGATGTTTAAAGACTGCCTTTTTTCTTTCAATATCGTCATTCGTTCCGCTAGAACTACCAGCCTTTGTTGCTAGTAAATCTAGCCGTGGTCTCTTCTTTGCTTCAACTTCCATACGTATCTCATCATCCCACCATAACGTATTATTTTTCCTTTCATTCTTCCTCTTACTAACACCACATACTTCGGTAGCTGCATCCACTATACCTTTCTTTACATTTTGCCATACATTTTCCAAGTCTAACTCCTTCATACATAATTCATCCAAACCACTTCTATTTTCTTTCAGTCTACATTTGAACTTGTTTTTCTCACCTTCATCTTGTAACCTTTTAACCTTTCTGTTCTAATACGCTGTAACGCAGTGGTAGACACAGATGATCGATGGCGCCAATGCCTGAATAGACCATTAATTCGGCATAAAACCAAATAATGACCCGTTCCTACGTTAGAACCCCGGTAAACCCTTGTATCTACCACTGCGCCCCTCAATCTTTCATCCACAATTATGAAATCTATCATGCTTCTATCGTCACCTCTTCCCCAAGTATACATATTAATCCTCTTGTGGCGAAAGCAAGTGTTCGTTACAAAAAGTTTCTTTTCCATACATACGGTGAGGAGACTTTCACCATCGTTTTTGTTGGCGCTAGTTGCCACGGTTAAGATCAGCTCCGTGTATTTCTGTTATTAAAATTATAAAACAGCTCGGATATACTAAAATATTAATTTAGGGCAAAGTAAAAACCTTATTAGTTGTGTACAAGTGTTATAAAGTCTTCTCATTCACGAAATGTGCAGGAAATAACGATATTAAATACAGTTTGTTGTCACTATAAATAATATTAATTGATGTGTTAATACAAGTTAATAAGTAAATAATAAAGTTCAGTGTTAATAACATTTGTTAGTAGTAACATATGTTAACGTAAACCTAAGTGCAATAATAAATTACTATATACATTAAGTGTATTTTGCAAAACTTTTATCGTGTGAAATTTGACGGTTGTTGTAAAAACTTTTAGTTTCGATTTGAATCAATGTCGTTGATCTCATCTACAAGATTATAAATAACGCCATCTATGTGTTTATGCTTATATTGATGATAAATTGGTGGTTCTCTAATATCGATATTAATAATTGCAATCCTTGATACATCGATCGAGTTTCCGTGTCACCAAAAGGTGGCGCTTTTGTGCTTGGAGTGTACAATAATAACATTACAAACTACAACTTCTTAAAAATGAATTGCGCTGGTTGTAATACAATCTGCAAGCCGGAGGCGCGGCTGCTGAATTGTCATGCCTGCGAAGGAATCTATCTCATTGAATGCCTTAATATTAAGCAGCAACAATATTCTTCACTGTCAGAAGAATTTAAGGCAGCCTGGAAATGTCCCTCGTGCAATAATGTTACCCGTCGTGGACGATCCAACTTGCTTAAGTCCGTGCGATCCACGCAAATACCTTTGGATGATAACATCAATATGTCATATGAAATCGAGGGCCATGCACCCATCTCATTGAACAATCCTTGTACTCCGACTACACCAGCTGCTTCAGTCCATGACTGTGTTGCCCTGGAGACGGGTGCTACTTTCCATACATTCACACAGGAACTACATAAGACCTTTGAGGAATGGCGAAGTGATATGAACAATAGACTAACTGTATTCAAGGAGAATATCAAGAGCTCACTACATGACTGGCGAGATGAGATGGAGGCGAGTATAACTAAACTTAATGATGATTTAAAATTTGCTTTGAATGGATTCAGGGAGGAAATATGCACCCTTCGTGCTGAACATGAGCGTCTAAAGCATCAAACTGCTGATATATCCCGTGATGTCTCAGAATTAAAAGCATCCATGCAGTTTCTTTCCGGGGAACAAGACGATTTCAAAAAAAAAGTGGACGGCACAATACGTCAATCTACCGAACAATCCAGCCTAACCATTAGCAACTTGGAAACTAAAGTCGATTACCTAGAGCAACAAGCCAGACAATGCAACATCGAAATCTGTAACATACCTGAAACTCGCAGTGAAAACTTGTTAAACATAATGGGATCGATTAGTATGGCTATTAACTTTCCAATTTCTCAGAAAGATATCCTGTCAATCCATAGAGTTCCCCATACTCACCGTCAAACAAATAAGCCCAAGAATGTTATTGTGAAACTTTCATCGCGCATCCTTCGTGACAACGTACTAGCGGCTTTTCGTAAGGTGAAAACTCTCAAGACCGACCAGCTAGGTCTCACCGGATCGACAATGACCGCATATATGAACGAGCATCTTACACTGAAGAAAAAACAATTATTTCGTAAAACCAGAGATCTCGCCGCTATGCACCAATACAAGTATGTCTGGGTTCGGAATGCCACTATTTTGGTGCGCGAGCAAGATGGTGATACTGCTTTTGCTATCCGCACAGATGATGATCTTCGTAAGATCAAAAGCCGTACTAAAGGTGGTAATAAAAGCCCTTGTGGTGGTTCTACTCAACATACTCAGCAATAACAATACTTTTCATTATTATCATTATTCTCCCCACCATATATCTCGCTTAATTTCGTCATTAGGTGTCATTCTGTATTACACGTTTTTATTAACGATTTTTATCGTTCTCTCATCCAAAAATGCAAACAAGTCAAATTATATAATTAATACTTTTGAAATTAAATTTTCCTTACGCTATGTTACGTTAGTAGGGTTATATTGTACTATTGCATTATGTTACACTTTTTTGAAATATTTATATTTATTTTATGGAGGATATATTACTATAAATAGTGCTATAATGAAATTATTTGGCATGATAATGTTAACTGTATATAAACTAAACTTTTTTAAACATAAAATAAGTGTGCCTTACGTCACAATAAAAAATAATGCTCAGTTTAATTATAAGTTTATAAACATACTTGTATTAATAAATTGTATGTTGATCCTAAGTTTATTATTATGAAATCGTCTTGGCCTCTATTTTGTCATATGTTGTTACACTTTGATAAGTTACAAACTTTTCAATCCTTTTAATTACTACGATTATGTGTTACTTGTCTGTTGTATTATTATAATCTTTTTAAAAATTTATATTATAGCCCTTGCATAAATTAATATAACATGTGTAAGTATGGTTGTTTAGTTGTATATGTATCAACAAAATATTTTAACCAGTGGGCTGAAAAGGTGTGGAGTAATAATTATAAATTTTTATTGATTTTTTCATTTTGCGTGCATGTTTTTGTAATTCTTATTATTTTTATGAAGATATATTTTGAATCGTTTCTTAGTGGGGAATTGGAGGTTTGTCTTTGCTGCGTGACTGGTATATTATATCATAATAAGGTAAAATATTCTTCTTATTGTTTTAAAGACTTGAACATCGTAAACGAAAGTTTTAATATTACTGTTAATATGTACATGTTATTCTCAATTATTTGTAATTGGTAGCAAGCAATATTCCTTATACTATCAAAATTGCAGAGGTTTCCGAACAAAATTACACACACTATATATGAACATACTAAACAGTAACTATGATATCATCGTACTCACCGAGACTTGGCTGATGTCGGAAATTAGCAACAACGAGTTTATCGATCAACGTTATATTGTGTACAGGTGCGACCGTAATCGTATCAGTACAAATAAACTAGATGGCGGTGGTGTTCTAATTGCGGTATTGCGTACACTCAGATCTTCTGAGTTAAATCTGTCTTTGACTAGTGTAAATGTTTCATTGCATAACCTAATCGAACATGTCATCATCGACGTCCCTAGTAAGCAATCCTCAAAGCGCCATGTCTTCAGTGCTGCTTACATACCCCCCAAAACACGCTCTACCGTATACGAACTTCACTTTGAAACTTTACAAGAGGTACTGTGTGATCCTAATTTGGATGGTTTCTATATTTTGGGCAACTATAATCTCCCAGATGTAACTTGGACACTAGGAACCACAGACGCATTACATGGCAGTGGAGTAGGCTCATCCGTTACCTTTAACCTATTATGTAATTTAATCTCATTTCTAGATGCCGCACAATACAATTACGTAGTGAATACCAAAAATAAAATACTTGATTTATGCATATCAAACCGCTCGTGTAAGATATCGGCCGCTTTAAGTCCCCTACTTCCTGTTGACGCATATCATCCACCCTTTGTTTGTCATATAGCTCTCAATGCTGATATTGTTCCAATGAAAAAGCGGAGGCTTCAAAGGTACAATTTTTATAAGTCTGACTACACGCACATCAACCGCAAAATAGAGTCCACTGACTGGGATGAAATACTTACTCCACTGGGATCTGAAGAAGCACTTAGCACATTTTACGGAATCATTGATGAAATTATCAAACAACACACGCCATTTGTTGGCTCCAGAACCTCTGCTTTTCCTGTCTGGTTTTTCGAAATCTCTAATTAGCACATTTAGAAAAAAACGTAAAGCTTGGGTGAAATGGAAGAAATATAACAACATATCAGACTATGAGATATTTTCCCAGTATAGAAAGTTATTTAAGGATATGTGCAATAAATGTTTTTCTAAAGATATTGGATCGGTCTAGGATAGCATACATAAAAATATTAAGGATTTCTGGGTTTACATCTCTAATCGTCGTGACAAACCTGGAATACCAGCTAAGGTTGAATATAATGATGATGTTTCAAGTGATCCACAAACAATATGCAACATGTTTTCTGAATTCTTCTCTTCCGTTTACGAACCGCCCTCACCTACACTATCGCAGTGGAGACCACCTGCCGATTCAGCATCCCATGACACTACTATTACTAACCTTCATTTTGAAGTAGAAAAGGTATTAAGAGAGCTGAAATCCTTGGATCCATCTAAGGGGTCAGGCCCTGATGGCTTATCTGCTTATTTTCTAAGAAACACTGCCACAGTTATAAGTAAACCCCTAACTATCATCTATAACAAATGCATTACTGAAGGTGTTATGCCCACAGTATGGAAACAGGCTAACATCACACCTGTGCACAAGAGCGGATCTAAACGTAGTGTAGATCAATATCGCCCGATATCAATTTTGTCCACTTTGTCGAAGCTTTTCGAGAGACTTGTGCATATCGAAATATATCCCATACTGCACAATATAATTATACAGCAACAAAATGGTTTCGTTAAACAACCACCAATCTATTATTATTTTCCAGCTATTTATTTGAAAATGTTGATGATCGCATACAGGTCGATGCAGTGTATACAGACTTTCGAAAGGCCTTCGATAAGGTGGACCACGAAATGTTACTAAATCGAATAGCTTACAATGGCATTCGGGGTAATTTGTTACGATGGTTTGTTTCTTATATCACTAACCGTTGTCAAAGGGTTGTAATTAATGGATACCACTCTAAGGTTACGATGGTTACCTCCGGTGTACCTCAGGGATCTATTCTCGGGCCTTTGTTATTTATAATGTTTATTAATGACATAAGTAACTGTTTTCTCAACTCAAAATTTTTATTATATGCAGATGATCTTAAAGTTTATAAATCTATCCATACTACACAAGACTGCATTCTTCTCCAAGAGGACCTAGGTAGACTTACAGACTATTGTTACAAAAGTAAGCTTCAGTTAAGCATTCCGAAGTGTAAATATCTCCGTTTTCACAAAATTAAAATCACAAAATTGAAAATGTTCAACGCCGGTTTCTACGTGCAATGCATTATAGATGTCATAAATCCCATTTACCGTATGACCAGTTACTCAGTAGATACAAACTTCTAACCCTCCACTCTAGACGTAAGCAATTGGAGTCTATGACATTGTTTCATATAGTTAGATGCAAATTTGACTGTATTGAGTTAAACAATCTGTTATGTTATGTAGTTCCCAGAATTGTCCATAGACGACGGGTGCGTGCGGGTAAACTCTTTGCCGTAAGTACCTGTCGATCCAATACCGGTATTCGTTCACCAATTCGACGTATGGTTGCCACATATAATGAGACCTTCGAGCATATAGACATTTTTACATGCACAAAGGGAAAGTTTCGTGGTCTTTTATACAAGACACTTTTCACATAATAATTTTGTTATCTTAGTCACATTATAATATCACTGTTGACCATACTTTGACATTTGTATAATACCTTCTATACAGCTGCAGGTCTCCTAGCGTCATAATTATCTATCCCAAGAGGTAATCTGTGAACAGCACTGTGGGCTGCATTATTGCGTATATTATGTTACTGTACTATCTATATGTAATTATATATAATGTAGTTGTTAGCTGTTCCACTCTGAATAAAATAAAATAAAAATAAAAAAAATCTCGTTTATAATTTCATCACCAAACGTTCCCAATATCCTTTCATAACCAAGCCTCCTCACCCCAACCCTTCCATTAAAATCTCCTAGCATAATAATATTTTCATTTCCCTTACACTTCATTAACACCATCCTTAGCATTTCCCAAAACTGCTTTCGGATATAAGTGGGCTTAGACATGTCTGGGGCGTAGACCCCTAACACAAACAACTTCTTTAAGCCCACTTTCATTCGTATCCATAGCAGTCTTGGGCTTACACATTCAAGACGAAGGTTATGGTTTTTGAAAGAGAAGAAAGTAAAACGATTTGTGAAATAAGAATAGAATGGGAGTTGATCGAGCAAGTAGATGAGTTCATATATTTGGGCTGCGTATTTAGCAGGGATGGGAGATATGATAAGGATACAGAACGACGAGTGAATGCGGGAAATAGAGTAAATGGGGCCTTGCACTCTATTGTGAAGAGTCAAAATGTGTCGAAAAAGGCACGTTTGGCAATTCACAACGCTGTGTTGGTCCCTACTTTAACGTATGGTAGTGAAAGTTGGGTGTGTCAGAAGAAGCACGAGAGTAGAATGAACGCAGTAGAAATGCGGTCATTAAGGAGTGTGTTAGGGCTGAATCTGAATGACAGGGTAAAAAATTGTGTAATAAGAGAAGAGTGTGGTTTGCAAGATGATGTTGTGACCAGGATTAAGAAAGGTTCGGTGGTTTGGTCATGTGGAAAGAATGGATGAGGAAAGACTGACAAAGAAAATTTATGTTGCAGAAGTGAATGGCAGAGTCGGAAAGGGACGTCCTAGGCGAAAATTTATCGATCAAATTGGCGATTTATTAAAAACGGGCCAAATTAGGAGTACTCTTAACCGACGAGCATGTATGCGTTGGTGTATGGATGTGAAGGAGGCGAGAGAGGTGTGTCAGGATCATGCCAAATGGAAGTCTGTAGTCTCTACCTACCCCACTGGGTGACAGGCGTGAGTGTTTATTTATTTTATTTATTTTTATAGAAGAACCGGTACATTAAATGGGCTATAAATCGTAAACGGTAAGTTTTACAAAAATGTTTACAAAAAACAAAAAATGCGAAGTTTTATTCTCTATAACTTTTGCCTTAAAGTGCATAGCTTCTGATATATCGGCTGAAAACGTTTTTTTAAGATGTCGCTTGAAGTGCCACCTGAATCTGTCAACATTTTGTGATTTTATGCTCAGTTAATGATCCTAAACCTTTTAAAAAATTTGAAAAAATCGAAAACATAGTGTCAAAATTTGGTGATAGGACTCCTTGCTGATTAGAAGTCTAGTGGACACCACGCTCATATCCATTTCTGCGGCCTGGTAGCAGTAATTGCACTGCTATATTCCGGACTGGCGGATATAGAGAGCCAGCAAAATTACAGACAGTGAAACATTCAATCTTCGGGTGCGTCCACACTTGTGTCATTTTACCGAATATTATACTGTAACCGTATCAGTAACACGTGTCAGTACCGATAGTGTGGACGTCTTTCGTTACGCGAACAATTGTTACAGGCTGCAGTTACGCTATATTGCATTCCGAACACTGGAAGAAACTATTGGACACACAGGACAATGTACGGAGTTACGACCTACTAACTTTGTCTAGTGCGGACGCTGGTCTGTGTACTGTTACACATCTATGAGCCGATCCATCGGGAGTCTAGTTTTTTTTTCAAAGAATTTTGCTTTTGTTCGCGTGACCAGGAGACGTCCACACTTACTTTATGACAGATGACACAGTCTTGGTACTTCCCGGCCCACACCTCACCGCTGCAAAGCGGTGAGGTGTGGGCCGGGAAGTACCAAGACTGTTACATTTTCTTATTTTTAGCACAAAGTAATATTATAAAGGCTGTACTAGCACAATCCAAATGTAAATTTACTTCCGCTATTTCATCTGCAGACGACATATCCCTGGTGTAGCCTGGTGGTTGGTGCTTAAATGACAGCACCAACAGAATCTTGATGCCACGTAGTTCTAGGTCGATACCATGCGTCTATACTTTTTTTTTAATATTAGTAATCTTATTAATTAACATTACTAATATTCCTTTTAACCACGCCTGGTAAGCTTGAATAATGCTTGTGTTAGGAGTGGTTCACGTCAGTAGTCAAATGGCGGATTCGAACCCACGACCTTTCGAGTTCGCGATCCGTGCCATGCCATTAGGCTACTGTCGCTTTTACTTGTCAGTATAACTCAGACCGTCCACACTAGGCGTAACAAGTCCTGTACGACGCCACGTAGTTCGGTCCGATTTCATGTCACAAGTGTGGACGCACCATTAGACCTAGTGGGTACATCTTATCTGAAGCTTTCTTTGTTTAAAGCCCGTTGCAGGTGTCTCTGTATTGCAGTAGCCACTTATCTGCAGGTGAACAGGAAGTTCATTTGTCACTTCGGTCTTATAAAAAAATATGTTCCTTAAGACCTTAGCTTAATGATTTATGTTATCTTTGCTTTGATAATAATGCCGGTATAAAGAATTGTATTATGCAATTATTGCATTATCCAAAGTATTTTAAATAGCAGAATATTTAAAGTACTTACATGTTAATTACAATTCTAAAAAAATAAACATGGCAGGTAGAGCGGTTTTGATTATTTATTCTGTTTAACTCAAGCCTTGTCAAGCGCTTGCGGCGGTATCAATGACAAAGACAGCCACATTTTTACATTGTATATAATAATATTAAATTCAAATGAAAAATTAAAATAACCCACCTCTTTGAGTCTTGGAAATGACACATTTGTAAAATTTTCTTGTCTCGATTTTTATAACAGCAATACGTGAAGGTTCCCCAGCACCACGGCGCTAATTTTTAATCTATTTAAAGCTTCCATTGAGTTGCAGAACATAATTTTGCAGATACCATGGTATTCGAATGATTTCGGAGTGATTCCGTGACACATACATTCAGCGTAACAATTGTTACTAACCTGAAAAGTATTGATTCATTGAATCTTTCTGGTTTTAAGCATTTAGGTATAGGACTGCACGCTAAAGGCTCGATTTTGGCGCAGAAAAGTTTTTGTATGGCTCACAAATATTTTTTTTTTGGGTATGGATACGTCCTACGCCACTTCGGAAAACGCTATTACAATAGAATATAAGTAAATGAATAGCGGGCAAAGATTTTTTAAGATATTAAAATTAATATAGCGATGACCACAAAAACTTTAACATTTACTTAAATTTTCTAGAAAAATATAATGGTTCTGAAACATTCTCAAAAGTAATCGTCACGAATGACTGGCGCATTGGCGACTTTTTTTATAGAAGAGGGAGCAAACGAGCATGCGGCTCACCTGATGGCAAGTTACAACCGTCACCCATGAACAACCGAGGAATTGTAGATGCGTTAAAAAAGCGATCAAACACACAAGCACACAATTCAACTGTAACTCAACTGATTGAGTTCGATTAAGAATCAAAATGCTGATGTGTTGTCACCTATTAAGGATAGCAGAAACGTAGTCAAGAAAGGGAACGGGGGCCATGAAAAACCAAGTGCCCTCACCCCTCCACCCTCCGGTATTTCCCCATGATCATACGAAACATTATCGAGCTATTGTACACTTCAGCCGTACCGTAGTACAACTATAGTGTGGCTCTACATCGTATACTATTTTATTAATTAAAGAAGATAAAGTTGAATTGAAGCCTACGACGTAACTCGAAACAGTTATCGTTCGTCGAAAATGCTAGACAACGTGACGCGCGACGCGATGGATCTCTAAATTAACAAATGACAGTTATTCTTACATATATTCTTACACTGTCGCCTACATCAACTAGCCGAAAAATGCAACTAGACTTGTATATAAATGAACTAGACATAATTAATGTGGAGGGAAGAGCTTGATGCTCCCGGTGGGCTGTCGAGCCAACTCTGAATGCGTGCTGTTTGTTAGGTTGCATGGGGACAAGTATTCGAGACGCCCGCTATTCCTGCCCATAGCAGCCGAGGCGGAGTCGTTTATTTCTTACAATTGTGACAATGTTCCTGTGTTCCTGCATATATGGAAAAGGCAGAACGCCATGATGTTGTAGTCGGTGCAAATCCAACATAGCTCATGTTGCCCCTGCGGGGCAAATATTTCTTCAGTTATTATGCAATGGAAACAGTGCACCTACTTATTTTTAAAATTGCGTATTTGCTATTGACCAGCTTTTTTCCATTTACTGGAAACAGTGCACCTACTTATTTTTAAAATTGCGTATTTGCTATTTACCAGCTTTTTTCCATTTACTTAATAGATTGTTCAAACTAAAAAGTCAAACTAAAAATATTTTCAACTTTCGTAATTTTCATGTAACTGGAGGAAAACTAAATTCCTGCGCTTATTAAACGTTATTCATGAAAAATATTTTAGTTATCAAACCGACTTTTGCTTTGAATAAACTTTAAATAAACCAGAAATTTAAATAAACCAGAGAGCAACAAAAAATTATTTGCAAGTTCGCAAATAATTTTCTTGCAAATTTATATGCTTTTGAATCACAAGTTGGCGTATATCCTATTTGCTAGATGTTTATGTGTAATGACATTCCCCTTATTCTTAAAGAAAATCCCGATGAGTTTCTTTCTGGTTCTTTCTAGGATAGAGGTATTTTCCGAACCAATGGTAAATAAAAAGATGACCTACAATAAGTATTATGTAATAGTCTATATTGAATCAAATTCAAATTCAAATTCATTTATTTGCCAGAATATATGTTATGGTGTGCAAATATTTTATAAGTATACATGCAAAAAAAATAATAACAAGTGGGAATTCAATTAAAATGTCACATTGTTTAATGATTGTTCATAATTGTTAATGTCCAATTCATCCAAAATCATTCAATTCTTTTGAGTTTGAAGAAACACACAATAGGCACTGACAAAAGATATTAATAGATTTGACTAAAAAAATTGTTTCAGACAAGCCTTTGGGTATTTTCAGCGACTTATAACTTTTAGAAGGAAATCGATCAACTTTCGTAACGTTATTTATTACTTCGCTGTGTTATTTAAAGGTAACTAAGGCAGGGAATAAATTAGGATTTAGGTGGATATACTTTTGCACCCCTCGAACGCGAAGCGGAGAGGATGGAATTTACCGTCGAATTGTCAAGGTTATGCTACCCGTTCACATTAAATGGGTTTATTGTTTTATGCCGCACTAATACGTTAAAAAGCGTTAAAAATTGTAAGAAGAAATGGTAATGAACATGCCTGACGGTTTTATTAAGTTTTGCAAACCATATTATTTTACAAAAAAAGTGCAATTAAAGGTTTTTATCGTTACCATCCGTTAGTTCGTTGAAAAAAGTATGTTACCAAAATACTTCAAGAACTACTTTTTAGTAGAATAAGGGTGACATACTAACAAACAGTCCACCTGAAGGTCAACGGATTCTGTGAGCCCTATATAAGAGCCAAAATTCAGATGCGTTGTCACACCTGAAGACTAAAATGGAATGCCACGTATAGTTCCAATAAAAAGGGTCTTCGGTTCTCTACACTTACCATACGAAGTACTGCAACATTAAGCTGTTATTTCATGCTGGTGTTTTGTGTGAAGGTTATCCTTCCCCAGTCTAACCGACTTGTGTGCTACAACCAGATTATAGCTGCAAAATAGCTCTACCAGGTAAAAGTCCTTAAATAATTAAAAAAGAATTATAAGCTCTATTAAATCATGAAAATACCATTAAATTATTTTTTATTTTCTGTCGGTTGTCAGGTGTAGATATGAGAGTTAAGAAGATAGTAAAAAACTGAAGTAATTAAGCAACTGAGGTATCTTGGCAAAGTTTCCACTTACATTTTGGTTGATCTCCACAGAAATTTAATAATTAAATCTTTATTATTTACGAGATATTAATTTTTTTAATAACTATTTTATATTAACTTAATTTTTTTATATAGAATAGCGTGACAAACGAGCACATAGTCCACCTGATGATTAGTGGATGCTGTGACCCATAGACATACATTTGTCCTCGAATAAGAATCAAAATGCAGATGCGTTGTCACCCCTCAGGACTAAGATGGAACGCCTCGTTTCCAATAAAAAAAAATTTCACTTGAAAGATGTCTTAATCGGGTGTTCTTAGGTATGTTTCAGAAAAATCTGGTTAGTCGTTTGAAGATCATCAGCTCTTTTTGTTTTGGGTTTTTTTTTTAATTTAACTTATGTTATAACGTGAGGTATCGACGTATATACCTTTGGAAATTCAAATAACTTGTGTTTGAAATTACTCTATTTCTAAATCAAGTTTTACTCAACCTAATAATTTTTTACGAAGCATTAGTTATAGTTAAGTAGTTTTTACCTGGAGAATACATGTTACTGGTATATTGTGGTTGCAGCACGAATGGGTCGGCTTGACGGACCACGCTCTAACAGCGTACCAGCATAAAATATTAGCTTAATTCTGCTGTATTTTGTATGATGAGGGTTGAGACCGAAAACCCCTTTTTACTGGAAATGAGGCATTCCATGTTAGTCCTCAGGGGTGACAATTTAATTCTTTACCGAGGATAGATGTAGACAGAGAAAAGTTTAGTGCTATAAGTTAGTGTGTAAAATAACGTATATGTATTATACCTACTCTTACCAACTTTGACGTCCACCCAAATATGCCAAACTTAAATCCGACCGATCAGTGATGTACAACAGCTTTTTCAACGATGGTATGCTGGATTACGGATGGCTTAACGCCTACCAATCTACCTACACGGTCTAAAACGGGCAAGTCTATATATAAATGAAAAATAGGTACGAGAAATAACGCTTAAAATACTATAAGTTAAGGCGAAAATAGCAGCACACAAATGTTTTATGATACAATTAAGGTGTCAATGCAATATGTACTTTTTTTAACCTCTTTAAATCGACTTAAATGTAATTATTACGGTGGTTGTGTGAAGACAGAAACGAGAATCATAATAAATAGCTCGATAAAAGAAATCACAAAGATGACACTCAATTACTAATTTTGCATATTCTTGTTCTTTGCAGTTTTCTTTATAAAATCCTTTAAAACTTACAAATGAAAAGGCTTTTTAGGTCATGATGAGAACACAAATTTGGGTTTATTTTAATCTTATAAAACAAAAACGATTAATTCCAGCTCTCGCAACCCTGGCCAGTGCCCGCCGAGAGTGCGGGTTTAATCAAAATACTCTGGGACCTAGACATATTCAAGGTTGAATAAACGTTGTTTTTCTAAAACTTTCTCCGCTTTAGTACTATTTCATTCGAACTCGACTATAATTTAATTTAATTCAATTTTTTTCGTTTTTTTATATACAATAAGGGTGACAAACGAGCATATAGTCCATCTAATGTTAAATGTTAAATGTGTGAAAATATTTAAAATCAATAAAGACAAAAAAGTGTTTTACAGAAGTGACAATCAGATAAATGACTTTGGCGTTCCACAAGGCAGTGTATTGGGACTATTCTTATTTCTCATGTATATTAAATGATCTCCGTAATATCACTCGTCATAACACAATCTTGTTTGCTGATGACACAAACCTTATCGTGAAATGTGAAAATGCTGTGTGATACATATGAAATAGAGATAAATAAAACAATTAAAACATAATTGACTGGCTTTATTGCAATAATTTATAGATTAATATGGAAAAAAACTAAAACGATCCAATTTCAGACATATAAAAGAAAACTCTCCAATATTAATGTTAAATATAATGATAAAATCATCGAACAAGTAGCAAGTACTAAATTTCCGGGTATAATGTTGGATCAAAATTGCGACTGGAAAACACATATCGATTACGTTTGTGACAAACTCGACACACTTATCTCTGCAATAAAAAGATTACGAATCACGGTATCAACTGATGCTGCTCTAAGTACATATCACGGATATGTATCATGGATATGATTTGTCAGTACTATCATATGGTCTTTTATTGTGGGGCAATTCAGTACATATAATAAAAGTATTTAGAGTACAAAAAAATTGTGTGCGTGCAATCTATGGAGCAGGGTATACTGATAGCTGTAAGCCCCTGTTTAAAAGTACAATATCTTGACATTAACATGCTTCTACATTAAAGAAATATGCATATTTGTAAAACAACATCCTGAACACTTTGAAGGGCATATAGATGTATCTGAACGATAGGTAGCTCCTAGAAATAAATATAAACGATACTTACCTCAATGCAGGCTCAAATTGTATGAAAGAAGGGTGACAAACGAGCACACGGTCCACCTGATGGTAAGTGGACGCTGTGGCCCATAGACATCTACATCTATTCGCGATTAAGAATCAAAATGCAGATGTATTGTCACCCTTGAGCACTAAGCTGAAATGCCTCGTTTCCAGTAAAAAGGGTTTTCGGTTTTTTATACTCACAACACAAAACATGGCAGCAGCTTCTGTGAGAGCGTGGTGCCTTCCCGGTCGAGCCGACCTATTCGTGCTACAATTATATAGCTGCAGCATGGCTTTACCACGTATAATTAATTCCACGTACAATACCACGTTCCTGACACTTTAAAATTTCAATCGATTGAAGCCGGGCGGGCTCATCGGTATACAATATTATTATAAATAGTTTTCCAATGTTATTATTCAACGAATAGTGTGTTAAGATGTACAATGAGAATTTGTAGCTTGAGTTAAGCTACAAATTATTGCAATGCAATTGGCAAAGGAAAGGAGAAGAAGTAAAAAATTGATAATCTTAATACGTGGACACTTTATTTTATGTACAATTTTCCAGATTTGTAATCATGTAAATACTTGAATAAGTTAGTATTATACACAGAATGTTCTGTAATCATCAATGGGTAGAAAAAACCGCGCACATTATAATACTACTAGAAATTATACTTTACAAGCGTAAACTAGTTACGAGTGTAAGGAAAACGTTTGGACCAAATACTATTTGCTCTACAAGCAAGATCTATCCATGCAAATAAATTATTAAAGTCCGAACTTTTAGTTCTTACACTACCGAGCGCAAACACTTATTCAGGAACTACCCAAGACTTCAGTTTCTATTTTAGTGGTGTTTTCTTTTTATTTCTGTTTATAATTTTCAACTTTAATAGCATTAGCTATGGCACGTGCTATTATGTTAAAACTTTTTGAAGAAATAAAAATTATTTTGATATGCTCAGACCTCCATTAAATGTATTTACTTACTTTCTTTCATTATAAAAAATATATCCGTAAAAGTGAATTCGTAGGGAACAATATTAACCAACCTTCTTTTTTGTTGAAGTGGGTATACATCGAGAGCGTACGTTCTTTAATTTACTTTTTTACATTTAAAATGATAATGTTGTGCGAATTTAAAATTTCCTTACTGTCTTATTAGTCTTATGATAGTTAAAGCTAGTGATTCAACAGAACTCTGTTTCTGTTTCCGCAACTGCGGAAGTTCTGCATGATTTTCAACATCCGTTTCTGCTTCTGTTTCCGCAAGTTTTATAACGGAAGTTTGAACGGAGTAGATAAGATTCCGTTTATCTACTCATCGGACGCAGCGGACGAGGTACGCCGCATCGTTTGATAGTTGAGCACGTGTAAGAGCGGGGTGGGGCATTTTAGCTAACCACCAGTGAGCTGGGTACGTGCTTTCGGCACTTGTCCCAACGTATTTGTTTACTTACTTTTTAACTTTATTATACGGCGTGACGTGAGTGTAAGTGCGTAAGATTTTCTGTTTTTTTAGTTAATTAGTAATTTGAGCCGTGTTACACAATTAAGTGCAATCATGAAGCCAATCATGTTGAGATTGTTGATTTAGGAGCCAGATATAAATTATGTGACAAAATATACTCGCGAAAAGGCGGCACAACTACCGCTTTAAAGAGCCTTCTTAAAGCAATGCACGCCGAAGAGTTTGCAGAGTTTGAGAAGTTAGTTGAAACTGTAAATCTTGCATCGCAAACTACAAAACAAATAGTCAGTCAAGGAATTACATACCTATTTATTTATATAATGTATTCCTCTGTTATAGTAAAAACCCGTTTTAAGTTAAAACTTGTTTTATCTAGGTAAAACTAGTTTTTGCTAAATGCCTCTGTTACGACTAAGATTTGTAAAATTAATTCGGCAGCAGTTATGTTGACGTGAAGTTTATATTAATTATTTTTTACGTAAAGTTTATATTATTTTTTTTTATTTTAAGCCTATATTAATTCTTTTTAAAGACAATAGTGAGTATTTTGGATTCAAAGTTCGTTTACATTGCACTTTCGTGCTTTGGGGTTGTACTAAATTATAGTTCATTTCAAATAGGATGGCAGGATTCCACTTGAGATTTAGCAATTACAGCTGTAATGTTAATCTATTGTTGTGTGATTATTTTATTGCTTTAACACTTGAAGTTAAGCATCTGTTGATAATACTGAACCAGTATAGCTGGAATGACGAATTTTGGTACTTGAACATTAAAACAAACTAAATTGTAGATAAAAAACCTTTATTACTTTTAACTTAACTATGTTAAATACTTATAACAACTTGTTAATATTTTGTTTAATCAATCACTCTGAAGAAAATTCATCGGTTACTGTGCCCCCACACGTGTTTATTATAAATGGTTGTATCCGATCCCTCGAAAATTCGTTTTCCACTCTTACCTCCGTTTACGAGGAAGATGATTAGATCCTGCTGACACTATTCTACAAACAGTTCTTATAGGCACGTTTATTAATTCCGATGTCTCTTTAATCACTCCCTTATCACCCATGCATTTCAAAAGCTTATTGTAAACACTCAAAACTATGTCTTGAGCGTCTGAACTTAAATGTCTTTTTCTACGCTGAACACTATTTTCATCACTTGTAGTTGCACTATTTGATATTTCCCATGGTCGAAACATGTTTATTTGTATTGTACGTCTGTGTAATAACGAAGTTACAAGACGACTGAATTTTTGACAACAATGTTATCGTGTATTTAACAAAAGCATCAAAACTTTTTTTTTTTTTTTTTTTTTTATAGAAGAGGGGGCAAACGAGCATGCGGCTCACCTGATCTTAAGTGACTACCGCCGCCCATGATCAACCGCAACACCAGGAGAATTGCGGGTGCGTTGCCGGCCCTTTAGAAAGGAGTAAGCTCTTTTCTTGAAGGTCCCCAGGTCGTATCGGTCCGGAAAAATCGCCGGTGATAAACTATTCCACAGAGAGGTTGTACGTGGAAGAAAGCTCCTTGTGAAACGTACAGTGGTGGACCGCCAAGCATCCAGATGGTGTGGATGGTATCGGGACGTTTGCCGTGTCGTGCGTTCACGAAATTTGGCGGCTGGGATTAATCCGAACAATTCCTCAGAGCACTCCCCGTGATAGATGCGATAAAATACGCAAAGAGATGCAACATCTCTTCGCAACGCCAGTGAATCGAGCCGATCGGAAAGCACTCGGTCGTCGACGATTCGAGCCGCTCTGCGCTGGATGCGGTCAAGTGGAAGGAGCTGGTACTGGGGAGCCCCAGCCCAGAGATGGGAACAGTATTCCATGTGCGGTCGAACCTGCGCCTTGTAAAGTTGCAGGCGGTGTGCCGGCATGAAATACTGCCCCGCTCTGCTGAGCACGCCAAGCTTTTTAGAGGCCAATTTGGCCTTCCCTTCCAAGTGACCACGAAACTGCACGTCACTCGATATGTCGACGCCGAGGATTCCGATACTGGCAGAGGCAACAAGGGGAGTGCCTTGAAACTGAGGGGATACGACAAAGGGGTTCTTTTTAGCGGTTAACGCGCAAACTTGTGTCTTCTGGGGGTTAAACTGGACTAGATTTAGTCGTCCCCAATCCGAGACTCTGTTCAGCAAAGACTCGACTTCAGACACAAGTTTGTCCCGGCACTCGGAGACGTTTTCCCGAGAAATATTGGCTCGGCCGGTGTAAAGAGCATCACCAGTGCTGTCATCTGCATAGCAATGAATGTTACGGGTATGCAACATATCATTGATATGCAGAAGAAACAGCGTTGGCGATAGCACGCAGCCCTGTGGAACACCAGCATTAATAGGCTTGCAATCGGAGCTTGCACTGTCTACAACGACCTTGATGCTCCGATCTGCAAGAAAGCTGGTGATCCAATCGCACAATTTCTCGGGAAGCCCATAGGAAGGGAGCTTCGAAAGAAGCGCTTTGTGCCAAACCCGATCGAAGGCCTTCGCAATGTCCAAACTAACGGCCAATGCCTCCCCCTTGAACTCTACTGCCTCCGCCCATCTGTGAGTGAGGTAGACCAGAAGATCACCAGCTGACCGACCACGGCGAAAACCGTATTGGCGGTCACTAATCAGCTGGTGATCCTCAAGGTACCTCATGAGCTGGCAGTTTACAATGGACTCCATTGTTTTGGAGAACAAGGAGGTGATGGCGATTGGCCGGTAGTTGGACGGGTCTGAGCGGTCGCCTTTTTTAGGGATCGGGTGGACGAAAGCAGTCTTCCATGATTTTGGGACTACGCCTAGGGAGTAGGAGTACCGGAAAAGACGCGTTAAAACCGGTGCCAACTCTGGAGCACACGTCCTCAGCACAATTGGGGGGATTCCGTCAGGCCCACTCGACTTGTGGATGTCCAGGGAGAGGAGTGCTTTGCGAACCGAGCGCTGTGTGAACTGCACTTCCGGCATGGAGCACTCACACCGCGGGATGGTCGGCGGCGTACTCCCCCCGTCATCGAGAGTCGAGTTAGACGCAAAGAAGGAGCCTAGAAGATCGGCTTTCTCCTTTGCAGTATGGGCCAGTGAGTCGTCCTCCCTGTGCAGAGATGGAAGAGATGGCTGACAGAAATTCCCCTGGACAGCCTTGGCGAGAGACCAGAATGCACGGGTTCCAGAAGGAAGGCGAACGAGTCTCTCGCCAATTCTGCCTATGTGCTCTGACTTTGCCTTGGCAATGACTCTTTTGAAGGACCTAGAGGCGGAATAATACTTCTTTTTTAGAGCGCTAGTGTTTACATCCCGGGACGCTGATGCATCAACCCAGGCTTGGTAGCACTCCTGCTTATAGCATGATGCTATTTTACAGGAGCGACCAAACCATGGCTGAGATTTGCCTCCAATGGGCACCACAGAGGAAGGAATAAAAAGTTCCATACCCTGAAGTACCACATCAGTAACAGAATCCGCAACAACGTTGGGATCATCCGGCGAGAAGCAAACCCGCCCCCAAGGGTAGGATGCAAAGAAAGACCGCATCCCATCCCAATCGGCTGACCTATAGTGCCAAACACGGCGGCAGCCTGCAGAATGCAACCGCGATTTCAGCGTGAGTGGCACAACACTCCGGACCAGACAATGGTCCGAGGAGCCTAAAGGGGTGTCGACGGAAATCTGATATCCGTCCGGGTTAGAGGTCAGCAGAAGGTCCAACAGGGAAGGTGCATGATCCTCCACATCTGGAATCCGCGTAGGCGAAGTAACCAGTTGTGTCAGACCATATGCCAAGGCAAAATCATGAACAGATCTCCCCGCATGATCGGTTAAACGTGAACCGAGCCATTCGGCGTGATGGGCGTTAAAGTCGCCGAGGATCACGATCTCTGCAGAGGGGATCTGCTGTAGCAACGAATCTGCAGCCATTTGGACGTGGTCGAAGAGTCGGTCTGTTTCGGCATTACCGCTGTGGGACCTATAGAGGCACCCGTAGACGCGCGGATGGTCGTCGCTGTCTACGCGTAGCCAAAGGATGGACAGGTCCGAACCTTCAAGTCTGCCGAGGCGTCGAGAACAGATGTCCTCTCTGACGTAAACGCAAACTCCAGCCCGAGGCACAAAGGAGTGTTCCAGTTTGTACCCCGGGTAGGAGAGATACGAAACATCAGCCGGAGAGGACACCTGCGTCTCGGTCAGAAAGAGCAGAGCCGGCCTCGCCGTCTCGAGATGGTAGTGGACGGCGTTTAGGTTAGAGTGAAGTCCCCTGATATTGCAGAAATTCACGGACAGCGTGGCAGGGGTCGCCTTGGTCTTGTTGCTCCGTTTGCCCCGAGCAGTTGTAGTCTTGAGCGGAATTTCGCCCCCCCCCAGAATACGCGGGGCAGCCTGAGCACCCACGCTCAGAAGTGGAGAAACATGGTCGTGGATGCTCAGCGAGGGATTCTCCAGGGGTGCTGGTACCCTCCTGGGGTAGTCTATCTTTATTTAATTCCGCTACCATGTTGATGGGGGGGGGGGGGGGGATTTGGGCCTCCGGCCACCTGCACTCACCGACGAAACGCGGAAGCAGAACTTCCACTTCACGCCGGTATTCTGTGAGGTCGTGGTACCACCCCGGTTTGAGCCGGCCCATACGTGCAACAGCAAAGCTGCCGCATGGCTCTACCACTGTTAAAACTTGTTTGCTGCCACAAAAATACCACGTCAGGATAAGGTCTTCCCAGGTATCGGTTGTAAATACCACTTCTTTTGTTATCGCCTAATGACCGCTTCAAGTACAATCCTGCCATGCTATTTGAAATGAACTATACCTACTCGTAAAACCTACACGTGGCTCTTTAAATGGTCTGCCTATATTTTAGTGCCAATTTAAGTTTGGTGTATACGCAGCATCGCCAGTGAGCAATTATTTATCGGAACTGGAGTTATATATGAAGAACACCGGAACAGACTGTTAGGTGTAAAAGTGGCCAAACTACTTTTCATAAAATATAACTTAAAGTTAGTAAAGTAAAGTTACAGCCTATATGCGTTCCACTGCTGGGCACAGGCCTCCTCTCATTTCTGAGAGTGTTTTAGGGCAAGCAAGTGTCCGCCGCGCTGCCCCAGTGCGTGTTGGTGAACTTCACATGTCTTCGAAATATTTTTTTTTCTTATTTCTCAGACATGCAGGTTTCCTCACGATGTTTTCCTTCACCACGTGGTAAATCAGCACTTAAAATTGCAATTAACAATTTCATTGGTGCCGGCGGGGATCGAACCCGGTTTGCTCGCGTATTGTGAAATTTAACTAACAACTATTTAATTTTGAATGTTAATAAAAAGTTTTATTTGTATTTTTTAATAAGTAGTATTTCTGTTTCCGCATCCGTTTCTGTTTCCGTTTCTGCAAAAAATATTTTTAACATCTGTTTCCGTTTCTGCTTCCGATATGACACTTCCGTTGCATCACTAGTTAAAGCTACTGCTGATCATGTGACCCCATGGGTTTGTGTATTGGAGAGCTCATTTATTGAATTAACTGCCAAGAAAGCCCAAAATCAGGAAGTGAGTGTTTCGGCCCCGTGCCTCGGAAATTATTGAAAGTTGTTGGTCTAGCCTGGTCTCTTTTCTGTCGTGTCTGATTAATTTCTCCTTAGATTATGAGATTGAGGGAACAGAACGTGCACATGTACATACTTGAGCACACACTTGTGCACTATAATCCTGACCAGCTAGATGGCTATTTTTATTATTATTGTGCTATATAATTCACCCCCTTTCAGGAACCTCCAATCAGTCCACAACTGGGCATAAATTTCTGCCATAGAAGGGAGGATTTGTACTCTTACTTTGTACTTATTAATAGGTTTATTTGCAATACTACTTGTACATTCTGGCACAGTCTCGTACATTGAAGCTGCTATCCATAGACGACTGGAGATTTTATTGCGATGTCTAGCGTGGCAACTTTTGATTTGTTTTGTGTTTTTGTTAATTGTAACAACCATGATTATAAGCTGTTACTTTTTTTATAGTGCCGGTGGATTTATTGCTGGTCCTTCCCAGGACAGACGTTTTTTGTCCGATCCGATGATAAATTAAAAAAGTAACTTTCAATAAGTATTATTTATAATTAATATTGAATAAAAAAGCTTCTGTTTATGTTTTTGTGGTACTAGAAGTAATTATAATAAATAAAAGACATGTTAGATCCGAGCACCGGTTCGTAACCCCTTACAGAAATAGATAAATATTATTACATAATGTTACTACATTATCATATACTTATAAGTCCTTTCATTTTTTATTATCATATTATTTTTATGTTATTCATATTATTAGATTTCTCAAGGATTCGCTTGCGTCGTACGGATCATACTAAAATATACTCATTCTTAATTCATAAAATAACCAAAATTTCTCAAACATCATTCTTTAAACAGGGACCGAAAATTAGGTTACGATATTATATTAAATAAATAATTAAACGGAAATAGCTTTTTTCGGGTGATGAAAAAAACGTATACAAATATCTAGATTTGATTTTCTGAAATGTCAATATTTTAACTGTTATCAAAAGATGTTTTTTGTAGGAAAAATTTTACAAGCTTTTAATAAATGTTCTGTGAAAATATCGTCTGTAATCACACATCTCACCTGATGGAAAGTGGATGTTGTGAATAAAAATCTAGCATAAGAGACTAAGATGGAATTCCCTGTTACTGGCCTGAACGCTTCATCATTATGCTGCTACTTTAGGCTGTTAGCCAAGGTACCTCAGAGACTAAGCACTAGCTGTAAATTTCACAGTACGTGAGCAACCTGGATTCGATCCCTGCCAGCACCAATGGAATTTCTCTTCGGTGAAGGAAGAAATCGTCTAAAAAATTACAAAAGTAATGTTATAGTAATAGTTTGGAAGACATGTAGAGTCCGCTAATATGCATTTGGGCAGCGTGGGGGCCATTTTCTTGCTCTAAAGTCATCTCAACAAAGTTCTATGCCCGGCAGTGGGACTCATATAGGCTCATATATAATCATATATATACGAGGGTGGATTGAAAAGTACTCGGCCTAACCAAGAAAATAAACACATACTAAATCAGTTATATTTTTATTTTTCTACATAATCACCATCAAGTTCAATACACTTTTGCCACCTCCCCTTCCAAGCATTTAGACCGTTGAAAAAAAATGATTCTTCCTTAGAGTCAAAATATGCGTCTACAGCTGCTTTGACCTCGTCGTTTGTCGAAAATCTTTGACCTCCCGAGTGCTTTTTTAGGTTAGGGAGCAGAAAGAAGTCTGATGGTGGCAGATTAGGTGAATACGGCGGATGCGGTAACAGTTCAAAGCCACAGTTGTGAATTTCAGCCATTGACTGTACTGACGTGTGAACACGGGCGTTATCTTGATGAAACAGGACTTTTCTTCTGAGCATTCCTCGACGTTTTTCTTTTATTTCCTCTCGTAAACGACGTAGTAAGGTGCAGTAGTAATCAGAGTTTATAGACTGACCCCTTTCAAGATAATCAATCATAATCACACCTTTCGAGTCCCAGAATACTGAAGCCATCACCTTATTTGCCGACAAAATCGACTTAGCCTTTTTAGGGGGTGGTGAACCAGGTCTTCTCCACTGTTTCGATTGTTGTTTTGTTTCCGGTGTACAGTAATGAAGCCATGTTTAGTCCATAGTAACAAAACGATTCAAAAAATCATCTGCAGCGGCTTCAAATAACTCCAAACAGTCGCGTGAAATAGTCAATCGCGTCCTTTTTTGTTCAACTGAAAGCAGTCGCGGAACCCACCTCGCAGACACCTTGTGGAAACCCAACTCGTTGACAATGATGTTTTGAGTTCGTTCATAAGAGATGCCTATAATCTCGACTATCTCTCTAATTTTTAATCTGCGGTCTCCCATTATTAAATCAAGTACTTTTTAAATATTTTCGTCAGTAGTTGACGTCGAAGGCCTTCCAGAGCGGGGTTCATCTTTCACACTCTCTCTACCACGCTTAAATTCTGCTATCCATTTTTTGACGGATGAATATGACAGAGCACAATCGCCTGATGTACTGACCATGTCATCATGGATGGCTTTTGATGATAGCCCCTTCTTATGGAGGTACTTAATGACGGCACGCTGCTCGATTTGCTCCATTCGCGGAAATTATGTCCGATTACTTTGTTAATAAATTTATAAAATCACAACGAATTATCGCACACGTTTCGAACTTCACACAATGAACTAGTCTGAACTGAACTAAATAATGTGGGTAGATTTGATTTTTAGAATTGAATGGATCTGTGTTAGGCCGAGTACTTTTCAATCCACCTAGGTAACTTTACATTTTTATGCTCTTGTTTACGCGAGCGTACTACGTACTTTACGAAGGCCTTCGATCGGGTTTGGCACAAAGCGCTTCTTTCGAAGCTCCCTTCCTATGGGCTTCCCGAGAAATTGTGCGATTGGATCACGAGCTTTCTTGCAGATCGGAGCATCAAGGTCGTTGTAGACGGTGCAAGCACCGATTGCAAGCCTATTAATGCTGGTGTTCCACAGGGCTGCGTGCTATCGCCAACGCTGTTTCTTCTGCATATCAATGATATGTTGCATACCCGTAACATTCATTGCTATGCAGATGACAGCACTGGTGATGCTCTTTACACCGGCCGAGCCAATATTTCTCGGGAAAACGTCTCCGAGTGCCGGGACAAACTTGTGTCTGAAGTCGAGTCTTTGCTGAACAGAGTCTCGGATTGGGGACGACTAAATCTAGTCCAGTTTAACCCCCAGAAGACACAAGTTTGCGCGTTAACCGCTAAAAAGAACCCCTTTGTCGTATCCCCTCAGTTTCAAGGCACTCCCCTTGTTGCCTCAGCCAGTATCGGAATCCTCGGCGTCGACATATCGAGTGACGTGCAGTTTCGTGGTCACTTGGAAGGGAAGGCCAAATTGGCCTCTAAAAAGCTTGGCGTGCTCAGCAGAGCGGGACAGTATTTCATGCTGGCACACCGCCTGCAACTTTACAAGGCGCAGGTTCGGCCGCACATGGAATACTGTTCCCATCTCTGGGCTGGGGCTCCCCAGTACCAGCTCCTTCCACTTGACCGCATCCAGCGCAGAGCGGCTCGAATCGTCGACGACCGAGTGCTTTCCGATCGGCTCGATTCACTGGCGTTGCGAAGAGATGTTGCATCTCTTTGCGTATTTTATCGCATCTATCACGGGGAGTGCTCTGAGGAATTGTTCGGATTAATCCCAGCCGCCAAATTTCGTGAACGCACGACACGGCAAACGTCCCGATACCATCCACACCATCTGGATGCTTGGCGGTCCACCACTATACGTTTCACAAGGAGTTTTCTTCCACGTACAACCTCTCTGTGGAATAGTTTATCACCGGCGATTTTTCCGGACCGATACGACCTGGGGACCTTCAAGAAAAGAGCTTACTCCTTTCTAAAGGGCCGGCAACACACCCGCAATTCTCCTGGTGTTGCGGTTGATCATGGGCGGCGGTAGTCACTTAACATCAGGTGAGCCGCATGCTCGTTTGCCCCCTCTTCTATAAAAAAAAAAAAACTTCTTCATAGTTCGGTGGTCGTGCCGACCCAGTCATATACCAGTACCCCCAGGGGAACATGAGGTTGCCTGAATGGATATGCTCTTGACTAAGGTAAGGCTAAGGAATCGCATAAATAAATCATTAATTAACCGCGATGAAGTCCGAAAATATAGTTTTTTATAAAATATTTGTTTCATCCATCTCACGTCCATCCATCAAACGTTAAACAAATAACAGTTATTGTGACTAATCTAATATAGATAGATATAATGTACCCCGGAGTTTTAGAAGATAAATAGGTCAAATATATTAGTAAATCTTATATTTCACGCAGAGCAAGCCAGGAAATGAAATTTTATTGGTGAATTTTGGCACCACCAAAATTCTGTAATTAAAGATACTCTCAAAAATTTTTCATAAAAATTATAGTTTACGTCCTGTTCTAGTTTGTTATTTTTAATAGCCAAAATCCGTTTTCTAGTTTTCACTTCCCCTTCCCTTTACACAAAATCCAAACTCACTTTCACATTTATAATATTACATATAATATATAGTAGGAAGTAGGAGAGGTAGGACTAGTAGAATAGGACTTTTTTATCAAAGAAGTCTATGAAAAGTATTTTAATGTCTGTAATTTGGATAAAACTAAACACTAATTTGGCTAAAATAAATTTGTATTTATCCTATTTATATCAATATTTATTTATCTAGCAAAAACAAGCTGCAGCCATAATTTGGTTGCAGCGTGGTGGCAATGCATGCAGTTCGACCAGAGAAGGACAACGCTCTCACAGTATAGCAGCGTAATATAATAGCGTCATGCTGCTGTGTTTCGTAATTCTAATGACGATAACTAAATAAAAATGTAGCAGATCCTACGAATTAGATGGAATTCCCCGTTACTGGTTTGGAACCATCAGCATTGTGCTGCTATTTTAGACTATTGTTAAAGTCAAAGTAGGTCAGGCTATGCCCTAAGTACTCGATCCCTACCAGCACCAAATTAAGTTGCAAGTAAAATTATCGAGTGTTTCGTAAATTATGGTTTTTTGATGGTGTCAAAATTCAACAATAAAATTTTATTTCGTGTCGTGCGCTGCGTGAACTATTAAATTTACTAACGGATTGGACCTCTTAATCTTCTAAAAATCCGGGATACATTATATCTATCTATAATAGATTAGTCCAAATAACAGTTATTTGTTTAACGTTTTAGATGGGCGCAACAAATATTTTAATGTATTCTATAGAAGGGTATTGCAAAATAGCGAGCGGTCTCAACTTTAAAATTTTCTGTATTACAAATTTCATCAGTATTTACTTACAAGAAAACGGAGCCACGGGTAAAAGTTAATCTAAAGTAAAATTTCTGGTATGTCGGTAATATTTCCTACTAAATATCGACACTTTACGTCTTTCTTCTACGTCGATAGTAGAGCAATGAATTGAAACGTGCATTGAATGCTTTCTATCGATTACTCCAGCTCGATGTAATTTTTTAACCTGATAGCATTATTTGATTCAGGCATCAAAAAAAATTTAATCAAAATTATTATCAATTATAATCATTATTTGATTCAGCATTGCAAAAGGTGTCAAAAAATTCTTGATATTTTACATCTAGATTCCGCAATAAAATATTTTCGTGCGCCCAGCGAAGTGACTAAGTATCAACTAATAGTAAATAACAGTGATAACGATATTTTTATTTTTAGAAGTTATGGAAATTACTTGCAATATTATAGAAAGTTTGATTTCTTTTGTATCGTCATTAATCATCTTAATATCAAAATTCCACTGCTGAACATAAGCCTTCCTTGTAGATAGATTCCTACTCTTTTTTGAAAGGCCGGCAACGTAATTGCAATTCCCTTGATGATTCAGCTGTTTATGGGTGAAGGTAGTCACTAACCTTTAGATGAGCCGCATGCTCGTTTGCTTTCTCTCGTATAAAAAAGATTGCCTCATAGGAGAGAATTAGCCACGCTTAGCAGGTGAGTTTGACGACCGCAGTTTTTTTTTCTAGATGGATGTTCGTGGTAGAGCTAATCTGCAACAATATAATGGTTGTAGCACGAACGGGCTTGATCGGTGTGGGACCACGCTCTTACAGAATACCAGCTTAATGCTGCTGAGTTCGTATGGCGAGTGTAGAAAACCGTAGACCCTTTTTACTGGAAATGGGGCATTTACTAAAAGGACTAACGTCTCGTGATAAAAAGCAACCTACTCCCATCTATTCCAGTTTGATTGCCCATTGTATCTGTAGCTTTCATAATAGTTTAAGAGAAAACGGAAAAGAAATTACGTCCAATTGCTTTACGGAAAATAGCGCCATTGCAAACCGTACCGAAAACTATGACGACGTTTCCGAACTTCTTCGTTATATATGACACAGCTCGGTATTACAACACGAAGCGTTAGTCCCGTCTTGCCCTGTGGAAGATTTCCTTTTTCTTTTCACGACTAAAAGCTGACAGTATGTTTAATATGCTGATTATTGAAGTGACCAACTTTATGAAGGTAGATGCATAGTATTTTTATCACAGCATATGTGTTCTTTCGTTCATTTGTGTCCCGTGGTATCCTAACGGTTATCTACCTCACATATTTTTTAAGTATTTGACACTTTATAACCTTATCAAATCGGTCTTATTACAAAACATTTTTACTAAGAGTTTCGGGCTTAAACTATATAAAGGTCCGTTAAAGATATTCAACATCTTCGCGAAATTTGACATTAGCTGTCAAATTCCATTCATCACATTATAGTTTGCATATTTCCGCGGAACTGCTTTCGTGAAATAGATTTCATTTTAACAGTGCGACTTATTTTATAACTTTTTTTGTAAAATCTGTCTAGTCATTTCTTTCAAATGAGCACGTGTAACATCCCTATTGCGATAAATAAGGAGTAAGTAATGGTGTGAATTGCCGTTAGGCGAACAAATAGTCAATACACTACAGAATTTATTGTTTGCACCGGAATCACGCTTCAACGGTCCTTTACAAATTGCATTACAAGAATCTGGAGCTTATTTCAAGCTACACATTCTCGAAGGACATCCACTCAATACCATAATGATGCGATATGTCATAGAATTATGAAGAAACTATTGTAGTTAGCTTGAAATATTACGATATCCGTGACGGTGCAAACCTAGATCATAAATATGTATCTGGAAAGGAAAATGGTGTCAAAAAATTACTGACGCTAACACTGTTGATATAATCATAGTGATAATAACATACAATATTTATAACCGTACTAAAAAAATACAAAAACTAAAAATCCGCAGTAAAGTGCCAAAATTCTAGACACTAGAAGGAATATACAATTATAGAATTTAGAGAGAAAAGAACTAGCCCTCTTATCTCCAGCGGCGATATCATATCGCAGACACAGTTATTTTAGTAACTTCACCGTTAATGGACCTACAACAAAGGGCACAAATATGTAGTCATATCTCACAGACTCATACTTGCGTCACTTACACAATTTAGCCCATGGTGCAGTTGAGGCTCTTTTTACCTCATGCATGACAGTTTGTGCAAGTAGCTACGCGCGTAGCATCTCAAACTAGGGCTTTGCCTCTCTTCTAAAGGACCAAAGTCATAGCGTGGGATCTCCTGCCATCGTCTACAAAAATTTCATAAGGCTCTAAAACTGAGGGAACAATGCCATCCTGCGTTAGATCCAATAATTTATAAAGTAAGAGCAAATATCATTAAAGAAACCTGAAGATTCTATAAATTCATTCAGTCAGATCGGTCCAAAAATTGATATTCAAAAGCTAAAAGTAGGCCGGGTTAACTATGGTATCAGGATATTGAAAACCACAGTACCCTGTAATCTTGGGTTTTACAAAGCACTATAAGCGTTGAGAATTATAAATAAGTTAAATTAAACGCAATAAAATCCATACAATTATTTTTATTCAATATTTAGCTTTTACATAAGACAAATCCTCATTAAATCGTTATTCAAAAAATATATAAATGCGCACACAATCAAAGAATAAACCAATGAGGCTTTGTTTTAAGAATTAATGTAATACTCTAGAAACTTATAAACTTTAATTTAAGCTAACTTCTCAATTACATTACATTGTGTGAACAAAAAAATGACTTCAGTCCAAACAAATGACATCTGGTGAGCGCAAGATTCTTAACCCTCATTACAGCAATTATTTTTGTAATGGAATATGCCTACTTAAAGCTGATAAAGAAAACGGAGAACATTTTATGCCTTTGCAAGTTTTCGACAAAGAAATCAAATGTGTAATGCTTACTTTCATATCACAAAATATTTATCCAACCTTATTGGTTTTAGGAATGGTGGGAGACAATGAACTTCGTGTTAGACGGAACCTCGCATTCCCATACCTTATATCTTGAAGGGTATACTGGAATGTCCCGGAGCAGTATATGTGGCGGAGGCGGCGGCCGCGGCTGCTGGCGGTGCCGCGCGCCCGTACCAACTTGCTGAGGGAGGCGCCGCACATGAGGAAGTAGATGTATTCGTATGTTTTGTGAGTGAAGTCACAAGAGCTGCATTAGTATTTATAATCTGATATGTAAAAATTAATATTTTTTGTTCGTATTTTATGCGCTGCCATACCGTTCACCAGATTGCGGTAAAACTTTGACAACATATTGCTTGCACTTCCGTGAATGTTATAGTTATAGGTATAGTTAGACTCGGTAGGTGGCACTGTTGTAGAATCCAAATATCACTAGTGCAATGCCGGGTCAAATCGCTAGTATGTTATAATAATTAAAAGTTTAAACTAGCGCATTAGTTCATTAGAGCTTGTAATGTTAGTGATAAGTTTGGTTGAATAAATAAATAAATAAATATCCTTGTGATTGCTATTGGACAGTTTTTTATATTTTCGAAATATAAAAACGGCAAGAGGAGAAGACTTGTTTTCTTTAAATTTCCACTTTGGTTATATTTGCCTCGTTGAAGGAATTACTTTTGACGATATTATTACAGAAATGTATTCACTGTGATTTTCTTCCTTTAACTCAAATTCCGATCTCAATATACCGTAATTAAATCAATCAGCTTATAAAACTGTACAAAGACGATAATTGTTATCGTCGGCATATTTAACATCAAGAAGCTTTTACAAGATTTGTAGTCAACATAATAATGAAGTGGTTTTAATTTATAACTAATTTTAAGAGCACATTTTTTCACATTATTTTTCAAAATTATTTAAATTGCTTTGTTTTGTTTTATACTAAGTAACTGTCAGTGACCGTGAATTTTTTTAAAAAAGTGAAAATATAACACAGAGTTCACCAGGTAAGTGGCTACTGCAGCCCAGGGACACCCAAATAAAAGAGACTGCAGAGGCTCTGAGGGCTAGGATGCAATGCCTCACAGTCTGTAATTGTACTGGCTCTTTACATCCTTCAGACCATAACACATCAGTGTACTCGTGAGCACTAGTATTTCGCGGCAGAAATCAGCAAGAGTACCTGGCCAGTCAGGTTTAGGATTAAGGATGACAAACGAGCACACAGTCCAACTGATGGTAAGTGGATGCTATGGCCCATAGACATCTACATTTATCAAACCACAGATGCGTTGTCACCCTCTCGAAATCTCTCTGTAATCTCTTCACTCACTATACGAAACACAACAGTTTTAAGCTGCAATTTTATGCTGATATTCTGTGAGAGCGTGGTCCTTTCCCGATCGAACCGACCCATTCGTGCTGCAACCATAATATAGTTGCAGCTGGGCTCTAACAAGTATTAAAATTCATTTCATACGGAATCCTACTAATATATGGATTTGAAACTCTATTTTATTAGGTATAACTATCACCATCGTCATCTTTGGCCTCTGAGAAACACAACACTGCTGGTCATGGCCTTCTCCCGTAAAGAGGATTTGCGTACATGTACTAGACATCTCGCACATTTGACGCTGTTGTTCATCGCCGATCCGTTTATTTTGCCCTTGGCGTAAGGAGATGATTATCCCGCTATAAGCCATAAATCATAAGGTATTTTAGCTTACGCCGTAATTGCCTTATACCTGCGATACAAAAAGGATTGATTAATTGTCCTTGAAGAGGTACAATGTAAATTTCTTGCACGAAGAGCCGCTCGACTACTTTATCGTCGTGCGCTGACCAAACAATTGGATATACATGAAAATAGTAAACTATGTATTTAAAAATAATAAAAATTTATCAATCTTTATCAAATTCAATAAATTTTTTATTGTTGGTTAATTATATTTTCTCCCTTCAGTGCCATTTTTGTAAATGTCAGTCTATGTTATAAGTTTAATTTATGTACATCTGCTTTGTCTGTACTTATTCAGCGATTCTTTATATATAAACCTGAATTTAAAGAGCTACGGTTTAAAGGTTGTTTGGTTTTATTGATTGTTTTTTTTATTCGAATAAGAATTTCATTCAGTTAGTGCGTGAGATAAATACGAAATGTAGAGTAATCATACAAATACAAAATAGTAATATATAAAGTGGAACACAATTGTATGACTTGAAAATAGATGGTGCTTTTAGTACGGACAGCGTTGTGAGTAACGTGTTGCTTTCAGAGTAAACAAAAATATGAGGCTGGATGTTTCTACCGTAGTGTTGTCTAGATGTTTTTAGCAACATTTCGAAAAAATGATAGTGCATGGAGAGTACGTGCATGCTTGATCAATGTTTTCTTTGTTCTGCACACATTTTTATTTTTCAATAAAGATATGTTTTCCTTGGTGAATTTGTGATTAGCCTGTTTGACACTTTTCTATAAAAAATACCATACCATTCTGCGAAAACAGAAAGCAAGCAAATCTCTTCAGAGCGTAAACTAATCAATACACGGTATTTCAACCCACAACATAAAATATTGTTGGCAACGAAGAAATCAATCGCTTTCTTCCTTTTTTGTGGGCAATCGAGTTTATTACGACGAATTTTAATCTTTTTTAAATTTAATTTTGTAATGGAATTTGAAAAATTTATCATCCATTGTAAACCTGTGGAGGATGCCTTGAACACAGGCGAAACACGTGTCGTATTATCGTCAGTGGTGTCTTATCAAGTGCATTGGTGTTGGTAGTAATGGTGCTGGGATTAGTGATGACGAGAATAGTGCACGCAATCAAAGGAGTGCGCTAGTTGCTCTTCAAACTAGGTACGAAAAGTCATCTAATTTATCAAGCGCATCTTGGAAAATTAATTTTTTTTAACATCTTTAATACGATATTTTCCTTCATAATTTAGTTTAATCAGACAGTCAACGTATTATAAATATAACTATCCTTGCATTATATTTAGTCAGTTGTAGATTTAGTTTGTTTTATTTGAATTATTTTGACATTTACCAACAGGTGTCACATTTCACTTTTAATAAATTATACATACATACATAGACACTCCACGCCTGTCACCCAGAGGGGTAGGCAGAGACTACAGACTTCCATTTGGCACGATCCTGACACACCTCTCTCGCCTCCTTCACATCCATACACCTACGCATGCATGCTCGTCGGTTAAGGGTACTCCTAATTTGGCTTTCCGTTTTCAATAAATCGCCAATTTGGTCGATCAATTTTCGCCTAGGACGTCCCTTTCCGACTCTGCCATTTACTTCTGCAACATAAATTTTCTTTGTCACTCTTTCCTCATCCATTCTTCCACATGACCAAACCACCGAAGCATTCCTTTCTTAATCCTGGTCACTACATCATCTTGCAAACCACACTCTTCTCTTATCACACAATTTTTCACCCTGTCATTCTGATTCAGCCCTAACATACTCCTTAACGACCGCATTTCCACTGCATTTATTCTACTCTCGTGCTTCTTCTGCCATACCCAACTTTCACTACCATACGTTAAAGTAGGGACCAACACAGCATTGTGAATTGCCATACGTGCCTTTTTTGACACATTTTGACTCTTCACAATAGAGTGCAGGGCCCCATTTACTCTGTTTCCTGCGTTCACTCGTCGTTCTATATCCTTATCATATCTCCTATCCCTGCTAAATACGCACCGCAAATATACAAACTCGTCTACTTGCTCGATCAACTCCCCTTCTATTCTTATTATAATAAATGAATATCCTCCAAATCTTTACGATGGTACTTGGCTCGAATTAGTTAATAAGTTCAAGACAGATATTGCTACCAGTTAGTGGTAAGAAGGTTTCATCCTATGAATTTGCTTAAAATAAAACACTAGCAGCTTTGCGGTGACAATAAACAAATTTCAATTATCTCTAATTTTTCTTCATCATCAGTCCGCAAAATTTTACTGCAAGACGCTTCTCCCACACACGGATAGCATTTGCAAAATTATCAAGGCTGTCATGCAGATTAACGATTGCAATACACTTTTGACCATGCTGCTCGTAGCAGATCTTTATATTTTATGTCTGGCTCTACCGTAACCGATATGGTTATACCGCCATCAAAAGTCATTATTTTTTTCTGACGTTTTGTGACGACGGCGCACACTGACGGGTTTCATACCATAGTTCACAAGCAAATCACATCCCTCCTGCGCACTCTGCGAGGGAGCGCGAACACTATTATCAGAATTATCAGTGAAAAGCCTGACTGCCTGATAATGGGGCACTGGGTAAACACTCACATACATGTTGCAGAGTTGTCTCGCAGTGCAGGCAGATATTTACACAAGAATTGTTCTGTGCCCAAAATGTTACCAGCATAGTTTTTTGAGATCTCATTTTTGCCACTAACAATGTGGACAAACGTCTGAAATAAACTATTTTTTTAATTTTCAAATCGAAATTACCAGATCGGAAGCGAGCAAAGCAATAACAGTTGGTGCGTTCGTTTGTTGCACCTATTCGTACGATGTTACGTACCGCGTTTCTGCCACAACGGTACTCATATTCCATAATTACTCAAATTTTTAACGTATCCATGATGTCGAAAAAGATTCAAATGCGATAAAAAACATAACGCTAATCTATAAACAAATGAATAGTATTAAGAAAAGAATTCCATGCTTTTAAAATTTATTTAAAGTTAGTATTCTTAGACAAACAAAAATGATTTTGATTAAAATGGCCAGTACTACCGAACAACAATTTCAAAGGTAAGAACATGAACACGAACGGATACGGCGCCCTCGGTTTTGCGATAAAATTATCCATTATAATTACAAAAATATTAATGCTATTAGTGTTAAAATTGGTATAGTAGTGTAGTTTATAAAATATAATCATTTGGACCCAAAGTAAATTACTAGTATAGATTATATGCGAACGAATTCGCGAGCATTACAATGAAAATATCAATGTTACTAAAAGCACAAAGTTTATAATAACTAAACGCTTAATATTCATAAGCTCAAAACACAATTACAAAATACTGGAAACACGAAAATTGATAACGTTCCAACTAATTGAACCATGATGTGATGATTAACGTATTATAATAAAATATAGGATACCTCGATTAAGCGATCAGAAGGAATTATCTATGAAACACTATATTATAAGGACGTTAATAAGGACCCAAATAAAATGCGAATATTTATCACATTGTAGGTGTTTTTTTAAAACGTTGACTGCATTATTTTTCTTGGTAATGTAAAAATAAGGTCCATTATGATTAATACCCTCAATGGCATTATTTGAAATTTAGTCGATTGTATATCTGCTCACTTCTCTCTCTCTCTCTCTCTCACTCGTTTTTTGCTTTGCATTGGCAAATTTTTCAAAGACGACTACATTCCAAAACCAATGAGGAGTATTCTGTACTATGAGAACTTTGAATAAAGTTTTTTTTATGATTCATAACTATTTCGCTTGTGATTTTTTAATTAATTACCATTACAAAACAATAAGAGCGCCATAAAGACTTGGTGCAAGAAGACATTTAATTTCATTACCACATATCATCTTGCCCGTGTCATAAGAGGCATCAAAGGGAAATAGAAATAAGAGATGGGCAGCAAAACAACTCCAACAATAAAAAACTGCGTTTACAAAAAACCGAAAAGCCAGGGCAAGACCTATGCCTCTTATAATTTGTTTATGTTTTGAAAAAATAACTGTAACTACTAAAATTTTAACTTTTATTAAAAAACGTTACCTCCACTCTAAAAGTTTCTCCTCTATCGTAGTCGCACATACATAAATTTCACATGGACAAACATCCAGCACGTTTAGCTCAACATCAAATTTAGCATTGGACTTTTGATGTGGTTGAAGTGATGAATGGTGGTCAGTTAAATATTATGCTGGAATCGAAGTGAATATTTATAGATTTTATAGGCATATCAAAACTACCCCATTTAATACGGCAAGCAAGAGCTGTGGAGACGTTTTAATTTAAGTTTGTAGCACCAACAGTCATTTCACAAATTTTTTTATCATCCGATTTTAAATATTGAATTTTAAAACTCAAACTCAAACACGTGAACGCTTTTCATATCAATATGTATTATTTATATTACAGTTATTCCGTAGTTTTTTTCTATAATCTTACATTTTATTAGGATTGATAAATATTCATTATTTAAAAAGGTATAACTTGATTATTCAAAAGCTTATACTACCGAAGGCTTCCTTTGAGGAAATTTGTGTTCACGTTGTAACATTACGAGATTAAAAATCTTTCCCATATTATTCACTCTGCTCGAAGCTTTTCAGATACTTTCCGCGACGACAATTTTACCTATTACACATTTAATCCATTCTGGGAGATCTCTCACTTAAAATGAGTACACGATGATCTCATTACTAGCCTTTTTAAGCCACTGTATTGTACTGCACATGGTTCGTAGGACGTATATTGAACAGTGAAAATTTAAGGATAAAAAAAAATTTATGTTTAAAAAGGTTTCATTAATAATTTATTTATTTAGGCTTTATTTGCACACCGAGTACAAAAAGTCAGATTTAATGCAACAGCATTCTCTACCACGCTTAACGGAGAAGATATTATGGGTGCAAAGTCCAATCAGCTAGGTACTTTAAAAATACCTACCTAATAATGAGTAAAATGTTTGTATGTGCACCAATTAAATTCAAAATTGAATCAATTTGTAAAATATTAATCAAAAAACAAAACAATTATTATTTACTGACTTACAAGTATGTATAAGAAAAAATTAAACGCCAATTTCTTGAACTATTTAGCCACTCAACATGCTGGCTATGAAAGTAAATAGATTGAGGAGTAGAAGAAGGACTAATAAAAGATAAATTGACTGAATTAGGAATGATATGCGTAATTAAAGAGTGTGAAGAGATGACGGCTAATAGAGGAGAATGGAATAAGAAGACATACCATATCAACTTCAAATAATTTAGGATAATGGCAGAAAAAAGCAGATTTGAACACTCATTGCGAAAGGAATGTGGTTAAGACAGTGTGATTTATACCTGTTGCATGTTAATATACAATAATTCACATCACCAGTCCTATTAGTCCACTGCTGAACATGATTGTATTTTCTCGGATCATTTGACCACACTCATGGCGGTGTTGAAGCGGCGTAGTCAGTGTGCTTATATAGTCTTTATTTAAAACCACTGCTGGATTTTTTTATAATTGTAAACCAGTGCTTGACTACTATTTCCCCGGATGGTGAGAGGCGAAGATGGTAAAGCGCACTGACTTAGCTGAAGAAAAGCCTATTAACTCTTGTATTGACACCCACATATTGATTGACCGATAAACATTATACTACGAGATGATATTCTGTTTTTGCAGTTGAAGCTCTAAATATTACAAACGAAATCTAATAACGAAATATAACGATCTCTAAATATTAAAAACTAATGAAACAAATCGTTTTGTTCAAATGCTAGGAATGTTTGTACTAACTGGTAAGTATTCTTTGGATATTTTTTAAAGTAGAGGGAGAAAAAGAGAATGCGGCTAACCTGATGCTCACTTGACTAATACCGCCGCATGAACAACTGCAATATCAGGGGAATAGTAGGAGCGTTGCTAGCCTTTTAGAAAAGAGCTATATGCCCTTTTCTTGATGTTTCCTGAGTCGTATTGGTTCGGGAAATTCATATTACCTTTGGGAAACGTTTTGATTTCCTTTTTGTTCATTATTTTTTTGTTAATTTATTTTATTCTAGTTTAACTCAGTCAGTAAGCTACCTACATTTTATGCTAAATAAAATAAAAGAATACTTTATGCTTCACAAATCTGTTTTATTTGGAAGACTGAAATTGAATATTGTGTTTGGATTTAGCTCTTTGAAAACGAACCTTCAAATTTAATTATCTTTTAGAAGTTTTAAGGCAAATGAACCAAGTAAAACGGATATAGGAAATCGAGCTGAAGCTCGAGTTTCGGTGTTTTATTTTTAAAAATGTTAAGTAAGTTCGATAATAAGAGTAACTGATACCTTGTTCCTTGTTTAAGCAACAAAAGAATATTTAAAATTATTATCGTCGTCATTATAAACACTTAAGAACATTATATCCCCTTTCCGTGTTGCGTCACTTGCGCAGTACTTTCCACGCCACTTGTATCTTATTAAATTAATTCAGATATCTATACAAATGAATAAAATTTATGTATATACGATACTTATAACAAGAAAAACAATTTTTAAATTTTTTGTCTGTCTGTCTGCCTGTTTGTTCCTGCTGGTCGCCGAAATGGCTGGACTGATTTTGACCGTACTGTTACTGGCAGATAGATCATGTTATAAGGAGTAACTTAGGCTATTTTTATTTTAGAAAAATTATTGGGTTTCCGTGCAAAAAAAAATTAAAACTCAGGAAATCCAAAAATGTGGAATTGACTTCCTCAGTCTCAGACAAGGCTACTTTGAAAATAGTATTTTAATAAAAATTCTTAATTGCTATAAATAAATTATTAACAGCAAAGAAACATCATTTCAAATATTTCCTTTCCCCAAATGTAGATTTTTATCAAAAAAATATTCTCCTCTAGATTAATTTAAGAGTATGTCGTAATTTGCTTAAAAATCTCTATAAGTTATAATGCTTTGACTTATTAGGTCAGACTAATAAAACATTTATACTTTTATTTTCTTTATAACAGTGGAGTGTTTTAATATAAATCCCCTTCAGTTTGTCCACTTAATCAAGGTTTAACATAAAGATAAAATGATTAATTTAATTGAACAAAAGTCCGTTTTTATTGATTACTTCGTTTGTAGCATTTCTAAAACAAATTACAGGTTGGATTTCCATATGGTTTTAACTAAGTGATATAAATAATACATAATATTACAACAATAATATCGAAGTTAGTAAAGGCTTATATTAAATAAAAATATCTAGGTAAAAATTAAAGACAAAACTTAATAAATACTCCAAGCAATATCAATTAACTAACTAAACCTCGTTTAAATACTAATATGAATGTGGCCTTGAAAGGAAAAGGGAAATTTCCCGCCGGACAAGGTGTTCTGTCTGTCTATGTTTTTCTTTCGAAACTTTCACAGTACGATTTAGGCTTCGTTATGTTTCACTTCTAGCGCGGCGACTGCGCCGCCACGTGTTATAAGTGGTAAAATTAAAAATTTTGTGCAACCAACTTCAATATAAATAAAATGTAGTTAAAGTCAATTAAATACACATTATTAAGGATAACTCAAAAACTACTGGTCAGATCTTGATCAAATTTATATAGCACGATGTTTTCCTTCACCGCCGAGCACGTGGTAAATCAGCACTTAAAATTGCAATTAACAATTTCGTTGGTGCCGGCGGGGATCGAACCCAGGTTACTCGCGTTCTGTTATATTTACAGCGAGCGTTAACCACTGAGCTACCACGGCTCATTAATAATTGAATAACTTAAATAAAAAAATTGGTTGATCCTGCAGGCCATACCTGGAACTTCCCGCTAATTTCATATGCAAGGTACTCCAAATTTCACCAAATTATGACGTTGAATATGCACTATCGGAGTAATTTCAAAAAATCAATTTTTTCAAAATTTTTCGTTAACGACATTTGTAGTTTTTGTCTTGTAAAGCTAGGTGTCACCGGTCACTATTAGATTAATGCGCGGCTGGATTGGCCGCTTTTTAATCGGCTTAAGCCCCGAACATTTTTATAACCTATATAATAAATTGGATTAGCCTACGCTGAAAACTAAATCTTAATTTAGCAGGCTAATTTTAAGTTTATATCAACTTTAGCCGACACATACGCATACAATGCATTCTTATACTTCAGCTAATACTAATTTAACCATGAATGGAAAAGGGATCGTGGGTTATACATTGTCTATAGTTTTTCACTAGTTTATGTTCTTGAATACTTACTAGCAGTGTTATTAACACTCCCAATATTTTCATTAACCGCTCTAGTGAAGCTTTAAATGCTTGATTTTGGGTTACAAGGAGATGTTCACGACAGAAATCGAAAGTCAAATTCGAACCCACACCCTGTTAGTTCCATATTAGACTACTTTCGCTTCAAACAACTCCGACTGACTGACATTTATGTAAAAAACTTATAACATAAATAAATGTTTTTGTTAGGATATATATATTTTGTTAAATACTAAGTATACGAATATTGAATTCAATGTATTGGAACATACAATTTTTAAATTTAAAGTGTTTCAATGTATTCTGGATATTTCAATGTTTCTGTGAAATATACACCGTCATGTCACAAAGTTGTAATTAAATAAAAGGGTTATATAATTTTTCATTGAGCGCTGTCTTCTTTGAGTAAAATTCCAAACCTAATTACCCTAAATTCTATTAGGCCCTCGGTAACAATTTCGAAACGGGATTATAGTCGCTAGTCTTTACAAGAGATTTGAAAGGATTTATTTCAGCCGTATAATACAAAATTTAATGGCTTTAATGTTTGGAGCTGTGCACGGCGAAAGTTATAATTTAATCTCGTGCTGTATGAAATGTTCTACTTTCGTCACGATATTTTATTTAATTATAGATTTAGCGACTCGTCCTGGTTAGCCTGGATAGAATCTATTTAGATTTAAGATAAAGGAATTCATTACCACTTTTCTTCCGTTGGGTGTCGTAAAACATAGTCCCCATGTCATATAATATCAGAATCACCTTTTAGATTCTTATCGGTGGCGGCAAAACCATCTCATTTAACCATATCGCAAAACTCAGACCGGGGATGGATAGTAGCGTCAAAGTAACATAACGTCTGGTCGTTTGATCGTCAATCCGCCAAAGGCAAACCCTCACTACTGCCACAGTGGATCTTAATCATCACTTTTTTATTCTTCTTCTTCACGAGCCTTTTTAAATTGACCACTGTACCTTACAACGGCCTTCACAATGATTTACCATCGTATTTTTTCTTCAAATTATTGCCAATACCCACCACTTATACTCCATCCAAAACTCTCGCACTCGTAATACCATACATGGTAATGCTACACTAGATCAATATCAATAATCAGTTATACAACAAAATGTCGTCCTTTAATCAGTATGGTACATCGTATTGCAAATGACTGCGGCTGCGATGAATGGCTGACATTTGGTGTCAACGTTCTCTTATTCCACCCAACACTAAATATTTAATTTAAGAAATTGCTATTCACGCTAGAAAAAAATAAGGGTTAATTAAATATTTGCTAAGCGTCTTTTTTCATTCCAATATTAAATTTCTTTCAATGACACTTTTTATGTTAATTTCGTTTTAAATTTAAAGGGAATCATACTTTGATGAATTTTCATTAAATTTGTACAACTCAAATATCAATATCATTGGGTCATAAAGGAAATCATATTTTGATGAGTTTTCATCAAATTTATACAATACAAATATCAATATCATTTATATGGGTTATTTTTAAACGATACATTATTAACTTTATGTTTGCAATTTGTAATGAGTTTTATCTTATTTTATGAATATTATTGAATTCTTATAACGACGAAAAAATATTAATTTCAAACTATTTAATTAGTGAAAATATTTGTATGTCTCACGACAAAACACATCGCACTGTTAAATGTATGACCACCTATTGTATATGCGTACCAGTATTTTACAAATACAAAATTCTGATTCTGAATGGGATTCCGATTTGTAGTGTGTACCTGTGGAGTTTTAGATTTAAGATGGTCAAAGTCCATTTATCTTATCAATTTTCAATTTTTTTTAGAAAGGCTCCAGTTTTTCGGATAAAATAAAGCCTAGACGTCTCCGCACATTGCTCTGTACCTGATCGTGAAGTTTTATAACATTCAGTTCGTCCATTCCAAAGATTATCCTAAACAGACAGACAAACACTTTAAAAACGATTATTCACGTCTTAATGGCATGTAAATAACCCCCGCAGCTCAATAAGGTAGCTTATGCTTCTTAAAAACAGCGTTTTAAAGAAGCATAATTTTTTTCCAACTAGTCCACGATTTTATTGAACTCAAGGTGGTGGCACAGACCCTTATAATATAGTTCATAGCTATTTCTGATTTGAAAGTCAAATTAGTCGTATTATTGGATATACACCATACTTGTGGTAAAACCTTCTTAAAATTTATACTCGGTAAAACTTCAACAGTGTACTATATTGGGCCGTTTGAAGTCAAAGGTGGATTCCAATATACAGTAACGTACATAGTTAAATTAGTTTATAATACAGTAATAGATAATATTAAAATTACGGTTATAAAAAGTAATGGGCCGTGTAGTGGCGGTTGAGAATATCCACTACCCCATATCTTCCCGTGGGTGTCGTAAGAGGCGTCAGAGGGAGACAGGCAGGAGATGGGCAGCAGCATGCATACGCTTTTACAACAAAATCCCAGAAAATATACAAAATTTGTCATACACAAAGTTCAAAAATGTTATTAAACTAACTTTGTATAAAAAGGGTTATTATAATATTAAGGAATTTATAGATGATAATAACCCCTGGGAAGGGTGATCGCTACCAAGCTATTTCTAATTTATCTTGTGTTGTTGATTGTAAACATGATTGTAAGCTATTATTAAAAAAAAAAGTCCCGCTGGGTTTCTTGCTGGTTCTTCCCAGGACAGAGGTTTTTTTTTGCGAACCAGTGGTAAATTAAAAAAGTGACGTTCAATAAGTATTTTTATAATCTACATTGAATAAAAAAATTTCTATTTCTATTTCTAGCATCTTCCTGATAACAGCAATGATATAATAAAAAAACTGCGGTTGCCAACCCGCTTGCCAAGCGTGGAAACTATGGCAAATATCCCCTCATGAGTAACGACGCAAACAAACGGCCTCCAGTTCCCGGCGGCCCCGCTATTCCTGGCTACGGTGGCGACCATGGTAACGGCGGGACAGGGGGTGCTAAGAATCTCCGGTGGAGGTTCGGTTGCCACCTACGACAACTCGACCTGGCAACATATAACGCACGCACCCTGCGGACTGACGAGAAGATACTGGAGTTGGAAAAAGAGGTAGACAAGTTGCATATTATTGGGTTATCCGAAGTCCGAAGAGAGGGGGAGGACACGGTAATCCTCGAGTCCGGCAACTTGTTCTATCACCGGGAGGGCGACCATCTGTCCCAAAGAGGTGTCGGATTGAAATGAAATGAAATGAAATTTGTTATTAACATACATTACATTGTTGTTACAATTATTTTTGAGCTCTGAAGCCTGTGTTAGTAAAAACTGTGCTACAGGCCTCAGACTTCCCCATCTATTGTCTTAGTATTATAATGTAAGTATATTACTATTATAAAGATTTATCGTCCACAAGTCTCTCGGCAACAATGTTGTAAAGATTGGGAGTGTGTCAACGAGGGTCGCGTACCTGATACTCAGAACCACCAAACGGTATTCGCTAAAGGTCATGCAGGTTTACGCACCAACCTCGGCACATCCCGATAAGGAGGTGGAGGAAATGTATGAGGATATTTCCAGAGCCATGCATTCCTCCAAAACCCACTACACGGTGTTGATGGGAGACTTCAACGCAAAACTAGGCACAAGAGAAAGCGGTGAGCTGAAGGTAGGGAAATTTGGAGTAGTGCAACGGAACCGTAGGGGCCAGCAGCTGGCCGACTTTATGGAGAAAGAGGGACTCTTTATGATGAACTCTTTCTTCCAGAAGCGGCCCCACATGAAGTGGACCTGGTCGAGCCCCGACGGTTCGACAAAAAATGAGATTGACTTCATTATGACGACCAGACGACAACTGTTCAGTGATCTTTCAGTGATCGCAAGGGTGAAAACTGGCAGCGATCACCGAATGTTTAGAGGCACACTGGACCTAAACGTTAAGTTGCAGAGGTCTCGTCTAACGAAGTCGACGCTTCGTCCCCCTCGTGCTCTAATCCAGAATCCCGAAACCTTTCAGCTCGAATTACGTAACCGCTTTCAGTGCCTAGAAGATTGCAATGCAGTGGACGATATGAATGACAAGCTCGTGGAAACTGTCCATGCCGCAGAAGAACACAAAAGTTCTCCGATCACACTCTTAATCTCATGGCTGTTAGACGGGAGAAGAGGCTGCAATCGTCAACAGATTTGACAGCATACAGGCAACTGAACAGACAGATCTCCAAATGCATGCGGCGAGACTTATGCAAATTTAATACTGTTCGTATTGAAGAAGCGATTGAGCGGAATCAGGGCTCTAAAGTCTTTGCCAGAGATCTGTCTGCCAGTAAGAGCCAACTGTCAAAGCTGAAGACTGATTGTGGCAGCATCATTTCCGGGACACATGAGATTCTGAGTGAGATTGAGAGGTTCTATGGGCAGCTGTACACATCAAGTTGAAGCCACACGGAAGTATGAGTAACGATCCAAGAGCGGGTCTTATCCGACACTATTCCGATGATATCCCGGACGTCAGTCTGAGCGAGATTAGAATGGCTCTCCAGCACCCTAAAAACGGCAATTCCCCGGGCGAGGGTGGAATTACAGCGGAGCTTCTGAAAGCGGGTGGAAAACAGGTACTTGAAGTCCTTCGGAGGCTCTTTAATTCCGTCCTCTATAGTGGCACTACTCCGCAGGCGTAGAGCAGAAATACGGTGGTCTTGTTCTTCAAGAAAGGTGACAATGCCCTCTTGAAGAACTACAGACCGATATCCCTTCTGAGCCGCGTCTACGTGCTGTTTTCGAAAGTCATTACGAATCGTCTTGCACGCAGTCTCGACGACTTCCAGCCTCCCGAACAATCCAGTTTCCGAAAAGGCTTTAGTACCATAGACCACATACATGCCCTTCGGTAAATTGTACAGAAGTCCGAAGAGTACACTCTACCACTTTGCCTGGCGTATGTGGACTACGAGAAAGCCTTTGATTCCATCGAAAATTGGGCGGTACTACAGTCTCTTCAGCGGTGCCGAGTTGACTGTCGGTATATCGAAGTGCTGAGTGTTTGTACAGTAGGTCTTCGATGGCCATCCGAGTACAGAACCAGAGTACGAAACCTATCCAACTGCAGAGAGGTGTAAGATAGGGTGACGTTATATCCCCGAAACTCTTCACCGCTGCGTTGGAAGACGTTTTCAAGCTACTGGACTGGAAAGAATACGGTATTATCGATTTGCCGACGATATAGTCCTTATGGCAGAATCCCTGGAGGGCTTAAGCACTATGCTCAACGACCTCAATTGTGCCTTCCAACGGATAGGTCTTAAGATGAACATGGACAAAACAAAGAACATGTTTAATGTCCATGTCACACCTATGCCGGTAGTTGTTGGGAGCAGTAAGCTCGAAGTTGTTCACGAGTACGTTTACCTGGGACAAATAGTCCGGCTAGGTAAGTCCAACTTCGACCGAGAGGTCAATCGACGGATTCAACTCGGCTGGGCAGCGTTCGGGAAATTACGACATATCTTCTCGTCATGTGATGACATATGGAACTGAGACGTGGTCCTTCACTGCTGGCCGTATGAGGATGCTCAAAGTCGCTCAGCGAGCTATGGAGAGGACTATGCTCGGAGTTTCTTTGCGTGATAAACTTAAAAATGAGGATATCCGCAGAAGAACTAGAGTGACCGATATAGCCCAACGGATTAGTAAGCTGAAGTGGCAATGGGCCGACCATATAGCTCGAAGAACCGACAACCGTTGAGGAAAAAAGGTTTTCGAGTGGCAGCTTTGTACCGGTAGACGAAGTGTAAGGCGACCCCCCACTAGATGGAGTGACGACCTGTTAAGACATGCAGGAAGTCGATGGATGCAGGTGGCTCAGGACCGTGCTTTTTGGCATACCTTGGGGGAGGCCTATGTTCAGCAGTGGACTTGTAACTTGTACATTGGGGATATACATCCCCCGTATATATTAAATATCCCCAAAATTTTATGTCGGTGCCACGCATAACAAGCGTTTTGACAACCGCAGGTTTTTATTATTTTGAGCCTATCTACTGTTTCAGTTTCATTCTAACGCCTCTTACGAACTCATGAGATGATAAGGGTGGTATATTCTCTGTATAAATTACACAATAGAAAGCTTAGAGGTAAGGTATCTATTAAAATCAATCTAGGATATCTTATGTTTTAAAACAACTATAGTACGACGAACATAGTAATATCATAAAAATTGATAAGAATATTGTATAAGGCCTTTCAAGGTGTTCCATGCACCTACATTTTTTTTTTCAAAAAGAAAGTCGTATATGTAGGCAATGAAACATGTTTATTTTCGAAGTGATATTTTGTGAATGCGATAAAAGAAATGAGATAAAATTCAAATCGTAGCAAGCAAATACTTAAACAATACTATAACTTACGATCCGCTGGGGCACTCGGAGACACATTGCCCCTGAACGTGTAGTGTCGGCAAACGGAACAATCGCTGCTATTTGTCTTCCGACAGGCGAGACATTGGCTTTTACATTTTTCACCTTCGGTGCCTTCGAGGTAACGTTGGCATTTTCTGAAAATGTGTAATGTTCACTGATACAAAAAATTCTGTCATGTTTTCCGAAATAGATCTACAGATGATTGCTACGATGTTTCCTAAGCCCTAAGTGGTCATGTAATAGGAAAACACTTATTCACCCACGGTGAACTGATAAAAACCTACATTGCTGACTCAATATGGCTGCTTCCAGTGGAATGAACAGTCCGCTTCAGATACACAATAATACAATGTGGATGCGGGTGGCCTGTCCTCTAAACTCGAAGTGGGAATATGGATATAGAATGCGGATATAAGGATACACCGCTCTTCCTACTCCTTGCGGCTGAAACGAGATCAGCAGCCAGATCTAACAGTGAGGCTGTACAGTTATGTAGTTCTAAATGCTAGTTTTGCTGGTACCCATTAGTGCGGATTTCGTGAAGATTTGCAGGTGGAAATAAAGGCCAATGCTAGCGTGTATGATAATAAATAAAAGAGTATGAAATATGTTTATGTAATATGTCTATATGTTTTATTATCTACATTTCTTAGTGATACGTGTGCGAAACACCCTTACTACATTGATCAAGTACCAGTTTTTGTTAAAAGAATATATTAACGTAGAGTAACACTGCAGCTAAGTTATGAATTCAGCACGAATTTTTCGGTTCCACTAGGGAAAGACCACGCTGTTAGAGAATACCGTCGCAAAATAGCAGCTCAATGCTGCTCTGTTTCGTATGGTGAGTGTAGAGAACCGGAAACCCTTTTTACTGGAAACGAGGAATTCAATCTTAGTCTTCGAGGGTCCATTTATTCAGTTATTATCAGGTGGACTGAGTGTTAGTTTGTCTCCCTTATACACAGTCCTTACTTATCTGTCACATCCCCGCTGAGACCTACGTGTCTCAAACCCACATGCTTGCCATTCCTGCATTAAGGTGCCAGGTACCTCAAACTTGTCGTAACAGCTTAAATATTTCTCGCCAAGTTTCGGGGCTAATGAATAATGTAGTCAACATTAACTATGAATATATAAAATGCCAATACAATAAGTGAAATTGTACTTAACATCATTTTATTAATTATCCTTTAAATCTGTAATTTTACTTTAACAATAATATATAATAAAAAGTTGTATCAGATACACTAGTGATTGAATTAAAGACTTTCTGTTCTAAACAGCTTAGCTGTTTTACTTATTTTTCCTTAAATTGTCAACAGTTCCACTGTGGCCTTTTCTTATTTCTAAAAGAGAGTTATAGAACAACTATGTGACTATCATGCTACTCTAGCAAGATTTTGCATGCCCTTCAAATATTTTTGTTTATCAGCATAGATAATTCCTCAAAACATTTCTTTGCAAAAACGTTTATATTTATATAATAATTAATATTTACAATTTGATCGGTTTTTTATTCAGCTAGAAAGAATGAAGAAAGTGATAAAGCAAATTCATGTTACAAAAGTAAATGGCATATTCAGCAAAATGATTCGGTGACATGCGGAGGTGTTTATGTTTTATGTTATGACGTTACATGAAAAATTTCAGTGATGCCGGTGCGGAACGAACTTGGGTTCTAGCAAAACGAACGCGAGGCAGCCACCCCTTTAATATAAGGTTTAAAAATTAATTTAAATCCCTCGACCTAAAATTTACATATGTTATCTGTGATTTTTACATAATTTCTATTATGAATCGTTATAAATAATATTTAATTTTTTGTTGTTATATTATTTTTTTAACTATAAAATATAAAATATATTATTACAAGTCATTGTAGTGTCATAATAATTATCGTAGATAATTTTCTCAGTTTATTTTGATTCAGAATTTGAGGTATTTACAAAGAGTATTGTATAAGTATTTTCATTTTCTAAACATTTCTAATTAATTCAATTATGAGTAATATTTATTAGAGCGTCTTATTTATTTTCATATTATAAAAGTATTTGGATTGTATAATTCTTACATATTCAAACTGTGGCTAGGTTCAGTTTTGATAGGTAGTAGGGATGTGCTACCACCATTGTGTATACAATATTATTTAAACGATTGCAATACTTATTGACTGGCGATTCGAGTTGTGAACTAGTAAAGTAAACAACAAGTAATCAAGTGTATTATTATCCTTCCTGCGACTCCTATAATACATAATAAATTCATCATACAAAATATATAACAAAAACTTTATGGTTGATTTTGACAACAAAGTCGACTTTCGATTAAAATTGGAAGTTGTATTCAAGATATACGAGTATACCGGGCCCTGGTGTAAGCAGACAAAAGCATTCGATTAACTCCCTGTGATAGATACACGAGTAACAACACCTGTATGATAATGTCGAAGAAATAATCGAATATTGTTAAGAAGAGAAGGAATAGGAGGAAGTTGTGTAAAGCAAACAATAGATCACAAATATTTCACACTTTGAATCTGTTCGTAAAGGAGACGGTCCAAAATTATATTATGAAGCGTAGGCCTGGTTTTGTACAAGTAGAGAAATAAAATAAAATAATATATTGTACCACTTTTGGTCATTCAAATCCATGAATTTGCCTTTTTTTTCGTGATATTAATATATCATTCTTACTAAAAACTGCAACACCTAACGGCTAATTGATGTTTTGACGTCAGCTGTCAATTGTCATAAAGTTATTGATCAATTTATTGACTAATTTGCATTCTGAAATGCTGTGTTATTCTTATCTCTGTTAGTCTATTAAATCGATTTATTATGTATTTATTATGTCATTATGAACTTATGTAGAAAATAATGATTGTTAACAGATTACAGATAGAAGCGTGTTATTTAAATGCGATTAATAAAATAAGGAAATATCTTTCTTTACATACCTGTCTAGGGATTCAAAATGTGATTCTACAGATGTCCGATATCAACGAAATCAAAATCTCACGTAAATCATAAGTCCATAAAACAAAAGCCGAGTCAAACAATTAGTAACAAATCTAAAGTCCAAACAAAAAACCAAATTGCCAAGGAAATCAAAATTAAACACAATAAACGCATTCTCGGGTTCATAACTACAGGAAAAAGCGTGGAATAAACAAAAAAATGTCACACTACCTACAATATTTCATGAATCAAGTCACTTTTTAGATCATAGACGTAGTAGTAGTATTAGTAGATCATAGTAGAGTCTTATTAAAGTATTCAAACTTAGATTTTTTAAATATAAAATAAGGGTGCCAAACGAGTACACAGTCCACATGTAATTGGATGGTGTGGCCCATAGACATCAACATTTATCCTCCATTTAGAAACAAAATGCAGATGTGTTGTCACTCCTGAGGACTAAGATGGAGTGACTCGTTTCAAGTAAAAAGAGTTTTCGGATCTTTACACTCACCATACTAAACACAGCAGTATTAAGCTGCTATTTTACGCTGGTATTCCCCGGTCAAGCTGAACCATTCGTGCTACAACCATAATATAGCTGCAGCATGGCTCTAATAATATAAAGGCAATAATAGTCGATATCTCTATAAAATTAGCTAAACAGCATCATATTTATCACATTCGTTTACCTGTTATTCCAACAATGATTCGTCAAAGCGTTCCTGCTGCATGTACAATGTATATTACAATGGGCATGTCTATCAACACTAAGCACGTGCCTGGAACCGGGAGCAATGGATTTCCAATCCACTGTGTCTATGAAACACGCTTGTGATGCTGTCCAGATTTCAACACCACCTCTGTCGATTATGAGTTAACTGTAGAGTCCAATCTAAAACGTAACAGATTTTTTTTTCAAATATTTCATATTATTTGCCTATTCAATTTCTTTATTTCACCCTGTCGTTAGAGTCAACTGGGGAAAGGGCCTCGGAGCTTTGACTCAAATCCTCGGAGGTGTACTACTTAGAATAACCTTTAACATCACACGACTAGTTACTGCAAAACGCCTTGCGCAGATCGCAGCTCAGTAGAGCCAAGGCGACGCTAAAACAATGCAGACTATGTTTTTGCCAAAAATTGTTACATCTACAATACAGTCCCCTACACACTTGGAGAGAAAACAATATTGGGCAGAGGAGTCTGCAACTCATGCTGATGATAATATATGCAATTATTCCTCTTTATCATCATCCTCGTCATTATAGCCTATCAAAGATTCACTACCGAACATAGGACTCCCCCAAAGTTTGCAGCATAAGGGGATATTTAACATAGTTACTACACTAAGCAGGGGGTTGGCAAACGCAACTTTTAATATTTTGATTTTTTTTATCAGACCGATATTTTTTTAAGATTAGGTTGACAAACGAGTACGCAGCCCACCTGATGGTAAGTACATTCTGTAATCGATAGACATCTACATTAATCCTCGATTAAGAATCAAAATGCTCATTCCTTGTCACCCCTGAGGACTAAGATAGAATGCCTCGTTTCCAGTATAAAGGGTCTCCGGTTCTTTACATATACCATACGAAACACAGTAACATTAAGCTGCTATTCTGTGACAACGTGGTCCTACCCCGGTCGAGCCGACCTATTTGTGCTACATTATATACATATACATATTACATAATATCTAAATATGTCATTGCTCGCCTCCTGTTTCGTTGTTTCGTTTATCTTTCGACATTCATAGGATGATGTGGAGTAGTAGATTATTTAAACCTTCACTACACGAGAATTTTCCTTCATTAATAAGTATAAAGCTAATATTACTATTTCTTCTTTACAACCTCTAAACAGTCCACGGCTGGGGCCTGATGTGCTTAACTGACGGGAGTCCGAATTTGCTGTAGTCGTAACGCTTGGCAAACCCGTGACGTTGCTCCACGTATATTTACATCAGTCATATATGACGAGATGGTTTATAGTGATTTACGATCAACGTATTGTTGATCGAAGATCGTGATCCATCGCAGCTTACTAAGTGTTTCCGGCCGCACGCATGTTGCTCCTTAGGACACCCACTGGACGAAATGGGGTGATGTACTACACGGCAAAGATTGTTATAAATATTATCATCAGTTATCCTTACACTTTGCCGTGATGTGCCGTAAGTGGTGGCGTAAAGGAAGCCATTACCCCAAATGTTCCTGTAGGTATCGTAAGAGGCACCAGATAATAAATGGAACTGAAGATGGTCAGCAGCATCTACCTGATAACAACTCAAAAATAATAAAGAAGACTACAGTGTCTATCCCACCTATGAAACGTGGTAGCTATGGCAAATATCCCCTCCATGAGACTGAAGTCCTATATTAGGCAGTGGCTTCGGATGGGATGTAAAAAATAATTAAATATCCTAAATAATTCCATCGTTATTCGACCACTCGTTTTAATTGGAGCGATAGTTCACATATCCTCAAAAACAATTTTACTTAAACAATTACCCTTAGATAATGCGCAATATATTTATGTAAAAATCGTAAAACAGTACCTCTTTGAGATTTGGCATATCATAAACGATGAGAGCATAGTTGTACAAAAGCTGGGCGCCACGTATCCTTGCTAAATTGGGAAACAACTGTCCGAGGCTCTCCAAACCTCTCACTCGGTACACTGCTAGAAAACCTGTAATCTTTTGCATGGATTAAATTTAAAATAAGTTAAAGTTATAGTGTATAAACTTTCCACTGCTGGGCACAGGCCTCCTCTCATTTCTGAGAAGGTTTTAGGCGAAGGAAGTGTCCGCCGCGATGCCCAATGAATGTTGGTGAACTTCACATGTCTTCGAAATATTTTTATTTTTATTTATTAGACATGCAGGTTTCCTCACGATGTTTTCCTTTGCCGCCGAGCACGTGGTAAACCAGCACTTGAAATTGCAATTAACAATTTGTTGTGAAATTTACAGCGAGCGCTAACCATCTGAGCTACTACGACTAATATCATACATCAATAGGATTTCATTAGTACCTTACAAACCGCCAATACCGTACATTAATAGTGTACAATAATTTGTCAACCCCTATCTTTAGATCCGATTACAAAAGTGAATAGGAATATTTATTAATTTAAGCGGATTTACCGTCTTCGGCTACATCACTACATACTATCAAGTAGGACATTATTCAAACACTAGCATATAATTTTTGAATATTACGAGAAGCGTTGTAAGAATATCTGCTACCCGCTACATCCCGTGAGAGCCGCAAGAGGCAACAGGGAAACAGAACAAGAGATGGCCGGAAGCGCCTTCCTAACGTCTAAAAATAAAAAACTGCGGATGTCAACAAGCGTGGTAGCTGTGGCAAATATCCCCCCTATGAGGCAATTTATAGGGGAGGCCTATGTTCATCAACAACCTAGATAGGCTGTAATGAAAACGGTATATTAAAGTAATATAGTCGCAAAACGCTTTTCGCACAAGAATTAATTAATCGAATGCGATAAGTTACTTGATATATTAACCCATTCTCTGTCGCTGTACTCAAACGAGTACAGTTATTTAAAAATTAATTGACTAAATCTGTGAGGGTTTATTAGTTTTTATTTTATTAATTGAAATAGAGGGTAGAATCATATTTTATTTGAGTAATGCAAATTGTAGGTATTTCTAAAATATGTGTCGTTTGGAGCAACCGGATTTCATGTTATTGGACTAACGTGGAAGTGAGTAGTATTTTTATTATATTTTATTATTATTTTTTGTGTAAATGTTATTTTTTGTAATAATTGTGATAAGATATAGTGTAGTCTATAATGTGAGTTACAAATTTGAAACAGTTATTGTTTATTACTAACTTTAGATGAAGATTTTTACTAATGTACTCAGTTGAGTACACTGGTTACTTCAATAGATAAAAATACAACTTTGTTTCAGTTTACCAACAATGAGTCGCAGGATGTTTTTCGGTATAAATAGCTTTACAGGACTTGAGGAAGCAATTGCAGCAGCCACAGCAGATAGTGATGATGACCGTGAATATGATTGGGCGATAATACCACCTGATTCCAGTGTCGTGACTGACAAAGAGGAAGGGTCTGATGAAGCTATGATGACATATACGTTGTCACGAGATGTGCCCGGAAATATTGAGGTTATGGTAAGCGATGAAGGTACTTTCTCATCCTACTAAGATTTCAGTGACGAAGAACCATTGGCCAAAAACGAGTTTGTCGGAAACCTAACATTCAGCAGTGGCAATAAACTTCAGCCTGGAGAATATGTTCACCTTCCCATACTTTTGGCCGTCAGCATACGTCTGAGGTGCAAGACAAACAAATTGCTATAAAGGAACAGCTGAAAGACCAAAATCCTGTAAAGATTTTTGAAAAAATACTGGATGAATAAGTATTACAGCTCATATTATCTAAAAGTATTTTGTATACTAATCAAAACAATAGGCACTCTTTTCGACTTGATTTACCAGACCTAAAGAAGTTCATTGGTATTTTTTTTTGGCGGGATATCACAAATTGCCTCGGGAAGCATTATATTGATGACTGAATGAGGACGTCGGAGTTGCGCCAGTTTCAAGAGCTATGACGAGGAATAAATTTCGTGAAATAAAAAGATATCTTCATCTTGTGAGTAACGATGAAACATCAAATTCCAGAGATAAAATGTTCAAAATTAGATCCCTAGCCGACATACTGATGACCAAATTCAATCAATGGGGCGTATTTGTACTACTAATTATGATTACTTTGAATCAATGAGCACGGTAAAAAGATGGGTGCCCAGAAAAATAAGAGAGAAAACCAATTTAAGGATTCCGCTTTATTTGAAAACTACAATAAAGGTATGGGTGGAGTCGATGAGCTTGATCAGTCCATACCATTATACAGGATCGGGATTCCTGACAAAAAGTGGTGGTGAGTTTTATTTACATACTTGTTGGACATGGCCGTTTCAAACATTTGGCGCTTAGATGTTATGAGCAAGGATTGATGGATGGATCAACTCTTGCTTCGACATAGTCTTGCCAGATACTATTTGCGATAAGAAACTCTAAAAAGAGCCAGACCATATCCTTCTTTTGTCAAAAGACTGCCTTAAGATGGTTCAGGCCACTACCCAAGGAAGCTTGAAAAGCAATTACGGTGCGTCATTTGCCATGCAAGGGTCCGATAGGGATGCAAGAAATGTTTGAAAACACTCTGTGTTGAAAAGTCATGCTTCGGAAAATTACACATACGTAGGCGGTCCCATAATGAATTGGCCTAGCTATGAACCAATGAAGGAAATGAAACGAAACCAGTTTTATTTTTCAATATAATCACCATGAATACTAACACACTTCTGACATCTGTGAATCAACATCTCTAAATCTTTATAAAAATTATCACATTTTTTATCCTCAAAATGACTGAAGACGGCCGCCTGCAACTCTTCATCGCTTGAAAATTTTCTTCCTCTTAAGTCCCGCTTTAAATTTGGAAATAAATAATAGTCGGACGGGGCCATGTCTGGACTGTAAGATGGATGTTGAACTTCTGTGAACCCGCATTGACGAACTGCATCCTTCGAAACACCAGCGGTATGAACAACGGGTTGTCATGGAGCAACAGGACACCTTTAGACAGCTTGCCTCTTCGTTTTTCCTTTATCTTGTCTCGTAATTTATATATTAAAGAAGCATAATATTCGCCGTTCACGACTGTATTACGTTCTTTAAAATCCACCATCAAAATGCCTTGAAAATCCCAAAATATTGTGCACATCAGGTTTTAGGCGATTGTTGCACCTTTGCCTTTCTAGGGGGCTTTTCACCCTTATAACGCCATTCCATTGACTCGCGCTTGCTTTGTGGATCATAATACAAGATCATAGTTTCATCACCAGTCACTAGCCGCTCGATCACAGTCTTTGGATTTTCGACACAAAGATCCAAAAACTCCGAAGCGCAGCGCACTCTTTCCTGTCTCTGTACCGCTGAAAGAAGTTTCGGTACCCATCTTGCACTCACTTTTTTCATGTGAAGATGTTCATGGATCGCGCGATGAACGGTACTCTTAGAGAGCACAAGCCTTGCTGCAATTTCTCTAATTCTCAAACGGCGGTCACTCAGAACCTCCTCTTCGATAAGAGCAATCGTTTCGGGAGTGAGCACTTCCACAGGTCGACCGTCGTAGCCAAAGCCTTCGACGGTTTCTCTCCCGAGGCGAAACTCTTTCACCCAATTTTTCACTGTGCTATAGGAGGGGGCAGACTCCTTATACACGGCATCCAATCGTTCTTTTATTTGGGCAAGGGATAAACCTTCTTTAAACAGAAACTTTATGACACTTCGATACTCAGTTTTCGACATTTTGAAAAAATACGCGACTCTCGTTATTCAAATGCCTGTTAAACTAAGACTAAGCATTTCATGTCGATGCATGTTATTATATTAAGTGCACGATAAACGTACTAATTAATGCAACACAACATGTAGCGACATGTCGCGTCGTATCAGGCCAGTTCATTATGGGACCGCCTGGTATAAGTGACCGCTACACAAGTGACAAGTACACCCCAGAAAATGTATAAAAAATAATTTAAAATTTTTTTTGTTTCATTTTATGTTTGCTTGTCCCTCCCAGATTAACAAAATAAATATTTTTCGTTAAAAACGTTTTTTATTTGATTTTGGCCACTAATGGGTTAAATAAGTTCTTCATAAAACCTAAATGGCTGATAACAAATGACTTCACGATATTGCAAATAATTAAAAGAATGTTATATATATACATATATATATATATATATATATATATATATATATATATATATATATATATATATACTTATTAAATTATGTACATTCCTTTTACAACTTGAACATCATCTATGCTTAGGTATAAAGTAACTCGATCTATTTATTCCCTGAGCCCAAACCGCTTGAGCTATAATTATGAAATTTGGCCGCAATGTTTAGTTATAAAGTGTTATGAGAAAGGAATTTTGAAAATTAAAACCCGGTTTCATGTCTGTATTTGTATAAATATCTGGTTTATGTTATATTCTTTACAAGAACTTAATTTCGTCAACCCGTTTCCACTATCGGGACTCCTTTGATATCTATATTCCACGCATTCGAACCAAACGTTTCGCTTCATCTTGCGTATTGCGTACAGAAAGGGAATAAAATAATTTGCTGTTGTCAATCTTTCCGGTCGATTACAAACTGGGTAAGAACTCGGGCAAGGGGGAACAGATTTTTGTTACGGCGTAAGTATGGTTAACCATCTAGGGCTTAATCACCACTTACAAACAGGTGGCATTGTATTCAATCACTGGCTTATAATAAGTTAAAACAAAAACAAATAAATTACAAAAAATCAAATCATTTGTTTTGTTGATCTTACTGATGATTAATAAAATAGAAATGACAAATTCTCACTCTGCGAGCTAGTAGTTATAAGCTATATACAACAGTATTCTATTAAGTTGCTAATTAGTAGCTGAAAAACCGATATTGGAGTTTAAATATCAAACTTTATTTGCCACGTGGTAGCAAAGATTTGCGTGGTAGTGCCATACTGGGGCTATATTAGTAGTATAGTTGTAGCGCGAATGGGTCGGCTCGACCGGGGAAGTATCACGCTCTCACAGAATACCAGCCTATAGTAGCTTAACGCTGTTGTGTTTCGTATGGTGAGTGTAGAGAACCGGAGACCCTTTTTTTCTGAAAAGGAGGCATTCCGTCTTAGTGCTCACGGGTAACAAGGCATTTGCATTTTGATTCGGATTTCGGAGAATAGATGTAGATGTCTATGGGCTACAGCAATCATTTACCATCAGGTGGACTGTGTGCTCGTTTGTCATCCTACTCGTATAAAAAATCAAACTAGCCGTAAACTAAACGGAATCTATGATAATTTATTCAAACATAGTGTCAAAATCTAGGTGATAGGACTCCTTCTTTCTGCTTAGGAGTTCAGTGGATACCACGCTCATATCCATTTCCGCCGCCTAGTAGCAGTACTTGCACTGCTGCATTCCTTCTTTCTGCTTAGGAGTCCAGTGGACACCACGCTCATATCCTTTTCCGCCGCCTATTAGCAGTGCCTGCACTGCTGCATTCCGTCTTTCTGCTTAGGATTCCAGTGGACACCACGCTCATATCCATTTCTGCCGCCTAGTAGCAGTGCTTGCACTGCTGCATTCCGTCTTTCTGCTTAGGAGTCCAGTGGACACCACGCTCATATCCATTTCTGCCGCCTAGTAGCAGTGCTTGCACTGCTGCATTCCGTCTTTCTGCTTAGGATTCCAGTGGACACCACGCTCATATCCATTTCTGCCGCCTAGTAGCAATGCTTGCACTGCTGCATTCCGTCTTTCTGCTTAGGATTCCAGTGGACACCACGCTCATATCCATTTCTGCCGCCTAGTAGCAGTGCTTGCACTGCTGCATTCCGTCTTTCTGCTTAGGAGTCCAGTGGACACCACGCTCATATCCATTTCTGCCGCCTAGTAGCAGTGCTTGCACTGCTGCATTCCGTCTTTCTGCTTAGGATTCCAGTGGACACCACGCTCATATCCATTTCTGCCGCCTAGTAGCAGTGCTTGCACTGCTGCATTCCGTCTTTCTGCTTAGGAGTCCAGTGGACACCACGCTCATATCCATTTCTGCCGCCTAGTAGCAGTGCTTGCACTGCTGCATTCCGTCTTTCTGCTTAGGAGTCCAGTGGACACCACGCTCATATCCATTTCTGCCGCCTAGTAGCAGTGCTTGCACTGCTGCATTCCGTCTTTCTGCTTAGGATTCCAGTGGACACCACGCTCATATCCATTTCTGCCGCCTAGTAGCAGTGCTTCCACTGCTGCATTCCGTCTTTCTGCTTAGGAGTCCAGTGGACACCACGCTCATATCCATTTCTGCCGCCTAGTAGCAGTGCTTGCACTGCTGCATTCCGTCTTTCTGCTTAGGATTCCAGTGGACACCACGCTCATATCCATTTCTGCCGCCTAGTAGCAGTGCTTGCACTGCTGCATTCCGTCTTTCTGCTTAGGAGTCCAGTGGACACCACGCTCATATCCATTTCTGCCGCCTAGTAGCAGTGCTTGCACTGCTGCATTCCGTCTTTCTGCTTAGGAGTCTAGTGGACACCACGCTCATATCCATTTCTGCCGCCTAGTAGCAGTGCTTGCACTGCTGCATTCCGTCTTTCTGCTTAGGATTCCAGTGGACACCACGCTCATATCCATTTCTGCCGCCTAGTAGCAGTGCTTGCACTGCTGCATTCCGTCTTTCTGCTTAGGAGTCTAGTGGACACCACGCTCATATCCATTTCTGCCGCCTAGTAGCAGTGCTTGCACTGCTGCATTCCGTCTTTCTGCTTAGGAGTCCAGTGGACACCACGCTCATATCCATTTCTGCCGCCTAGTAGCAGTGCTTGCACTGCTGCATTCCGTCTTTCTGCTTAGGAGTCTAGTGGACACCACGCTCATATCCATTTCTGCCGCCTAGTAGCAGTGCTTGCACTGCTGCATTCCGTCTTTCTGCTTAGGAGTCTAGTGGACACCACGCTCATATCCATTTCTGCCGCCTAGTAGCAGTGCTTGCACTGCTGCATTCCGTCTTTCTGCTTAGGAGTCCAGTGGACACCACGCTCATATCCATTTCTGCCGCCTAGTAGCAGTGCTTGCACTGCTGCATTCCGTCTTTCTGCTTAGGATTCCAGTGGACACCACGCTCATATCCATTTCTGCCGCCTAGTAGCAGTGCTTGCACTGCTGCATTCCATCTTTCTGCTTAGGAGTCTAGTGGACACCACGCTCATATCTATTTCTGCCGCCTAGTAGCAGTGCTTGCACTGCTGCATTCCGTCTTTCTGCTTAGGAGTCCCGCCGAGTTTAAAGCCCGCTGCTGGTGTCTCTGGACTGTAGTAGCCACTTATCTGCAGGTGAACAGGAAGTTCATTTGTTACTTCGGTCTTAAAGGTCGTGGATTTATTTTATCTTTGCTTAAGGAATAATGCCGGTATAAATTGTATTATGCAATTATTGCATTATCCGAAGTATTTTGAATAGCAGAATATTTAAAGTTAACTACAATCCTAAAAAGAAGTAAACATTGTAGGTAGAGCGGTTTTGATTATTTATTCCTTTCAACCCAAGTCTTGTCAAGCCTGCGGCGGTATCAATGACAAAGGCTGCCACATTTTTGCACTGTATATAATAATATTAAATTCAAAGGAAAAATTAAAATAACCCACCTCTTTGAGTTTTGGAAATGACACATTTGTAAAATGTTCTCGTCTCGTTTTTTCTAACAGCAACACGTAGCACCACGGTGCAATTTTTTAATCGATTTTTAAAGCTTCCATTCAGTTTCAGAACATACTTTTGCAGATACCATGATATTCGAATGATTTCGGAGTGATTCCGTGATGATTTTAATTCGTAATCGAGGATAGATGTAGATGTCTATGGGCTACAGCAACCACCCTACCTACCTATTTTCTGGATGTTAGTGCTGCTAGTCTATACGACTCTTACAGCTTCATCTGACTCAGAGCTCGCGGCCTTGCAGGCCGTACCATCTTTGCGTATTGCGTACCATCAGGTGGACCGTGTGTTCGTTTGTCACCCTCTCCTATAAAAAAAAAAAACAATTGTTACTAACCTGAAAAGTATTGATACATTGAATCTTTTCAGTTTTAAGCATTTAGCTATAGGGCTGCATGCTACAGATTCGATTTTAGCGCAGAATAGTATATTTCATTACGAGTGCGGAAAACCAGTCATCGCAGAGTTCCGACAAATGTCTACCCGAGCCGAGGCGCAGCCGAAGGCGAGGGTTGACAGTCAGAACAAGTTGCAATGACGGCTCCGCACGTGTACTGAACAACTATTTTTAATATAGTTGCGAAAAAATTAATCAATTTAATAAAATAATACAACACAATAAACTCAACTAGCTTGTTGTGTGTAAAATGTTCTCCGAAGCATTTTGTGCAATTATACTGAGTTCCGGTGGTATTAATTCAAATAAAATATTAATTACTCATTCTGTGCAACAAACAACTAAACTCGCAAAAAACATTTTTGGAAAATGGAGCCAACCGTAAAAGAATATACCTAAGCGGAGATTTTTTTTGTTTTCTTCACCCATTCTGGGTAGGCAAAGGGAACTTTGCCCATACAGCCAAGTCTTCAGTAGAATTTTTTATAGATATGAAATGAAAATTAAATTTAATGAGATGAAATGAAATGAAACCTAAACTGGGCTGGAGTTTGCGTTAACGTCAGAGAGGACACCTGTTCTCGACGCCTCGGCAGACTTGAAGGTTCGGACCTGTCCATCCTTTGGCTACGCGTAGACAGCGACGACCGTCCGCGTGTCTACGGGTGCCTCTATAGGTCCCATAGCGGTAATGCCGAAACAGACCGACTCTTCGACCACGTCCAAATGGCTGCAGATTCGTTGCTACAGCAGATCTCCTCCGCAGAGATCGTGATCCTCGGCGACTTTAACGCCCATCACGCCGAATGGCTTGGTTCACGTTTAACCGATCATGCGGGGAGATCTGTTCATGATTTTGCCTTGGCGTATGGTCTGACACAACTGGTTACTTCGCCTACGCAGATTCCAGATGTGGAGGATCATGCACCTTCCCTGTTGGACCTTCTGCTGACCTCTCACCCGGACGGATATCAGATTTCCGTCGACGCCCCTTTAGGCTCCTCGGACTATTGTCTGGTCTGGAGTGTTGTGCCACTCACGCTTAAATCGCGGTTGCATTCTGCAGGCTGCTGCCGTGTTTGGCACTATAGGTCAGACGATTGGGATGGGATGCGGTCTTTCTTTGCATCCTACCCTTGGGGGCGGGTTTGCTTCTCGCCGGATGATCCCAAGGTTGCTGCGGATTCTGTAGCTGATGTGGTACTTCAGGGTATGGAACTTTTCATTCCTTCCTCTGTGGTGCCCATTGGAGGCAAATCTCAGCCATGGTTTGGTCGCTCCTGTAAAATATCATCATGCTATAAGCAGGAGTGCTACCAAGCCTGGGCTGATGCATCAGCGTCCCGGGATGTAACACCAGCACTCTAAAAAAGAAGTATAATTCCGCCTCTAGTTCCTTCAAAAGAGTCATTGCCAAGGCAAAGTCAGAGCACATAGGCAGAATTGGCGAGAAACTAGTTCGCCTTCCTTCTGGAAGCCGTGCATTCTGGTCTCTCGCCAAGGTTGTCCAGGGAAATTTCTGTCAGCCATCTCTTCCATCTCTGCACAGGGAGGACGACTCACTGGCCCATACCGCAAAGGAGAAAGCCGATCTTCTAGGCTCTTTCTTTGCGTCTAACTCGACTCTCGATGACGGGGGGAGTACGCCACGGACCCTCCCGCGGTGTGAGTGCTCCATGCCGGAAGTGCACTTCACACAGCGCTCGGTTCGCAAGGCACTCCTCTCCCTGGACATCCACAAGTCGAGTGGGCCCGACGGAATCCCCCCAATTGTGCTGAGAACGTGTGCTCCAGAGTTGGCACCGATTTTAACTCCCTCCTACTCCCTAGGTGCAGTCCCAAAATCATGGAAGACGGCTTACGTCCACCCGATCCCTAAAAAGGCGACCGCTCTGACCCGTCCAAATACCGGCCAATCGCCATCACCTCCTTGTTCTCCAAAACAATGGAGTCAATTGTAAACTGCCAGCTCATGAGGTACCTTGAAGATCACCAGCTAAATAGTGACCGCCAATAAGGTTTTCGCCGTGGTCGGTCAGCTGGTGATCTTCTGGTCTACCTAACTCACAGATGGGCGGAGGCAGTAGAGTTCAACGGGGAGGCAATGGCCGTTAGTTTGGACATTGCGAAGGCCTTCGATCGGGTTTGGCACAAAGCGCTTCTTTCGAAGCTCCCTTCCTATGGGCTTCCCGAGAAATTGTGTGATTGGATCACCAGCTTTCTTGCAGATCGGAGCATCAAGGTCGTTGTAGATGGTGCAAGCTCCGATTGCAAGCCTATTAATGCTGGTGTTCCACAGGGCTGCGTGCTATCGCCAACGCTGTTTCTTCTGCATATCAATGATATGTTGCATACCCGTAACATTCATTGCTATGCAGATGACAGTACTGGTGATGCTCTTTACACCGGCCGAGCCAATATTTCTCGGGAAAACGTCTCCGAGTGCCGGGACAAACTTGTGTCTGAAGTCGAGTCTTTGCTGAACAGAGTCTCGGATTGGGGACGACTAAATCTATTCCAGTTTAACCCCCAGAAGACACATGTTTGCGCGTTAACCGCTAAAAAGAACCCCTTTGTCGTATCCCCTCAGTTTCAAGGCACTCCCCTTGTTGCCTCAGCCAGTATCGGAATCCTCGGCGTCGACATATCGAGTGACGTGCAGTTTCGTGGTCACTTGGAAGGGAAGGCCAAACTGGCCTCTAAAAAGCTTGGCGTGCTCAGCAGAGCGGGACAGTATTTCATGCCCGCACACCGCCTGCAACTTTACAAGGCGCAGGTTCGGCCGCACATGGAATACTGTTCCCATCTCTGGGCTAGGGCTCCCCAGTACCAGCTCCTTCCACTTGACCGCATCCAGCGCAGAGCGGCTCGAATCGTCGACGACCGAGTGCTTTCCGATCGGCTCGATTCACTGGCGCTGCGAAGAGATGTTGCATCTCTTTGCGTATTTTATCGCATCTATCACGGGGAGTGCTCTGAGGAATTGTTCGGATTAATCCCAGCCGCCAAATTTCGTGAACGCACTACACGGCAAACGTCCCGATACCATCCACACCATCTGAATGCTTGGCGGTCCACCACTGTACGTTTCACAAGGAGTTTTCTTCCACGTACAACCTCTCTGTGGAATAGTTTACCACCGGCGATTCTTCCGGACCGATACGACCTGGGGACCTTCAAGAAAAGAGCTTACTCCTTTCTAAAGGGCCGGCAACGCACCCGCAATTCTCCTGGTGTTGCGGTTGATCATGGGCGGCGATAGTCACTTAACATCAGGCGAGCCGCATGCTCGTTTGCCCCTTCTTCTATAAAAAAAAAACTAACTTGAATCAAATCATTAAATCTGATACTTAAACAAATTAGTAGCTTTTTTTAGAAATATTTGCATGAATCATAAAACTTCTATGAATTTTTTTTAGTAAAAACTTCATGGTTGGTTTTTCTTTTTTATAGACATTATTTTGACAGTTAGGAAAGAGAACGCACGAGTTTGGAAAAGGAAAAGACATTTAAATTGGTAGTGGTAATAGACCGGACATCAGTAACAAAATTGTCGTCGGTAACTTTTGTCCTATAGGATATATCTCCGATTTTTGTCATTTAGTCTAAGTGACATCGTCAAAAGGACAAGACGCATTCATTTTATAAATTAAAAAATATTTTTAAAGAAAATATGCCTAGTTATGCATTAAAGTATTGTAAATCACGATATGGAGCAAAAAATGAACATGATTTCGGTTTATTATCGTAAGAATAATGTGTATTTACCAAATAATCTTTAAATTTTATTATTTCTAGTAGATTGTTCGAGAAGAAAGAAAAATTATTGTAATAAGTGCCCTCTGTTATCCAGTAACGTCACTATTTATTTACAAATATGTTAAACGATGTGCCTACAACGGATTTTTACCCTATGTTTAGTAGTGTCAACTACTGGCAAATAGCTAAAATGTTTTCTAAATAAATATTCAGTGTAGTAATGCTATATTTCGCTAGAGGGTGTAATACATGCGCGTGGTCACAGTTTTTGTTTGAATATGTTCCCAATGTCCGCTCTATAGTGTATATACATATATATATATTTAAATCTCTTTGAGAAAAGGTAAAGAAAAAGCTAGAGTATGTAATAGCCCACATCCCGAACGCTATACGTACCTGCGATACGCCACTGACACTTTTTGAGTAACTGTATTAAAAAGTATTTTTATGGCTTACAAATATTTTTGAGGTGCGGATATGCGGCAAAGATTTTTTTAGATATTAAAATTAATAATAATTTACTTGAATTTTTTAGAAAAATATAATTGTTCTGAAACATTCTCAACAGTAATCGACACGAATAGTTGGCGCTGTGGTGATTTATTAATAGAAGAGGGAGTTAACGAACATGCGGCTCACCTGATGGTAATTAAATACCGTCGCCCATGAACAACCGCAATACCAGGGGAATTGCAGGTGCATTAAAAAAGCGATCAAACACAAAGGAACACAATTCAACTGATGATAAGTGGGTTCCTCTATCCTCCGTACCTGTGTATCCGTGTGTCTGTCTGTGGCATCATATCTCCTGAACCATAGAATACTATAATACACAATAGAATGGCTGTCAACTTTATTTTGTACGAGGATGGGTGTCGCCGGAAGCACACATACAAGCAATTACGTCATATTATCACTACTACAAACCCGACTCGCTGTATTGACAGACAGCAAATTTACATATTTTAGATTTTTGATTCATGTTTTTGACACATCAATATTTCTTTATTTTTGTTTCTAATATTTACAAAATATAAATAGTTTCGACTTACTGGTTGTAGGATATGTCTCCTTTATTTCAATTCCATTTCCCGTTGTTCTTTCGACACGTAATTATTGCACAATTTGCCTTTTTTTAAATAATTTGCATGCAACAACGGTCGACACACGGCGATTGATTGTGTTACCATTTACAGGTGTGAATTGACATGTTAGTGGCTACACGGGCTCCGTCCACTCCCCCGTTCTACTATATAATGTATTATAGTATTCTGTCCTGAACGGATGAACCGCTTTTGAGTAATTTTTTTTCGCTTGAAATATATCTTAATCGAGTGTTCTCAGCTATATATATATATATATATATATATATATATATATATATATATATATATATATATATATATATGTATATATATATATATATATATTTCAGAAAAACCAGTTTATTCCTTTGAAGATCATCAGCTTTTTTGTTGGATATTTTTTTAATTTAAGCTATATTATAACGTGAGGCATCGAGGTGTGCACTTTTGGAAATTTAAATAACTTAAGTTTGATATTACTCCGATTCTAAATCTGTTTACATAGTAATTTAATACGAAGTATTAGTTATAATTAAGTAGTTTTTACCTGGAAAATTGATGTTACAGGTATATTTAAGTTGTAGCACAAATGGTTTTGCGGTACGGACCACGCTATCACAGCGTACCAGCATAAAATAGGAGCTTAATGCTGCTTGCTGTGTTTTGTGTGATAGGTGTTGAGAACAGGAACCCCCCTTTTTTGGAAATGACCCATTACATGTTGGTACTCAGGGGTGACAATTTGATTCTTCACCGACGATATATGAAGATAAGAGAAAACTTTAGTGCTATAAGTTAGTGTGTAAAATGACGTGCATGTGTACCTATTTGTACCAACTTTGACATCCACCCAAATATGCCAAACATAAATCCGACCAATCAGTGATGTACAACAGCTTTTTCAGCGACGGTATGCTGGATTATGGATGGCTTAACGCCTACCAATCCACCTACACGGTCTAGAACGACCAAGTCTATACAGAAATATATACTATGAAGAATAGATACGAGAAATAACGCTTAAAATATTATAAGTTGAGTCGAAAATAGCGGCATACAAATGTTTTATGAAACAGTTAAGGTTGCAATATGTACTTTTTTAACCTCTTTAAATTAATTTGTGAAGACAAACTCGAATCATAATAAATAGCTCGATAAAGGAAATCACAAAGTTGACACTCAATTACTAATTTTACATGCTCTTTGCAGAGCTTTCATTATGAAATCCTTTAATACTTACAAATGAAAAGGTTTATTTTTAGGCCATGATGAGAACACAAATTTGGTATTATTTTATTCTTATAAAACAAAAACGATCAATTTCAGCAGCGCTCGCGGCCGCCCGAGCCTTCGCTATTTCGGATTTAATCAAAATACTCTGTGGCCTTTAAGGTCGAATGAACGTTGTTTTTCTAAAACTTTCTCCACTTTAGTACGTTTTCATATCTACTCGCCTTTCGACATCTATTTATTCTTTTATGCTCTATTCACACGTACATTACCATGTAGTGGCGGTGTAAGAATATCAACTACCCCATATCACACCGCGGGTGTAGTAAGTGGCCACAGAGGGAAACAAATTAGCGGATGGGCAGGAGCGTCTTCCTAATGACTGAAAATAAAAAACTATGGGAATCTATGGACGAGGCCTACGCTCAGCATTGCACTTTAATGGGCTGTAACGGTAACTTTTACAGTTATATTATCAACGCGTGTGCGCATATTTATATATAATTGTTTTATTCATTGCGTAGATTCAAAAACTGATAAGTTGATCCTCAATAATATGTTCTTCGTATACCTTGAGCCAACCAATTTTAACAATATTTTTAATGTACCTACTACCCTTGCGGTTAAAGAATGGGACTGAAAATTCCCATAAACCACAAAAAAATATTCATTCCGGTTTTGAGAATTTGTGAGCTACGACGTATTCTGATATTTTTCTTCATAATAGTTTGGTTTAAATCATAGAGACATAACAGAGCGATTTAAATTAAATTTTATCCAAAAAATCTTGATGTTATTAAAATGGGATTATTGACAAGATAAAATAAATTGTCGTTAATGATTTTGTTAAGTCTAATAAACGCAACACCCAAGAGAAGCCAGAGCGGGTCGCTAGATAAAAATGTTATTTTGAAATTAATATACCTATTTTGATATGCAATTATTTTCAAATGTCTTACCATTTATAGAAAATTTCCAATTAACCGAATAATATAACGTTATAACGATTTAACGTCATTAGCTGGTTTTCGATATCGATACTGTGCACGTTGACGGTATGGGCTCGATGAGCCGTCATTTCTAACCCATTCTTTATCCATAGTAATGTAATATTAAATAACCGAGTATACATACGTAGGCGGTCCCATAATGAATTGGCCTAACTATGAACCAATGAAGGAAATGAAACGAAACCAATTTTATTTTTCAATATAATCACCATGAATACTAACACACTTCTGACTTCTGTGGATCAACATCTCTAAACCTTTATAAAAATAATCACATTTTTTATCCTCAAAATGACTGAAGACGGCTGCTTGCAACTCTTCATCGCTTGAAAATTTTCTTCCTCTTAAGTCCCGCTTTAAATTTGGAAATAAATAATAGTCGGACGGGGCCATGTCTGGACTGTAAGGTGGATGTTGAACTTCTGTGAACCCGCATTGACGAACTGCATCCTTCGAAACAACAGCGGTATGAACAGGGGCGTTGTCATGGAGCATTTTCTTTGCCATGTCACTTTAAATTTATTTGCGGCAATTTTCTTTACGCCAAAAATCTTATACTTCTTTTGCGCACGCGCAGTCATTCTTTTTCATAATACCCCTTGAAATACTTTTAATTTAAATCTTAGCCCAAAAGGAGGAAAGCACATTTTAACAATTTTTCATGCACATTGCATTTACTTTACAGGGTTTTAATAAATAATGATGAACTGTAAAAAAAAACAGGTTATTTGTAGTCACGTTGAATCCACCAAAAATCAAATCTATCAAAACTCAAACTCGGTGTTGTTAGATTCTTTAAAGTATTGAAATTTGACATGTGCTGGTGAAATAAGAGGATCCATCTCTCTATGCATCACAGCCACTGATTGATAACTGGATTTAACATTCATTTACAAAAAAAGTAAATATTCCGATGAATGTATTGAGAAATTTTAGAACTTTTACTTTTACCGTCTTTCGTAATTATCCAAATTGTAAAACACTAAAACTTTGGAATTTTAAATGTTCTATCTGTTTTAATCTTGGCGCTACATACTAAAAGAAATAAACAAGTGAATTCGTCCTTTGATAATTTACATAAAAAAACTTCAAATCCAAACTACTTTAAATGTATTTTTTAGTTTTTCGTATTATGTTAGTCACTATGATAATATAATATGCGAGAATCTTACCCAGTAAACTCATTACATCATTCGCTACTAGACAGTCGATCGCTACAGTTTCCGGGCTTAAATATTACAATATATTAAATAATTCCGAACCTGAAAACTAAATTTTACCTTCATAATCACAATATTTAGCTTAAATCAGATCACAAAAACACACTGAGTTGACGTGGCTATCGTTAGAATTTATAGAATATATAAATTATATAATATTAAGTTATCGTTAGAAGCATTATAAAATTTTGCTGCCTTTGTACCTATGTGGTGACCAAAAAGAAGTTTTAATTAGAATATAGATCTTTTTTTAAACGTTACCCCTACACTAAGATTTTCTCTTGTATCGTAGGGGCAGTTAACAAACATAAATTGCACAAGACCCGGAACAACTATTTGTAGGCCATACAAATACTTGTTCCGTGCGGGATTCGAACCCGCGACCCCCAGCACAGCCACTCATTGCTAAGCCACTGCGCCACGGAGTTGTCATAGATCGATAGATCGATAATCCACATGGAATCCAGCTTTTATTATAGCCGAGCCCGGTTTTATTGAACTAAAAAAGAGCAAGCAAATAAGAATATCTATCTATAATACTAAGAGTACATAAATGAAATGTAGTTATTGAAAAAAAATTAAAAATTACGTACAAGCGAAGTATTTTAGACACAAATTGTTTTTTATAATAAAAATAAAACACAATTGACCATAATTTAACTTAATTTAATTTTTTTTTCGTTATTTTTTTATATAGATTAGGGGTGAAAAACGAGCACATAGTCCGTCTAACGTTAACTGGATGCTATGACCCATAGACATCTACATCCATCCTCGATTAAGAATCAATATGCACATGCATTGTCACACCTGAATAAGGTGGAATGCCTCGGTTCCAGTAAAAAGGGTATCCGGTTTTCTACACTCACCATACGGAACACAGCAGCATTAAGCTGCTAATTCACGCTGGTATTCTGTGAGAGCGTGGTGCTTTCCCGGTCGAGCTGACCTATTCGTGCTACAATTATATAACTGCAGCATGGCTTTACCACGTATAATTCCACGTACAATCATCATCATCATCATCATTACAGCCCTTCACAAGTCCACTGCTGAACAGAGGCCTCCCCCAAGTAATGCCACAAAGCACGGTCCTGAGCCACCTGCATCCATCGACTTCCTGCATGTCTTACCAGGTCGTCACTCCATCTAGTGGGGGGTCACCCTACACTACGCCTACCGGTACGAGGCTGCCACTCGAGAACCTTTCTTCCCCATCGGTTATCGGTTCTTCGAGCTATATGGCCGGCCCATTGCCACTTCAGCTTACTAATCCGTTGGGCTATGTCAGTCACTCTGGTTTTACTGTGGATATCCTCATTTCTGAGTCTATCACGCAGAGAAACTCCTATCATAGCCCTCTCCATAGCTCGCTGAGCGACCTTGAACATCCTCATACGGCCAGCAGTGAAGGACCACGTCTCAGATCCGTAAGTCATCACTGGCAACACGCACAATACCACGTTCGTAATATTTTTGAAAAATTGCTTCACAAACTTGGTTAAATTTCAATCCATTTAAGCCGGGCGGGTTTATTACTATATAATATTATTATAAATAGTATCTTAATATTTTTATTCAACGAATATTGTGTTAAGATGTGGAATGAGAAATTATAGCTTGAGTTAAGCTACAAATTATTGCAATGCAATTGGCAAAGGGCCATTGAAGCCTGATTGTTGTGCTAACGATAAATTACCCGATGTGTTGACAATTTGTTAACTGGGAAGATATTTCCAACGACTATTTTTTGTTATCTATAGGTAACTGAATAAAACATTTAAAATTTAATTATATTATATTCGCCAACGATTCGACGAGCCGTACAAGGTCTTTGGGGAAGTAAATAATATTCTAATTGGTTATTCATTGATAACTCTACTATTAAAACTCGAATAATTTGTATAAAATCAATAAAAATTTGTAAAAATGTCCATTATCTGTTATAGCCTATAAAAGTCTACTAGTCAACATAAGTCAGACATTTGCCATCGTTGCCACGTTTGGCAGGCGGGTTTGTAACCGCAGTTTCGTAATATAAGGACGATTTTTATTTTTTATCGGGAATACGCTACTGCCCACTAGTGCCAATCTTCCGATTCAGTATCCTTCCGTCGCCATTTATGACATTATATTGTCACTGCCATTGCAAGCTAAAACTATATTTACAAAATATTAAATCAAATACTAAACCGCGCACATTATAATACTAGTAGAAATTAGACTTTACGAGCGTAAACTAGTTCCAAGTGTAAGGAAAACGTTTGGACCGAATAGGTACTATTGCTCATTCTACTTTGAGTGATTGGTTTAAATGTTTCGTCAAAAGCGTCACGAATTGTAAAGTTAAATCTCATTGCGGTCGGCCAGTTGGCTTCTAGGAAGACGTTTTCGCTTTTATTTGTAAAAGTGTCCAGATGCCCGGGGAATAAGAATAGGCACTTGAGTTTCATACTACCACTATTACTCCGCGGGTTGGGCTGTGACAGTGGGCTACCATAAAACAATTATTCGATGAACCGACAGCATGCGTAAAGCTAAGCAAACGAGACTTTCTGAGGTCGACGATCATCAGACTTGATATACCTACTCTAGGCTCATAATGGCCACGGAACGTGTAACCGGTGTAACGCTTCGCATACACCTAATCAGTCGTCGCATCGGCCGAAGTTTGCTCGGGCGATGATGGAGGAACTCGGACGATCGAATCAAAGGCTTGTAAAACAAGGAGAGCGCGTACACAAACACGACCTTCATCGTACGATAACGCACTAAAACGGCCGATCAACCGTCGACTACGAACTTATTTGGATTTCTCGCCCGACTGCCGGCGTCTACAGTGCAGATTGATTGTATTTATAGTTTAGTTCAATCATTGTGTCTTTATTTTGTAGTTTCTGTCAGTGTTGTTATCTACCTAAACGACTAACGATATTGAGAAATAGAAAAAATACCGGCAACGTCCAATGTCAGCGCAAGTGGTACACTGTTGCAGTGTAAACACATACACGTCCGAGTACTCGTCCGTGTAGTACTGTCCGCCATCGGCTGACAAAGTCGGATTTGGTGTACACATACCGTAACGCCTATAGGCTTCCCGGTAAAAATGGTCAACAAAAATCCTCATAAAAATGGCACAATAATATCATTAATTGCCTCTGTCTTTAGAAATTGCTACAATACCAGTCTTTTGAAGATCTTAATGATTACTGTAATGTCTTCGAGCAAGAAATTTCAGACTACTCGTCGTCCGTTATTCTAATAATCCGTTGACTATTTTTTTAGTTCTACGGCGATAAGTTAATTGTAAATTATATTATATTTACCCAATATTGTCAGTGTTCTTCTGATGCGATATAAACATTATATTTTTGCATATGATGCTAGATGTCGAGCCATAATAATGAACCCTATTATATTTAATGGTATATACTAACCAGTATACTGTACAATGGCAAATTATATCTTCCTAGATAGATAGATATCTACTTTATACTTGGCATATTCGCTTAAAATATGCACGAGCTTTAAGGCAAAAACGGAAGTCGTAAATTATATAACTATGTTGACCATCTGTAATATTAAAGTTCTCGGGCATTATATTAGGAAATGCATGACATAAGAGAAGAGAGAAAGATCTATCCATGCAAATAAATTATTTATATATAAGTCCGAACTTTTAGTTCTTACACTACCAAGCGCAAACACTTATTCAGGAACTACCCAAGACTTCAGTGTCTGTTTTAGTGTGTACTGATCATACTAAAATATACTCATTCTTAATTCATAAAATAACCAAAATTTTTCCAAACAACATTCTTCAAACAGGGACCAAAAAATTAGGTTACGATATTTTGCTGACACACGATATTATATTAAGTAAATAATTATACGGAAATAGATTTTTTCGGGTGATGAAAAAAATGTATACATACGATATGTCTGGTTTTGATTTTCTGAAACGTCAATAACTTTACTGTTATCAAAGATGTTTTATGTAGGTATATTACACATGCTTTTAATAAATGTTCAGTGAAAATATCGCCTGTAAGTAAAAAAATCACATCGATAAGCGAAGATTGATTGTGTGCATTCATTGCACTTGCCTTAAGACCAAACTCAAATAAAATCGGAAGAAATGAGAGAGATTATTTTAAAAAAATCAAGATTTTCTTACAAATAAATCACCTACGCTTAAATATTGATTTATTACAGTTCAGCTTTTGAATTAACATCAAATAAAAATATCTACGTAATGTGAAATATGTGTTTTTCTGTATAATACCATGGCGGTGTAAAAATATCCACTGCCCCATAACGTCGCGTGGGTGTCGTAAGAGTCAGGAAAGGAAAACAAACCAGGAAAGGGACTGCAGCGTCTTCCTAAAACCAACAATATAAAGCAACAACCTAATATTCAACATGATAGTAAAAGCTTTTCGCAATCACACATCCCACCTGATGGAAGTGGATGTTGTGAATAAAAATGTAGCCAATCCTACGACTAAGATGGAACTCCCCGTTACTGGCCTGAACGCTTCAGCATTATGCTGCGATTTTACACTGTTAGCCAAGGTACCTCAGGGACTAAGCACTAACTGTAAATTTCACAGTACCCTAGCAACCTAAGCAACCTAATGCTGAATGGTAATGAAAGGTATTTTCAGAGCTGTGCAAAGATAAACGTAAAATTTGTCCCCACTGAAATTATTATATTTACTATATAACAATAATAGATATGTATATATATATATATATATTATTATTATTAAGAAATTATTATATTTACTATATAACAATAATAGATATGTATATATATATATATCTATTATATTCATCTCTTCTGGTATAATTTTAATAATTATCAAACTCGTTGAGATTTTATCAAATGACGAATTTCTTTTGAAATTTCTAGAATAACACTAACAGAAACATTTTATTTACATTTACGCAAAATAGCTGTTGATGGCTATACAACAATATTTTAAAAGATCATATGTAAATATAAAGTGCAGAACTAACTACTACAATCACCGATAAAGACTCACCGAAAAGGATCTGAGTTGTGGCCATCAGCTGATTCGTAATTTTTTAACCACCAATCAGTTGATAGCCTTGACTCTCTACCACTTGTAACAGCCATTATTTAGTATCAGGATAGACGATAGAAAACAAAATAAGTGCGTGCGTGCGTGCGTGCGTGACTGCGTGCGTGCGTGCGTGCGTGCGTAGGTGCGTGCGTGTAGAGCTCTGAAACACAAGTACCTTAATGCCAATTGTTCCGTAATGTGTTCGCTTATTGTTCTTCATTGAATACAACTCATCTACGGAAATAATTAAAGATCTAAATTAATGAAATTTGTGTCAATTATTTTCGTCTTTACCTACAAAATCAGCATCAAAGGCCTTAATTACTGAAGTCTTAACCGAAATCTTCCATTCATTACAACCTTTCAAAGATAAACACAAACTTCTCCATTTTTATTACGTCCCCATAAGCCCCTTAAAAAACAAGTAAATATTTAATTTAATATCTTTTCCATAGTTCCCACGCTCTGCGAGCGTTGCCCTTATATATAAAATAGTTTTTTCATATATATTTTTATATAAAAATTAATGTTTGTCTGCCATACCGTCCATCAGATTGCGGTAAAACTAGGCGGTACCCTGACCAAACCTTGCAAAAGTGCGTTTTTCAGAAACTATTATCTCATTAGTTATGAGAAATAAGCTACGTCTAAAAGCACATTATGTGTAACGTTCGATATCCTATCATCACATTCCACGTTCTAATTTGTTTTTATGTGTTATGAATACATTTAAAATCTACTTTTAAGAAATGACTAAAATTATTGATTACATGCATCTGTTGCTAAAGGAAACGCTCTAATCATTTGAGGATTACACTAATGGATAGATAATTTAAAAATCTATATTCTACACCTCTTATTTAATTTCTTAAGTTCGCTTATCTATTTTAATTGAAATAATTCCAAATATTCGGGCGTATTTTTACGCGATATATATTGTAGCGAGAGCGCGTGGATTGTATAGGACCGAACGCTCGAGTTCTTTCGCTAGGGGAAACGTGTTAATGCTTGCACTTGCGCTAAGGTCATGGGAATAGTACAATTTACTTACACATTTGGTCTCCAGCTTCGACAGTTGGCGCTTTCTGGCGGACAGATCTCAGGCAAAGACTTTGGAGCCCTGATTCTACTCAATCGCTTCTTCAATACGAGTTGTACCGAAGTTATAAGTCCCGCTCCCGCCGCATGCATTTAAATTTCGTCTGTTCAGTTGCCTGTATGCTGCCTTAAAATGAAAATACCATTATCGTTGTTATTGACTAGAAATACTAAAATCCGTTTTAATATCACTGTTAAATACTCATGGCAATAGATTCTAAAAGTCTGAATGTAGCTTCGTACAAAAATAAACTTGAATTTACATGCATTTTGCGACACTGAATCAAAGTAAACCTCTCGGGTTGAAAATTCACATCGACAAGGAGTAAACTTTTATAATAATAATAATAATTTCTTTATTTGCTTAGAAACACAGTATTATAACCGGGTACAAGTTTGATAGAGCGCATATGTTTCGCCAAAATGAAAAAGCATGCAAATAATAATATATAGAATTTAAGAATGTTACAATGAAATTACATGTCAATCCATACTATTAATATAATAATTATTACTAAATATGTCAATGAAATAATTGTCAGCCTTTCTGCAATAAAACCACGAGAACTCAGTTAACTGTTTAACCACTATGTTCGTTGTTTACCTTCACTCTTAAATTATATATAATACTTTATAACACACAATATTTTACTTGCACAAAGAAGACTATATATTAATTTAGCTTTACTCACAACCTTTAGAATCACCTTATTTCACAATAGACTTGACTATTATTACCTTCTCAGCACCACTGTTCGTAATCAACAGCCGCGAGCGTTTTTTTTTTTTTTTGGAGGGTTGATATCAAATATGGGAACCCTCCGGAAAACGGGGGAGGGAGGTGGGGAATGCTCATAGCATACCACGCAGCCGGTAGCGTGGTTATGTGGAGACTTTTACCCACTAAACCCACCTTTTAGGGACTGGCTTAACGGTCTAACTAGAGATCTCCAAGCCGTATACGAACGCGACCCTCCTTGGCAGAAAGGAGGGCGCAAAAATAAGTGTACGCGCTTTTATATTGTGACTCAATTCTAGAATTAACGTAGGTATTTTGAAATAGATTCATATTAATATTGATTGTGAAGATTGCCATTGAGCTATTATGTACTACGTACTAGAGGCGACACTGCATTCAGCTACTCCGTTCCACTCAACTGCGGTGCATACACCGCACTTTAATCAGTCACTCGCTAGCCGCTTATAGAGCTGTCACGTGTTGTGTTGATTATAAAAAAATCTCTTGATAAAAATATGTTGTCGTGTGTCCTTAGATATTGCACAAATAATTCAAGAAATATCAGTAAAAAACAAAGGAATTACTTTTCATCGGTTAATAAGATACTTAATATAATTTAAAATTTATTATTAATACATAATAAAAAAGTATTATGTATTAATAATAAAACAAAATATTCCTAAGACGCCATCTCGTGTCAGGGAATATAGATTATGAAATTAATATGTTCAGATGCGACATTTCTGTGGGTACTTATGTATAGGACGAATATATTTAATATACACATTTTTTTGTAGAAACATATATATATGTTATTATAACTTGGCAAAATTTTTCATGTTTAAATCTGCTTATTATTCTTTTATTTTATTTTTGGGTTTCCACATCAAAGTCAAAGTGATATAAATTCGTCCATTTTTAACTCTCGCGAGCCCAGCATTTATGAACGACTTTTATTCTAATTTAAATAAATACATTTGTATTTTAAATGTTATGTTAATAAGTTTTTTTAAACATACATTTAATACGTTTTTTATTTAAAGGTGAATTCTGTGTTATTTTTATGTGAAAATTCCTGTGAGTAAGTGAAATAATGATAGTTTTGTATAAGAAATTTAAAAGTGTTTTAATAGTGAAATGAATAGAGAAAATGTAAATTAAACTGTTGTATTGGTTAAGATATGTATAATTTCAAGTGGAAAACATTGTTTTAACTTTCTATGTTAAATATTTAAGAAATTTCAACTTTGAACATGTGAGTAAAATAGGCATATTTTGTTAAATAAATAAAAGGTTTTTTGTGATATGAAAATGCAATGTATATCGTAGTATAGATAATTTTTTGTGCTATCTTTATAAGTAGATTGTATAAATGTATGTCTTATACAAATAAAATTATTGAGAAAACCGTGAGAGAGTGATAGTACAAATTGATGTAATTGAGTTGCGCAAGCGCACAAATGGCGCGGCTCACTTTCGCGTGTAGCTCAGGGGTAGCTCAGTAAACGAGTTTTCTTGCAATGGGATTAGTTCGGGAATCCTTCGGGATTAGTTCGGGAAAAAGTGCAAGACCAGCAGTCAATAAGAAGAAAGAAAAAGTGTAGGGAAGTGATAGGAAAAAGTAATTACTCTCTCACGGAACGGTTTGAAGATAATTGCTGTTTTATTCCCAAGAAATTCGTCCCTCAAAATTATACAGTCCACATCGAAGAATTAAGGCGTTGGGACCGGGACGACTTCGGAAGACCCGTAATCCCCGCCTGAACCTATTTTCTGAAAAGGAAGAGGTTATCGCCCTTGTGTGTTACTCCGTTGCGGAGTTCACATACGTTGTTCCCGAACCCAACGTAGGCGTTATAGGAGGCCGGATCGAGAGAAGCCTCGATTCCTCCCTTCTGTTTCTTAGTTGAACGTTTAAGCCCGCCTGGTTCCTTTTCACTGTGTGAGTGAACTGGATGGTGAGAGTAAATTGACTTTAGAAATTTGCGTAGACGGCTTAGATTTTTTCTTGGCGCTTTTTATTATACTATTATCTTGTATTGGAGATTGGCACAGCGTTTTTAAGACGTTATTTTCTTTGAGAAGTTTAGTGTTTTGACCTCGAAGGGCGGTATTTTCTAATACATAGCTTTCCAATTCCTTCTGTGTACTGGCCAATTCTAATTGTAACCTATTAATAGCTTCTTTTAATTCTTGAACATCATACATACTTCTCGAGAGTAGTAACTACTCTCGAGAAGTATGTATGATGTTGATGAACAACTGTTGTTCTGGTATTGAAGGCGAACTATCTAAAGATATGTTATGTTGGGTAAATACATGTGAGTCTTCAGAATGGCATAATTTGTTTTTTTTTGGTGTTGACTGTATTGGCGTTTGCATGATGACGGGTGAGTTTTTTTTGGCAATTTCTGGCGTAGATGGTTTTTTCCTCGTAGTAACAAAAGAAGGCTCTGTGTCACTTGCCTTTGAGTTTTCTGTACATATTTTGTACTTCCATCTTTTTCTCGAGTCTACGTCTTTTAACAAGTATAATTTGTCAGAGTAACCAGTGCAGTCAAATTCAAAATATTTTTTGCATCGTGAACAAAGTAACGCTTTTTTGATTCAATTTTCTGTTTACATATTTCACATGTTACCATTGGCGACATCTTGTGAAAGACTTTTGAATTGGTTTGTTGCGCTTTCGTTTTTTGTTGCGTAGCATTGCAAAATTGTGATAATTATTAGATTTTATTGACTGATATATACGTTGTCGATGGATGTCACCGTTTTATTACAGAAGGAATTAAATCTAAGCCAAATCCTTCTAGAGCTTCGCTCTGAATGTATTTATTTTGATTTGATGATATTGTTATTGCTATCACCCAGTAAATTAAGTGAGTCGATTTTTATTTGTATATCGTTAAAACAGATTATCAGATTAGTTAGCTAATCCACAAATAGATGTCACTGTATTATCTCTATGTCGGTAAAACAGATCATCAAGTTAGTTTAACTTACCCGCAACAGATGTCGCTGAACTGTCTCTTTAATAATGAACAGGTCAGTGCCGATAAAACAGTGTAATAATTAATATAATAGAATAATTCTTTAAACAGATACTAGATGTCACCACAACCAGTAGGTAAATTTACAAAATATTTAAAAAAATATTCCATTTAGTAGAAAATAAGTGTAGCGGAAATTAAGATTTTTTCTTTATTTTAAAGTTAATAAAATCCTATTTCCAAAAGCAGATTCAATAACACTAACGTTTGATAAAGAATTATGTGAATTTAAAAGATTATTTTTGTGAACGTTACTTTTAAAATGATTAGCTAAATACCGTTTCTTGATAAATATATGACACGTCAGACATTCCACTTGATCATCGTTACTGATACTGTTCCCTGCAGAGGTAGGCGCTTCTGCTTCCGTTGTTGGTTTTTTGATGATATTGGGTTCTTTGCTGCTCGTTCGCTTCGTTCCTCTTCCAAGTTGTAGTGGTTGACTACTAAAATGTTTAAATTTATTAAAAACTGTACAAGACATTGTGTAAATTATGATCGAAATGAATGTTTATTTTACTTACTTAAACTGTGTTTCAACCATCGCACAGTGATTATACAACTCATCATCATACGATGAATCGAACAGTTGATCCTTCTCCATTTCATCACAAACTTTAGACAACTCCTGATTTAATTCGCTGTTGAATAGTTCCGTATTCTCTTCCATGGTTGTGGAGAAGAAAGCACTGGTGCACACTTCACTGAAGTTTGCCATCCTTATAGTAAAGAAGAAAATAGGTAGCAGAGTAAGTAACAGTTCAGTGTTGGTAGACCAACTGATACCCAAATTTCAAATAATGTCCGATATTTAAGTCTAACAAAGGATTAGAAATAGAATATAATGAGTACACGGAAGTAATTTAATTAAACAGAATCACATTCACTAATGATCAGCTAATGACTGTCATTGTTAAAAAAGTATTTTTTAACTTTTTCACTTTCTGCTATTGTCTTTGTAATATTGTATACGAGGGCGTTTGTGTTGTCGTAGATGCTATCCTTATTAGTCTTTACGTAATATTTAATCCTCGTGGAAGCATGTTTCCAATGATCAGTAGTTGGAATCTTGGATAGCTTCTTCATATCGTACATTTCAATTTTGATGAGATGCGTCGCTTGGTCTCCGTCGTCAGAATTAGTAGAAATGTATGATACACCATCTCTAGCGGCTCGTGCTACGGTTGATGGTAACAGCTTCCTCTTTTTTATTTTTGATTCAGCTTCAAAAAAATGATCAATCGATTGCGATTTTCTTTTTCCACCATCGCATGTGTTATTATTAATGACGATGTCATCACTCTCTTCTTGAGGGGAGAGTGGCGAGTAGTAATACTGTTTATAGGTATTTTCATCGAAGCTCAATGATTTCTGCAACAACACAGTTATCATGTTAATATCAATTTGTTAACACTTAATCATAAAAGTTAAAAAAGCTAAAGTTACAACCTATTAAAGTCCACTGCTGAACATAGACCTCCTCTCATTTCTGAGAGGGTTTTATGGCTAGGAAATGTTCACTGTGATACCTCAATGCGTAATCATCAAATCGTATTTGAGTCACCAATACACTGAACAAGACGCGACAGGAGGGACGTAGGAATGTAGAGATAAGCAACAGAATGTAAGGTAAGCTTGTTGACGCATAAAGATACTATCAATTCTACTGCAGAAATTCTTTAGGTTAGAATTATTACTCACTGGTACTATATAAGACCAAGCAACTGCAGTCATGGAGTTAGTGTATGGTCGTTTGACCGCAATGGATCTATCAATACTACGTTTGTGTTACTTCAACGCATCAAAGGCCATGGATGTAAGTGTTTATTCTATTGACAAACTTACTTTTCTTTCTGTTATTTTCTTACGTGTGTATGATTTAGTGTTAACAAATTATATTTAAATATTATGTGTGTGTATATGGTTAAGCCGTGGTAGCTCAGATGGTTAGCGCAAAATGTAAAATTCACAGTACGCGACCCGGGTTCGATCCCCGCCGGCACCAATTAAATTGTTAATTACAATTTTAAGTGCTGATTTACCACGTGCTCAGCGGCGAAGGAAAACATTGTGAGGAATGCATGTCTGAGAAAATTTCGAAGGCATGTGAAGTTTGCCAACACGCATTGAGGTATCACAGTGAACATTTCCTAGCCCTAAAACCCTCTCAGAAATGAGAGGAGGTCTATGTTCAGCAATGGACTTTAATAGGTTGTAACTTTAGCTTTTTTAACTTTTATGATTAAGTGTTAACAAATTGATATTAACATGATAACTGTGTTGTTGCAGAAATCATTGAGCTTCGATGAAAACACCTATAAACAGTATTACTACTCGCCACTCTCCCCTCAAGAAGAGAGTGATGACATCGTCATTAATAATAACACATGCGATGGTGGAAAAAGAAACTCGCAATCGATTGATCATTTTTTTGAAGCTGAATCAAAAATAAAAAAGAGGAAGCTGTTATCATCAACCGTAGCACGAGCTGCTAGAGATGGTGTATCATACATTTCTACTAATTCTGACGACGGAGACCAAGCGACGCATCTCATCAAAATTGAAATGTACGATATGAAGAAGCTATCCAAGATTCCAACTACTGATCATTGGAAACATGCTTCCACGAGGATTAAATATTACGTAAAGACTAATAAGGATAGCATCTACGACAACACAAACGCCCTCGTATACAATATTACAAAGACAATAGCAGAAAGTGAAAAAGTTAAAAAATACTTTTTTAACAATGACAGTCATTAGCTGATCATTAGTGAATGTGATTCTGTTTAATTAAATTACTTCCGTGTACTCATTATATTCTATTTCTAATCCTTTGTTAGACTTAAATATCGGACATTATTTGAAATTTGGGTATCAGTTAGTCTACCAACACTGAACTGTTACTTACTCTGCTACCTATTTTCTTCTTTACTATAAGGATGGCAAACTTCAGTGAAGTGTGCACCAGTGCTTTCTTCTCCACAACCATGGAAGAGAATACGGAACTATTCAACAGCGAATTAAATCAGGAGTTGTCTAAAGTTTGTGATGAAATGGAGAAGGATCAACTGTTCGATTCATCGTATGATGATGAGTTGTATAATCACTGTGCGATGGTTGAAACACAGTTTAAGTAAGTAAAATAAACATTCATTTCGATCATAATTTACACAATGTCTTGTACAGTTTTTAATAAATTTAAACATTTTAGTAGTCAACCACTACAACTTGGAAGAGGAACGAAGCGAACGAGCAGCAAAGAACCCAAGATCATCAAAAAACCAACAACGGAAGCAGAAGCGCCTACCTCTGCAGGGAACAGTATCAGTAACGATGATCAAGTGAAATGTCTGACGTGTCATATATTTATCAAGAAACGGTATTTAGCTTATCATTTTAAAAGTAATGTTCACAAAAATAATCTTTTAAATTCACATAATTCTTTATCAAACGTTAGTGTTATTGAATCTGCTTTTGGAAATAGGATTTTAACTTATAAAATCAAGAGTAGAGTAGATAGTTCGACATTGGTAAATTTTGAAACTCCTGAACTATTTTTAAATTCTATTAAAGATGATATTTTATTTTTAATACAAGAGTTTATTCATCAACACATAATTTTTAAAGTAAACTTCATATTGCATGCTGATTTTGTTCAACAAACTAAAGATATTCATGATACGTTCGATTTTCAAACGCTTAACTATATTATTTGTCAAGGAGATGACTTAAATATTTTTTTTTCATCTTTAAATGATACAATTACTACTAAAATTAGTGCATTTGAAAAAAAAGATAGTGGATGGAGTCTAAAAAACATAAAATCTATAGACATGAATGTTAATAAATTTAACCCCCTACGCGGTACTTCATACATAGATCTTCCTCGTGACATAAAATTAAAGAAGGCTGTTATAAATGTAAAAAGCAAGGATTATTTTTGTTTTAAATGGGCGTTACTCGGCGTTATATCCCGTAAACAAAGACGCGGACCGTGTATCATCGTACGTTAAACATGCAAATAAACTTAAATTTGATGGTATTTCCTTTCCAGTTAAAATTTCTGACATAGCAAAAGTAGAGAAATTAAATGATATTAGTATTAATGTTTTTGGGTTAGAATATATTAAAGAAAAACGATGTAATTCTATAGTAGGTCCATTATTTTTTACAAAGTGTCGTAAAGATAGACATATCAATTTATTATTTTTTTCCAAGGATACAAAAAATCATTATTGTTACATAAAAAATTTATCGCGGTTAGTTAGTAAACAAATTTCAAAAGACGGTCACATCATGTACATTTGCGAAGCATGTCTACTTCACTTTCCATCTAAGGAAAGTTTAAATAACCATGAACAATACGATTGTACCCACATTTGTACAGAATTACCAAACAGTGAAACTTTAAAAAAAAAGAATTGGTTTGGTCAACCTATTTCAAATGATAAAATTAAATTTGATAGTTATAAAAAAAAGTTGAAGATACCATTCGTAGTTTATGCTGATTTTGAAGCATTTTTAAAACCAATAGAATCATGTTCTAACGATCCTTCCAAACCTTTCACACACAATATTCAGAAACATGAAGTACATAGTTTTGGTTATTATATAAAATGTTCATATGATGATAAATTATCAAAATATGTAACGTATTGCGGACCCAACTGTGCACAAGTGTTTATGGAAAGTTTATCTAACAATAGTATAGTTGTAGCACGAATGGGTCGGCTCGACCGGGGAAGGACCACGCTCTCACAGAATACCAGCGTGAAATAGTAGCTTAATGCTGCTGTATTTCGTATGGCGAGTGTAGAGAACCGGAGACCCTTTTTACTGGAAATGAGGCATTCCATCTCAGTCCTCATGGGTGACAACGCATCTGCATTTTGATTTGCAATGGAAGATAGATGTAGATGTCTATGGGCCGCAGCAACCACTTACCATCAGGTGGACTGTGTGCTCGTTTGTCACCCTATTCTATAAAAAAAATCTCAAAGAAATAAATAGACTTCAAAAATATCCTCCACTTCCGCTAACAAATGAAGACAAAAACCAAATTTCAAATGCAACCATTTGTCATATTTGTGAAACAGAGTTAGCAGAACATTTTTATGATTTTGGTTGGTACACCGGTAGTTTTATAGGTGTTGCTCACGAATCATGTAGCTCGAAGTTCAGAAAACCTCGTTATATACCAATATTTTTACACAACCTTAGTCACTATGATGCTTATTTTATTGTTCACGCGTTAAACTTTTGTGATGGTGAAGTCGAAGTTATCCCTCAAAATAAAGAAAAATATACATCCTTTTCCAAAAAATTAAAAATGAATAACCACGAAATTATATTAAGATTCATAGATTCATTTAAGTTTTTATCATGTAAATTAGAAGAATTGGCCAAAAATCCCAGTAATGATCAATTTCAAGAATTACGTAGAAATTATCCTAATGATGAAGATTTCTTTCGTTTAAAACGGAAAGGCGTTTATCCATATGAACTTATGACTAATTATGATATGTAGTTTAAGCCTAACATCGCTCCCCGAACAAAAATTTTTTTATAGCTCGCTCACAGATTCCCATATTTCAAATGATGATTACAATCATGCTAAAGATGTTTGGGAACACTTTGGGTGTTGTAATATGCTAGATTATTCAAACCTGTATTTAAAAACAGACGTTTTACTTTTAACTGATGTATTTGAAAACTTTAGAAAGTTATGTATTAATACTTATGATTTAATCCCTGCCCATTATTACACAGCACCCGGTTTAAGTTGGGATGCAATGTTAAAATATACAAAAATAGAATTAGAACTTTTAACAGATTATGAGAAAATTGCATTTATTAGATCAGGTATCAGGGGTGGTGTATCTCAATGTAGTAATCGTTATGCTAGAACTAATAACAAATATATTGGGGATTATGATGCAGGGAAACCAAATTCATATTTCACATATTTTGATGCCAACAATTTATATGGTTGGGCTATGTCTCAATGTCTTCCTACTGGTGGATTCGAATGGGTAAATCCGAATACAGAATTTAATGTGTCTGAGACATCGAACTTCGGTTTTATTTTAGAAGTTGATTTGGAATATCCAGATGAACTTCATGATTTACATTCGGACTTTCCTTTATGCCTCGAAAACATTTGTGCAGGCAATATTAATGAAAATAAACTAGTCCCAAATTTAAATAATAAAGATAAATATGTAATTCATTACAGAAATTTAAAGCAGTGCATAGAAATTGGGGTTAAATTAACTAAAATACATAGAGTTTTAAAATTTAAACAGTCTCGCTGGTTGAAGATGTACATAGATCTAAACACAAAATTAAGAACGTTAGCAAAATCAGATTTCGAAAAAGATTTTTATAAATTAATGAATAATTCAGTCTTCGGAAAGACTGGAGAATATTGAAAAAAGGGTTAACATAAAATTAGTTACACACTGGGAGAACCAGGGCAAAGCTTTAGGTGCTCAAGATCTAATCGCTAAACCACAATTTCATAGTCTTTCAGTATTTTCGGAAAACCTAGTTGCGGTTCAGTTGCGAAAAACAAAGTTAATATATAACAAACCAATTTATTAAGGGTTTTGCATTTTAGATATTTCAAAAACATTAATGTATGATTTTCATTATAACTATATGGTTAAAAAGTTTAGTAAAATCAAATTATTGTATACAGATACGGATAGTTTAATATATCATATATTTACAGATGATTTTTACTCTGATATAAAACCTGACCTTTCATCATACTTTGATACCTCAGCTTATGATGCAAATAATATTTTTGAATATCCAAAATTAAATAAAAAGAAATTAGGTTTTTTTAAAGATGAAAATAATGGTAAAATCATGAAAGAATTTGTGGGTTTACGATCCAAAATGTACGCTTTTAACTTAGAGAATAAGACTATAGCCAAGGCAAAAGGGGTAAATAAATGTATCACTAAAAAGATGACCATGGATAATTATAAGTCTTCTCTATTTAATAAAAAAGTGCAATATTATAGTATGCTTAGATTTAAATCAATTAAACACACAATTTTTACACAAAAATTAAATAAGATTGGTTTATCATATAATGACACAAAGAGGCATATTTTAGATAATAATATTGAAACATTAGCTTGGGGTCATTATAAACTGCGTTAAGTGTTGATAGTTTTTAATTTTATGTCTGCATGTAAATAAAATTTGTATTGATTGTAAAATAATGATAAAAGTATAATATGACGTAGAGTTTATTACATATTTAATCGTTGTTTTATTGTAAATAATTTAAGTTAATTGTTGTTTATATTTGCGTGTGTGTGTGTGTGTGTGTGTGTGTGTGTGTGCATTTATTTGAGATTGAGTTGATTGTAAAATTATGATGTACTAATTGTGTTAGAAATAGTATACAGATCATTCTGTTTTATATAATGTTTGCAATATATATTAATTGTTAACACCAACACTTTCATTTTTTATTTCACCCCTTAGAACTTTAGACGTGTGTAATGTTTCACTTTATCCATCCTGTTTACTACTATTGTGGCGGGGCCAAGTGGATGTGGGAAGTCAAATTTTGTAACAAATTTCATAAAATCAGTTACAGAAATATGTAATTGTGATTTTAATCAGATCACATGGTGCTTTGATGAAATGCAACCTTTATATAATTTACCAAATGTTAACTACCATCAAGGAATTCCAAATGTTAATATGTTTGACGGTGAAAACCCTCATCTTGTTATTATTGATGATCTAATGAGAGAGTCCGATGGAAGAATTGTGGATATATTTACAAAAGGTAGTCATCACAGGAATCTTAGTGTATTTTATTTAACACAAAATTTATTTCATCAGGGTAAAGGGCAAAGAGACATATCCTTAAACTCAAGTTATATAATATATTTTAAAAACCCTCGAGATAAAACTCAAATAAGATATTTAGCACGACAAGTGTCACCAGATAACCCAAAATTTATTGAAGATGCCTACAGGGATGCAACTCTAGAGGCGCATGGATATTTAATGGTAGATTTAAAACAGAATACCAATGATTTTTGTCGTATCAAGACAAATGTCCAATTTAATGGTTTCTGCACAGTCTACGTCCCCACAAAAGAGTTTAAATACACCAAGAATCAAACATTTCAAATCATTGCTAAATGATGCATCGTCGATTCACAATGCATAAACATTTGCTAAACGCTTTGCATACGCTTAAACCAAAATATCAAAGAGCATTACTTAAAATGTGTGATGAAGAAGAAATTAACTGTATTTGTGAGTGTATTCATAACGTTTTACAAGGAAAAGTACCTCTTAAAGATCAAGATAAACAAAAATTGAATAAACACAAAAATATACTCCGTCAACTAGTGCGTAAGTGTAAACATAAACTAAGAAAAAATATAATTATACAAAAGAAGGGGCTTTCTTACCAATAATATTAGGTGCAATATTGAGTGGATTAGTGAGTGGACTAGCCAGTTAACATGGAAAATGCAAAGAAAATGATACTTATCGAACCTGGATTGATTGAAAAATTAAAACAAGAAAATAAGGTTAATACGAGTAGTAGTTTATCTCGCTTAGATATTGAAATGCAAAATATTATGAATAGTAAGACGGAAGACCGAAAGAAATGGATGTTATATTTACAAACACTGCAAAGATACCTTCATTTTTCCGAAGAGGATCGTCAACCACTCAGATTACCAATTTATTCTGATACATCTAATGAAGATTCAAACGAGTCTAAAATTGGTTTTAAAAATAAAGATAGAGATCTAAAAACTTCAGTTGATGCTGAATCTTTGTTGGAGGAGAATCGATCCATCAAAAGTAAAGAAAATGTTGAAAATCCACTTTACACACCAGCTCAAATACTCAGTTTAATACCAAAAACTTATAATAAAAAGGACAGTTATTATTAAACTTAGTTGAAACAAGTAAAGGTAAAATACATTGGGATAATGAAGGTACAGTCAAAATTGATAATGAAAAAATTCCTGGAAGTAATATTGTTGATTTAATAAATGATTCACCAAGACCCTTAAAAAGAAGTGATCCAGTAGGGTGGGATAGATTTGCTGAAGCATTAAAAGATATTAAAGTACCACTTACTTATATTGGAAATCCAAAGAGATGTGAGTTTATTAACCAACTTCAAGCAAAAGATCTGAACAAACCCTCTGAGATTGAATTTCAAGAGTTTTCTACACCGAGCAGTAGAGATAAAAAGTCTACAACTAAAATACGTAAAAGGCTTGAGTGGGAAAAATGGACCCCGTACTAGAAGAAATTAACAGGATTTATTATGATCCATCTAATCCCGCTGGTTTTGGTAGTATTGATAAATTATCAAAAGCCATGAAGGGTAAAATGAATAAAAAGCAAGTAAAGGAATGGTTAAAATCACAAGAAACATACACATTACATAAACCCATTCGAAAAAAATTCCCGCGTAATAGGTACATTCCGTCAAATATTAATGAACTGTGGCAAGCTGATTTAAGTGATATGCGAACTTATTCTCAATATAATGATGGTTTCAAGTAAACTTTGTGTTATTGATGTATTTAGTAAATATGCTTTTGCAAGACCAATGAAAAAGAAAAACTCAGAAACAACTAAAGAATGTTTTGAAAGTATATTTACTAAAAGTAATTTAACACCTACTCACATACAATCTGATAAAGGTACAGAATTTGTTTCAAAAGATGTACAAAAATACTTTAAATCCAAAAAGATTAATTACTATACCACTAACAATCCTGACATTAAGGCCAGTATTGTTGAACGATTTCAAAGAACACTAAAAATGAAAATGTGGCGTTATTTCACTCATAATAATACTTATAGATATATAGATGTTTTACAAGATTTAATATACTCTTACAATCACAGCTTTCACTCTAGTATTAAGATGTGCCCATGTGATGTAAATTCCAACAATATTATGACAGTTTGGACTAATCTTTATGATAGACGGTCAAGCAAACTTTCTTTAGAAAATCCTAAACCAAATTTCAATGTGGGTGATTATGTTCGAATAACTAAATATAAACATGCTTTCCAAAAAGGATATGAATCAAATTGGAGTGATGAAATATTTATTATATCTTCAATAATTGATAGATCTCCATGGGTTGTTTATACAATAACAGATTTACAAAATGAACCAATAGTTGGTACTTTTTATGAAAGAGAATTACAGAAAATCACTTACAACCCCACCTCACAATATAAAATAGATAAAATAATTGACACTCGTTACTCAGGTAACAGAAAAGAAGTATTAGTGAAGTGGAAAGGTTATCCAGATAAATTTAACAGTTGGATTTTAGCTTCTAGCTTAAAAGAAATATGAATAAAGAAAGTTTTTATTTAACTTTGCTCAGCAATAGTTCAATGGAATACTTTCCTGATAACAAGACCACAAATTTTTCAACGAAATTACCGAAAGCTATTAAATTAGAAGGTGAATAGTCGGTTGGAGTTGTCGAGTTTCAATATCCATGTACCATGTTTACTGTTCAAGATCATGAAAATGTTATATACATTACAAAATCTATGTTAATGCCTAATGAAGATAAACCATCCACAGTGTACTACAAAAAACATATTCCAGCTACCAACTATGATAACGTTGAGCATATTTTAAGAGTGTTAAATGGTATCGGAGAGAACTTGAAATTTCGCTATGATGAAATAACAAAATTTGTGTCTATTTCTGTTTTGGATAAAAATATAACATCCGTAACATTATCACCCAAATTAAGTTTACAACTAGGTTATGAACCAAATAAAAATCTCCTAGAGAGAAATTTTGGAAAGTGTCCTGCTAATTTACACTTAGGGTTACCATCTCAACTCTTTCTATATTGTGACATTATCGATCCTCAGATTGTGGGTGATGTTATGACTCCTTTACTAAGAGTCATTTCATTAGATCCTACAAAATACATTTATGGTGCAAATAAAATGCACGTTTTCTCTCAACCTCACTACTTACCTGTTATGCGAAGAGAGTTCGATACGCTGGAAATAGTTATAAGATCGAGCACAGGACAAAAAATACCATTCCAGTTTGGAACCGTGTGTATTAAACTACATTTCCGAAAATTATAATAATGAATTCTCTTCGTGATCATCATAAATGTCCATATGAAAATTATTATACACATCAAGCTGGGTCAGGAGTTGGAGTAATTTATAAGGGTGCACCATACCAACGCGGTCATGGTATTGGGAGCTTCTTAGGGGGGTTATTTAGATCAGTTTTACCTTTACTTTCAAGTGGTGCTCGAGTGATTGGTGAGGAGGCATTAAGCGCTTGAGTAGGACTTTTATCGGATATGGTTCAAGCGCGTCCTATGGAAGCCTCAATAAAAGATCGTCTAAACCAAGTTAGTACGAATTTAAAACGAAAGGCTGATGAGAAAATTGATCAATTTAACATGACAGGATCTGGGTACAAAACTAAAAGAAAACGATTGACCTCGTTCATTCCACCATTAACTACTAAAGTGAAATCTGCAAAAAAACTTGGTCTAAAACCAAAAAATAACAAAGATATATTTTCAAATTAAATATGTCTTTCCTTCATAATCATTCTTGCGAGTGCGTTAAGTCAGCATTGGATTTGTTTGCACTACCGTCTACACAAACTAGCATTGAAAATGGATTGTGAATTCATTATAAACCAATTTCATCTCTTGGTGATGATGGACCTATCGAGTTTCAAGTTCCTGGGACAGGCGATGACTACATAGATTTGTCTCATACATTACTCCACATAAAGGCAAAAGTATTAAATCAAGATTCATCTAACTTGATATCTACTACAATAGTAGCACCTGTAAATAATTGGCTGCATTCACTTTTTAGTCAACTTGATGTTTATTTAAACCAAAAACTTGTATCACCACCTAATAATACCTATGCATATCGAGCATACATGGAAACCCTTTTAAACTATGCTCCTGCTGCTAAACAATCTCATCTTACTTGTAGTCTTTGGTATGATGATACAGCAGGAAAAATGGATTCTACGGATGGTAAAAACATAGGATTTGTTAAAAGACAGGAATTGATTAGTGAAAGTAAGGAAATAGAAATGATTGGTCATCTTCACGGTGACATTTTCAACCAAGATAAATTTTTAATTAATGGTGTTGAAATGAGTGTTAAATTGGTTCGATCGAGAGAGAGCTTTAATTTAATTGCTGGGTCAAACGATGTAAAGCTTAAAGTTTGCATTACGGACGCAACTCTTATTGTTCGACGAGCACGAATTAATCCAAGTGTATTACTCGCACATCAAAAAGTTTTAGCTTCTACCACTGCTAAATATCCTATTACTCGAGCTGAAGTAAAAGTTTTAACAATTCCATCGGGTGTTCAAGGAAAAACTCTTGATAATATATTTTTAGGGCAGGTACCCAAAAGATGTATAATTGGATTTGTGAACAATTCTGCATTTAATGGTTCCCTTACTAAAAATCCATTTAACTTTGAAAACTATGGTATTAATTCTTTCAGCTTATATATTGATGGTCAACAAATACCTTCAAAAGTTTTGCAACCATCTTTTAATAATAGCATATTTACATCAGCATATCATACTCTATTCTCGGGAACTGGTATTCACTTTCTTAATGAAGGAAATGGAATCTCTTGTGAACAGTATGCCAAAGGTTACTGTCTATTAGCATTTGACTTAAATCCTGATTTATCAGCCAACTCATCAGCTCATTGGAATCTCATAAAGCATGGTAGTGTAAGATTAGAAGTACGATTTGAATCCTCACTAATACAAACAATTAACTGTATAGTTTATGCTGAGTTTGATAATATTATTGAGATAGATAAAAACAGAAATGTTACTGTAGACTATAGTAGTTAAGGTTATAATATGTGTTGTGTGTTAGATTTTATGAGTTATGTGTAATGCAATTTGTGTGTATGTAACTATGTGAAACATTATAAAATTAAATAAAACAAATTGTATGCAATATATTATTTTTATTTCTTTATAAATATTCTATTTAATCTAATACAAAACTCTGTTCGAGTTTAAATTTTACATAAGCACACTGACTAAACCACTGAACATGCTGCTGCCAAGGATCATCATCATCTTCCCAATCTTTTAAGCCACCACCACAATGGAAACACTTGGTCCTGTCTGCATGGCCAGTATAAAAGAAACCGGCTTCTGCAAGATCTTCAGGTTTCTGTCGCATAACGAGAGGCCAGTTTTCGAAACTGAGCAACCGGCTAGATTTTGAACTGAAGAATGGATATTCAGCTCTTGAGTACTGCATATTCTTCTCGTTTTCATCTCCACTCAGTGATGTAGTTTTGTTCTTCAATGATGTGTTCTGTACACGTATGCCACACTCATCTCTTTCTTCTGCTCTTGTCTTCCTGTAATTTAAGTAAACAGAATCACATTCACTAATGATCAGCTAATGACTGTCATTGTTAAAAAAGTATTTTTTAACTTTTTCACTTTCTGCTATTGCCTTTGTAATATTGTATACGAGGGCGTTTGTGTTGTCGTAGATGCTATCCTTATTAGTCTTTACGTAATATTTAATCCTCGTGGAAGCATGTTTCCAATGATCAGTAGTTGGAATCTTGGATAGCTTCTTCATATCGTACATTTCAATTTTGATGAGATGCGTCGCTTGGTCTCCGTCGTCATAATTAGTAGAAATGTATGATACACCATCTCTAGCGGCTCGTGCTACGGTTGATGATAACAGCTTCCTCTTTTTTATTTTTGATTCAGCTTCAAAAAAATGATTAATCGATTGCGATTTTCTTTTTCCACCATCGCATGTGTTATTATTAATGACGATGTCATCACTCTCTTCTTGAGGGGAGAGTGGCGAGTAGTAATACTGTTTATAGGTATTTTCATCGAAGCTCAATGATTTCTGCAACAACACAGTTATCATGTTAATATCAATTTGTTAACACTTAATCATAAAAGTTAAAAAAGCTAAAGTTACAACCTATTAAAGTCCACTGCTGAACATAGACCTCCTCTCATTTCTGAGAGGGTTTTAGGGCTAGGAAATGTTCGCTGCGATACCTCAATGCGTGTTGGCAAACTTCACATGCCTTCGAAATTTTCTCAGACATGCATTCTTCACAATGTTTTCCTTCGCCGCTGAGTACGTGGTAATTCAGCACTTAAAATTGTAATTAACAATTTAATTGGTGCCGGCGGGGATCGAACCCGGGTCGCGTACTGTGAATTTTACATTTTGCGCTAACCATCTGAGCTACCACGGCTTAACCATATACAAACACATAATATTTAAATATAATTTGTTAACACTAAATCATACACACGTAAGAAAATAACAGAAAGAAAAGTAAGTTTGTCAATAGAATAAACACTTACATCCATGGCCTTTGATGCGTTGAAGTAACACAAACGTAGTATTGATAGATCCACTGCGGTCAAACGACCATACACTAACTCCATGACTGCAGTTGCTTGGTCTTATATAGTACCAGTGAGTAATAATTCTAATCTAAAGAATTTCTGCAGTAGAATTGATAGTATCTTTATGCGTCAACAAGCTTACCTTACATTCTGTTGCTTATCTCTACATTCCTACGTCCTTCCTGTCGCGTCTTGTTCAGTGTATTGGTGACTCAAATACGATTTGTATAACACAAAGAATGCAATTTAATATTTAGAAATCACTATAATTGATCACTCCTATATTAGTCATTGAGTAGATTGGTACTGTAATAATCTACTATTAGCAGTAATATTATGGATACACTAGATGTACAACAACATCTGAAAAAGATTCACCCCACTCTAGAAAATAATGTTTATGCTGCCAATAAACTACCCATGTACACCCACGTACCAACGTATATAATATGCAATTTGGATACAGATGATAAACCAGGGTCACATTGGGTAGCTTTATATATCGATACGAATGACGTCGGTCAATATTTTGATTCATTCGGACGGACACCTGTACGATATCATCTAGAGTTTTTTAAAAGAAATTGTAAAAGATGGAACTGGAATGTTGATAGGATTCAGAATGAGTGGACTTCAGTTTGTGGCGAATATTGCTTAATGTATTTGGTATTAATGTAGTTAAGGCCTGGTCGCGCAGGCCTAGTGTGAGAGCAGTCAAGGCCTGACTTTTGTTCTAGCCGTTCGCCTTCATAACAGCCTCGAACTGGATTTTGTAGGCTGACCAGGAAGAAGTCCCGTCGAACGGTGGCACTTTGAACCCACGTAGCGAAGGTGTAGTAGCTACTACGGGTGCTGTAGTTCCATCACCCAGTTTGAGGTCGTCCAGCGTTTTCTTCACGTCAGCCACCACGTAATCAACCCGATTGTTCACTTGGTCGATTTGGGTTTTAGCTTCCTTGATTTGGGTTTCAGCTTCCTACAGGCGGTTGTCATGTTGAGCAACCCTATCCTTCGCCTCCTTTATCTCTTTCCCAAAGGTAGCATGAAGGTCCTTAATGAGGAGCATCTGCTCTTCCGACCGACGGGCCTGTTCCTCCTGTCGATGGGCCTGTTCCTCCTGTCGGTGGCTCTCCGACGTCTGCGACGTTGCACCACCAAATCTTCGTTGGTCCGTCTCCTGCTGGCGTTGACTTCAGGTACGGACACCCTCCGTTTCCTCCTTAGGTAAAATCGGCATGATTTTATCCCACTTCTGACACCAATTGTTACGAGCTTGAGGTTCGTGACAATAAAAATTGCCGATAGAATTACCTAAATTAACACTTTAATTTTATTTACACCAATTAAAACTTAAAACACTAATAATTAATCACACTAATTCACTTTATTTCGCTCCGATGCTGCGCTTGTCTCGCCAAATCCAATACTTCCCCGATCGCGTATTGCATCGCCTTTATATAGTGCTCTTCCACGAAAACATCCAGAATATTCGAGTAAACACGCGCGCCAACCGACCAAGCGCAGAAAGATCGAGTGTAGAGCTTCTAGAAAGTTTAGTTCCTCAATTTGATACTAGATGGCGCTAGTGCCGTCGACTTCGACGCGTAAAAGTATCATTACGTCAGCCTAATGGCAGGGTGCGGGCCGCGAACTCAAAAAGTCGTGAAATCGAATCCGCCATTTGACTACTCTCGTGAACCATTCCTAGCACAAGCATTTTAAGCTGGTGGTTAAGGGGAATATTAGTAATGATAATAGCATTGTTAGTATTTTATCAGCCCTTTTTTACGTGGTAGAGCCATGCTGCAATTGTATTAGTAGTATAGTTGTAGCACGAATGGGTCGGCCATTCTATAAAAAAGCCCTTTCTATTTTGATTATTGATGCACCATCTCTAATATGTCTATCTCTGTTTTTGCTTAATAGATGACTGATAGAATGTCCTATGGCATTAAGTACACAGTAAAATAACAAATTTTAAGAATTTAGATTAGAGACTAGGTACCAAAATTGACATTAAATTATTGGTCAATAAATTTAAAATTATTAGATTCAGGAAACTCAATTCGCAACCACCAATAAATACTTAATGTTGTTTGTGGGGTGTTGCAATAATTGTTTCTTTTTTTCCTTTCTTAAACAAAACTGGTTGATATTTTTTTAATTTCTAATTTTAAGGAGGAACATTGGCAGACAAGAAAAACACAAAGGGTATCCTTCCAGAAGAGTACAAATATGCTGATCTGCTGCTTTTATGGATAATATTTTCGACTCAGTTAATGGCAGTTTTAAAAAGAAAAGATGCCAAAACTCTACTGGGACATGCAACAGCTCACTCCGTACATCACAAAACATCGATGGATGCCAAAAAAGTTTTGCGTCTATGACGTTTATATCTTCCACTGGTAGAATCTATTCCAACTGTAAACAATTGGGTGTGGACACTATAATGGATGGAAGTTTTATAAAAAAAATTGAAATCGATTTTCATCAGTTTGGTTGCGTCATCTAAATCAGGACCCACTGGAAAATATCTTTGTATCGGTTAGACGCCATGGATGCCGCAATATTAATCAAACTTGTGACCAATGTGAGTCAGCTTTTGCTACCCTTTTGATCAAAAATTTAAGTAGTGTCCACACTCATGGTAAAAACTGCGGGCTAGATTATTGTAATGCTGTGCACACTGTCATTGTTAATGAAAAATTAGAGGCATCGTCAACCTGCACATATTTGATTTCACAAAAATTTTTAGAAATAAACCTCACATCATTCATCATCATCATCATTTTAACAGATTCAAGGAGTGCGCTTCAACACCTTGCTCGGTTTACTTCGGTTTTTCGAGGCTTACCAGTAGCATATGCGATTTTAAAGCTTCTAGTTAAGTTACAGGCTGAATCAAGAATAGTATATTTACAATGGATACCTTCGCACATTGGCTTAGAGGGTAACGAAAAAGCTGATATTTTAGCCAAACAAGCTATTTCGGAAGGCACTGACATTAATATTACCCCTTCATTTCAAAGTTATATACCCTTATTAAAAAAATATTGTTATGACCTCTGGAAAGAATATTTTGACGAAAGAGCAAAAGAGAAGAGTATATGGTACCGTACGATCCAGCCGTACCCAATGCGCTCAATCAGCACAGCCACGTGCTTGAAGAACACGCAACTGTCACTGAACTTTCTTCTATTCCGGTATACGACTGGAAGACTAGTTACGAGCCGATCATAAAGCCAACAACTTCATGGAATTTTCCTTTTATGAAGTCGAAGCGATTTTTTTATCCAGAACAAAAACAGAAAATGTTTTGTTCAAGGTGAGATGCACTATAAAAGCGAAATTAATAAAAAAATATTAATAACGAAAAAAATAAAAAAATTACAATGACAAACCCGAGAATAGTTTTACCTCACACTGTTACACCAAAAAGCGCCAAAGTAAATGATGTAATAAAACTTCTGGAAAAACACTTTGTAAGCGATTGGCGAAATGTACCGGAATTGGAGTATTATAAAAGTATCGAAGAAAGATTGTCATCTACTAACAATATTATTGAAAATAACGTGTCTGAAGATGAAAATTGTCAACAAGGGCTTGAGGATAAATATTTGCATATTTAATTGTACTTACTTTTACTGTCACTAACTATAATAATACTAATAATGAACACTTGATTTTTTGGTAACTACGTATATCATTTCATGAAACCTATAATTCATTCATTTTATAATGGTGTTCATTTTGAATAAAACCATCCATGCGAAAAAAATTGTTCAGATCAAAACCCACCAAAATAAAACATGTCAGTTTCAAAGTCCGCCATAATGAATAGTGCACATCAAAACCCGCTAAGTGAATTTAATTTTTAGTTATATTTCCCTAATTAATGTCATTTTTGAATTAAAAACATAGCCAAAGTGTTGCTAAAAATAAATTGTAACATGAACATTTTTTTCCTAAAGCCCAAAAAAAAACTAAATTTTTTAGTTTCACAATATTTATTAAAAAGCATTTTAGTGGATTTTGAAAGTAGACCCCTCTAACTCATTTTGTTAGTAACAAGAGTAATTATTTCTTTCTTTTAAAAAGTTTACTTCTTAAATTTTTGGCTTTAATTTGGAAATAGTTCTCATCATCATCTACTTCTTTTCTCCCAGCTAATATTCTACTAACATTTTCAAAACTATTAAAAATCAGACAACGCATCGTAATATTAATCAAATAATCAACTAAATTAATTTTTATGCACATTACATTTCATAAAATCAAAATCAAAAGTATATATTACGCTTGTTTTTATAATTTCTTTTAACTGATCATTTTCAAAATTGTCCTTTGAAATATGATTGATTATATCCTGCATATCTGAAATTGATTGTATCAAATTGCCAGGAGTACAAAAGCCATCGTCTACCTGCATATTCTCTGTATTTTATGTATTCAATTTCATCTCAGAAAATAGGTCATATTTACAGTTTTTTTTATTCTTAGAAAAAGGGCTTTATCGCTGAAGCGATTATGACGCACTGGTACAACAAAATTATTAAATAGGATAAATAGTAACAAATAAACTTATTAATTACTTAATCCCTTATTTACTAAACACAAAGTTTTTTGGCATCATCTGATAACGGGTCAGATAAAATACTATTAATACTGCCAATCAATGACAAATGTAAAATACAATTTTTTCTTTCTATGGAGTTCTGGGCACATTCTATCAATTCTATAATGCGCCGGAGAAGTCACTACCTCCTTTCTCTTGAGTTCTCTTTCTATTTTCGCAAAGACGCGATCGGGTGGTATAAAAGAATGGCCCACAACCGGAAATATTATTTCAATTTTTTTGATATGTCGTGGTGCTCCGCAGTAAAGCCACTTACCCAACATAACTAACATTCCAGTATTCTTATTTTGGCCATAACAACCGTCACACACTACACGGAGGACTTTAATTCGCTCATCGAATGTCACTTGTTGCAGGTAATGGTATACCGCACTAATAATTTCATTACTGCCTTTGTTGTGACTAGTCTCTGTCCTATAATAAGAATGAACATTTTCTTTGTTTAATTTTGCTTTGGAATTACCTTCTACTATAGCAAAATGATAAAAGCTGAACTGCCTGCTGTAATAGGCGGATTGATCAGGAAGCTAAGGTAAAGCTTGATTTTTTTGGCAATCAAAAGTAATAGTTTTCAGAAAATCCGCATCTTGAAGGATTTTATAGAAGGCTTTGTATTTCAATCTGTGAATTCTTTTTTCGGTGATTAGTTGGTTTTTGTTTCTAGTATCAGTCTCAGCTTTCATCTGCTCTTGTAATAAAATACAAGTAGAATAAACGTCTGTCCTTGGTGACCCAAAACCAATATTATAATCTGTACAAAATATTTTTCTAAAGAAACTTTGCTTTACTTTCAAGTCATATTCACGTTCTGAGTTATATATACGCCACATCTTTCTTATATTCAGCTCTGGTGGAAGATATAATCTTTTTGTATCTGTGCGACAATAATGGCTTTCTTGAGCTTTGAACTTTTCTATAAACCATTGCACAGACAGTCGTTTTGCTTCATAATTCATGGATTTTTGATCACCGCCACGTCTTTCTACTGCCTGAGCACCTCCGGATGTATAAAATCTATTAATGACTCCCTTCACTCTGTCAACATTAACCAAAAGAGCGCCTAAAAAAGTTATTTGACACACAGGTATCAATCGAGCATCTTTATTTATAATATGGTATTTTACAGAAATTTTCCTTCTGCTAAAATGACATTTTTTTTGCTTTTTTTTATTTACCGTACAATACTTTAGGATGAAAATTATCTTGAAATATCCTGGTTTTGCATTTGTAGAAATTTTCGTGAAACCTTCTTATATCTTGCGCTGTCAATTTATCACATTTGAACGCTTTTTTGTCATGTCCACATCGAGGAAATATTGGCAATCCTTTACTTTCATATCTGAAACAATAGTGTTAATGTTGAAGCACAACACCAGCTTTTCATAAACATTGCATTCATTGTAGTACATCGTAGAGTATATTTCAATATTTGCTTTAATTATGTTTTTGTACTAAAAATCTGCACAGGCATTACCTATCTCTAAAGCATGTTTATAGGATAAATACATCCCTTCACATACACACATGTACACTCATGCACAAATAGATACCTATTTTACTATAATTCCCAATTCTTTAAAAAAATACTGTAGTTAAATTATAATAATTTTAAGGTTTCAAATAAAACTTTGCCCCATACAAAACGTCAAATTTAAAGCAAATTTGTTAGTATCCGTCCCGATTTATTAAATGTGTTATTTATACAAGCAAGAACAAGCACGAGATTTGTCTTTAAGTACGGCAGTTAGTACCTAAACCAAATTTAAACTGGATGAGTTCGACAATCCAACATTTTGCAAAATATCACATTCGATGCAGTGACACGGTCAATTTAATTTTAAAATCGCCAAAAACAAAATTTATATTATACACGATGGTTAAATATTGTATCGTAATTTAAAACTTAAACCTTAGAGTTAATATGAAAAACTGTACATATATAAATTGATAATGATAAACGTCACCGGACTCATACGGACTGAAACTATATGTACGTAATTCATTCTACCTGGCTTCATTCTGCGTAACATCACCATGAGACAGTATTGTTTGTTTCATACTGGTTTTAAACATACCGTTTTATTTGCTCCGCCTTACTTTTCCACTTTGTCGTAACACTTTTTCTCTTTCTTGTTTTTTTTTGGATCACATTTTTCAATGTTTGATAACATTTCCTCCATTTTAAAATGGTAAAAACTTATTAAATCCCCGCACAGATCTTCACTGACTTGGACGCAACGCCATACCACAGAATACTAACCATACTGTTTTAAGCGTCACGTTATATGGATGCCGCGACGTGATTGGTTTTCGCAGTTTTAGCGGATTTAGAAACGCAACTGTGCAGTTTTAGTGGAGTATGCAACAAACATTGATTTTTATTGGGTGATTTTTAAAGGATATAGTGGGTTTTGATAACAAATGGTTGCTAGATATGAAAAGGAATGCATCACAGTGTCTTTTAAAAGTATTAACAATAATTTCATAAAGAATCTTGTTAATTGGAGTTTGAAAGTAAGCCCCTCTAATAATATTTAATTACTGTTAGAGATTTTATATATTCATGCGTTCTAAACTAATTTATCAATGATATGTAATAATAAATACGCTACTTGAACCACCAAATTATATAAAAGTAAGATTAATGAATCTTATTTTTTTATAAAAATGTATTTTTATAATTAGCAGATATGTCGTTATTAAATAGGTTAGCTATACACTATGATTCTATAGAATGCATTATTGAATAAAACTATTATTTACGGATTTTATCGCGTTTTATTTATTTATTTTATTACTATCCCGACGTTTCGGGTGCTTTACAGCACCCATGGTCACGGGGGGGACTGAGATGTTTAACGTCCCAATGTCATAGTTAGTCCGGCTACCTTCGGTTTTTTTAATATTAATTTTTGGTCTGATTTACGCACAACGTACGAAGAAATTATCTGCAGTGTTGAGGATTGTCTGTTTAAGAATAATATCGGTAAGGAAGATTTGGAAGCCATACGTCCAGATATTTCGTCCTTGTTACGTCGTAGTTCAGTGCCGAAACCAAACCTTCCCAAAGACGAATCTACAGCGCTAAATAACTTACGGAACGGACCAGAACTCACGATTCTCCGCGCGGATAAAGGAAATGCTACGGTAGTAATGGACGCGTCGGCATATAATTTTAAAATACAACAACTTTTATCGGACGAAAGTACATATAAAAAGGTCAAAACAGACCCTACAACTAACACGCTTACAACAACTAGCGATTTAATAAAGAAATACTCCGAAAAATTAAATCTCGACGTGAATTCGCTAATACCATCATATTATGCCAAACCACCGAGGTTGTATGGGTTACCGATACACAAACCAAACGCTCAACTACGTCCCATAGTGAGCCAGATCGATTCACCAACTTATAAGCTGGCACAATACTTAGCAAAAATACTATCACCACTGAGAGGACATACCAGAGCACACACAAAGGATTCGTACCATTTTGTGAGTGAGATAAAAGACCTACATCTCGCTAACAATGAAACTATGGTCAGTTTTGATCTTCAGTCACTATTTACATGCCTACCTATTGTGGACTGCATCTCAATTGTAACTAGGAAGCTAGAAGAAAATAACATGCCTCAAGAATATGCAATAATACTACTTGAACATTGCCTCACATCTGGCTATCTATTGTGGAAGGAGGAGTTCTACAAGCAAGTAGATGGCGTGGCGATGGGCTCACCTGTGTCTCCCATAGTCGCCGACATATTCATGGAGGACTTTGAGGAGAAAGCCCTTCTTACTGCTCCTGTAAATCCAAGGTTCTACAAGCGGTACGTAGACGATACTTTCACAATTTTACCATCTGACAAAGTAACTGCATTTTTAGATCACCTTAACTCCATAAACTCTAAAATACAATTCACAATGGAGTTAGAGGCAAATAATTCTTTAACCTTCCTAGATGTTTTAGTCATCCGAAATCCTGATAACACAGGTCACACTGTGTATAGGAAAAAGACCCATACCAACCGATATCTAAATGATGAATCTCACCATCATCCTTCACAGTTAGCTACCGTGGGTAAATCTTTGTTTCAGAGAGCACGAGGGATCTGTGACAGAAAACATCTGGCCGCGGAGCTTCAGCACGTCAAGCAAGTATTGCAAGACAACAAGCTTCGGGTCCCGCGCCTACGTCACAGTGAACGAGTGAAGCCGGCCACAGTCGAGCGCGCGCCTGCTCTACTACCATATGTCAGAGGAGTCACGGACAAGATTGGCTACATCTTGAAGCGAGCGTCCATTAAGACATACTACAAGCCGCTGAAGAAGATTAGTCAATTTTTTATCATCCATCAAATGTAATATTCCTCTACAAGATGCAGGTGTGTACAAGCTAGATTGTGAATGTGGTCTCTCTTACATAGGTCAAACAAAGAGATCTATAAAAACCCGCGTGAAGAAACATATAGCTGATGTGAAGCACCGACGCTCCGGGAAGTCTGCAGTCTGCGAACATGTTCAAGATCGTCTCCACCATTACATTAGATTTGATAAACCACAAATTCTCGCAAACGAACACCGATTCCTACCAAGGATGATACGCGAGGCTATTGAAATTAAAAAACATCCAAATTTCAATAGAGAAGATGTTTGGGTGCTACCATCTGCTTGGGATCCTATAATTAACAAAATTAAACCCGAACCCAAGCATACCACTGCAAGAATTCATGATACTATAAGCTCGTTTTGCGTAAATCGGACCAAAAAATAATATTAAAAAAACTGAAGGTAGCCGGACTAACTATGACATTGGGACGTCAAACATCTCAGTCCCCTCCCCCCCCCGTGACCATGGGTGCTGCAAAGCACCCGAAACGTCGGGATAATAATAAAAATAAATTAAGGTAATTAAACGCGATAAAATCCGTAAATAATAGTTTTATTCAATGTGTAGTGTTCGCGTAAATTTAAGAAATCAGAATGCATTATTACAATATTCATCAAATAATTTATTTTTAAACACAGTCTATTGCTAAAGATTGGTGATACTATAGAATACTATAATACACAATAGAATGGCTGTCAACTTTATTTTGTACGAGGAAGGGCTTCGCCAAACCCGATTCGCTGTGTTTACAGACTGAATATCATTGAAAAAAATCGTTTAACACTTACATATTGATTTGTAAATAGGGTGCAATTTGGCATTTTTTAAATAATTTGCATGCGAAATTTGGAAATGATTGTAACGTCAAAACACATATTGTGTTGACATTTATACGTGTGAATTGACGTGTTAGTGACATTTTAGTGGCTACGCGGGCTCCGCCCACTCCCCCGTTCTATTATGTATGTATTATAGTACTGCTTGCGTGATATTATGGGAATATTTTCCACAGTATATCAGGTGGGTTGAAAATGGCAGCGTTTTTTTTTCTGAAGAGTTGTCATGTTTTAGTTTATCTCTGTCGCTTTTTACTACACCCACGGGATCATCATTTTCTAAACCATTTCCCATTATCTGGGGTCGGCGCAGTAAACCTTCTTGTTCCATTCCTCTCTATCAGCCGTCATTTCCATACTTACTCCTTTCATTCTCATATCACTCTTCACACAATCGATCCATCTTTTATTCGGCCTTCCTCTGCCCGTGTGTCCCTCCACATTCATATTCAACACTCGTTTTGTGACATGACTTTCATTCCTCCGCATCACATGCCCAAACCATGCCAATCTGCTTCCTCTCACCTTTTCTACCACTGGCGCTACTTTCAGGCTTCCTCTTATATACTCATTCCTTATCTTATCCATCCTTGTCACACCACACATCCATCGTAACATTCTCATTTCATTCGCATGCAGTCTATTTTCATCCTTCTTCTTGACGGCCCAGCATTCACTTCCATACATGACGACAGGTCGGATGATCGATTTGTAAATTTTCCCCTTCAGCCTTATTGGCATTCGGGGATCGCACGTTGTGGCTGTGACCAGTCGCCATTTCATCCACCCTGCGTTAATCCTATGCTGCACAGCTCTATCTATTCCGCCGTCGCCTTGAATGAGGGAACCGAGGTACTTGAAATCTGAGCAGGTAGGCAGTATAGCGCCATCCAACGACATGGGTACAGGACTGGAAAGACCGCCGAAATCACAGCACAGATATTCGGTTTTGGATCTGCTGATCTTCAAGCCAACACTTTCCAGCCTCTGTTGCCACCCCGTCAGTCTGCTCTGTACCTCGATGCCTTCTTCCCCGACAAGCACGATGTCATCGGCAAAGAGCATGCACCAGGGTGCCTCATCCTGCAGGTCCGACGTCAAAGCGTCCATAATCAGTAGGAAGAGGTAAGGGCTCAATGCCGACCCTTGGTGCAGCCCTACCGCCACATCGATACTGCCCGTAGTTCCCGCGGCAGATCGTACACATGTACGGGATGCTCTGTACATAGCACGGACTAACCTCACATACTTCCCAGGCATACCTTTCATCTTTAACGCCCACCACAAAACCTCACGGGGAACCCGATCGTACGCCTTTTCAAGGTCGACAAAAACCATGTGCAGATTTTTATGCACGCGCTTGTACTTTTCGCACAATTGGCGTAATGCGAAAATGGCATCTGTCGTACCTCGACCGGGCATGAATCCGAACTGGTTTTGTGTTATCTCACACTCTTCTCTCATTCTTCTTTCTATTATTCTTTCCCAGACTTTCATAGTATGTGACATGAGTTTTATTCCCCGGTAACTGCTGCAGTTTTGAACGTCTCCTTTGTTTTTAAAAATGGGGACCAGTGTACTACTGCACCATTCCTCAGGTATTTGTTCTTCCTGCAACAATTTACCGAAAAATAAACTCAACCACTTCCATCCATCCGCACTCAGCAACTTCCACACTTCTACTGGTATTCCATCTGGGCCGACTGCCTTCCCATTCTTCATATTCCTAACAGCCATTTTTACTTCTTCCACACTAATTTCTCTCACTAAGCCCATATTCACTGGTGGGTTTTCAAGCATACCATTCCATTCATTCTCCTCATTCATCAATTTCTCAAAATACTCCTTCCATCGCTTCTTTATACTTTCATCGTCAGTCAAAATTTTTCCAGAATCATCTTTTATACATTTTACATGTGAAACATCTCTTCCATTCCTTTCTCTCGCTCTTGCAATTTGAAAAAGTCGTTTTTGACCTTCGGGGCTTTCAAGGGACCGATATAATTTATCTTGCGCCTCTGCTCTACAAATAGCAACTTCCTTCTTCGCTCTCTTCTTACATTCTTTATACGCCTCTCTCTTACTTTCTTTTATTGATTCATTCTGGTCTTCTACGCCCTGCCATTCTTTAAAGGAATTTTTCTTTTCTCTCAAAACTTCTCTAATACTTTCACTCCACCACCACCCATCCTTATCTATCATACGCTTCCCTTTTGTTTCTCCTAACACCTTCCTTGCCACACTTCGGATACAATCAGCCATTTCCTTCCAGCACTCATTCACACTCATTCCTTCCATATCACCCATCTCTATCATCTTGTTTACAACTAGCTCTCTAAATTCACTTGCATACTCCTCCTTATGCAACAAATGCCACTTTATTTTGGGTGGGGGACGATCCTTATGTTTGTTGAGGCGAACAGTTAAGCAGATGTCAGCCAGCAGAATTCGGTGCTGGGATACTAAGTCTTCACCTGGAAGCACTTTGCAGTTTTTTACACTCTTGATTTGGTTCCGTCTTAACAGAAGATAGTCGATCTGTGTCGCGTGGTGGCCACTTTTATAAGTAACAAGATGCTGATCTCGTTTTTGGAACCACGTGTTTACTACAGCCAGGTCGAAAGCACATGCTGCTTGCAGAAGAACTTCCCCCTCACGGTTGCGCACTCCGTACCCCCATCCACCGTGTACTCTTTCATACCCGTCATTCACTCTCCCTACATGTCCATTAAAATCTCCTCCCATATAAACATCCTCACTCTCAGGTATTCCCATCATCATACAATCAAATTCCTCCCAAAACTTCTCTTTCACACTCTCTACACAGCCTGTTTGCGGAGCATACACACTTACAACATTCACTACTTTGTTTTCAATCATTAATTTAACAACTATCATTCTGTCATTTACTCTTTTCACATCTGTCACTCGTTCTTTCATTCCACTATCTAACACAACTCCTACTCCATTTCGCTTCCCGTCACTTCCACAGTAATAAAACTTGTATCCTTCCCCAATCTCTCTTGCTTTATTGCCCTTCCATTTTGTTTCCTGCAAACAGGCAACATTCACTCTTCGTCGTTTCAAAACATCTGCTAACTCTCTTGCTCTTCCAGTCATCGTACCTATATTCCAGCTTGCAAACCTCACTCTGACATTCTTCTCTCTACGGGCTCGCCTCTTACGTCGCACCCGCTCCGTAAGGTGCGACAACCCTTGCCCACTTCCCACAGGAGCCGGGTGCTGCTCCTGCGCGTCGCCTGCGGGGTACGCCCTAGCCCTGTCATATATCCCACAACTCGTAATATTCATAAGTTTACTGCATGGGATTTGGCAAAAGTTTTACAGTCGGCCGCCTGCCTGACACCAACCCTCTTTGGGTATGCTATTGTTGGTAGAGGAAGCTACCATTTTGAGAAAAGGGAAAAGAAGGTTGGGGGTAGGAGCGTAGGTGTAAGGATACTGTTATCTCGGCAGGAAAGGTATGAGAATAACAGTAGCTCGGGGAGCCGGGGTCGCGTACCCGTATTCCATAACAGGATCACCGGAAAGGTAGACCAGCATGAAAACCCCCTGACTGTTACTACACCCACGGGATGACATTGAGTAAAGAATTCTCTTACGCCGTCATTACACTACAGGGTACAATACAGCACATAATTTTTGTATTACATAATTTATTTAAAAAAGTGTTAGAAATAATGTTAATAAGCATAATTTATTTTGAGCTTTGAATTATTTGATATTAGTTATTATATAAGACGTCCTTATTGCTAACACTGCTTTAATATTTGTTTTCAAATATTCATTATTATATAAATATTATTGCTTGAATATTTGTTTTTGTCAATATTCGATTCGATTTTAATGGAGCAATATGCAGAATTGCTTACTTGATTAGCAATTGGTTTAAAATTCATTTCAAAAATTATAAATCGCAGCAATTTCAAAGGACCTCAATTTTATTACAATTTCCATTTAATCTTAAAAGATTAACAAAACAAATATTCATGATTGGATTCGATTTTAATTTTAGATGGGCCGAATATGGATTTTACCGAATACGAATATTCGGCCGAAAGTTCGGTAAAACTTTTACCGAACCGAATATTCGGCCGAACATTATTCAACAAGATCACCTCGGTACCTAACCAATTTAAAAACTTGTTGAAACTTGTTACCATAAAGCGCGCGAGATAATATATATAAACTGACGACCAAAGTTAAGTGAAATGTACTAATGTAATGTAATGTGTCTTTGTTTGATTCCAAAAAAATTTGATCAAGCTTTCGATTTGGTATTATTAGAAATAAATCTAAAGTACCTCGAAAACATAACATTTCAAAAAGATTTGACCCATAAATAAAACATACTTTCAACAGTAAAATTATGAAAGACAAGACATTACTCAATCCGTACAAATCAATACAGTGGACATTTTGAGTACCACTTAAACGAATATTCGGTGATTTAGCCGAATATTCGGTAAAGCTGCCGAATACCGAATATGAAACGAATATTCGGCCCATCTCTAAATTTAATGGAGCAATAATGTAGAATTGCTTACTTAATTAGCAATTGGTTTTAAATTTATTTCAATTCCAAACGATCTCAGTTTTATTCTTGACGCATTTCAAATACATATTATAATTGAGGAAGTTGAGTGCAGATTTACATTATTTATTTTTTTAAATTTTGTTCTTATCTTTGTTTCAGGCTGTTCATTAATTTCTATATGTAAGTTGAATAAATGTACTGATATTTATTATTGTAATAACTATTATTGTATTTGTGTGCTGTTTTTAATAAATCCTGCAAATATAATGCTAGTTTTATTTATTTTGATTTTAATTATTAATATCTGTGATGAGGATAAGTATATACATATACGTAGGTGCTATGTATATATATATATATATATATATATATATATATATATATATATATATATATATATATATATATATATATATATATATATTTCAGTTTATACAAAGGTACTCTGTGACACCTACTCTTTTTTTCGTTCATTGCACATTCATTCAATTACAACAAAATTCATAAAATTCAATTCATTGCTCTACTATCAACGTAGAAGAAAGACGGCAAGTGTCGACATTTAGTAGGAAATATTACCCACGTACCAGGAATTTTACTTTAGAATAGCTTTACCCCTGGATCCGTTTTCTTTTAACTAAATCTTGACGATCTTTTTACTACAGAAAACTGCATGCAGACCGCTCGCTATACTGAAATACACTTCTATAGAAAAATATTTGATGATTTCTTAAATTGACGCGAACTCTACACATTAAATAAAACTATATTTGCGGATTTTATCGCGTTTAATTAACTATTTTAAATTATTTTTAATTCCCGACGTTTCGGGTGCTTTACAGCACAGTCAATTTAATAGTTCATGCAGCATAATGCTGATGGCTTAAAACCAGTAACGGAGGATTTCATCTAAGTCGTAACCCCGTCACCATGGGTGCAGTAGAGCACCCGAAACGTCGTTATTTAAAAATAAGTTAATTAATCGCGATTAGGTCCGTAAATATAGTTTTTATAAAATATTTGTTTCGCCCATCTGAAACGTTAAACAAATAATAGTTATTGTGACTAATCTTATATAGATAGATAATATAATGTACCCCGGAGTTTTAGAAGATAAATAGGTCAAATATATTAGTAAATTTTAAAGTTCACGCAGAGCCGCCAGTAAATGAAATTTTATTGGTGAATTTTGGCACCACCAAAATTCTGTAATTAAAGATACTCTCAAAATTTTTTTTATAAATATTATGGTTTACGTCCTGTTCTAGTTTGTTATTTTTAATATAGCCGAAATCCGTTTAGTAGTTTTCATTTCTCCTTCCCTTTACACAAAAACATTCAAACTCACTTTCACATTTATTTATTTATTTCTACCTCTGTCTTTACAGGCATTCCTAATACGACAGTGTAGGCACATAAAACTATCTAATTTAATAAGTACAGAACACAACTTATCAACTATTATAACACAATACATATAATGTCACTTTCGTGAATTCACCCAAGGAACAGCAGAATAAATCTATACCCTGTGCTACTTTATTTAGAGTGTGCAGCACACAGTGGGGCCTCCTTTAGAAGGTTGGTGCGTGCGCGCGGTACCGCGAACAGCGGCGGCCGCTTCCGGCGCCACACGTACCTGTCCGGCACACACAACTTAGCCGTTCGCAATATCGCCTCGTTATACACTTTTCCACGCAGCAATTTAAACATATATGTTGCCAAACTTAACTCCCTCCTAACCTCCAGTTTGTTATACCCCACCATGCCTAGAACAAATAATGTTGGGTACATTAATGGGTAGAACGGATACACTCCATATAATTTTAAATAAAGAAATCGAATAAATTTATTTAGTATCCGTTCCACCATCAATTTGTACTTAGCTTCGTGCGGGCTCCATATAAAGCCATTACACTCTAGGTGACTTCACTAGTGCTTCATACAAGGCCCGGAGCGCACCGAGATTTGTAAATTCCCGCGACTGACGCAACACAAATCCCAAATTTCTATACGCCTTCTTGCAAATCTTATGAATGTGGTCCCTAAAATTGAGTTTTGAAGTAAAGTGAACACCAAGGTCTTTTACCTCTGTTACCCGCTGCAAGACTACTCCGCCTAAATTATTTTTGTATGTGTGAAGCTGGCGTGAATATGTGAACGACATGACTGAGCATTTGGAAGTGTTAAAAAATAACTTATTCCTATGACTCCATTGTACTACTCTGTCAATGTCTGCCTGTAGTTTGCCACAGTCAGCTGAGTCCTTAACTATTGACACCAATTTTAGGTCATCCGCAATAGAAGCCATGTTGATTGCCATACAACATCGGGTAAATCATTAATCATTAGGACAAATTTCAGGGGGCCTAAATTACTACCTTGACTCACTCCTGACCTGGTAATGTATGGTTCTGACAGTTGACCAGCCCAGTCTACAAATTGGCTCCTGTTTCTCATGTAACTGGCGAAAAATGACAATGTTTTCGGCGTACAACCCGCCTGCGCCAGTTTCATGAGTAAAATATTATTGTCGACCGTGTCAAACGCCTTACGGAAGTCAAGGTATGCGACATTCACCTATATATATATATATATATATATATATATATATATATATATATATATATATATATATATATATATATAGTAGGAAAAAGGAGAGGTAGGGCTAGTAGAACAGGATTTTTTATCAAAGAAGTCTATGAAAAGTATTTTAATGTCTGTAATTTGGATAAAACTAAACACTAATTTGGCTAAAATAAATTTGTATTTATCCTATTTATATCAATATTTATTTATCTGGCAAAACCTGAATGGCAATGCATGCAGTTCGACCAGAGAAGGACAACGCTCTCACAGTATAGCAGCGTAATATAATAGCGTCACGCTGCTGTGTTTCGTAATTCTAATGACGATAACTAAATAAAAATGTAGCAGATCCTACGAATTAGATGGAATTCCCCGTTATTGGTCTGGAACCATCAGAATTATGCTGCTATTTTAGACTGTTGTTAAGTTCAGAGTAGCTCAGGGGTATGCGCTAAGTATTCGATCCCTACCAGCACCAAATTAAGTTGCAAGTAAAAATTTCGAGTGTTTCTTAAATTATAGTTTTTTGATGGTGTCAAAATTCAACAATAAAATTTTATTTCGTGGCGTGTGCGGCGTGAACTACGTATATTAAATTTACTAACAGATTGGACCTCTTAATCTTCTAAAACTGCGGGATACATTATATCTATCTATGATAGATTAGTCCAAATAACTGTTATTTGTTTAACGTTTTAGATGGCTGAAACAAATATTTTAATGTATTCCACAGAAGTGTATTGCAGTATAGCGAGCGGTCTGCAACTTTAAAATTTTCTGTATTAAAAATTTCATTAGAATTTACTTGAAAGAAAACGGAGCCGGGGGTAAAAGTTATTCTAAAGCAAAATTCCCGGTATGTCGGTAATATTTCCTACTAAATGTCGACACTACGTCTTTCTTCTACGTCGATAGTAGAGCAATGAATTGAAACGTGCATTGAATGCTTTCTATCGATTACTCCTGCTCGATGTAATTTTTTTACCTGATAGCATTATTTGATTCAGGCATCAAAAAAAATTTAATAAAAATTATTATCAATTATAATCATTATTTGATTCAGCATTGCAAAAGGTGTCAAAAAAATTCTTGATATTTTACATCTAGGTTCCGCAATAAAATATTTTCGTGCGCCCAGCGAAGTGACTAAGTATCAGCTAATAGTAAATAACAGTGATAACGATATTTTTATTTTTAGACGTTATGGAAATGAGTTGCAACATTATAGAACGTTTGATTAGTTCTTTTGTATCGTTATTAATCATCTTAATATTAAAATTCCACTGCTGAACATAAGCCTTCCTTGTAGATAGATTCCTACCTACTCTTTTTTGAAAGGCCGGCAACGCAATTGCAATTTCCTTGATGATTCAGCTGTTTATGGGTGAAGGTAGTCAATAACCTTTAGGTGAGCCGCATGGCCGCATGCTCGTTTGCTTTCTCTCGTATAAAAAAAGATTGCCTCATAAGAGAAAATTAGCCTCGCTTAGCAGGTGGGTTTGACGACCGCAGTTTTTTTTTTCTAGATTGATATTCGTGGTAGAGATAATCTGCAACAATATAATGGTTGTAGCACGAACGGGCTCAATCGGTGTGGGACCACGCTCTTACAGAATACCAGCTTAATGCTGTTGAGTTCGTATGGCGTGTAGAAACCGTAGACCCTTTTAACTGGAAATGGGGCATTTGCTAAAAGGACTAACGTCTCACTCGTGATAAAAAAAAAACAACCTAGTCCCATCTATTCCAATTTGATTGCCCATTGTAGCTGTAGATTTCATAATAGTTTAAGAAAAAACTGAAAAGAAATTACAGCCAATTGCTTTACGGAAAATATCGTCACTGCAAACGCACAATGCATCACAATAACTGTGGCGGCGCTGTCATCGTGCCACAACCAAACCGTACCGAAAACTATGACGAAGTTTCCAAACTTCTTCGGTATATGACACAGCTCTGTATTACCACATGGAGCCTTAGTCCCATCTTGTCCTGTTGGAGGTTTCCTTTTTTCTTTCACGACTAAAACTGACAGTTTATTTAATATGCTGATTAGTGAGGTGACCAACTTTTTAAAGGTAGATGCATAGTATTTTTATTACAGCACATAATATTTTTTTAAGACATTAAATTCGTGTCCTGTGGTCTCCTAAAGGTTATCTACCTCACATAGTTTTTAAGTATTTTACAATTTATAGGCTTGTCTAATCGGTCTTATTACAAAACATTTTTACTAAGAGTTTCGGGCTTAAACTATTATAGAAAAGGTCCGTTAAAGATATCCAACATCTTCGCGAAATTCGACATTAGCTGTCAAATTCCATTCAACACTATAGTTCGCATATTTCCGCGGGACTGCTTTCGTTAAATAGATTTCAGTTTAACAGTGCGACTAAATATAAACGATTTTTTGTAATAATGCCAAGTACTTTATAACTTTTTTTGTATAAATCTGTCTGTTCATATATTTTAAATGACCCTAAAGTGGAACATCCCTAAAGAATACAAAAAGGCCATTAAAATATTTTACTGAAGTTGTATTGTGATCAATAAGGAGTTAATAATGGTGTGAATTGCCGTTTGGTTAACAAATAGTCAATACACCAGAGAATATATTGTTAGCACCGAAATCACACTTCAACGGTCTATTACAAATTGCATTAAAAGAATCTGCAGCTTATTTCAAGCTACAAATTCTCAACGTACACCCACTCAATACAATATTGATGCGAATTATGTCGTAGAATCATGAAGAAACTGTTGTAGTTAGGTTGTAATATTATGATATTTATACGAGTATATCCGTGACGGTGCAAACCTAGATCATAAATCTGTATCTGGAAAGGAAATATGTTGTCAAAAAATTATTGACTCTAACACTATTGATATAAACATAGGAATAACAACATATAATATTTATAACCATAATAAAAAAATACAAAAACTAAAAACTTAAATCATCGTATTGTCATACTCTCCGCAGTAAAGTGCCAAAACGCTGGACACTAGAAGGAATATATTACTATAAAATTTAGAGAGAAAAGATAGTTCTTTTCTCTCCTCTTATCTCCAGCAGAGGCATCATGTCGCAGATACAGTTATTTTAGTAACTTCACCGTTAATGGACCTACAACAAAGGGCACAAATATGTAGTCATATCTCACAGATTCATACTTGCGCCACTTACACAATTTAGCCCATGGTGCAGTTGAGGCTCTTTTTACCTCATGCATGACAGTTTGCAAGTAGCTAGGCACGTAGCATCTCAAACTAGGTCTTTACCTCTCTTCTAAAGGACCAAAGTCATAGCGTGGGGTCTCCTGCCATCGTCTACAAAATTTTCACAAGGCTCTAAAACTGAGGGAACAATGCCATCCTGCATTATATCCAATAGTTAATAAAGTAAGACCAAATATCACTCAAGAGACTTGAAGATACTAAGAATTCGTTATACATAGATCAGTCCAAAAATTGAAGGTCAAAAGCTAAAAACAGGCCGAGTACTCTGTTATCTTGGGTGTTACAAAGAACTATAAGTTCTTTGTAACACCCAAGTAATATTAAATTAAACGCAATAAAATCCATACGATTATTTTTATTCAATGTTTAGCTTTTATATAAGACAAATTCTGATTAAATCGTTATACAAAAAAAAATATAAATGCGCACATAATCAAAAAGAGCAAACCACTGACGCTTTGTTTTAAGAATTAATGAAGCTCCTAAGTCGTGGCCGATATCGCCTCCTTAATCGGCTGGCAGGAGCAAAAATGCAGCCGATGCTTCCTAGATCGGGGCCCCGCCCCCTCCGTACTGCGTGTGTGTAGGCGCATCGGCCCGATTTCTTTTGGCGGTCGCTGCCGGCAGCCCTCACGGAAGGACGTTAACAAAACAGTGATACTGAATGACCTTTTTTACATAACAAAATTTTTACATTTTAATCATGTGAACGGAGTAGAAGCCTACGGCACTGATATACAAAAAACAAAAAAAAAATCTATCGAAATTCAAATCATATCCACCCTAGCCTGTGACCCTGCGAAGTGACATGGTCAAGAATGCCTACTAAACTAATTGTTTTATTGCCGTTCGTAAAGTAGGCTGTATGAAGAAAGTGAAAAGAAGATAAAGCCTCTCCTCAACAACTACTCCTATTCCAACGCTATCAACACAAGACCGCACTCTTATCTCTTACAACTCCACAAGACCACACTTCGATCTCTTACGTGCCTTCATCCTCTCATCAACAACTAACTCTTATTCCTACAGAATCTCCACATCAATAAGCAAGCTTTTTAGAAGGGAGTTTGTCCGAAATTAAAGGTTTCTTTGTATTTAAAAAAAAGATATAAGCTGTTTTATTTTTTTAAAGTTTTAGTCCATAAATAAAGATTACAATAGAAATAATAAAAATACACATTACATATTATTACCTATATAAAAGTATTTTATTTCTTTGTTTGTTGTGTGTAGTACATAACCCGATTTTGACCAAAGCAGAAATGAACAAAGAGAAGAAATAACTAAATAGCATAGGTAGGAGACATTGATGTTTTTATATAAATGGCGAAATAATTTCTAGAAGGTTGTACAAACTGTCTTCATCCATCCGGAGAAAATTAATCATGTCTTTGGATTACAGATCATTTAGTACGTTTATGTGGCTTAATTTTTGTCTCTTTTGGAGCCATTTTTTCACCCAGCAACTCCTCTTTTTCTATTTTCGAATAAATTAAGAGATATGGCTAATGCCAAACCAACACGTCGGTATTTTAAGAGAGTCGGAGGCAATTTTGAAGAACTCTACCGCATATGCGTTCAGCTCCAAGTCCGAACGCGTACTGCTAGGCTAGGCAGGCCCGTGTGTATTGTCTGCCCCGATAAAGGCCCTGATTTCTTCCCACCCTAGATCGCCACCGATATCGTCTCGTATGTAGCCCGCTTAAGCTAACTTCTCAATTACGTTACATTGTGTGAACAAAAAAATCACCTAAGTCCAAACAAATGACATCTCGTGAGCGCAAGATTCTTAACCCTCATTACAGCAATCATTTTTGCAATGGAATATGCCTACTTAAAGCTGATAAAGAAAACTGAAAACATTTTATGCCTTTGTAAGTGTTCGACAAGGAAAACAAATATGTAATGCTTACTTTCGTATCACAAATCAGTTTGTCATTACACATATACATACATACCATCACGTCCATAATCCCCCAGAGAGTAGACATAGTTCAAATAGTATCGAACTCGGACCAATTTAGCCAAAAAATATGGATTCAGATGTAAAATTGTGAAAGACATGATAGCTGGCGATCCCATCGGTTATACAATTACAAACCCAATATCCTAAAAGTCGCTTTTTAAGATATACTAAGCAAATAGCACTATTGGCATATTTTTTTGTTACAAGTCCCACATAAACATGGATCTCCCAACGTGATAACATTAAAGCCATGATAGCATTGTATAACGCGTTAGAAGCCAGCTTGAGTGCAACGCGGTTATCCAGGCGCTACATGAAAGCAAGTATAGTGTCATGACACTATACTTGCTTTCATGATGACATGACTGAAGACAATTCAAAACAAATTTGTTAGGTTTTGAATTGTCTTCAGCATGACACTATACTTCGTTCGTTCTATATTTTAAGCAGTATGGGATATTAAATTAAACTTAAATTCATTGATTTATATATTACACTAGACTAGTAATTACCGCGCCAAAGCGTTGCCACTGCACATATGGCCACAGCCACATACCTAGCTAACTTCAGTTCAGTGTTCAATGTGACGCCAACAGAGTTGAGCTGCGACAAAAAATGGGTAAATGCGTAGTGAAAGAATGATATTCAAGGCCACAAAAACGTAATGATGAGACAAATATATTAAAACTATTAATTATTACTAAATGCTGTAATGCACACAAACAGCAGTCAAATTAGCTGCTGTGCATATGCAGTCTACAACAATGTTGCAGATAGGGACAGTTCAATCTGTCACCTATCATTTTAAGAATGCCATTGGGGCTGGCCCTTACCCTACGCACCAGCGATGCAGCTCTTTTAAGCAAGTTTAGAAAATATGAAAAAAATCTGAAAAGTAGAACTTTATAAGGACTTTCTAGGAAAATCATTTTGAACTTGGATGGAAACAACAGTACCCACTACTGGGAGCAGTTGCAGGAGCGCGGAGCGCTGCTGGAGCGCGAACATAATGGATATCCATCTTTAAACTCATAAATGGGAACACTTATTGTGACGGACGGTAAACTACGGAACCCTACACTGAGCGTGGCCCGACACACTCTTGGCCCGTTTTTTTATATAAACGTAAAAAATCCTCAAATATTGAATAAAATTATCGAATATAGCGATTTAGTTTCAATGTTGCCACTTTTCCGCATTTGTGATTATCCTACATTAATGGGAGACTATATAATTAATGAAGTAATTTAATTCGTTACCTCTGGTTTTAAATATTTTGGAAATTATAATAAAAACTACGTTTTAACTTTCATACAAAATAATTAATTATTCTCATTTTAGTAAACTTTCATAGTAAAATATATTTTATTACCTATTTTATATTAATAATTTTATATTAATTATAACTTCATATAAATTATATTTTATTACCTGTTTTATATTGTTAGATTTATTAGTACAATAAAATACTTATAAAAGTAAGTTTTATTTCATTATTATGTTTACTTCTATTCATCTGATAAGCTTTGTATTCTTTTTTTTTTCTGAGGGGACGCAATAAAGATTTTAAAATAAAATATACTTTTTTAGTATAAAGAAAATTAACTGCAGCTTAAAAAAATCTCATTTTTATTGCGTATTTTGGGTAAAACTTCATATAGTAAACCACACCAACCCGCCATTGCATGTTTGTGTGTCTATCTTTATCTAATCTTAGCGACGATATTGTTTTCGCAACTTGTGTAAGTGAGATAGATATACGTTTATCTAAAATGTATAGTAATTTCAAAGCTACGTCGTCACGCTTGGATAGTGGTTACACTTTTTTCGACGCGCGGTAATGTGGTTTGCTCCTCTAGTTTTGTATAACTCAATGCTTAAATATCCAACCTTATTGGTCTTAGGAATGGTGGAAGATAATGAACTCCGTGTTAGACGGAACCTCGCACTGCCAATCCTTATTTCTTGAAGGGTATATATTTGAATGTCCCGGAGCAGTACACAACCCCAACAAGTTCACCGCATTGTGGAATATATCCTCAGCGGTTTCTATCCTCGTCGTCATAAGACCATCGCGGTCTTTTTCGATATAGCTAAAGCTTTCGATAGAGTCTGGCACACAGGCCTCATCTACAAGCTCTACAAAATAGGTCTCCCCGATCGTCTAGTTCGTCTCGTGGCCTCCTACTTAAAACATCGTACCTTTCGTTTTAGACACAAAGGCACGCTATCTTCACAGCGAACTATCAAGGCTGGTGTCCCTCAGGGCTCAGTACTTGCTCCTCTGCTGTACATCCTGTTCACCAACGACATTCCCATCCCGTCGAAAGGTGTTCAACTCTCCCTCTTCGCAGACGACACTGCCATCTACTACAAAGGTGTCTCACTACCCTTCATACGGAACAAGATCCAAAAGTCAGTTGATGACCTAGGAGCTTGGTTCAAAAAATGGCGCATCGATGTGAACCCGGAGAAGAGCTCCGCCGTTCACTTCGATCATAAACGACGCCGTCTCAAAAACACTCCACCAATACGTATGCTAGGGACCCCTGTCCCCTGGCATACGTCCGCCAAATATTTAGGTGTCACTCTAGACACAGGGCTCACTTTCAGGCCCCACGTCAAAAGAGTAACCCGTCACGCACGGTTTTATCTGAGTAGGCTCAACAGTATATTGGGCCGACACAGTAAAATGTCCCTTCGAAACAAGCGTACCCTTTACAAGGTCTGTATACGACCAGTCATGTCCTACGCGGGCCCTGTCTTTGCCCACGCAAACCCTAATATTATAAATGAACTCCAAATAGTTCAGAACCTCTTTTGTCGTCGAGCTGCGAACGCACCTTGGTACGTCCGTAATGCCGACCTTCATCGGGACTTAGAGCTCCCAACAATTCAACAATTTCTTAAAAAACTCTCTGAGCACTTCTTCAAAGCCTCAGAGTCGCACCCAAACCAATTAATTCGTGAGGCAGCTTCTTATGCAGCCCCACCCCCCTCTCGCTATCGTGTCCGCAGGCCGAGAAACTCTCTCTCGGACCCGCCTAATAAACTGTCAAACAACCTGAACTGTCTCCTGGCGGCACAGGCCAACTCTATTTATATTAATTTATTGTACTAACTAACATTAAATTGCCTTCGTAGGCACTCCCTCAGCGGCTCTTAGCCGCCTGCGCACTCTTTTCCCAAAAGAGGGTCGCTCATGATAAGGCACAATACAGCTTAATCAGCCGGCTGCCTGTCCCCAAAGGCGGTTTTTAGAGGGTATCACTTAGGGTCCCCGGTAGGACAGTGAGCCCCTCATAACCACGATAGACCGGCTATCGTGGTATGCGTAATGCATTTTCCGCCTCCCTACGTATAGGGTAGCCCTTTAGTTGCTTCGGGCGCAAAAAAAAAGCAGTACACACGCATTCCGCCTGTGGCATCGCTTCCGAGCGGTAGCATCCAGGTAGTCCGCGCTTTCGTTCCTGTACGGTAGTGCTCTCCCGCTCTCGCGCCTCCGGTGTCCCGCTCGCGCTGTACAGCGCCGACGCAGTGCTCAGTCCGCCGGCGGCATCGTTCTCGGACGGTCGCCTCCTGGTTGTCCGCGCTCCCGTACACGGATGGTGTGCTCGCGCGGCCAATCGTCTTCAACGAGAACTCCGCTTCCGCCTTTCTGTATTTCGAGTCCTCGAAAAGAGTGAACTCATGGAGAATATCTCTCCATCTCATACAGCGTACTATCAGATGGCCAGAGCCCTCCGCATACACGCTATCACCCACACTCCCCCTCTCTCCCGTCCCGACGGCACGGTTGCCTTAGAGGACGAGGAAAAGGCTGAGTGCTTTGCAGATAGCATTGCCGCTCAATGCTCGCCTAGCTCTCAACCCGTCGACCCCTCACACGTCCAAGCAGTGGAGGATGAGGTCCGCCGCCGGAACTCACCCCGCACGACCTCCGAACCTATCTCTGTGTCCAATGTCCAATGATGAGATTTCATCCCTCATCAAAGGACTTAAGCCTAAAAAGGCTCCGGGCACGGATGGCATCTCCAACCAAGCCCTAAAACACTTTCCTGAGCAGGTGTTAACCTTTTTATCTATTATCTTCAACGCCTGCTTCAACCTTAGTTACTTTCCCACTACGTGGAAAGAGGCAACTGTGATTGGAATTCCCAAGCCAGGCAAGCCTCTCAACCTCCCCTCCAGCCATCGCCCCATTAGCCTCCTCAAGGCAATGGGCAAGCTCTTCGAAAGAGTCATCCAAACTCGTATGAGGCGCTATCTGTTTCCCACAGACGGTGACCCTCTTATTATTCCCCATCAATTCGGCTTCCGAGCCCAACACTCATGTCCCCAACAAGTTCACCGCATTGTGGAATACATCCTCATCGGTTTCTATCCTCGTCGTCATAAGACCATCGCGGTCTTTTTCGACATAGCTAAAGCTTTCGATAGAGTCTGGCATACAGGCCTTATCTACAAGCTCTACAAAATAGGTCTCCCTGATCGTCTAGTACGTCTCGTGGCCTCCTACTTAAAGCATCGTACCTTTCGTTTTAGACACGAAGGCACGCTATCTTCACAGCGAACTATCAAGGCTGGTGTCCCTCAGGGCTCAGTACTTGCTCCTCTGCTGTACATCCTGTTCACCAACGACATTCCCATCCCGTCGAAAGGTGTTCAGCTCTCCCTCTTCGCAGATGACACGGCTATATACTGTAAAGGCATCTCACTACCCTTCATACGGAACAAGATCCAAAAGTCAGTCGATGACCTAGGAGCTTGGTTCAAAAAATGGCGCATCGATGTGAACCCGGAGAAGGGCTCCGCCGTTCACTTCGACTATAAACGACGCCGTCTTAAAAACACCCCACCAATACGTTTGCTAGGGACCCCTGTCCCCTGGCATACGACCGCCAAATATTTAGGTGTCACTCTAGACACAGGGCTCACTTTTAGGCCCCACGTCAAAAGAGTAACCCGTCACGCACGGTTTTATCTGAGTAGGCTCAACAGTATGTTGGGCAGACACAGTAAAATGTCCCTCCGAAACAAGCGCACCCTCTATAAGGTGTGTATACGACCAGTCATGTCCTACGTGGGCCCCGTCTTTGCCCACGCAAACCCTAATATTATTAATGAACTCCAAATAGTTCAAAACCTTTTCTGTCGTCGAGCTGCGAACGCACCTTGGTACGTCCGTAATGCCGACCTTCATCGGGACTTAGAGCTCCCAACAATTCAACAATTTCTTGGAAAACTCTCTGAGAACTTCTTCAAAGCCTCAGAGTCGCATCCAAATCAATTAATTCGTGAGGCAGCTACTTATGCAGCCCCACCCCCCTCTCGCTATCGAGTCCGCAGGCCGAGAAACTCTCTCTCGGACCCGCCTAATAAACTGACAAACGACCTGAACTGCCTCCTGGCGGCTCAGGCCAACTCAAATTAAATTATTGTATTAACTAATATAAATTTGCCTTCGTAGGCACTCCCTCAGCGGCTCGTAGCCGCCTGCGCCCTCTTTTCCCAAAAGAGGGTCGCTCACGATAAGGCACAATACAGCTTAATCAGCCAGCTGCCTGTCCCCAAAGGCGGTTTTTAGAGGGTATCACTTAGGGTCCCCGGTAGGACAGTGAGTCCCTCATAACCACGATAGACCGGCTATCTTGGTATGCGTAATGCATTTTCCGCCTCCCTACGTACAGGGTAGCCCTTTAATTGCTTCGGGCGCAAAAAAAACAAAGCAGTACACGTGGCGGAGTCGGCGGCCGCGGCTGCTGGCGGTGCCGCGCGCCCGCACCAACTTGCTGAGGGAGGCGCCGCGCACTCGCACCACCACTCTACTTTACCTTAAACATGAGGAAGTAGATGTATTCGTATGTTTTGTGAGTGAATTCACAAGAGCTGCATTAGTATTTTTAATCTAATATATAAAAATTAACATTTTTATTCGTATTTTATGCGCTGCCGTACCTTTCACCAGATTGCGGTAAAACTTTACAACATATTGCTTGCACTTCCGTGAATGTTATAGTTATAGGCATAGTTGGACCCGGTGGCGCTGTTGTAGAATCTAAATATCACCAGAGCAAAGCCGGGAAAATCGCTAGTATGTCAAAATAATTAAAAGTTTAAACTAGCGCATTAGGTCATTAGAGCTCGTAATGTTAGTGATAAGTTTGGTTGAATAAATAAATAAATATGCTTGTGATTGCTATTGGACAGTTTTTTATATTATCGAAATATAAAAACGGCGAGAGAAGACTTGATCTTCTTTAAATCGCCACTTTGGTTATTGTAGGGGATGAAAGTTATATTTGCCCCGTTGAAGGAATTACTTTTGACGATATTATTACAGTAATGTATTCTTTGTGGTTTCCTTCCTTCAACTCAATTTCCGATTTCAATATACCGTAATTAAATCAATCGGCTTATAAAACTGTATAAGAACGATGATTGTTATCGTCGGCATATTTAACAACAAGCAGCTTTTACAAGATTTGAAGTCAACATTATAATGAAGTGGTTTGTGTTAATGGTTTAAATTTGTAACGAATTTTCAGAGCACATTTTTCACATTATTTTTCCAAATTATTTAAATTACTTCGTTTTGTTTTGAATTTGATAACTGGCAATGCCCGCGATTTTTTTTAAACGTAAGTGAAAATATAACACACAGTTCACCAGGTGGTAAGTTGCTACTGCAGTCCATGGACACCTGCAACTAAATTCAAAGAAAAAGACTACAAAAGCTCTGATGGCTAAGATGCAATGCCTCACAACCTGTTATTGTACTGGCTCTTTATACCCTTCAGACCATAACAAATCAGTGTAGGCACTAGTATTTCGCGGCAAGGAATAGTAAGAGTACCTAGCCAGTCAGATTCGTTCGCAGAAAAGGAGTAAATTCATTTTATATGGAATCCTACTAATATATAAATATGAAACTCTGTTTTGTTAGATATTTTATTTTTTATTTTATTTATTTAGGCTTACCAACTAAACACATACAAAACATTATTATTAAACATTTGCAGTTATAAACAAAATTATTCTATATATGTATTTAACTTAAAGGTATGCAAAACATTTCAACATGAAACTTAAAATTAGTTTTGAAATTAAGAGATAATAAAATATGATATAAACACAAAGACTATTCTATGCAATACAGGTAAAATTATAATTTGGTAGAGAGCTTAACATTGTATAATTTAGAGTTGTATAATTTAAAGTTTTAATTTTCAGTTTGAGTGTAGTATAGAAATATTTTCTTTTTTAAGGAAACCAGACTATCACTAAAGATATCTATATTACATTTACCGAATATATCATTGTACTTTCTCATCATAGAACATAGAGGTGAGTTGTTACCATACTTTTTGCTATTGAAATTTACGCTAAAGGGACTAAAATTACACAACCTTGCCAAAAATCTGGGCACCTTCAAGTTAACTTGTGACAGGAGGGATGGACAATCCACTTTATTATTAAGTAGTTTATGTAAAAGGCCTATAGATAGCAAATTCTTTCGCTGCTCCAATGATAAAATTTCGAAATGCGCTAATCTTTCAGAGTATCTGCGAATTGTACGATGAACGCCACTTACATAAGATATTTTATTTAAAAATCTTTTTTGGATTCTTTCTACACGCTGAATATTATTTTGATAGACGGGTACCATACGACTGAACAATAATCAACATGACTGCGAACCAGTGCAAAATAGAGAACTTTTAACGATAAAACCGACTTAAAATCTTTGGTGTTTCTGAAAATAAAAGCTAACATTCTTAACGATTTGTGTATGCTATGGTTAACGTGGTTCGTGAATCGCATCTGAGAGTCAATAACAATGCCTAAGTCCTTTACTCGTCTACTTTCGCTAAATCCACACCATTCATATTGTAACTACTATTATATTTGTTAAATTTTCGAGAGAATTTAATGTGATAGCATTTATTTGTATTAAGAGACATTTTATTTTGCCGGCACCATTCTGTAATTCTATCCATATCCTCTTGAAGTTGAATTTGGTCTGTGTTATTATTCACAATTTTGGATATCTTTAGGTCATCTGCGTATAATTCAAAATCAGTTACGTATACAATGCTTAATATCATCAATAAACATTATAAAAAGTAATGGGCCAAGGTGCGAGCCTTGTGGAACTCCAGACGTTGGGATAATTTCTCTAGAAACAAAACCGCTAATGACTACTCTTTGTGTTCGATCTGTGAGATATGAAGCAAACCAATTTAATAAGCATCCATGTATGCCAAACAATGTGTGTAGTTTGTTGATTAGAACTGAACGATTTACTGTGTCAAACGCTTTACTAAAGTCATTATAAATACAATCTACTTCATTCCCTGAGCTCATTCTAGTAAGTGTTCTGTCAACAAATGTAGTAAGATTGGATGTAGTAGAGCGTTTTTTAAAAAATCCGTGTTGTTGATCAGCTATAATACGTTTTATATGCCAAGTCAAATAAGGACAAATTAATGATTCAAAAACTTTACCTAAAACTGGAAGAATACTAATAGGTCTGTAGTTGCAGACATTACTTTTATCGCCTGATTTATGTAATGGTATAATTATTGCATCCTTCCAACGTTTAATATATTATTATAATCATTATCGTCATCTTCTTCACCCTCTGAGAAACACAACACTGCTGGTCATGGCCCTCTCCCGTAGAAAGGGTTTTGCTTAACCAATTGCATATGTATGCGTGGTAAACCATACGTAGTAGAGCCACGCTGCAGTTAATAGCTGAAATTTGATTCTTAATGGAGGGTAAATGTAGATTTATATGGGCAACAGCATCCACTTACCATCAGGTGTGCTCGTTTGTCACTCTTAATATATTTAAAAATAAAGGTGTACTAGACCCCTTTGACGCTGTTGTTCATCATCATATAGGTTATCCCGCTATAAGCCATAAACAATCAGATATTTTTAGCTTACGCCGTAGTTGCCTTATACGATACCTGTGGTACGAAATTGATTGATTGATTGTATTATATTTGATTTAATGTCTTGTGTCATTAAAGAGGTATAATGCAAATTTCTTCCATTATGAGCCGCTCGGATGTTTTATCAGCGTGCGCTGACCAATAATTGAATATGGTATGGATATTGGATTCATGTATGAAAATACTTAACTATTTTAAAAAAAATGTAATTTTACATTGTTTATGAAATTCAATGAAAGTCTCTTATTACTAGGTAATTATATTTTCTCTCTTTAGTGTTATTTTTGTAAATGTCAGTCTATGTTATAAGTTTAATCTATGTTTGTCTGTACTTTGCTTGCACTTATTCAGCAATCCTTTATATATAAACTAGAATTTAAAGAACTACGTTTTTTCTTTAATTCGAATTGCATGAGATAAATACGAAATGTAGAGTAATCATACACATACAAATAGTAATGTACAAAGTGGAACACAATTGTATGACTTGAAAATAGATGGTGCTTTTAGTACGGACAGCGTTGTGAGTAACGTGTTGCTTTCATAGTAAACAAAAATATGAGGCTGGATGTTTCTACCGTAGCGTTGTCTAGATGTTTTTAGCAACATTTCGAAAAAATGAGTGCATGGATAGTACGTGCATGCTTTATCACCAAATGCTTTATCAATGTTTTCTTTGTTCTGCACACATTTTTATTTTTCAACAAAGATATATTTTCCTGAGTGATTTTTGTGATTAGCTTGTTTGATACTTTTCTATTAAAAATATCATATCATTCTGCGGAAAGAGAAAGCAAGCAAATCTCTTCAGAGCGTAAGCTTATCTATTACGGTATTTCAACCCATAACATAATATATTGTAGGCAACGTGGAAATCAATCGCTTCCTTTCTTTCTTTGTAGGCTATCGAGTTTATTATGACGTATTTTTCTTTTAATTTAACTTTGTGATGGGATTATGGATGACAAAATGTATCATCCACTGTCAGCCAGGCGGGTAAAACACGTGTCGTATTATCATCAGTGGTGTGTCTTACCAAGTGCAGTGGTGTTGGTGGTAATGGTGCCGGGATTAGTAGTGACGACGATATTGCACGCTATCAAGGGAGTACGCTAGTTGCTCTTCAAACTAGGTAAGAAAAGTCAATTTATTTTATTACGTGGATCTAATTAATTTTTAGAACATCTTTAATACGATATTTTCCTTAAAAATTTTATTTAGTCAGACTTTCAATGTATTATAAATATAACGCACATGGAATACTGTTCCCATCTCTGGGCTGGGGCTCCCCAGTACCAGCCCCTTCCACTTGACCGCATCCAGCGCAGAGCGGCTCGAATCGTCGACGACCGAGTGCTTTGCGATCGGCTCGATTCACTGCCACTGCGAAGAGATGTTGCATCGCTTTGCATTTTCTTTCGCATATACCATGGGGATTGCTCTGAAGAATTGTTAGGATTAATCCCAGCCGCCAAATTTCGTGAACGCACTACGCGGCAAACGTCCCGATACCATCCACACCATCTGGATGCTTGGCGGTCCACCACTGTACGTTCCAAAAGGAGTTTTCTTCCGCGTACGACCTTGTGGAATAGTTTACCACTGGCGATTTTTCCGGACCGATACGACCTGGGGACCTTAAAGAAAAGAGCTTACTCCTTTCTAAAGGGCCGGCAACGCACCTGCAATTCCCCTGGTGTTGCGGTTGATCATGGGCGGCGGTAGTCACTTAACATCAGGTGAGCCGCATGCTCGTTTGCCCCCTCTTCTATAAAATAAAAAAAATAAAAAATAACTATCGTTGCATTAAATTAAGTCAATTGAAGATTTAGTTTATTTTATTTAAATTCTTTGAACATTTACCAACAGATGTCACATTTCACTTTTAATAAATTAATATCCTCGAAATCTTTACGATTGTACTTTGCTCAAATTAGTTAGTTCAAGACAGATATGGTACCACCAGTCATAATATTGATGAGGGATTAGATCCTATGAATTCGCTAAAAATAAACCACTCGCAACTTTGCAATGACAATAAATAAATGTCAATTATCTCTAATTTTTCTTCATCATCAGTCCGCAAAATTCTACTGCAAGACGCCTCTCCCACACACGGATAGTATTTGCCAATATTATCAAGGCTGTCATGCAGATTAACGATTGCAATACACTTTTGACCATGCTGCTCGTAGCAGATCTTTATATTTTGTGTCTGTTTTCTAACGTAACCGATATGGTTATACCGCCATCAAAAGCTTTTATATTATTCTGACGTTTCCTATAGTCGCCTTTAAAAACGCGCCGGGACATAACGAAGTCATGATTTATTTAACGCTACCACTCTTCGATCAACAATACCAACTAGATGTCGGGTCGGCGCAAGAAATCCGTCTCAGTTAATAAGAGCGCACATGAGACGTGAGCTCTTACTGTTGTGACTAATGATCGTAAGATTTGTGACTTTATTACTAGATGCGATGGTTGTAATTACTTACGTTGAACTTAAAATTATTTAAATTTTTTGTCCCATTTCTTTAGTAAACAAATGTATAAAAAATATAGCTGTTTAAGTTTATATTTACGCGGACAGTATTTAGCTATGATTTTGTACGTGACCCGTTATCTAGTTGGTAGGTATTGTTGATCGAAGCTACCACTACCCAGTAAACAATACTCTTTACTTCTTCTTCCTTCTCATTGAAATTTTAAATACAATTAACCGGTATTTTTTTATAAAAATTAATTATTAACCTTTTCCTTAGTTTCTTTTACATATTTTTAGTGCATACCTACGCTACTTAGTTTTATTTTAAACATCAGGTTTAAAATAAAACTAACCTATGAAATTGCCATTTTTACCTATGAAATTGCCATTTTTATTAAATAAGTTAACGTAAATGTTTTCTAAATTTTATATTTCTATTAATTAAAGTAATCATCCATGCAATTGATGCACCTTTTCCTACGCTGGGAGGCTCTTGCCTATTAAATTTTTCCCTCCCAAAAAGTTATCCGAATTCTGTAAAAACTATAAGACTGTCGACGCGAGGTCTGGTGATTACGGTGGGTGACGGAGAGCTTCCTACTTCAACTCTTGTAACTTGGAGACTGTCTGGTGTGCAATATGAGGTTGCGCTTGTGTTGGAGGAACAGCAGGGACGTGCGGTTGACCAAAACTGGTTGGAGACGTGCGAGCTTCTCAAAGTTTACATCTGCAGTTAATGCTCACTCTGTTTGTTAAGAAGCTGTGCCACCAAACAGTGACCATCACTTTTCTAGAAGTAAGTTTTCGTGTAGGATCGAGATCACAAACATTCCTAAATATTGGTATGTCCCCCAGGCTAACATGGTCAAATGGTTAGATCAGCTTTCTTATACGTACAGGTTAGAGTATAGGGTGAGGCAAGACGGCCTGACCTTCCCGACACTTTTTAACTTGTATGTAGCCGAGTTGATTGTTGGGTATGTTGGGTTGGGATTGCAGCGCCAGTTTCGGCTATTTTATTGATGATCACTGTGAAAACAGCATCAGTTACGTGGATGACATGGTGTTACTAAGTCCGTCGGTAGCTTTAAAAAGGCAGATCTCAACGTACGAGAAGTATGCGCAGGCCCACGATCTCTTGTATGATGTTAGGAAAAACGAGTTGATGGTTTTTAAAGCTAAGATCCGTAGATGATGTATGTACCGCCTGTTAAGCTTACCGTAGGTGGCCGATACTGCGGGTGTACGCTTACATACATGTTGCAGGGGTTTCGCACAGTGCAGGCAGATATTTACACTAGAATTGATCTGTTCCAACAAATGTTACCAGCATAAATTTTTAAGATTTCCTTCTTGCCGCTAACAATATGGAAAAATGTCTGAAATAAATCAATATCGTATTTTTCAAATCGAAATTTCCGGAACGGAATTACAATAACAAGTGGTGCGTTCGTTTATTGTATTCGCTCCGTAAACATCATTGATGTTGTGTACTGCTTGTGCGGCGTTGCTGTCACAACGGTACTCATATTCCATAATGACTCGAATTTTTAATGTATCCATGATGACAAAAAAGATGGAAATGTAAAAAAAAACATAACGCTAATCATTATTGATTAGTTTGTACAAATGACTAATTTTGAAAAAAGAATTCCATGGTTTTAAAATTTATTTGGAATTAGAATTCTTAGACAAACAATAATTATTATTTTAATTGAAATGATCAGTACCGCCGAACGATAATTTCACGCGGAACGCAACACTATTAATTTACCCTTTATAATTACAAAAATATTTGTGCTATTAAATTTAAAACTAGTATAGTAGTATAGTTTATAATTTTTTTTTTTATAGAAGAGTGGGCAAACGAGCATGCGGCTCACCTGATGTTAAGTGACTACCGCCGCCCATGATCAACCGCAACACCAGGAGAATTGCCGGCCCTTTAGAAAGGAGTAAGCTCTTTTCTTGAAGGTCCCCAGGTCGTATCGGTCCGGAAAAATAGCCGGTGGTAAACTATTCCACAGAGAGGTTGTACGTGGAAGAAAACTCCTTGTGAAACGTACAGTGGTGGACCGCCAAGGATCCAGATGGTGTGGATGGTATCGGGACGTTTGCCGTGTAGTGCGTTCACGAAATTTGGCGGCTGGGATTAATCCGAACAATTCCTCAGAGCACTCCCCGTGATAGATGCGATAAAATACGCAAAGAGATGCAACATCTCTTCGCAGCGCCAGTGAATCGAGCCGATCGGAAAGCACTCGGTCGTCGACGATTCGAACCGCTCTGCGCTGGATGCGGTCAAGTTGAAGGAGCTGGTACTGGGGAGCCCCAGCCCAGAGATGGGAACAGTATTCCATGTGCAGCCGAACCTGCGCCTTGTAAAGTTGCAGGCGGTGTGCTGGCATGAAATACTGTCCCGCTCTGCTGAGCACGCCAAGCTTTTTAGAGGCCAATTTGGCCTTCCCTTCCAAGTGACCACGAAACTGCACGTCACTCGATATGTCGACGCCGAGGATTCCGATACTGGCTGAGGCAACAAGGGGAGTGCCTTAAAACTGAGGGGATACGACAAAGGGGTTCTTTTTAGCGGTTAACGCGCAAACTTGTGTCTTCTGGGGGTTAAACTGGACTAGATTTAGTCGTCCCCAATCCGAGACTCTGTTCAGCAAAGACTCGACTTCAGACACAAGTTTGTCCCGGCACTCGGAGACGTTTTCCCGAGAAATATTGGCTCGGCCGGTGTAAAGAGCATCACCAGTGCTGTCATCCGCATAGCAATGAATGTTACGGGTTTGAAACATATCATTGATATGCAGAAGAAACAGCGTTGGCGATAGCACGCAGCCCTGTGGAACACCAGCATTAATAGGCTTGCAATCGGAGCTTGCACAGTCTACAACGACCTTGATGCTCCGATCTGCAAGAAAGCTGGTGATCCAATCGCACAATTTCTCGGGAAGCCCATAGGAAGGGAGCTTCGAAAGAAGCGCTTTGTGCCAAACCCGATCGAAGGCCTTCGCAATGTCCAAACTAACGGCCAATGCCTCCCCCTTGAACTCTACTGCCTCTGCCCATCTGTGAGTGAGGTAGATCAGAAGATCACCAGCTGACCGACCACGGTGAAAACCGTATTGGCGGTCACTAATCAGCTGATGATCCTCAAGGTACCTCATGAGCTGGCAGTTTACAATGGACTCCATTGTTTTGGAGAACAAGGAGGTGATGGCGATTGGCCGGTAGTTGGACGGGTCTGAGCGGTCGCCTTTTTTAGGGATCGGGTGGACGAAAGCCGTCTTCCATGATTTTGGGACTACGCCTAGGGAGTAGGAGTACCGGAAAAGACGCGTTAAAACCGGTGCCAACTCTGGAGCACACGTCCTCAGCACAATTGGGGGGATTCCGTCAGGCCCACTCGACTTGTGAATGTCCAGGGAGAGGAGTGCTTTGCGAACCGAGCGCTGTGTGAACTGCACTTCCGGCATGGAGCACTCACAAAATATAATCATTTAGGCCCAGAGTAAATTACTAATTAAGATTATAAGGACCGAATTCGCGGGCATTACATTAAAATATCAGTGTTAGTAAAAGCACAAAGTTTATAATAAATAAACATTTAATATTCATGAGCTCAAAATAGATTTACAAAATACTGGAAATACGAAAATTCGTAATGTTCCAACTAATTGAACCTCGATGAAATATTAATCGGGATAACCCGATAAACCGCTCAGAAGGAATTATCTATGAAACACCATATTTTAAGGACGATAATAAGACCTAAATAAATTGCAAATACCTATCACATTTTTAGGTTTTTTTACAAACATTAGCAATATTTTTTTCTTGATAATGTACAAATAAAGTCAATTAGATTAATGCCCTCAATGGGATTATTTGAAATTCAGTCGATTGCATATCTGCCTGCACTGCCCGAAATCACTCGTGTTTTGCATTGCATGAGGTGGCAAAATTTGCAAAGACGACTACATTCGAAAACCAATAAGGATTACTCTTACTTATGATTCAAGGATATTTTAGGAGTAATTTTTTTAATAAGCTTTAAAAATAATAAAGACGCCATGAAGACTGGATACAAGGAGACATTTAATTTCATTATCCCCATATTATCCTGCGCGTATCAAAAGAGGCGACAAAGAGAAACTGAATTAACAGATGGGCAGCAAAACAACACTCAAACAATAAAGACTGCGTTTACAAACAAACCAAAAAAGCCAGGGCAAGACCTATGTCTCTTATAATTTGTTTATTTTTTGTAAATTTTATTAAAAAAACGTTACCTCCACTCTAAAATTTTCTCCTGTGTCGTAGTGGTACGTACATAAATTTCACATGGACAAACATCCAGCACGTTTAGCACAACAACACATTTAGCATTGGACTTTTGATATGGTTGAAGTGGTGAATGGTGGTCAGTTAAATACGATGCTGGATTCGAAGTAAATATTTATAGATATTATAGGCCTATCAAACCAACCCATTCAATGCGGCAAACTAGAACCGCGGAGATGTTTTGATTTAAGGTTGCAGCACCAACAGTCATTTCACAAAATGGTACCAACAGACTTTTTTTATTATCAGATTTTAAATTTTGAATTTTAAAACTCAAACACATGAACACGGCTTTTCATATCAATATGTATTATTCATATTACAGTTATTCCATAGTTTTTTTTTCTAAAATTTTATATTTTATATAAAATATTGATAAATATTCATTATTTAAAAAAGTATAACTAGAGTATTCAAAAGCTTATACTGCCGAAGGCTCCTTTTGAGGAATTAGTGTTCACTCGTCTTGTAACATTACGAGATTAAAAATCTTTCCGTATTATTCACTCTGCTGAATCCTTTCAGAGACTTTCCACGACGACAATTTTACCTATTACACATTTAATACATTCTGAGAGATCTCTCACTTAAAATAGATATACGATGATCTTATTACTAACCTTTTTAAGCCACTGCTGTACATGGTTCTTTAACGTATGCGCTAACGTATAGCTAAACAATGAAACTGGAGAAAATAACGTTTTATTTATAGTGAACAGTTAAAATGTAACGATTATTAAAAATATACGTTTAAAAAAGATTTCATTGATAATTTATTTATTTTATTTATTTAGGCTTTATTTGAACACCAAGTACAAAAATTCGGATTTAATGCAACAGCATTCGCTACCCGGCTTAACAGAGAAGATGTTATGCGTGCAAAGTGCAATCAGCTACGTTAAAAATATAGCTACCAAATAATGCATAAAATGTTTGTATAAGCACTACTTAAATTCAAAATTATATCAATTTCCAGTAGACATACATAGTACATTTTATGTAAAACAAGAAAAACAACGTTTATTTACTGACTTACGAGTACGTATAAGAAAAAATGAAATGCTAATTTCTTGAATTATTTAGCTATTCATCATGCTGACTATGAAAGTAAATAGATCTAAGAGTAGAAGAAGGCATAATAAAAGATGAATGGAATGTATTAGGAATGGTATGCGTAAGAAAGGAGTGTGAAGAGGTGACGGATATTATGAGGGGAATGTAAGAAGAAGATATACTATGTCGACTTCAATTAATTTGGGATAAGGGAAGGAAAAAGAAGATTTGAACTATCATTACGAAAGGAAGGTAACTAAGACGGTGTGATTTATGCCTGTTGTATGTTAACATATAATAATTCACATCACCAGTCTTATTAGTTCACTGCTAAACATGATTCTGTTTTATTGGATCATTTGACAACATTCGTGGCTGGCGGTGTTGAAGCGGCGTAGTCAGTGTGCTTATATATTCTTTATTTAAAACCACTACTGGACATAGACCTCTTTTTAATATTGTAAGCTAGTGCTTGACTACTATTGCCCCTGATGGTGAGAGGCGAAGATAGTAAAGCGCACTGACTTAGCTGAAGAAAAATCTATTAACTCTTGCCATGACACCCACATATATTTTTATAAGAAAAGGGTGACAAGCGAGCACACAGTCCACCTGATGGTAAGTGATTGCTGTGGCCCATAGACATCTACATCTGTGCTCGTTTCCGAATCAAAATGCAGATGCGTTGTCAGCTTCGAGGACTAAGATGGAATGCCTCTTTTCCTCTTTTCCTTTTTCTCCGGTTCTCTACACTCACCATACGAAAGACAGTAGCATTAAGCTATAATAATAAATATTACTTGGTTGTTACGAATCTCGTACTATTACAAACGACGAACCAAACCGTTTTATTCAAATGCAAGAAATGTTTAAAGTTGTTAAGAATTAATTCGCACACACCGCTCAATAAAATAAAATGATGTGTCTTACTTATTTTATAGAGCACCTCCCGCCATCCTTGTATTGCGTGTACTAATCCCGTCGCTATTAATTCCAGCACCACTTTACGAGGAAAGACACATCATCGACGATAATACGACACATGTTTCGCCTCTACACGAGACATCTTCAGGTGATGTAGACTCTACGGTGGCTGACCGCTAAGTGAGCGGCGAGGGCTCACCTGGTGGTTCGTGACTAATGCCGCCCATGAATAACTGCAACACCAGGAGAATTGCAGGAGTACTGCCAGCCTTTTAGAAAAGAGTAAGTTCTTTTCTTAAGGTCCAAGGAAAATCTTTAAAAAAATTTGATTTCTTTTTTTTATTATTAATTTGTGTTCATTTGCTTTATACTTGTTTTAAGTCAGTCAGTAAGCTACTTACATTTTATGTCAAATAATAAATTATTATTTTATGCATCACTAATTTGTTTTGATTGTTTCGTTGACAGAGAAGACTGAAATTGAATAGTGCGTTTATATTTAGCTCTTTGAAAACGAACCTTCAAATTTAATTATCTTTTAGAAGTTTTAAGACAAAAGAACCAAGTTAAAAGGATATAAGAAATCGAGCTGGGGCTCCGGTTTCGTTGTTTTTTTTTAAATAAATGTTAAGTAAGTTCTATAATAAGAGTAAATGATACCTTGTTCCTTGTTTGAGTAACAAAAGAATATTTATTGTAGTAAAAGAGCTCCTTTTGAAGTTGTTATCGTCAACATTATAAACATTTAAGAACATTATATCCCCTTTCCGCGTTACGTCAAATGCTTAGCACTTTCCACGCCACATATATCTATCGATTCCTGTTATAAGGAGTAACTTAGGTTATTTTTGTTATAGAAAAATAAATAGGTTTCCGTGCAAAAAAAAAATAAAACACATGAAATCTACAAATGGGGGATTGACTTCCTCAGTGTCAGATAAGGCTACTTTGAAAATAATATTTTACTAAAAATGCTTAATTGCTCTTAATAATTTATTATACACCATGATTATTTTAAAAGGGCTTTCTGTGTGATTACGAACTGTCAAAAAATCTGCTGAATAAAAAACACCATTCCAAATGTTTTCTTTTCTCAAATGGAGATTTCTATCAAAGGAATATTCTCCTCTAGATTAACTTAGGAGTATGTCGTGATTTGCTTAAAAACCTCTATAATTTATAATCTTTGACTTATTAGGTCAGACTAATAAAAAATTTATACTTATATTTTCTTTAAAACAGTGGATTGTTTTAATATAAATACCCATCAATTTGTTCTCTTAACCGTGGTCATATAAGGATAAAATGCTTGCTAATTGAACAAAAGTCTGTTTTTATTTATTGCATTGTTTGTAGCATCTCTAAAATAAATTACAGTTTGTATTTCCATATGATTTTAATTAAATGATATAAATAATACTTTATATTTCAATAATAATATCAAAGTTACTACGTAAAGGCTTATATTAAATAAATATGTGGGTAAAAATAAAAACAAAACTTAATACTCCGAACATTGTCTATTTACTAACTAAACCTCGTTTAAATATTAATGTGTTGTTAGATGATGGTAAATTTAAAAATTTTGTACAACCGACTTCAATATAAATAAAATGAGAACCTCATCAATGTAGTCAAAGTCAATTAAATACAATGCGTTTTGAATTGACATTGATGCGGTTATATACGCATTGCAAAAACTACTGGTAAGATCTTGATCAAATTTATATAGCACCAGCTTTCAAATAAAAAAGAATCATCTAAATTGGTTCACCGAGAAAAAAGTTCTAAGGTAACACACATATAAAACAGTATAAAACAGACTTTCTTAAAACATAGCTAAGAACACTCTCGATTAAAACAGCTTTCTAGCTAAAAAAAATTAAGCAAAATGGGTTCATCCTTTTAAGAGCTGTGATGCGACAGACAGACTCAGATATACAGATACGTTAAAATAAATTCCTCAATGGCAACACTTGAAGTTTTATCAAATAATAGCAATAGCTTTATGCATAATAGTTTTGCCCGCGAAACCCTCCTAGCCCGATCAGAAATTAGCGGAGGTCCGTCTTCCAGTAGTGGGACGTAATTAGGATCTGTATAGGCTGCAATTACTTTTAACCTCAATGCGTCCAATTTGCTATAACATAGGAGTATGAATCGCGATCGAACCGCGTGATGAGGTTGGCACAGCGGCCTGTTTTGCGGAGATTGCTGGTCTCTAATGAGAGTTAAGACCGGCCGTCGTGACTAAAATTCGGTCTGACGAAAGACAAACAAAAATAAAACTTAGCGCTTAAAATTATGTTGATACAAAGATCGAGTTCATGTATTATTTTACGGCTAATGTTAGTGTTAATAATAAAGTTAGGATTAGCCGGCTAAACTTAGTTAAGATACCTATTTGTTAAATAAAAATGTTTGCGGCTGCGGGGTTGCCCAAGGGCTTCACCAGCCGCAACTAGTTGTAGAATACGTTTAAAAGAAGTTTGTAGTTTTACTTACTTACTTACTTACTTATCGTCACGCACAATCCCTAACGGGGTAGCCAGAGAGAACAGATCGCCAAGTGTCACGATCCTTACATACCTCTTTCGCTTCTTTCAGGTTCATTAACTTCTTCATACATGCACGTCTAGGTATCCGAGTACTCTTGACCCTCCCCTCTTCGAGCAATTTGCTCACATGGTCTTCGAAAGTTAGTCTCGGTCTACCTCGACACCTTTTAATATTTACTTTCGCTCTATATATTTTCTTCACCATTCGGTCTTCACTCATTCGTTCAACGTGTCCAAACCATTGGAGTACGTTGTAGTTTTAGTTTTTTTAAAGCTAGGTGTCACCGGTGACAATTAGATTATGGCACAGCTGGAGTGGCCGTACTTTAACCGGCTTAAGCCGCGAACATTTTTATATAACTAATACGATAAATTGCATTAGCTTACGCTCAAAACTAAACCTATATTTAGTAAGCTAATTCTAAATGTATTATTTACGTTAACTTTTGCCATAACTTACACACATAATTCATTCTTAGCCTTCAGTTAATACGAATGTAACCATGAATAGAAAAGGGACGCGGGCTATACATAATCCATAGTTTTTCACTTGTTTATGTTCTTGAATACCAGCAGTGCAATTAACACTCCTAATAGTTTCCTTAACCGCTCTAGTTAAGCTTAAAATTCTGGGTTTTGGATTATTAGGAGTGGTTCACGACAGAAATCGAAGGGCAAATTCAAACCCACAACCTTTTAGTACAATATTAGACTACTTTCGCTTCAAACAATTCCGACTGACTGACATTTATTTATGTTATTAATTATTTACTAACTGTAAATTACTCATAACATAAATAAATGTTTTAGTTAGAAAATCTATTTTTAATATACGAATATTGAATTCAAAATATAGGAACATGAAATTTTTAAACGTAGTGTTTAATGTATTCTGGATATTTTAATGTTTCTGTGAAATATAAACCGTCATGTCACAAAGTTGTAATTAAATAAAAGAGTTATATAATTCCTCATTGAGCGCTGTCTTCTTTGAGTAAGATTCCAAACCTAATTACCTTAAATTCTATTAGGCCCTCGGTAACAATTTCGACCGGGATTATAGTTGCTAGTCTTTATAAGGGATTTGAAAGAATTTATTTCAGCCGTACAATAGAAAATTTCATGGCTTTAATGTTTGGAGCTGTGCACGCCGAAAGTTATAATTTAATCTCGTGCTGCGTGAAACATTCTATTTTCTTCTTTAATTACCGTCACGATGTTTTATTTCATAAAAGACTAGCGAACCGCCCTGGTTTGGCTGGATAGAATCTATTTAGAATAAGATAAGGGAATTCATCATCGTGGGTGTCGCAAAAAGGGACTATGGTATATATCAGAATGACCTTATAGATTCCTATAGGTGACGGTAAACCCATCTCGTTTGACCATCTCGTAAAATCCAGACCAGAGATGGAAAGTAGCGTCAAAGTAACGTAACGTCTGGTAGTTTAATCATCAATCTGCCTGCCAAGCGTGACGGGTAAGATAAACCTTCACTACTGCGACAGTGGACCTTTATCATCAAGTTTTATTCTTCTTCTTCATGAGCCTTTCTAAGTTCAACATTGGACTTTACAACGGCCTTCACAATGATTTACCGTTGTATTTTTTTTTTCTTCAAATTAATGCCAATATCCACCACTGATACTCCATCCAAAACTCTTGCACTGGGAATGCCATACTTAATGATTTCTTATATTTACGCGAACACTACACATTGAAATAATACTCGTTTTTACGGAATTTATCGCGTATATTTAACTTTTTAATACCCGACGTTTCGAGAGCTTTACAGCACCCATGGTCACGGGAAGGACTGAGATGTTTAACGTCCAGATGTCATAGTTAACCGCGGTTACCATAGATTAAAATTTAACTTTTGTTCCGATCTACACAGTATGAACTTATAGTATCATGAAGCCTTGCAGTTGTATGCTTGGGTTGGGATTTAATTTTATTTATTATTGGATCCCAAGCAGATGGTAGCACCCAGCCATCTTCTCTATTGAAATTAGGGTGTTTTTTGATTTCAATAGCCTCGCGAATCATCCTTGGAAGGAATCGGTGTTCTTTAGCGAGGATTTGTGGTCTATCAAATCTGATGTAGTGACGGGGGCGATCCTGTACATGTTCACAGACTGCAGACTTCCCGGAGCGTCGATTCTTCACATCAGCTATATGTTCTTTGACGCGGGTTTTAATTGATCTTTTAGTTTGTCCTATGTAGGAGAGACCACATTCACAATCAAGCTTGTACACTCCTGCATCTTGCAGAGGGACGTTACACTTGACTGATGGTAAAAACTGACCAATCTTCTTCGGCGGCTTGAAGTATGTTTTGATGGAAGCGCGCTTCAAGATGTAGCCAATCTTGTCAGTGACTCCTCTAACATATGGCAGTACAGCAGGTACACGCTCGACTGTGGCCGGCTTCACTTGTTCTCTGTGACGTAGGCGCGGGACCCGAAGCTTGTTGTCATGCAAAACTTGCTTGACGTGTTGGAGCTCGGCAGCCAGGTGTTTACTGTCACAGATCCCTCGTGCTCTCTGAAACAAAGATTTACCCACGGTAGCTAACTGTGAAGGATGGTGGTGAGAATCACCGTTTAAATATCTATCTGTATGGGTCTTTTTTCTATACACAGTATGGCTCAAGGTGTTATCAGGATTCCGAATTACTAACACATCTAGAAAAGCTAAGGAATTGTTTGCCTCTAACTCCATTGTGAACTGAATTTTAGAATTTATAGAGTTAAGATGGTCTAAAAATGCAGTTACTTTATCTAAAGGTAGAATTGTGAAAGTGTCGTCTACGTACCGCTTGTAGAATCTTGGATTTATGGGAGAAGTAAGCAGGGCTTTCTCCTCAAAGTCTTCCATGAATATGTCGGCGACAATGGGAGATACAGGTGAGCCCATCGCCACACCATCCACTTGCTTGTAGAACTCCTCCTTCCACAATAAGTAGCCAGATGTAAGGCAGTGTCTGAGTAATACTGCATATTCTACGGGCATGTTGTTTTCCTCCAGCCTCCTAGTTACAATTGAGATGCAGTCTTCAACAGGTAAGCATGTAAACAATGACTGCACATCAAAACTGACCATAGTTTCATTGTCTGCCAGACGTAGGTCTTTAATCTTGCTGACAAAATGGTAGGAATCCTTTATGTGTGCTCTTGTGTGTCCCCTGAGCGGTGAGAGTATTTTCGCTAAGTGTTGAGCCAATCTGTAAGTTGGTGAATCGATTTGGCTCACTATGGGACGTAATGGAGCATTGGGCTTGTGTATTTTTGGTAACCCATAAAACTTTGGTAATTTGACGCACGTAGGTATTATCCATTTTACGTCCAGATTTAATTTTTCGGAGTGTTTCTTTATGAGAACACTAGTTGTTTTTAGTGTGCTATTTGTTGGGTCGTTTTAAACCTTTTTATAAGTACTTACATCCGACAAAAGTTCTTGTATTTTTGAATTATAATCTGACGTATCCATGACTACCGTGGCGTTTCCCTTATCTGCGCGGAGAATCGTAAGTTCTGGTTTATTGCGTAGGTTCTTTAACGCTATAAATTCGTCTCTGGGAAGATTCGGTTTAGGCACTGAACATCGACGTAACATAGACGAAATGTCTTGACGTATCGCCTCCAAATCTTCTTTCCGCATATTGTTTTTAAATAAACAGTCCTCGACGCTACAGATAATTTCTTCGTACGGTAATTTGCGCGGACTTATAGCGTAATTTAGTCCTTTGGATAAAACCTTTATTGTTGCATCATCCAGTGTTTGTTTTGACAGATTATAGAACGCGATTAATCTATGATCTGTGTTTGTCAATGGTTGCTTTTGGTTCTGGCATTGATTCGGATGTTTGACATTTGATTTGGCCGTTAATTTTTGATATTTTTCTATATGTTTGTTTTTGCATTCGTTATATTTACTAATTTCGCGTTTATTTAATGTTTCCATGCAAAAATTATAATCAAACGTCGTTAAAACTTTCTTTAATTCACTGAATGATGTGTCTATGGATTTATTGATGTCATATAGATCGGAGCGTTTTTGTTGGATTACCGCCCGTAACAACTTTTTACTCGCCTGATTTAAGATCTTAGCGCTTCCTCGAATGTCCTTTTTGGTGGATATTTTGACACACGTAGGAATGAGATTATGGTCTCGGCATCTCTTCAAGAAATTTAAGGCTGTTAGATATCTTGCGCGCTTAGTCTTTAGATCTTCTAATCGGCGTATTTTATTTGCAATTACCAGTCCGTACTGGTTTACATAATGATTTCTTATATTTACGCGAACACTACACATTGAAATAATACTCGTTTTTACGGAATTTATCGCGTATATTTAACTTTTTAATACCCGACGTTTCGAGAGCTTTACAGCACCCATGGTCCCGGGAAGGACTGAGATGTTTAACGTCCAGATGTCATAGTTAACCGCGGTTACCATAGATTAAAATTTAACTTTTGTTCCGATCTACACAGTATGAACTTATAGTATCATGACCCATAAATCCAAGATTCTACAAGCGGTACGTAGACGACACTTTCACAATTCTACCTTTAGATAAAGTAACTGCATTTTTAGACCATCTTAACTCTATAAATTCTAAAATTCAGTTCACAATGGAGTTAGAGGCAAACAATTCCTTAGCTTTTCTAGATGTGTTAGTAATTCGGAATCCTGATAACACCTTGAGCCATACTGTGTATAGAAAAAAGACCCATACAGATAGATATTTAAACGGTGATTCTCACCACCATCCTTCACAGTTAGCTACCGTGGGTAAATCTTTGTTTCAGAGAGCACGAGGGATCTGTGACAGTAAACACCTGGCTGCCGAGCTCCAACACGTCAAGCAAGTTTTGCATGACAACAAGCTTCGGGTCCCGCGCCTACGTCACAGAGAACAAGTGAAGCCGGCCACAGTCGAGCGTGTACCTGCTGTACTGCCATATGTTAGAGGAGTCACTGACAAGATTGGCTACATCTTGAAGCGCGCTTCCATCAAAACATACTTCAAGCCGCCGAAGAAGATTGGTCAGTTTTTACCATCAGTCAAGTGTAACGTCCCTCTGCAAGATGCAGGAGTGTACAAGCTTGATTGTGAATGTGGTCTCTCCTACATAGGACAAACTAAAAGATCAATTAAAACCCGCGTCAAAGAACATATAGCTGATGTGAAGAATCGACGCTCCGGGAAGTCTGCAGTCTGTGAACATGTACAGGATCGCCCCCGTCACTACATCAGATTTGATAGACCACAAATCCTCGCTAAAGAACACCGATTCCTTCCAAGGATGATTCGCGAGGCTATTGAAATCAAAAAACACCCTAATTTCAATAGAGAAGATGGCTGGGTGCTACCATCTGCTTGGGATCCTATAATAAATAAAATTAAATCCCAACCCAAGCATACAACTGCAAGGCTTCATGATACTATAAGTTCATACTGTGTAGATCGGAACAAAAGTTAAATTTTAATCTATGGTAACCGCGGTTAACTATGACATCTGGACGTTAAACATCTCAGTCCTTCCCGTGACCATGGGTGCTGTAAAGCTCTCGAAACGTCGGGTATTAAAAAGTTAAATATACGCGATAAATTCCGTAAAAACGAGTATTATTTCAATGCCATACTTGGTAATCACAATCAACAATTGATACACTCGATTAATATCAATAATAAGTTGTACAACAAAATATCGTCTTTTAATCAGTATGGTGTATGGTTTTACAAATGGCTGCGGATGCGATGAGAGGCTGACATTTAGCGTATAAACGTTCCTTTATTCCTCCTAGCTCTAAATATTTAATTCAAGAAATTGCTATTCGGGCTAGACAAAAATAAGGGTTAATTTAATATTTGCTAAGCGTCTTTTTTTTTCATTCCAATATTAACTTTCTTTCGATGACACTTTTTGTTATATTAAATTATATTATTGTGGGGTTTTTAGATTTAAAATAATTAAAGGCCATTTATTTTATCAACTTTCGTTCTTTTTTAAATTCCAGTTTTTCGAATAAAACAAAGCTTAGACGACTCCACACATTGCTCTCTATCTATTCGTGAAGTTTTATTACAACCAGTTCATCCATTCCGAAGATTATCCTAAACAGACAGACAAGCACTTTAAAAATGATTATTCACGTCTAAATGATATGTAAATAACCCCCGCAGCTCAATATAAGGTAGCTATTTCGATATTATAGATAGTCACTTCAAATCAGTTTATAAGTATAGACGTTCATACGTAGTAGAGCCACCCTGCAGCTATATCACGCTCTCACAGAACACCAGCGTAAAATAGCAGCTTAATACTGCTGTGTTTCAAGTGGTGAGTGTAGAGATCCAGAGATCCTTTTTCACTGGAAGCAGGGCATTCCATCCTAGTCCTCAAGGTTACAACGCAGCTGCGTTTTGATTCTTCATTGAGGATAAATATAGATGACTATGGGCCACATCATCCACTTACCATCGGGTGGTCTGTGTGCCCGTTTGTCGCCCTTATTCCATATTCGTATAAAAACACAAATAAATTGATATTTTCTTATAAAAAATTTATAATTTGCATAGATTTTTCAAAAAACATCTATATTTATTAACCATTTAACACTTATTTTCTATATTTGCTACTCGTTCTTTCCTTATAATTATGTTTACTTTTAATCTAATCGAGTATCACGCAATGGAATAGAGTAGATTGGAGCCAGATTTGTCATCATAAAACTCGGAGGTTCTGTTTCATTCCTGTAACTCAACCTGCTGTCGATCAATGGTATCCTATCTATGTAGTTCCTTCTATTTTTATATAACCAACCAACCAAAGTTGAAACGAAAAATAGAATGACACCAAATAATATTCCAGTCCACCACCAAGTTGGGATGCGTTTTAAAGAAACATAAACTTTTTTCAAACCAGTACATGATTTACTTGAACCCAAGGTGGTGGCACAGACCCTTATAATATATTTCATAGCTATTTCTGATTTGACAGTCAAGTTAGTCGTATTATTGGATATGCACCACACTTGTGGTGAAAGATTGTTAAAATCATTTAAAATTATACTCGGTAAAACTTCAACAGTGTATGATAATATTGGGCCGTTTGAAGTCAAAGGTGGATTCCAATACACAGTAACGTACCCAGTTAAATTAGCTTCTATTACAGTAATAGAAGGTATATCTGCGCCGTCTTTGCTAAGCGTTCTTACAACACCCCGAGCTGATCTACTGCAATAATTTTCAGTGCATGCTCGCAACTTAAACTTATAATCTCTAAACGGTGCTAAACCTCCTATTTGGAAATCATTCCTCGGGCCTTTTATATCTATGGCTAAACTTTGAACGTACTTTCCGAAGCTTTTATTGCTTCGTATATTATGTTCAAATCCACATTCAATATCATATTCATTGCACACCTCAAAGTACTCTTCTGTCATAGCCCCTTCTGTTACTGAAGAAAGTACTCCACACATTGATTCACAACCTTTTTCATAGCTAGGAGGTGGTCTCAAAACTACGGCATGTCGTGAAAATTCTATTTCATAGTAACTTTCGTCCTTATTTACGCAATGGTCTCTCGCCAAAATATCTTTAGAATGCATCTCAATCAAATTAACATCCAGTTCATAATGTGAGATATGAGATATATAGTTCTTGTGATTTACCCAACGAATAACCACGACTTCAGGCGATGAAGCAACTAGTTCCGAAATGAAAGGAGGTTCAGGTTTGCCAACAAGAGTCTTAAAACTTAGTATTTTACTTCTAGCAAGATTTCTGTGTATAGGATCGTAAGTTTCTATACAAATAGCGTACTTTGAAGCAGGATATAGGGACGAGAGCTGAACCATTCCTAGCTGACTAAACACAGTAGGAACATCCACTGCAAACCATTCTGACTCGCTGCAAGTTTCTGGTACGAAAATCTCATGAACAATTTGAGGAAGTTTTACGTAGAGAAGGGAGTAATGTATGTCTGTATTAGCTATTGGAGAAAACATTACCAGAGCTGATGTCTCGTTCAGAACTCTTACTTGAAGTCCAAGGGATACTTCCGTACACCCGCCACTGTAACCATTCATGCCTTGTGGGACATCTATTTCATTTGGTTGGATCGGAAATTTTATTTGCAATTTTTCAATTTGGCTCATACACAACATTGGGTTTCCGTAGAAGTTTACAGTTCCATGATCGACTTTAAGATTTTCTGTGACATTCGACAAAAATAACGTCTGAAGATTCCGCATATCATATATAGTAAGGCTGTACTTTCCTCTTTCTAAATTTCTGCCACCAATACGTTTAAGTGACGATAAAAAATCTAAAGATGTAATTGCAATCGAACCATAAATAACTATATGATCAGATACCTCTTGTATTACGCTCAAAAACGTTTGTAATTCTTTAACAATTTCTGGTATTGATGAAATGTGTATAGTCAAAGAACCATTAATATAGACACATCGTCTAGCTGCTTGTATTGTTTCAATACTTCGAATGAATTGACTTCCACATGTCTGAAAATATAATTAGTATAAATAAGTTTTATTTCGCGTAAATTAAACAACTATCATCAATTATTTGAAAAAAATCTTAAAAATGTAAAATTGAAGGAAAATACGAAATCTTAGTATAAAATTATCAAATTAAATGTTCTCTAAAAAAGTTTAAATATAAGAAATTTTTGAACTTTCTAAGAGATTTTTTACTGCGATCATTTAAAAAATTCATTAACCTCTGTGAACGTCGTTCAACAGTTAACGAGTTTCATTGTTTCTAGCCACGTCCATTATTTCCCCGATACCATAATAATAGGCGGATAAAGGAGCAAAGCGACATACTTCTTCCCGTCTCTTTTTCATAGGATAAGGGTAACAAACAAGTCCACAGTCCACCTAATAGTAAGTGGTTGCTGTGGTTCATAGATAATAACATCCATCCTCGATTACGAATCAAAATGTTGATGTGTAGTCACCCATGAGGACTAAAATGGAATGCCTTATTTATGTATTTCTTCATTTCTATATTTATCTATTTGTTAGCTCTTTAGTATTCCTTGCAGTGTGTTAGTTATGTTAGTTAGTTAAAATTATTTAGAAAGTTGTACCTACAGTCAAAATCTGCATTACTTTTTTTTTTTGCATTACATAACACTTCTAGGACCTTATTTAATCATCCACTTTTACAATGGATAATTCTAAAAAATTTATGCATAATAAATAAAAAACTCACAACATAGCCGCCCACACAATAATAAGAGATGGTATCGGGACGTTTGCGGCGTAGTGCGTTCACGAAATTTGACGGCCGGGATTAATCCGACAATACCTCAGAGCACTCCCCGTGGTATATGCGAAAGAAAATGCAAAGAGATGCAACATCTCTTCGCAGTGCCAGTGAATCAAGCCCATCGGAAAGCACTCGGTCGTCGACGATTCGAGCCGCTCTGCGACGGATGCGGTCAAGTGGAAGGAGCTAGCACTAGGGAGTCCCAGCCCAGAGATGGGAACAGTATTCCATGTGTGGCCGAACCTACCTTGTAAAGTTGCAGGTGGTGTGCCGGCATGAAATACTGTCCCGCTCTGCTGAGCATGCCAAGCTTTTTAGAGGCCAATTTGGCCTTCTCTTCCAAGTGACCACGAAACTGCACGTCACTCGATATACCGACACCGAGGATTCCGATACTGGCTGAGGCAACAAGTGGAGTGCCTTGAAACTGAGAACATACGACAAAAGGGTTCTTTTTAGCGTTTAACGCGCAAACTTCTTCTGTCTTCTGAGGGTTAAACTGAACTAGATTTAGTCGCCCCTAACCCGAGACTTTATTCAGCTAAGAATTGACTTCAGACACAAGTTTGTCCCGGTACTCGGAGATGTTTTCCCGAGAAATATTGGTACGGCCGGTGTACCGAGCATCACCAGTGCTGTCATCTGCATAGCAATGAATGTTACAGGTTTGCAACATATCATTGATATGCAGAAGAAACAGCGTTGGCGATAGCAGTTAAGCTAGTAATCGGAGCTTGCACCGTCTATAACGACCTTGATGCTCCGATCTGCAAAAAAGCTGGTCATCCAATTGCACAATTTCTCGGGAAGCCCATAGAGAGGGAGCTTCGAAAAAAGCGCTTTGTGCTAAAACCGATCGAAGACCAAAACTAACAGCCAACGCCTCCCGCTTGGATTCTACTGCCTCCACCCATCTATGCGTTAGGTAGACCGGAAGACCACCAGCTGATCGACCACTGCGAAAACCGTATGGCGATCACTAATCAGCTGGTGATCCTCAAGGTACCTCATGAGCTGGCAGTTTACAATGGACTCCATTGTTTTGGAGAACAAGGAAGTGATGGCGATAGGCCTGTAATTGGACGGGTGTGAACAGTCGCCTTTTTTAGGGATCAGTTGGACGAAAGCCGTCTTCCATGATTTTGGGACTACGCCTAGGGAGTAGGAGTACCGGAAAAGACGCGTTAAAACCAGTGCCAACTCTGGAGCACACGTCCTCAGCACAATTGGGGGGATTCCGTCAAGCCCACTCAACTTGTGGATGTCCAGGGTGGATGTCCAGAGGAGTGCTTTGCGAACCGAGCGCTGTGTGAACTGCACTTTTGTCATGGAGCACTCACACCACGGAATCGTCGGCGGCGTACTCCCCCCGTCATCGAGAGTCGAGTTGGACGCAAAGAAAGAGCCTAGCAGATCGGCTTTCTCCTTTGCGGTATGGGCCAGTGAGTCGTTCTCCCTGTGCAGAGATGGAAGAGATGGCTGACAGAAATTCCCCTGGACAGCCTTGCCGAGAGACCAGAATGCACGGGTTCCAGAAGGACGGCGAACTAGTTTCTCGCCAATTCTGCCTATGTGCTCAGACTTTGCCTTGGCAATAACTCTTTTGAAGGACCTGGAGGCGGAATTATACTTCTTTTTTAGAGCGCTCGTGTTTACATAACATTAAGATACATTTAATCTGTACTCACCTCCGTACAGTTCCTGCACCACCTACAGGCGAAACTGTTTGCTGTTTTTTCTTTTACGTAATACAGGGGGCACTCAAATATACAAGTATTATTCCACGACCATCCATCCAGCTTGTTGCATTCGTCGTTGGTCAGACAATATTTATTTACTGGCAGCACGACACTAAAGAAAATAACATAATATAATAAATAAAAAGCTTCATACATTCGTTCATTCCTAAATAAATCCACTGTTGAACGTAGGCCTCCCTCATAAATGCTTCATAGGGATATACATCCCCCGTATATATCAAGTAACCCCCCAAATTGTATTAAGGTGCCACGCAGAACAGGCGTGTTGACAACCGCAGAGTTTTATCATTTTGAGCTCTGCTGCCCATCTACTGTGTCAGTTTCCCTCTATCGCCTCTTACGAACTCTGGAGATGACAGGGGGTGGTATATTCTCTATATAAAGAGCACAATAGACAGCTTAGAAGTAAGCTGTCTATTAAAATCAATCTAGGCAATTTTATGTCTTAAAACAAATATACTACGACGGACTTAATAATATCATAAAATTTACAAGAACCTTTTATAAGGCCTTTCATTGCATGTTGGTACATTTTTTTTTCAAAAATAAGGTAGTAACGCAAATAATGCAAATGCAAATGCAGTCATGCAATTAAACATGTTTATTTTCGAAGTGATATATTTTGAATGCGATAAAAGAAATGAGATAAATTTCAAATCCTAGCAAGCAAACACTTCAACAATACTATAACTTACGTTCCGTTGGGGCACTCGGAGACACATTGCCCCCTAAACGTGTAGTGTCGGCAAACGGAACAATCGCTGCTATTTGTCTTCCGACAGCCGAGACATTGGCTTTTACATTTTTCACCTTCGGGGCCTTCGAGGTAACGCTGGCATTTTCTGAAAATTTATAATGTTTATTGATACAAAAAATTCTGTGATGTACAAAATAGATCGACAGATGATTGCTACGATGTGTCATAAGCCCTAACAGGTCATATAATAGGCATAACTTATTCACCCACGGTGAACTGAGAAAAACCTATATGGCTGACCGGGGATGGCTGCTCCTAGTGGAATGAAAAGTCCACTTCAGATGCGCAATAATTAATTAATAAACATTCTGGATGCGGGTGGCCTCTTCTCTAAGCTCGAGGTAGTGTTAGAGATATAGAATGCCGATATGAATATACAACGCTCTCCCTATTCCTTGCAGCCGAAAGTAAATCAGCAGCCAGATCTGTCTGTCACTGAGGATGTAAAGTTATGTTTTCTGTTTGGAAACCTAGTGCTAGAGGGTATGAGAATAAATTAAAGGGTATTTTTATACGTGGTAGAGTCACGCTGCAGCTATTATGGTTGTAGCATGAATAGGTCGACTCGACTGGGGATTAACCACGCTCTCACCGAATACCAGCGTAAAATAGCAACTTAATGCTACTCTGTTTCGTATGGGGAGTGTAGAGAACCGGTGACCCTTTTTACATGTAATGAGGCATTCAATCTTAGTCCTCGAGGGTCCACCTATTCACTTTCCATCAGGTGGACTGAGTGTTAGTTTGTCTCTTTTATACTATTTAAAATCCAAAAATACAACATTTCAAAACTTAGGCTTAAGATTTTTTATTTCAATCAACACCGTTATAACACAGTTATCTATCACATGCCCGCTGAGATCTACTTCTCTTAAACCCACATGCTTGCCATCCCTGCAATAAGGTGCCAGGTACCTCAAACTTGTCGTAATAAATATTTCTCGCCAAGTTTCAGTGCTAATGAATAATGTAGTCAGCATTAACTATGAAGCCATAGAATGCCAAATTCAATAGGTGAAATAGTGCTTAACATCGTTTTATTAATTACCCTTTAATTTTACTCTAACTGTAATATATAATAAAAACTTATATCAGGTATTGAATTAAAGACCTCCTGTTCTCAACAGCTTAGCTGTTTTATTTACTTTACCTTAAATTCTCATCATTTACGTCGTTGCCTCCTCTTGTTTCTAAAAGAGAGTTATGGAACAAGAATGTGACTATCCTGCTACTCTAGCAAGATTTTGCGTGCCTTTCAGACATTTTTATTTGTCAGCATAGATATTCTCAAGATATTTATTCGCAATAAGTTACGTTTACATTTATATAATAATTAATATTTACAATTTCTACGAAAAACTCATCGGTCGTTTATTCATGTAGAAATAATGAATAAAGTGACAAAACAAATTCATGTTGCAAAAAGTAAATGGCGTATTCGGCAATATGATTCAGTGTCATGCGGAAGTGTTTATATTTTGTGTTATTACATATGTTACATGAAAAACTTCGGTCATGATGGTGGGGAACGAACTTAAGTTCTATCAAAACGAAGGCGAGGCAGCCATACCTTTAAGCTTTAAAAAATAATTTAACACCACATTATATCAAAAGTTTTAAACTATTTAGAAAATATCCCTTGGCCTTAAATTTATATAATAATCAAAAGCAAAAACTTTACGTGATTAAAACTACTTTTACGGATTTTATCGCGTTTATTTTTGCTTTTAATTAATTATATTTTTAATTCCCGTTGCAAGCACCCATGGTCACGGGGACTGTGCTGGAAAGCGCCCGAAACGTCGGAAATTAAAAATATAAGGAATTAAAAGCAAAAATAAACGCGATAAAATCCGTAAAAGTAGTTTTAATCATGTGTAGTATTCGCGTAAATATAAGAAATCATTACAAAAACTTTACGGTTCATTTTGACAACAACGTCGACTTTCAATTTAAATTGGAAGTTGTATTCTAGATATACGAGTATTTCAAGCCGTGGTGTAAGCTGACAAAAGCGTTAGATTACCTTCCTGTGATAGATACACGAGTAACGACACCTGTATGAAAATGTCAAAGAAATAATCGAATATTGTTAAGAAGAGAAGGGATACGATACGAGGAAAATGCGTAGCGCAAACAATAAATATTTCACACGCTGAATCTGTTCGTAAATTTAAACATATTATCATGTCATACAGTAATTTGAAATACCGAAGTTTGATAAAAAAAAATCTAAATATGAAACCCTTATTAGATCATTAAGCAAAGCGATCGCGGAAAAAATATTTTTACTGAAGTAAGAAAAGTACTAGTACAGTCCTAATAATAGCTCAAAACAATTAAAACGATACTCTATCGCTATGCATGTGCGCCTGCCTGCTATGCATGGCGACTATGGCCTAGAGTTAATCTTATGAGGATACGCCTATATTAAGCGGTGAAGTTTTGATAGGCTTATGAATCAATGAATAATTTTTTTGTTAAATTTCTAAGGGACTTGCTTAATTGATATTATATATATATATATATATATATATATATATATATATATATATATACAGGGTGGCCCAAAAGTCGTGGATCAAACGCAACTAGGGGTTAGATGGGGTCATCAGCTGCAAAAAGTTGTTCTACGGGAGGTCCTTAAAGTCAACCCCTGCAGAGTTATAATTTATTTTGTGTTTTTATGAGAAAATTGACTTTTTTTAACTAATTCTTATTAGAATGCCAAAAAATAAACATCCTCTATCTTTTTTATAATTTTCACTAGATTGGTACTGATGAGTCCTTGCGTTAGACATGCTATTTATGGTTGTTTATTGGGTGTGTTGAAGATAATGTTAAGTTTTACGATTATTATTTTTCTCAAATCATAACTTTTTATTTACTTCGGACCCCACTGTGAAAAAAAAATACTCTACCGAAAAGTGACCCTGTATTACAAGTTTTGGCGCATTTAATAGGGATTCTGAAAAGGTATTACACATGGCCATGAGTGGCTCTAATATCTTTCTAGGACGAAAAAACAAAGCAACGATTGTGAAATAATTGTTTTATTAAGAAAAACATTTTACAATAAATGCTCAAAATTCCTGCCTCTGACCATAATACATAATCTGCACCGTCTAATAAAATTCCTACGTAACCTACGGAATGCACTTCTGTTGTTAGTTACTTGTACTCTAGCAAACTCGAGCTTTTGTCGTAGTTCTTGTTCGCTATTGTTCTCTCCTTGGTAAACTATTTCTTTAAAATAGCCCCAAAGAAAAAAATCTAATGGGTTTAAATCGGGCGACCGGGGTGGCCACGCAACATGTCCGCCTCGACCAATCCACCGGTTGGGGAAGCGCTCGTTCAAATGATCTCTGACTGCTCGAGCGTAGTGAGGCGGGGCGCCATCATGTTGCAGCCACATTTCTGCTATTCTTTCTTCTGGAACTTCAGCTTCGTTAAGAATATGGTTTAAATTATTTTGCAAAAAATTTAAATACTGAGCACCATTCAGCCTTGCTGGCATTTCATGCAGCACCAACTGCTGGCCAATTATACCAGCCCACATGTTAATACCAAACAGATTCTGGAATCGATCATTTCTTATGATATGGGGGTTTACTCTGGAGTAAAAATGTAGATTGTGGATATTGAATACTCCCATTCTTCTAAAAGTTGACTCATCCGTCCATAAAACCTTGTTAAAGAACTGCGGATCTTCTTTGTGATATCTTAGCATCTCTCTACAAAACCGCACTCTAGGTTCATAGTCACCGGGCAGCAAAGCTTGCACCCTTTGCACGTGGTAGGCGTGATATTTTTTTCTGTTAATGACACGTTGCACCGTCGATCTTGGAATCCCGATATTACTGGATATTTGGCGTTGACTTATACTAGGATCCAATATTAATTCTCTCAGCACTTCATCTTCATTTTCAAATTGCATCACTGGTCTGCCTGCTCTCATAGCATGCTGACCGGGTAAGACTCCCTCCATGTACGAATTATGTACGCGCATAAAGACCCTGTAATCCGGAAAACGATCACGGTTAGGGTAGCGTTGACGATATTCCCTGGCAGCAGCCCGGGCATTACCGTCGCAAAAGCCATACAGGTAATGCATTTCTGCATACTCCCGTTGGGTGTATTCTCTCCTCGCAGCAGCCATCTGTCCACATTTGTAGCCAATCCGTCCGATTCACACAGCACTGGTCACAGGTAGGCAATCTATCACAAGTCCGAAAAACAAAGCGTAGGTCAAAGGAAAGAAACTGGTCACAAGTCGTCGTAAAACCGAGAAAAAGAACACGTGCGTACCCACAGGCAGGAAGCGAGTTACTAAAGAACACTAAACATTCTAAAGAAACATGCTCACGCGCATCCCCCAGCCCCCGCCCCTGCCGGCCCAGCCTTTTGTTTCCTAGAAAAGATATCGCTACCTGAACTGACGGGCCAACCGGCCTTTTACTGACAAAGGATTAAATAGTTAGTGTAAAAGAGAGGCAGAGAGTCTTTGTCATTAATTGTATTAATTCTAGTTTATTTTTAAATAAGCCTAACCGAGTTTTATGGTTGGGTTAACTTTGGCCTTGCCATGAATAATCGTCCTAAAAAGATATCAAAGCCACGCATAACCATGTGTAATACCTTTTCAGAATCCCTATTAAATGCGCCAAAACTTGTAATACAGGGTCACTTTTCGGTAGAGTATTTTTTTTTCACAGTGGGGTCCGAAGTAAATAAAAAGTTATGATTTGAGAAAAATAATAATCGTAAAACTTAACATTATCTTCAACACACCCAATAAACGACCATAAATAGCATGTCTAACGCAAGGACTCATCAGTACCAATCTAGTGAAAATTATAAAAAAGATAGAGGATGTTTATTTTTTGGCATTCTAATAAGAATTAGTTAAAAAAAGTCAATTTTCTCATAAAAACACAAAATAAATTATAACTCTGCAGGGGTTGACTTTAAGGACCTCCCGTAGAACAACTTTTTGCAGCTGAATACCCCATCTAACCCCTAGTTGCGTTTGATCCACGACTTTTGGGCCACCCTGTATATATATATATATATATATATATATATATATATATATATATATATATATATATATATATATATATATATATATATATATATTGATATAAATAATGGTCTTATAAGGGTATGCAAACTTAGATTTTTTTAATATAAAATAAGGGTGACAAACGAATATACGGTCCACTTGATGGTAAGTGGATGCTGTGGCCCATAGACATCTACATTTATCCTCGATTAAGAAACGAAACGCAGATGCCTTGTCACCCCTGAGGACTAAGATGGAATGCCTCGTTTCCAGTAAAAAGGGTCTCCGGATTTCTACACTCACCATACGAAACACAGCAGTTATTAAGCTGCTATTTTACGCTGGCATTCTGTGAGAGCGTGGTTCTTTCCCGCTCGAGCTGACCCATTCGTGCTACAACCATAATATAGCTGCAGCGTGGCTCTAATAAATTGGATACAATAATGACCTATATGATGGAATGGTGAAATGGTGAAATGGTGGATAAAATAATGGTAATAAAATTAGCTAAACAGCTTTATGGCTATGGCATTCGTTTACCTGTTATTCCAACAATGATTCGTCAAAGCGTTCCTGCTGCATGTACAATGTATATTACAATGGGCATGTCTATCCACACTAAGCACGTGCCTGGAACCGGGAGCAATAGATTTCCAATCCACTGTGTCTATGAAACACGCTTGTGATGCTGTCCAGATTATAACACCACCTCTATCGATTTTGAGTAAACTGTAGAGTCCAATCTAAAACGTAACAGATATTTTTTTCAAATATTTCATATATTTTTTATTAAATAAGGGTGGCAAACGAGCACACAGTCCACCTGATGGTAAGTGGATGCTGTAGCCAATAGACATCTGCATATATCCTCAATTAAGAATTAAAACGCAGATGCGTTTCCACCCCCTAGGACTAATATAAAATGCCTCGTTTCCAGTAAAAAAGGGTCTCCAGATCTATACACCCACCATACGAAACACAGCAGTTTTAAGCTGCTATTTTACGCTGGCATTCTATGAGTGCGTGGTCCTTCCCTGATCGAGGCAACCCATTTTTGCTACATCCATAATATAGCTGCTGCCGTGGCTCTACCGCCTATAAGAACATATTATTAAGCTGAGTCATTTCCTTATTTCATACCGTCGTTAGAATCATCTGAGGCAAAGCTTCAAAGGTGTGTTACTTAGAACAACCTTTAATATCACACGACCAGTTACTGCCAACCGCCATGCGCAGATCACAGTTCCATAGGGCCAGGGCATCGCTAATACAGAGCAGACCATAAGATAAGTATATTTTTGCCAAAAATTGTTACATCTACAATACAGCCTCTTACATAGAAAGAAAACAATATTGAGCAGAGGTCTCTTGGAATCATGCTGATGATAATAAGTGCAATTATTCTACCTAATCGTCATCTTCATCACCATCATTATAGCCCATCAAAAGTCCTCTACTGAAAATAAGACTCCCCCAAAGTTTGCAGCAAAGGGGGATATTTGACATAGTACCCACACTTAGCAGGGGGTTGGCAAACGCAACTTTTTATATTTTGAGTTTTTATCAGGACGCTATTTTTTTAAGATTAGGTTGACAAACGAGTACGCATAGTAAGTGCATGCTGTCATCTATAGATATCTACATTTATCCTCGATTAAGAATCAAAATGCTGATTTGTTGTCACCTCTGAGGACTTAGATAGAATGCCTCGTTTTCAGTAGAAAGGGTCTCCGGTTCTCTACACTAAGCATACGAAACACAGTAACATTAAGCTGCTATTTTACGCTGGTATTTTGACAAAGTGCTCCTACCCTGGTCGAGCCGACCCATATGTACTACAATATATACATATACATATTACATAATTTCTTAATATGTTGTTACTCGTCTCCTGTTTCATTTCTATTTCGACACTGATAAGGTGATATGGAGTAGCAGATTATTATTATTAAGACCTCCACTACACGAGAATTTTCCTTCATTAATAAATAAATAGCTAATGTTACTAATTTTTCTTTATCGCCTCTAAACAGTCCACGGCTGGAACGTCATGAACCTAATCGATGGGAGTCCAAATTTACTGTAATCGTCACGCTTGGCCCGACTTTAGCTTGGCGCATTGCCCCCCTATTAAGCAATATCCTAAATTTGTTACTCGACCACCCGTTTTAATTGGAGAGATAGGTCACATAGCCTCAAAAAAATATTACCTAGTCAATTAGGTACCCTTAGATAATGCGCAGTATATTTATATAAAAATATTAAAATAGTACCTCTTCAAGATTTGGCATATCATAAACGATGAGTGCATAGTTGTACAAAAGCTGGGCACCACGTATCCTTGCTAAATTGGGAAACAACTGTCCGAGGCTCTCCAAGCCTCTCACTCTGTACACAACTAGAAAACCTGTAATCTAATACACGGATTTCATTAAAAGTTAGCTAAAGTTACAGCGTATATACGTCCTACAGCTGGGCACACTCCTCCTATATTTTCTGAAGTTGTTAGGCAAAGAAAGTGTCCGCCGCGCAAATGAGTGTTGGCGAACTTCGCATGTCTTAAAAATATTTTTTTCTTATTCATCAGACATGCAGGTTTCCTCACGATGTTTTCCTTCATCGCTGAGCACGTGGTAAATCAGCACTAATAATAATATATCAATATATATACTGTATTATGTAATGTTTATGTAGAAACGTTGTAAGAATATCACATTACATCACGTGGGAGCCGTAAGAGGCGACAGTCGCCTGCCAAATACGGTAGCTGTGGCAAAGATCCCCCCTATGAATCAATCTATGGGGGAGGTCTATGTTCATCACCAGCCTTTAATAGGCTATATTGGTAACTGTATATCAAAGTAATGTAGTCCCAAAAAGATTTTCGCACAAGAATTAATTAATCGAATGTGATAAGTGACTTCCTCCTGATATATCAAAAAATTCTTCATTAACCTAAATGGCTGATAACAAATGACTTGCCGATACTGCAAATAATTAAAAAAAAATGTTTTACATATGTTTTTTAATCATGTACATACCTTTTACAATTTGATAATAATCTATGCTTACAAAGTAACTCGATCTATTCCCTGAACCCAAACCGCTTGAGCTATAATTATGAAATTTGGCCGCAATGTTTAATTATAAAGGTTTGTCAGAAAGAGATTCTTAAAATAAAAACTTGATTGCATGTTTATATTTTTATAAATATCTGGTTAATACTATATTTTTTACAACAACATAATTCCATCCGCCCGTTTCTACTATCGGAAACCCCTTTGATATCTATATTCCACGCATTCGAACCAAACGTTTTGCTTCATCTTGCGTATTGCGTACAGCAAGGGAATGAAATAATTTGTTTGTTAGAGCGTAAGTATGATTAACCGTCTAGGGCTTAATCAAAACTTACAAACAAGTGGCATTGTAGTCAATCACTGGCTTATAATAGGATTTAAAAAAAGAGATAACTTATAAAGAATCAATTTATGACGACGTATTTCAAATATTCTCTATTGATCTTACTAATAATTAATAAAATAGAAATGACAAAGTCTCACTTTGCGAGCTGGTAGTTTTAGGCTATGTATAAGTACAAGTATTCTATGGTTTAAGCTCTATCAATCTACCAACAAAAAATAAGCAGAAACTAATAAAAGTTGCACGAAAATTTGGAGTAAACTGTTAAGTTACCAATTAGTAGATGAAAAAATGATTTTGTAGATCAAATATCAAACTAGTCATAAACTATACGTAATCTACGGTAATTTGTATAAACATAGTGTCAAAATCTAGGTGATAGAACTCCTTCTTTCTGCTAAGGAGTCCAGTGGACATCACGCTCATATCCATTCCTGCCACCTAGTAGCAGTGCTTGCACTGCTGCATTCCGGGCTGACGGATATACAGAGCCGGCAAAACTACAGGTAGTGAGACATTAAATTTTAGACCTAGTAGGTACAAAGTATCTGAAGCTTTGTTTGCTTAAAGCTCGCTGCAGGTACCTATGGATTGCAGTAGCCACTTACCTGCAGGTGGGCAGGAAGTTCATTTATTACTTCGGTCTTATGAAAAAATATGTTACTTAAGACCTTAGCTTAATGATTTATTTTATCTTTGCTTAAAGAATAATTTCGGTATAAAGAATTGTGTTATGCATAATCCAAATATAATTCGACTACCACGTTGGTCTAGTGGTTGTAGTAGTGATCCTCTGACCGCTGATGTGAGTGCGACTGCTGATCCGCTGAATGAGGTCCTGGATTCGAAACCCGGGCGTGCCAAAATATTTATTAATGAGTTTTTCCGTTAAGAAATTCTCAGTAGCTGCCCCGAGTCAGGAAGTTGACGGTGTCTCACACCCATGCCTCGGAAAGCACGTAAAGCTGCTGCCTAAAAGGTGCCTAAAAAGGTCCTGCGCCTAATCTCTCTCCAATCGTATCGGTCTACTGTCCCATTGGATTATGAGAATGAGAGAATAGAGAGTGCACCTGTGCTTGCGCATACACTTGGGCAATATAATACTGTCCTGTGCCGATGGCCGATGGTGTTGAGGCAGGCCGCCGTGACCGAAATTCGGTCTGGAGGACATTATTAATCCAAAGTATTGTGAATACCATAACATTTAAAGTACTTATATGTTAATTACAGTTCTAACAAAAATAGACATAGTACGTAGAGTGGTTTTGATTATTATTTACTCTTTTTAACCTAAATCTTGTCAAGTCTGCGGCGGCATCAATGGCAACGACAGCCACATTTCTGCACTTTATATATTAATATTAAATTCTAAGGAAAAATTAAAATAACCCACCTCTTTGAGTTTTGGAAATGACACATTTGTAAAATGTTCTCGTCTCGTTTTTTCTAACAGCAACACGTGAAGGTTCCCCAACACCACGGTGCAATTTTTTAATCGATTTAAAGCTTCCATTGAGTTGCAGAACATACTTTTGCAGATACCATGGTATTCGAATGATTTCGGAGTGATTCCGTGACACATACATAAATTCAGCGTAACAATTGTTACTAACCTGAAAGGTATTGATTCATTAAATCTTTCTGGTTTAAAGCATTTAGCTATAGGACTGCATGCTACAGGTTTGATTTTGGCGCAGAAAAGTATTTGTATGGCTTACAAATATTTTTTCGGTATGGATATGTCCTACGCCATTATGAAAAAGGCTATTACAATAGAATGTAAATGAATAGCGGGCAAAGTTTTTTAAGATATTAAAATTAATATTGCCATGACCACAAAAACTTTAATAATAATTTACTTGAATTTTCTAGAAAAATGTAATAGTTCTAAAACATTCTCAGCAGTAATCGACACGAATGGCTGACGCATTGGCGATTGGCAATCAAACACACAAGAACACAATTCAAGTGATGATAAGTGGGTTTCCCCTCGATTAAGAATCAAAATGCTGATGTGTTTTCACCCACTAATAAGTGAGATAGCAGAAACGTAGTCAAGAAGGGGAACGGGGGGCCACAAAAAACCAAGTGCCCCCAACCCTCCGCCCTCTGGTACTCTCCCATAATCATACGAAACATTATCCTGCTATTGTACACTTCAGCCGTATCGTAGTACACCTATAGCGTAGCTTTACAGCGTATAATATTTTATTAATTGAAAATGATAGAATTTAGTTGAAGCCCACGACGTAACTCAAAACAGGCATCGCTCGTCGAAAGCTAGATAACGTAACGCGACGCGATGAAGATCTTAATTAACAAATTACAGTTGTTCTTACACGTGGTATACACTATCGCGTACATGAACTAGAACGCACCTGCAATTCCCCTGCTGTCGCAGTTGTTCATGGGCGGCGATAGTCACCTAACATCAGGTGAACCGTATGCTCGTTCGCCATATTTCTATAAAATGGTTATTAAATGTTTTTCATGCAAAATATTTTAGTTATTAAAGGGATTTTGATTTGAGTAAATTACGTATAAGACATATAATATCCAGGGAGCGACAAAAAGTTATTTACAAATTTGCAAATAATTTTCTTGTAAATGAATATGCTTTTGAATCAAAAGAATACACAGTTACACACATATGTTGCAAGTATTTAAACGGGTTGCAGTTGACGTAATTCTTATTTGCTAGATGTGTATTCCCTTCATTCTTAAAAAACCCGCTGAGTTTCTTGCTGGTTCTTCCCAGGACAGAGGTATTTTCCGAACCAATTATATATAAAAAATAAATATTATGTACTAATCTATATTGAATTAAAATCGTTCTATTCTTTTGAGTTTGAAGAAACACACGATTAAGGCGCTGCCAAAAGCTATTAATATATTATATATAGCTGTAAAAAATAGATTTGGCTAAAAATTGTTTCGGGAAAGCCTTTGAATATTTTCAGCGCCTTAAGACTTTTAGAAGGAAATCAACTAACTTTCGTAACGTTATTTATTACTTCGCTGTGTTGTTTAAAGGTAACTGGGCAGGAAATAAATTAGGATTTAGGTGCATATACTTTTGCACCCTTCGAACGCGAAGCGGAGAGGATAGAATTTACTGTCGACTTGTCAAGGTTACGCTACCCGCTCACATTAAATCGGGTTTATTATTTTATACGGCACTAACACGTTACAAAGCAAATAAAGTTGTAAGAGGAAACGGTAATGAACATACCTGACGCTTTTATTAAGTTTTGCAATACGTATTATTTTACAAAAAAGTGCTATTAAAAGATTTTATCGTTACCGTCTGTTAGTTCGTTTAAAAAATCATGTTACCAAAATACTTCAAGAACTACTTGTTTATTAGAATAGGGTGACAAACGAGCACACAGTCCACCTCATACATAGTCAGTAATCTATGGTCCACCTGACGGTAAACGAAATACTGTGAGCTGTATACATTTACATCTACCCTCGATTAAGAATCAAAATGCATTTTTTTATTAACTGGCTTTACGGCTCTGGGTTCTAGCCATTCTGAGACTATCATTTCTTTCAGAATCTTCATTTTATATTCTTTTTCTTCACAATAGGCTGATGTGTCACATTGCGAAGCCGTTGGGAGATTTTGACGACAACTCAACCTAGCGGACAGTTGATGACGACAGCCACTTAAGTTCATAAGGCACAAGCGACCATAATAACTTTAGGTTTATATCGGCATTAAAGCACTTGTTTCGTCGTTTTCTCTAATAGTTCACACGCCCGAACACTTAATTCACAAAATCGTATCACTTTTACGAATCGAAACTCAGTCCCGCCAAAACTCAGTCAAATTGCAGACAAACATGCACACTGTCCACGTGATGGTAAGTTGATGCTGTGGCCCATAGACATCTACATTTTTAACCTCGCTTAAGAATCAAAATGCAGATGCGTTGTCACTGAACGAATAATCGAACGCCGATATTTCGGGTTTAATCAAAATACTCTGTGGCCTAGACATCTTTAAGGTTGAATGAACGTTGTTTTCCTAAAACCTTCTCCTATTTTGTACTATTTTGCTCGATAAATACGGGGTGCAAGGTAGCGTTTTTATATCTACACGCCTTTCTAACATCTATTTACTCTTTTATCCTCTATTTACGTATATATTGCCTATACCTACCCACCTATACATACCTATATATATTGTAGTTGCGGTGTAAGAATATCAACTATTCCATATTATTCCGCGGGTTTAGTAAGTGGCGAGAGAGGGAAATATTATTTAGGAGATGGGCAGAAGCGTCTTCGTAATAACGACTGAAAGTAAAAAACTGCAGTTGCCAACCCGCTCGCCTAAGAATCTATGGTTGAAGCCTACGCTCAGCATTGCACTTTAAAGTTCTATAACGGTAACTTTTACAGGTATTAAATCAGATCATTAAGTAGTTATATAACCAGCGTGGCAGCACGCGTTTCGCATATTTATATATAATTGTTTATTTATTGCGTAGATTCAAAAAATGAAAAACTGATTCTCAATAATGTGTCCGTCGTAAACCAACTAGTTTTAACAATATTTTAAAAGTGCCTACTACCCTTGCGGTTAAATAATGGGATTAAAAATGGTGTAGCTTCTATTCACCTCTCGCTTGCACACTGTTGCTATCTATACTTCCACAACCCGGTAAAGACTGCAGAAAAAATGATTTTCGGTACGTTTTATAACTTTAATCCAACCTGTCATTGGAATCAGTGGTAACAAATCCCCATAAACTACAAAAAATATTCAGTCCGGTTTTGCTAATTTACGACTCATTCTCAGAGTTTTCTTCATAATAGTTTAGTTTAAATCACTCCTGTTAATATAAGTATTTTATTGATTAAAACTACTTTTACGGATTTTACCGCATTTATTTTACTATTATTTTTAATTCCCGACGTTTCGGACGCTTTCCAGCACCCATGGTCACGGGGGACTGAGATGACAGTCACGGGAGATGAGATGACAGTCATCTCTGTCCCCCGTGATCATGGGTGCTGGAAAGCGCCCGAAACATCGGGAATTTAAAATAATAGTAAAATAAACGCGATAAAATCCGTAAAAGTAGTTTTAATCAATGTGTAGTGTTCGCGTAAATATAAGAAATCATAAGTATTTTATACAAAATATTAACAGGAGTGTTTTAAATTAAATTTTATCCAAAAAATCTAGATTATATTAAAGTAGAATTATCGATAAGATAAAATCAATGGTTTTTAATGTTTGTCTTATGTCTAAACAACGCCACATTAATAGATTCCATAGTCCAGTCAAAATAGACACATGACTTAGTCAAAATTCGCATAGAGCTGAAAATTAGCAGAGACGTTAAATACATCATTGTAAATAAAATGTCAAAAATACTGCTATTTTTACCTCTTTTGAAAATTGCTGATTTAGTACCGCAACCAGTTATTGCATGTAAAAATAAAGTATGAACTTGACATTTTGGATATGCAATCAGACTTTGTGATGAATACATTGTTGATTGTACTTGAGCTTTCCCAGGTTTCAAGTTTTAGTTGATATTATGTAAAATATGAATTTTCTAATTATTAAAAACCGCTAAAAAATGGTGAATCGTAAGAGAAAAAGTGGCTAGACCATTTTTGTAGAAAATTGTATGATATAAAACTTTTGTCTGACCTATTTTCACGATAAAACCTACCGTTTTCGAGAAAAATGGAAAAAATTTAATTTTGTACGTTTGACCTTGAATAAAATTTTTAGCAGAAGTAGAATCGAAGGGGTTTTCTGACACTTTATTTCTAATGATGTATTTAACGTTTCTGCCAATTTTAAGCTCCATGCGAATTTTGGCTGAGTTATGACTTTTTGTCTATTTTGACTGGACTACCACCCAGAAGAAGCCAGATTAGATCGCTAGTTGTAAATGTTATTTCAAAAATAATGTACCCACTTGGATATGCAATTATTTTAAAATATTTTCGCATTAATAGAAAATTTCTAATTAAGTGAAAATGATAACGTTATTACCTGATTTTCGCTCTTGATACTGTGCATGTTGACGGTACGTGCTTGATGAGCTGCCATTTCTAATCCCATTCTTTATCCGTAAAATTGTCTGTAGGTATTGTAATAACTGAGTTATATTAAACTCCGAGTGTTTTTGCATGATATTAAGTCATGCCCAAAACATTTTTTTCTTATTTCTATCTCGTCTTTCTGTCTGTATAGGCGTATCTCCAGTTTGGCTATTCTAGATTCTAGTATCCTTATTTTAAAAGAAAATATTTCAAGTGATATATCTATACATACATACCATATAAATAAAATTGAATATATATCTGTTATATTGAAATAACTTCATAACATTTTTGTCTGTTTTTCTGTCTTTCTGTCTGTACAGTCTAATCTGCGGTTTGGCTGAACTAACAGTGATAATACTCCATAAACAGTTCATAAACTATATTTTATAGTTTAAATAGTTTTCTGATATTTGAACTACTTGCCCGCTAGATCTGGAAATTTTTGTTTAATTTCTACGCGGACGAAGTTACAGGTAAAAGCTACCTAGTCATTAAAATTCATTGAGTATTTGAAATTGCCAGCACTAATGCAGCCGAGATTTTATGTATGAACTCAGTAACGTTTTTGTTCCTATTTCATCGTAATAATTGCCACATTAAAATCATCTTCTTACACTGAGCATAAACATGTAACCAATGGGAGCATCCACAACTTATTTGCCACCAGTGTGGCGCCAATTTAAAATTTAGGAATGAAGTGAAATATTTGACAGATTTCATAGAGAGGAAGTTATTTTTGTTAGAAAAATATAAGGGTCAATGTTTATTTATGATAAATCGCTTAGTTATATTTTCTGTTAATTAAATTAGGAGTTATTAAACGAAACTATCGCTTAAAATTTGTAAAAATATAGAAGTTAAAAATGTGCATAAAATTAAAAAGCAAACCACCAAAATTGACACTTTAATTACCAAAAACTAATTACAACTTAAAACACACTAATAATTAATCACACTTAACACTTTAGTTCGCAGTTATATCGCTTCGAAGTATTCGCTTGAATCGTCAATTCATTACGGACTCGGGTCGCCGTCTAAACCGGCCTTTTCCACTGAAACATCTAGAATGTTCGAGCATACACTGGTCCTCGAACTAGACCGGAACTCGACTAGTTGTAGAAATTTCTAGCAGGGAATGTTCTAGGAAGCTTAGTTCTGCTACTCGATAGATGACGCTAGTGACATGTACCATGTATTAATTATGGCGCGCGACAATATAATACTCTAAAAACCGGTATAGTTTTGCTTAAAACTAACTTCTCAATAAAATGAAATAGTGTAACAAAAAATTTCACTCAGCCTCAATCAGCGACATCTGATGAGCGAAAGATTATTGTTCCTCATTGCGGTTTCAAATTCTTTAAGTGTTAAACATGGAAAAGTAAATAGTGAACTGTGTTTGCTGTGCGCTTGCTGTATGCTGATCTGGTGTGGGGGACTCACATATAGAAAAAGAAGAATGTAGGTTAATATTGAAATAAAGTTTAAAAATGCTTAAATACATTACCAGCCTAACGTCTTCTTTGCCATGTCACTTTAAATTTCTTTGCGGCAATTTTCTTTTCGCCAAATTTCTTGTACTTCTTTTGCGCACGCGCAGTCGTTCTTTTCAATAATAAACTTCGAAGTACTTTGAATTTAAATCTTATCCCAAAAGGAGGAAAGCACATTTTAAAAATTACAGTTTGTCATGTACATTGCATTTATTTTACATGGTTTAAATAAATAATAATGAACTGTAAAAGAAAACAGGTTATTTGTAGTCACGTTGAATCTACCAAAATCAAATCTATTAAAACTCAAACTCTGTGTTGTTTAGATTTTTTAAGTAATAGAATGTGACGTGTGATGATGAAATAAGACTAAGGTTGAGAACTCAAACTCTGTGTTGCTTAGATTTTTTTTAAATAATAGAATTTGACGTGTGAGGATCCCTCTATTCATCCCGCGAGTGTCGTAAGAGGCGACTTTATGAAACGCTAGGAAGATCACAGCCACTGATTGATAGCTGGATTTAACATTCATTTTAAAAAAGGAAATATTTAGATGAATGTTGAATGAGGATTACTGGAACTTTTATCTTTATTGTCTTTCGTTGTTAGCAAAAATTGTGAAACACAAAAAAACTTGCGGCTACTTTGGAATTTTAAGTGTTCTTATTAATCTTAACGCTTTATACTAAAATAACCATACATATTTAACCTTAGATATTTTACATGACAAAAGCTTTATTTCATCCAGTCTATCACATAAATAAACTAGAGTTTCGAAAATACTTTAAATATATTTCTTAACCTTTCATATCATGTAAATCATTGTGATAATATAATATGCCAAAATACACCCAGTAATCTTATTACATCATTCGCTGCTAAACAGTCGATCGATACCGTTTCCACGCTTAAATTTACAATATCAGGGATTAAATAATTCCGAACCTGAAAACTCAATTTTATCTACATAATCTCGTTATTCAGTTTAAATCGGATCACAAAAACACACTAATTTGAAATGGCTTAAGAATATCGTTAGAAGCATTGTAAAATTTGCCGCCTTTGTTATATGGTGCTATATGGTGACCAAAAATGAAGTTTTAATTAGAATATAGATCGATAATCCACATGTAATCCAACTTTGATTGCAGATGAGCCCGGTTTTATTGAAATCAAAAACAGCAAGCGAATAAGAATATCTATGCATAATTTTAAGAGTACATAAATTAAATGTAGTTATTAAGAAAATCTAAAAATTACGCACCAGCGAACAAACTAGAAAATGTAAAAACGAACAGTAATTTTAGACACAAAATTGCTTTTTACAATGAGATCCTGGAAATAAAACACAATATCTATAGCTTAATTAAATATCTATCTATAATGTTGGGAGTACATAAATGAAATTTAGATATTAAAACAAGTGAAAAATACGTACCAGTAAACGAAATAGGAATTGCAAAAACGAATAGTAATTTTAGACACGAATTATTTTATACAATAAGATCCTGGAAATAAAACACAACTGACTTAATTTCATTTACTTATGACTAATGTGTAACAAGGAAAAAGTATAGAAACTAATTATATATAACACTTTATGTCAAAGGCGGCTCGGTCGTATTAGAGCTTCCGCTACAACTGGCTACAGATATAGTTAGTGCAAATTATTTAATTACCTTTTTTACTTCGACGGACTCCTAATTTATGATTATAAGATCGACAAAGGTCAAGTTTATACAGGATGGTCTAAAAAAGGGTAGCAACAGCATCTCAACTATAGGTACATTTCTGTCACTTCTTTGTCCCTATGCGTGTTAGCGGATTTTATGTACATCTACTCGACATATCAATGTATTAACGGTCGACATCAGTTTTATTCCTTCTTTCTATCGAGAATTTTATTTTTATCCATCAATAAAAAACGATTGTATAAAAACTAATCAATTTTATTCAAAATGTATTTTACTGAAGCTAGTGAGCGATGCTAAAATAAGCAATTATTTGTAATCGAATACCTATCCGATTTTTATAACTGATTCCATTTTTATGTTTTGGCAACAGCGTTAACGGTAGTATTCTAGAAGAACTCGGACGTGCTCTGCAAATGTCTCCTCGCTATTTTAAAGTAAGTGAATAAATATATCTCAACGTTGAGATCTGATGAAAACTCGATTTTCAAAATCGGGTTGAAACCAATAACTTCCCTATTTTTTAAAACTCTCAATTTTACTAGCGGGATTTAAAAAAATTATAGTTATGCCCTCTAAACGTCCACTGATGGATGGAAACAAACCTCTTTTTATTTCTGATAGAGTTATGGAGCAATTAACTCTGCACTGCTCCAATATATGTTGGAGGACTTTACATATTATACTTAAAATACTTTAAAACTCAGACATCCTTCACCGCCGAGCAAGTGGTAAATTATTTATTTATTTAACTTCATATACACATTAAATGTATATAGGCGTAGATAATGCCTGAGGCATTATCTACCAGTCTATCTTACTATTACAATTGAACTTTGCAATATTATTGATGCCGTCGGAGATCAAGCCCGAGTTGTCCCAGTACTGTGCAATTTACTGCAAGCCCAAAACTATCACGGCTCAACTCTTATATTATATATTGAATATGTTAATATATATATATATATATATATATATATATATATATATATATATATATATATATATATATATATATATATATATATATATATATATATATGTATACATATATACTAACAATATCTCACCTTTAAATAACTAAAATATAATAAGTAATAAATGTAATAAGATTATTGAGTTCTTATACAAATTGTTTGTTTTATAAGTCGTATTTTTTATTCTTATATACTTACTTCGCAATTTAGTTTTCTTTCGCCATGAAAAAGAAATATTTTCATCTAGGATCATATTACAGCTTGTAAAGCATAGCAGGTGAGTATTCTTGAAAAATATCTCCCTGTTATTTTAATCTTCGCTCCGTAAAGTGTCTCGGTTGTAATAAAACAGCCTGTATAACGGCAAGACCTCCCGGTCAAGTGGTTTTAACGAGCAATATTGCATTTTGTACCGTGCCCCGATGTACAACGGAGAGTCGGGTGCATGTTACTTGTAGGTTGTCAGCAACTTCGATAAATTTCGGTTCATGAATACATATTAAAAACTTTTCAACGTACATAAACTTTTACTGTGAACTATGTTTTAAGTCTTCATAAAAGAACACTACGATATTTTATAAAAATGTTTGCTCCTTTTTAAGATTAAAGTTACGACCCAACCTAAAGAACATATGTAGAATATTATTTATGTCATTATATTCCTAAAACATTTTATTAAACTAGTGCAATTTTACAAATTAAAATGATGGATTCCGTCCTTTTATTATTTATCACCGTACTTCATTGAAATTTAACGAATGGAACCAAATCAAGAGTGTAAAAAACTGCAAAGTGCTTCCAGGTGAAGACTTAGTATCCCAGCACCGAATTCTGCTGGCTGACATCTGCTTAACTGTTCGCCTCAACAAACATAAGGATCGTCCCCCACCCAAAATAAAGTGGCATTTGTTGCATAAGGAGGAGTATGCAAGTGAATTTAGAGAGCTAGTTGTAAACAAGATGATAGAGATGGGTGATATGGAAGGAATGAGTGTGAATGAGTGCTGGAAGGAAATGGCTGATTGTATCCGAAGTGTGGCAAGGAAGGTGTTAGGAGAAACAAAAGGGAAGCGTATGATAGATAAGGATGGGTGGTGGTGGAGTGAAAGTATTAGAGAAGTTTTGAGAGAAAAGAAAAATGCCTTTAAAGAATGGCAGAGCGTAGAAGACCAGAATGAATCCATAAAAGAAAGTAAGAGAGAGGCGTATAAAGAATGTAAGAAGAGAGCGAAGAAGGAAGTTGCTATTTGTAGGGCAGAGGCGCAAGATAAATTATATCGGTCCCTTGAAAGCCCCGAAGGTCAAAAACGACTTTTTCAAATTGCAAGAGCGAGAGAAAGGAATGGAAGAGATGTTTCACATGTAAAATGTATAAAAGATGATTCTGGAAAAATTTTGACTGACGATGAAAGTATAAAGAAGCGATGGAAGGAGTATTTTGAGAAATTGATGAATGAGGAGAATGAATGGAATGGTATGCTTGAAAACCCACCAGTGAATATGGGCTTAGTGAGAGAAATTAGTGTGGAAGAAGTAAAAATGGCTGTTAGGAATATGAAGAATGGGAAGGCAGTCGGCCCAGATGGAATACCAGTAGAAGTGTGGAAGTTGCTGAGTGCGGATGGATGGAAGTGGTTGAGTTTATTTTTCGGTAAATTGTTGCAGGAAGAACAAATACCTGAGGAATGGTGCAGTAGTACACTGGTCCCCATTTTTAAAAACAAAGGAGACGTTCAAAACTGCAGCAGTTACCGGGGAATAAAACTCATGTCACATACTATGAAAGTCTGGGAAAGAATAATAGAGAGAAGAATGAGAGAAGAGTGTGAGATAACACAAAACCAGTTCGGATTCATGCCCGGTCGAGGTACGACAGATGCCATTTTCGCATTACGCCAATTGTGCGAAAAGTACAAGCGCGTGCATAAAAATCTGCACATGGTTTTTGTCGACCTTGAAAAGGCGTACGATCGGGTTCCCCGTGAGGTTTTGTGGTGGGCGTTAAAGATGAAAGGTATGCCTGGGAAGTATGTGAGGTTAGTCCGTGCTATGTACAGAGCATCCCGTACATGTGTACGATCTGCCGCGGGAACTACGGGCAGTATCGATGTGGCGGTAGGGCTGCACCAAGGGTCGGCATTGAGCCCTTACCTCTTCCTACTGATTATGGACGCTTTGACGTCGGACCTGCAGGATGAGGCACCCTGGTGCATGCTCTTTGCCGATGACATCGTGCTTGTCGGGGAAGAAGGCATCGAGGTACAGAGCAGACTGACGGGGTGGCAACAGAGGCTGGAAAGTGTTGGCTTGAAGATCAGCAGATCCAAAACCGAATATCTGTGCTGTGATTTCGGCGGTCTTTCCAGTCCTGTACCCATGTCGTTGGATGGCGCTATACTGCCTACCTGCTCAGATTTCAAGTACCTCGGTTCCCTCATTCAAGGCGACGGCGGAATAGATAGAGCTGTGCAGCATAGGATTAACGCAGGGTGGATGAAATGGCGACAGGTCACAGCCACAACGTGCGATCCCCGAATGCCAATAAGGCTGAAGGGGAAAATTTACAAATCGATCATCCGACCTGTCGTCATGTATGGAAGTGAATGCTGGGCCGTCAAGAAGAAGGATGAAAATAGACTGCATGCGAATGAAATGAGAATGTTACGATGGATGTGTGGTGTGACAAGGATGGATAAGATAAGGAATGAGTATATAAGAGGAAGCCTGAAAGTAGCGCCAGTGGTAGAAAAGGTGAGAGGAAGCAGATTGGCATGGTTTGGGCATGTGATGCGGAGGAATGAAAGTCATGTCACAAAACGAGTGTTGAATATGAATGTGGAGGGACACACGGGCAGAGGAAGGCCGAATAAAAGATGGATCGATTGTGTGAAGAGTGATATGAGAATGAAAGGAGTAAGTATGGAAATGACGGCTGATAGAGAGGAATGGAACAAGAAGGTTTACTGCGCCGACCCCAGATAATGGGAAATGGTTTAGAGAATGATGATGACTTCATTGAAATTTAACATTGATCTTATACGTACATATTAATAAAAATCCATCAACCAATTTCTATGCAATGTATATATATACTATGAAAGTCAACAAAAATCTTATGACCTTCTGGAGAATAATTTTTTCAAGGTATATTGTTGTATTGTGTATTTGTATAACTTAGATTTTAGTAACAAGCAAATTCTTATTAAAAAAATGAAAAAAATTTTACATGTTGTAAAACGTTGAACATACAGTGAAAGAAAATATGGTTACTAATTAGCTATCTAGACCTGAGTGACTACAAACATATAAAATTACCAGTTTCTATTGATTTGTGTCAACGCATTCAAACCTAACGGTTTGCTAGGTAGTCCTTGCGTTCGTTATGCGTACAGCACGGGAGTACAATAATTTGCCAGAATTTTTCTTCCCATACGATTACAATGTGGGTGCCTTCAAGGCAAGAATAAATTACCTTTTATAAACAAAGTCTGTGCGCTTTACCATCTGGTCTTGTACTGTTATCGTGCTGTTACTGTTTTTTATAATAAATAAATAAAAATAAAAAATAATTTACTTTTTACTACAATGCACTTATTTATATGCGGAGCAAACTGTCACAGATGTTAACTACAAAGACGCTCGACGAACTCACTTAATGAATAGAAGGAGTTGCTTAGCCGTGAGCAGTTTCACTTCTTCTGGGCGGATTACATAGTTTCCCAGATGAGTGTTACATTTGCGTATTAAGGGTCCGCAATCAGTTAGGATGTGTAGAGGCGTTTCTTTCGTTATGGAACAGAACCGACACATCCTTGAGTTGCTTAGTCCAAGGATGGACATGTGCTTTTTAAGACATCAGTGTACAGTTAGGGCTCTTGTCAGAATGCGCAATTTATTTTTACTTAATCCCAGGAATTCTGAAGCGAATTTACGATCAAAAGCCCGGATTAAGATTTTAGAATGCTTTAAGCCTGGTTTGTCAGACCAGGTCTTAAGTGATTTATTGTGATAAAGAGTTTCAAGGGTCAATCGGGCTAGGCTTCTTGGGATTCCAAAAAATGTCTCAGGTCCAAATTGTGTGCACTTTGAGCCCTCCCGTGCAAGTTTGTCGGCAAATTTGTTGCCTACAATACCCTCGTGACCCGGAACCCATCTTAAAACGACGCTGTTGTTACATCCCAGGGCGTTTAAACGGTTCATGCAGTCTCCAACTAGCTTCGAGTTCACTAAGTTTGACCTCAGCGCTAGCAGTGCTGCCTGACTATCAGAGTTTATGTAAATTATATGGTTGACGTAGTGTTTTTGCAGATTGATTTCCGCACAACGAAGTATGGCGAAAATTTTAGACCCATCAGTATACCATATGACGCTACCGACCTTACAGACAACCTGGCCATTCAGCCAGTCTTCTTTGAAGGGTAATTTCACTATATACTTTTATCAAAAGTGTGTAGTGGACGCATGATATCTGAGATCATGCATAAGATCGGTGATTTCTTAATTGAGTCGAGCATGGATCTCAATCTGTAGGAGAGCAGGCTCAGACCGCCCTGGGCGTTAATCCTATACAAACTAGCCCTCGCCTCCTTGTCTTGATAGAGATCAAGGAGTGTTAGGCATAGAAGTGCATTAAGAGCCGCTCCAGGCGATGATCGCATAGCTCCAGTTGCCATTAAGCAGGCAGTCCTTTGTAGACTATTTAGTCTGTCCGCAGTCGTCTTTTGGTTGGCTTTGTTACACCAGACAATAGAGGCGTAGGTAAGAATCGGCCTCATTATGCTGCTGTACAGACATAGGACCATACTAGGACGCAAGCCCTATTTGTTCCCGACCAAACGACTGCACGTACCTAAAGCAATTTTTGCCTTATGGCATACATTGCTAAGGTGAGAGTTCCACGTTAGTTTTTGGTCGATTGTTACGCCCAAGTACTTAATTTCCGTGAAAAATAGTACTTCTTTACCGTTAAGTTTTGGTTGGACTAACTTGTTCAACCGTCTCTTTTTGGTAAAGGGTATTATAACAGTTTTATCAGCATTAACTGATAAACTGTTATCCCTACACCAGTTATTTATTGTGTTTATGGCTCTTTGTATTATGGACGATAAAGTGCTTTGGCAAAAGCCCCTCGCAATGATCACAAGGTCATCAGCATAACCCGGTGTGTCAATGCGTAGGTCTGCCATTTTGTACAATAGTTGGTGAACCGCAAGAGTCCAAAGAGGGGGTGACAAAACACCTCCTTGTGGGCAGCCTCTTGTAGTTGCAAACTCAATCGAAGTTTAAAACAGCGCTATTTTTGCCTTTCTGTTTGAGAGCATCGACTTCACCCATCTGATGATTGTTACCCATCAGCAGTGATGTGTGGCTACTGTCGAAGGTGGCCTCAATATCTAGAAAGGCACAAAGAGCTATTTCTTTATCCTCCAGTGCTTTTTCGACCCTCTCAATAACACTGATCAGGGCTGTTTCCGTAGATTTGCCTCTGCGGTAAGCAGGTTGTAATGTGTGTGCCTCGTAGCTAGAGCTACATCCCTTATATGTCTATCTATAACCTTTTCCAATATCTTAACGAGAAAGGAAGATAGGGTTATAGGTCGAAAGGACTTTGGTAAAGCGTTGTCCTTTCTACCAGCCTTAGGTATAAATAGAACTTTGACAATTGTCCATCGTTCTGAAATATATCCCCAGGCAAAACTTGCTCTGAAGATTTTCACCAGATAGGGAAGAAGGATGTCAATACCCATCTGCAGTTGGATGGGAACTATTCCATCCTCCCCGCTTATTTTAAATGGTTTAAAGGAGTCAACAGCCAATTGCACCAGGTTTGGCCTTATTATCTTTGCAGACCTACACCAGTCCTCATTACAAGGCCTTCGTAGGGCTCTGAAAGAATTTAAGGCTGAGGTCTTGATTGACCCTGGGAAATAGGTTGACGCTAGTAACTCCAATGTTTCTGTTTCACTATTAGTGAAGTTACAATCAGGCTTTTTAAGAAGTCCGGTATGGTTAGGTTTCGCTTTCGAAAGCATTTTGTGTAGCATTGCACTGCGAGGCAAAGACTCAACTTCCTCGCATAGCTTCCTCCACAATGCTCTCTTGGCTTTCCTAATTTCTTTATTATATTCAGTTAGGGCTGCACGTTTTCCCTAAGTTTTTTTTTTTATAGAAGAGGGGGCAAACGAGCATGCGGCTCACCTGATGTTAAGTGACTACCGCCGCCCATGTTCAACCGCAACACCAGGGGAATTGCAGGTGCGTTGCCGGCCCTTTAGAAAGGAGTACGCTCTTTTCTTGAAGGTCCCCAGGTCGTATCGGTCCGGAAAAATCGCTGGTAGTAAACTATTCCACAGAGAGGTTGTACGCGGAAGGAAACTCCTCTTGAAACGTACAGTGGTGGACAGCCAAGCATCCAGATGGTGTGGATGGTATCGGGACGTTTGCCGCGTAGTGCGTTCACGAAATTTGGCGGCTGGGATTAATCCGAACAATTCCTCAGAGCACTCTCCATGGTATATGCGAAAGAAAATGCAAAGAGATGCAACATCTCTTTGCAGTGCCAGTGTATAGAGCCGATCGGAAAGCACTCGGTCGTCGACGATTCGAGCCGCTCTGTGCTGGATGCGGTCAAGTGGAAGGAGCTGGTACTGGGGAGCCCCAGCCCAGAGATGGGAAAAGTATTCCATGTGCGGCCGAACCTGCGCCTTGTAAAGTTGCAGGCGGTGTGCTGGCATGAAATACTGTCCCGCTGTGCTGAGTACGCCAAGCTTTTTAGAGACCAATTTGGCCTTCTCTACCAAGTGACCACGAAACTGCACGTCGCTCGATATGTCAACGCTGAGAATTCCGATACTGGCTGAGGCAACAAGGGGAGTGCCTTGAAACTGAGGAGATACGACAAAGGGGTTCTTTTTAGCGGTTAACGCGCAAACTTGTGTTTTCTGGGGATTAAAATGGACTAGATTTAGTCGCCCCCAATCCGAGACTCTGTTCAGCAAAGTCTCGAGATGGTAGTGGACGGCATTTAGGTTAGAGTGAAGTCCCCTGATATTGCAGAAATTCACGGACAGCGTGGCAGGGGTCGCTCCGGTCCTCTTGTTGCTCCGTTTGCCCCGAGCAGTTGTAGTCTTGAGCGGAATTTTGCCGTTCTCCCCCCCCCCCCAGAATACGCGAAGCAGCCTGAGCTCCCACGCTCAGAAGTGGACAAACGTGGTCGTGGATGCTCAGCGAGGGATTCTCCAGGGGTGCTGGTACCCTCCTGGGGTAGTCTATCATCATTTAATTCCGTTACCATGTTGATGGGGAGGGGGGGATTTGGGCCTCCGGCCACCTGCACTCACCAGACGAAACGCGGAAATAGAGCTTCCACTTCACGCCGGTAATCTGTGAGGTCGTGGTACCACCCCGGTGAGCCGGCCCATACGTGCAACAGCAAAGCTGCCGCGTGGCTCTACCACTGTCAAAAGTTCTTTTAACTTAGTATTCCACCAAGGAACTTTTCGTGTTGAGGTCTGGTTTTAACGGGACAACTGTCCTCGAAGACTTCACGAATACCTACGGTTACTGTCTCCGTCGCTAATTCCAGACTTTCAATCGTTTTGATGCTTTTAGGAAACGTTTCCAAATTCCTCCCTAGATTATCTATATAGATATCCCAGGAGGTCGCTTTTGGATGCCTAAAAGTAGCGGTGTCATACGTTGGTGGTACTTCAATCACAGACTTAATGTGTTTGTGATCAGATATCGAGTTTTCACTACTAACATGCCAGTCATTTATCCGCCTCGATATGTTATTAGTAGCGAAGGTTATGTCTAACACTTCTTGCCTAGCTCGCGTAACAAAGGTTGGTGTACACCCTAAGTTTAGGCTTACCAGGCGGTTAGAGATGAGAAAATCATGGAGTATCTCACCTCTTTCGTTGATTTTGTGCTTCCCCAGGCTGTGTGGTGAGCATTAGCATCGCAACCCACCACAAGTTCGGCGTTGTGTTTTCTGGCGAACTCCGCCACTCGCTCTAACTCGATGGTAGGATCTGAGTTCTCTCCGGGAAGACAGGCTGAGCAAATGATTACTCTGGCCTCTGTGCAACCCTTGAGATTTATGAAGGCTGTAACCAGGTCATCATTGCAGTAATCTGGAACAGGTAAAATTTCAATATTTTTATTGTAAATTATACAAGCTCTGGGTGTACTGCCTTTAGTATTGACAAGAATCTTACCGGCAGCCGACAATCCCAGAACTTGACCGTTGGCCACCCAAGGCTCTCGTATGAGGTCAATATTGTCCTCTGCAAAGCAAACCTCCACCACGGCAGAAGCAGCTGCTGCATGGTGAAGATTTGCCTGGAGAACCCTCGTCTTACCCTTTGGGTTAGCCATTTATGGGCGTGGGGACAGGGGTCGTTTCCGCCAGTTGAGGACGAAGACGTCCTTGACTGGCACTCTTGACCCCCGCCTTACCTTTCGTTGTACCGCTCCTACCTCCCCTCCCCACACTCCTGGACGACACCAGCGGAGGCCGTCGGACCAAGGCGATATCAGCGCCTTGGGTCTTCGTCACTCTCACTGATGGCGTTCCAGTCTCAACTCGAGAGGTGGAGGGCTGGGGGATCGGAGTTGGGGCGGTTCAGGCTCCATTGCCACGTCAGAGCTTCCCCTGACTTTAAAGTCATCATTTTAAAGCCAAGGTAGACTCTCCCGCCTGCCTTCCGAAGAGCCCCCGCCGATGGGTCGTCCAGAGAAAAGGTTACCAGGAACCCATTCTCCTCGTCCCTACGATGGACGATTCTTCAGAGTTCGGTATGGAGCCCTTCGTTTTGCGCCCTCAATAGCACAGCCGCCTCCTCTGGAAAGTCAGCTTCGCTGCGGGGCAAATACGTAATGCCCAGCTGAGGCTTAGGCAATTCGCCTTCGGGTATTACCGAGAGCTCTGCCTCCGGCCAGGGTTTCATTTTTCCGATCTCACCCACAATCCAGTCCTGGCTTGCTTTATTCAGACACATTACCAGAATCCAAACTGGGTTGTGAGTGAGACCCGAAAATTTTGGTCCCATTCCCGGCTGCACCCCACAGGCTGTCTTAGCAATGGCCCGTGTTAGTGCCCGGTAGACCAGCCGCATCTGGTCCACACTCATGGGATTCGAATTGCGAATTCCCACACGCGCGAAGCCAGTTACGGCACTGAAGCTGAGCTTCTTCTCCCCCGTTGCCAGCTTCACAGACTTTCTGGGCTGGTCTTTGGGGGACTCTTCCTCAGACCGACTGCGTTTTTTCGCCTTCGGAACTGGGGGAGGTTTGGGCAGAGGAATTTTGTCCCAGGGCTTATGGCAGAGAGAGAGGGCCCCTTCGGCTCCTATCTCAGCTGCTATCAGCCGTCAGTACCTCTTCCTTGCTGCCCACTAAGCTTATAAGGCCTAGCGAACTTTTTCTTTTCCCCTCCCTGGTTCGTTTCCGATTGTGATTCGGCTGCAGACGTTCCCTCCACTTCACGGCTCGTCCCAAGTTGGGGCGTAGTGTTGCAGAATATTGGTACAGGCTAAAAGAGCCTCTCCCAAACCTACAGATAGTTCCAGTAGAGGAGATTTTTCGGTAATCTTTTCAAAATGTCGATTTTTGTCAATTTTGGTCCCACAATTAGCTAGGAAAATATTCGGTCACCCCCGGCAGAGCCCCGCATGCCGAGGGAAAGGCTAAAATACTACCCGAATTGCCCTGGCCTCAGTTAGGTACCGTTTGCGACTGGACTCCCTCCAGCTGCGCATCCATCGGCACGGTACGCTTGACACCTTGGATTGGGCTAGGATGGGAAATAGGGGGTTGGATAAAAGATAAGAGGATCGTCTGAGTGTTTCAGTTCTGTCTGTTTCCTATTGAACCAGACCAAATAACAGGCGGCAACCACGTGAAGGAAGAACTCCTCAGACTTGCCCTGGGGATCAACACGACCTGCGCTCTCCCCCAGAGCCATTCGCCAAACTGCTCGCCGGACAGGAGAGCAGAATAGGTGTTAATCTAGTCCTGCTGATAATATCAAAAAGTTAGGAGTAGACTAACCCCCGCCCAAGTAGACTTATCCGCTTTATCGAAAGAAGTACGGAAACTTCACGAGCAACACATCCGGCAATCGCTTGAAACTTTACAAAGCGCAAGTTCGACCTCACATGGAATACTGTTCTCATCTCTGGGCTGGGGCACCCCAGTGCCAGCTTCTTCCACTTGACCGCATCCAATGCAGAGCGATTCGAATCGTCGACGACCGAGTTCTTTCTGATCGGCTCAATTCACTGGCGCTGCGTAGGGATGTGACATTTCTTTGCGTTTTTTTTCGTTCTCGTACAACTTTTGTGTGGAATTGTTTACCACCGGTGACTTTTCCGGACCGACTCGACTTAGGGACCTTCAAGAAAAGAGCTTACTTCTTTCTAAAAGGCCGGCAACGCATCTGAAATTCCCCTGGTGTTGCGGTTGTTCATGGGCGGCGATAGTCACTTACCATCAAGTGAGCCGCATGCTCGTTTACCCCCTCTTCTATAAAAAAGAACTTCCGATTCCCTCTAGATATTGCATATTAATGATTATATAATTGTGTTTGATATGAATATTGGGCTTTATCTCCATCAGAATTACAATTTAATATTTAACCTATTAATGTTTTATATAAAATGTGTAGGTGATTTAGTTACGCAATGTACGGCTGATACTGTGTAAAATTTATACTATCCTTTGCCGTTACAATATAAAGCCTTTGCAGTTTTGGAAGTGATTGTGCAATATTTGTACGTAGTTTTGTATTGCGTAGCATAATTTATGTTCACCAATTTGTAAAGCTTTGCCGCTACGTGTCCTTATATCACTGCAGCTGACTACCAGCTATGTAGTATTATTAATATTCCGTGAACTTCAACATTTTTACTTTGCCGATGAAATTGTAAGGTTGCAAGAAGGCAAGGTTTTTAGTCGCACTTTTCAACATCTAAAACCATTTCTACAGAATGGGATTATTAGAGTGGGTGGTCGTTTATCTAAACCGCAATTGCTTTACCACATAAAGATCATATTTTGAATTTGTTTGAATCACCATAAATTGAATTGTCACGCTGGCCCTGAATTGTTGATGTTTATTTTGCGTCAGAACTACTTGATTCTTTCTGCTCGCAACTTAATTTGCAATCGGTGTATAGATGTATCATTTGTTTTCGAGTTCGTCTTAGGCCGTGATTCCCGGAAATAGCGAACCATAGGTACTATCGTGTAACACAATCCGCAAAGCCCTTTATGCACACTGGTTCAGATTTTGCAGGGCCGTTTAAGGTTACACTTGCTCGTGGACGTGGTGTAAGATCCACAAAGGCGCATGTTTGTATTTTCGTATGTTTGTCTACTCGCGCTGTGCACATAGAGCTCGCCGGTGATATGAGCAAGGCTAGCTTCATGACTACATTTAAAAGATTTTGTCTCGCTGCGGCCCTACTGGTAGAGTGTTCTCAGATGACGGTACAAACTACGTAGGAGCAAAACGTATTTTATCAGAGTTACACGGGTTTACACTTCTATCTTAATATATATAAATTACGTATTACGTTGTTTGTCCGCGATGGACTCCTAAATTACTTAACCGATAGGCATGAGTCGGATATATCAAAACGAATCTAAAATCCGATTTCAAACACAAATCGATTCGTATAGATTGCTCAAACTAGGAAATCCGATTTCAAAAATCGACCTAACTAGCTAAACTCTTACGATCTTTACAACCAAACCAATCTAAATCGAAAACAAATACGACAATATCCAAACTTAAACGCAAACTGTTGCGTAGAAATCCAAATCCGTTTTTTCAGTGGCTCTCTCGATGACGTGAAGTTTGCGATTCGGATTTCGGTTTGTCGGCTTTGGAATATCGAAATCTATTACACATTGAGATATGGGATCAATATTATCCTTACTGCTTAGTACGTAAAGCCTATATTGGCTTTGCGAGATTATGCGTTGATGAATTTTTGGTTCAGTGTGCGATCAATATCTGTCTTATTGTTAAGTCGTTTAAGGCTATATTTGCGAGATTGTGTGATTGAGTGTTTGCTTACTTAAAATAATTTTTTGTTTTTATGTTGTTATGTTTTAGACTTTAGATGTAAATTTAATCCTGGTGACAACCGACAACTGCTCCCATGCCGGTCAGTCGTAACAGTGTATTGTATTATATTATTTACTGATATTTTTTGCCTTAATACCTTTTTGTTTAGTAAATATATGAAAAAAGTTTATAAAAATATTTAAAAATTAGAAGTGAATTGTGTGTGAGTGTATGTTTTAAGTGAGTAAGTTATATAACATTTAAATATTTTTAATTTTGACTATTAAGTTTTTTTTTGTTTAGACTTTTTAATTGATTAGACGAGAACTGTATTGATTTTCAAGATTTCGCGTAAACCCAGTGAGGTATGGACTCATTTTGACAAAAAAAAGAAAACGCTCTTAGAGTTGCAGTGTGTAAATATTGCAGTCAAAACATATCGTATATATCAACAACGGGTAAATTAGGAGCTCATTTAAAACGATCTCACGCTTCAATTTATGTAGCGTAGTTAGATTTGCGTTTGTGGTTTTGTTAACTTATAAAACGAAATCTAAGTACGCAAACGAATTGGCGTGGCTAAGCGATACTGAAATCGGATTTTTAAAAACGGATTTTGAAATCGATTTTGAAATCTGAAATCGGATAATTTTTTGAGAATTTAAGGATTTTTAATTGGACATGACAAAGGGTCGTCGAAAAGAACAACGTCTGTCTGGCAAGCTATTATATTATAATTCGGAGCTTGCGCATGTTTTAGCTGAAAACCACATCGAATGATCACTAAACGTAGATATTAGAGAACTTATGGGCCAGAGGGACAAAGCTAAGCAAAGGTTTAAACGTCTCCCATCTGAAAATAACTTAAATCGTTTTAAATTTTTTCGCAACCGCTGCAGTCGTTTATGTCGGTATGCTAAAAGACACTACTTTACAACTCTCTCCATAATAAAAATTCTACTGAGATGTGGAAGTTCCTTCGTTCTGTTGGTGTGGGCAGGTCTCCGATCCTAGAATACAATGACGTTAAAGTAAAGGATCTAAGCAATCACTTTGCTACTCCTCCTATGACTTTAGATCCTTACATCAAATCCAACACACTACTTGCATTGGCGGGTATACTGAAACCGCACGTTTGCCCTTTTCATCTTTCCCTTGTAACGGAGGAAGATGTCAAAAAATCCATCCTAGCCATCTCTTCAAATGCTGTTGGTATTGATGGTCTCTGCAATTCTTACTTACATATTTAATTTTTCTATATCGTCATCATCTTTTCCTTCAGTTTGGAAACAAGCATATATAATTCCTCTGCCTAAGGTTTTTAATCCTTCTTCTTTGTCCCACTTTCGTCCCATATCTATTTTACCCCTTCTTTCTAAAGTTCTGGAACACATCATCCATAGTCAACTCTCTCTCTCTTCTTATCGTCTAACTCCTTGCTCTCCACTAATCAGTCGGGCTTTCGTCGAGGACACAGCACTGTCACTGCTTTACTTAAAGTAACCGATGATATCCGTTGGGCCATGGACAATAAATCTCTTACACTTTTAGTTTTGCTTGAATTTAGTAGTGCTTTTACCTCAGTAGACTTTGATATTCTTCTCCGGATCCTGGAATCTATAAACATTTCCCCATCTGCCATCGCATGGTTTGATTCATATCTTCGTGGTCGATCACATTGTGTCCGTGTTAATGACACTCTTTCCGATTGGTCTGCTATCACTACGGGTGTACCTCAGGGTGGCGTTCTTTTCCCCCTTTTATTTTCCATATTTATTACTATTACGAGTGATATTACATCTAATTACCATCTCTACGCGGATGACTTACAGCTTTATCGACATTTTCCGGTGAGTGATACAAATAATGCAATTGCAGCCGTAAATGCAGATCTGAGCCGCATCTGTGAATGGTCTGCATCCTTCGGACTATTAGTTAATCCCACGAAATCACAGGCCATCATAATAGGCAGTAGGCATTTGCGTAACAGATTAGAATTTACATCACTACCTTTTGTTTGTTTTAATGGCGTTCCTATACCCTTTGCCAATACTGTCAAAAACTTAGGCGTCATATTTGATCACCATTTAACATGGACCACGCATATCGCTGAGGTTAGTCGCAAGGTGTACTTTACTTTGCATTCGCTTAAATGTCTAAAAAATTTCTTACCCCTTAAAGCTAAAATATCACTCGTGCTTACTCTTATCCTACCTCTCCTTGATTATGCGGATGCCTGTTATTTGGATGCTACAGAGGAGCTTCTTAATAAACTTGAGCGCTTTTTAAATTAGTGTATCCGTTTTATATTTGGGCTCAAAAAATTTGACCGTATATCTCAGTTTCGTAAGCAACTCAAGTGGCTCCCAATTCGACTTCGAAGGAACAGTCGATTGTTATGTCTCCTCTATAACAATTTGCACAATCCAAAGTATAAGAAAGTATAAGAAATTCCGAAACTTTGTTAGTATTCAAGAAACGTCTTAGAGATAACTAATTTGCTATGTTATGTAGGAGTTCTTCCAAAACTCTGTGAATTTTAATTTAGGAAAAATTCTTTTACGTAAAAATGTTGGTATTGTGATTCCGAAGGAGCCTGCTGTCTTTATTTTCGATGCAAAATATTATTTATTAACATAATTCGTTTTATTAAAAACACCTAATAATAATATCGTATATTGCCAGATAAAAGTTTGCCGTAATAAATTACCAGGCGCTTCGACGTGTGACGTAAGGTAACAACAGTCGATGTGTCTGTAGTGAAAATCGTTAATTTAGTGTTTTATACGCGTTTAAGTGACTATAAATGTAAATATGGGTAGGAAAAAAAATAAATGTTACCTAAGTGGTAAAACAAAGAGAGTTTACCGCATCTCTAGTGGCGCAATTGGTTAGCGCACGGTACTGAATGTTGTATTTTGAGGTTAATACTTATATTTTTGTAAGGTAATTTTTTGTTTGAGGCTGCCTAATAGGTTGCATTTTTACTCATTTACATTAGCCAAACTGATCATTTATACTTTTCTAGTTTCAAGTGAGAAACACTAAAAATGTAAATATCAAGACCCAGTCGGAAAAGAATGTACAGAATAGTGCAAGCACAGATACCGCAAATAATGTCATAGTCAATGTGTTGTCCGAAAGCATGGGGTAAGTACTTAATTAAGAAAAACCGAAATACTTCGGATGAGAGGTGATTAACCAGTCGGAGTAGTCTTGTGAGAATTTACATACACAGTACCTATCCCCACTATGGGGCAATCACCGACTTTTTAGTTTTTTTTTTTCTTTATTATTTATGCAATTTGCATTACGACATTTTCAGTTACATGAGGTTCTTTACGTACGATGCACCAATTAAGAAAAAAAAACCGTTATCAATTCAATAACTTTTCGAACAATATTTTATAACGAATAAAGTACAAAATTTATAATCTATAGGAACTAATATTATAAATAAGAAAGATTTATTTAAGAAGTAAGCAATGCTCTCTGTGTTGTTCATTACTCTGCATACTGAGCTAGCTCAGTCAAATATAATATAATCAAAGCCCTTACGGCTTTGATTATATTATACATGTCTACATAAACAGAGCGTACGGGCGGCGCGTGGTTTGCTTCGAAACGAGCAAGGTCATTCGCGTCGTATTCGGCCTTAAGCACGGTACACGCACAGTTCGAGTGGGTGACAGGCTGAAAGGCGTGAATGTTTATGTATGTATGTTAAAGTTTCCTCTTTAATCATATTTTTTATTTCGCGATAGGAGTAGTTGATATAAAACCTACGTCTAAATCGTAAATTAGGCCCCATAATAAATTTTTAAAAGCAGATTTATGAGTGTAGTGGAACATTTAAAGATCAAAATAGTAACATTCATCATCAGCGTTAAAAATATAACAAATGAACTAGATATTTGTTAACTTTTGCATTTTTTAATTACTGTTTTACACAATTTTTTATTAATTTGGTTCTTTTATTTCATTAATTATAAACCATAAACAACAGCACTACTTTTATTCATCTAATTTTTACCTATTAAGAGGGCATATGCCTTTCGCGTCGAAAACTACATGTTTTATGGTTTTTCCAAAGGCGATATCGTAACGATGTGAGGAGATTATTTAATGAAAATTATGGCTTTAGAAAGATGAAGTCTTTATTTAGTACATAGCAATGCAAAATCATAGTTTTTAAAGACGGTTTTTTAGGGCGAAGACAATCCCTTCACAGCGTTTTACGAAAATATGCATCAGAGTTATCTTTCAGGTTGAATACAACCATTATTATAAGCTAAAATACTTTATTTTAAGCGTTATTATAATGGAATATATAGTCTTTTAGTGTATAGCAAAACCTAAATTACGAAAATATTTCGATTTAATATTATAAAGTAATATTACAAAATCACCAAAACTGTCTACTTCAATGTAATTTTTTCCATGTATTTGGTTATAAACATATCTATTTTAAATATTTTATCCAAATACATGTAATGTTAAATATCCAAAAGAATTTTAGCTCGTTTTATTTTGTCAATTCAAGTTCAGTCAATTTTATATAATTATTTTAAAAATACTATAAATCATCATGCACAGACGCCCAGTGTTGCCACTTTAGCGACTTTGTCGCTAAATCTAACGAGTTTTTTGTTTAGTTGGGGAGTTTAATTCAATGTTTAGCGACAAAAAATATTCTGGCGATTTTAGCGACATTTGCACTTACTTCAATTTTTGTTACCATCTGACTACTTTAGGCGTAAGGATTACTGTTGATGATGTAGGCCGCTGGTGTTGTCTGGGAGAAAAATATACTAAAAAAAATTTGGTGAGCGCGTGTACATCCGCGGGGAGGGAGACATAGGTGTCACCTCGTATGATGTTCTAGTGCAACTAACTCGAAACGCGGGATCATGTACTCAGCGGTGCAACACCGTTGTTGCAAATATACCTTCACCCTACTGATAAAAATCGCGGTAAGTGCCACCGTCCCCGTATGCACACGTACTTATTTATTATAGAAAAACAGCAAGTACATAAGGTAAGTAACAATGTTTTATGAGTATATATTTTACATATTTTATTTTTTATTGATTAATATTATTTATATTTCAGGTGTTCGAGAAGCAACGTGAGCGTCGTCAACATCCTCCCCCCAAATGTCGGTTCGCCGACACTCATCATCAAGCTGGAGAAAGGCCACGCGAGCAGCTGATCGCTTCATCACTCCTGACTTAGTCCTAACGTCAACTACTCTGACTCTGCCGTCTGAACCTGGATAAACCTTTTCAATAATACCTATTGGCCAACAGTTTCGAAATAATGATGGATCGACTACTACAACAAGATCTCCTACTTTTAATTGCGGACCTTCCCTATCCCATTTACGACGAGGAATTAGCTCTGGCAAAAACTCTTTTACCCATCTGCTCCAAAATAAGTCTGTCAACCGTTGGGCAATACGCCACTGTCGTCTAACATACATGTCGCCATCATCAAAGACCCCAGGTACAGGTAAGTTCGACGAAGATCCTAGTAAAAAATGATTTGGAGTTAATGCCTCTTTACTTTGAGGGTCCACCGAAACATGGGTAAGCGGTCTACTATTAATTATATTTTCGACTTCAGCGAGAAGCGTTAATAAAACTTCTTCTCGTGGAGCCCTCTCTCTAAGAACGACTTTCAGTGCCGTTTTCACACTTCTAATCAGACGCTCCCAAGCTCCCCCCATATGAGGACTGGCTGGTGGTATAAACTGCCAGGAAACTCCTTTGTTTAATGCTTCGGCTATAACTTGCTGCTGCTTAATTTCTTCAAAAGATTTTCGAAGTTCAGCATCAGCACCTCGCATGTTAGTTCCGTTGTCAGATATGACAGTATGAGCCCACCCACGGCGTGCAGCCATCCTCCTAAGTGCCATTATAAGTGAGTCTGCGGTAAGCGTCGATACTATTTCGATATGAACAGCTCGTATTGTTAAACATGTAAAAAAACACCATATCTTTTGGGTCTCTGCCTGCCCACAGTTACTTCGATCGGACCGAATAAGTCTACACCACAAACGGTAAAAGGTCTTTGATGATGAAACAATCTTTGAGATGGCAAGTCCCCGAGGCGAGGCGGTCTTGGTGCTGCTTTTCGTATTCGGCAAACTAAACACTGTGAAGCTACGGAGCGAACTGTAGGTCTCAGATTTACAACCCAATATTTTTGTCGTAGCTCGTTTATTACAAGTTCATTATACGAATGAGCCGCACGTACGTGGAAGTCCAAAACCACCAGCCTTGCTATGCGATGTTTACCATCCAGAATCACCGGGTTTTTCATAGTTTCAGTGACGTTTGCAGCCGCGTTTATACGCCCTCCTACACGCAATAAGCCGTCTTTATCTAAAAATGGTGTCAATGAACGTAAACGACTATCACGATTAATTTCTTTATTTTGTTTCAGCAAATCAATTTTAGTCTGAAATGATTGTGATTGTGAATAGCGTAACAAAAGTACTTCTGCTCTATTCATTAACAAATTATTAATACGCCGAGTACCGGTTTTTCTACATTTTTCTATAAATAATAGTACAGATGCGGTGCAGCGAAGCAAGCGCAGCCACACGGAGAAACGGTTTGGATCCGGAATAGGTAAATCATAAATACTATTACAATTCTCCTTTGGTGATTTTATTACTACATATATTTTATCTAACTGCTCATTGTTGCTCTTTTCGTTATTTTCAGGCTCTCGGGGCCAATACTTTTCTTCCGTGTACAGAAAAGATGGACCCGTTAACCAAGAGGAGTCCTTGTTGAAGTCGTAATCATTATTTTTTGTAGCTAAATCCGCTATATTTACATTTGTCGGCACATAATGCCACTCATCAATTTTACTTAACTCATCAATTTCACCTAACCTATTTGCAATAAAAACTTTGTAATTTCTATGCTCGTTACGTATCCAATAAATAACAATCATTGAATCAGTCCAATAAAAAACACGTGACGGTTTAATTCTATGCTCCTTTTTTATAGTCTCTGCCAAGCGACATGCTAATAGCGCGCCTTGAAGTTCGAGTTTAGGCATAGTTAACGGTTTTAACGGCGCAACGCGACTTTTACTCGCAATGAATGACACCTGTACGCCATTGCTGTCTTGTTTACGCCAATAAGCAACACATGCGTATGCGCATGGAGATGCATCACAAAAAATATGCAATTGCAACGACGTCTCATCGTCGTTTACGGTGTGGCCGCTCTTCTCATTCACACCGACAGAATCGTTGCTATAGAAATACCACCGCGGGATTCGAACGTAACTCATTTCTTGTAACTGCGAAATCCAATCTTTAAATAAAACAATTAAACTATCTGTTATTTCCTGATCCCACTTTATACCTACATTCCATATTTCGCGCATTAAAATTTTGAATTTTATCGTAAAAGGTGCTAAAAATCCATGAATATCATATACAGACATTGTAATACGAAGAACTTCACGCTTAGTCGGTTTTCGTGATAGTTGTAAAATATCACTCGGTATACGCTTTAACGAAAGATCGAACCCGAACATATCACTCGCGGGAAACCACAAAAGCCCAAGCGTTCGTTCCGGCTGGGATTCAACATTAAACCGTATCGCCATGTCATTTAAAGTCTCTTTTGGCATATCATTAAGAACATCTGACTTGTTACTTAACCAGTTACGCATCACAAAACCACCTTGCTGATTAATATATGAAACATCTTTTATCATTTTTGTAGCAGTAGCGACGTCTGGTAAACTATCGATAAAATCGTCCATATATTGATTTTTCCTAATTGCATTAACTGCATCCGGCATTTTATTCTGAAAGCGCAATGTTTTTATTTTGGTTAATATATTGTGCTATAAATGGGGAGCAGTTAGCGCCAAAAAATAATGACGTCATAACATATTTCTTAACAGGATGTTGTATAGGTAATTTTGAACCTTTGTTACTACTTCCGAAGCCTAATTGTTCATTTTCATTGCTTAAATAGATATCTTTCCACAAAAAACGCAAAGAATTAACATCTTCTTTTCGTACATTAATCCTTAAAAACATATCTTTTATGTCCCCTATGATACCTACGCGGTTTTCTCTAAATCGTAACATTACTCCTAATAACGATTGTAACAAATCAGGGCCTTGTAAAAGAAAATCATTTAAAGAATAACCGTTCGACTTTGCTGCCGCGTCATAAACTAAACGCAGTTTTTTCTTATTTGGATTATCTACACCAAAGTGCGGCAAATACCATATTATACGTTTATTAGAGTTTTCATCGGTCTCATTAAGTTCTCTAGCATAACCATTAGAAAATAAGTATCTCATTCTTTCACAATAACGAGTTGCATACTCTTTGTTGAGCAAAAATTTTCTTTCTATTGACTTTAGACGATTAAAAGCGTTAGGGTAAGAGTCGGGTAAATGTAATTCATCGTATTTCCACGGTAAGCCGACATTCCATTGACCATTTACTAATTCTGCAGTGTCATCTAAAATTTGTAAAGCGCGTATTTCGTCTGGGTTGCGGCGCGGCTTCGAACCTACATCAATAGACTCTAACGCGATGGATCTACGAACCGCATCGTGCAACTGCGCGCAGGTGCATTCACCGTTATCGTTATCGAGAGAGAGATCGCTAGCAATCGATTCTACCGTGTGTAAGTGAAAGATACACTGCGACTGTCCCGCCTTTTCGGTGCAACTATTGATGAAAGAGACAAAGCGATCAGTGCAATTAACATCACTTACCATATATCCGTGCACACACCATCCAAGCGCAGTTTGAGTTCTGTACGGCTCACGCTGCTTACCACGAACACAACGAATGGGAGAAATTAGATGATGGTTGTCCTGACCTATTAATAATTTTGGCTTAGCGTTACAATTACATAACATAAGATCTTCACTTAACAATCCATAATTATTAAAGTCCATATTCGGCACTTTTTGTGTTGGTAAATTTAATTCTTTAATTTTACGCGCACGGAAAGTAAACATTTCGTTATACGAATTGGTAACACTAACACTCACTACTTGAGATTCACACACAAGCTCGCCCGAGTCCCATGCGCTGCGCGCGCGCAATATCACGTTTGCACCGTATAATCCGAGCTCATCTGCGATATCAGAGGATATCACCGTCACGGTAGCTCCATCATCCAGTAGTGCATGCGTATGCAAACTGCCATTCGGTCCGTGAAGAGTGAGCGGCACCACTTTCAAAAGCACCTTGTGACAGTGGGATGCCACCGTATGAGTCACTGTTTCATTGGCGCTGGGATGCTCATCCTCACTTCGCTCCACAGTTTTTAAGCTTTCTTCCAATGGTTTAATCCAGTGCAGTAAACGATAATGCGGTTGATTGCAGCCGTCAATGTCGCAATTACTTCCAATACAAGACATACCATTCGTATGGCGGGGGGCAAGACATTTGAAGCAAAGTTTATTTACGCGTACAAATCGCCAGCGATCTTTGCGTAAGGCGCGCTTAAACCGTGAACAATCTGCGACACCATGAGCCCATTTTCGGCAAAATTTACACTTTTCCGCGTTTTGTAATTGATTACTATTTGTGTACAACAGCGAGTGTGAACGGTGTTTACGTTCATCGGGCTTCTTTAAATTATATTGAGCGTGAATATGACTTACTCCTGATGCAGCTGTTTTAGTGGCTTCCTCATATAAAAAATCACTAAGCAATTCTAGCTTCGGTAAATTACACTCTCGCTGTTCATAAACGTAGTCGGTCCATTTTGCGACAAGCAAAGTTGGAAGCTTAGATACGACAATCGATACTAACTCCGGGCTGCGAAGATAATCACTTTGTTGCATTGCTTTGGCAGCAGCCACATAGTTCTTTATTTTTATTGCAAAATTAATGATATCATTATGATAAGTTAACGGCAACGGACATAGTTTTTTAAGCTGTAAAACTATTTTACTCATAATTGTTTCTGGTTTGCCAAATCGAAGTTCTAAGGTGTCAATTATTAAATCGGGTGTAGTTCCACCAATCAAGAGTGAAGTCACTGCTTCTTTAGCATCGCCACGAAGACACTTACGTAGCCGCCATAAATTCTCTGTGTCACTATATTTGCATAATTGGGTAGATTCTTGGTACGCCTGTTTAAACTGCAACCACTCCATTGGATCTCCAAAAAATAAAGGCAGGTCTTTAGACGTTGCTAATCTTGTTAAGAGCTCCTGGTTCTGTATTTTATATGATGAGGCAGCCACTGCATCATTCAAGGCATGTGCCAGCTTTTCTAGGCCGATTTTTTCACAAGAGTACTCTTCTCGGTTCTCCTCATGCTGGTTTCCTGGAGCATTCAGCCAATTTTCAACTTTGCTGGTCGAAGATTTCATAGCCGACTTGTGGGAAGAGCGTGAATGAGACTCCAATTCTGCCATCTCAGCTGCAAGCTGTTTGTTTAGCAGCTTCGACTGAATATTTGCCTTAAGCTTGGCAGCTTCTGCCTGAGCACTCTTAACTTTGGCTTCTGCTTCAGCTGCTTGCACTTCAGCTTCCGCTGCTTGTATTTCCACGAGAGCCATAGCTTTAGCGGTTTCGTATTCCAATTGCCGTTTGCGTGCCGTACTTGACGACGTGCCTGCGGTCTTTGATGACTTTTTACTCTTACTAGAGGCACTTAGCGCATTTCCAGGTTTTTCCACCACTTCATCCTTTAAGCTGAACGATGGTAACACATCTTGGTTGTTCTTGCACTCCGATTTTGCAGCGGTGCCACGTGGTCGTCGCTTTTTTTGCGGCGTAGCCGGCGCGTGGAACATAACTGGTACTTATTATTATTATATTTTTGCAGACGACGTAAGGATTCGGCCGAAGGACCACTATGTTGATGATGTAGGCCGCTGGTGTCGTCTGGGAGAAAAATATACTAAAAAAAATTTGGTGAGCGCGTGTACATCCGCGGGGAGGGAGACATAGGTGTCACCTCGTATGATGTTCTAGTGCAACTAACTCGAAACGCGGGATCATGTACTCAGCGGTGCAACACCGTTGTTGCAAATATACCTTCACCCTACTGATAAAAATCGCGGTAAGTGCCACCGTCCCCGTATGCACACGTACTTATTTATTATAGAAAAACAGCAAGTACATAAGGTAAGTAACAATGTTTTATGAGTATATATTTTACATATTTTATTTTTTATTGATTAATATTATTTATATTTCAGGTGTTCGAGAAGCAACGTGAGCGTCGTCAACAATTACTATACTCTATCCGTTAAAGAAATAATAAAATGTAAAGGAACCGAAACAAAGGTTCTCTGAATGTCGCTTATACAATAATAAACACATTTAAAAAAGCACAACTACATTCCATCACCTATTGCAAATAAATCACATAACATGTACAACATTATTATGCTTATATTGCTTATATATATATGAGAATATTAATGTTAGATGAATATATTGTTCGATTTTATCTTTGTTTCGCGTTTTTTTAAATAAAATTAAATTTAGCGACATTTGGGGACTTTTTTTGTTACTAAATTCATGTATAACTAGGGAATTTTTGACGGCAGTCTAGAGACCTACGGTAATTCAATGTGGCAACACTGCAGACGCCGTTCGATTCAGTACGCCATGGGCGTGCAACTTAGAACATTATTTTGAGAACAAATTGATATCTTTTTGTGCTGCCATCTTTCGTGTGGGGCACGTAAACTAAGACTTACTTTTAACGAACTAGAGGGCACAATTATGTATTAAGTCTATGCAAAGGAAACAATCCATGTGCTACGTACATACGCAATAAACAATAATGGCGGTCGCTACTCACTAATAGTAAAGCTAATAGTATAAAAATCAAAATCACTAATAGTATAGAAATCAATTTAATATTATTCCGATTTCTAGTGCATTTATATACTGTGCTGTGTGTGTATTTAGAAATGATAAAACCGATTGTGAAATTTACAATAACTACATTTGTGATCGGATCTTTGAGGATCGTTTTTTATATCCTCGAACCAAGACTTCCCAGACCCCAGTCTTAACCTTGGTAAGTCTATTAAAAGCTTTCTCACTGTCATGTTTAATAGCAATTCTTTTAGCAGTAAGCCCTAGATTATAACGCAGGGTAAGGTTTACAATTCACACACTGGCTTAGCAATAAAAGCTTATTCACTTTTATCGGTTTCTTTGTTAAATATTAAGCTTTAGTCGTATTTTTCATTAGAGTCATGTCATGTGTCCCCTCTACCAACTCTTTTTTGGAAATGTGGAAAGTATACTCAATGGTAGCATATATAATGTAATTAAAAGGAAAACTATCGCAGCAAATTAGAATTAACAAGTTGGATTAGTAAAAATTTTGTTACAACTCCATAGAAAATGACATAAAACAACATTATAACTTTGTAATGCTATTGTGAACTGTAAGAAATAAACATTTTATGAAGAAATCTTACTTACTTACTACTTTCACTTATTTTTTAGTTGGTAGTTATTGTTGTCCCTTTCGAAGTACTCATATAATGAAATAGCCTCACACAGTTTCATTTGTAATACTCTTGGTTTATGCGGGTGACCCACAGTATAATTTAGGGTAGTAACAGATTACCTAATTGGTAAAGTTTTCGATTATTACTTATAACATTATTTTGAATGATTTTAATAGAAAAAAAAGCATGTATCACAATAAAAAATATCTACATATAGAGTGTAACTTCATCTTTTTGTAAATTTTAAGTATTTGACTGCTTTATTACACACCTTAATTGCACAGATCGGCAAAGAGTGCCTACTTAGTGGTAATGATTCTTGTAATAATAAAATAGATTCTGTAAACAGTTTTTATAAATGCAGAAAGTTTTTAAAACCATTACCTTGGCAGAGGGAAATAACCATGTGGGGCGAGTCCATTGGGTTTAATGGTTTAAGGTGTGGCCCGCCACGCACTTGGCCCGTACTTTTTATTTTTTATTTTGTGATGTGAATGATTACAATGAAAATACATTAATTTATTCCTTAATATTATAATAACACTTGAATGCCTCATTGGTCTAGTGTCGTAAATGCAATTGTTGACCATGAGATCCTGGGTTGGGCCAAAATCTGTTTTTGGGTATTTCTATCAAGAAATTCTCAGCAGCAGTCTGGAGATAAGAAATTAGCTGCGTTTCACCCCTCTTGCCTTGGAAAGCATGTAAAGCCGTTAGTCCTGTTTTCTCACTCTCCGGTCATGACGAAATACCATCCCATTGGATTATGAGATGACCTGTGCTTGCACATACACTTGGGCACTATAAAATTTGGTCTGGAGGACATTATTATTATTATTAAATCTGTAGAAAAGTTGTGTCTGTAATTCTAATATATTTTTGAAAAAACAAGTCCAAGGGACTAAGTAAAAGGCATTGAAGCCAAATTAGTGGTTTTTTGATACTTGACAGTACCCATGGTCACGGGGGGGGGGGGGATTTAAATTCATTTTTTCAAAACATTCATTCACAAAACAATTTTTGTTAAAACTAATTTTAATGATGAAAGAATGTACATATTAACACAATTTTTTCCAAATTTAAAAAGGTTAATAAAAAATTGATTTTAAGACAATTTGGTTATTGATACCTTTTTTATGGATACATCAGAAGATACACCTGATATAAAAAAATAGCAGGTGATTATAGACATAAGATATTAATGCAATTACGAAAAACTTCACTCACATGTTCCTATAACATATTATATCTATGCCAAATATCGATCATCTATGTTCAATAGTCTTTGAGAATTCAAAACCAAATCTTTGACAAACAGACATAAAGAAAGACACACAGCGAGGTGACTCTAAATTTTTAAACAATAAACATTTTAAATATATCCGGTTTTTATTTTATTAATAGGAACTAGCAATTAGCACAAGAAATATAAAGAACCATTAATTACATTGCAGCACTTATGCAATGTAATTAATGGTTCTGAAAATATAAAATTGTAAAGTGCAAATAAAGGGCGGGCCCAAAGCACTCTTAATTTTACGCCACCTGACGGTTGGGCACGGAACTTAACGTAAATAAAACTTGAGTTGCTCATCTATCTCTAGTATATAGTCAGTAATCTATGCAGTACGCTCCGAGTAATCCCAACGATAGGACGTATTACTTTTTCCCACCGACACCGCGCGATCGCGTTGATACACCGATAGGGCTATACTACACTATACAATAACTAGATACCTATAGCACCATCCAGCATTTTAAACGATTGAGACTTTTATAAGCGATATTTTGATAGTAAGTAATTTTGAAATATGTTTATGATAGTAATATTTAAATATTAAATGATGTAATGGTGGCAAATTTTTATTTCAAACATATTTTTTTAGAAATGAGTAATGAACGTAAGCAGTAAAAATACAAAATCGTTGGCTTTCACCTTTGGCTCCGTGGCGGAGTGCCTTGGTAATGAGTTGTGGCGCTAAGCGCCGCGGGTACGAATCCCACATGGAACAAAAATATGTATTACCTACAAATAATTAATCCCGGTCTGGATGTTTGTCCTTGTAAAATTAATGTATTTAAACTGCCCCCACGATGTACTTAGGAAAAATTCCTAGTGTGGAGATAACGTTATGATTAAACAAAGACATGCCATCAAAAACATAACCAAGTCTCGCAATGATGATACGGCCATGCCGCTGTTTTGCTCGACTTGGCGGGGGCACTACCGTGCCCCCAGATATCTCGCCATAAACGCGAACAATCCGGGATCGGGACGCCAAATGTCCCGATTTTCACTAACCTTCTTATTCTATACTTTAATCCATAATTTTGACAGCAAAAATGATTACATTTGTTAGCTACTACCATATTAAAATATTTTTACTACGACATTGTCTCACCAGTCGAAAAAAAAAACACAAAAGTTTTAAACAGAATTATATTAAAATGAGTTATTTGATAAATTCAGGGACTGCAAAAAAAAACAAATAGTTCAAAAATATTTTAATTTGCCTAAAATGAAAAAAAAATCAGTTTTTACGATGTTTGGGTGAAAAGTTATACGTTCATGAGATCAGAACCGAATAATAATTATAAAGCACAAAAGTAAAGTAAAGTTACAGTCACAATTTCTCGCATTACTCGCATACTGCGATATTTACAGTGAGCGTTGGCCATCTGAGCTACCACGGCTCTCAATAAAACACAAAAAGGCTACAAAGAAACCTATATCTTGTAGTCATTGTAGATGTCCGGATATGAAAACCAAATCTCCGATTATTTTTACCTTCCGTCCCGAAATTTTACTTGCTAGACCTAGCAACACTAATCCCCGCCGACACTAATGAAATTGTTAGTTTTATTCAAACAATTTCCAAATATTAGCCTCCGATTTCTATACACTATATAAGCCATTATATGGAAAATATATTTTTATTATTTTAGTTCCAATAGTATCAAAGACAGGTACATAATCAAAGATCAAAGTGATTCGTGCAACTAAAGGTAACTACTCGTATTATAGCCTCACGCTCTTTCTGACATGCACACAGAGATAACATTGTAGTGTGCGTCAATATTACGCCGTTCCAAAGCGACCGCCTAGATTTCGACTTGGACATATTTGAATATGCGCTCTTAAATAGATACATGTACAATAACATCGATAATGGCCAAAATTGATGTTTTGAATAGGATAAAGATCGAACGTCGATGTTAAGCCATCGATACCAACATCGATGTCATCATCGATGTTTTTGCTACATTGATCGTTCATAAAAGGCGCACGACACGGAGCCACTAGACTGCGCCCTCCTTTCTGCCAAGGAGGGTCGCGTTCGTATACGGCTTAGAGATCTCTAGTCAGATCGTTAAGCCAATTCCTAAAAGGTTGGGTTTAGTGGGTAAAAGTCACCACATAACCACGCAGCCGGCTGCGTGGTATGCTATGAGCATTCCCAACCTCCCTCCGCCGCTTTCCGGAGGGTTGCCCATATTTGCTTCGGGCGCAAAAAAAAAAAAAAGCCACTAGACATTCCGCTTGCCGCGTCGCTCTCGTGCGGTCGTGCCAAGCAGTCAGCGCTCCCGTCCCCGCATGGGCATCGCCCGCACGCCTCCGCTCTCCCGTTCACACTGGCTGGGCTGTTGCCGTTGGTGAGTCATCTTTCTTAGCACCGTTCTTACCCCCTCGCTCCGACGGGGAGGTCTGAGCGATTGTCTTGCTTTGCATTGTTATTTTATTGTTATTGTTTCTTGTTATTCTTATTGTTTATGTTTCTTGTTACTTTTTGTTAATATTGTGTTACTGTTTCTTGGAATAGGCGTCACTTGCTCTTTTCAGAGCAAGCCCTTTGTTCTTTTTAGGACAAAGGAACCCCAGTTCTTAGAATACAGCGCTAACCTCCCAGTCTACCCAACATGTCTACCATAGACATAAGCCAAATTGTGAACCAAATTATGGCCATCATCCGTCGATTTGGCCAAGATCAAGGAGTGGCCGTCAATATCGATGAACTATACTTACCGGTTCTATGGGTGAAGTTATTCCTCCTCTCCCGCGCACCAGAAAGTGTCCCGAAGCGTAGCTTTTTTACTTTTAAAGAAAACCGTTCGCGATACATAAACGGTTAAAAAGTGTTTAGGAACGAAATAATCCTTTATAAATTTGCTATCAGCCTCTTGTACATACAAAAAGTGGGGAATTTTTGCAAAAACTAAACTGAGCGAAGAATATATATATTTATTTCGTAGTAAATTGCGTGGTATCGCTTTTGTATGTCTTGAATCTTGATAGCAAATTTATCGAAGATCATTTTGTACGAGTACCTACACACTTTTCATGTGACGTGTACGGTTTTCTTTAAAACTGGAAAAGTGGTTTTTCAGTTATACATCAGTGCTGGAGTTGGGGTGTGACGCTCACTTGGGAAGGACAGGGAGAGTGAAATTTAACTTCGTACATATGCCGATAGATAAAACTAAGTACTCCATTAATTTTTTTGAATAAATTTTATTTAACTGATTTTACTTAATTTTAATTCCCGACGTTTCGAGTGCTTTACAGCACCCATGGTCACGGGGGTGGGGGGGGGACTAAGATGTTTGAGGTCCCAATGTCATAGTTAGCCCGGCTACCTTCAGTTTTTTAATATTAATTTTTCGGTCCGATTTGCGCAAAACGAGCTTACAGTATCTTGAAGTCTTGCAGTGGTATGCTTGGATTTGGGTTTAATTTTGTTAATTATAGGATCCCAAGCCGATGGCAGCACCCATCCATCTTCTCTATTGAAATTAGGATTCCATTAATTTTGCCAATTTTTCCATACATTGCTACATAAAATTCTTAAACTGAGTGTCATGACCTGTCGTGCGGCAGCGTGATGTGATATACGTGGGTACAATCGAATTTTTAATAATTGATGTCAGATCAATAATATCGTTTAAGATATAAGGTATAAGGTATTTAAGAAATGAGGATATCCGCAGTAGAACCTGAGTGACCGACATAGCCCAACGGATTAGTAAGCTGAAGTGACAATGGGCCGGCCATATAGCTCGAAGAACCGACAACCAATGTGGGAAAAAGGCTCTCAAGTGGCAACCTCGTACCGGTAGGGGTTGTGTAGGACGACCCTCCACTAGATGGAGTGACGACCTGGTAAGACATGCAGGAAGTCGATGGATGCAGTTGGCTCAGGACCTATGTTCATCAGTGGACTTGATGCCGATCACGGCCGAGTGGCGAAGGGCTGTAATGATGATGATGATGACGATAGTATCGATATAACTTCGAATCATTACAAGAAACTTCGTCAACTTATTGTCATATCTGTCAATGTCATTGTCACTGTCACTGCTATTGTCAATTTGTCAGGCTGTCAATATTTTTGTAAATATTATCCCTATACATTACTTTGTTTTAAAATTCGTATTTAAAACATAATTTTAACTGAATAAAATGAATGGTCCTTTTAGACCAAGGTATGTTTTTGTTTGTATAACCTAAATCATAAAATTATTGTGTTATCATTTTCAAATTATCATGTTAAGAAATTTTGATTTGATTACAAGTATTTAAACCTTTCTTTTTTAGTTAGAGCCTTTCTTAGAGTCCTTCGATTCATCTTTGAAGATTTTCAGCAATTATTTACATAGGCATTCATTTTCATTGCACTGTACAAGTTTTGAATTTTGAATAAATCAGAATACATGGCAGCATCTTGTAAGTTTTGTGGTAGGTGCAATCGAGCCTGGTTGAAAACCTTTAAAAAGGAAAACTAGGTTTATAATTTCATTCAACTTTTTCAATAAGGATCCGCAATGACCTTACTGTCGGGTCTTGCTTATATTCACTGGTTAAGTGTACATTTGCGGAAAGCTTATTTTTATTTTGATAAATAGTATAACCTCCTTTTTATCACTGACTACAATTAGTTCTACATAGAACTTATAAGGAACCATTATAGGTTTGGTAGCTTATATTTTTTATCATACTTACAGAATGAGAGGTGGAAAAAGGGGTAAAAGAAAGAGAAAAGGCTTTCTGAGGAACTCTAGTTATGAGCCTACAGATATTCCATTCTGGGCAGATATAGGTGCAAAAGATATTGTTACACCAAAAATGCAGACACCAATTAAAAATAAGCCTACTGAAGCACCTACTCCTGTCACTGTGAACATTGAAAAACAGGAACCCTTAGTAGAACTCACTGATGATAACTCCCCATCCATTCTTTTAACAGAAGAAAATTCAAATCAACAGGGGAACATGTAAGCTTATTACTAATGTTTTAATAATTTGTTTCTGTATTTAAATAAGGACTGTATGATCTAGTGGTCAAACTGCCTAGCTATTATGGTTACCCAGCTATTGGTCAGCTACTATGATTTCTTATATGTATGTGAGCATTACACATTCAATAAAACTAGTTTTATGGATTTTAGCTTGCTTAATGTTCATCGTCATCATCTTGTGAAGGGCTTCAAAGGTTTTCAGATTTTGAGGTTTACCTGACGAGAAGATGTGTCATAATTTCCTGAACGCTGCCCAGCCGAGTTGAATCCGTCGATTGACCTCTTGGTCGAAGTTGGACTTACCTAGTTGGAATATTTTTCCCAGGTGAACGTACTTGTCAACAACTTTGAGTATAGTACTCCCAACAACTACCGGCATAGGTGTGACATGGACATTAAACATGATCTTTGTTTGGTTCATGTTCATCTTAAAACCTATCTGTTGAAAGACACCATTGTAAGTCATTGAGCATAGTGTTTAGGACCTCCAGCGATTCTGCCATAAGGACTATATTGTCGGCAAATCGAAGGTGAGTGATGTACTCACCATTGATGTTAATTCCTTATCCTTTCCAGTCCAGTAGCTTGAAAACATCTTCCAATGCAACGTGAGGAGTTTCGGGGATATAACATCACCCTGTCTTACACCTCTCTGCAGTTGGATAGGTTTCGAAATCTAGTTCTGTACCCGGATAACCATTGTAGCCCTACTGTACAAACACTTCAGCACTTCAATATACCAACAGTCAACTTGGCACTGCTGAAGGGACTGTAGCACCTCCCAAATTTCGATGGAATCAAAGGCTTTCTCATAGTCCACATATGCCAGGCAAAGTGGCAGATTGTACTCTTCGGTCTTCTGTACAATCTGCCGCAGAGTATGTATGCCTACATTTAGTTCTTAAGCTTTATGGGTAGCGCATTATCACTTTCCTTACTGATACCATGGGTTTTGTCCGTTACTCTACTTTTACATTATGAGTTCTATCACGCCAAAAATCTCTGAACATAGAATTTGAATTTTATGATGTATTTAATTTGTTAGTCATGGTGTGAACTACCCAATTATTAATAATTAAGTGACTTTTAAGTTTGTTTGTGCTATCGCTGGGTCTATATCATTGCATTCCAACCTATACATTCTCTCGGTGTTCCATTAGGCATTGGTATGTTATGACAAGTTGTGTGTGTCTCTGTGTGTGTTTGTCTTTGTGTGTGACTGTGAGTGTGTGTGTGTGTGTGTGTCTATGTGTGTGTGTGTGTGTGTCTGTGTGTACATGTGTCCATATGCATGTTTGCTTGTGCATTTCAATTATCACTGAATGTCATTGATATTAAGATGAAACCTATGTGAAATTATTCTTATTTTCTCATACAGGCAAGAAAGCAGGAAACTTATGCTTAACATGCAAGTGAAAACACAAGAAAAAATCAAGTTAAATCAAAAACCAAAAGAAGTCACTGAAAAAACCATTGAAGAGGGGAAAAAGAAGGAAAATCAGGAAAAAACAGGTAGGTTATTAAATTTATATATAGCAGATATAGCTCTGGCCAGTGGTTATATAAAATTTATACTTAACTCAACCCAAGCCCGATCCCGATCTGCTCCCGAGAACGTTTTTTGTACTACAACAACGGATTATATACTTAATATAAGTCATTTCGATCCATGAGTATAGAATTTGTTAATAACGTGTACAGCATCACCTATCGGATTTAAGCATAGCAATGCCTTGATATTACAAATGTAGTGTGTGAATAAATCATTAAGTGCTGTTAAGTCAGTGCGTCATCAGATGCATCACCAGTCAGCATCAGGTCCATCAGTAGTCAAATACTGGCTTAAAATAGAAAAAAAATATGACCTCGATTTGTCATGTCATACCAACAATCATATACCTATATAAAGATGTTAATAGTTATCTTCAACGCGCCAACAGTCAATTTTAAATGAATTCCAGACTTATTGTTTAAAATTTACCTTTTCTATTTGTTATAACAAAATAAATGGTTTTAAGATACTGTAATGAACTAATAATAACTTAGTTTTCATTTATTGTATGATAAGTCACAACAACCTGTAGTTACCATGAATGTGATAGTAAGCATTGTTAAAATTTGACCATACAAATAAATTAAATACAAGTGTCTGATGGTAATGTAAAAATAGCAGCTGTTAACTTAATGCGTATGACATTATATTTTTAAATACAATTTTAAAAAATTTTGTCTGTTTGTTCCGGCGGCGGCTCGTTTCTCCAAAATGGCTGGACCGATTTTGACGTAACTTTCACTGGCAGAATAACTGAAACTTTAAGCAGTAACTTAGGCTACTTTTATTTTAGAAAAATAATTAGGGTTCCGCACAAAAAAATAAAACCCTAAATTGTACGCGGGTGAAGTCTCCGGGAACAGCTGGTTGAGCAATATTCCAATCTATAAATTAAATTGAAATATAAAATTGAAATGTTTGTTTATAATGTCAACGTAACAGTTTTTTACTAAATGCATGAAAGTATTATCAAAGAAAAAATATGTTTAATTTTTTTAATCTCAGAAATGGCTACCAATGGTAGGTATTTGATTTTACAATAAGTAACTTAGGTTACTTTTATTTTAGAAAAAAAAATTGAGTCCCACGCAAAAAATTTAACCCATGAAGTCCAATCTTTATAAATTCCACTAGGACGAAGTCATGGAGAATGGCTACTTTTTAAAGTATAATCTAGAAAAGGTACAAAGAACATTGTTTTTAAATGTTTTTGTAGAGATAAGAACAATAAAAGTTCTATATTATAATTACTATATAGTTGATAAAACAATGTTTCAGTTACAAATAAGGAATCAAACAAACCAGACGCAAATCCTGAGAAAACTACAACTCCAGCTACTAAAGTGATCCCTACTAACGACAATATTAAGACAATACCAACTTTAAACAACCAATGTAAGTAGAAGGAAATGAATCATTTCTTTTTTCATTCACTTTTCCATGATTTCTGACATTATGTTACTCATATTTTAACAACTCTTGATTTTTTTAAGAAACTGGGTACTACCTATGTATCGTATTAAAAATAATTGTGAAAAACTTTGCTACTCTGATACGTTTGAAATTTATTAATTAGAATCCATCAAAAGTCCACTGCTGTACATAAGCCAGCTGTAAGCTGCATTATACGTGGTAGAGCCACGCTGCAGCTATATTATCATTGTAGCACAAATGGGTCGGCTCGATCAGGGAAAGACAATGCTCTCACAGAATACCGACGTAAAATACCAGCTTAATACTGCTGTGTTTCGTGTGGTGAGTGTAGAGAACCGGAGACTTTTTTCACTGGAAACTAAGTATTCCATCTTGGTCCTCAGTGGTGACAATGCATCTGCGTTTTGATTCTTAATCGAAAATAAATATAGATGTCTATAGGCCACAGCATCTACTTACCATCAGGTGGAGTGTGTGCTCATTTTTCACCCTAATTCAATTTAAAAAAATAAGTCTCCGTCTCTTCATAAGGAGGATTTTTACCACAGTTGCCACACTTGGCAGGTCGGTTTGCAACCGCAGCTTTTTTTATTATTATAAGTTATCAGGCCTGGCCATTTTCTTTTCCCTCTGTAGTTTTATACGACACTCACGGCATGATATTTGGTAGGGGATTATATTACGCCGACACTACACGGCATAGGTAGACCAGTATAAAATTTACCCTTTTATAATAAAGTATTTCTATCAAATTAATACACTTTGCATTTACCACGGAAAGTGCTCAGAGGATTTGTTCGTACTAATTCCAGCCGCTCAATTTCACTATTACTCATTGCGACAAAACTCACGAAACCATTCATACCATCTGGATGATTGACAGTCCACCACTGTGCGATTTACAAAAAGTTTTCTTCCTCGCACAACTTCTTGTGGAATCGACTACCACCAGCTATTATTCCGGACCGATACGACTTAAGGCCTTTCAAGAAAGAGTATAATCTTTTTTAAGAGGCCAGCAACACATATGCAATTCTCCTGGTGTTGCCGTGAACAACGTACAGTACACAGTATGCTCGTTTGCACCATTTTAGATATAAAAACATTATTATAAAAAACACATACGTTTTACTTAATATTTAAAAATAATAAGAAATAATGTTAAGTGTGAACCACATAATTTATTTCAGCGAGTGCTACAAGAACATCACAAGGGCCTAAGTGGCCTCAGAAAAATTACCAAAATGTACAACAGATTCAAGATACCATTCAAAATGAATCAAACATCCAACAATGTAAGTCTATCACCTGTAATTATTTATGTATTATAACAACTTCAGGTTTGAGATCGAAGATTATGGTAACTGATATTACTCAACTATGGTAACTCAGGAGGATCTTAAATTTTATACTTCTCAAAAAACCAAGTCTGTTTCCCAATGAAATTGTTAGTTGTGATTCAAGTGATAATTTAACAAGTTATTGGTGGTGAAGGATATGATTATGCTACTAGATTACTCTAGTATTCTGTGAGAGTGTGGTCCTTCCCTGATCAAGTCAATCCTTTTATTCAGCATTATAGCTTTACCATTGCTGAACCATGTATGTATACTAAGCAAACAATGTGGACTATTTCAGCTAGCGGTATGAGAGAACCACAAGGATCAATGGTACCTCAACATCAATACCAAAACGTTTACCAATTCCAAGATGCTGTTCTAAATGATCCGAACATTCAAATGGGTTAGTGATATTTTTCATTTACGATTAATTTATTATTGGAAGAGTGTGTTAATAATTGCATTAATTGATTAGATCAGAATATGAAACCTAAACACAGTAAAACTTTTTCGTACAAAAATCTGATGAACTGTTGATTTTTTTTTGTAAATCATACACAAAAAATGTTTTTTACTCTCCTACATAGAGTTCAAAACAACGATACGTTTTTTGGGAGTATGAATTTCCATTGCTTTGTCCGCTATAATTTCTAATCCGTTCTGATTTACCCTGCCTTAGCATGTTCTAAGTCCCAATACAAATTTATCCAATTTTCTACAAATTGGCTTTTTATATCGTTTATTTCAACACCAACAAACCTGTTTAACACTGAAAATTTTACTATTAATTAAAAGCACAAGTTGACTTCAAACAACTATAAATAATAGGGATGGAATTTTACTTTATATTTAAGCTTAAAGAAAAGAGGAGATTTAAATACTGTGGTATTGTAAATATCATCCTTTCTTTAAAGTGAGCTAAAACAGCAGTTTTCTTTTATATTTATATAGAATAAGGGTGTGACAAACGAGCACACAGTCCATCTGATGGTAAGTGGATGCTGTGGCCCATAAACATCTACATTTGTCCTCGATTAAGAATCAAAACGCAGATGCGTCGTCACCTGTGAGGACTAAGATGGAATGCTACGTTTCCAGTAAAAAAGGGTCTCCGGATCTCGATCCTTATCATATCATTATATAAATAAGAGCGTGGCTCTACCACGCTCTTATTTACCAAGCAGTCATTATTTAATTTATCTCACTCTTATTTGATAACCATCGATAAACATTGAAATTTCACTAAGACAAAACAGTCATAAGTGTTTAAACTCTTATTTCGTTATCTTACAGGAAACACTCCACCTCCAAAAGGTAAGTATTTTTCTAGAAAATATTTGTAATGTTGACGAACGAGTTAACAGTCCACCTGATGGCAAGTTCTGTAACACATGGACACGTGCAAGCAACTGGATCACAGCAAAGGGTACTCTGCAGTTTGGCGCTTATAAGGTATAAAAGTAATTTTATATAATAAACTCTTCAAGACCTTCCGACCACTTTACATACATACATTCATTCATTACAGTATATAAAATTATAAATATTTAGATTACCGCACGAACAACTCGCTGAGTTATTCGTGGATGAGTTCGACGCGTTTACATTTTCGTCTGTATTCGTTTAAGGTAGATTTTTTTCGGGTTGTTCCGTTTATATAAATAATCAAATATATAAATATAAAAATATATAAATATATCATAGTAAATAATCCACCTTAGGGTGAATACTCGCAAACGCGTGTTCATCTATCCACCCCAGACGGAGTGGATAATCTGAATTCGTATATATTGTTTTGTTTTTTTTAGATTTTCTCCCTCCGCTGTGTATAGTCTTTTATAGAAACATGATAAAAACTGGCTCAAGGTACTTAGTAAACGTTATCTATAAAAATATTCTGGATGACTTTATTTACCGCATGGAAAAAAATAGGGTGTAACATGTGAACGGAGTAGAAGCCTATGGCACTGATATTTTACAAAAAATACTAGGTGGAATGAAAAGTACTCGGCCTAACACAGATCCGTTCAATTCTAAAAATCAAATCTACCCACATTATTTAGTTCAGTTCAGACTAGTTCATTGTGTGAAGTTCGAAACGTGTGCGATAATTAGTTGTGATTTTATAAATTTATTAACAAAGTAATCGGACATAATTTCCGCGAATGGAGCAAATCGAGCAGCGTGCCGTCATTAAGTACCTCCATAAGAAGGGGCTATCATCAAAAGCCATCCATGATGACATGGTCAGTACATTAGGCGATTGTGCTCTGTCATATTCATCCGTCAAAAAATGGATAGCAGAATTTAAGCGTGGTAGAGAGAGTGTGAAAGATGAACCCCGCTCTGGAAGGCCTTCGACGTCAACTACTGACGAAAATATTAAAAAAAGTACTTGATTTAATAATGGGAGACCGCAGATTAAAAATTAGAGAGATAGACGGGATTATAGGCATCTCTTTTGAACGAACTCAAAACATCATTGTCAACGAGTTGGGTTTCCACAAGGTGTCTGCGAGGTGGGTTCCGCGACTGCTTTCAGTTGAACAAAAAAGGACGCGATTGACTATTTCACGCGACTGTTTGGAGTTATTTGAAGCCGATGCAGATGATTTTTTGAATCGTTTTGTTACTATGGACGAAACATGGGTTCATTACTGTACACCGGAAACAAAACAACAATCAAAACAGTGGAGAAGACCTGGTTCACCACCCCCTAAAAAGGCTAAGTCGATTTTGTCGGCAAATAAGGTGATGGCTTCAGTATTCTGGGACTCGAAAGGTGTGATTATGATTGATTATCTTGACAGTCAGACTTTAAACTCTGATTACTACTGCACCTTACTACGTCGTTTACGAGAGGAAATAAAAGAAAAACGTCGAGGAATGCTCAGAAGAAAAGTCCTGTTTCATCAAGATAACGCCCGTGTTCACACGTCAGTACAGTCAATGGCTGAAATTCACAACTGTGGCTTTGAACTGTTACCGCATCCGCCGTATTCACCTGATTTGGCACCATCAGACTTCTTTCTGTTCCCTAACCTAAAAAAGCACTTGGGAGGTCAAAGATTTTCGACAAACGACGAGGTCAAAGCAGCTGTAGACGCATATTTTGACTCTTCATCAAGAATCATTTTTTTTCAACGGTCTAAATGCTTGGAGGGGGAGGTGGCAAAAGTGTATTGAACTTGATGGTGATTATGTAGAAAAATAAAAATATAACTGATTTAGTATGTGTTTATTTTCTTGGTTAGGCCGAGTACTTTTCAATCCACCCTCGTAAAAACAAAAATTTTAAATTAAAGGCTTAAATTTTTTTTGATCCTGTGAAGTGACAATGTGAAAGATGCCTACTTAATTTATTGTTTTATTGCCGTTCGTAAAGTAAAACAAAAATTTTGAATTAAAAGCTTAAATTTTTTTATCCTGTGAAGTGACAATGTAAAAGATGCGTACTAAATTTATTGTTTTATTGCCGTTCGTAAAGTAAAACAAAAATTTTGACTTAAAAGCTTAAAATTTTTTTTGATCCTGTGAAGTGACAATGTGAAAGATGCCTACTAAATTTATTGTTTTATTGCCGTTCGTAAAGTAAAACAAAAATTTTGAATTAAAAGCTTAATTTTTTTTTGATCCTGTGAAGTGACAATGTGAAAGATGCCTACTAAATTTATTGTTTTATTGCCGTTCGTAAAGTAAAACAAAAATTTTGAATTAAAAGCTTAATTTTTTTTTTGATCCTGTGAAGTGACAATGTGAAAGATGCCTACTAAATTTATTGTTTTATTGCCGTTCGTAAAGTAAAACAAAAATTTTGAATTAAAAGCTTAAAATTTTTTTTTTGATCCTGTGAAGTGACAATGTGAAAGATGCCTACTAAATTTATTGTTTTATTGCCGTTCGTAAAGTAGGGTGGATATGATTTGAATTTCGATAAATATTTATTTATTTAATTCAAAAATTTCTGTTTTCATTTTTTGGAAAATATCAGTGCCATTCTACTCCCTTCACATGTTACACCCTATTATTTTCCAGAGGGTAAAAGGGTTATTCTATAAAAAATATAGATACACATATGTACGATTTGGCTTGTGTCTTGCATCACTTGAAATGTTGAAAAAAAATGTTCGGTCTTTCTCTATGTGTATGAGTAAATAAAATGAGTGCATACTCGAAGTTCTTCATCTTAGCGATAGTAGCCTAATGGTTGTAGACATGGAGTGTAAAGGTAAGGAGAACCGTCTCTGTATATTAAAAAGTGTTATTATGAAAGCCTCAAATAAGGGTAGCGCCACTGTAGATAAAGGAGAAATTTTAAAGAACTTTTCATAACTCAATTTTATGTTTAATTTAAAAATTTATATTAATTTATTGCACAGACTTGTGCCGTAATTCTTTTTTATAATAATTATTTTAGTGTTTTCAAAATTTTTATATTCAAAATCACTCTCAACCTGTTTCACGGCGAATTTTTTAGGTTATATTTACTAAATTATTTTAGACAAGGTAAGTAGTTGAGGTTTTAAATACTGCAGTATTATCAACTACTCTAGTCAACGTAATTATTAAATTCCTCTACTCAGCATACTTCACTCCGTCGACAACTGCTAATTTCATTTCATACCCTCTAGCTACTCTGTGCGCTGTTGTGGAGAGTTTTGAACTGTTATTTAATGCTTACAGATGGACACTTTTATAACTATTCTCCATTTTTTTATTAGGAAACTCAACCGCATTTTTTACAGACATACTTAATAAATAATATATAGTACACTTAATGATTTCTTATATTTACGCGAACACTACACATGATTAAAACTACTTTTACGGATTTTATCGCGTTTATTTTTGCTTTTAATTACTTTTATTTTTAATTCCCGACGTTTCGGGCGCTTTCCAGCACCCATGGTCACGGGGAACTGAGGTGACTGACGTCCCGATGTCATTGTTAAACCCGGAGTATCTTCAGCTTTTTTAATTATTGTTTATGGTCCGATCTATGCAAAATGAACTGACTATGTTTTGAGGTCTTGCAGTGATATGCTTGGGTTTAGTTTTAATCTTATTGATTATAGGATCCCAAGCAGGTGGTAGTACCCAGCCTCCTTCTCTATTGAAATTAAGATTTTTTTTTAATTTCAATAGCCTCACGTATCTATCCTTGGTAGGAATCGGTGTTCTTTCGCGAGGATTTGTGGTCTATCAAATCTGATGTAATGGTTGGGGCCATCTAGGATATGATCACAAACTGCAGACTCGTCGGGAATTAAAAATAAAAGTAATTAAAAGCAAAAATAAACGCGATAAAATTCGTAAAAGTAGTTTTAATCATATATAGTATCAATCATATATAGTACACTTAGCCAATAACAGAGTTTCACAACATGCTGAATAACACTTACGAAGCAGAGAGGTAAATTTGTAACTTAGTATAATTTAAATAATATTTTATTGCCTTGCATTAGCAGGTTTTAGATTAGCAGCTTTTTTACAAATAAAATTAATATAACAATTAAATTAAAATAATACTTACTGAATAAAATAAAATAAATTGTTATATACATACATATATACATATTTATTTATTATAATTATCTTAATATATATAATAAATTACATGTCACGTTGTTTGTCAGCGATGGACTCCTAAACTACTGAACCGATTTTAATCAAATTTGCACAACGTGTGCAGTTTGGTCCAACTTGAGAGATAGGATAGTTTTTTTGCCCATGAGCGACGCACATATATTTTTTTGATAATTTAAGGATTTTAATAGGACATGGAAAAGGGCAGAACAACGTCTGCCTGACAAGCTAGTTATATATAAGATGTAACATGTTATTCTATGTATGTACCTTAAAATTTTATTATAACTATATTAACAGCATGCTTTTCAGATTGACACTACAGAATTTAGATAAAACAGATGCAGTTAATAAAGAGTAGATGTACGTTATGTGACGGTTAAGGCTTTTTAGTCTGCGACAGCTTCAAGATAAGTTGGCGTTTAAAGTTAGATTTAGAAAATTTTTAAATATCAACGTTACTACATTTACTATTATAAATTTTGGGTAGATGAGACATGACAGCATTTATACCGTATTTGTTACGGTGTTAGTGTTACTTACGAGTGCAGAACCTGATAGTGAAGGATATCATGCAAAAAGCACATATCAAGTAATTCGAGATAAGAGACCGTATTTAAGGCAATCCTCATTATAAGTTCCACGACGACACATGCCGGTTTTGGAGTTGAGGTGCTTTATAAATAGTTTTTGTATTCTGCAAACCTGTAACATTCATTACTATGCAGATGACAGCACTGGTGATGCTCTTTACACCAGCCGTGCCAATATTTCTCGGGAAAACGTCTCCGAGTGCCGGGACAAACTTGTGTCTGAAGTCGAGTCTTTGCTGAACAGAGTCTCGGATTGGGAGCGACTAAATCTAGTCCAGTTTAACCCCCAGAAGACACAAGTTTGCGCGTTAACCGCTAAAAAGTACCCCTTTGTCGTATCTGCTCAGTTTCAAGGATTTCCCCTTGTTGCCTCAGCCAGTATCGGAATCCTCGGCGTCGACATATCGAGTGACGTGCAGTTTCGTGGTCACTTGGAAGGGAAGGCCAAATTAGCCTCTAAAAAGCTTGGCGTGCTCGGCAGAGCGGGACAGTATTTCATGCCGGCACACCGCCTGCAACTTTACAAGGCGCAGGTTCGGCCGCACATGGAATACTGTTCCCATCTCTGGGCTGGGGCTCCTCAGTACCAGCTCCTTCCACTTGACCGCATCCAGCGCAGAGCGGCTCGAATCGTCGACGACCGAGTGTTTTCCGATCGGATTGATTCACTGGCGCTGCGTAGAGATGTTGCATCTCTTTTTCATTTTCTTTCGCATGTACCATGGGGAGTGCTCTGAGGAATTGTTCGGATTAATCGCAGCCGACAAATTTCGTGAACGCAAACGTCCCGATACCATCCACACCATATGGATGCTTGGCGGTCCACCACTGTACGTTTCAAAAGGAGTTTTCTTCCGCGTACAACCTCTCTGTGGAATAGTTTACCATCGGCGATTTTTCCAGACCGATACGACCTGGGGATCTTCAAGAAAAGAGCTTACTCCTTTCTAAAGGGCCGGCAACGCACCTGCAATTCCCTTGGTGTTGCGGTTGATCACGGGCGGCGGTAGGCACTGTAGTTGCTCGTGTGTGAGTGAGAATGTTAATAAATAGAGCGGGTTTGCTGGCGGGATGTTAACTGGAGAGCATACAGTAGCAGTTAGATGAGCAATAAATAACACTTCTTGAGAGTTTCTTCTTATTTTATTTTCGTGACGTATTATTATTACATTGCCGGATTTGGAATGTTTTACCACAAAAAACGCCCCTTTTTTATAGGCAGCTGTGACCAATCAGAATTGAGAAGATTTGCACGCGGCACTAACGAATTTGCACATGACCCATCGACCAATCAGAGCACAGAACAACCTTTTCTAAGAGAAATTTACAATTTTCTTTAATAAGTGTGGTAAAATATACCTTACAACATTTTTATTTATTCCTGACAATAGATATGACTTATCTCTATTATTTCGAACATAAAACATTCATAAGACCTTTAATTTATACTTATAAAAAATAAAAATAGTTTCGCGGTCGCCTCACGGTTTAGTTCCGGAGTAGTATTTACACTTAAATGTTAATGTCTCTAATGCAACTCTTTAAAATCGTAATAAGAGAAGGTTCTAATAAGTAACTAGTCTCATATCTTATTTTAAACATTCTAATTATACCTAAATAAGCGATTAGATTTATATTTTCTTTATATAGTTTTTAAAACAAGAATTTGAAGCTAATATAAGTTATTATTTCACTCTCTTGGTATTAATGCTATTAGTTTTCATACTTAGTTTAAATCACAGATAAGAAACAATTAAGATTAAATGTTTAAATTCACTTTTTACCTCTAACACTCAGTTTTATATCACGAATAAGAAACAATTAAGATTAAATGTTTTAAGATTCACTTGTTGTCGCTAACATTCTCCCCCACGGTGCGTAGCACTGCATCTTCTGGAGGCGACGACTCCGCTGGCACCAGCACGATGACACGTCGAGTTGGACGGCGAAGTATTTCACCTGATGTCCGCACGTCCAGCACTCTGGTTCTTCCGTCTGGTCCGGGATAGGTTTTGATGACTTCTCCGCGAGGCCATGAGTTTCGTGGTAACGTAGAGTCCACTATTAATACAATGTCTCCTTCTTTTGGGTCTCTGGTTTCTCCCTTCTCGAGTTTCCTGGGCATCAGGAACGGTAAATATTCTTTAATCCATCTTTTCCAGAAGTGATCCGCGAGTCTTTGAGTGGTTCTCCAGTTTGCTTTTCCGATGAGCTCCGTGTCACTGAACCCTCCCGGCGTCATCGCTCCGCATGATCTTCCCAGTAGAAAGTGATTCGGTGTTAGGCTCTCCTCGTCTTCTGGGTCCATGCTGATCGGGGTGAGAGGTCTCGAATTGACGATATGCTCAACCTCGGTCATTAGCGTATGGAGTACCTCCTCGGGCGGGCTCTTTTCGTTGAGAACCACTGCTAGTGCCGTCTTGACTGTTCGTACGAGCCTTTCCCAGGCGCCTCCCATGTTCGGCGCACCCGGGGGGATGAACTTCCACTTGATGCCTTTTTCTTGCGCGGCTTCTTCTAATTCCGTTTTTGCCCCGACGAAGTTGGTACCGTTGTCGCTGAATATAGTTTTCGGGGTTCCTCTTCTGGCTGCCATTCGTCGAAGTGCCACGATCATTGAGCTAGTGCTGAGAGAAGGTACTAGCTCTAGATGTACTGCTTTGGTAGTGAGGCAAGTGAATAAGGCTCCCCAGCGCTTCTCAGTTCTTCTTCCGACGGTGACTTGCATCGGCCCGAAGTAGTCTACTGCTGTGCAGGAGAACGGGAACTGATGATGCTGTAGTCCCTCGCTCGGTAGATCTGGGGTATCTCTGGCCCCCGTCTCTCTACCCCGTCGGGGGTATCTCTGATGAACTCTTCTTTGTCTTGCACCATTGACAGCTGTGTGCGACCGCTTTTAAAGTTGCTCTTAAACCCAAGATCCAGAATTTTTGACGAATTTCGTTCATTACTGTAGCAGTGTTTCCGTGAAGGAATTTCTTGTGATAATATTGTATTATTAAACGGGTAATTTTTTTGTTTTCCGTCTAATACGATAGGATTCATCCTTCTTTCGTTATGGTCGTGAAATTTCATTTTCCTACTCCTTAATTTGATGATTCCATCGTCGCCAATGTAAACGTCTATTTTCTTAAGTCGAATTGAGTACTCTAGAGGTTTTTCTGTCTTCAATCTTCTTATGTCTGACGCAAAACTGTCGCTCTGGCTTATTTTCATTAATAATTCTTCGGCATTCTTTAAGTGCTCTTCTTCTAGGGGTAGGTATAGGCGCTTATTTTCGTTTTTGTTGGTCGACGCGTTTGAGGATTGTGCTTCTTTTTTCTTGGTTTTTTGTTGTGGTTTCCAAGGCTCATCTTTCTGGCGCGTGGCAGTGGTGGTCGCTTTACGGCTCTTCTTTAGTAGGTAGTATGTAAAGGCAACCACTCTGGCTGTAGTGCGCAGTAGTCGCTCCCAGCTCGAGAACCTTTCTGGGTTTAAAAGGGTGTCTTCTGCTGCCATCGTTGCCAACACCTTTTGTTTGTTCTTCTCTTCTGGCATAGTACTTTCTGGTTTGAAGTCGTGAAATGGCCATTCTTCTTCTGGTTGACGGAGAAATGACGGGCCTTTGAACCATCTGGCGTTATGGTCGAATTCGATTGGGGTTCCCCTTGTGGCGTCGTCCGCTGGGTTCTCCTTAGTTGGTACCCATCCCCAGTCTTCTGGTTTGGACTTCTCTTCGATCTCGGCGAGTCGGTTGGCCACGAAAGTTTTGAATTTTCTCGGTTCTGACTTTATCCACTGCAGTACTGTGCTGGAGTCGGTCCAGTAAATCTTTTTCGATATTTCAAGCTCTGACTCTTCTTCAATCGTAGCGGCTAGCCTGCTTCCGAGTAAAGCTGCTTGTAGCTCTAGCCTCGGAATCGATACTGGTTTTGTCGGCGTTACTCTTGCTTTGCCGGCGATCATGGAGACATGGACTTTTCCTCCGGGCTCGACTGTTCTCCAGTAGATTACTGCTGCATAGGCCTCTTCGCTCGCGTCGGTGAATGTATGTAACTGTCCTTTTCTGCCTTTGGGCGAGACGCATCTTGGGATCTTCAGCCTTGTTAATGTTGATACTACGATATACGATCTAAGTATTTCATCCAGGCTTCCTTTTGTTGTTCGTTAATTGGTTCATCCCAATCTATTTTCTTTCGCCAGATGTCTTGGATTAGTTTCTTTCCTTGTATTAGTACCGGCGTTGCAAAACCCATTGGATCGAAGGTGGACATCACTGCGCTTGTGACTTCTCTCTTCGTTGGAGTTCTTCTGCCATCTTGCAGGTCCTCCGGCGTGTTGCGTAACCCGACGTTGAAGGCTAATGCATCTTCTTTTACCAGCCATCTTAGTCCCAGAGTCTTCTCTTCTTTGGTCAGTTGTAAGGAGTTTTCTTTATTTGTGTCTTCTACTTCTGATGTTACCCCTGAATTGTTACTGGCCCAACCCTTCAGATGAAAGTTTGCTCTCGCGTGGATGTCTTTCACTTCTTTGGATATCTTCTTTGCTTCGGTTGTAGACGCGAAGCTTTGCAAATAGTCGTCCATGTAATGGTTTCTCTTAATTGCTTTCACTGCTTCGGGATGAGTGTTCTTAAATTCTTCTGCGTTCTTATTCATTACGTATATCGCTGTTGCTGGTGATGACGCTGCTCCGAAGATGATTGAAGACATTCTATACTCTTCAGGCTTGCCGGTTCGTCGGCTTCCGCGCCACAGGAACCTGAGACTGTCTCGGTCGTCCTCTCTAACTTTGACTCGGAGGAACATGTCTTGTATGTCGGCCATGACGGCTACCGGTCCCTCTCTGAAGCGCAACAGTACTCCAAATAGCGATTGTAATAGGTCTGGGCCCGAGAGCAAGGCGTCGTTGAGGCTCTTTCCTTCATACTTGGCAGCTGCGTCGAACACTATTCTCGGCTTCTTCTTTACTGGATGCACAACAGCGAAGTGGGGTAAGTAAAACGTTCTTCCTTTGTTGGAGGTTTCTGGAGCCATCTCTGCGTATCCTTTTTCGATCAAACTTAGGATCTGTTCCTCGTAGTGCTTTCTTGCTTCTTGGTCTTGATCTAGTTTCTTTTCGATGCTAACCAGGCGTCGGACTGCCTGATTGTAATTGTTGGGTAGGGTTTCGTCTTCTTTTTTCCACAGGAGTCCCGTTTCATATTGACCGCTTGGTAGTTTCTTCGTAGTTTTCTCGAGGGTTTCTAATGCTCTTCTGTCGCTGTCGTTGGATGGCGATCGATTCTGGATCCCGAGAGACTCTAGTTGAAAGTGTTCTCGGACGATATCTTCTATGTCTTCTTCACCAGTGGTCGCTCTGCCATAATGAGTGAAGTGTACTGTGGCAGTTGCTCCTGTTTCACATCCGTGTAACACCCACCCTAAGTTCGTGAGGGAGGCTACAGGATCTGATGGTTTGCCCTTCTTCAGTTTTCTTGTCACTATCCCAGTCCCCAATTGTCTTGGCATTACTTGGTATATCAGTCCCCAATTGTCTTGGCCTATCAGTAGCTTGGGTCTCTCGGTGACGTAGAGGAGTTGATTTTAAATTGCTTTCAGGTGCTCGCAGTTTCTCACGGTGTCCTTGTTTATGCATTGTTCAGACAGCTTCAGATCGTCGATGGTTCTCGCTACGATAGTCCTCTTTTCTTTTCTATGAGCCCCTTTTATTTTGAACTCGATCTTCTGTGAAATATCGTTTCTTAACACTTTCCCGCCGACGGTTTCGATCGTGAGATCGTGCAGTTTCGTGGTCACTTGGAAGGGAAGGCCAAATTGGCCCCTAAAAAGCTTGGCGTGCTCAGCAGAGCGGGACAGTATTTCATGCCGGCACACCGCCTGCAACTTTACAAGGCGCAGGTTCGGCCGCACATGGAATACTGTTCCCATCTCTGGGCTGGGGCTCCCCAGTACCAGCTCCTTACACTTGACCGCATCCAGCGCAGAGCGGCTCGAATCGTCACCATATGGATGCTTGGCGGTCCACCACTGTACGTTTCAAAAGGAGTTTTCTTCCGCGTACAACCTCTCTGTGGAATAGTTTACCACCGGCGATTTTTCCGGACCGATACGACCTGGGGATCTTCAAGAAAAGAGCTTACTCCTTTCTAAAGGGCCGGCAACGCACCTGCAATTCCCTTGGTGTTGCGGTTGATCACGGGCGGCGGTAGGCACTGTAGTTGCTCGTGTGTGAGTGAGAATGTTAATAAATAGAGCGGGTTTGCTGGCGGGATGTTAACTGGAGAGCATACAGTAGCAGTTAGATGAGCAATAAATAACACTTCTTGAGAGTTTCTTCTTATTTTATTTTCGTGACGTATTATTATTACATTGCCGGATTTGGAATGTTTTACCACAAAAAACGCCCCTTTTTTATAGGCAGCTGTGACCAATCAGAATTGAGAAGATTTGCACGCGGCACTAACGAATTTGCACATGACCCATCGACCAATCAGAGCACAGAACAACCTTTTCTAAGAGAAATTTACAATTTTCTTTAATAAGTGTGGTAAAACATACCTTACAACATTTTTATTTATTCCTGACAATAGATATGACTTATCTCTATTATTTCGAACATAAAACATTCATAAGACCTTTAATTTATACTTATAAAAAGTAAAAATAGTTTCGCGGTCGCTTCACGGTTTAGTTCCGGAGTAGCTAAGCGTTTTTTTGCTCAACATACAAGTAGCGCCGCCAGGCGGCAGGAATGCACAACGCTTATCACGATAACATTATGCTTAAAACTTTTCACAGAACATATTAAAATTTTTATTAAATTAAAATCTATTTCTATAATAAGTAATTAGATTACATAAGAGATTATTTGACATATTATTGTGTTAAATTACTATAAGAGAGAGAGAATTAAACAAATCATTAAATTTACACTTAAATGTTAATGTCTCTAATGCAACTCTTTAAAATCGTAATAAGAGAAGGTTCTAATAAGTAACTAGTCTCATATCTTATTTTAAACATTCTAATTATACCTAAATAAGCGATTAGATTTATATTTTCTTTATATAGTTTTTAAAACAAGAATTTGAAGCTAATATAAGTTATTATTTCAATCTCTTGGTATTAATGCTATTAGTTTTCATACTTAGTTTAAGTCACAGATAAGAAATCATTAAGATTAAATGTTTAAATTCACTTTTTACCTCTAACACTTAGTTTTATATCACGAATAAGAAACAATTAAGATTAAATGTTTTTAGATTCACTTGTTGTCGCTAACAGGCACTTAACATCAGGTGAGACGCATGCTCGTTTAACCCACTTCTATAAAAATAAAAAATAATAAATAAATAGGATAAGCTAATGTATCAGAACAGAAAACCTTGGGGGTGAGACCAATCCCATCCCCTATGCTACTGATGTACTTATTAACAATTACAACATTGTTGTTGAAGTAGCCTTTCTTGAAAACGTAGCAAGGCAAACTCTCTACTAATCACGCGGATTTGCAAAGTTTTTCCATTTTTTATGTAACTTGCTCTTTTCACGTGTAACTTTTATTAAAGCAGAGTTATACCAAATGGGATAATTTGCTTTAGTGCTATTTTTATTTTTTAATGGTACAAACTGGTCAAAACATTCTTATATTTTATTGTAAAACAAACTCGTAGCTTCATTTATCGACTTATTGCGCAGCTTATTATCCCAATCAGTTTGCTTAAATTAATTATTCATTGCAACATAGTCACATTTGTAAAAATCGCGCCGCGATGTTATGACCTCTTTGATAGGGGTCACAAATAGATCAGTGATGTCAACATGCAAAGATGGATGATGTTTGTCCTCTCACAAAAGAAAACTCATATTACTTTACTCTGACAAAAGAAAACTCATATTATTATATTTTTTTCAAATATATGATTATTACACACATAACGTTTGTTTAAATTTATGACTTTACCAAATCATTGTATTTTGGACATTTGTATTCTTCCATATTAAAAATTCTATCATTCGTCGTCAACATTTTTAAAAATTGTTTTTCTGTTGAACCACCTTTGTATGCGAGTACTATAACTAATGTTTTTTGGGAAATCAAACAAAATTTATGATTAATTTAAAATTTTATTTTCTTTCTCGTAAGTGAAATTCATTATGCTCAACGTTAACGTTGGCCTCGTTATTGTCAAAAATTTTAAATTAACACTTTCTGATGTGTGGGAATCACCAAATAAGCTTACATCAACATTATCCTGCTTTTTTATGATTGAACTTTAGAATTCTGTGCGACCTTCCCTCACTAAGACTACTCAATAAGATCTCAGAACTTCTGTATTTAGGTTGCAAAATACTAAGTTTAGTGTACTACCGTTACCATTTAAAGTACTACTAAATTGATTTAATCCCAAGTCAGTCATAGCCTCCACAAACGATAGTGCTGCATCCTGAATTTCAATACTCATATTATGAAGTAATTCGTGACGACCATCCTGCTATTTAAGGCATGGAAGGTTAAAGTCACCCACCAATAGGAATGTGTCTTTTGGATACTGCTCAGTTAACGATGTAACAAAGTTTTTTACTTCATTTAAATGTGACGGTATATTGCATGAATTATTAAGAGGAATATATACCAAAGTAATATTTAGATTACCGTTAGTTCCCATCACACTTGCTGGCAACGTTAAACAGAGTAACTCAGTGTTAAGGCTAGAACAGAAACTATGCATTTGTCTAGCACCATATTCACTCCTTGCGCAAGCCATTATACCTCCGCCGGTTTTTTCTGTGTTTGGGCTAAGTTACGGTCTAAACGTATGACGTCATAACGATTGTCACATATTTCAGAACTTAAAATATCATTCCGTAGCTAAGTCTATGTGAATAATAGAATATCGTAGCTATATAATATAAACTTCACTATAATTGTACGTGGTCTGGGACTGGCAGGGTTGAGCTTGGCGATGCGCGAACAGTACAGAATATCATGGTCACTCATTGTATGTTTAATGACGCATCCTAGTTGTTTTACTATGTTTATAGACCAGGGTCAAAGCCGTCAAAAATAATTAAAAACGAAAAAAATTAAAGTAGGACGAAACCTATTGGAAAAGGAAGGGAATACCACTAAAATGGTAGGAAAAATAAATTACGGGCGATCTGAGGTTGGGAAGGGGTAGGGGGGAGTTTTAAGGGTAAAATCGGTAAATCTCGATTTCCGGCAAAACTACAAGTCCTATCGAAAAAAGTTCAATGGCAAAGTTGTAGATAATAAAAAGATCTACAACTTTTCTATCTATAGTTTTTCTCCATAACCTCAAAATTCGTGTGAAAAATCCAAAAAACCACATTTTTGATTTTTTATTTTTATCTTTTACAAAAAAATTGTTTTTTTTTTCATGATATTTGGTGAAAACTTACCTCTTTATGTCCCAAACACACTGGAATTTTGAAGATTTAAAATATTAATTTTTTCACCCTATTTTGACTCAATATCGAAAAAGCACTCTAATTTTCAATCGAAAATTCTCACGTCAAAATATCTGATTTTTCAAAAAAATCGGTGGGCTCTTTGTTCGTTGATATCTCTATTTTCTGATGGTGTAAAAAATATACATTACTATTGAAAAAATTTTAGAAAATGCAAAAAAACTAAAAATACTAAAATTCGATTTTTTTTTAAATCTTTATGTACAATTTTGAGGTATTCATTAAAAATTTTACTTTAATTACTGAAAAACATTAGGTTCCATGTTAGATTAATAAACAAAAAATTGCAAGTCGAAATGTACTACTTATAATTAACAACTAAATAAGTTAATAAAGTTAATATTTAATATGACATCTACAAAATTTTGAGAAATTTGTCGAATTTTCTTTAAATTATATGCGTAGATGCCTATTTGTTTCTATTTTAAAATTAGACCTATATACCTGAGAGACTTTTGCGGCAAATCCGAAGGAAAAACTGTCGTAAATTCAATATTAGACAATCGAAATTTGTCAAATTTGGCTAAAATTTTTTTTTAAAAAGATGTAAACAAAGAAGATATAAAAATGGATTGAAATTAATTAAATCTATTTATAAATGTAAAAAGGATAATATAACACTGAATCAATTAAGACTTCAAAAATATCAATTCATATTGGCAAATCTCCCACCCACAGAAGGTGCAGCAGAACAACATTGTTACAGGGCATATTATCAGCTTCAAACGTGGCTGGGTAATGAATTGACAGCAACAGATTGAGGCTGGAAGCAACATCAACATGGAATTATGCCCAAATTTACAGAAATGGAATTAATTCCGGAAAAATTGCTGAAAACTATTTGCTGTAGCTGTGAAACTTGATGTAATAGTTTAAAATGCGGCTGCCGAAAACATGGTTTAAAATGCTCAAATTGTCATGGTTCTGAACAATGCGCCAATGTGGAGAAAAAAATCTACGAGGAAGTTAATGATTCAGATGAAATTGCAGATGAAGAACCAATGCAGACCGAAAATAATGTTGGAGACGAAGACGATGATGGTTTTGAAGATGTCGGAGATCTACTAGAATCAGAAAGGCCTGTCGAATCTAACGATCAAGAAATACCATCAAAAAGACAGAAACTGATGAATAAGTGATTCGAATTGAATACTATGTTTTGATAAATACAAAGATTAATGATTTTAAAAATAATATAATGTGTAATGTAATCATTAAAAAATATCTCTACTCAATAGTACGATTTACGTGTATATTTCTATCTAATGAGATTTTCTAATATATAAATGTAATGAAAATTTAATAAATAAACTTTTATTACTGAAAAAAAAGCAGTAGTCACATTTTTTTAATAAAATCCCCTTTAAATCGTATTTTTAATATTTAGAACCTAACGTTTTTCGAGTAATTAAAGTAAAAATTTTAATGAATACCTCAAAATTGTACATAAAGATTTAAAAACACATTCGAATTTTAGTATTTTTCGTTTTTTTTGAATTTTCTGAAAAATTTTTCAATAGTAATGTATATTTTTTTACACCATCAGAAAAAAGAAATATCAACGAACAAAGAGCCCACCGACTTTTTTGAAAAATCAGATATTTTGACGTGAGAATTTTCGATTGAAAATTAGGGTGCTTTTTCAATATCGAGTCAAAATGGGGTAAAAAAAATCAATATTTTAAATCTTCAAAATTCCAGTGTGTTTGGGATATAAAGAGGCAAGTTTTCACCAAATATCATGAAAAAAAATAATATTTTTGTAAAAGATAAAAAAAAATCAAAAATGTGGTTTTTTGGATTTTTCACACGAATTTTGAGGTTATGGAGAAAAACTATAGATAGAAAAGTTGTAGATCTTTTTATTGTCTACAACTTTGTCATTGAACGTTTTTCGATAGGACTTGTAGTTTTGCCGGAATTCGAGATTTACCGATTTTTACCCTTAAAAACTCCCCCGCTACCTCAGATCGCCCGTAATTTATTTTTCCTATCATTTTAGTGGTATTCCCTTCCTTTTCCAATAGGTTTCATCCTACTTTAATTTTTTTTCGTTTCTAAAATTATCGATCCTGGTCTATTATAACATTCTCCGTTTTTTTTTTCGGGCACGCACTGTATTTCCAAGGAAGATGCACGGGAAAGTTGATCGATTTGGTTCAATTTATTATTGAGGGTGTTAACCCCTTTGCTATTTCCTCGCGAAGTAGTTCTCGCAGTTCCGAACGACGCACGTAATCACTTGTATTATCTACAATGATATTAGTATCTAGTTTTGCAGGCGCCTTGCGTCGGGACACATTATAAAACGAAATCTCGGCAAACGATGTAGGTGTTGAGAGGCGAGCTACAGATTCCGAGTTGTTACCCTTCAGTTGTTTAATAATACACATAGGGCAAGTCCAGTTAGATAATGCGTCTGGAAGTAAGCCTGCAATATTCTCCGTGCGTATGTTAAGGCATAAAAAGTGAAATATTTCGCAACATTTTGCGCATTGCAAATGATCTTTGCCTTTGCCGACTTCGCGGATACACGCTGAATAATTCTTCATAATGACGGCGCACTATAGGTTAAAATTAGATAGAGACGGCAATTATGCAAGCCCTCTCTTATCGTAGCGGTGAGGAACGCGGGCACCCCGCTCGCTTGTTGCGTCCGCGAACTGTCAACACCCTTGATTGTAACTACTAAAAAACACTGAATAACTTCAAGGAATACTGATCACAAACTGCACTGCTTTTACTTGGTTTTATTGCGATATTTGCGTAATCAAATAAATAAAATAATTGAAACGATCGAACACACACCCGCCTCGTAAGAAGTTTCTGTGGAGTAGGAGTAATCACGTGAGACGGTTCTGCTTACCTCCACACTCCATGGTTGTAGATATACGGACTGCAAAACTCACAACTACAGGGCAAAAGTCATGAGTTTGAGATCACTATTTGACAACTTTTTTGAACCACTTGCAGAAGAATCAATTATAACTGATAATTGTGATAAAATTTGTTACAGATTTTTTTTGCAATATATTGTTTTATAAATTAATGTATGTTGTAAACTTTATATCATTTATGGTTTTTCGATGCCCTTTTTGTCAGTATTAAATATAAACGCAAACTTATTCGTGTGCGTTTTTATTTGAAACTGTTGTCAAACTGTCAAACGCTTAAAACTGTTCCCTTTATTAGGTATACCTTTGACGTTCTTGAAGAGACAACAAAGGTTTGGAGCTATTGAACCACAACAGGGTAAGTTTAAGTTAATCTATTTTTAATTTTTGCGATTATGATTATGATCTAGATTATAATGACAAACGTATGACAATGTTAATTGTATTTGCCTGTCAATGCCATAAAAATATTTTTATTGTTATAGGCAATTTTTTTAATTTATTGCATATTTTTAAATTTAACCTAGTATTTCTGTAAACCACAAGAGTTTTCGTATTAAATAAAATAAAAAATTAAAAAAATTAATACTTACTTATCTCATACATAATGAGTTGTAATGCTATAAATTCTAGGGAAAATACAAGAGGAGTTATTATTATCAATTATTCCACTTTGTATTACGGGTTTTAAATTTTTATGGATAAAGCAATGCATTCACTATCTATATCAACAAAAATAAATAAAATTTAAATGTCTGTTTGTAATGTCAAAATAACATATTTTTACTAAATGCATATACAACGTAACATAATTAACGCACTTTGAGAAAGTAGTTTGTTCAGAATCGTTTACTGAATCGATTCCTATCATTTAACTAATAATAAACAACGTAAAATACAGTCACACTAAATCTGTACAGTCAAAAAAACTGAAATGGACCGTATCTTAAGGCAATAAGACTTTTAAGAGTGCAGTTTTATTTGGATTACTAATTCTGTCATTCAATAAAAATAAATAAAAATGAACTTTATTTCAAGCACGTTAAAGTCTTTGCGTTCGTGGGTTTGTACTGTGACAACATTCTTCCGGAATTAGTAATTTGATAAATAACCAGTGCATAAAAATGTTTAACTAAAAATTCAGTGTATGTATTATGATTATAACATAATATACTAATTGGGGTATCTGAGGGTGTGCGTTAATTACGTTACATATTGTATATGGGCTACTTATAACAAAAAAAATTTATAAAATTTTTGTCGTTCTCTGTCCGTCTGTCAGTTTTTCTGGCTGTATGTTTGTTCCGGCAAATCTCCTAAATGGGTAGACCTATTTTGACGGGACTTTCACTGGCAAATAGCTGATGTTATAAGGAGTAACTTACTTTTTTTTATTTATTTATTTTATTTATTTATTTATTTATTGAACACCAACAAGACATACACAAACAAAAGCATAATATTTTTGCAAAAAATCATAAAAACTAAGTGTAGACTTAGTTATAGGTGTTACACACATTTCATTACAAAAAAAAATAGACACAAGTAAACATATACAGTGAATTAAATTGAATACAAAATTGTTTTTTACAAAAACAATTGGTTACAAAAAAATCAAAACGCATGAAATCCACCCTTAATAAATTCCACGCGGACGAAGTCCCGAAGAAAGCTAGAAAAATATTAAATTTGTGTTTCATCCATAGAATACTATAATACACAATAGAATGGCTGTCAACTTTATTTTGTACGAGGATTGGGTTTGGCGACGAAACCCGATTCGCTGTGTTGACAGACCGAATAAATTTACACATTTTAGACTTTTGATTAATGTTCAAGATCATCATTAAAAAAATCGTTTAAATTTTAATACATATTTATTTGTAAATAGGGTGCAATTTGGCATTTTCTAAATAATTTGCATGCGAAATTCAGAAACGATTGTAACGTCAAAACACATCTCGAGTTGAAATTTATACGTGTGAATTGACGTGTTAGTGACATTTTAGTGGCTACTACTACTAGTTTTATTATGTTTATATTATAGTATTCTGTGGCTTCGTCATTATCATCACAACCACTCATAAAACTATTAACGAACATAGGCCTCTCCCAAGGGATGCCATAAAACATGGTCTTGAACCACCTGCATCCATCGCCTTCCTGCAGGTATCACCTGGGTCATACAGATGTACACATATGTGTACCTATTGTGTTTTTATTGGAATGTTGTGTAGGTAGCTAGCGCCCGGCGGTGATCTTTACAGTGATTACGTCACTTGGGTGCATAGTGAATTTACGGACAGTGTCGGACAGAAACTTTTTAAATTTTATGAAAGAAAGAGGCGTTTTTTTTTTAAATTCGCATAAATATTTTTATATTTTAGCCAACTACCTATGGTTTTAGTGACAACGGTGTTTACATAATGATTTCTTATATTTGCGCGAACACAACACATTGAAATAATACTAGTTTTTACGGAATTTATCGCGTATATTTAACTTTTTAAATACCCGACGTTTCGAACGCTTTACAGCACTCATGGTCACGGGCGGGACTGAGATGTTCAACGTCCATATGTCATAGTTAACCGCGGTTACCATAGATTAAAATTTAACCTTTGTTCCGATCTATGCAGTATGAACTTATGGTATCTTGAAGTCTTGCAGTTGTATGCTTGGGTTGGGATTTAATTTTATTTATTATAGGATCCCAAGCAGATGGTAGCACCCAGCCATCTTCTCTATTGAAATTAGGATATTTTTTGATTTCAATAGCCTCGTGAATCATCCTTGGAAGGAATCGGTGTTCTTTAGCGAGGATTTGCGGTCTATCAAATCTGATGTAGTGACGGGGCGATCCTGTGCGTGTTCACAGACTGCAGACTTCCCGGAGCGTCGATCCTTCACATCAGCTATATGTTCTTTAACGCGGGTTTTTATTGATCTTTTAGTTTGTCCTATGTAGGAGAGACCACATTCACAATCAAGCTTGTACACTCCTGCATCTTGCAGAGGGACATTACACTTGACTGATGGTAAAAACTGACCAATCTTCTTCAGCGGCTTGAAATATGTTTTGATGGAAGCGCGCTTCAAGATGTAGCCAATCTTGTCAGTGACTCCTCTAACATATAGCAGTACACACGCTCGACTGTGGCCGGCTTCACTCGTTCACTGTGACGTAGGCGCGGGACTCAAAGCTTGTTGTCATGCAAAACTTGCTTGACATGGTGGAGCTCGGCAGCCAGGTGTTTACTGTCACAGATCCCTCTCTCGTGCTCTCTGAAACAAAGATTTACCCACGGTAGCTAACTGTGAAGGATGGTGGTGAGAATCACCGTTTAAATATCTATCTGTATGGGTCTTTTTTCTATACACAGTATGGCTCAAGGTGTTATCAGGATTCCGAATTACTAACACATCTAGAAAAGCTAAGGAATTGTTTGCCTCTAACTCCATTGTGAACTGAATTTTAGAATTTATAGAGTTAAGATGGTCTAAGAATGCAGTTACTCTATCTAAAGGTAGAATTGTGAAAGTGTCGTCTACGTACCGCTTGTAGAATCTTGGGTTTATGGGAGAACTAAGAAGGGCTTTCTCCTCAGTCTTCCATGAATATGTCGGCGACAATGGGAGATACAGGTGAGCCCATCGCCACACCATCTACTTGCTTGTAGAACTCCTCCTTCCACAATAGGTAGCCAGATGTAAGGCAGTGTCTGAGTACCTAATACTGCATATTCTACAGGCATGTTGTTTTCTTCCAGCCTTCTAGTTACAATTGAGATGCAGTCTTCTACAGGTAAGCATGTAAACAATGACTGCACATCAACACTGACCATAGTTTCATTGTCTGCCAGATGTAGGTCTTTAATCTCGCTGGCAAAATGGTAGAAATCCTTTATGTGTGCTCTTGTATGTCCCCTGAGCGGTGAGAGTATTTTCGCTAAGTGTTGAGCCAATCTGTAAGTTGGTGAATCGATTTGGCTCACTATGGGACGTAATGGAGCCAAATCGATTCACCAACTACCCCCCAACCCAAGCATACAACTGCAAGACTTCAAGATACCATAAGCTCATACCGCATAGATCGGAACAAAGGTTAAATTTTAATCTATGGTAACCGCGGTTAACTATGACATATGGACGTTGAACATCTCAGTCCCGCCCGTGACCATGAGTGCTGTAAAGCGTTCGAAACGTCGGATATTTAAAAAGTATACGCGATAAATTCCGTAAAAACTAGTATTATTTCAACGGTGTTTACACTTACACCTTGTATATTTTTTAAACAGTTTCTTACTATTTAAGACAAAAATATTTTTTTATTTTTGTAAATCAATATATTTTTTTTTGTATTTCATTTCAAATTCGAAACGTTATATCCAACAAGCATACAGTTTTAAAATCTTTCAGATTACGATGCGCCAATGGCTCAATCTTCATTTTACGCCATGCAAGATCAGTCAACATTTGCCCAGCAGCCTATAACTGATAATTTTGAAGGTCCACAATTTGGCACCAACACGCCAATGTTCGTTCAAACTGAAATGCAGGAGACGATGCATTCCCAGGTTTACTCACCGTCAGATCTTTTTACGGAAGGTGGGCGGGATGAATCTAACAAAGTTGATGAAGGTAAGACATAAAATATGTCAATTATATTAGTTACAGTATAATATATGCATTAATCTCGTGTTCTCTTTAACCATGTAGTGGACGAAAATATCCGCTATCACATAGCGGCCCGTAGGTGACGTAGCGTAGGAGGCGACAGACGGAACCTGAGACAAGAGATGGAGAGAGATAGATAACATCTCAAAATAATAAAATAATGCAGCCCGCCTGCCAAGCGTGCCAACTATAGCAAAATTTCTCCCTACGAGGCAATATGTGGAATGAAAAGGGGAGACCTCCCGCCGTGTGTACAGTACAGAGCTATTCTATACTGGATGACCTTTATTTACCATCTGGAAAAAAATGGGGTGTAACATATGAACGGAGTAGAAGTGCCTATTGGCACAGATATTTTACAAAAAATAAAAACAAAAATTTTAATTAAACGTTTGAAAAATATTTTTGGACAATTACTTTACCCTGTGTCCTTGATCCTGCGAAGACAAGGTCAGAGATGCCTACTAAATTTATTGTTTTATCACCGTTAGTTAAGTATGGTGTATAGGATTAGAACTTCGATAGATTTTAATTAATTTATTTATTGAATTCAAAATATTTGTTTTTATTTTTTGTAAAATACCAGTACCATAGGCCTCTACTCCGTTCACATGTTACACCCTATTTTTTTCGAGACAGTAAGAAAGGTCATCCAGTATCTACCGCAGTACTTCAGAACGTCAATGGATGCGATTATTCAGAACCGGTGCGTTTCGCTTGTGACACGACGCCAGCGCCGCCACAAATCTAGGGGAGGCCTTTGTTCAGCAGTTGATTTTTTAAGGCTGTAATGGATGATTTTTTTTAGAATAAGGGTGACTAACGAGCACACAGTCCACCTGAGGGTAAGTGGATGCAGTGGCCCATAGAAATCTACATTTATCTTCGATTAAGAATCAAAACGTAGGTGCGTTGTCACCCCTAGGGACAAAGATGGAATGCCTCGTTTCTAGTAAAAAAGGGTCTCCGGATCTCTACACCCACCATTCGAAACACAGCAGTATTAAGCTGCTATTTTACGCTGGTTTACTGTGAGAGAGTGGTCCTTCCCCGGTCGAGCCGACCCATTCGTACTACAACCATAATATATCTGCAGCGTGGCATTACCACGTATAATTGAATGGACATTAATGCTGTTGGTAACAAATAAATAGTTTTAGTAGTTTTAAATACAGTTTTGAGCAAGGAAAACCTGCAAGTGACAAAATAATGTATTTAGAACATTGAAGATTGAGGCAGCTCATTAGACTCATATCTGTTCCAAAGCCTTCGCAATAAGAGCCGTAACTTTATTTCTATTATATATTTCCCATTTAGAGAAAAAATCTTCTTTATATGCTATTTTGGATTATTATTTATTTTAGATATTCGCGAAGGTTCGGCATCCCCCGATAACTGTCACCCAGGAGAGAAGCGTCTCAGCGCCTTCAAACGTCTTGGGCCGCTTACTCAGCCGAAAAAACCAAAGTTGACAATCAACCTGAGTTTCGATAGGGAACAACCCATTCGGTAAGATAAATCATTAATACATTATTATAATTTCACTTTTTTCCTATTCTCGTGTAAGCACGTACATATTTTACTACGAGTTCGCTGTTTTGATTTCACATTGATGATAACGACTCTGGCGCAGTGATTAGCATTAGACTCAGATTCCACACGGAACAAATATTTGTGGTCAACGTTACAGCCTTTCAAAAATCCCCTTTTCCTTTATAACGTGGTAGAGCCACGCTACAGCTATATTATAGTTGTAGCACGAATGGGTCGGCTCGACCGGGGCAGGATCACGCTCTCACAGAATACCAGCGTAATGCTGGATTCTGTGAGAATTGCTGTGTTTCGTGTAGTGAGTGTAGAGAACCGGTGACCCTTTTTACTGGAATCGAGGCATTCCATATTAGTCCTCAGGAGTGATAACGCATTTGCATTTTGATCCTTAGTTGAAGATTCAGCATTCTTTACTATCAGGTGGACTGTGTGCCCATTTGTCACCAAATGCTGTAAAAAAACACTTGAACCTAGGCTTGCCCATAGATATTCTAATAGTGCTATATTTGTAATTGTTGCCACGGTGGCTGGTAGATTAGCAACCACAGTTTTTATTTTTTAGTTATTACGAAGACGTTGCTGCCTACCTCCTGGTTTGTGTCTTTCTGTCGCCTCTTACGACGCCTACGGGACGATGTGAGGTGGTGTAATGTTTGTCTTGACTACATATAATTGTTCCGGGTCTAGATGTTTGTCTTACTCTATAATTTCAGACATCTGTGGCGGCGCTGTCGTCGCGCCACAAACGAAATACATCGAAGTCTAAATCGCGCTATCAAAGTTCCGTAGTAAAACAGTATATATAGAATAGCTCCGAATCATCACAGGAGCGTTGGCTGCTCCTCAAGCAGAACACTTTGCCCGGCGGGAGATCTCCCCCTTTTCCTTCCACGGCCACACATCTTTTATATGCTTTATTAGCCTGTAACAGTTCACTGCCAAGTTTGACGGAATAGTTGATCTCAGTACTATATGTCTCGTACATTTGACGATGCTTCCTGTCGTGTCGAGTGAAGTCGAAGGTCGTACGAGACGTCAAGAATTCGTCGTTCGCCGAATCGTTTCCTAAGCGGTAGAACTCCCTTTCTGAGAAGTAGAACGAGGAGGAGTTGTCCCCTCCCGAGGAGGGGCTGCCGCCGTGGGGCGGCCAGTGCTGGTGGCGTTCCCATGGCCCTGCCAATATGCGACGAAATTGGAATACCATCGGGTTGTAGTTGGTGCGAGTCTGAGTAGGCACCGCCCTCTCTCTCTCTCTCTCTCTCTCTCTCTCTCTCTCTCTCTCTATTTCTGCCGCTACTAAATACCACTGCTTGCGCTGCTGTGTTCCTGTCTGAAGGGTACAGGATAGCGGATGTATTTACATTCTGTAAGGCATCCCATCTTAGTTCATTTTGTTTGAAGTCGGCTGCAGGTATCCATGGACTGCTTTTCATCGTTTTATGATTAAAAAAAAGATATCCTCACTCCTATCTCCCCCAAGAAATGTCACAAAAACGGTCCTGAGCCACTTGAATCCATCGACATGTATTACCATGTCATCACTATTTAGTAGGAGATATATAAAACATGTTAGGGCAACTCCATTTTACGATATCATAATTATTTTTCTATCCGTTCACAGGGAAGTTGTTGGCGATAACGAGAACGACCTCATTCCTGAAATCTTCGTCCCAGTTCACAAACGCCAAGACATTCTTACCAGTACCGATGAAGTTGTGGTGAAATATTTGCCTAATTGGCCATGGAAGAACAATGTAGTTATTAGAAGAGGCGTCACAGCGAGGTCTTCTAAGGTATAATACTTGGCCATTCACATTGAACATTAGAAAGATATTGTTTCTATTATTTATAGTGGTAATGTTGAGCGTCATATATTTTGTAGCGCGTTTTTTAAAGTTATTACTAACAATCCGGTTTCAAGAATGATTACGCAAAGTAAGGGAAGCCAGTACGTACTATCTCGTGGGTGTCGTAAGGTCTTACGACAGTAACACAATTCATCTGTCTCTCTGTAAGAAGCGACAGAGGGAAGCGAAACAGGCGATGAGCAACTATTGCAAATATCCCTATTTGAAATTTTAATTTCATGAAATGAATTTCAATGAAATGATTTTATTTGAAATTCATGGTCTTAGTTTGACGTTTTAATGGAGAGGTATTTAAATTATTTGCCACTTGAGGGCGCCACAAAAATCATACGTCGAATCTAAATAAATTTATGTTTTTAAAAATATTCTATTCCAGAGCGCAATGTTAATGGAGCAGGAACAAATGGAAGAAGTGTATGAGAAAGACAATTTATACGTACAAGTGTCGGTAAGTGCGATATGTGTCATCATAAAATAAAAACTTCAAATTGCAATTAACAATTACATCGATGCCGGCGGGGAGCGATTCCGGGTAGCTCCTGAACTGCCACGGCTTATAATTACAGATTATTTAAAGGGAACAACCAAATTTCATTATAGTCGAATTTAATCTATGTAGTCCCAGACCAATAATGTTTATGAGAATTGTGGAACTAAAATTCTAAAAAAAATATTATAATTAGTCTCGTTACTAAATTACGAGAATTAAGATTATACGAGAAATAATTTAAGAGAATTTACTTCAAATGCTCCCTTCCAGCATAATGCTACTTTACTATTAGAACTACGTCGGCTTCACAGCTCGATGTAGTGCTTCACAGACGGTGTAGATAGTGCTGTTAAACAATTCTTTCATTGGTTCATTTTTCATTCATTCCAACGTCAAAAGTAGGAGATTCTATTTTCGACTCTATAATTCATAAAAGAAAGCTTAAATACTTTATGGGCATGTCGACCTAATTAGGTCGGCATGCCCATAAAGTATGACATTGACAGGTACTGTCGTGTCTGTACTCCTAAGAAATTCAGACTTCATAGGCGTGATTTTTACTGACAGCTGTCGCAGAGAAACTATCTTTTATGAACCATAATGGATTTTTTGTATTTATGTTAAGAGATCACCCGTGACGACTAAGATGGAATGCCTCGATAGATATCTTCGCCTATTGTGAACCAATCTTCGTGCGATTGATATCTTCGCCTATTGTGAACCAATCTTCGTGCGATGGATATCTTCGCCTATTGTGAACCAATCTTCGTGCGATATATATGTTCGCCTATTGTGAACCAATCTTCGTGCGATGGATATTTTCGCCTATTGTGAACCAATCTTCGTGCGATGGATATCTTCGCCTATTGTGAACCAATCTTCGTGCGATGGATATTTTCGCCTATTGTGAACCAATCTTCGTGCGATGGATATCTTTGCCTATTATGAACCAATCTTCGTGCGATGGATATCTTCGCCTTTTGTGAACCAATCTTCGTGCGATAGATATCTTCGCCTATTGTGAACCAATTTTAATGTTTTTTAATACATATGCTAGGCTAGTCCCATTTAAAATTTATCAAGGGTGGTCCCATTTAAATTTAAAATGATTTGTATTTTAATTTAATTTGGAATGGGATGGAAATCTTTTAATTATAAAACCCTCTAATGGAAAAATAACTGAGATGAAATATACAATTAAGATGACGTCCTAGTTGCTACATTGTAGTTGTGACATTGCTTAGTCCCCGAAAAGACTAAAATTAAACGTTAAAACAATTAAAAATCTACTTCAATTAACTGAAAAGAATAAAATAAGTTGAACGCAATTTAATCGTTTCTTAAGTCAGGGCTTTGTTTCTTCGGTGTGTTATATCTTAACACAGATTTCAAAAGCTAACGTATGGAAATTATTTCTTGTTATTAAAATTGTAATTTTTGGATTTAGAATTTTTTTCCTGTGAAATTTGTGGCCTTGAAATATATGGAATATCAGCTTTCAACTAACGATTTCTTTTATTTTAGGTGAAGGGTTATCCAAATACATGGAGGAAAGAAGACGTGCTGGACGCTTTACTCGAAGCCGTCAAAGGCAAGAGTTTTATACCTTGCTTTATTGAGGTAATACAAAAATATTTTATAGCATATGGTAGAAATGTAATAATTCAATATATTATAATAAAAAAATTGTATAATGATTTCTTATATTTACGCGAACACTACACATGATTAAAACTACTTTTACGGATTTTATCGCGTTTATTTTTACTTTTTATTTTTAATTTCCGACGTTTCGGGCGCTTTCCAGCACCCATGGACACGGGGGACTGAGATGACTGACGTCCCGATGTCATTGTTAAACCCGGAGTACCTTCAGCTTTTTTAATTATTGTTTATGGTCCGATCTATGCAAAATGAACTGACTATGTCTTGAGGTCTTGCAGTGGTATGCTTGGGTTTAGTTTTAATTTTATTGATTATAGGATCCCAAGCAGGTGGTAGTACCCAGCCTCCTTCTCTATTGAAATTAGGATGTTTTTTAATTTCAATATCCTCACGTATCATCCTTGGTAGGAATCGGTGTTCTTTCGCGAGGATTTGTGGTCTATCAAATCTGATGTAATGGTTGGGGCCGTCTAGGATATGTTCACAGGTGGAAGTCTGCAGTTTGTGATCATATCCTAGACGGGAATAAAAACCTATGTTAAAAATCATCATCGACAGCAGCAACCCGTATGTCTACAGCTGAACATGGTCTCTCCCGTATTAAGAGGATTTGCCTTAATCACTATGCCTTAATTAGCCGTGTAGTATGTAGATGGGCAGCAGCGTCCTCCTAATAACGACTACAAATAAAAATAAACTGTGGTTGCCAACTCGCTTGCCAAGTGTGGCAACTTTGGCGATTGCAACCTGTGAGGTGATCTACAGGGGAGGGCTATGTCCAGCAGTGGACTTCAATATTCTAGAACGGCCTTAATCACCTTGCTTGTCAGGCGAATTGACGATCATAGTAGCAGATGTCTCGTATCTGTGGCGCTGGGAGCAGTCACCGGTCTAATACCTATTAAGTTTGTCTCTTCGCGGAACGTGCACAGCGGGCACTGGTAAAAAAACAACCGTATGATAAAAAGACTGTTTCAGTATTTTAGGACCAGTTTGATCATAGGAAAGTACACCTTAGTTTTATACATAGAATACTATAATACACAATAGAATGGCTGTCAACCTTATTTTGTACCGAGGTTCGGCGTTGCCGGGAGCACACATATAAGCGTTTACGTCGTATTATCAGTTAATCACTACTACAAACCCAATTCGCTGTGTTGACAGACGGATTTTAATACATATTTATTTGTAAATAGCGTGCAATTTGGCATTTTCTAAATAATTTGCATGCGAAATTTGGAAACGATTGTAATGTCAAAACCCATCTCTTGTTGAAATTTATACGTCTGAATTGACGTCTTGTGGCATTTTAGTGGCTACACGGGCTCCGCCCACAGCCCCGTTCTAATATGTATGTATTATAGTATTCTATGGTTTTATATCACAATGATACGCATTAGCAATAACGTTTGGACTATGACTATTAGGTATGATCGTCACCGGTTTATACCGCCATCTATCGGATTTCATGATTCATGAGATCTTTCTGGCATGTCCATAGTCGTCTCTTACGACATCCACGGAAAAGAATTTGGTGATGAATCTCTTACGTCACCGCGTGTTGTGGACACGGCTGTGTTAAAATCTAATATAATTAAAAACTAATTTCTGCTTCTTCGTGTTTTATGCACTGCCATACCGTTCTTCAAATGGCGTTAAAAGTTTATCAACGAACGAAGGTTATAGGAATAGTTGGACCCGGTAGATGGCGCTGTTGTATAATCCAGATATCCAGATATCCACGGGTGACCGTGCCAAGCCGGGGCAGATCCCTAGTAGTAATTTCACAATTCACAATAGGCGAAGATATCGAAACTAGTTCGCCTTCCTTCTGGAACCCGTGCATTCTGGTCTCTCACCAAGGCTGTCCAGGGGAATTTCTGTCAGCCATCTCTTCCATCTCTGCACAGGGAGGACGACTCACTGGCCCATACTGCAAAGGAGAAAGCCGATCTTCTAGGCTCTTTCTTTGCGTCTAACTCGACTCTCGATGACGGGGGGAGTACGCCGCCGACCATCCCGCGGTGTGAGTGCTCCATGCCGGAAGTGCAGTTCACACAGCGCTCGGTTCGCAAAGCACTCCTCTCCCTGGACATCCACAAGTCGAGTGGGCCTGACGGAATCCCCCCAATTGTGCTGAGGTCGTGTGCTCCAGAGTTGGCACCGGTTTTAACGCGTCTTTTCCGGTACTCCTACTCCCTAGGCGTAGTCCCAAAATCATGGAAGACGGCTTTCGTCCACCCGATCCCTAAAAAAGGCGACCGCTCAGACCCGTCCAACTACCGGCCAATCGCCATCACCTCCTTGTTCTCCAAAACAATGGAGTCCATTGTAAACTGCCAGCTCATGAGGTACCTTGAGGATCACCAGCTGATTAGTGACCGCCAATACGGTTTTCGCCGTGGTCGGTCAGCTGGTGATCTTCTGGTCTACCTCACTCACAGATCGGCGGAGGCAGTAGAGTTCAAGGGGGAGGCATTGGCCGTTAGTTTGGACATTGCGAAGGCCTTCGATCGGGTTTGGCACAAAGCGCTTCTTTCGAAGCTCCCTTCCTATGGGCTTCCCGAGAAATTGTGCGATTGGATCACCAGCTTTCTTGCAGATCGGAGCATCAAGGTCGTTGTAGACGGTGCAAGCTTCGATTGCAAGCCTATTAATGCTGGTGTTCCACAGGGCTGCATGCTATCGCCAACGCTGTTTCTTCTGCATATCAATGATATGTTGCATACCCGTAACATTCATTGCTATGCGGATGACAGCACTGGTGATGCTCTTTACACCGGCCGAGCCAATATTTCTCGGGAAAACGTCTCCGAGTGCCGGGACAAACTTGTGTCTGAAGTCGAGTCTTTGCTGAACAGAGTCTCGGATTGGGGACGACTAAATCTAGTCCAGTTTAACCCCCAGAAAACACAATTTTGCGCGTTAACCGCTAAAAAGAACCCCTTTGTCGTATCCCCTCAGTTTCAAGGCACTCCCCTTGTTGCCTCAGCCAGTATCGGAATCCTCGGCGTCGACATATCGAGTGACATGCAGTTTCGTGGTCACTTGGAAGGGAAGGCCAAATTGGCCTCTAAAAAGCTTGGCGTGCTCAGCAGAGCGGGACAGTATTTCATGCCGGCACACCGCCTGCAACTTTACAAGGCGCAGGTTCGGCCGCACATGGAATACTGTTCCCATCTCTGGGCTGGGGCTCCCCAGTACCAGCTCCTTCCACTTGACCGCATCCAGCGCAGAGCGACTCGAATCGTCGACGACCAAGTGCTTTCCGATCGGCTCGATTCACTGGCGCTGCGAAGAGATGTTGCATCTCTTTGCGTATTTTATCGCATCTATCACGGGGAGTGCTCTGAGGAATTGTTCGGATTAATCCCAGCCGCCAAATTTCGTGAACGCACTACACGGCAAACGTCCCGATACCATCCACTCCTTCTGGATGCTTGGCGGTCCACCACTGTACGTTTCACAAGGAGTTTTCTTCCACGTACAACCTCTCTGTGGAATAGTTTTCCACCGGCGATTTTTCCGGACCGATACGACCTGGGCACCTTCAAGAAAAGAGCTTACTCCTTTCTAAAGGGCCGGCAACGCACCCGCAATTCTCCTGGTGTTGCGGTTGATCATGGGCGGCGGTAGTCACTTAACATAAGGTGAGCCGCATGCTCGTTTGCCCCCTCTTCTATAAAAAAAAAATTTATATATACGTTTTGTTATTGTAATTGTTTTATTATTATAAATAATAATTATTAATTGTATAATTACTTTTTATTATTTTTCATACATACACACGGTTCAGTTATCCCATGTTTACCTTTTTATATTTTACATGACACTTATTCTTTACTCATTTGTTATTTTCAATTCAAATCTAAAAAGAAAATATGCACGATGCGTGTGGTGTACACCCTGAGTTTGAGCACTGGCCGAGCCGGTTTAAAGCAGTTTTTCTCTGTACGTGACAAGCCGCCTGCCGCCAATGCCCACACACACACACACACACACCTCAAGCTTGTAGTAGTGTACCTATTATAGCGCGGTCATGTGAAGCTTTGTCTCTAGTCGGTATCATTACTCATGTAGTGGCGGTATAAAAATATCCACTACCACATATCATCCCGTGGGTTTCGTAAGAGGCGACAGAGGATAACAAATCAGTACATGGGCAGCAGTGTGTTCCCAATAACGACTAAAAATAAAAAAACCTGCGGTTGCCAACCTACTTGCCAAGCGTGGCAACTATGGCAAACATTCCTGTGAGGCAATCTATGGGGGGGGGCTTTGTTCAGCAGTGGACTTTAATAGGCAGTAACGGTATGTTTTGTTTCAGTTCACACCGCACGAATGCAAATTCCTGGTGATCAGATGTCGACCAGCCCTCGTCGCTATACACAAGCTAGGTTTCTGTGTATGCAAAGATAACTTTGTTTTGACCATAACCATATCTAAAATAGACTTGACGTTGAAACTCATTGACTTCCTGCCAAAACTGATTCTGCGGAAGCGGTTGTCCATGGGCTACGATAGCGAAAGGAAACTGAGTTTGAAAGAATTTACACTACAATGGGGTAAGTTGGTTTGTTTAGTTCCTTGTCATAGAAAAGAACTACAGGTTGTTCCTAAGATCACTTTCTACAATATTTTACGCTGATAATGAATTCTTATATATACGTGAATACTACACATTAAATTGAAACTAATTTCACCGATTTTATCGTGTTTAATTTTAACTTTTTCATCCATAGTTACGGGGGGACTGAGGTGTTTGACGTCTCAATGTCATAGTTCGCCTGGATAATATTGAAAAGCTGAAGATGGGACGTCGAACATCTCAACGCCCTCCCCGTGACCATGGGTGCTGTAAAAAGTAGTCCTTTTTTAAAGCATCCGCGGGATCAAGTAAGATTAGGATACTTAAGATGCCAGCCAGGAACGGGCCAATGTTCCATGGAGTATGGAACCTGTTTTATACATAATGCGTAAAATCATTCGGAATCTCTGATAGCGTGATTTAAACTTCGGTTATGGTTCGGTTGGTTCACGTCATTGTGGGACAACGACAGTACCGCCATGATTTATTCATTTGATATTTTACTTTTCGAAAGTGCTTTTTATTACATACTGAATTACTGGAATATCCACTACCCCATATCATCTCGTGGGTTTCGTAAGAAGCGACAAAGGAAAACTAAAACAGATGAGTTAACTAAAATAATAAAAAGAGATAACTCAAAATAATAAAAAGCTGTGGTTGCCAGACCGCCTGTCAGGAGTGGCAAAGATGGCATATGGTGATGGCATATGTATGGGGGGAGGTCTATGTTCAGCAGTAGACTTTTATAAGCTGCAATGAATGGATAGTAACTATAGTAGGGCAGTAGATGGGGAATGCAATAGTTCGGAGCTATTCCATATGTACTGTTTTTACGGAACTTTGATAGCGCGATTTAGGCTTCGATATGTTTTCGCTTGTGGCGCGACGACGGCGCCACCACACATTTAATACAAGTATTCCTTGATATTTAAAAAAAACATATAAATTACGACTTTTATTGCAAACGTAGTGTTTTATACAGTTTCGAACACATTTTATAACTAAAAAAAAAGTATTATACTCCGGCCGCCGAGTTATTACCGATTTGACACATGACGAATTGACAATACTAGTGAAGTGACTGAACCAGTAACCCTAATATCATTTGGGAACAGTTTGTTTTTAAATATTCTAGTATAGTGTGTAATTAAATAAAATCAAAACAATAATAGTTAAAGACACAGGTTCTTTATTAGGTGGAGTATCCTTGATGGGCGTAGATAATTGGTCGAGGACATATCAAAATAAAACAAATTTGTAAACACTGTTACACATTTTAATGAATAGAGTAGGTACAAGATGTTTTAATAAATGACTACCTATCATTTATTAAAACAATTATTCAGACTCTGAACCAGATTCGCCAGTCACTTGTATGACAATTTCATTCTCTATAATGGTGTCCACTCTTACATCGCGTTCATAATCTTCTGTTATTAGTTTTCGAGTCTTTTCGACGACCTTGACCCAATCTTCTTTCGTTATTTTGCTGCAAGCATCTTTTAATAGACCCATCATTTTATTAGTACTGAATGGCGGAGTCGTATTATTACGAGCTGCGTAACCTGTAATGTAAACATTAAATAACGTTAATTTATTACATTAAATAAACGAAATATTACACAATTACCTACATGTAAGGGACATGAGATATTTATTTCTTAGTTATGTATCTTTTTACTTATATGCTGAATATTGGATTTTATAATAGTACAAATTATTCATATTCATAACTTATGCGATAATAAACAATACCTTTGATTTGTGCCCATATTAGCTCAATGGCATTGTACTGGCAGTGATAAGGCGGAATTCGAAGTACCCGATGTCCATGTGCTAGAGCTATCTCATCTACTTTATAACGGACTCTTGATGTTTTATTTTCGCGTACCAACTTTAGTAAGTCAGACTTTAGCATTTCGGCAGTAGTTTCAATTCCATTTTTGTGTAGCCATGCTACGAGATCAGCTTTCTTGTCGGCCTGAGTAGGCGCTTTATTCACTTGTTTCGAGTGATATGAAGCGTTGTCCATTATTATGATAGAAGGCTCTGGCAGGCTGGGTAATAATTGATTTTCGAACCAATTCGTAAAAGTGTCTGTATCCATCTCCTCGTGGTAATCGGAAGTACTTTTTGACGCGAAAGCCAGCAGTCCATTTTCATAGAAACCACTTCCAGAAGAACCGGCGTGACAAATTATCAGTCGCGATCCTTTTTCAATTGGAACCTTTGAGGTTGATGCTTTTGTTTCGTCAGTCCAAGAGCGTGACACAGTGTGGTTCGCGTTTAACCATGTTTCGTCAACAAAAACGACGTTGTCCCAAGACTCGATTTTTCTGGCTTCTCTTAAAAACTCGCTCGGGTAAGGTTTACAATTCGGTCGCCTGAATTTGGGGGTGGGGGGTGACGTGGGGGAGGGGGAGGAGTTGTAGAGTCACCCCCTACTTCCACTTTCTGCCGGACGTGCTTAGTTTTTTTTTATTAATTTTTAAAAATCTCATTTTGAGGTTATGTTTCGTAATTTTTATGACAATTTTAACCTGATTTATGGGTAGAGAGAGTCGGAGGATGGAAGCCTCACGCCACTTAACGTGGTACAGTCGACCTAACCATCTCTTCTAACCTAACCTGTCCGAGTCGGGGTGCTCCACGTCCCAGGCTCGCTTCACTCGCTATTGCACTCGATATAACACCAAATTATTAACTTTCGTAACTACTTTAATTTATAAACATAATTTATGGCTGCCAAAATTTGTAAGAAAAGATCTTTGCGATATTTAGCAGTATTCCGCCGCCACAAATATTTCACTATTCACCATAGCATAGCGATTTAATTTTACATATTTTTAAATCGATTCAAATCGAAATTAGATGAATCGATTCACAAAAAATCGAAATCTTAAAGATCGATTTCACAAAAATCGTTTTTTTTTTATTTGCGTTAAAAGTTTATATTTACGATATCAAAAGATAAAATAAAGTACAGATAACATTGAATAATTAAATTAAAAACTGTCATTCTTTACGAGTTGGGGTACATTCAACCAATTGTAAATAATTTTGAAAATCTTAATAAAAGAGGAAAAGATTCGATCTCGATTCTCTAGGGTGAAATATCGATTCACTAGATCGATTCAGTACTGTATATCGATATGACATTGACAGATGAAACGTCAAAAACGTAATTAAATTAGTCATTTACCAATATTTTTAAAAAATAATTAAAAATACTTCGACGCTACTCCGGCAGAAAAAATCAAGTGGGGGTGCTTCAGATAAACCCCCTTGACTCCCCCACAGTGACAGAATCTTCAAATTCAGGCGACCGAATTGTAAACCCAACCCACTCGCTCCTTTTAATTATTAAATCAAATCTTTCCATTAATATTTTTCTTTTATTCGTTTTTTTATATTCAAACCCAATTTCGTGCAATAGTTTTGACAACGCCGTTTTACCGCCTTTAAACAAGCCAGCTTCTTTTAAAGAGACCAAAAGCAAACGTCTAGTTGGAAACTCGTTCCTAGTATAATAACCATATATGTGGTTTCTTATTGCATCTGCATCAAAAACATCAACACCTGTCACGGGCTTTTGTCTTCGTTTTTTCTTAGGAGTGCGTAAAACATTATCTTCACTTCCAAGAGCTTGTGAAACCCGATCTTTCACTTGAGTGACAGGAATCAAAGGGCCGCCATTTTGTGACTCACGCTCAAAGTAATCCTGTAGCTTTAGTACAAGCTCACGACATTGACTATTCAATGTTTTTCCTCGTTTCGGCATTTTCAACAAAATTACCAAACACAAACAAAATTAGTCCAATAAAGCGCAACGATAAACAGGAGAAAGCCGAGTCAAAAAACAACGATTACACAAGAGAACGTAGTCTGTGCGCACGAGAGTACGAAAGACGACTAAACAGATTAAAATAGCGGTGGTAAGGGTGTTGCCAGAATAGTATCGCCAATTACTTAAAAAAATACACCTATAACATTGCTTAATTGAGGGAGAAAATTATATTTATTAAATGTTGTTTTATATATTATGAATGTTAAAAATTATACATAATCATTTTAATTGTATTTATTTTTAAATCATAGAAAACAGTATTTCTGTCTTTGGATCACACATAAATCTTAAAAATCATAGAGATACTGGCAACACAGTGCAATTAGGAGACGCAAAAAAATGGTAGCATTATAGTCTAGTTGCTCGAAGGAATAAGAAAAATAAAAATATCCAAATAAAATATATATCATATCTATTCCAATGAATTTGGACCGAATACTATCAAGCACATCACTATGAAAACTAGACGCACGATGTAACTTTGTACAAGCGCGCCAAAGAACAAAAAATAAATGTATTCATATTATTTACAAACTATTTTAAGTTTTGAAACAGAGTTTATTGGAAAATTACTTGATTCTGACATTTTGACATAAAGTTTTATATTAAAGAGGTATTCTAAATCATTCGGCAAATGTGTCGCTTGTGCAAGGTTATATCGATTAATTTAAGAATAATCTGTCAAATCGGTAATAACTCAGCGGCCGTACTATATAATTGTCTACAATTATCTTACCGCTGGAGACAGCTCAAGAATAGGATCGTTTATTAATTTAATAAAATACAACTTGTACAGAACAAATTAGTAACAATTTAAAAAAATGTTTTATTTTTATTTTGGTAGGACAGGTTTTCTGTGTTAAGGCAGCGCATAGTACTAGGCTATTCTTTAATATCTTAATTAATAAAAAAATTATATTAACCTTTTAGATGTAAGTCACTTCATATACTTCCCGCTGAACCGGTTGAACAACCAAGCGGACATTGTGGGCCTGCAGAGTACCGTGGAATGGAAGTATTTGACCGATCTCGACCTGTCTAATAATAGACTGACGTGAGTTTTCTTTTTTAATTTAAAAATAACATCGTAATAGCATCGACAGTGGAGGGCACTTACGACTTACGTATTGAATGAACTTGACTTAAATGATTTTTTATTTTTATGTGAATACTAAACATTAAAGTTTATCTGTATTTCAAATAAAAAAATAAAACGGGTCTACTTACGTCCCACAACTGGGCATAGAATTTCTCTGATTTCTGAGAGAGCTATGAAGCAAGTAGTACGCTTACCCAATGCATGTTGGCGGACTTCATGTGCCCGAAATATTTTATTTGTTAGACGTGCAGGATTCCTCACGATGCTTTCTTTCACCGCCAAGCAGTTAGTTAATCAACATTTAAAATTGCGATTAAAATTTTGATTGATACAGGCAATAATCCGTGTTGTTCGCGTACAGTGAATTCTTCGTATATGGTTTTCAATAAAAGAGAGAGATATGTAGATAGATAAAGAGAGAGAAAAGGACACACTACGTTTAATCGAAGACATTTAGTCATTATAGTACTGTCTGATACCTGTGAGGAATTGCTATAATTATTACCGTAGTTGTTACGGAACTGTATTTTTTATAAAATAAGTAAAAAACGAACTTCCAGTTCACCTGATGGTAAGCGGTTACTGCACTCCATGAACAACTGTAGCCAACTTCCAACAAAAATACTTTTTTTTATAGAAGAAGGGTGACAAACGAGCACTGACTGATAGTAAGTGGATGCTGTGGCCCATAGACATCTATATTTATCCTCGATTAAGTATCAAAACACATATGCGTTGTAACCCCCGAGGATTAAGATGGAATACCTCGTTTCCAGTAAAAAAGGGTCTCTGGATCTCTACACTCACCATAAGAAAACAGCGGTATGAATCTGCTATTTTACGCTAGTATTCTGTGAGAGCGTGATGGACTAAGATGGAATACCTCACTGCCTGTAATTATACTGGATCTCAGTATCCTTCGGCCACATCGGCATTGGCAGCATAAATAGGAGTGATGGAGGTATCTACAGATGGATTTCTGGGTGGAATAGGAGACCTGCTATGTAGTTAAACTGTATTTTTTAGAATTTTATTTACTTAACCATATCATTCCTTGCAGTTCCTTGGATGGTTTTGATCTGCAACGTACAACACCGAAGCTACAAAATTTAGATATTTCGAATAATTACTTCGAAAAAATCGCACCTATACTACAATGCCGGGAACTTCCCCTAAAAGTACTAAAGCTAGAGGGGAACCCCCTTTGCACCGACTATACGGACCCGCAGTATTATGTTAGAGTTTTGAAAATGATATTTCCAATGTTGAGAGAAATCGTAAGTACTTTCATAAAATATTTTACTTTTTACAATTGGCGATAAAGAGCCGTGGTAGCTCAGATTGTTAACGCTCGCTGTAAATATAACAGAACGCGAGTAACCCGGGTTTGATCCCCACCGGCACCAATGAAATTGTTAATTGCAATTTTAAGTACTGACCACGTGTTCGGCGGTGAAGAAAAACATCGTGAGGAAACCTGCATGTCTGAGGAATAAGAAAACAAAATATTTCGAAGACATGTGAAGTTAGCCAACACGCATTGGGGCAGCGCGGCGGACACTTCCTTACCCTAAAACCCTCTCAGAAATGAGGGGAGGCCTGTGCCCAGCAGTGGGACGTATATAGGCTGTAACTTTTTACAATTGGCGGGGGCGATCATGAGTTCGGTAGAAGGTGTAAAGAAATCCATGTTTTGTATTAAAAGTAAAAGTAAAAATGTTCACAAAACGTCACAAGCTTGCTATGCTAAAATGATATATGTCACTAGTACTCCGCTCCGGCTTCGCATCAGTGCTTTATGGATCTCGACAACAGCGCCAGATGTTGTCTACCGGGTTTGTTGAATCTAAAACATCCAGGGATCGATTTAAACACACAAATAATCGATCCAGCCGTTTAGCAGGAGTTCAGTGATAAACACACGTACAGAAGTATTATATATATATATATATATATATATATATATATATATAAAGATATACACACATGTTCCAGCAGTTGTTGTCGTGATATAAATAACTGTTAAGCTAGTCACACACTACGCGGATACGATAGGATATCTGTATCTGAGCGCATATCTTTCAATCTATGAATTTCAATAAACTAACATGCACAGCGCAAATAATTTATATTGTATCTGTAAGCACCAATATATATATATATATATATATATATATATATATATATATATATATATATATCACGCAGAGAAACTCCGAGCATAGCCCTCTCCATAGCTCGCTGAGCGACCTTGAGCGTCCTCATACGGCCAGCAGTGAAGGACCACGTCTCAGATCCGTAAGTGATCACTGGCAACACGCACTGGTTGTACAATCTAGTTTTTAGAGATTGAGGTATACCTGACGAGAAGATATGTCGTAATTTCCCGAACGCTGCCCAGCCGAGTTGAATCCGTCGATTGACCTCTCGGTCGAAGTTGTACTTACCTAGTCGGACTATTTGTCCCAGGTAAACGTACTCGTCAACAACTTCGAGCATAGTGCTCCCAACAACTACCGGCATAGGTGTGACATGGACTCAGAAATGAGGATATCCGCAGTAAAACCAGAGTGACCGACATAGCCCAACGGATTAGTAAACTGAAGTGGCAATGGGCCGGCCATATAGCTCGAAGAACCGATAACCGATGGGGAAGAAAGGTTCTCGAGTGGCAGCCTCGTACCGGTAGGCGTAGTGTAGGGCGACCCCCCACTAGATGGAGTGACGACCTGGTAAGATATGCAGGAAGTCGATGGATGCAGGTGGCTCAGGACCGTGCTTTGTGGCATTACTTGGGGGAGGCCTATGTTCAGCAGTGGACTTGTGAAGGGCTGTAATGATGATGAATGATGATATATATATATATATATCGAAAGTTAGTGACAATGTTATCTGCTCAAAGCTGCCACTAAATACAGAAAGGTCGCTGAAAATTATGCGATTAAATTCGCCTCGGTTTTTTAAACTTTATATGACGTTCTATCCAAATTCTTCGCCTTTTAGTAAATGCTAATGCAATACGTGCATCAAGATTAAAATCTGAATCCTATTCTGACGAGCTGTCTAGAAAATCTAGAAGCAATATACGCCAACTCATTGTAGGTAACATTTTCTAAGCAATACACTTACAAAAAAAACAACACTACACTTTATAAACAAAGCAAAACACGTCTAGTAAGTTTGAAGGATTTCGAGTGAATTTATAATTTCGTATATTATCGTATCTGCGTAATGTGTGATGCTTTCAAATAATTAAGTTTTTATACGCAGATAAAATATTATGGTATCTGCGTAGTCTGTGACTCACTTAACTGTTATTTATTGTGTGTTAATAAATTATATAATTTAAACGAGGCATTCCATCTTCGCGGCTCTTAACTAAGTCATATCGGAAGCACTGGCTTTCAATTCATTATTTTATTAGCCCATTAGTTTTATTTAGGTTTCCTCAAAAATTTTACCGAATATGTTTCCTATCTGATTTGTCCCTTATTATTAATGTTGTGTATGTACATCTACGATGGGTAACTTATAAGACTTGTTTATATATGTACTTACAAGTTTGTACTACTGATGATGTAAATACTACTCATGCGGTTAAAGAATGGGATTTCAAATGGCGTCGCCTCTGGCTCGCTCACTGTCGCTATCTATACTCACAGCCGCCGGTAAAGACTTCAAAAAAAATATGTGTTTTTCGGTACTTTCTATACATAACTTATAACTTCAGTCCAACTTATCATTGGAATCAATGATAACAAATTACCATAAACTACAAAAAATATTGAGAGCCGTGGTAGCTCAGATGGTTAGCGCTCGCTGTAAATTTCACAATACGCGAGCAAACCGGGTTCGATCCGATCCGATCGATTTACCACATGCTCGGTGGTGAAAGAAAACATCGTGAGAAAACCTACATGTCTAAGAAATAAGAAAAAAATATTTCGAAGACATGTGAAGTTCGCCAACACGCATTGGGGCAGCAAGGCGGACACTTCCTTGCCCTAAAACCCTCTCAGAAATGAGAGGAGGCCTGTGCTCAGCAGTAGGACGTATATAGGCTGTAACTTTACTGTACTACGAAAAATATTTAGTCCTGTTTTGCTAATTTGTGAGCTACGACGTGTTCTAAGAGTTTTCTTCATAATATTTTAGTTTAAATTCGTTCACTCCTGTTAATATTTTATACAAAGATATTAACAGGAGTGATTTAAATTAAATTTTATCCTAAACCATCTAGACTTTATTAAAATCGAATCACTAATAAGATAAAATACATGGTTTTTAATGATTATCTTAAGTGTAAATAACGCCACATTTATAGATCCCACCCAGGAGAAGCTAGAGCGGGTCGTTAGTTATAAATGTTATTTTAAAATTAATAAACCCTATTTGTGTATACAATTATTTTCAAATATTTTCCCATTAATAGAAAATTTCTAATTAACCGAATAATATAACGTTATTACGATATACCGTTATTTGCGGGTTTTCGCTATTGGTACTTCGTATGTTAACGGTGCTGGCTCGATGAGCAGCCATTTCTAATCCCATTCTTTATCCGTACGGCTAAAGTTATTCAAAACGACTATAAATCAATAGCACGCTACAGACTATAATTAATTATTTTATATATTATATATTTTATAAAAAATTAAAATTTCTAGCGCGCTATTAAATACGCTATGTTATAGCGCGCTAATTATAAAAAAATGTGTAGGAGGTCGGCAAGCACGTTAAGTTTAGCAACATACTATATCTCGGAGGACGCTACATTGCATGTCGTTCATTGGATAGACCGCGTGCTATATAAAAACATTGTTTCGTAATAAGTCGCATTTTAGATTAAAATAAAATAAAGTAGTAAAGAAAAATTAAAGAACTTTTCAGGCTTACGACTTTTTATAATCCTAAAAATATATTTAAGGACTGTACTTTTTAAAACAAAATAAAATTAATCATTTTTTATTATTTTTGTAAGCTTATTGATGTAAGCGTTATTTTAACTTTAATATCAATTATAAATCAAAGGTGTATTTAAAATTTTATTGATTGTGAAATCTAGGTTTTATACCACGAATAAGTAAACCCTTTAAACGTCCCGAAACCCTAAAAATTTTATACTTCTCTTTTGTCAGATCTTTCCTTGATTTTTGCAGCACTGTTTGGAGCCCTTGTTATGAAGTTCATATAAGGAGAATAGAAAGAGTTCAAAAACTGTTTATTAAATCCCTAAATTATCGCCAAAATATTTTAAATCTGTCATACACCGATTCACTAAAAAAATACAATTTACTTTCTCTTTGCAATAGGCGTAAAATGTTTGACATAGTATTTCTATACAAAATTATTAATAACCTAGTCGACTCCTCGTTGTTACTTAGCAGATTGTCATTTGTTTCCCGAGTCCGTCTGCCTGTGCGCCCCTCACGTCCAGAACCACTTTTCGTAACTCCCCGATATCATATAAATTATACACGAAACTCATTTGTATATCGTTCCACTAACACTTACAATAAAAAATTCACAGATATTGATTTATTTAATACATCAATGTCAAAGCTTAAATCTGCTCTCTTTCAAAGTTTGGCTTGTGAATAATCTAGTTACCCATCACGGAAAATGTTGCAGTACTCAATTCGCTAATTGAATCTGAATTAAATTTGTCATTGTTATAATAATCATATTTTTAACATAGGTTTCTTTCTCTCTTTTCCTTAATTGCACACGAAATGTTAACTAGTTACCTCATCTTAGAAATTAGTGTATTAATAAATAAACAAATTTATAATGTCCTTTAGTCCTAAAAGTGGCTCAATAAGTTTAAAATATTGTAAAAGTTTAGTTATAGGCACTATAGGTCTTTAGTTATATTATTATTTATCCATGTTACTATCAATTTTACACGACTGTTTCTTGCCTTAAATAAATTAAAAAAAAAATACAAAAATCAACTATTTACAAACACTATTATACAACGTGTCCCAAAACTCAACGATAAGCCAACACCGGAGGATAGACCTGCCCCGGACTAATCGGGGAAAAAAAGAAAAAAAAATATATCCCAATTATATTTTAAGTTATATAAAAAAAATTAAATTCTTCAGAAATTGAGACCGTTTATGATATTTTTCACTACCATGACCACAATTTTTTTAATATTTGTTTCTTTTTTTATAAGCAACCTGAATAGCACTGCTATCTACCACACTTCTTAAAAAATCCAGAATAACGCTTGTTTTATAACGAAAATTAATGAAACTTTTTTTATTCCCTAAATTTTTTGTAGACTTTTACTTTTAACCAAATTTAACTTATCGTGGTGTAAAAAAAAAGTATGAACACTAGTATGGCAAGTTTTTTTAAAAATTGACGCAACTAACCAACATTCCAAAATGGTATAATACTCTAGGAAAACAAGTTATAAAAAATATGGGTCTATTATTTCTTAACAGGGGCCAAATTCCTTAAATTGTAATTGTCAGTAATCACTTACTACATGCCCAAAATGGGTTCTTGTTACAATTTCTAGGAATTTTAATGGGGCATACATACCTTAGATGTTAGAGAGAGATAGATAGAGATATTTACGTTAAAAAGAGACAACAACAGGGCAGGTAGAGAAGCTGTTATTATTCTCAGCAAGTCAGTTCAGTACGCTCTGCTCCTTTGTTTACTGCACACCGTTCCTAATTCAACTTACGTGGCTCTCGTACATACTATCGACTTTTGGCTTGGCTTTTTGGACTGGAATCGACCTGCAAACTTAACTGGCCTGGCATTATTTGGACTGGAAGTGATCTGCAAACTGAACTGACCTGACATTATCTTGGACTACGATTGTGTGTTTTGTGATAGTTCTGGCGCCTACACCTCAGGAATACGCTAATACGCATTTAATCTATGGAGAATGCCGATGTAATGCTAACGCTGCTAGCAGACCGTATCGAAAAAGATACCCAAATGCTCAAAGATATCCTGATTATCGAGTGTTACGCATGTTTTCGGAGGTTCGTATGCCATCCAATAGGAGAAGCGCTGGAAGACCTAGATTGGATCGTGATGAAGAAGTTCTCAATGAGATAGAAAATGATTCGGCTACTTTGATACGTGCCATAGAAGAAGCTACAGGAATCCCGAAAAGTCCAAATAATGCCAGGCCAGTTAAGTTTGCAGGTCGATTCCAGTCCAAAAAGCCTAGCCAAAAGTCGATAGTATGTACGAGAGCCACGTAAGTTGAATTAGGAACGGTGTGCAGTAAACAAAGGAGCAGAGCGTACTGAACCGACTTGCTGAGAATAATAACAGCTTCTCTACCTGCCCTGTTGTTGTCTCTTTTTAACGTAAATATCTCTATCTATCTCTCTCTAACATCTAAGGTATGTATGCCCCATTAAAATTCCTAGAAATTGTAATAAGAACCCATTTTGGGCATGTAAAAGTGATTACTGACAATTACAATTTAAGGAATTTGGCCCCTGTTAAGAAATAATAGACCCATATTTTTTTATAACTTGTTTTCCTAGAATATTATACCATTTTGGAATGTTGGTTAGTTGCGTCAATTTTTAAAAAAACTTGCCATACTAGTGTTCATACTTTTTTTTTACACCACGATAAGTTAAATTTGGTTAAAAGTAAAAGTCTTCAAAAAATTTAGGTAATAAAAAAGTTTCATTAATTTTCGTGATAAAACAAGAGTTATTCTGGATTTTTTAAGAAGTGTGGTAGATAGCAGTGCTATTCAGGTTGCCTATAAAAAAAAGAAACAAATATTAAAAAAATTGTGGTCATGGTAGTGAAAAATATCATAAACGGTCTCAATTTCTGAAGAATTTCATTTTTTTATATAACTTAAAATATAATTGGGATATATTTTTTTTTTCCCCGATTAGTCCGGGGCAGGTCTATCCTCCGGTGTCGGCTTATCGTTGAATTTTGGGACACGTTGTATACACTTTTGGATCTATATTTTATTTACATTTAAAAACATTAGTTAGGCTTCTTTTGTAGCAGACGACTGTGTCCTTCGATCACTTATAAATATACAGTATACACTAACTAAATGACGTCTAACACTAAATTAGTTCGTGCGCGATGAATAGCGCGCTGCAAGATCAAATTTGCGTCACGCGTCTACTCCCAACAGCGCTGCTGCTAGAACTAATTGCCGCTTAATATGAATAACGCCAAAGCGTCATAGCATCATAGGGCCATGGCGACTACTTACATAGCACGCGCTATGCGTTATGAAGAGATAGCGCGATATAATATGGCGCTATGCGCTATATTAACCACCATTAGTACGGACTATACCATACTCCGAGTCTGAGTCTTTAGACTCTGCTGAGTCTTTAAAAAACGTTACCCCTACATTAGGATTTTCACCTGTATCGTGGGGGCAGTTTACAAGCATAAATTGCACAAAAACAAACATCCAACAACAACAAACAATTATTTGTTCCGGGACTGGATGTTTACAAATACTTGTTCCGTGCGGGATTCGAACCCGCGACTCGCAGCGCAGCCACTCATTGCTAAGCCACTGCGACACCTTTTATAAGTAAATTAATTAATAAATGACGGGGATAGTAATCGCAATTGAGGGAAGGCGGGAGGTGCTCTTCAAACCGGGTATCATTTTATTTTGTTACGCAAATCTTAGCGAATTGAGTTTTCACTTGGTAATATTATTTAAGCAAATTATTTATATTTAAAATTAAATTAATTATATATATATATATATATATATATATATATATATATATATATATATATATATATATATATATATATATATATATATATATATATATATATATATATATTAAATTATAGTTTTTAAGCAAAGTTTTGACTGAAACTGATTCTATTATTACGAAATTCCTAATGTGAGGGTAACTTTTATAAAATAAATTATAATAATTTTATGTGTACTTAATAAAGTATTATTTTTAGGATGGGATGCCATTAGTATTGAAAGGCGAACTGCCTTTAGTGAACAAGAACTTCTGTCCAGGTTTTGCGAATGATTTCGTGGAGAAGTTTCTAGGGATTTACTTCCCTATTATAGATAGTCCGCCGGACGATAGGGCAGTAATAGAGAAAATGTACGCAGAGGATGCACTTTTGACTATCACATACAGACAGAAATTATGTAAGTATAACTCTTTATGATATATAACTATTTAAATATAACTCTTTATGAAACTCATAATGAAAATTTTATTTATTGTTTAAACAAACATCAAAGTAAATTATTATTTAAAAAAAACAGAATCTCACTTATTATATGAGTATAAGATATATTCCTTAATATGTAATATACAGAGTAACTTTACAAAGAGCAGCCAGATTTTAAACTTAAGTTCAAATATACATAATGATAACCGTTTTTGCAGTTTTTCAAAATACGAGTATATAAGGTTTCTACTTTTATTTGAAATTATCCCGAATCGAAAGTGATTTATGGGCGACGTTTTTGCCTACTGCTCGACCCTTACGAATGTGCGTGCGCAGTAAAATCTGTTAAAATAATGCGTTACCACGCATTTTGAATATAAAAGATAAAAGAAAGGAATGTTTAAGATTTATTTATTTAATTTTTCGTTACCATTTGCCTATATTACTTATTCTGAATCTTCTCCGCAAATTTGGCCGGTTATTTCAAAATAACCCTTCAAAATATTTGGAATGTACTCATAAATATGTTGTGTAGTGGCGGACGGAGTAAGAATAGAATAGATTTTTTTTTAAATATAGATTATAAAAATCATTATTTATCATCATTACAGTCTTCACAAATCCACTGCTGAACATAGGTCCCTCCCAAGGAATGTCACAAAGCACGGTCCTGAGCCACCTGCATCCATCGACTTTCTGCATGTCTTAAGGGAGGCAGTTCTACACTTCGTCTACCGGTATGAGTCTACCACTCGAGACCTTGCCGTTTTTAAGATGCTGGAGAGCTGTTCTTACCTCGTTCAGACTGACGTCCGGGATGTCATCGGAATAGTGTTGGATAAGACTTGCTCTTGGATCGTTACTCAATCTTACATATGATTCCAACGATAACGTATACAGCTGCCCACAGAACCTCTCAATCTCGTATTCAGCTTCGACAGTTGATTCTTTCTGGCAGACAGATCTCTGGCAAAGACTTCGAAGCCCTGGTTCTTCTCGATCGTTTTGTTTTTAATACGAGCTGTATTTAAGTTGCGTAAGTCCCGCCGCGTGCTGTTGGAGATCTGTCTGTTCAGTTGCCTGTATTCTGTCAAATCTGCTGAAGACTGCAGCTTCATCTCCCATCTAACAGTCATGACATTAAGAGTGTGATCGGAGAGTTTTTGTGTTTTTCTGCGATGTGTCTTGCGGAAATTTTATACGTGGTAGAGCCATGCAGTTAGAGTCCAGCCAGCCAGTAGAATAGTTGTAGCACGAATGGGCCGGCTCGACCGGGGAAGGACCACGCTCTCACAGAATACCAGCGTAAAATAGTAGCTTAATGCTGCTGTGTTTCGTATGGTGAGTGTAGAGAACCGGAGACCCTTTTTACTGGAAACGAGGTATTCCATCTTAGTCCTCACGGGTGACAACGCATCTGCATTTTGATTTGTAATCGAGGATAGATGTAGATGTCTATGGGCCGCAGCAACCACTTACCATCGGGTGGACTGTGTGCTCGTTTGTCACCCTATCCTATATAAAAAAACTTAATTCCGACCGCATGGACAGTTTCCAGGAGCTTGTCATTCATATCATCCACTGCATTGCAGTCTTCTAGACACTGAAAATGTTTTTGTGACTCTAGTTGAAAGTTTTCGGGGCTTTGGATTAGAGCACGAGGGGAAAGTTCGTTGACTTCATTAGACGTGACCTCTCCAACTTAACATTTTCATTCAGTGTGTCTCCCGGCATTCGGTGATCGCTACCAGTTCACCCTCGTGATCGCTGAGACATCACTGATCAGTTGCCGTCTATTCGTCATAATGAAGTCAATTTCATTTTTTCGAACCGTCGAGGCGGTCCACTTTTTGTGAGGCCGCTTCTGGAAGAAAGAGTATGAATTCTCATAATGCGTCCCTCTTTCTCCATGAAGTCATTCAGCTGCTGGCCCCTTTGGCTCCGTTGCTCTGTCCCGAATTTCCCTACCTTCAGCTCAGCGTTCTCTCTTGTGCCTAGTTTTGCGTTGAAGTCTCCCTTTAACATCGTACGAGTATAGTAGGTTTTGAAGGAATGACTCAGATATCTTCATATATTTTCTCCATCTCCTCATCGGGATGTGCCGAAGTTGGTACGTGTTTGGTGATTCTGAGTATAGGATACGCAACCTTCGTCGACACACTCCCAATATTTACAACAAGAGATTTGTAGACGATAAATCCGACACCTCCTTGGTTACAAGAATTACCTACTTATTAAAAGTAATTTAAGATTTACCGCTAGTTCAGCAAAAAACCTCTGTCCTGGGAAGAATCAGCAAGAAACCCAGCGTTAACCAGCAAGAAATCTGGTTTCGCTGAAGGCAAATCAGTGTTAAATTTTTGCCCTCAGGTCTCACCTCGATATATCGTCTGTTCCGGAACTTATTCCTGCACAGTCGAAACATGTCAAAAAATATAAAGGACTTTGTGAGAACGCCGAAAAATATAACGAAGCTGTTGAAGAAATGGCCGAGTTTGGAGCACGATCCGACAACCTTCACCGTTGACGTCATGTGGCATACAGTACGTCAATCCACCTTACACAATTTTAATGATTGGTTCGACTTTATGATTTAGGATTGTACTATTGCCAGGTTTCTATATTTAAAAAAAAAACTCTTCATTTTCTTTTGCGAGCCGTTTTGCATTAAATGAAGCACATGAAATTTATATATAATATGTATATAAAACACCACTTCAATTATTTATGAAAAATATATTTATGAACTGAAGTATATGTTTGTCTATTTCTAGTATCTCTTTTACATTTCTTCGAGTTTCAAATCACAAGGATTCCAAAAAAAATTTTCATTTCAAAGAACTGATATAATGATATAATACTACATTTAATACTAATACTTTTATACGTGGTAGAGCCATGCTGCAGTTATATTAGTAGTATAGTTATAGCACGAATTGGACCGTTCGACCAGGTAAGGACCACGCTCTTACAAAATACCAGAGTAAAATAGTAACATAATACTGCTGTGTTTCGTAAGGTAAGTGTAGAGAACCCTGAGATCCTTCTAACTGGAAACGAGGCATTCCATTCGCATTTTGATTCGTAATCGAGGATAGATGTAGATGTCTACGGGCCACAGCAACCACTTATCATAAGGTGGACTGTGTGATCGTTTGACACCCTATCCTACAAAAAACTAAACGAATTTCTTTCCCCTAACAGGAAACCTCGACAGTTCTACGAATAAGTGGTATAGTCAAAATAACTTCAGATAGCCTAGCAGTGGACGAACACATGCTGGCCTTCACTAGAACCATCCTGCTCCATACGGATGATGGCGTCGAGTACAAGATACGAAACGAGATGTTGTATTGGGACCAACCCACCGAGGAATACTCTAAGAACGCTTTTAGAATCAACGTGGTAAGTTTTTTTATTTTATATTTTCTACATGCAAACTGTGGCCATTGGCGGTGTTGGTCCATTTATCTGTAATCAAAATATGGAGGTAAGCCCTGTTTTATCAACGTAAGACCATTTCGTTCAGAATATATCACCGCCGTGATGTGGCGGTGTGAAAATCCACTATCCCGTATCATCCTTTGGATGTCGTAAGAAGCGACAGAGGATGTAACAGGAGGTAGGCAGCAGCATCTTCCTGATAACTCAAAATGATATAAAACTGGTGTTGCCTATCAAACTTGGCATCTATGGTACCTACATATCCCTCCTATAAGGCAATTTAAGAGGAGGCCTATGTTCAACAGGTAAATATAGCATCGAAATGTAAAATTACTACTTGCCCAGAGGAAGTAAAGGACCTTAAGGATTAGGGCCCGGATTAATATGTATTGAAAACATCAAAATATGTACATATAATATGGACTGAAAATCCTCAAATATGGGAAAAATATGTATAATAAAAGATAACGACATTGTACATTAAATCGACTTTTTATTAAGGAAAACAAAAAAAATACAATTTTACTTCGCTTCTGTTTCATTATTATTTGAATTACAGTATACAATTACATGTTTCTTTAAATTTTCAAAATTAAAACCCTTTCTGTTCGGACGAAACAATGCCTTGTACTGGCTGAATGATCTTTCAACATCACAGGATGTGATTGGAGCATATTTAAATTTGCATAATTCTTCAAGTGAGTAGGGTACATCTATGGTGCCTTCTAATGTTCCACACAGCATGCTGTTAATTTTCTTTAGGGTATTAAATCCTTTGTTTTTTTCCAGTACGTAGCTTAATTTTTGCCTCGCTACTTCAGCAACGGGACCTTCTGATGCTAAAACTTTTTTTTCGATATTTTCGATAATCTTCAAATTATCATTTAGAGAAGTAGAAGAATTTTCGAGTGCCTTTATCTCGTGTGATAAAAAGCAATAATTGCTTTTTATGTAAAGCAAATCGTTACGTAGAGTGTCATGTTCGAGAAGTTCTTTTGAGATTGAAATAGCAGCAGCCTCGTTCTCTAATTCAAAAATAATAGTTTTGATTTCAGTGTAATACTGGGTATGGTATTCAACTGCTGTCAGCCAAGTTCCCCAGCGAGTCAGCACTGGCTCTGGTGGTAAAGGAATGTCGGGATACATCTCTTTAAATTTTGAGATCCTGCTTGGTGCTTTCAAAAAAATTTTCTTTACGTTTGATACTAAACTGTCAACATTTTTAAACAGAGACCTTATGCATTCAGCTAATCTATTTATACCATGAGCCAAGCACGTGACATGAATCATTTTTGGATACAAAACTTGAAGGGCACTTGCAGCTTTTACCATATAAGGAGCAGCATCGCTAAGTAACAAGAAAACTTGTTCATGTTTAACTCCATCAGGCCACAAAACACTCATTGCATCATTAAAAAGCTTTGCTGACGTTTGGTGGTTGCATTTAGGAAGTTCTTCACATGCTAATAAAAAGGATTTGCTGGCATTTTCTTCATCTAGACGTCCGATAATCACATTGCCAATGCATCGGTTTTGAGAATCTGTAGTTTCGTCAATGGCAACCCATATAGGGCCATCCTTTATATATTCACGAATCGAAGCCAAACAATTTTCATAAATACCAGACACATAATTTTTTCTAAGTGTGGATTCATCAGGAATGCGTTTGCCAGAGTATTTTTCCAGGAATTGTTTAAAAGTAGGATTATTCAATTTCCATAAGGGTATATCTGCACATATCATAGCTTCACATAATTCTTTCGAGAAAGTAGAACTTTGGGAGCTGCTCGCGACTGCATCAGTAAAAAATTGTTGCTTAAATTTGTTCTTTCTTGTAATATTTTGCTTGTGTTTAACAGTAGACACATGTTGTGATATCAAAAAACGTTGCTCGGTGGATATAGATTTTTCACAAGCATTACAAAATAGTACTTTTCCATCTGTAGTTAGGCATTGGTTTGGGAAATCTTCGATATACTTTTCCAATTTGAACCGCAATGGTTGCTTATCCTTAGGCATTTTTGCAATGCGAGTAAGTAACAAAATACAATCACACGCGACAAATCGACACGGCAAGCAATTACGAGCGTCACTTACGAACTGTGGGGCACTAGTAATGGGCGTTGAATCAACGAACGGTTTAAATAGACGGTCTACGTTCAATCGACGCTTCGACGGTCTACAGTTCATTCGTTATCTAGTCGAATTCATAGACGGCTAAACTGAGAGTCCACAGCGTTCTTATCTACTAACAATGCGACGACGACGCCGTAAACATACCCGGTTAATATAAGTGCATGCGTTCGTTGAATTAGTATCATTGTATAAACCAATTTAAACCTTAAGTATATAACATAGGAGTTAATATTTCTTTTTTAATAGAATTGTTTGAGTGAAAAGGCAAGAGCATTCTGATATTGCGTGAAAGAGTATGTCGACGGTCTGGCGGACTATTGTTTACCTAAACTAGATAATATTACCGTGCCTAAACGTTGCCGTTGTTTAGAAATTTGAAATTAGTGTGTCGACTCGCGCCGCAAGGTCAAAGCTAAAGAAATTCTTCCAAGAAAGGACCAGAGAGGACATTTGGCGTGCCCCCTTGAATGGTGGAGAAAACACCAATACTTACCTACGTCCACCCAAATTAAAAAAAATATTTGTAATCCATTGTAACATTGTAGCAACATCTGTTCCTTACGAACGGATGTTTTCTAAAGCAGGTCTTATAAAAAAAAATATTTGTAATCCATTGTAACATTGTAGCAACATCTGTTCCTTGCGAACGGATGTTTTCTAAAGCAGGTCTTATAATGTTTTAATTAATGAAAGGCGAACGAGACTAACGACAAGCAAAGTTGAGCAAATTATGTCCTAAACGTAAATACACCTGAGGAGAGATTAAAAAAAGGAGAGGTTTTTTAATTCATTTATAAAATAATTTATGTGATTATTCTGTACATACATTCATAAAAAACGAAAACAAAGAAAAAAGCAAATAAAAATATTCCTTAAACACCTATCCATAAAAATATTTAAATAAAAAATGTAAATAATTAAATATGTACATAAAATCAGTTGATCTTCTAAATACGCCTGAAATACGATAGTAGTAAAATCTTTTAAAAACTTATTCACTAGTCCTAAGCCTGGAAAAGTACGAAGGGAAGTTTAAATCGATTGATTGTAAAATTCGATAGTAGGTATTTATACACCACACACACCGTCAGAGTGCCTTGTGCTCAAATCAAATTTCTTTGAATTTTAACTAACTTTGCCGTTCATTCAACTGACGAATAGTGGGCAAAACCGTCGTCGTTGCGTTGCGCCCGTAGACACCGCGCTTTAATCGATTGAACGTCTGCCGTTATCGCGTTAACTAGTCGACGAATTCAACTAGTTGATCACCTAGTCGATAAACGGCAATAGACGGTCTAGTTTCGTTAAAGAAAATTACGTCGACGACCCACCTCTATGGGGCACGCACGACGCACGAGTCAGGTGAGGAAAGGCGGTGCGGGGCGGGTGACGCGAGCGCGATTCAGTGACCGCTGTCATCTTGGCGCAAAACTCATTTTTAGGTATTTTACAGAGCTGCTGATTCATCTGACATAAAATAATGAAGATATGGATAAATTTACTTAATTTCTTGTAAAATATGGATTTATACTTAAAATATGGAAAAATATGGAAAATAGAAATTGCATTTTCTTGATCTAAATATCATAATTTATGTAGAAAATATAATTAAGAACAAAAGCCATTTCAAATAAAAATATGGATTTACATATTAATCCGGGCCCTATATAAGGATAAACAAATGTTGAGGTTCATTAAAAGTGTAAGGCTTAGTGGATAACTACAGCTAAAGCGACGATCACAATTATGTCCTGCAATACCGAATTTTAGTCACGGCAATCAGTCTTAATGGAGATTAGCTAACTGCACAGGACAGAATTATAGTGCCCGAGTGTGTGCACTCACTCCGTCCCTAGTCGGATGAGACGGCAGTCCGACATGAACGGAGAGATCAGACAGGCTTTACGAGTACATGATTTTCTTTTTTTATAGAATAAGGGTCACGAGCGAGCACACAGCCCACCTGATGGTGTTGCTGTGTATCCTTGAATAAGAATGAAAATGCAGATGCATTGTCACCCCTGAGGACTAAGATGAAATGCCAGTAAAAAGGGTCTCCAGTTCTCTACACTCACCGTATGGATCACAGCAGCATTGAGCTGCTATTTTACACTGGTATTATGTAAAAGCGTGCTCCTTCCCCAATCGAGCCGACCCATTTGTTCCACAACCATAATATAAGCACATAGTTAAAACCAACCACTAACTACCATCAACTTCCTGATTTCGAGCATTGACTGAGGATTTAACCAATGACTGATTTGGCCCGACCTGGGATTCAAACCCGGAACCTCTTAGTCCCTAGCTCTAGATATTTGCAATTTAAATCTAGGATCATCTACTCATTACTAAGATACTTCTTTCTTCTGATCTGAAAAAACTGGCCAAAAATACCTTTGCTGGTAGGTACCTTTTTGTACTTGTTAAAATTGTATGTATCTAGTGTGTAAAAATGTAAGTATCTAGTTAATAAAGATAATTAGTAAAAAAAGATGTGTTTTCTAATTAATGTATTTTTGTTTAGCAGGTTTTCAAAAGATTATTTAATATATACATTTTCAAAACAAAATATTATAAAAAACTTTTGATTGACATAAGTGCCAATAAAACTTAAATAAAGGTTTATTGAAAACATGTTTTATTATGTGGTGTCATCACTATTAACATATACTATAATAAGATTCTACTATATTAAGACTAAGACTAACATTCACTACTAAATTTATCCCATTACAATACAAGTTTAACATTTTGTATGTTTATTTTTATGTACTCTGGATTTCCAAAAATGTCTTAGAAGATGTATGTTGTAACACCTCAGAACTAAGTTGAAATAATAAAACCAGTGGTAAAATTAAAAATAATTAATTGTATAACCACTTCAATATAAATAAATAAAATAGAAGAACATCATCAATGTAGTTGAAGTAATTTAAATATGCATTATTAACGATAACTCACAATCTACTGGTCAGATCTTGATCACATTTATATGGGACCACATAAAAAGCACCAGCTTTGAAATAAAAAAGAATCATCAAAATTGGTACATCTAGAAAAAGTTCAGAGGTAAAATGCATAAAAAAACATAAAGTTGAATTGAATACCTCCTCCTTTTTTAAGTCGGTTAACAAAGGAAAGTTACAGCCTATAGGCCTAGCTGAGAGGAGGCCTGTGATAGTGGGATGTACCCACTTACCGCATATCGAACCGAGGTTGCTTGTGTACTGTGAAGTTTTCAAGCGCTTATAATACTACATATATTACGTTTTTACATAACCATTTCCCATTTGGCCCTTTTATCTGTAATCATTGCTTGTTTTTGCTCTTTGAGAACAGGTTGGATAAACAATTAAAATAGAACAATTACCAATTTAAATCCAGAATACTCATATCAGTTGTTTCGAAGACTGGTAACAGGCCAGTAATATAAAAAAGAGCAGTAGGAAATGTCACAGTAGTAAATGAAAGCTCCAAAAATAACAAATAATAATAATTAAAAGGCAATCTATAAAATGTGAAACATATAAACCAATGATAACAACACACAATTGTCAAAAATATTTTTATTACCTATTTCACAGGATTGTAAAGTGCATAAATTGTAAATGGCTTTTATGATATTATCTCCACCACATAATATATCACTTGTTTGCATATGCAAAAATATTAAGAGCAAAACATCCTTTACTTCATATATCTTACAGGTTTGAGAGCCTTAGTATAAGGAACTCTCCACTATTGTTAACATTAATAATTCAATATGATTGAACAATATCCATATACCAGGTACCACAGTTTGGTTGTTGGTGTTATTTTTATGAGAAAATGTGTTATTAGCATAAGGTACAAAATGAATGACCTCATGAGCAGACTATTCACAAAAAATAAATTCACTATTGGCACTATCAGTCAAAATTACATATGCTTAAAATAAAATGTGATTTAAATAAAAAAACTATGCAGGCTCTATAAACCATCTGCTAAATGATTCTCAAACAGTGTCCATAGATTCTTCATTTGCTGGCTCTGTCTCCATTTCCATGTCCTTTTCATCAATCCCAGAGTACTTCAGTCTCAACTTTTCATAATGTACTTGCTCCTTGGCCGATACTGAAGGTTTACATTTTGCTAGAGCTGCTCCAAAGTCTTCGAATGTCACAAAGATTTCACCCTCTAATGTTCCATTTGAAATGTGACTTGTCAATGTGTTTGTTGCTGCTGCCCTCACTAATCCAGAAAGGTCTGCCCCTGTATAGCCTTCGGTTAGTTCAGCAATCACTTGTAAATCCACATCAGGGCCTAATTGTGGCTGTGTACCCTCTTTTGTTAATTTTCGAAGTATATCATACCTATCTTCTCTAGCGGGCATGCCAACATACATGACACGGTCTAACCGACCCGGTCGTAATACAGCAGGATCAATTATATCAGGCCGATTTGACGCAGCCAAGACAAACACACCTTCACGACTCTCAATGCCATCCATTTCTGTGAGCAATTGATTCACAACTCTGGCAGCTCCATTATTATCCTGTGATGTTCGTCTAGGGCATAAGGCATCAAATTCATCAAAGAATATGACACATGGGGCTGAATTCCGTGCACGTCTGAAGCATGTCCTCACAGCCCTTTCACTCTCACCCACATACATGTTTAATAATTCAGGTCCTTTCACTGATATGAAATTAACTCCAGCTTCATTAGCTACAGCTTTAGCTAATAATGTTTTTCCACACCCTGGAGGACCACAGAGTAAGACACCACTGGGGGCAGACAGGCCAAGTTTTTTTAGTTGTTCCGGATATTTAACTGGTGCTAACACTGCTAATTGTAAATCTTTACGAACTTGGCTTAGAGATCCCACATCATCCCATGACACATCAGGGACTGTGACAATACCTTCCCGCACTGCACAAGGCTTTGTTGTTTTTAACGCTCTTGTGAAATCTTCATGTCTTATAGAAAGGCCAGTTAATTCCTCTGCAGTATACGGCATGTTGTCTTCAAGTAGGCTGAAAACGTCATTAAGAGGATTGTTAGGTACCTCCTTTGGTGTCACAATTCCGTGACTTTCCTTATCAGTACTTACAGGTATGTTACTATTTTCTGTTGGCTGTTCTGTTTCTTCTTTAGGTGGGTTTTGAATTACTTCTGTATGGTTTTCATTATTTTCTTCATTGCTGGTACCTGTGGCTGCAGGCTCATCATTTTCTTTATCTCCGTTTGGAACAACATTAACCTCATCATTTGATTTTGGAGCTTCAATTAAATTAACAGTAGTTTGAACTTTTGTCTTATGGCGAATCTCTGAGAAAATTCTTTTTACAGCATAAGTACTGGCTTTGTTTACAAGAGCCTGTAAGTCAGCTCCCACAAAACCAGGAGTGATTTGAGCAAGTGCACTCATATCCACATCAGCATCTAACACTAAATTCCTACACAAAATCTGTAGAATTTCTTTTCTAGCATTTAACGTTGGAATACCCAATGCTATTTCCTGTTCAAGGCGACCAGCTCTTCTCAAAGCAGGATCTAAAGCATCGGGGTTATTTGTTGCAGCAAGTATTAAAACAGGAGCACTATTTTCGCTTAGGCTATCCAAGCTAGCTAGTAATTGAGCTACCATGCGTTTCTCCATATCCTTCTGAGCGTGAATTCTATTTCCACATACTGCATCTATTTCGTCAATAAATAAAATACAGGGTGCCACAGAAATGGCTCTCTCAAATAACTCTCTTATTCGTTCTTCAGACTCGCCAGACACACCACCAACTAACTCAGTACCACTTACTGCAATGAAAGGTAATTGCAATTTCCCAGCAATGGCATGAGCTAACAATGTTTTTCCAGTTCCTGGTGGTCCATGTAATAAAGCTCCTCTGGGAGCCTTTATACCCAATTCTTTATACACCTCTGGATGTTTCATATGCAATATGAGGTCACAAATTTGTGTTATAATATCTGACAGCCCACCAACATCTTCAAAATTAACTTTAACATTTTTTGTTTCCCCAATATCAAACTTTTTCTTTGTTAATGTAATTTTATTTGTATCAGGCTTTCGTTTTTTATCAACCGCATTTTGAATAACTGATGTTTTGTTAGTACTTTCCGTTGCAGCGTTGTTCGAATTTTTAGAAGGTATATGTGGGGTTATCGTAATTTGATCATTGATTTTCGGTAATTTCGGCGCGGCGCTGCCGTCTTCATCGCTACTCAGTATGTCAATAGGTTCCCCAGATTTGTCCGTAGCTCTGCGGGAGGCCGCCGGCCGTTTCTTGTCTTGCATTTTATACATCGCTAATAAACGGTCGTTGAGAGCACTGTTGTTTTCATCTAATAATTCTATGTCAGACTCCTCCTCAGAGCCCTCAGAAGTGGTTGCCCCGTCTAATCCGTAGCTCTGTAAAACCACTTTGTACGCGCTTTCGACCATTTGACAGAATGCGTTGTCGCTTCTATTGCTGTATTCACGATATCGCTCTTTGAGAGAACGCGCCATTTGGCTGACATCGACAAATGTTTTATCCACATTTTCTGCTAAATAATTCTTCACACGCGATACTATTATCGGATCATTAAGAGTCTTTTGTCGCGTCTGATGTTTCTTCATATTTCTCAACGTACTCTTTTTTATTTTCGTTTTAAGAAAATATCACACTGTCTCCGTCGTGTAACTCGCAATGTTTGACAGCGGCGTCGCCGAATCAATGGAATAGTTGCCAGATTTCAAATTTTAGTGTCATATCTATGGACGTAAAGTATTTGCAGAAAAGGGGTTTTTCGGATTAAAATAATACGAATTAGAAATTGTTAATAGTACGGACCGTACAATGTGATAACATTAAAAATTCATGTTTCCTAAATTTATGATATTTCGAATAATTTTCTTTAAGATTGATACTTCTCTCGCTTTAATATTGAGTCACTTCGAAATAAAATAAAAAATGTAGTAAATTTATTTCAAAACTAGTTTTTACCCGCGACTTCGTTCGCGTAGAACTTCAACAAAAAATCTTACAAATTAATAACACCACTTGTTGTCTAACTAAGTTAGTCCAATTACCAAAAAAATCACTGAGCCCGGTTTTTTTCTCTATTATGTCGAAAACTAAAAGCGATATGGGAAAATGTTTTAATTAAAAGTGGAAAGTCTGTTATTTCACGTAAAAAGTCTTATCACTATCCTTTAATACTCATGGTTTTGTTCTTTAATGGTTTTAAATTTGAAGTAAAAAATGTTAAAAATCTATTTTGCACTATAACTATAAGAGACAGAAGATAAAATGTAAAAATCAGAAAAAGTGTAGAATTACAATTTAAAAGTTTTTCGGAATTTTTGTAGCGTATATTTGTATACATGTAATGAAATAATAAATTTTATCGAACTGTCTTTTTTTAATCTACACGTTGCTCAGTTCACCCCCTTGCTTTCTATCCGTTTGTGAAGTTTCATCACAATCGATTCAGCCATTTCAAAGATAAGCCCGGACAGACTGACAGTTTAAAAATTTCGTGTCTTAGAAAGCAAATTTATTTCCATATTACAGATATTTCAATTTTATGTAAATATCGTTTACAATAATTTTTCAATTTTCTTTGCAGGTACCTAATAAAAGATTAAATATTTCGTTGGAAACAACACCTGATTTGGCTTTGAAGGAAAATCTTACTCACATTTTTATGAAATTGACGGACCTAGATAGGCAAAGGAGTGAACGGTATTTTCTATTTAAATATATATATTATATATATATTGTTTTACTCTTTTATTATGTGTATAATGAAATTTTTTTTAAAGGTGTCTAGAAGAGAAAGACTGGAATCTTAAAAATGCTCTGGAGTATTTTATAAAACTACTGAAACTGAATCACTTAGACCTACTGTATACTAAATAAAGCTCATGAAATGGCTTTTTGATTAAAAACTATATACTAATAAAAGATTAAAAAAAACAACTTTGTTTTCTTTTCACACAAAATAAATTTGTAATACCTACTTGTAGTTTATAGGTAATTTATTTATTTTCCTTTAAATAGGAACCATTTATCCCACAAGAAATTTGCAATGGTACCTTGTGTTTCATTTGGAGTGTTCTATGATAGATCTATACTTTGCGAACATTAAAAATAAAGTTATTGAGATCAATTTTTTTTTAATAATAAATATGAACGTTTTGTTAGTAAATATTTATTTCACCATAAATTACATGCATAGAAAAAGCATTTGTTTAAACAATCATTTCCAAGTGTCTAGCATATTCTATAGTTTGCTCTGCAAGTTCTGCCGAGGGTAAGACACCAGCTGCTGCCGCGCAAGTTTCTTCTGCTGCATTGAAATGGTAGCAATTATCTGTACCGAGGACCCAATTGCGCTAAGAAAAAAAATATTTAAAAATTAGAAACAATCAGATAGTGCGGAAATAAACTATTATTTAGATTTTGAGATATTTTTTAAATCTACCATATACGAGAAAAATACGATGTGGCCGTTTTAATATATCGACAATTGCAATTTTTTTTAGTATTTTTATAAAATGAAAGAACTGTTAATGCTTATCCAGATTAAGAGCGCGTTGCGGGATACGCGAGCAAAAACACCCGCGATGTAACTGTGCACAGTCACAGGCTACTACGGGCATAATACGTCGTTCTTTATTTGAAGACCCCGTACTTGGAGTCTGGATAAAGGAAACGATGTACCTAAGTGTTTCGATAGTGATTATATCACATCGAAACATTTGTTACTTAATTATCTCAAGATTTTTATCTATCTAGGCTCCTAGAGACACTAACCGCATTGATTTATATATTACACTAGATTATTAATTACCGCGCCAAAGCGTTGCCACTGCACATATGGGCACACATATGCCTAGCTGACATCAGTTCAGTGTTCAATGTGACGCCGACAGAGTCGAGCTGAACGATCCGCGACAAAAAATGGGTAAATGCGTAGTGAAAGAATGCGATTCAAGGTCAAAAAGCATACCTAATAAATCAAGCGGAATCACTTTTCACAAATAAGTTTTAATTCGTGTTTTCATATAAACGTAAAAACCTCAAATTAATTAAAATTATCGAATATTGCCATTTAGGTTCAATGTTGCCACTTTTCAGCATTTGCGATTATCCTACATTAATGGGAGACTATATAATTAATGGAGTAAGTTAATTTGTTACCTCTGATTTAATATTTTGGAAATTATAATAAAACCTATGTTTCAACTTTCATACAAAATAATTAATTAATCTTATTTTAGTTCACACATGAATGATCTTTTATATTATTTTATTTAAATTTTATATTTAATTATATTTTATATTCCCTATTTTATATAGTTTGATTTATTAGTACAGTAAAAAATACTTTTTTACTGTACTAATAAATCAAACTATATTTACTTTTTGATTTATTAGTACAGTGAAATACTTATAAAATATATGTTTTATTTTATCAGTTATGCTTACTTCTGTTCATCTGATAAAAAAATAAACTTTTTTAAAATAAAAACAATTAGCTGCAGCTTAAAAAACTTCTTTTTATTGCGTATTTCGTGTAAAATTTCATATAGTAAACCACACCAACCCGCCATTGCATGTTTGTGTGTCTATCTTTATCTAACCTTAGCGAGGGTATGGTTTTCGCAACCTGTGTAAGTGAGACTGATATATGTTTATTTAAAATGTTAAGTAATTTCAGAACTACGTCATCGCGGTAGGATAGTGGTTACACTGTTTTCGACGCGCGGTAATGTGGTCTCCTCTAGTATTGTATAACTCAATGCACTAGCGTCATCAACTGTCCGCTGAGTTAAGCTGTCGTCAAAATCTTTAAAAAAAACTTGCTAATGCGAAGTATCAGGTTAATATTGTGAATTTTATGAACAAAATACGTCAGAGTAGGCTGTACGTACGTAGGTTCCTTTGCCTTTAAAATAATTTAAATATAGTTTTTGACTGTCAACTGTCATATTCTCGTATCCCAAGTAAGGATGATCGATGTTGCAGAAACATCGATGATGACATCGATGTTGATATCGATAGCTTAACATCGATGTTCGATGTTTATCCTACTTCAAACGTCGATGTTGGCCATTATCGATTTTATTGCACATGTACCTAATTAGTAGCTTAAAATTAGATGAAAAAAAAAGTTAATAGTGTAGTTTATAGTTTATTAGTAATGAAATGAAAGAAAATTATGAAACATTTAGTGCTAAATAGTAATTTAAAAAATGGGCAAAACTTAACAAATGTTTAGTTAATTTGTTATATTTTTTGCCGATAATGACTAATGTTATTATTTTGATCTTCAAATTTCTATACAACCAAAAATCTAAGAAAAAAATTACTATGAGACCTAATTTACGATTTAGACGTAGGTTCTATATTAACCACTCCAATCGCGAAATAAAAAAATACGATTATAGAGGGCGAATAAGCAAACTTCACAAAAACAAAATATTAGACTTTTCCGTCACCTTTGTTCACTATTTTTTCTCAGACAGCCCAAACAGTAAGTATCCACAGCCGTTTATAAAATGCACTGTAAAATGCACTATGAAATTTTCTATGCTCACAATCGCCCAGTAATTTATTTTCATAAACTTCAAGCAAATTATAAACTCATTAGCTCAAGAAACAGCTAAATATAATTGGATTGTGTATATTCATATTGTTTCAAAATTGTGTGTGTATAGACAGCAAGAGAGAAAACATTATTTGTATATCAATTTATGTAGAATAATTATTAGGCGACCATGATACCACAGAATAACAAAACGAAAGCAGTGACAACTGTGAGATTACGGTTCACACTTGAGAGGGAGTTTGACACAACATAATATTTTTCAGGTGATTGATGCTTTTAAGAATCCTAAATTATTCAAACTTTTCAACCTTTAATAGTTAATATATAATAATAGTAATAATAGTAATAGTTGATATTGATTTCGCGGGTTTGCATTATTCACAAGTTCTTATTAATCAATTATAGGTTCATTGACATCGATGTTTCGATGTTTGACATGTGGTATCATCGATGTTACGATGTTTAGCATGTGGCAACATCGATGTTAAAACATCGATGTTTTAATTTCTAGCATCGATGATCATCGAACATCCCTAATCCCAAGTAATGTAACGTCAATGTCAGCTTTGTTATGGTTTTGGATTTATTTACGAAATGACAATCTTTAACCTTGGTCTTTTAATCATCTACGTCTACGGTAAACGTGTACGAATAATGAGGGAGAACAATGGCGGGTAATCCATTTGATTTTTAACTGCCCTAACCTCTACGTTTCACTATACAATTTCCTTCCTAATAACATCCCTCGTCCTATAAATCTTAAGTCTTTGTTAGTTTACACTCCTTTTGTACAAACTTTATTAGATTTCATATCCATTAATAACATTTAACTACGTATAGTTCTTTTACCACTTACCTATATCCATTTTACTATTTATTATATCAGCAATAATTTTGTAAAACTTATATGTTAATTCATTCAAAAATAACTATCTACCTACTTGTATATGTAAGTAATGAGTAATGTAAGTATATAGTATATTATCTATGGATAAGTAAGCATTTCTACGGAAATGGAAATTAGTCGTCAAACACTCTGTGTGACTTTCTGAAACTTTACGCTGGCAGAATCCATTGGAAGTTACCAAACTAAGAAAAAAAAATGCCAAATAAATTTTTGAACAGTTAACGAAAGGTAATGACAAACAATAATCAATAATTATTAACAAAGCAGATTTTAATTGGAAACAAATTTAATTGAATTAATTACACAAAGAAAAAAGATTTTTACATAAAATAATTTCACATTCAAAAGTAGTATAGCACCTACTATATATTAGCACTAACTTCAGAGTCTGAAATTATTATTTTGAAGTGAAAACTTATTTCAAATCATTATGATTTGAAACTCGATGAAACTAAAGTCACTAAAAAGAGATAAACATAATATACTTCTATAGAATATTAGCCTGCAAGAGAATGAGAAAGAATATAGTATACAGTGCTTCATACTAAAAGGCAGTTAATATAACTTTTAACTGTTTTAATAGTTAATAAAAATCAACTAATTTATTAAATAAAGATAATATTAACCATATTGAATAAAATTATCACATCCGATCCATCCACAATTTTATAACTTAAGTACTGATGATTTATATTAAAAGTTTCATTTTGGATATCGAGTGTCTATTTTACATACCTTCTAGAAAGTCAGTTAATTTTTGATAGAATGAACTAGACGCTGTTAATAAAAAGCAAGATAGATTACAGTTTACAGTGTTTATTGTAAAATTATTTATATTTTATTTGCATAAACCCTAAAGTTAACCTACTTCTAAAATACTCAACATTCGTCTCATTCTCTGGTAGTTAAGTTTTTTGTAGGTTTTACAACATGTGAATTGCACATATATTGAGAATGAGAATGCCTATAAATCTGAAAAATTGTCATGTTTCTAAAGGGGATTTCAAGGTGTAATAATATCTTATCTACATAAAATAAATATTACATCTTTTAGCTTGAAAAAAAAGGAGTAAATAAATATATAATCAAAGGAGTTATATAACCATCTTCGAGGTACATTATCAATTATGCAAAGCAAAACAGCTGCCAAATATAAATTGAGGAAAGAAAAATTATAATATTGTTCATTACTGCGCATGTATTTAGTATATCACGAATTATTCTAAGGATTAATTTTTAAAAGGAGCCATAATAGCTCAGATGGTTAGCACTTGCTGTAAATTTCACAGTATGTGTGCAAGCCAGGTTCGATCCCGGCTGGCACCAATGATATTGTTAGTTACAATTTTAAGAGCTGATTAACCATATGCTCGGCGGTGAAGGAAAATATCGTGAGGAAACCTGCATTTCTGAAAAAAAAAGACGGGTTGCACTTCGGGAGTGCCGGCAGATGTGAAAACTTGAATATTAATGTTGTGCATTTTTGATATTTTGGAATGGTTACAATTTTGCACGAATTGCTTTAATTGTCAATATAAAAGTACTATCATTTATGTGATAAAATACAATAGCGCAAGCGCCCTGCGCCGCCTAGACAAAACAGCACGCGCAAGCATACATTTTCGCCGCGCCGGCTGTCTAATCCCCATCAGTCTTACGAATTTTCGATCAGGTCACGTGTCCTGACGCGAGTTTAACATTTTTTACCCATTACAAAAAAGTGCTAAACTCGAAGTTTGCCAACACACGTTGGGGCAGCGCGGCGGATATTTCCTTGCACAAAAACTCTCTGCAAAATGATAGGAGGCCTGTGCCCAGCAGTGGGATGTATATAGGCTGTAATATACAGGTTACTCAGGAACCTAGCTAGGAGACTCGGGTTTCTACCCATTTGAAATTGTGAACTATGAATATCAATAAAGAATTATTATATTATTATATATAATATTACATCCTATATATATTTTTTAATTTTTAAAAAGAATAAAAAGAAAACCAATATTAATCAAGTTGAGAAAACTACCAAATTAGCACAAGCGATAAGATGTACATGTAATGGTATGCTAATTTTAATTGACTTGCTTAAATTTAGTAATGCTAATACAAAAAAATCTGACCTATGGAGGACAACCATGAAAAAGTAATAAAGGAGATGAAACTACTTTGTCGTGAAAAATTATGCAAAAATGTACAGATCTACTGAGCATCTGTGTAATACTCTGATGATCCTTTGATTGTTAATAAATAAAATATAGACTACATACCACTTTTTTTGTTTAAATTGGTAAATAACAATCTAAAGCAAAATAAAAGTTATAGTATCTAACTGTAATATCTGTATGTCCCAATTATGCTGGCAAAATAAGTATAAAGAACAGTAAGCAGCACTCATCCACCTATTTTTTTCTTATTTTAAACATAATAGTTAAACCTACACCCCATTACTTATTATACTGATCAATGCTATTTTGTCAAAAGTAGTTGTGGTAAGACTGTTCAAATATGTTTAAGATTTATAATACTACATGTACATACAGTCCACGCGTTTTATCTTGGCCCAGTAGAAGTTGACTTTCTGAGAAATTTGTGCACACTTTAAAAATTAAATTGTTAAAATTTTAATAGTTTAAAAAATTAAAAATTTTTGTTTGTCATTAATATTTAAAATTAAAAATCTAACAAAACTATTACTGTCTTATTAAAAGATGTAGGGATCTATCAGACAGAAGCTGTTCAGGCGTTCAAGCGTTCCGCGTTCTACGTTCTTTGTGTTGTATTACATTACATAGACATACCCAGACAGCATTCTGACCGCGTCGATCAACCAGAACGTAGGCGTTCGTGATTGGTAAGCAACTGAACGCTAGTTCGCAAAACGCGAACGCGGAACGCTTGAACGCGTGACCGTTTCCTGTCTGATAGAACCCTTATTCTCTATTTTGAACATATTCGTGGTGACGGGTGGTAAGTGTTAAAAATGGACTTAAAGTCAGTGAAATTAGATGAGTACAATCCACACAGATAATTTGGACAATTTTCGAGATGTTTACAATTTTGTTTCGAGAATAACGGCGTCGTAACAGATTCTGCTAAAAGAGCAAATTTTTATTCACGAATTTACATTACTTCCATTAATTACGCCAAAAATTATTTTTTTTTATACGTGATAGAGCCATGCTGCAGTTATATTAGTAGTATAGTTGTAGCACGAATGGGTCGGCTCGACCGGGGAAGGACCACGCTCTCATTCTGTGAGAGCGTGGACCAGCGTCAAATAGTAGCTTAATGCTGCTGTGTTTCGTATGGTGAGTGTAGAGAACCAGAGACCCTTTTTACTGGAAACGAAGCATTTCATCTTAGTCCTCACGGGTGACAACGCATCTGCATTTTGAGATTCGTAATCGAGGATAGACGTAGATGTCTATGAGCCACAGCAACCACTTACTATCAGTGCTCTGTGCTCGTTTGTCACCTTATCCTATTAAAAAAAAATTAGGTTGGTGTAACATTCAGTGAAACGGAAATAATTTAAGCCCAAAAGCTAAAGAAATATCTGTGTCTTATAAATTTTATAATTGCAATCAAAAGCATGCGTGGTTCTTCAGAGTAGTTACATTGCTCATTTACTAAACTAAGTTCAGGGTGTAACTTTACTGACTTAGAAAGAATGCTACGTGGTAGAATACGGTATGTGTGACAGTAAGCTGCAATATGAATTATTTAAATGAGACAATTTGTGTTATCGAGCTGTATTTAATGCGACATTATCAACCAAAAGTGCAGGGCGAGATGTTCGTATGATTCAAGACAACATAACGGGTGCTATGTCTCAAACAGAAGTAGAATTACCATACAGTATATATGCTGAAGAGTAAATGACCACTTTTGTTATTGTTGCTGCGACCACCATTCATGAGTGTCGTATTATAAATACAATGTGCACAAAATTTGGAGAAAATTTTGCATAAGTAAGAAGAATTCTTCTCAGCAAATAAAGTTTATATATATAAAAGCTGATGATCATTTAAATGAAGTTTATTGCTTTCATAGTAATAGCCGTGTTTCACCATACAAAGTTGTCACTTGCAGGCGTACCAATCCATATGCAAGTTGATACAGGGGCTAGCTCTACTCTCATTAATGAGCAGACATGGCACATATTACACTCACTTATCAAATGCTGTGAGGCAACCTATTCAAATATCAGGTACTTGTTTACTTAGTTAACTAATAAAGTAATTTAATATTCACTTATGACAGTTTTGTCTTTTGTCATGCTAACCTTAATACATAACTATATTCAAACTCTGTGTTTTATTTTTATTCTGAACATATTACCTTTTTCCCATATTCAAGCACAGCTTGTTGTGACGGCAGATTCAATCGTCGAGCAGCCTCAGCACAAGGAATACTGAGATATGCTTTCTCAATGCAGGCAGCTATTTCCCCTCTCACCGTATCTAACAAAGTGTCCATGAAAAGTGTATAACTTTCAGCTGGGACATTACCCTGTGTTATAACAAAACATTAATTTATCCTCTTAGTTTTAAAAAAAATTATTCACAAAGCTTCTTATAAAACAGATTCTCTTTTTTATAAATGGCATATTATAAGAGTAACAGAAAGGCAATGAATTTCCTTATTTTCACAATAGCTCTGTGCCAAATATAATACTATTTATTCGGCACAGGAAACGATTGTGAAAATAAGGTATTAATTAATGTTTTCTCTGTTGCAATTGGCAGTAGCAATTGCCAACAGCTGTATTTATTAAAAATGAACAGGTTCAATTCTGAATTGTTTTTTTTTTAAAAAGCTAATAAATTTTTTAATACAGTCTTCTTTAAATTAAAAATGTACCCAGTAAATACATTCAACTAATAAATTGGACAATGATGTGGCTCTTTTGTACAAGTATTATGCCTCATAAGTTATTGCCATAGTTAAAACTCGAATAGAATCATTTTTATTCTATATAGATTACAGGAATACTTATTGAGTGATTTAAGCCACTAGTTCGGAAAAAAACTCTGTGCTGGGAAGAACAAGCAAGAAACCCAGCAGGACTTTTTTGTAACATTAACTTAGCTAACTAGGGTGGCACCAAATAATGAAAATAACAAATTTAAAATTTAAAAAACCCCCCTGAAATAAAAACGTGATAATCTTCAAACGGCTAAACCAATTATAATAAAACATCACTAAGAACCACTGCTAGAAAACATACTTTTAAATAAAAAAACTGCACCCAAATCTGTTCACCCGTTTAAGAGCTATGGTGCCATAGACAGACAGGCACACATAGCGGTCAACTTATAACACCCATCTTTTTCATGGGGGGTTAAAAAGTACACACCTTAGCTAAAAAGATTTTGTTGTAACTGCCTTCCATCAAATATTGTTCTAATGCCAATGGATGCCTCACATATGGATCGGCTCTAATCACATCAACAGGAAGACGCTCAAGCTCTGTGTGGAATTCTGCAACACGGTTCTGAGCCAGCAGGAACAGCAAATTTAAACCAAGGAGTTGGTACATAAATGCTGATTCAGGCAGATGGTCCCTAAAATCATAATACACATATTAAACAATTCTTAAAGTACAAAAGCTAATTTTTGTAACTCGGCGTCAAAAAAATCGCACATCCGAAAAAAATAATTTAAATACTATTTTAACACAACAGGCCAACGGCAATGTTGTGGTTTGAGGGTATCATTTGATAGGTAATTTCATTAGCTTTCAGAAATTTTAATTGAATTTTACTTTTATAACGAGACGAAAGAGAAATTAAAGAAAAAGACAGGGCATGTACAAATTTGCAAATTAATTAATTTAAAAAAACTTAATAAATACAAAAAAGTTCTTAAAACCTAGTGTTACCCCCCCCCCTCCCCTTGCCTTGATAACGGCTTCCATACGATCTTTCATGGACCTTACAAGGGTCGCAACAGCCTCTTGGGGTATTTGTTCCCACTCTTCAAGTACCGCATCTTGGAGCTCTTGAAGAGTGGTTGGAGCTGGATCTCGAGCTCGCACGCGCCGTTTTAGGTCATCCCAGAGATGTTCTATTGGGTTAAGGTCTAGACTTCGTACTGACTAATGCATAACAGGGATATCGACCTCCTGTAAATAATCCCGTACAATAGCCGCGGTGTGGCAACGAGCATTATCATGAATCCATCACCGACATAACCAGCATACGGGACCACATGTTCCTCCAGGATTTCAGTAATGTACCGACCAGCATTTAATGACCCTTGCCCACGGCCACCCCGAGTCCGGGAAACGCACACAAGTTCCGTTTTCCCGTCGACGGAAATGCCGTCCCAAAACATACACGAGCCACCCCCGTATTCGACGGATTCTTCGAAGCAGGGTTGTGTGAACCTCTCCCCCTGTCTTCTGTCCCTTCTACGTCTGTCATTGCAGAAGAGACAGACCCTCGTCTCATCAGAGTACGGTCCGCCACTGTTCTAGAGTCCACTTGCAATGATTGCGAGCAAACTCTAGGCGTTCTCTGCGATGCTGTGCAGTAAGTTTTGGACCTTTAGCAGGTGTATGGGCTGTTAAATTCTTTTCGTGGAACCTTCTTCTTATCGTAGAAACACTCACAGGTGTTCTCCGAGTTGATCGAAGCTGTTGTTCTTCAACTCAACAGCATTTGTAAAACTGTTTCGTAAAGATGTCGTAACGATGAAACGGTCATCTCTTTCTGATGTGCACCGTTTTCTTCCACCAGTCTGCTGAAAATGTTGGGACACCCGTCGAACTGAAAAACGGGACAGGTTTAACTGTCGAGCAACGTCACACTGCCGCATCCCCGACTGCAATAGGGCAATCACTTGAGCGGCTTCTTCAGAGCTGGTGTCCATCTTTACTTGTTCTTACTTGGGTTACTTGTTCACGTGTGTTCACTGCAAAGTCTAAATTACGACTGACCATATTCGTCTATTATCTTGATGTTAGTGCTGTTAGACTATGCGTCTCTTACAGCTTCATCTTGTCTCAGGGCTCGCGGCCTGCAAGGCCGCGAGCTAATTAAAAAGGGAAAGGCAATGAGGTGAGGATGATGATGAGATGGTTTATGATTTGATATTGTTACCAATCATCATATCGCCTTTTAGGCGTTTTTCTTTGAGCTATCTAACCGCAGTCCGAGGGGGGGTGTGCGGACCCCCGTCTCTGACTGCTCAGCTCGTGTCGGTCGATGGTCTGGGCGGTGAGAACCGTCCAGGAACGCGGGTGTACGGTGTGTACGCGGTGTGAGCTGGAACGCGTCGTGCCCGTCTGCGGGTGCGACGCGTCCCATTCGTAGTCCTATTTGTGTTTGTACCATTTGATGTGGGTGTAGTGTCGTTGTGTGATGTGCCTGCGACGCTTGGGTCGACTGGATCGAGCGATAGAGGTGGTTCTATTAAAATATTTCGCGTTCTACGGAGATAGGTCGCGGCGTTTGCAATCGGAACGTAGTTAGCTGCGTTTGTCACTAGCGGGTTAGGGTGGGTTTCTACTTTATCAAAGTAGCGTTGGGACATCTCCTTAAAATATTCGGAGATAGATGGTAGTTCACAATCATTGTATAAGTCGGAGTTCCGTTGATACCACCGTGCGCCGGTGGCTTTCCGGATGAAAAAATTTTGTACTTTTTGGAGTTTTAAAATATGGGTCATATATGTATGGGCGAAGGCTACACTTGCATAGGACATAACCGGTCTAATGCAGGTTTTGTACAGCCGGAGTTTGTGTCTCAGCGACAGTTTGCTCTTACTGTTAACGAGGGGGTGTAGACGGCCAATTATTGACTTGGCTCTGTTGCGTACTACACTTATGTGCGTCTTGAAACTCATGCGGGAGTCGAAAGTGACGCCTAGATATTGACTGACCATATTTCATCCAGATCGACCCTTTTATACCCTTTTTAGGTGGTCTAACTAGTGTCCTTACTAACGAGCATTTGACAGTGTTTATTTTGGACGCTCTATAATGATAAATGTTTTAATGATTTCATGATTTTTTTATTAATAATGTAAAGCTATACAAATAACCATTTCAAACATACCAATATTTATATAAATATAATTCGTTTTTAGCCATTACAGCCATTTTGCGCGCAAACTCAGAAAGGTGCGATTTTTGTGATGCTGAGTGTAATACTACATTACATCAAAAATTATAAAATATTTTTTAGTTCACTTTTATAAACGTGATCTGGAATCAAAGAAGCTATGATATATTTAGCAACTAACAACGTAAAACTCCCTAACAATATTTACTCACTTGTAATCAAAGTAATAACATTTTAATTGTGACATAAATCTTTCAAATGCTTTAACATCTTTGCTTGCTACTGCCCACTGGGCACCAATTTCTAGTACATCCCTGGCCAATATTAATTCCTTTTGATTGGCAGCAGCATTATTACTAGGTAGAAAACTCATATGAGTCAAAGCTACCTGTGAACATAACATAATATTAATATGATCCAAATATTTCAAAGAGTAAACTTATAGTAAGTGACAATCGGGGTATGAGCTGAGGCGTGGCGGGGGACACCCGCACACCCGCACATCGTCCGCGCCGTCTAAAGGTTGACTCATGCTAGACCGTGTCGGGTCCGAGCCGAGTGTCAGCTGTAGCACAGTCAACTAATATTACATATATTTTGTACGGACGAGTATACTGCATCACGGCCAACCTATGTTGACTCACGCTAGATCGAGTCGGATCCGAGCCGATTGTCGGCCGTAACAGGTGACCCTGCCAGTCCCATGCCTGAAATTATAAAAACTGACCTCGACCGAGCAATCACCGTTGCGCCGTGATGCAGTATACTCGTCCGAGCAAAAATAGTGTTATATAGTGTTAGTGTTATAGACTACAATCATGTTGAAGTTTGATGATCTGGAATTCGCGAACATTGCAATCTCTATGGACCATGAAGAATCCAATAAATCTTCAATTACAAGCTGGGACCGAGTTGTTGCCGAGCGTTGTCCGTTGCTCGGACGTCACTCGGTATAGCGTGAGTGTGTCCATACAAATATATGTAATATTAGTTGACCGTGCTACCGACACTCGGCTCAGACCCGACACGGTCTAGCGTTAGTCATCCTTAAAGGCTCACGTTAGACAGTGTTGGGTTCGAGCTGAATGTACAAAATTAAAAAGGAAAGAATTGATTACGACGGCGTAAAATTTTGGGGAACGTTTTAATTGTACCAATAACTGTTTTTCAATTGTGATAATTGATAAGTCTGAAAGATGCTCTTGACCTTGTGTATTTCTCAAATAAGTATGGATACGCTATTAGATACGATTCTTTATTTTATTACTGCAATAACTGACATCAACTTGTGATTTTTGTAAAATATTGTACAAGCAGTCGGTTTTTTTAAATACCGTGTGGAAAATTGAAAAAACAAAAAACGCAACGTGTTTTTAAAATTCTCGGCGGCCAAGATCGTATCGTCGCACCGTCCCAGTTCTGCGGCTTGTCGAACATAACCGAAAACAAATTAATTAATTTGTTCGAATACTGTATTCACAATTCGTGACTTATACATCCAATGAGTTGCGGAGGTATTAGACAATTTTTTGTGCATCATAAAAAGACGACCCTTTTGTGGTGTTATTAAAAAAAAGTGCTGACTTCCCCAATCATGTTACAAGATTTAGATAAAACTAATGCCAAAATGTGTGCATTACACCAAATATACATCTTTAACTTTGACACCGGATATGACGCACCGTCATAGCTTTGCGCAACTACTTTTGTGGTGCAGTTATGTTTGTTTAATAATTCCAATATGATATTACATACTATGTCTGCTATGCGACTTTCAGACACATCCCAACCCCTTTGACTTTCAGACCCCAAAAAACGGTCATGAATATCATTTCCATAATAATATTGGAAAATCAGACAATTGCTCTCTGTCACTAACATCGGGAGTTTCATCAATAATAATTGAAACAAATTTTGACAATTTTACTTCGTACTCGATGCGAGTTTTCATTACATCAACGACAGAATGAATAATGTCATTTTTAACTGTACTAGAGAAATAACTTGTCCGTTTGTAAGTTATTTAAATCATCATATCCAGTAGTATTCCAGGCTGTTTTGTTGTTGGAAAAGAATTGCATATTCTTGCAGCACTAATATGCAGTACAACTCATTGGTATGTGAGCAGCCAACAATCACATAGGCAATTCTGATACATTTTGGCGGAAGACCTTAAAATACATTGACTTGACAACTGAACCTTAACTTTATATGAACAGGCCTGGATAAGGCCAAGACCAGCAGAAAGTTGACCACGGCCACTTTACTATATGATCAAAGAGTAAAAAAGCATGTTGCTGAATATGCACATGCCGAAAAAGGGAGACAGACTATCTGGAAGTTTATTCAGTGTGACATTGTGTTTGAGCACTGCTTCGGAGATTACCACAAACAAGTTTTGCAGTGAATGAACCAAGACTGTTGACAGAGACCGTAACTGACTGACTGGTCAGAGATCATGACTGGTTATGTGTGATCAAGGTACATATACATATACAATGTTTACAAAATAAAAATGTCTACCAACTTTATAGTGTACCTTTTACCTCTTTTAATCATATTTATAAATATGTACATATAATATAGCTCAGATGGTTAGCGCTCGCTGTAAATATAACAGAACGCAAGTAACCCGGGTTCGATCCCCGCTGGCACCTATGAAATTGTTAATTGCGATTTTAAGTGCTGATTTACCACATCCTTGGTGGTGAAGGAAAACATAGTGAGGAAACCTGCATGTCTGAGCAATAAGAAAAAAAATTTTGAAGACATGTGAAGTTCGCCAACACGCATTGGGGCAGCACGGCAGACACTAAATTAAAAATAATAAGATATTTTTGTTGATATTCCAAACTTTAAGCATTACTTTCATCCTTTATTATTAATTTGAGCAATTTACTTTTAGCTACATTAAATTCTAAATTTTTTGAGCTTTCCGAGAGTATTTTTATTCAAATGTAACTATAGTAGGTTATCTGTAGTAACCATTTTTGTTGAGGATCTCACATGGTCGTAAAAAAGAAAGTGACATTTAATGCGCGGACAGGTGAGACGAGAATCGCTCGCGCGGCTTAGACGCTTGAGTGGATTGGAAAAAGTTAAATATCAATATTCCATTAATGTACTGTCAAGATCAAAACAATCAATGTCAAGAAAGGTTCAATGAACATATTGCGATTCTTAACTAAGCTTTCCTACTCTGTAATCCGGCGGTTTCATACAAGTGCCGAATTACAGAGCCCGCGCATTGACCATTGTTTTGCAGTCCAGTTCAGTTGCAAGAAGCAAGCCTAATGGCTTCTTCGAAAAACTTATCTATAACTAGATAAGTTTTTCAAAGAAGTTTTGAATGTTGAGACAACACCAATCGTCAATATTGATTATAGATATTAAATAATAAATGCTTATTCTCATGAAAAATTGCATATCATTTGTAATAATTTAGAAATGTTTTAATAGCAATAAAGTATGTGAAACGTAGATTCAATTCAAAGTAACAAGAAAAGACATTCAAAGGAGAGTTCTGTACGATAGTGAAATTATTACGGCTAAATTGGAAACAAAACAAATTGCAAAATGTTGAGTCTAAATAGATTTCATATTTTGACAAGTCATCTTGATAAACATACCTTTATTCTGTTTAACAATTCTCCACATTTTTCTAGTTTACGGGGTTTTTTTGCCCATTCGGTTTTAAGGCTCTGATACAATGAAGTTACATCTTTTAAGGAAGCCATTAGAATAATGATCTTTTATTTGTAAAAAATATACTCAAACAATGAAGTATTCCTTCCGTATATATTATACTCTTTGAAGTGTTCTTGGTGTTCTTTTCTCAATATCATACACAATCATACAGCGTAGCATAGACTAAATAAGCATAGACTTGGAATATTTTTTTAGTCGGCTTTACGGCTTTGGGTTCTAGCTTTTCTAAGCCTATGGTTGGTTCTAGCCTATATAAGCCATCGGCTTCACTCGGAACTTCGGCCCATTTTTGCCGAAGCCGAATATTTTGCCTAAGATGGTATCTTTTACTTCTAACTACCAAAAATGTTTCGTTAATAAAATACAATCTCCGTATCCGTTCAAACGCGCCTGAGTTGCTAGCGCTATTTTCAATATCCAGGCACTTCAAGTGTTAATCTATACATACATACATATAAATCAAATTGAAGTGTCTATCTGTTATAATAACTTGCGCCTATTATGTTTGGGGGTTCTTTTGCATGCTTTTACGATAAATAACAATTCTTAAGAATTTTATCTGTCTGTCTTTTCGGGTTTATCTACCGAATTTTCGAGGGAATCATTAATACTGACAAAAATTTAGGAACATATGAAAAGCAATGCCGGATCGTGGCTATATTTTATACGAAAAACTTAGAGAGGTCTTTGATTACCTTAAATCTAAACAAGCGCTTCATTGGTCCTACCTACACAGCTTAGCCTGTGGTCAGGACTGTTAGTAGAAAATAAAATATTAAGTTGGTTTTTCCACCCTCAGGGCGGCTTCATGAACGACGGGCAGTGGCCGAACAAGCGGCTCCGGCAAATGTAACCGGCAGTTGCAAAGACAGAATAAGTGTGAGTCGTCGTCCTTATGTTGGTGTGTGTGAGTGTGCCGAGCGACTCCCTCAGAGACTACTTCAGTGACAGTTGCAGTATCAGATAAATCTAGCTCATTGTATTTACTAAGTGCATTGAGTAAAATAATTTTAAACTATTGTCTTTTGACAGGTAATAAACTATTACTAACATTTGAAACTTGTTTTATTTTATTTTCTTTATTCTTACTCAGTGACGGACTAGGCCCCGTTCGATCATTCGATGTGACGCCCTTTTTGATAAAATGAATTTCATTAAATTTAATGAAATATTTTTATTCTAAAATAAATTTTATATATTGAAATATTTTTTAAATATAACTAATAAACATGACATGACAAGTTATAACTTTTAAACAGATAAATCATAAATATTTTTTTAAATATTAATCAATTTTAAAAATTTCTTTTTTCTGGCTTTGTTCCGCGCAAAAACGTCGATTATATCGTCATAATTAATTTCTTGGAATAGTTGAGCTTCAATAGACAGTAATGAAAGAGCATTAAGCTTGCTTGCGCGTAAATAGGTTTTTACCCTTTTTGGAGTCGAATAAGATCTTTTTCATGAACAATTTGTAGCCGGAATACTAAAAAAAAAATGGAGAGCAATATCCACATTCGGATAAACATCTCGAAGACTCCGTGAATGCAATAATACATTGCGAATTTTTTGTACAGGGCGTAACATCTTCCATATTTGCTACGGAATCTTCCGAGTTGAAAATGTAAATTAACACATTCATTGCCTAACATCTTTTGCAAAGCGTCAGTATATTTACTGACTAGTTCCATTGGCAAGATTTTTCAATTCGTTTGTATTTATTTCAGATAAATCATCAAAAAAATTGAAATTTTCGTAAATATTTTCATATGAACATTTACGCCCGGCCAATTGTACACTCACGTGTCTAGAATAGGGTAATAAGCATTTGTGCGAAAATTTTCTTGTTCAGAAAAAGGTGTTCTTCCATTTACCTAATTTTCTTTCGGAATCTTCATTTTTATATTCTTTTTCTTCACAATATACTGATGCGTCACATTGCGAAGCCCTTGGAAGATTTTGATGACAGCTCAACCCAGCGGACAGTTGATGACGACAGCTACTCAAGTTCATGAGGCGACCAAGCGATCAATATAACTTGAGATTTATATCGACATCAAAACACTTGTTTCGTCGTTTTCTCTAATAGTTTACACGCGTGGACACACTTTTACGAATCAAAATCCACTTCAAACCATTATTCAAGCGACAAAACAGGAGCGACTATTCTTCTACGGCTAAGTTCCCACCAAAAGCTCAGACTTGGAATATAATATACGATTACCATAGATGACTGTGTTCTAACTTAGCTGCACGATGTTCGCGTATAATTTGTATAAATCTTATTGGAAAAAAATTAGATAATCGCAGAATCGTTAGAAATATTTGTAATCTCAAGTAAAAAATTGTCAGTTTATAATTTATTTATAAAAAATAAAAAGTTTTACGCTGCGAGAAAGCAGAAAAATACGTTTTTCTTGTAAGATTGATCTGAGAACATTGAAACCACTGCGAGTCGTTTGCAAGTTAATTACCGATTCTGTAATAATTGCCTTTATTGTGTTATAAATAAATTAATTCAAATAATACAAATTCGTCGCGAACATCGTGCAGCTTAGATTAATTCGTATAAATCGTATCAAAAAATAAGATGATTGCGGAATCGTTAGAAGTATTTGTAATCTCAAGTAAAAAATTGTCAGTATTAACTTTATTTATAAAAAATCAAAAACTTTTTACGCTGCGAAAGCGAAAGTAGAAAAATACGTTTTTCTTGTAAGATATTGATTGAGATATCTGAGAACATTGAAACCACCGAAAATCGTTTGCAATTTAATTATATCCTCCATCGTATATACCTATATACCATAGATAAATAAATATGTAGCAAGCTAAAATATAGTACGTACGTAGACAGAGAAACCTATATACAAATTGACGCCTTCTTTTGCATTCGCACACGAAAAAGATAGATTTATACATACATTTTGCATAGAAATGAGACAGAGTGGTGTGATTGTTTGTCCCTTTCTCCGTGCCGGTTTTTTTGTTCAGCAAATTACACTTTAACAGTAACTCTAAACAACTTTGACAGTTCGTAGCGATCTAAGGAGTTTACAAGTTGGTTCAACCCATTCTCTGTCGCTGTATGCGACAGAGAATGGGTTGAACCAACTTGTAAACGAGGCGAAACGCTGTAAGAAGTGTTTGAAAACACTCTGCATTGAAATGTCAATGTCATGCTTCGGAAAATTACACATACTCGTATAAGTGGCCGCTGTACTCAAACAAGTACACCCCTGAAAAAGTATAAAAAATTATATGAAAAAATTTTTTGTTTCATTTTATGTTTTCTAGTCCCGCCCAGATTAACAAAATAAATATATTTAGTTAAAAACGTTTTTTATTTGATTTTGGCCACTAATGGGTTAAGTGAGAAAAAAAAAAGTGTTTTGTGAGCTTAAGAGTCTTGTTCTGTTCAGTTCTTAGAACAATTAGGAACTTTTAAAGTTATTAGATGTAATGTCTCAGGATGTAAAAGTAATAGTGAACGTAAACTCACCGGTATATCATTTCACTCGTAAGTATAGTACAATTTATCTAGTATTACGTATAAAATTCAATTGTTATTTTAAATTTCATTACATAACTATATAAATATACGCTTAAATTTTATCTAAACATGTTTAAAAGTCCTAAAGATTTTTGTATAACCTAAAACTACATTATCGTCCTTTCTTACTCGAGGACATGCTAATCATTAGTCTATAGGTTTCTGTCTACGATTGGCGTATATTTGTGCCATGGAGTATAGAGTCAATCTCCCATAGGAGAATTTAATTAATTGAAAATGTGTCCATCCGTGAGCAGTAAATAACAGTTCAAAAACTCTCCACAATAGCGCTCTACTAGCCACAGGGCCATAAAGCACCGTGAAATACGTTGAGTGATTTTGAAAATGAAAATTTTGAAACCAATAAAATAATTATTGTAAACAGAATTATGATGAAAGTCTATGCAATAAAAAATTATAAAAAATTCTTTAAAATATAGACTGTAGCTACAGTGGCACCACCCTTATTTAGCACTTTCCTACCGACACTTTTTTATACAAAGTCTGTAGTTCTTACCTCTACACTACATAATTTGTGCGTATAGTCGACCTGACAATAGACTTAGGTAAAAATTATCGAAATATCGATATATTCTCACAAAAATATTGATATATATTGCCGATATTTTTAATCACATTATATCGCTTTGGAAATTTATTCAAGGCTATTGAATTCGTATCAATTTCGATACATTTTAAAATGTTTCAAAACATTCAGCAACAAAAGCAGCTACAAAAGCATTCATGTCATGGAAGGATTTTTTCCGTCATCCAACCGTACAGTAATATTTTGGGTCTTATCCTACTACGACTACATCAGCCAAAACATGACGATATATCGTATATCGATATTTACCACTATATATCGCGATACTGATTGAAAATATCGATATAGCGATCGATATAATGCGAGTAAAAAATATAACGTTATACGATGTATAACGTTATATTTTTTACTCGCACACCCCTACTTGACAGTGCTGCCAACCCTCCACCGTGCGAGTTGGTAGTCTGTGAGGACTAACTCCGCCGGGTTTCATAGAATTAATTTGTTGTAGATCGCCAGATTAAAGATTAAAAAGAGCTTTTAGATTAGAGTTTGCATAGTTTGTTATCATATACTAAAGGGGATAAGGTTACAACATAGACAGCATGTAGGGCAGTGATAGACGGTCATAGTGTGCAAGTGAGAAAAAAATTCCTTATATTTTTTATAGCATTGGGTGACGAAGATTGGGTGGTGAAACGGGCACACAGTCGACCTGATGGTAAGTGGATGCTGTCACCCATAGACATCCACATTTATCCTCTCATCCCTCATATTATCAAATGCGTTGTCACCTCTGAGGACTAAGATGGAATGCCTCGATTCCATTAAAAAGGGTCTCCGGTTCTCTACACTCACCATACGAAACAGAACAGCATTACGCTGCTATTTTGTGAGAGCGTGGTGCTTCCCCGGGCGAGCCAACCCATTCGTGCTACAACTGTAATATAGCTGCAGAGTGGCTCTACTACGTAAATATAGCAAAATAGATAAGGATAGCAAATCCTATGACTTTGTAACCAATTTCAAATGATAGAGTGGCAAAATTCGATACGCAAGAAATAAGTAAATTTTTTAGAGTACAATAGCTTTTATTATGAATAAGTAATTGCTTTCCAATATGGTTATTTGTTCCGTGAGCAGTGGCGTAGCTATCTAGGGGCTAAGCGGGGCAGCGCCCCGGGGCCCTCTAGCTCAGGGGGCCCTCGAATCCTTACCAGAAAATCTTTAGACTTTAATCATGGCAACTCAGTTGAGAGAAAATCGGAAGTTATACCTAGGGAATTCCTTTAATTTCTTTCTGTGGGTTAGCAGTGTTGTTAATTTGACTAAAACTAAAATTATGGACAAAAAATAACCCAGTGGTATTTATAAACAGCCAAAAACGCCAAGAAAGAGAAGATAGTAAACATAAATTACCCAAAATTTACAAGTTTTTTTTGCCAGCCTTCTGCAAGTACTTCTGGACAAAATATTTCTATTGATAGTGACTTAAATAATGTGGTAACTGCAGTGTTGATTGAGAAGCCTACTGAAGAAGATTCGACAATTATTGCAGTTGGAGATACTTCCGCCGCCGAACATGTGAACGTGGTTGATGTTTGCATGGCACACAAGAGCGGAGGATTTGGAGGAACCACATACCTCTACATTTTTCGAAAATGTGTACGATAAATCTTCTTATGACTTGGGAAACTTCACAGATAAAATATTAATTGATAACGAAAAACGTCAAATTCTTGATATGGGGCCCTTACACCTTTAGGACCTTTTTCAACAGAGATCAACGAGAACAATAGGTGTTTTTCAAAATCGTATTAAGTTCTAAATATGGACCAGTTAATCGTTTTTGGTTGTGTCATTCCAAAATACTAGACGCTGCCTTTTGTCAACCCTGCTGGTTATTTGCTTCACCAAGGAATAATATTTGGTGTACGGGAATTCGGGATTGGAAGCATGTGCTGTGTATGAATTTTGAAAAAAAAATACTAATACTATCGACAAGGAACTTGAAAATGAAATTCGCAAAGGAGCATCATTTTGCAAAATGGTTCTTCAAAGGTTATTCGATATCATACTTACCCTAGCAAAAACTTCTTTGACTTTGAGAGAAGATCGATAAGACTTAAGTCAAGAAGGATAACATGGAAATTTTTTGTCCTTTTTAGAGCATGTTGCCCGATATGATCACATTCTTCGGCAAGTTTTGTATATGCCCAAAAGTATTAATTACCATTTCTAAGTTTTTTTATCATTTTATTTTGTTTAAAATTATTAACGGTTTAATATCAGGACTTTTTGGAAATTGTGTTTTTTAATGTTTTAGGATCTACAAGATATCTGAGCGCAACTATTTAGAATGAAATGATTGAGAGCTTGGGGATCAAACTCGAAACCTATCTACTAATTAAGACAAATTAGGGCGTCACCGTTTTTCGCCATCATAATGGGCACGACACAAAACATATCGAAGGTAGATCAGCTAAGCATTGTTGTGAGGTATGCAGTAATAACCAGATCGGAAAATGGACAGCCAGTTTCTAGGCTAGGCAGCTATCAAACATGGCGCAGCAGATTTAGTCAACAAACATTATTTATTGACAAAAATATTGATTTAAAAAAATGTGTGGGGCAAGGTTATGATGGAGCCAGTGTGATGAGTGGTGTGTATAATGGTGTCCAAAAACATATTAAGGATATTCAGACTAACGCGGAGTACATACATTGTGCCACTCATAATTTAAATTTGGTGATAAATGATGCCGTTAGCAGTTGTGTGGAAATACAGATTTTTTTCGCAACGTTGCAAGATTTGTTTAACTTTTTCGGAAAAAGCATCAAACGTTAGGACCTACTGTCAAAATTTACTGGCGAATCCGACTAGATGGTCCAGTAGGGTCAATACTCAATACGATATCTGCAATAAAATTTCGTTTTTTTGTTATCAAAGCATTATCATAAAATAGTTCTAAAAAGTCCTGATAAAGATGAGCGTAGTGATGATTATTAAAAAAATGCTAACTTTGGAGTTCGTGTTGCTTTGCGAATTCATGCACAGTGTATTGAATGACAAAAATTATGCATCCAAAACTACAAAAATACGACATCAATTTGGGCGAGGCAAGTGAAGCTTTAGCAGAGACCAAAGCAAAGTGGCTACGTGCTGCTGCAAAGCTGGTATATCGTAGTTTGTTTCACGTATAATTTCATCACTTAGTTCATTTTCGGTTGTTCGCTGAGGGCTTATCATTCCAAAGTCGCTTAATTTTTTGCCTACCATTGCCATTACTTTATCTTCAATTTTTCCAAGTGCTTCATTATAGATGTGTTCATTGTATGTCATATTCGCGTGTGTCTGCTGTAACCATCGCAAAATATCTTCCGCCATGTTTTTCACACAATTCATGTGCATTAGATAGCCCGCAAGATGATATGAGAGTTGCATAAAGATCCCTAATTTTGGCTGGTGACTGGCACTGCACAGCTTCCTCCATGGTTTCATCCCAGTGATTATCGTTTTCTAAAAGATGCAGAGCTTCTCATGCTTCTCTATAAGTTGCGCATTCCTGACCGCTGACAGTTTTAAGGTCTTTATATCCTGTAGGACCCCTAGGATATGAGGAACATGGTGCAGCAGCAATCGTAAACAGAATCATTCAAAATTAGTTACATGGACGATTTACACACGACAAGGGCATCTGATGACTTTACATCAGGCCAATTTGCAACAGGCGCGCCATGAATACGGCGTTTCCACTCCTTCCTATATGTGTTCCAAGTATAATAGCGGGGGACTTCAGAATATAACAACGTTTTTGCAAAGGAGTCGGTTTGACAAAGTTGAAAGAAGGCTGTTAGTGTAGTTTTTGGCGGTGATGCAATTCTTTCTTGGAAATTTCTTTCGGTGAAATATACACGCTCTCCATTTTCTAAGTGCACAGCAAGGTGAGTAACTGTTAGGTGTCTTTCGTGTAAAGGGAAGCCAAGGAGACGCCACGCTGCATCGTTACTACTGACATAACGCCCTGCTTGAAAGGTCTGTACTTCATTAACGGGATTTGCCTCACCTTCCCTCCTGAGATTAAATATTGCTTGGTCGCTTCCTTTATTTATGTACTTACAGATATACTTGATTTGCGCGGACAGAGCTACATGATTCTACATTAATGTGGGCATTAAACATTTTACATAGAATGGGCGAATACGGGACAATCCTAACAGCTGGATTTTGATTTTGATTTTCTCTAAAGTTTCGAACACTCCAGAGCGAGATTTGATTGTAACTTTCCTGCCACCATCTTCGGGAGCTCTGCGTCTATATAAAGGGTAGCCATTGTCATTGTGCACTGTTTCTTTTAATAGCTGTTTAGGGAATTTCTTTGTACATTTTCCTTCTTTCATACATCGCGATATTGAATTTCGTGCTTCACATGGACCGTTAATCATATTTCGCACGATGGTATCATACAATTCTTTATCTTGCTCGGGATCCGGAATCTCGGCGCTTATTATGTCGTCTATTTGGCTGGGCCGCAACTTCTCTCGACTCAACGCTCGGCTGCTATTTCGTTTATCAGAGATGCATTGTAGATCCTTTCATGCTCTCCTCGAGGGGTCCGATCTGCGTGAATGACGACTTTATAATCCTCTTCAGGTACGTTTCCTAAAGCAGTTTTAAATGTTTTGACTAAAATGTTACGTTCATGCAAGAATCTTTGAATTTTGAACACTGTGTCTCTCTCAACTCCCTGGATAAATTGGCAGCGACGGTCTATCTCAATTTCTTCGTCACCCATAAAATATACTTGTAAAAATTTATGCTGTTCGTTTTCAGCTGGCAAAATTGAACCTATTCCATGATAAATTTGCCCTTACACCGTAAATGTAGGCGAAAATTCCGGCATTATTATTTCCCGGTCAAATCCGAAGGATGTCATTTGAAAGCATGAGTTATATTTCCGGATCCTGTTTAAAAAGCGCTGTGACTCATTAGCATCATATAAAAAGAGAGTTTTCAAAGGTTCTTCTGGTTCCCCAAGTAACGGAAGAGACACTTTGCCATTGGAATGGCACATACCTGCGGTCTCATCTTTCCATTTTAAAGCGCTGCAAAATCGACACGCCTTGTCCACCAGTCCAACAACTAACCTGTGATTTTTATAATCAATCAACGGATCATAATTGAATGCTGCGTCATTAAAAACCACCCAATTGTTTCTTTGAAAATTTTGTCGAAGTTCAGCTTGCAGCTGTGCATTTGCATCTCTTCGCGCCTGTGTCTGTTCTGGTGTTACATTAACCATAATTACTTACGTCTGTCACCCAGAGGCAGAAACTACGGACTTCCATTTGGCACGATCCTGACATCTTACGGTTTTCTATAGTATTTTAGGGTACTCTTAATGTGGCCCATTTTGGAAATATCGCCAATTTGGTCGATAAACCTTCATTTAGGGCGTCCCTTCCCGACTCTGCCCTTCCCATCTGGGCATCAACATTAATTAGCTTTTTCACTCTTTTCTCGTTCATTCTTTTTACATGATAAAACCACCGAAGCATTCATTTCTTAATCCTGGTCACAATATCATCTTGCACACAACATTTTCCTCTTTTCACAAAATTTCTCACCCTATCATTTAGGTTCAGCCCTGGCATACTCCTTTGAGACCTCATTTTTATAGCATTTATTCTACTTTCGTGCTTTTTCTGCCACATCCAACTTTCACTACCATACATTAAAGTAGGGATTAACACAGCATTACCAATTACGATACCTGCCTTTTTTGACACATTCTGACTTTCCTCAGTAGAGTGTGTACAACTTGGGTATGGACTGTATGACAAAAAAAAACCAGAGGTGCTCACAAATTTTATACTTGATCTGGTTTATTAGGTAACAATAAAAATTTACATTTCACGTTTATTGTAAATGACAACACTACCTTATATCGCAATCTAAATATTGCTCAACGCCATCTACACCAGAAAAATCGTACTATTTTAAACAAGTCAACATGCCGCCCCCCAAGGACATGTTGACCAATTGTCCTTTATTTTACTCCCCACCATAACAAAACAATCACTTATTAAGATTATATTATTATGTAACTAACATCATTTAAAAAATCTAAGAACTTAAAAACCCACAAAAATATATAATTACAACTTATAATTATAACTAATACCGTAACACACAAATTTCATTTTACATTAAAGGTAAAATACACAATTTAGACGTAGGTCTTTTAATCACAGAGGCCTTTGTACGTAACGTGACGACTCGTGTAAGATTGTCTGGGCCAGGATGTTTCTGATCACCCTACCAAGAAGCCAGCGACAGGGAGGTAGATCGTCCTTCTTTACAATAACAATATCGCCTATATTTGGTTCAGCGATTTGGTTTGTCCATTTATATCGTTTCAGGCAATGAGATAAGTATTCCTGGGACCAGCGTTTCCAAAAGTCCTGGGTCATTTTTTGAACCTGTTGCCATCTTTTCAAATACGTAATGTTAGACGAATCGAAATTGTAATCCGGGGCTGTTAACATTGGTTCACCAATTAGAAAATGACCTGGTGTCAATGCTTCTACTGTTTCATCGTTATCATTATATCTTGAAATCGGCCGTGAGTTAAGACAAGCTTCAATTTGACTCAGAAGCGTTGACATTTCTTCAAAAGTTAAAGTAGACTGTCCTATAACTCTTTTTAAATGATGCTTACAGGACTTAACGCCAGCTTCCCAAATTCCCCCAAAGTTTGGGGCATGAGGTGGAATAAAATGCCAACTGGTACCGTAGTTGGCTAAAGCTTCGGCTATATCCTTGGCAATTCTAGACTGCTCAGATTTAAATAGTTTTTGTAAATCTCTCGAAGCTCCTACAAAATTGGTCCCATTATCACTCTACAGTTCACTGCAATTACCACGTCAATTGCATTGTCGTTGCAATTACAAACGTTTAAAGGCTGCAAGAAACCCTTGAGTGGAGAGATCACTGACAACTTCAAGATGCACAGCACGAGTAACCATACATACAAATAAGCAAATATATCCCTTGTACGCATGGTGTCCCCGTCCCCCCTTTGAGGTCCTTAGACTAATAGGGCCCGCATAGTCTACACCACTTCGTTTGAAAGGTCTAGTGGGGGTGACTCTTATGGCAGGAAGTTGACCCATCCGTTGAGGCTTCGTTGTTGCTGCAAATCTAATACACGTTATACATTTACGATAAAAAAAAACTTAACTAATTGTTTGACTACTATTATATAATATGAAGATCTTAAAAAAATCAACATTAGTTGTGGGCCTCCGTGAAGTGTTCTATAGTGAGCATCATAAGGTTAGTAAGACTTGAGCACTTTGGTAATATAATAGGATGTTTTTTGTCCCAAAGGATTTCGGCGTTTTCTAACCTTCCCCCGACTCTTAATATACTGTCATCATCCAAAAATGGGTTGATTGATTTTAATGGACCATGAGTAATATATTCTTTTAATTTCAATTTACGAATTTCCTTCTTAAATATTTTATTTTGACGAATCCTTATGCAAGTGTTCAATGCTTGTTTCAGTTCAAAAGCGGTTAAGTATTTTTTTATATTCCTGTTTACCTTTATTTTCCTTAATTCTAAAAATCGCCTACAATATGCTACAATTCTAACAAGTTTGGTAAGTGTGGCCCAATTTTGCAAAATAAATTCATTTTCTTCGAATTCATTATTACATTCTGATGTTACAGTATTATATACCTGTACTTACTCTAATGAAGTCGATATGGTTTTTGGGTTTCGTTTTCAACTGATATAAGAAATCTGGACCACGAAACCATTACTTTTTTGCACAAGTTCGGATGGAAAAATACCTCTAGAGGCACAATCAGCCGGATTTTGCTTAGATTGAACTTGACCCCATTGCTGAGGCTCCATTATGTTCAAAATTTCGGAAACTCTGTTTGCAATGAAAGTTTTCCATCTGCTTGGGTGACTGTTTATCCACGCTAACACTATTTCAGAGTCAGTCCAAGCAAAGAGGTTAGTTTTATCTATCTTTAGTACTTCTGCTATTTCAATTATTAATTTTGCTAGCAAGACTGCGCCACATAATTCTAATCTCGGAAGTGATATTGTTTTGATAGGGGCGACCCTTGTCTTTGCGGTTATTAAATGAACATGTACCTTGTCTTTGGAGTCCACTATTCTGACATATACGACAGCCGCATATGCTTTTTTTGACGCATCACAGAAGCCATGTAAGTCAATTTTTTATCAGATTTTTTCATTCCCATCCACCTCGGTACAGAACATTCAGTTAACCTGAGTAAGTCAATTCAGTAAGTCGTCCATTCATTCTTTATGTTTACCGGTACTACGTCATCCCATCCAATTCCTGCAATCCAGTGCTTTTGAATTACAATTTTTGCTAATATTACGCAAGGAGCGACCCAACCCAAGGGATCAAAAAGTCTACAAATATCTGAAATAACCTTTCTTTTTGTTATCGGTTCAGTCAGAGGAAGAAGTTTTACTGCATACTGAAAAGAGTCAAGGCATCGGTTCCAGGTAAGTCCCAGGGTTTTAATTATTTCGTCTTGTTTAATATTAAATGTTTCACTCCTATCTAAGTAATCCTTTTCTATTATTTTTAGCAGATCATCGCTATTGCTTGACCATTTTTGCAACTGAAAACCGCCTTTTGCTAAAAGAGAATTCATTTCATTGTAAATTTTTAGGCCTGTATTCACATTTTCACACCCTGTCATGAGATCATCCATGTAATAATCAGTCATGACTCTTTCAGCTGCAAGTGGGAATTCGTCACCTTCATCTTGAGCTACTTGTTGCATTGCCTTTACTGCTAAGTATGGAACTGACGCAGTACCAAACGTAACTGTAAGTAATTTATAATCCTGTATGCTAGAATTAACGTTTTCTCTCCACAATATTCTTTGGAAGTCTGTGTCTTCATCAGCCACTCTTACTTGCCTATACATCTTTACGACATCCGCAACAAAACAAATTGGATGCCTTCTCCATCGCATCAAGACGTGCCTTAATTCAGATTGAAGAGGAGGTCCTATCAATAAATCATCATTAAGCGACACTCCATTCTTTCCCTTGCACAAAGCATCGAATACAATCCGAACCTTTGTGGTGTCCTTATCATTACGCACTACGGCATAATGTGGCAAGTATACAGCAAACTTATTTTGTAATTGGGATTGATCTACCCTTTCCATGTGTCCAAGTTTGATATATTCATTGATTACATTTACATACTTATTCTTTAATTAAATATTTTTATTCAATTTCGCCTCTAAGTACTTAAATCGTTGCAGTGCAATATCCCTAGACTGGCCATATTTGCAATCTGGATCGTCGTTCCGAAAAGGTAAACGAACTACGTATCTAACATCTGCATTTCTTGTTGTAGTTTGACGAAACAGATCTTCACACCAAGATTCTTCTTTTGTGAGAATCTTTTTGTTTTCTTTGTACATTTTCCTTCTTTCATACATGGCGATATTGAATTTCGTGCTTCACATGGACCGTTAATCATATTTCGCACGATGGTATCATACAATTCTTTATCTTGCTCAGGATCCGGAATCTCGGCGCTTATTATGTCGTCTATTTGGCTGGGCCGCAACTTCTCTTTAAGTCATATTAGAATGTGGGCATGCGGTAATCCTCTTTTTGCCATTCAATTGAATACATGAAGCACTGCACCTCTCCGAAAATTTTCCCTTTGTTGTTTGTGTACATACATTAATTTTTGTATTATATATAGTATTATAATTCTCTAATCTCTAATCTAATTATAAGCTTTTTTGATTTAAAGATATACGGAGGCATTCACTTTCTACCTTCACATACATATCTACCAAAAATTGATAAAATAATTGTCTACACCTGGCTAAGAGGTTAAAATCATTTTCTCGCAACATCATATGATACGCATAAAAATCCGTACATGATACTTTTTTGTTCGGAGTAGGCTCCTTTGTTGTGTTGTGGGTTAATGAGTGGAATTTGAAAATGATAACCCTCTTGTCCTTTGCAATAAATCAATGGGTATTGCAGAGCGTCATAAAACTTGTGTGTATCGGCTACCCGTTGCAACGTATCATCACGTGCTCGCAAGACAATGTCTCGTGAAGAAAATTGATCACCACTAATTACGGCTGCTATTTCGTTTATCAGAGATGCATTGTAGATCCTTTCATGCTCTCCTCGAGGGGTCCGATCTGCGTGAATGACGACTTTATAATCCTCTTCAGGTACGTTTCCTAAAGCAGTTTTAAATGTTTTGACTAAAATGTTACGTTCATGCAAGAATCTCTCTCAACTCCCTGGATAAATTGGCAGCGACGGTCTATCTCAATTTCTTCGTCACCCATAAAATATACTTGTAAAAATTTATGCTGTTCGTTTTCAGCTGGCAAAATTGAACCTATTCCATGATAAATTTGCCCTTACACCGTAAATGTAGGCGAAAATCTCGGCATTATTATTTCCCGGTCAAATCCGAAGGACGTCATTTGAAAGCATGAGTTATATTTCCGGATCCTGTTTAAAAAGCGCTGTGACTCATTAGCATCATATAAAAAGAGAGTTTTCAAAGGTTCTTCTGGTTCCCCAAGTAACGGAAGAGACACTTTGCCATTGGAATGGCACATACCTGCGGTCTCATCTTTCCATTTTAAAGCGCTGCAAAATCGACACGCCTTGTCCACCAGTCCGACAACTAACCTGTGATTTTTATAATCAATCAACGGATCATAATTGAATGCTGCGTCATTAAAAACCGCCCAATTGTTTCTTTGAAAATTTTGTCGAAGTTCAGCTTGCAGCTGTGCATTTGCATCTCTTCGCGCCTGTGTCTGTTCTGGTGTTTCAGATGCCCTTATAGTAGATTGACGTTCAGCTTGCTCAATAAGTCTGTGTTGAGTTTCATCAGGTGTTTCCGTGGCTCTTAAGGCGGCCTGACATTCCGCTTGTTCGAATAGCTTTTGCTGACTTTGAGCAGGTGTTTCAGTACCTCTTAAAGTAGATTGACGCTCTGCCTGTTCAAGACGCCTTTGCTGATTTTGATCAGGTGTTTCAGTAGCTCTTAAAGTAGCTTGACGCTCTGCCTTTTCAAAACGCCTTTGCTGACTTTGAGCAGGTGTTTCAGTAGCTCTTAAAGTAGCCTGACGCTCGGTCTGTTCAAGACGCCTTCGCTGACTTTGAGAAGGTGTTTCAGAAGCTCTTCAAGTAGCTTGACGCTCTGCCTGTGCAAGACACCTTTCCTGACTTTGAGAAGGTGTTTCGGAAGCTTTTAAAGCAGCCTGACGCTCTGTCTGTTCAAGACGCCTTTGCTGACGTTGAGAAAGTGTCTCAGATGCTCTAAAAGCAGCCTGACGCTCTGCTTGTTCTTGCCTTCTCAGTTCAGCATCTTCTAAAGATTCTAGCGATCGAGCTAGAATATATAACATTTTCGCTTGTCTTTGAGAAGATACTCTTGAAAGGATGGATTTACGTTTCTGAGGCATTATGAAGTAAAAAAACACCTATTTATAAAAAAACGTTAAAAATATTTTTTAAAAGCAAATCCAAAATATCTAAAAGGAATAAATATTCCTTTTAAATATTTTTTAAAATCAAAACAGCAAAACCAATTCAAGACAACACGAATCCGTAAACGATAGCCAAAAAAAATTGAATCAACTTAAACCAAATCACAAAACAATTCGCAGAAAACCGAAATCGAAAGCAGTAGTCAATATAAATATAACCAACAAAAAAAGAAGTAAGTGTATAGGTACCGTATACACATTTATAGTATAATTAATATTCCTTTGGAATATTGTTTAACAACCTAAAACAACGAAAACCAGTTCACGATTCTAAATAAACAAAATCCAAAATCAAAGCGAGAATCTAAATATTTATAAAGGAATACCAACCAAATCAACAAAACTGATCCAAGAAAATACACAAATCCGAAAATGAAAGACAATATAAATCCATTCAACCTTAACCAAATCACAAAGCAAATAACAAATAACCGAAATCGAAAGCAGGTAGTCGAATAAGCTACGAAATAGAAACAATTTAAGCGTATAGGTACCGTATGCACAATAAGTTGACGCGTGGCTCAACGGCGGGAGTTAAGTACATGTCAGGAAACATTTCGTTACCGCGTTTTAAAACCCTAGAAATGACATCTAGCGGAATCAATTTAAACTATTTATACGTTAGTTAATAAGAACTCTCAAAAATATTTTTCTTATAATTTTGCATAATTTTTCTTATTGTAATACCGATTCATTCATAACCACATATAAGAACTGTTTCCACGACAGCTAAGTAATAGTTAAGGGTGAAAGCGTGACAGGTGGTGATAGTATTTCTGATCCATACTTATAATCACGCCTGTAACCCTTGTGGGGTAGGCAGAGCATCAGCGGATTACTTAATATCGTCTGCGAGGTTATCGCCTATTCTGTGAATTACAATGCACCAAAACGTTTGAAGAAAATCAGCTGGTGAATTTTATGTTTTTTATCGCTCTCTTCCCGGTCCTGCGTGGAAAAATGCAGATCCATACATTTTTTATCTTAATTTTGGTAAAAAGACATAATAATCCAGATATTTTGACCTTCTGTGTTTGTCCATCGTACCGTCGTCCGTCTTGTAGAATTAGGGTGGCGCCACCTAGCTAAATTTAATTTTGCAACATATTCGATTTTCCCCACGGGAATGATATGTTTTTCCGCTGAAAAAGTAGACTATGTCACTCTACAGCCACCGAACTATCCCCATACCAAAATTCATGCCATGCCGACGCTCTGTTGCGACGTGAAAGAAGGGCAAACTTGTGCAACATATTCGATTTTCCCACGGGAATGAGAAGAATCGTCGTGAGCATTCTTATTGTTTCAAGTAAACTTAGTGATCATCTTTCTCACTCGTTGTTTCTAAGGCGTTCCTCTAAATATTAGTATACTCTTTGGCGCGGTCTACAAGGAGACATTTAAAGGATCCAATTGGGTCCTTCGTCCTTTTAAGGGTCGTCTGTCAAACAGATTCTTTCCTCTATGAACAGATTCCTTCCATTAGAAAAAAAAATATTATGGTTAATTGGGCGGGTTGGTTGGAATCCAAAGAACTCAACAATTTTCAGCAAACATTTTCTTGAGAAGTATAAAAGAAAAATAAGAATAAAACAGTTATATTAAAATGATCCATTTCTATATTATTTGTACCAGGATGTATAATATTGTTAAAATAAGACTTCAAAAAGTTTAAATAAAAATAGAGATGGATTTAAAAGTTGAAGACAAAAAATCTTGAGATCATCCTATTTATACCTAGTTATTGTAACTTATCAGAATCGAAATTGCTAGTGACATTTATTTCCCAATCTTTTCTAGTATTAGCATCTAATTTTAGTGTAAGTACATGAATTATAATTATGTCCCATGAACTTATATCAATGCCCAAGTTTGATAAGTCACCCAAATAATCAGATGTAATATCCATCAACTCCTTAAGCGCTTCAGATGATTCGGTTTGAATATTCTTTTGACCTAATAATCTTTTTAATATACAATGTGACAAATATTTTTGGTTGTTGTACCGTGTTTCAAGCTGAGACCAACATTTGTCATAATTGCATTCCGATATAGGAATATGCCTCAGCAATTGCTCGGCTTCCCCGGTCAGATAACTTTTTAAATAATGAAGTTTCTGAACTTTAGCAAGTGAACTATTTTTGTCAATTAAAGAAATAAATAAGTCTCCAAATGTCGGCCATTCTGTGTACTTTCCCGAAAAAGTAGGTACAACTATCTTAGGTAATTTAATGCCCATATTGCTAATTCCTAATTCATTTGAAATTGACTTGTTAGGTTGTTGATGGATATCACCTTCTAAACTAGATAAAATAGTCTTCAGTTCACACTTTGAGTCTAAGTAAATAGTTTCGGTATTATCGTACACATCATTCCTAACATATGAAGTTGAGTTTAAATTCATAGAATCATCTTTTATAATAAGAATATATGTAGTTGTAAACTGAGACCACAATTCTTGTATATTCTCCAATCTATTTTCTACATATTGTTTAGTAATCCTATCTTTGGGCGATTTCTTAAAATTACTTTTCGCCTTAGACAATCTATTATAAATATCCTCTTGAATCTTAATAAGTGTTTGTAAAGACATCTTTGATAAAAGCAAGTAACAAAAATTTAGTAAATAACAAAAGTTCGGAGAGTATATTGGAATAACTTTCTCACAATTGTATTAACTGTTTCAACTACTACTACTAAGTCCCAAGTAATTATGAAATTTTTACAAGTGTTTTAACAACTTATATCTGAGAAAAAAATCGGGCATAGGTTTCCCGTCTTAATCAAAATTTACTTAAAATTAACTAAGTCTACAATTTACATTAAAATTATTTTCTAAGTTCTAAAGTCTTATAATCACTAGCACTTTTTCTATGTTTAATTTTTCTTATAAATAAAGTTCAAATTTCAACAAAATAAATGAAATCCTTTAAAGACTGAAATTTACGCTTGCTTGGTAAATAAGGCTCACTTCCATATACTTACGCATACATGACGAGCTCTGCTGAGATTCTGCTCTCCTGTCCGGCGAGCAGTTTGGCGTATGGCTCTGGGGGAAATCGCAGGTCGTGTTGATCCCCAGGGCAAAACTGAGGAGTTCTCCATCACGTGGTTGCCGCCTGTTATTTGGTCTGGTTCAATAGGAAACAGACAGAACTTGAACACTCGGACGATCCTCTTTTTCTTTTCTTTTATCCCACCCCTTTTCCTATCCAAACCCAATCCAAAGTGTCAAGCGTACAGTGCCGATGGATGCGTGGCTGGAGGGAGTCCAGTCGCAAACGGTGCCTACCTGAGACCAGGGCGATTCGGGTAGTATTTTAGCCCTTCCCTCGGCATGCGGTCCGTCCACTACCACCTCGAGACGGCGAGGCCGGCTCTGCTCTTTCTGACCGAGACGCAGGTGTCCTCTCCGGCTGATGTCTCGTATCTCTCCTACCCGGGGTACAAACTGGATCACTCCTTTGTGCCTCGGGCTGGAGATTGCGTTTATGTCAGAGAGGACATCTGTTCTCGACGCCTCGGCAGACTTGAAGGTTCGGACCTGTCCATCCTTTGGCTACGCGTAGACAGCGACGACCATCCGCGCGTCTACGGGTGCCTCTATAGGTCCCATAGCAGTAATACCGAAACAGACCGACTCTTCGACCACGTACAAATGGCTACAGATTCGTTGCTACAGCAGATCCCCTCCGCAGAGATCGTGATCCTCGGCGACTTTAACGCCCATCACGCCGAATGGCTTGGTTCACGTTTAACCGATCATGCGGGGAGATCTGTTCATGATTTTGCCTTGGCATATGGTCTGACACAACTGGTTACTTCGCCTACGCGGATTCCAGATGTGGAGGATCATGCACCTTCCCTGGTGGACCTTCTGCTGACCTCTCACCCGGATGGATATCAGATTTTCGTCGACGCCCCTTTAGGCTCCTCGGACCATTGTCTTGTTCAGAGTGTGGTGCCACTCACGCTGAAATCGCAGTTGCATTCTGCAGGCTGCCGCCGTGTTTGGCACTATAGGTCAGCCGATTGGGATGGGATGCGGTCTTTCTTTGCATCCTACCCTTGGCGGTGGGTTTGCTTCTCGCCGGACGATCCCAACGTTGTTGAGGATTCTGTCGCTGATGTGGTGCTTCAGGGTATGGAACTTTTTATTCCTTCCTCTGTGGTGCCCATTGGAGGCAAATCTCAGTCATGGTTTGGTCGCTCCTGTAAAATAGCATCATGCTATAAGCAGGAGTGCTACCAAGCCTGGGCTCACGCATCAGCGTCCCGGGATTTAAACACCAGCGCTCTAAAAAAGAAGTATAATTCCGCCTCTATGTCCTTCAAAAGAGTCGTTGCCAAGGCAAAGTCAGAGCACATAGGCAGAATTGGCGAGAAACTAGTTCGCCTTCCTTCTGGAACCCGTGGATTCTGGTCTCTCGCCAAGACTGTCCAGGGGAATTTTTCTCAGCCATCTCTTCCATCTCTGCACAGGGAGGACGACTCACTGGCCCATACCGCAAAGGAGAAAGCCGATCTTCTAGGCTCTTTCTTTGCGTCCAACTCGACCCTCAATGTTGGGGGAGTACGCCGCCGACCATCCCGCGGTGTGAGTGCTCCATGCCGGAAGTGCAGTTCACACAGTGCTCGGTTCGCAAAGCACTCCTCTCCCTGGACATCTACAAGTCTGACGGAATCCCCCCAATTGTGCTGAGGACGTGTGCTCCAGAGTTGGCACCGATTTTAACGCGTCTTTTTCGGTACTCCTACTCCCTAGGCGTAGTCCCAAAATCATGGAAGACGGCTTTCGTCCACTCGATCCCTAAAAAAGGCGACCGCTCAGACCCGTCCAACTACCTGCTTATCGCCATCACCTCCTTGTTCTCCAAAACAATGGAGTCCATTGTAAACTGCCAGCTCATGAGGTACTGTTATGGAGCAAGCTAAGGGTCTGGTAACTCACCGGTTTTCGCCTTCCACTGCCTCACGCTGCTGGGGCTCGGCGAGATGGCTGGCTGATTAGGTGACTCGAAGGGATATAACCCTGTCTCTCCGAATAGAATATTCCACAGGTCACTGGCACAGTATCTTCGGGAATTGTTTAGTACTCGTTGTAATTTAAAAGTGACACACACAATAATTGTTCGAAGGAGCAAAGTTCGTGACGCCTCCGCCGTTCGGCCAATCAGACGCAAGCAAGCTTCTAGCGTTAAAAGGGATTGTTACCAGACCAAGAATTCCATAAATCCCTATTAATTTAGTAATTGTTGCCACTCGAAAATTTATAAGAAAGTAACTATATGCACAAATAAATATGAATTTAAAAAATATGGTTCCAGTACGGAACATGCCGCTCACCTTAAAAGACGTGAGGCTTTTAACAAGTCTAAACACAAAGTAAAAGTATTGAAAGTAAAACATCGTTAAACTAACTGAATAAATAAACTATGAAACTAGAGAAGTTAAATATGGAGCTATGAGTTAACATAAATTATGAACTAGGTTGGACATTCGTAATTCACTTTATTCCATTGGAAGAGGGCAAATTTTTACGACCGGACGCTTAACAAATTTGTTTCCTATTTGTAGAGTTACTACGCGAGTAACACTATCAGTGCCCGGATGTAATGCGTGAACTCGAGCGAGTCTCCATTGTAAGGGAGGGAGATTATATTCTCGCAGCACAACAATGCTACCTTCACGAATGGGAGTACCCCGATCCGAAAACCATTTGTTTAATTGTTGAATTTCATGAAGGTACTCATGACTCCAGCGCTTCCAAAAGTGTTGAACATTCTGTTGTATCCAGCGCCACCTAGTAAGCCTACTGGCATTCGTATCGGTTAGATAAATATCCGGGATAGCAGTAAGAGGTCCACCTATTAAGAAATGAGAAGGTGTTAAAGGCAGAGGGTCGATCGGATCTGCACTTAACACACAAAGTGGGCGTGAATTTAACACTGCCTCGATCTGACACAACAATGTATGCATTTCATCATAAGTCAGGGTATTCGTACCTATTACACGGTAAAAGTGATGTTTAAAGCCTTTAACCCCTGCTTCAAACAAGCCGCCGAAATGTGACGCATATGGGGGTTGGAAATGCCATGCAATGCCTTGTTGTAAGGTTTTGTTATGAAGCTGACTCTGAACTGCGTCATCCCGTAAAAATTGATATAAACCCTTAAGATAGTTGTCGCAGCCGGTAAAATTTTTGCCGCAGTCTGAGTAAATGTCGGTACAAAGGCCTCTGCGAGACGTGAAACGTCGTAACGCTGCCAGAAATGCTTCTGTAGACAATTCGGATACTATTTCTAGATGAATCGCTTTAACACTCATACATACAAACACTGCGACATAACATTTAACCACCTTCGCGTTTCGCACCTTATTAGCGCGCACGTAAAATGGACCAGCAAAGTCTACCGCTGTTTTGAGAAACGGACGTACCGGCTTCAATCTCACCGCCGGCAACGGGGCCATGCGTGGTTGGGGATGCACAGGACGCGCACGAAAACAACGAACACACCGATGCAGACGTTGTCTAATAACGTCGCGACTTGAAATAATCCAGTATTTCTGTACAAGTTGATACTGAATAAATTGCGGACCTGCATGTAAGTGAGTTATATGGGCGTCGTCAATTAATAGGAAAGTTAAGGGATGTTTTTTGGGTAATATTATTTGGTGTTTGGATTCAAATGGCAGAAGCGATTTATGTAGCCGTCCACCTACACGTAAGATTTGATCTTCATCGATAAATGGATTTAATTTTCTAAGTTGGTTAGAAGGAACCTTCCCTTGTGAAATATAATTAATCTCGTCATGAAAACTGTAATGTTGAACCTGGCGAATAAGTCCTTTAAGACAGAATCTATATTCAGAAACAGTGATATGGGGCGGATAAGTATATTTTGGTTTTAATTTGTTCACTCTATGTTTTCATATATTATAAAAACGAAATACAAACGCTGTAACACTAATAAGTTTCCTTAATGAAGAAAATTTAGGTATGATTTCGACGTCAAGAAGTTGTGCCATTGCTACGCGAGCTATCGCTACAGGTAGATTACGTTTTTCGTTGTTCGTTTTAAAAATCACTCCTTGAACAGGCCACTGGGACTCTGTCTGAGAAAGCCAGGGTGGACCGAAAAACCGCACGGTATTATTTTTAGTGAATACTAATGGTAACATTCCGCGTGATGGTGCATCTGCCGGGTTGTCAGCAGAGGGCACATGTCTCCACTGAGCAGCAGGAATTATAGACAAAATCTCGCTTGTCCTATTCGAAATAAACGTCTTCCACTCGTAAGGTGGTGAGCGAAGCCACGCCAAAACGACGGAAGAATCACACCAGGCATATATATCTTCGTCCTTTATGTGATCATATGCTCGTTTCACCTTGACTATAAGATGGGCTAATAATAAAGCTGCCATAAGCTCTAAGCGAGGGATGGACAAACAAGGTGAAATGGGTGCAACTCGTGATTTCGCCAGTAACAAATATGATTTGATTATACCGTTTTCTATATGACGGACATATACACATGCAGCGTAGGCCTTCTCCGAGGCATCAGAAAACCCGTGAAGTTGAATAATACTTTCGCGATGAGTAGGAAATATGTATCTTGGTATGGTGATGTCGGATAAGAACATCAACTCCTGAATGAAGCTATTCCAAGCATTGATAATTTCAATAGGGGGAGGAGCATCCCAATCGACCCCGGAAATCCACAACAACTGCATTAAATGTTTTGCGTATACAATGACCGGGGATAGCCATCCCAAAGGATCGTAGATCCTTGCGATCTGTGAGAGAATAGCTCTCTTAGTCACATTTTGTATAGAAACGGAAACACTAAAACTAAATTGATCAGACTGGGGGTCCCACTGGAGGCCCAAAACCTTCGTTTTCGTATTCCTTTCCATGGGTGCAACTGGGATTAGTTCCCGCTCACCGTGAGAAATTGGTGATTGTACCGCCGCGAGGATCGCGGGTGAATTACTGTGCCATTTTCGGAGTTCGAAGCCTGCTGATTGACAAATACCTATCAGCTCTTGTTGAAGGACAAGAGCCTCAGCCTGGTCATTTGCGCCACTGACAATATCGTCGACAAAGACCTGGTCTCGAAGTACCCGAGAAGCTCGAGGAAATTGTTCAGCCTCATCAAGAGCGAGCTGTTTTATAACCCGAAGAGCGAGGTAGGGAGAAGAGCTAATCCCAAACGTCACGGTACGAAGACGATATTCACGTAATAAATTATGTGGTGAAGTGCGCCACAGAATGCGCTGGTAGTCCCTATCAGACTTTTGAACTAAAATGTTCCGATACATTTGTTTTATATCGGCTGTAAGCGCGATACAATGTGTACGAAATTTTAAAACAACGTCAATAATATCCTTATGCATCTTAGGACCTGTTAAAAGAATATCGTTGAGGGAAATGCCGTTTGAACTTTTACATCCAGCATCAAAGACTACGCGAGTCCTTGTCGTCTCACTAGCTTCTTTAACCACGCAATGGTGGGGAATGTAATAGGTCGTCCCATTCTTGGGAGGACTATCAACCAGCTCCATGTGGTTGAGATCCATATACTCTTGAAGGCACGAGTGATACTCGCCCTTAAGGGACGGGTTTCGCTCTAATCGAGCTTCAAGTTTTAAAAATCTAGAATGCGCAATATCCCGCGACTCACCAAGAGGTGGTGCATCGGGTTTAATCGGCAGAGCAACCACGTAACGACCTGTTTCGTCACGAGTATGTGTGTGTGTAAATATAGACTCACATAAACTTTCCTCAGGAGTGAAGGTTTTCTCTTCCTTCTGTAAAGATTCTAACTCCCAGAACCTACGGAGGTCAATGTCATCGGAGAATGAGCTAAAACAGACCCGGATGGGAGGTGAGGTATTCGATTTGAATTCGAGATTGCCCAACAATAAATAACCAAAGATACTATTCATAGCTATCGGTGAGCCGGGCTCCCCCTTAATTACGTTACTTAATAATACATGGGATAGTATATCCGCACCTAGCAGCATTTCAACGGGCTGCGGTAAATGAAAATTAGGATCAGCCAGTTTTAAATTTTTTATATGTGACCAACCCGTATACGGTAAGGGCACGCTAGGCGTGCGCGAAATAAGTTTTGGCAAAATTAATGCTTCAACCGGAATTGAAGGTTGATCCATTCCTGTGGCACTTATGCACACTGTAACTACACCCCTAGGGTAAACTGGCTTATTTTCCCCAATACCTAATACAGGTATACGGGCACTTCGCCGTTTTAAACCTAACTGATTTGTACACGATTCAGTTATAAATGAAGCCCGGCTACCCGTGTCGATTATACATCGGATCGTAGACCGCTTTTGTTTGTTTATGTAAACATCGACGAGCGCCGTAGATAAGAGTACAGTTTTAGCACACATCGAGTGCGCATTGGACAGCGCGCGCGCATCAGAATAAGGCGTAGAATTCATCGACGTCGTCATTGCTACCCGAGTATCATCTGATTCTCGCTCGACTACGTGATCCGCGGGAGAGTGAAGTAGAACTACTATCCTCTACAATGACCGGTAACGCTTGCGATTCAAAATGAATCAAACTATGATGACGCCTATGACACGCACGACAAACATAAATGGACTTGCAATTTTTAACATCGTGCCCCAAATTCAGGCAATTAAAACAAACATTTTTACCCTTGAGAAAGGTGTACCTATCTCTAGGAGACAAGTTTAAAAATTCAGGACATTTAGTCAACGAATGTTGAGCTTCACATTTCATGCAATGCTTAACCTTATTTCCTTGCCCGCACGTGCGAGAATCGTTTGAACAGTTCGTCGAATTCACCTTGGTCGCGAGTATTCGACGCGCCTTGCTGTCGCCGCCGTTCTCGCGCATTCTCGTAGTATTCGATGACGCATAAGTTTTTCTTAACTGCCCACATTCGGAAAACTCACAAGCTGAAACTTCCCGCTCAATGAATTTTATGAGATTGTCTACTTGTGGAATATCTGATGGCTTACTTAAAGATAATTCAAAACGTTTCCGAATGCTAATTGGTATTTTACGTAATAAAATACTGAACAATAAAAAATTCCATTCCACTACAGGAAACCCCATAGCTTCTAATGCCCTTATATTTTCTTGGTAGATATTCAGAAGATTACGTAACGAAATAATCGACTTTTCAGAACAACATTCAATATCCAAAATACGATCAATATGTTTAGACGCAATTGAACGCTTATTGTCGTAACGTGTGATTAAAGTGAGCCATGCCATTTGATAATTGTCGTCGGAGACAGGAATCGACTTAATTAGATTGTATGGTTCATTTTTCAAGGTCAACAATAAGTACCTAAATTTTTCTGCATTCGTGTAAGCATCATTGTTGTGTACCAACGCACTGAATAAATCAAAATACGATCGCCAATCGGTTGAATCGCCGGAAAATGACGGTAATGGCAAAGTGGGTAACTTGTTAAGCGTACATATTTGAGGTTGATGAAATTCTCTAATAGTACTTTCATGACTCATAGATGTGCTTTTTAAGACAACGGTGTCCAGGTAGGGCTCTTGCCAGAATGCGCAATTTATTTTTACTTAATTCCAGGGCTTCTGAGGCGAATTCACGACTAAAAGCCCGGATTAAGGCTTTAGAATGTTTTAAGCCTGGTGTGTCAGACCAGATCTTAAGTGATTTATTGTGATAAAGAGTTTCAAGGGTCAATCGGGCTAGGCTTCTTGAGATTCCACAAAATGGCTCAGGTCCAAATTGTGTGCACTTTGAGCCCTCCCATGCAAGTTTGTCGGCAAATTCGTTGCCTACAATACCCTCGTGACCTGAAACTCATCTTAAAACGACCCTGTTGTTACATCCCAGGGCGTTTAAACTGTTCACGCAGTCTCCAACTAGCTTCGAGTTCACTAAGTTTGACCTCAGCGCTAGCAGTGCTGCTTGACTATCAGAGTTTATGTAAATTATATGGTTGACGTAGTGTTTTTGCAGATTGATTTCCGCGCACCGAAGTATAGCGAAATTTTCTGCTTGGAAGATGGAGGTGTATCTACCCAAATGCATGTTAAGTTTGAATTTGGGGCGTTCCCCGTAAATTCCAAAGCCTAGGTCGAGGCTCATTTTAGACCCATCGGTATACCACATGAGACTACCGACCTCACAGATAACCTGGCCATTCAGCCAGTCTTCTCTGGAGGGTAATTCCACTATATACTTTTATCAAAAGTGTGTTGTGGACGCATGATATCTGAGATCATGCATAAGACCGGTGATTCAGTAATTGAGTCGAGCATGGATCTCAATCTGTAGGAGAGCAAGCTCAATCCGCCCTGGGCGTTAATCCTATACAAACTAGCCCTCGCCTCCTCGTCCAGATAAAGATCAAGGGGTGTTAGGCATATAAGTGCATTAAGAGCCGCTCCAGGCGATGATCGCATAGCTCCAGTTGCCATTAAGCAGGCAGACCTTTGTAGACTATTTAGTCTGTCCGCAGTCGTCTTTTGGTTGGCCTTGTTACACCAGACAATAGAGGCGTAGGTGAGAATCGGCCTCACTATGCTGCTGTACAGCCATAGTACCATACTAGGATGCAAGCCCCAGTTGTTCCCGACCAAACGACTGCACGTACCTAAGCAATTTTTGCCTTATGGCATACGTTGCTAATGTGAGAGTTCCACGTTAGTTTTTGGTCGTTTGTTACGCCCAAGTACTTAACTTCCGTGGAAAATGGTACTTCTTTACCATTAAGTTTTGGTTGGACTAATTTGTCCAACCGTCATTTTTGGTAAAGGGTATTATAACAGTTTTATCAGAATTAACTGATAAACTGTTATCCCTACACCAGTTATTTATGGTGTTTAGGGCTCTTTGTATTATTGACGATAAAGTACTTTGACAAAAGCCCCTCGCAATGATCACAAGGTCATCAGCATAACCCGGTGTGTCAATGCGTAGGTCTGCCATTTTGTACAATAGTTGGTCAACCGCAAGAGTCCAAACAAGGGGTGGGGTTTGGGGGATTCTTCCTCAGACTAACTACGTTTTTTCGCCTTCGGAACTGGGGGAGCCTTGGGCAGAGGAATTTCGTCCCATAGCTTCTGTTAGAGAGAGAGGGCCTCTTCGGCTCCTATCTCAGCTGCTACCAGCCTTCGGTACCTTTTCCTTGCTGCCCCACCGATGCACCGATGTGGTTCGGCTGCAGACGTGCCCTCTACTTCACGACTCGTCCCAGGTTGGGGCGCAATGTTGCAGGGTGTTGGTGAGGCTAAAAGAGCCTCTTCTAAACCTACAACTAGTTCTGTTAAAGGAGATTTCTCAATATCTTTTCCAAAATGTCGGTTTTCGTCCATTTTGTTCCACGATTAGCTAGGGAAATACTCGGTCACCCCCGGCAGAGCCCCGCATTTTTTTTATAGAAGAGTTGTTAAGTGATGTTAAGTGACTACCGCCGCCCATGATCAACTGCAATACCAGGGGAATTGCAGGTGCTTTGCCGGCCCTTTAGAAAGGAGTAAGCTCTTTTCTTGAAGGTCCCCAGGTCGTATCGGTTCGGAAAAATCGCTGGTGGTAAACTATTCCACAGAGAGGTTTTACGCGGAAGAAAACTCCTCTTGAAACGTACAGTGGTGGACCGCCAAGCATCCAGATGGTGTGGATAGTATCGGGACGTTTGCCGCGTAGTGCTTTTATGAAATTTGGCGGCTGGGATTAATCCGAATAATTCCTCAGAGCACTCTTCAGGGTATAATGCGAAAGAAAATGCAAAGAGATGCAACATCTCTTCACAGTGCCAGTGAATCGAGCCAATCGGAAAGCACTCGGTCGTCGATGATTCGAGCCGCTCTGCGCTGGATGCGGTCAAGTGGAAGGAGCTGGTACTGGGGAGCCCCAGCCCAGAGATGGGAACAGTATTCCATATGCGGCTGAACCTGCGCCATGTAAAGTAGCAGGCGGTGTGCCGGCATGAAATACTGTCCCACTCTGCTGAGCACGCCAAGCTTTTAGAGGCCAATTTGGCCTTCTCTTCCAAGTGACCACGAAACTGCACGTCACTCGATATGTCGATGCCGAAGATTCCGATACTGGCTGAGGAAACAAGGGGAGTGCCTGGAAACTGAGGAGATACGACAAAGGGGTTCTTTTTAGCGGTTAACGCGCAAACTTGTGTCTTCTGGGGGTTAAACTGGACTAGATTTAGTCGCTCCCAATCCGAGACTCAGTTCAGCTAAGACTCGACTTCAGACACCAGTTTGTCCCGGCACTCGGAGACGTTTTCCCGAGAAATATTGGCTCGGCCGGTGTAAAGAGCATCACCAGTGCTGCACAGCAATCAATGTTAGGGGTTTGCAACATATCATTGATAAGCAGAAGAAACAGCGTTGGCGATAGCACGCAGCCGTGTGGAACACCAGCGTTAATAGGCTTGCAATCGGAGCTTGCACCGTCTACAACGACCTTGATGCCCCGATCTGCAAGAAAGCTGGTGATCCAATCGCACAATTTCTCGGGAAGCCCATAGGAAGGGAGATTCGAAAGAAGCGCTTTGTGCCAAACCCGATCGAAGGCCTTCGCAATGTCCAAACTAACGGCCAATGCCTCCCCCTTGGACTCTACTGCCTCCGCCCATCTGTGAGTTAGGTAGACCAGAAGATCACCAGCTGGCCGACCACGGCGAAAACCGTATTGGCGGTCACTAATCAGCTGGTGATTCTCAAGGTACCTGTTCCGTACTGGAACCATATTTTTTAAATTCATATTTATTTGTACATATAGTTATTTTCTTATAAATTTTCGAGTGGCAACAATTACTAAATTAATAGGGATTTATGGAATTCTTGGTCTGGTAACAATCCCTTTTAACGCTAGAAGCTTGCTTGCGTCTGATTGGCCGAACGGCGGAGTCGCTTGCGCGCCGTATGCCGAGGCGTCACGAACTTTGCTCCTTCGAACAATTATTGTGTGTGTCACTTTTAAATTACAACGAGTACTAAACAATTCCCGAAGATACTGTGCCAGTGATCTGTGGAATATTCTATTCGGAGAGACAGGGTTATATCCCTTCGAGTCACCTAATCAGCCAGCCATCTCGCCGAGCCCCAGCAGCGTGAGGCAGTGGAAGGCGAAAACCGGTGAGTTACCAGACCCTTAGCTTGCTCCATAACATAATATTTTTTGGTCCTTCGAGCCGGATTTTTCTTTATTGTTCGGGTTTGTTGTCACTCGTTAATTACATTAATTTCATATTTCATTTCGTTACCTGTTTACAATACAACATGGCGGAATCATCGTTGCATTCCCACGTAAAGCATACTTTAGAAATTGTAGATTCTAACAGAGATGAATTTCTTGCGCGTTCAAAAGATATCGTTTCCCAACAACGTAAATTTAGTAAAATTCCATCAAAGATAGAAAAGTCTTATTTGAAACAAAAGAATTTTGACAAAGAGGAACAGTTAGCCATTCGTAAACAGTTTAACAACTATTACTATGCAATTATTTCCCATGTAAACAAGATAAAAGGTTTAGAAGAGGAGAATAGGCGCACAAGTCGCATGAGTCATGAAAGTACTATTAGAGAATTTCATCAACATCAAATATGTACGCTTGGGACTAAGCAACTCAAGGATGTGTCGGTTCTGTTCCATAACGGAAGAAATGCCTCTACATCTACATCTACATCCTAACTGATTGCGGACCCTTAATGCGCAAATGTAACACTCATCTGGGAAACTATCGACTTCGCCCAGAAGAAGTGAAATTGCTCACGACTATGCAACTCCTTCTACTTGTATTCATTGAAGACATAGGGCTTAGCCGTGAACTATAGCCATAGCAGCGATCACAATAGATCTTCTAGGTCGCAGTGATACTGGTCTCTTTCCCTAGACCTGCACAGTTGCTCGCAGATAATAATAAAAAAGGGGTACTTAATTTGGCCGCTTTTCAGTAGATCGCCGATTTGGTCGAAAAACTTTCGCCTAGTGTTTACAAATCCCTGTTCACTCTGTCATAAGCCTTTTCAAATCCATGAACACACAAAAAATTTTTGGTTTTTGGCTAAAAACTTCTCCGCAATCATGCGCATAGAAAATACCTGATCTGTACATCCCATTGCCTTTATAAATCCCGCTTGCACTTCCCAAAGTTTTCCATCAGTTTCTTTCATAACTCATTCAATTAGTATCTTAGTAGTTACAGTTTTCCCGCAATGTCAAGAAGGCCACGGTAGTTTTTACAGTCCTGCTGCGCCCCTTTTCCTTTATATATTAGGACTATCACGGCTTTGCACCAGTCTTCAAGTACCCGCTTTAGTTCCCAGCATAAATTAGACAAGGTGTACAGCAGGTCTGCCACCACTTAGACTGGCCTGTTGGTCTAGTGGTTAGTGACCCTGACTGCTATGCCGGAGGTCGTGGGTTCGATTCCCACCGAGGACAAATGTTTGTGTGATGAGCACGATCATTTGTTCTGTGTCTGGGTGTAATTTATCTATAATATTTATGTATTTAGAAATATATAAGTATGTTTATCAGTTGTCTAGTACCCATAACACAAGCTCTGCTTAGCTTGGGCCTAGATGGCGTTGTGTGTGATAGTTGTGGAATATTATTATTATTATTACCACTTCCACTCCAGCTCTTAGCATTTCGAGGGAAACTCTATCATATCCGGCTGCCTTACCTGCTTTCATGCTCTTCATTACTTTCATTATTTCATCTATACTTATCTGTATATATTTTCTCTCCTCTTCTTTCGGAGCTTCCATATCATTTAATTCACACGTCGTCTCCTCACTCATAAACTCGCTTTCGAAATATTCCTTCCATCTTTTTAAACTTAAAACTTCATCAATGAGAATACAGACATTCTCGTCTCGTATAACACTCAATCTAGGCTGTTTTGAATTTCTTCTCTTTCAGAAACCATCACTATCGTCTTACTTGCGTTCACTTTCATTCCCCTTTTTTACCCTCTCTTTTAATGACAAGTTCATTAATGTAGTAGTAAATATCCTATTTAAGGCAATATAAAACTAACACACGTATGAATGTATGCACGATAAAAATTTAAATTGTATTTGTCAAAAGCTGGAGTATGTAAGTAGAGTTAAGTACCTAGGTCTGTGGGTGGACTATAATATGAATTGAAAAACACAGGTTGACGCAGTGTGTACAAAGCTCAGGGCAGTGTTAAGTAAGTTTTATATCCTAAATGCAGCGTGGAATAGGAAATCGTTGCGTGTCATTTATTTTGCTCTCGCCGAGTCATTACTAACTTATGGATTAAATACGTATGGCCGTACATTTAAAACCTATCTTAACAGTATAAAATCATTGCAAATCCGTTTTTTAAAATACCTTGTCAAATCACAAACAAAAATTGCATGTAAAGACAATTATGAAAAACTTTTTGTTGCATGTAAAATGCTTCCTGTACATGAGAAGATCAAGTACCTGCTGGTTCTTGAACAGTTCTATAACGACCAATTTAAAGAACAAGTGCAAAATAGGTATCATACTAGAAGCGTTAGAGAGCGTAAGCTCGTGCGACCACCAGTAAAAAATTACTATGGGAAAAGAACCAACAAATATTTGACCCCCACACTTTTTAATGACCTCGATTGGCTGAGAGGGGATAATACTAGAATAAGTAAACAAACATTAAAAAATAAATTAAAAACTGTTTTCCTTAACGAAGTTGTTGAGAGATGTGAAAAAGTTAGTAAATCCTAATATTAGTAGTAGTTTCTATAGGCCAAATGTTAGTAATTCTTAATTATAGCAGTAGTTTTTTTTATTTAATAGACAAAATTTTAGTAAATATTTCTTAATAATAGTTTAATACCGGTTTAAAAAAAATTAAAACTTGCTTTATTTATTTACACTTTTATTTTCATTAGTTTATAGTTACGTATTTGAACCAAATGTATTAAGACAAGCGCTAATCCCGCCGACAAACTGTTACGCAGTTTGGTAGGTGTGAACAATGTATAAAAGGTTTGGTCCAGAATAAATGATTTATTATTATTATTATTAGTTAAGTACGTATTTATCCAATGAAAAAATGTATAATTTCACTTAACCACCTGCTTCTCAGGGTCACATTAGTACAATATTCATAGCATAGCGCTATTTTCCCCAAGAGGTTGAGTGGAGCTTTGGATCATATTATCAAGTCACAATGATAAGCATAGTTAGGTTAGGGACGACCGCGCATTAGACGCGTGGTTTATTATACCAGGATACTATAAATTCCATAGTATTTAACGAGCTTGGGGTTCGAGATAGTAAAAAAATGCCGAGTGAATTACCAACCTCGTTACAGTTGTTGTCAGAAGTGGGATAAAATTGTGCCGATTTTACCTAAGGACGACACGGAAGTCAACGCCAGCAGGAGACGGACCAGAGACGATTTAATGATGATGGTTTGATGGTGACGTCGGAGGGCTAGCTGCCGATCACGGAGGCAGGCTCGTCAGCATCTACAGCATCTTCAGCACCCTGCTTAGATGTTCTGATGATGATGCTGCGGGAGCAGGCTCACCGACAAGAGGAACTGGCCCACCGACAGAAGAAACAGGCCCGTCGGTTGAAACAGCCGCTGCATCTCGGAGAGAAAGAACAGATCCGTCGTTTGGAATAGCAGTTTAAACGCGATAAGGAAGAGCACTTTCGGGGAAGAGATAAGGGAGTTGTAGGAAAGGGTTTTTCAAGATGACAACTGCCTGTCGGAAGCAGAAACCCGAATCGAACAAGTGAAGAATCGGGTTGACAACTTGATGGCTGACGTGAATAAAACGCTTGATTATCCAAAACTTCGGGTTGGAATTACAACTCCCGTAGTAGCTACAACACCTATCGCTAGGTAGATTCAAAGTGCCAGCTCCTTGAGGAATTGGAGGCAAGATTTGGCGACGCTCACCTGGAACACGTCTTTCGCGCGCAGCTCAAAGACCGCATGCAACGCAGCATCGAAACCTGCAGCTGTGGGCCCTTGAGGTGGAGAAGCTGGTTCGAAAAGCATATCAGTCTGTACCTGCGCTCATTGAATTGGAACCTGGTGCGAACATTTATCGACGGCATCCGCGACATTGAAGTCAGAGCTGTTAAGAGGCTTAGACACCACAAAACGTTCAAGGACCAATTGGCCCATGCACTGGAGGTGGAAGCCATGTGGCAGGATAATCGTACTTATCGCGCCAGGGTGGTTGTAGCAGCTACAGTTCGCGACCGCAATTAAGGTTACAACCATAGGTGCTAGGGCTGTGGGGAAAGGGGCCGTATTCGATCCACCTACCCTAAACGAACTGTAAAAAGGGAGGGTGATCAATCTCGAGACGGTAGTGCGGCTAACAGCACCGCACAGCAGCAGCAGGAATACGACTTTGAATTGAACATCGCAGCGGGAAATATCATGGCAACGCAGTTGCATTGTCAAGAAGACCTTGTCTTGAAGATTGCAAACATTGTACTCGGCAAAGTGGGTAAGGAAGTGGTATCGATGCTCAGGACGGAACATCTCAGCAACGAGTGGAAGGAAAGTCTACAAAAAGCACAGCAGGAAGATTCGGACATAAAGCCGATTCTGGAATGGATGAAGGCCAGTGCTCCCAAGCCCAAGTGGAACGACGTCCCAGTGATGAGTTCGACCACGAAACACTTTTGAGCACAATGGGACGGCTTGCTGATTCAGGACGGAGTTCTGTGCCGGAAATGTTCGGGGAGACAGCTGTCATTTGCAAATGGTTGTCCCTAAAGCCAAAGTACCGAATGCTCTACTGCTGTACCATAATGACGGTTCAGGAGACCATCTGAGAGTTAAACGAACTCTACTGAAGATCCGAGATCGGTTTTACTGGGTCTACAGTCGTGACGACGTCAAGGATTTGTTTCGCAAATGTACAAGTTGTGCGGCTGTGAAGGGACCTCATACTCGCAGTAAAGGTGCATTGAAATTTTACAATGTTGGTGCACCATAGGAGAGGATAGCCCTTGACGTTGCGGGGCCGTTTCCTGAAAGTGAAAGTGGTAACAAATATTTCATAGTTGTGATGGATTACTTCACTAAGTGGCCAGAAGTCTTCGCCATTCCAAATTAAGAAGCTTCAACATTTGCAGATAAACTAGTTCATGATGTCTTCTGTCGTTTTGGAGTACCTTTAGAGATTCACAGCGATCAAGGAACGAAATTTGAGTCTCAAATATTCTAGGAAAATGCCGAGCTACGGGTTCTCATGAAACAACAACAACCCGCAATCTGATGGATTGACTGGCGCGTTACTATGGGGCCGATAATGCTCGGGACGAGCATGTCTTAGGAGGGGACAGTGTTGCGCGCCATAATTAATGCCAGTACGCGGTGAGTTACCACTAGCGCCATCTAGTATTGAGTAGCAGAACTAAGAGCCGCAAGATCTTTCTAGAAAATTCCATACTAGAACATTCTACATCTAGTCAGTTAGGACCGGTATGTACTCGAACATTCTAGATGTTTCAGTAGAATTGACCCTATATAAGGCCGGTAAGGACCGCGACCGAGTGAGTATTGAATTGGCTCTACAAGCGAAGACTTCGGAGCGATATAACGGTGAAATAAAATGTTAAGTGTGATTAATTATTAGTGTGTTTTAAGTTTTAATTGCTGTTCGGTAGTTAAAGTGACAATTTTGGTAATTTAATCGGCGGTTTTTATTGTGACGAACCCCAAGCTTGTAACAGTATTTGATACTCACAACGCTCGATACCCGATTTATGCTTGATGGCCGACGAGTGCGCCGAGGACTTAATGGCGTGGTTCACCGCCTTCAGCGTTAGACGTAGAGAAGAATAGCTCGTGGTTAAGTAACAGATGCGCGGATCAATAGATCTGCGAGATTAAGCTGTACTTGCCGCGGTCGGTCTATGGCTGATTGACCATTTTCTTGACATTCATACAACATAGATTGAGAGAATAAAGAGTGCATATGTATTCTCAGACACTTGGTGCATCTGCTGCGTGTTTGGCTAGTCTCTGTTAAGATCATTATGTTTTTAAATTCATGAAGCTAAAATGATAATGAGTTAATTGGTATACTTTTCAGAGACATATGAAAGAGAGTCCTCATAAACATATTGGCCTTTAAACACAGCAATCGTATTAAGCTGATTCCTACAAGTTTATTTACTTAAAATCATTAAGTTTACATTCATATTTAAAGCCGAATGTTAAAATAAACTTCCATAATGTGTTTAATTATTAAATGTTTGTAATAATTAAAAGTAATAATAAAAATTAAAAGTTCTGCTTCTTAGGGTCACACTAGTACAATATTCAAAGCATAACGCTATTTTCCCCAAAAGGTTGAGTAGAGCTTTGGATTATATTCCCAAGTCACAATGGTAAAACTTAGCGTAGTTAGGTTAGGGTTAGGGACGTCCGCGCATTAGACGCGTAGCTTAGTGTGCCAGGATACTATAAATTCCATAGTACAGCCGTTCTCGTTAATTCGAAACTTAAAGGACTCTTAAAATATTACGAATTATCGAGTGTTTGAAATAACAAATGGTTCGAAATTTTTGAGAGAAAACAAATAAAGCTTCGAGTTAATAAGTGTTGATCAATTATTATTCGTTAACTTCTATTCTTTAACAATTACAAAAGCTTAAAGATACATTCGTGTACATATTCATAATGTGAATTAATAAATCTTTCGAAAGAACTTTTTATATACTGGTTTGCTTTAAAGCACATTGCTGCTGCTCAGACTAGTTAATAACTTTTTTTTAAAGAAAAAGTGGTTAAAATGCTTTTTCATCACTTTTGTTTTTGCTTTGTAAGGTATAGAATGAGGTTCTTGCGTTTTTAACTGACGCCTCTGCCAAAGGTTCTGATGTATCATCTTCGTCTTCATCGTTGCTTTTTTCATTCGTATCTGTCACAGATAAAATTTCGCCATCGGCTAGTGAACCTGAGACAGCAACATCTTCATCCATTTGAACAAAGTCTGAAAAATTCCCACCGCTTAAATCAACTAGTGGTTTTATTGCTGGTTCTTTATCATTCGTAATTATTGGAAGATTTTTCTGATCTTCTATCTGATAGGGGTATTACAACTCAACGAAAGAGTAACAGTAACTGACACATAACTAAAGTTATGTGTCAGTTACTGTTACTATACTAATTAGTTTTAACTAATGAATGAATTTCTTATATTTACGCGAACACTACACATTGAAATAAGACTAGTTTTTACGGAATTTATCGCGTATATTTAACTTTTTAAATACCCGACGTTTCGAGCGCTTTACAGCAGTCATGGTCACGGGGTGGACCATAGAGTAGAGTAATATATACAGAATAGTCAGTAATCTATGATACAGAAATAGAGAGCCAGAGTACAGAGCTCCTAGGATTTTTTGTCACCCAATGTAAATAGTGTCGCGTCTGGTATCATATCTCTTGAACTAATCTCTCTATCATGTTGACCATAGATAGCTGTATGTAGTTATGTATATACACATAGATTACTGTGTATATATCACTGACCTCTATATTTACAAATACGCTGGACTGGCTATACCATACAAAATGACTGTGCCAATTTGAAGCGCCGCTAAAGGGTGTCTTGAAAAATAAAATTGACATAATATGTCAAAGTATGTTGTCTTATTCATATTGTCATATTTAATAAGTCTGTATTTTGAACTTTTAAACTAAAAAACGAAAGTATTTTATGTTGTTTGATTGTGTATAATATTAGTTGCATAATGAGAATTATTTTTATTAATAATGAGAGGGTGCGTAATCTGTAAAACTCGTCACCATAAGGGAAGTGGTATAACATTTCACAAGTAAGTGAATTTGCAATAAATATTAAACAAATTAAAACTATTTGATAATATAAGTACTTAGAAATTTGTTACTAATCTTAATATCATATATACCAACATGTTTGGCTGTATATTACTGAGTTTTGATAAGCAATAAAATTCAATAGGGTTGTCAAGTTCCTTGTTTATAATACTTATCGATGTTCTTTCCTACCGTATCTGTTAACGAATAAAGTCACCAACAACAGATGATTATCAAATGTTTATTAATTAACAGGTTTCCAACTGAACCTAGACTAAAATTATGGCTTAAAATCATAAATATTGTAAATTGGCGTCCGAAAGAAAATGATCATATTTATTCCAAACATTTCACAGACGATTGTTTTATTAGACATGAGAACTGCATCACTTTGAAAAAGTGCAGTATATCGACAATATTTTCTGGTAGTACCAGTACCAAGTACTACCAACTACCTAGTACTATGTATTAGATTATTATTTCGAATGTTTTTTTCTATTTCTTCTTTCCTAATTTTCCACCAAACTCAAGAGCCATAGCCAAGTGTCGAAAGGTCGCCTGATGATGTCGAGCCACTTTGGATGAGCGTTAGTGGGTTGCGGCTAGAGGAGATTCCTCTCCCTGTACCGCTGTAGTCGAGGTGGAGTCGTACTAAGGGAAGAGGAGTGTTGGTATGGCGATTGGCGATTTGCCACTCGACTGTTCCTCGCGACTTTGGTGAGGCTGCACCACTTGATGCTTCCAGGTGCTCGTTTTACCCTGGCTCCATTCACATATCGGGCTCGGTAATTGATAATTTCAGTTTTTCTTTAATATCGCAATTTTAATTTCGAAAATGACGTTGTAAATAACTGATAACTATGTAATTCAACGTTTATATTTTTTTATATTATCTTGCTAGCTCATACCCGGCGCATTGCTGCCGCAGAAGAAATAATTGTGGAAATATCGTTGAAAATGTGGAACAGTTATATTGTATAATTAGGAATGATAATACAATCATTGAAATAGAGTGATATGTAACTTTTTATAACTTTCAAATAAATAGTCCTAGTGTCAGTTAATTGTACCATGTGTGTAACCTTCGCACAAGTGCAACCACTAAGTTGATTAAGTTTTACCGCAATCTGATGAACGGTATGGCATTGTAGAAAGTACAAATAAACATAAATTTTTATGTAGTAGAAAATATTTTACTGTTAATAGACAGACCTGTAGTTGATAAGAATAGGCGTTATTATAGCAGCTGATTTGTTTTTTATAATAATAAAACAAAATGAACGGTTGGCAATAAATTATTCTAGAAATTATGTTTTTATTTTTATTTTGTGTACTTAGTTTAATCTTAATAATTTTTTAGTTGAATGGTTAAGGGCTATGATGGCTATCCGAGTACAGAACCAGAGTACAAAACTAATCCAACTGTAGAGATGTGTACGACAGGGTGACGTAATATCCCCGAAAAACTTTACCGCTGCATTGGAAAACGTTTTCAACCTACTGGACTGGAAAGGATACGGTATTAACGTCAATGTCGTGTACGTCACTCACCTTCGATTTGCCGACAATATAGTCCTTATGGCACAATCGCTGGAGGACCTACGCACTATGTTCAATGACCTCAATAGTGCCTTTCAACGGATAGGTCTTAAGACGAACATGGATAAAACAAAAGTCATGTGTAATGTCTATGTCACACTGATGCCGGTGGTTTTTGGGAGCACTTAGCTGAAGTTGTTGATGAGTATTTTTATTGGGACAAATAGTCCGACTAGGTAGGTCCGTCGATTGACCTGTCGGTCGAAGTTAAACTTCCGACGGATCCAACTCGGCTGGGCAGCGTTCGGGAGATTACAACACATCTTCTCGTCATGAATACCTCAAAACTAGATTGTAAAACCAATGCGTGTTACCAGTTATGAAATATTGATCTGAGACGAGGTCTTTTACTGCTGGCCGTATGAGGAAGCTCGAAGTCGCTCAACGAGCTATGAAGAGGGCTATGCTCAGCTCATGCTATTCTTCAAACTTAGGAATGAGGATATCTGCAGCAGAACCAGAGTGACCGACATCGCCTAATGGATTAGTAAGCTGAAGTGGTAATTGACCGGCTATATAGCTCGAAGAACCGAATACCGATGGGGAAAAAGGTTCTCGAGTAGCAGCCTCGTACTGGCAGGTGAAGTGTAGGACGTTCCCCACTAAATGGAGTCAAAACCTGGTAAGCATGCAGGAAGTTGATGGATACAGGAATTTGAATGATGTAACTCAGGACCGTGCTTTGTGGCATTCCTCGTGGGAGGCCTATGTTCAGCAGTGATTTGTGAAGGGTTTTAATGATGATGAATGATAATGGCATTATATTAATATGATACATAAATAGAATGGACGTTACGGGTAGAGTCTATCTATCCATAGAGTCCATTCTATTCATTTAGGTATAGGTAGGCTATAGAATTTTTATCGATATAATTTGGTACACTGTCTTATCCCTAGTATTAGTCCGTGGACGTGCACTTCTGCTGTCAGCGCCAAAATGGCGGAAATCAAATCGCTTCATCATGTCACGGTGTATAGCCAGTCCAGCGTACTTGTGAATATAGAGGTCAGTGGTATATATATACAGCTACCTATATCTATACTATAGGCGGTTATATTTATATTTTAAGGCATTAAGGTTCAATTAAAGACGTATTATAGATTTCAGTAACATTAACATTAATTTTGTTATAATATATATTTAACATACACGATGTAAAAGCGTCTATTCTGCAAAATACAACACCAAACCAAATTAAATATGTCCACCGGGTTACCGGAATGATAAATGAAAGCGTCTATTTCGCACAACACTACACAAACATACAATGTGGTTTCAGCATGAAAATCTAAACAGACAACAAGAAACAGAGGGCTAATCCAACTCAACCAAACTTATTGTAGCAACAACCGAAAATCACTTATAAACTATAAATAAGACAACAACTTGCTCATAGGGATATTCCGATACTAGTAAATGCGAGTAGGTACTCGATACTTTTGATTCGATACCAAGTATTTATAGCATCGAATCAATCTTACGATACATACTCGGTATCGAAACAAAAGTACTTGGTATCAAATCGAATCAAAATAAACAATTAAAAAAAAATTTTTTTCGAACGCATCAGTCAGAATGAGAGAGCAAAGCCCTCTCGCTCAGTTACAGGTACATAGTCATTGCATGGCAGCGCGAGTGACGCGAGCCGAACTTGTCCGACTTCAGCCGAGCCGAGCCGAAAGCGAGAAAGCCACCTTCCCGCCCGCCATTCAAGTTGTCATGTTATTGTCAACAAATAAAACTACACGTATTTTGTTTAAATTAAGTGATTGTTTACGAGTAATTTTAATTATTGTAATCATCGGCTTATTTTTCCAATGTTATCATGGCACCACCAAAATCAATAATATTATTTATGGACACGTTTTACTAAAACAAACGAAACGGTTGCAAAACGTAAACACGTTTTAAGTCTGTGAAGTATTGTGGCAATACGTCCGATGATGATGATGATGATGATGATGATGATGATGATGATGATGATGATGATGATGATGATGATGATGATGATGATGATGATGATGATGATGATGATGATGATGATGATGATGATGATGATGATGATGATGATGATGATGATGATGATGATGATGATGATGATGATGATGATGATGATGATGATGATGATGATGATGATGATGATGATGATGATGATGATGATGATGATGATGATGATGATGATGATGATGATGATGATGATGATGATGATGATGATGATGATGATGATGATGATGATGATGATGATGATGATGATGATGATGATGATGATGATGATGATGATGATGATGATGATGATGATGATGATGATGATGATGATGATGATGATGATGATGATGATGATGATGATGATGATGATGATGATGATGATGATGATGATGATGATGATGATGATGATGATGATGATGATGATGATGATGATGATGATGATGATGATGATGATGATGATGATGATGATGATGATGATGATGATGATGATGATGATGATGATGATGATGATGATGATGATGATGATGATGATGATGATGATGATGATGATGATGATGATGATGATGATGATGATGATGATGATGATGATGATGATGATGATGATGATGATGATGATGATGATGATGATGATGATGATGATGATGATGATGATGATGATGATGATGATGATGATGATGATGATGATGATGATGATGATGATGATGATGATGATGATGATGATGATGATGATGATGATGATGATGATGATGATGATGATGATGATGATGATGATGATGATGATGATGATGATGATGATGATGATGATGATGATGATGATGATGATGATGATGATGATGATGATGATGATGATGATGATGATGATGATGATGATGATGATGATGATGATGATGATGATGATGATGATGATGATGATGATGATGATGATGATGATGATGATGATGATGATGATGATGATGATGATGATGATGATGATGATGATGATGATGATGATGATGATGATGATGATGATGATGATGATGATGACTCAAGCATTCTAAAACTCACGGAATTACTTTGGATAAAGGCAAATTACATAAAAAAGCAGATAAAGGTACCAACGCAAGGTAGGATCCTAAACGCTTCTTTTTTGCGACTGCTTTCCTAAAATGTATATGTAGAAGTAGTTAGTAAAAAAGTAGATACCTTAAAAATTAAATTTTGTATCCAGCATTGGCACTGTGATCGTCTATATACTGGTGATATATGATATTATGTTTTAATGAAGGACGATGAGATAATTCGTTTGTATGCATACGATTTATACAAAGGTTATGTCATGTGTTTGTTATTGTTAAGTGGCTGTAGTGTTGGGTTGGGATTATCGATACTTTGTAGATTATCGATCTATCGAGTGTTACTCTAATAATTTTTACTCCTATGTTTCAGTTCAGAAAATACAATAACATAAGCCAGCTCAAAGCATTTAGTGGAAGATGATCAATCTCAACCATCGACATAAAAAATTTCAGATCACGATGATGGTTCTTGTATAACCACATTGACTAGTATTATGGACACGGAGATTAGAAATGAGTCTTTACTGAGCAGTTCAATAAAGGATGCGTTTGATCGAATTTCATCTAATATAGGTAAAGAAATAAATAGTTAAAAAATTAGTAATAAAATTATATTATTATAAATTAATGATCTTATACTCCGGCCGCTGAGTTATTACCGATTTGACACATGACGAATTGACAATAATAGTGAAGTGACTGAACCAGTAACCCTAATATCATTTGGGAACAGTTTGTTTTTAAATATTCTAGTATAGTGTGTAATTAAATAAAATCAAAACAATAATAGTTAATGACACAGGTTCTTTATTAGGTGGAGTATCCTTGATGGGCGTAGATAATTGGTCGAGGACATATCAAAATAAAACAAATTTGTAAACACTGTTACACATTTTAATGAATAGAGTAGGTACAAGATGTTTTAATAAATGACTACCTATCATTTACTAAAACAATTATTCAGACTCTGAACCAGATTCGCCAGAGCTGTCATCGCTATCAGTCACTTGTATGACAATTTCATTCCTATAATGGTGTCCACTCTTATATCGCGTTCATAATCTTCTGTTATTAGTTTTCGAGTCTTTTCGACGACCTTGACCCAATCTTCTTTCGTTATTTTGCTGCGAGCATCTTTTAATAGACCCATCATTTTATTAGTACTGAATGGCGGAGTCGTATTATTACGAGCTGCGTAACCTGTAATGTAAACATTAAATAACGTTAATTTATTACATTAAATAAACGAAATGTTACACAATTACCTACATGTAAGGGACATGAGATATTTATTTCTTAGTTATGTATCTTTTTACTTATATGCTGAATATTGGATGTTATAATAGTACAAATTATTCATATTCGTAACTTATGCGATAAAAAACAATACCTTTGATTTGTGCCCATATTAGCTCAATGGCATTGTGCTGGCAGTGATAAGGCGGAATTCGAAGTACCCGATGTCAATGTGCTAGAGCTATCTGATCTACTTCATAACGGACTCTTGATGTTTTATTTTCGCGTACCAACTTTACTAAGTCAGACTTTAGCATTTTGGCAGTAGTTTCAATTCCATTTTGGTGTAGCCATGCTACGAGATCAGCTTTCTTGTCGGCCTGAGTAGGCGCTTTATTCACTTGTTTCGAGTGATATGAAGCGTTGTCCATTATTATTATGATAGAAGGCTCTGGCAGGCTGGGTAATAATTGATTTTTGAACCAATTCGTAAAAGTGTCTGTATCCATCTCCTCGTGGTAATCGGAAGTACTTTTTGACGCGAAAGCCAGCAGTCCATTTTCAAAGAAACCACTTCCAGCAGAACCGGCGTGACAAATTATCAGTCGCGATCCTTTTCCAATTGGAACCTTTGAGGTTGATGCTTTTGTTTCGTCAGTCCAAGAGCGTGACACAGTGTGGTTCGCATTTAACCATGTTTCGTCAACAAAAACGACGTTGTCCCAAGACTCGATTTTTCTGGCTTCTCTTAAAAACTCGCTCCTTTTAATTATTAAATCAAATCTTTCCATTAATATTTTCCTTTTATTCGTTTTTTTATATTCAAACCCAATTTCGTGCAATAGTTTTGACAACGCCGTTTTACCGCATTTAAACAAGCCAGCTTCTTTTAAAGAGACCAAAAGTAAACGTCTAGTTGGAAACTCGTTCCTAGTATAATAACCATATATGTGGTTTCTTATTGCATCTGCATCAAAAATATCAACACCTGTCACGGGCTTTTGTCTTCTTTTTTTCTTAGGAGTGCGTAAAACATTATCTTCACTTCCAGAAGCACCAATTTTTTCTTTATTTATATTATATAGTGTTTTGCACCAATTCCAAGAGCTTGTGAAACCCGATCTTTCACTTGAGTGACAGGAATCAAAGGGCTGCCATTTTGTGACTCCGCTCAAAGTAATCCTGTAGCTTTAGTACAAGCTCACGACATTGACTATTCAATGTTTTTCCTCGTTTCGGCATTTTCAACAAAATTACCAAACACAAACAAAATTAGTCCAATAAAGCGCAACGATAAACAGGAGAAAACCGAGTCAAAAAACAACGGTTACACAAGAGAACATAGTCTGTGCGCACGAGAGTACGGAACACAGATTACTGACCACAGAACACTATTACTCCTATCGGAGAAGAACGACAACTTCATACAAAATTCAAGAAATGAGATATATAACTACTAGCTCCATCTATCGTCAACCTCCTGCACTTCTCGTGTGGCGGGAAAATTTGAATGTGGTCTTTTTCCTTTTTTTATTTGAGGTATTTTTGGTTTGCCTATCCCAGCGCTAAATAAAAGAACAAAAATTACAAAATTTCAATTTATTTATTCAAAATAAAAATACAAATTAAAATAAAAAACATACATAACTTAAGAAACAAAATTTCTCCAGCAGCTTAGTTCTTACAATAAAGACATTTGATGGGTTTAAACATGAAAAGAAAATCAATATTGATTACAACATTTCAATTACTTAAGTCAACGATGATAAACAATTTAAATAAGATTTACAATCATGGACGAATTGATAATATGCACGATCACAAATCACAGAACGTCTACAATAACCAAAATATCAATATTTTAATCAAAAACAAGTTAATAAATGAGCTCCTACACACAAGTGCAAAGTGCAACATTCACAAATAATAATTTTGTTTTGATAATATTTGGTTGTCTATCTATTTCCCTGAATTGACACTAAAAATTTTGTCCCTATATTATATGCAAGGTATTAAGTATTGAATGCAGCTTATAAATAGAATAATTTTAATTCAAAATTATAAAACATATTAAATATTAGATTATAAAAACATTCCCTATTTCATTTTAAACATTTTCATATTGAGTACTTTCTTTTTCAGGTTCAACATTATGTGTTATGCTTTGATGTTTGTGGTTGTACTTCAGTGGATATAATGTTGTCCTTTTTGAAGATCCTGCTTGTGTGGTTTTGCAGCAATAATTTGCGAGGGACCAGCTCGTGATTCCACAAAATAAAATGGGAATACACTTTGTTAGTCCGGAAATAAATAAAAAACTGAAATAAATTATAGTATCATAAAATTATTATATAAAATTAAATTAACATTATATTCATGTTACTGACTATATACCATAGATAAATAAATATGTAGCAAGCTACTATATACTAGAGACGTAAACACGTGGTACGGAAGACGACTAAACAGATTAAAATAGCCGTGGTAAGCTTAGAGCATACATTACGTGGAGGGAGCACTGTGTGAGCAGAAAGCGTGATCGGCGTAGAGAGAGAGAGACTGAGTTTAGGTAGAGTCTGTCTCTCTCGCACATGCTTCTGATTCGTCTCGTCACCTTGCTTAGCGCATGCCCAATGAAACAGCCAATGACAGTGACTGTGCGAGAGAGACAGACTCTACCTAAACTCAGTCTCTCTCTCTCTCTACGCCAATCACGCTTTCTGCTCACACAGTGCTCCCTCCATGTAATGTATGCTCTAAGGTGGTAAGGGTGTTGCCAGAATAGTATCGCCAATTACTTAAAAAATACACCTATAACATTGCTTAATTGAGGGAGAAAATTATATTTATTAAATGTTGTTTTATATATTATGATTGTTAAAAATTATACATAATCATTTTAATTGTATTTATTTTTAAATCATAGAAAACAGTATTTCTGTCTTTGGATCACACATAAATCTTAAAAATCATAGAGATACTGGCAACACAGTGCAATTAGGAGACGCAAAAAAATGGTAGCATTATAGTCTAGTTGCTCGAAGGAATAAGTAAAATAAAAATATCCAAATAAAATAAACATCATATCTATTCTAATGAATTCGGACCGAATACTATCAAGCACATCACTATGAAAACTAGACGCACGGTGTAACTTTGTACAAGCGCGCCAAAGAACAAAAAATAAATGTTTTCATATTTTTACAAACTATTTTAAGTTTTGAAACAGAGTTTATTTGAAAATTACTTGATTCTGACATAAAGTTTTATATTAAAGAGGTATTCTAAATCATTCGGCAAATGTGTCGCTCGTGCAAGGTTATATCGATTAATTTAAGAATAATCTGTCAAATCGGTAATAACTCAGCGGCCGTACTATAATATTATTGAAAAAAAAATGTAAATATTCAATTTAATATAACATATATAAAATTAATTTCTTTTTTCAGCTGGTGGTACGAAGTATAACAGAATTGTTCAAGCTTTGATATTTTTTATGTGTAAAGATATTATTAAATTAAATTAAATTAATTAAAAAATTATTAAAAACTAAAAATTAAAAATTTCCTTTATTTCCAAAAATCCTATTACAAATATTTGTCGAGTCTTCCCTTTAAGTAGTCAGAGACACTTGTGTTGGGAATAACTCGCTACTTCCCTTACGGTTGGCTAAATAAGATAAACTAGGTAGGTATATTATATCTAAAAGGTTAGTTTAGGATGGTATGGTTTACATTTTTTTTTATACTTAGATATGCGTCCTTTTAACATAGTTGAAGGTGAGGGTTTTTTTAAACTTGTAAAAGAACTGGAACCTACTTTTAAAGTTCCTGGTGCAAAATATTTAAAGAAAAGGACTACCGAAAAGTATGAAGCTTGTGTTACTATTTGTAAGTCCAAATTATCCAAGATTTCTCTTTATAAAGACAATTTCTGTTTAACGCTAGACATATGGACAGAGATAATGAATGAAGTAGGATTCATGGGCGTCACCATACATTTTCTAGAAAATGGTAAAATGTGTAATGATTATTATGATTAAATGAGCGACATACAGCTGATTACATATCGGAAAACCTGCTTCATATTTTGAAAAAATGGGATATCCCACTCACCAAAATTCATGCAGCTGTAACAGATAATGCTAGTTCAATGTTGGCTGCCATAAGAATGTCTCTTGGCGAAAAAAAAAACATTTACCGTGTTTTGCGCATACTATAAATCTTTAGTTGAAGAGGCACTAAAGTTACCTAGTGTTAAATCAGCTGTTATAAAAGTACGAGAAATTGATAATTGGATAAAAAATAGTATTGTGCAGTCGGATAAGCTACGAAAAATCCAAATGCTTAATAATGTTTCGGAATAATCAGTTTTAAAACTTATTGCAGATGTAAGAACTGGATGGAACTCAACTTTTTTTATGTTAGAGCGATTCCTTAAGTTAAGAATAGTAATATCAGAAATTGTAATTGAGAGTGTGGTGGCTCCAAATTTGCCAAGTGCTGTGGAAATGGAAACTTTGAATGAGCTTACAGCTGTTTTGAAGCCTTTTGAATACGTAACAAGAGAATCATCAGGCCAAAAGTATGTAACAATCTCCAAAATTATACCAATGCTATCGTAAAATAATGTAAGAATGTTTTACTGAGAGAGCTGAAAAGGGGGTATGGGATGATTGAATTAAACGACCATAAAAAACAATCATTGCTACACTTTTAGACCCAAGGTTTAAAAACTTGCATATCCAAGAACCCTCTGCATGCGGAAGGGCTATTCAAAAACTTTAAACCATGCTTGTCGGACAATTAAGTAGTCCAAGTGAGTCAGAAGATGATGTCTCATCTATTGCACCACCTGAATATGATTTTTGGAAACATCATAAGGAGTTAGCACATGGACACAAGAAGAAAAAGAAATCTCATCAAGGAGATGAAGTTACTCTTTATTTATCAAATCCAGTATTTTCTCTTAAAAGCAACCCATCTGCAGAATGGAATGACATGAAATTTGTTTTTCTTTGTGTGTACAAGTATGCACAGCAGTATTTAATAGTTGTGGCAACGTCAGTTCCTAGCGAGTGCCTTTTTTCCAAAGCCGGTGCTACAATGTCTCACACAAGGAACAGATTGTCTCCAAAATACCTGGAACAGGTACTGTTTTTGGGCAATCTAGATGTCAAAGAGTTTATTGTTTAATCTTTAAACAAAAAAAACTTTGACATTAAGGCGCGGTTAGCTCAGAAAAGGTGGTTGGAAAAGCAGTGTATTTAAAAAAATATGACTAGAAATAAAAATACTGTGTAATAGTAGAGGTATTTATAAAGAGTCGTTTGACGTTTATAATAAAAGATATTTTTTCCTTGTCAATTTTGTATTAATTATTGTCCTTCAAAGTTCATTGTTTTTACGTTAGTAAAAAAATTTGCTAAAAGTATCGATATCAGTAAGTATCGATACTTTAGGAGTATTTATATAAGTAGTATCGAAAAAAGATTTGAGTACTATCGAAATGAGTAGGTATCGATACTTTGATGGTATCGGAACATCCATACTTGCTCAGACGCCGGTAGCCATTACGTCTTCCAGGTATATCATAGATAAATAAATATGTAGCAAGAGGTATATATAGGGTAGACGTGGGCGTTATTTCACGTCACTAGATACAGTAACTGGCTACGCGGCATGTAACCGAATCACTAGTTTCGAGTCATATTACAACTAGTGATTTTTGTAAATGCGTTACTTATTACTGTTAACCGTGATTATTGCGAGAGTCGACTGTCGGCCGGTCAAACGCAAAGCGCACATGTTTGTAACAGTATTATTGTACTTTTAATTTTCATACGTAAGACTATATACATAGACAGTAAAATAGAGTAATCTCTGTTTGTAAATAATTTCAACGGTCGATTCCGGGAAGCGGGAGTCACATTGAACTTAAGTAAAATAATTTTTAAAACATTTTTGACGGAGTCATGAACTCGTTTATTCGTAAAATCAAAATAAAACTAAAAATATATACAAAAACTTTAAATTTTTATAATATTATAAAACTTAAAAACTGTGTTTAAATAGCCGAACAAACAAACAAATTAATTGTACAGTGTAAATAAAAGTGCAAAAACAAATGATAGTGAAAACGTTGAAAAAGTGTAAATAAATCGTAAATATCAATAATCATTGTATAAACAATCAAATTGAGTTGCCTGCCTTAATAATTTTATGAAAATCTTAGTGTCATAGTAAAAAAATAAATCAATCATAAATACATTTAATGCAGTCAGTCCTAAACCTGAAAAGAGTTACATACAGTTAAATCAATAAATTAACTTCCCTTCATGGAAGTTAATTTATTGATTTAACTGTATAGCTACAAACACTTAGATTGTGATTAAATTTATTTTCGTTTCGTGTGTAACTGTACTTCGTACCAACTAGGTGGTGATATTTATCCAAACAATCACAGTAGCCGAATAAAAATAGCCAGTTACAAAAATCACTAGTTTTGAAACAGGTGACGCCGACCAAGTCACTGGTTCCGTTACGTTTCTTGAAAATGACGTAACGACCCACGTCTAAAATCGTAGACAGAGAAACCTACGATTCTAGCTAGGATTCTCTGTCTACGCCCATAATGCTCTGTCTGTGATTATGTTTATACAAAGGTACTCTGTGGATTATGTCATATTGTCATAATATAAAGTTGCTACTTACCAGTCGAGAATTACCAGAATTGGTGAAGTCGCCATCTAGCGCATATTTTAGAATTTAATGTTAGAAAGTTTATGCGGATATACATATCATATATGTAGTACAAGATGGCACTAGTGTCTTTGCAAATTATTGAACCCCAACCTAAAGTATGGAAGTGTTAACCGCGGCTACCATAGATTAATATTTAAATTTTGTTCCGATCTACACAGTATGAACTTATGGTAACTTGAAGTCTTGCAGTTGTATGCTTGGGTTGGGATTCAATTTTATTTATTATAGGATCCCAAGCAGATGGCAGCACCCAGCCATCTTCTCTATTGAAATTAGGATGTTTTTTGATTTCAATAGCCTCACGAATCATCCTTGGATGGAATCGGTGTTCTTTAGCGAGGATTTGTGGTCTATCAAATCTGATGTAGAGACGGGGGTGATCCTGTACGTGTTCACAGACTGCAGACTTGCCGGAGCGTCGATTCTTCACATCAGTCGATCACATCAGCTGATACCATAAGTTTGTAGATCGGAACAAAAGTTAAATTTTAATCTATAGTAGCCGCGGTTAACTATGACATCTGGACGTTGAACATTTCAGTCCACCCCGTGACCTGAGTGGGTGCTGTAATGCGCTCGAAACGTCGGGTATTTAAAAAGTTAAATATACGCGATAAATTCCGTAAAAACTAGTATTATTTCAATAACTAAAACTAATTCATGCGGAAGTGTGTGTCAAACTAATCATAACAAAAATAAAGGCTCGTGTACGATTTTATGGACGCTGTACACTCTCGACGAGAGCACTCGCCGTGCCTCTTGCAAGCCTCTCGTACGAGAAAGCGCTTTCACGATTGTGACCTTGTTCATTCTGGTTTAATCAGTTAGGGTGTGGGACGGCGAGGAGATGGACGCATGATTTTGGACGGATGGATTTTTGTCTTTGTGGTAACGATGGGTGTGTTCCCACAAAATAGATTCACTTTGATAAATTCAAGTTCAAAAATTGAGTTTGCTCTCTTGGTTCCACATGATAAGTTTGTGGTAGTAGGATAATCAAATATACTGCACGCGACAATGTCTTGCGGTATACTTAACGAAGCGCGAGTGTATATTGCGCACTCGTGTCAACTCGCGAGGGAAGGCGAGGCCCTTTGACTCGCGCACCAAAAAGCGACACGAGCGCGAGAGCACCCGAGGCGAGGAGAGGGAAGGCAAGGCTCAGCGAAAGTATCCTGTACACTCTCATCCTCGCCTTGTCTCGTGGACCCTCGTCTAGAGTGTACAGCCGGAGTTACAAGTTTAAACTTGTCTCAAAATGTACTTACCATAGACTTAGAATATACTGGCAGTACTTTGAATTGTTGAATGTTCGACGCCGGTGAGATCGAATTTACGCGTGGTTTTGTTACGTAGCAATGATTTTTTCGTCCGAATTACCAAGTGCATAAAAATGTATTCATTTAGTTCAAAATATAAAGAGATTTTGTATAGAACAAGTGATAACTTTAAAATATAGAGAGGTTTGACTTATCCCAGGTTTGAATTAACAAGAGTCGACTGTATTTGATACTCACAATGCTCGATTCCCGATTTGTGCTTGATGGCCGACGACAGTGTACTGAGTAGGAGTGGTAGTTACAAAACTTAACTAGTTACTGAAACTATCTATTAACACAATAGCGGGTAGCGGGTTATTGCAGTGCAACGAAACTATCTATTACAGTAGACGTTTTACTCAGTAACATGATTCACGTTTCACGAATCACGAACGAGCGATCAGTAACAAAACGTTTATTCGGCTATTTTCGTGATGCATCCGCGACGGCTTCGGCTGTTGAAGTAGAAGCAGATGAGTAAAGAAACCGACTCTTTACGCTGTGGTAGAAGTACCACCGGTATCGAAAGTCGAGTGAGCGCGGGTGCTTTTGCATTCAACCTGTGACTCTATTCCCTTCGTATAGATGCGATATTAGAAATGAGAAAGTAAGTGTACATGTTTTTAACAAAAAATAGTTCAAATACCATAATTTAAGTGGCCATGGCCCGGTTTAAAATAGTCTTATGTTTAAGTTTAATGACACGGTTTGTTTTTACTTTTTAGGCGCGTTTGTTAATATTTTTGTTTTCTTTTTGTGCAATAATAATAATATTTTTAGTAAAATAAGAACTAAATACAAATGTATGTATTAGTTTTGATAATAATAATTGTACAGTAATTAGTGTAAGTAACTGAGTGTAAAAATAATACTAAAACTTTATGTGATAGTTATCAAAAATGTCTCGAAGTAATGCCAGTGTACTTTTAAGTGATATTTTTATGAAACCATGCGAACTGATTTAACAAATAAATAAATTTAACCATTAACACCATGTCTAATTCTATACGAAACGGTAGCAACGGTCGCAACGTTTTTCAATTGAACACGTCGTGAAACACTCTATTGAAGCCGCTATCAAAATAGAGTGTTTCAAAACCCTCTATTAAAATAGAGTGTTTCAAAAGCCGCTATTGATATTCGATAGATAGTTTCGTTTCGTTACTCAAAAAAGCCGCTACTACCCACCGCTAGTACTGAGGACTTTATGGCGTGGTTCATCGCCTTCAGCATTAGTCATAGAGAAGAGGATCTCGTGGTTAAGTAAGCTGGGGTTACATATTTTAATTGAAAAAGAAATGTTTTTGAATAAAATATTACCACTGTAACTTTTATTGATGTTGTAATATGAATAAAATATGAATATACCTTCAGTAAAGATAAAACATCAAACTTCCAAACATAAAAAATATTTAGTCAACTTATTGGGTTTAATCAGTGTATCCATTCAGCTCCGATGACGGCTCATCGGAGCTGGATGGATACAGATCTGGTATAACATCAAAGTCCGTATGAGAAGATGATGGGTTTTGGTTTTTTTGTATAATATATCTTCTTAAAACTATAAGTAGAATTAGTCCCTATCGCTTCGAAAACTTCTGGAGGTAGGTCGAAAGTTCGAATTTTTCGTTGATCACTTATTGCGGTGTTCATGGTACCGAAACACGCTAAACTTCTGCATTAGAGAGTGGTAGACACAACATAACAGTATAGCAAATTACGGAATGCTATCTAAGCTTACAGTATTTTGAAGTCTTGCATTGGTATGCTTGGGCTTGGATTTAATTTGGTTAATTATAGGATCCCAAACAGATGACAGCACCCATCCATCTCCTTTATTGAAATAAGGATGTTTTTAAATTTCAAGAGCCTCGCGTATCATCCTTGGTAGGAATCGGTGTTCTTTTGCGAGGATTTGTGGTTTATCAAATCTGATGTAAAGGTAGAAAAGATCGTGAACGTGTTTACAGACTGCAGACTTCCCGGAGCATCTGTGCTTCACGTCAGCTACATGTTCTTTCATACGGGATATTGTAGATTTTTTGTTTGTCCTATGTAAGAGAATCCAGATTCACAATCTAGCTTGTACACCCCTGCATCTTGTAGAGGAATATTACACTGGATAGATAGTAAAAATTTACTAATATTCTTCAGCAACTTGTAGTATGTTTTAATTGAAGCTCGCTTCAAGATGTAACCAACCTTGTATGTGACTCCTCTGACATATAGTAAGTACAGCAGGCACACAATCGACTGTGGCCGGCTTCACTCAGACACTGTGGCTTTGGCGTGGGATCCGGGGCTTGTGGTCTTGTAATACTTGCTTGACGTGCTGAAGCTTGGCGGCCAGATGATTTCTGTCACAGATCCCTTGCGCTTTCTGAAACAAAGATTTTCCCACGGTACCTAACTTTGCCAGATGATGATGAGATTCACCCTTTAAATATCGGTTGTTATGGGTCTTTTTCATATACACAGTGTGACCAATAGTATTATCAGAATTTCGAATGACAAAAACATCTAGGAATTCTAAAGAATTATTTGCCTCTTACTCCTTTGTGAATTTTATTTTAGAGTTTATGGAATTAAGGTGATCTAAAAATGCAGTTACTTTGTCAGATGGTAAAATTGTGAAAGTGTCGTCTAAATAACACTTGTAGAATCTTTGATTTACGGGAGATGTAAGCAGAGCTCAAGTCAAGCCTACCAAAGTTCTCCATGAATATATCAGCTACAATGGGAGACACGGAGCCCAGAGCCCATCGCCACACCATCTACTTGCATGTAGAACTCCTCCTTCCACAATAGATAACCGGATGTGAGGCAGTGTTCGAGTAGTATTGCACATTTTTCAAGCATGTTGTTTTCTTCTGGCTTCCTGGTTACGATTGAGATACAGTCATCAATAGCTAGGCATGTAAATAGTGACTTAACATTAAAACTGACCATAGTTTCATTGTCAGCGAGATGTAGGTCTTTTATCTCAATAACAAAATGGTATGAATCTTTTGTGTGGGCTCAGGTATGTCCTCTCAGCGGGGAGAGTATTTTTGCCAAGCGTTGAGCCATGTTATGAGTTGAAAATACTCTAAATAAATACTCTGAAAAAATGAATCTCGACATAAATTCGATAATATCATCATGTGTCAAACTCGGTGGTTTGACACATGATGGATGTTGTATGGGTTACCGAAGATACACAACTCAAACGTTTCACTACGTCCCATAGTGAGCCAGATTGATTCACCGACTTATAAGTTAGTTCAACGCTTGGCAAAAATACACATCACAGAAATACAAATCACAAGGTTTCTTCTCAGAGGTACATACTACTCGCAGAGATTGTTTACTAATAGTCCCTTGCAAAATTAGTGCAGTGCGAATCAATAAAATCAAGTGAGTAATTTGTAAACAGGTAATTACAAATACATTCGAGTTTATTTATATATTCGAATTCTTTCTAAAATGATTATTATTGACTTACCTTATCTTGTAGAGACAATCACGATACAGTATTATTTGCTCCTGATACCTCTTTAATTTTCAAACTCAATCGATAGTCAATTAATTTTGACAATGTAAATAATGCGGGAGTCTCTGTCACAAGTGCCTTAAGGTACTCAAAACATGATCCCTATCCTATGCAAATTGTAAATACCAAGAGAAATTAAATAAAAAAAATGCTCTATCGAAACTAGTACATTGGTTTAACGCTAATAATAGGCTCTTAAATGGCAACAAAACAAAATGTATTAAATTTACAATAATTTAATTAAACATTCCAATACCAATGAGCTCTTAAATGAGGAAGAGTTGAGTCTTTTGGATACCATTGTTTTCCTTAGTATTGCTATTGACGCGAAGCTTCAATGGGGCCCCCATATATCTAAATTAGCAGGCAGACTTAATTCTGCAGCATATGCTGTAAGAAAGATTAGAAGTCTAACCAATGTTGAGACAGCTAGATTAGTTTATTTTAGCTACTTTCATAGCGTAATGACTTATGGAATCTTACTATGAATACTGACTGACACTGAAGTCATATTTGTAGAGAACTTAAATTGTAAAGAGTCCCTTGGAGAAAAAATTAAAGAAATAAACATATTTAACTTTGGTATCACAATATATTTATGAAAAACAACTTTCGTAAGAATAAAGATGTTCATACTTTAAACACTAGGAAGAAACATAAGCTTGTAATACCAATTACTAGACTCCACAGAATTAGTAATTCATTTATGGGGCAATAGGCAAAATATCCTTTTACAACAAAATCCCAGAATATGCAAGTTTAAATGAGTTATTAAAGAAAACTTGTACAAAAAGGGTTATTATAATATAAATGAATACATAATTGAATATAACCCGTGGGAATGAGGTGATCGCCTCAATTCTGGTTCTATAAAATTAGTATATACTGACAAGCAACAGTAAGAAGGTACATTTTGACACTATATTAATGATCGTAATGGCTCAAGTGGATATCGAGCTGTCGCGAAATCATAATGCCCTGGTTCGCGTCCTGTCTACGGTCCGACTTTTTCCCTTTTTTTTCAAGTTCCCTTCTTTTGTGAGAAAATCTGTTATTTCGAGTCCTTTTTTTAGTATTTTTTTAAAAGTACGAAAATTTAAACTAATCTAATTGCTCTCATGATTTTTTAGTCAAATAACCAATTCAGTTTTTTCTATTAAGGATATATAAAATCAAAAAATATTATTCATGTTTCATCAGTATATAATTTGTATCTAAATATAATTTCCAAAACACACGATTTCCAAAAAAAAAAACCGAGGAAAGCTCAAGCTCAAAGCAAACAAAACCCTGTGGTTCTGGTTCCCGTTAAGTGAGTTATCAGAATCAGTATTCATAAGAATTTGAAAAATTGAAGAGCAAAACGGTAAGCAGCGGTGGCCACCGGATGCATATATCAAAGACTGGGTGCGCGCACATGTGCGCACGCGTCAACACGCTACACTAACTGCACTAAGGTCGTGACCTCGTCATATCACTCAGCTATTATCACTTTACTAGTCTATTATCACAACTTTTAAAAATTTATTTCGACCGATTGTGGTAATTATGCACAAACACTAATTCATCACTATGTCTACTTGATGACCAACAAGATGTCGTTCAATATGTTCCTTATACCTCTACCTTACCTTGTACCTCTATAAATTTGCGTCAACGGCTTACAATGTCTGAACGCACGCGTTGCATAACAGATATATTGGACTTTATTGTTTCAGAGGATGTGACTACACGCATACACATTACCGCCTTTGTATCGCATATTTTTTGGCATACAGACTACTTAATCGTACCCCAGAGATAAAAATCTAAAGGTGTGAGATCAGTTGAACAGTCCACCACGGCCAATCCATCTTTCGCCGAATTCAGTATACAAAAAAATTCTTGTTAACTAATATATGATAATGAACTTGTTAGTGTAGTTATAGTTTTCACCGCTCATTGTGTAGTCAAGAAATACGGACCTTTATTTTATATATTAAGTAAGGAAACTTGTAGGAATCAATTAAATAAGATTGCTGTGTTTAAAGGCCAATATGTTTATGAGGATACTCTCTCTTTCATCTCCCAGATGAAAGAGAGATTATTCTACATGAGATTTGAAATCCTTTTCTAGTTTGCTATATAGTTATAAGGGATTTTCTTCTCACTTACTGTGTCGTCTATTACTATTCCAAGTCTATGGATTCACCACCATAATCGGCTTATAATAAACATTATATAATAAACAAGGTCCTATGGGCGTAAATCCCTGTGCTTTTATATAATTAAAAATATGATCTCTTGAAATGTCAAATGTCATATCTAGTACATAGTTCTCTAGTATATATACAGTAATCTATGTACATAGTCTTAGTCAGTAGTCTATGGTCATATTATTCTTAAATTTTCTTTGCGAGTTATTTGTTGTAAAAATATTTTTAAAAGAATGGGAGGTCCTTTAGTGGTTAAATTTATTTTTCTCGCCATTTTTGGCATGGCCTATAGTGAATTATAAAGTAAAGAATGATCTGAAAATGTCTTCTCCATCTGCTGTGGTGTGCCGTGAAATATTCGATGAAAATAGTCAACCGTCGGCCGATGGTTTGTGTTGTTCAGTTTAATTATTAAATTAATGTTTTCAATTTTTTTGTCATCTCGTGAAGTACTTGATTTTTATTGAAAGTTTTGCAAGAAGGTATGATAATATATCAATCCTGCATTATTATTCTAATATTTTACTATGAGGTTTAATAATGTTTTTTTTTTTTTAAAATAAACCATTGTATAATGTGATTGGAATAAAAATTCAGATTCAAATTTCTTTATTTCCGTCCGTCACTTGTAGGTAATTTTTATACACTATGACAGCGAATATTATTCCATTAAACAATTTCAAAAACAGTGTGTAACTCATTTCTATGAATATTTACCATATGTCAATGTAAAAATATTCGTATATTGCCAGACGGAGGGAAACCAATCAGGACTCCTATCCATATTACAAATTATCCAGAATCCCCATGATATACATAGTTTTTAATTCATTCTCCTGCTTAACGCAACTCCTTTATATAGTGCGACGTTGCCACTCTTATTAGTTATTCCGCTTTGTAATATTTTTTTATAGGCAATATTTTGTATATGTATGTATGTATTCAATAGATAGCTATAGTCTGTTTTTTCATATATAGATAGCTATATATCTATATATGAAAAAACAGACTATAAGTGTGTTTAGCATGAATAACATGGTTTTTAAGATTCTGGTTCAGATTAGATTTAATTTTAGTCACTTAAGTTTCGTATATTGTTCAAAATAATGAAATAACTCCACAGAATGTGCAGTTACGACAAATACGAAATGTCATTTTTGTCTCCGGCGAAAAAACAGACTATAGATATCATGACTAATTTATCAACTAGTTGTTAATTTTGTAAATACAAAAAAATATCTAAGATTGCCCAGCTGTGATATATTATAGATTGATTATATTATTATTTATTTTATTATTGTAAATAAGTACTAATTGTAGATATCGACAGGTTTAATAGAAGTTTGTTTTATTATATTGTGACTAATAACCTCTGACTAATAACCTAAAATATGGCATTGGGAAGAAACCTTTGAGTATTCAACCAATTGGAGAGGCCATGCGCGTTAATTCCTAAACAAAAATTCTGTCAACATCAGGGGGGCGCAAGACAAAAACACAACTGTATACTTAACTACAAGTGCAAATAAGCAACGTAAGGCATGGACAATGTCGATATTTTTTATCTATAAACAAATCACCATAGTCCGCACAAGTTTTTATTTGATTATAAGTAATACATAGATAAATAATACCAAGGTGTTATTTGAAATTCTTTTTTTATAGTATTTAAAAAGGATCTTCAGAAAAAAGTTATAAATTATAGAAACTTTAGTCCTCGATGATGTGTCTTACCTGGAATAGTGGTGTTGGAAGTAGTGGTGCCGGGAGTAGTGGTGCTGGGACTAGTGGTGACGGAGTTAGTGTATGCAATTGAGGGAGGGCGGGAGGTGCTCTTCAATCCAGGTCTGACACATCATTGTAATTAGTTAGCGGAAGGTTGCAAAGTAATAAATTATTTATTATAATAGATTTCCGCAAAGTAATGCCTGATTCTATCAAGAAACTTTATTATTTTGCTACAGGTTTATTTTACATTATGCAGGATAAAATTTAAAATATTTAACAAATCAAAATTGGAAGTTTAGTTAACTTATTTTAAAAATCAGATTTATGAAAAGAAAAATCCTATCAGTTTATCATCTTAGATGGTGTTAACCAAGTTTTTGTTTTTATTATAAGGCTTCAATCACAAAACCGCTATTTCTAAAACTTTGTTGATTTTGAAGAGTTATTAAAGAACTATCTGGAAAATATTTTATAAATTAGGAAAATAAAAAAGTTTTACACTGTAAGTAGTTTTAAACTATAACAGTTGAACAAAGTGAACTTTAAACAGACAGCTGCTTAAAATAAAAATAAATAGTTATGTGTAGCTAAATCTGAGGACACTAAAACAAATTTGAAAGTAAAATTATCTACTAGCACTGAGTCTACGGTATAAACCGACAAAAAATACCAAAATATACCTTGAGCACTAAATAAATAATCAACATAAATAAATAGTAAAATAATAATCAACAACGACATTGGACATCAGATATCGAAAAAATGGACAGCAAATAAAACTTAGTGTGAATATTTTAGGATATTCTTACGTCCGTATATGGGTAAATACTCTGTACAATATTGATGTCAAGTACATTAATCCACTTAAACAAGTTTATTTACCTAAGTTACTAAATATAACTAAAGAAACTTAAATTCAAGCAAACATAAGTGTAGAAAGTTCTCAATGTGCGTGGGTCACAATACGGACGCCAATTAGTGAATGATATGCATATTTTTAGTAATATAGCGTCCAATATTTAAAACAAAAATATTATTTGTATTTCAACTAACTGCAAAACCAAACATAATATCATAATTTAACAAAAATAGCCTTTCACGAAAATGAATCTGGTTAAGTAGATAGTAATTTCGTACAGATTAGGTACAAAAGTCGCACTTATCGTTAAGATAGTGATCATAAATAGTAAACTCGCAGTAAGAGCACCAAAACTTAACACAATCAAGTAAATAAATTACATTTTCGGAGTTATTCATGTCAGCAACAATATGCCACGGTCTATTGCAGAAATTAACAACCCATTGTCAGTTAATGCAGTAAAACCTTATATTAAAATGAGTTTCTTCCTAAGGTCATACTATGTTATAAGCCAGAGGTTACTAGTTACAATATAATAAAACAAATTTCGATTAAACCTGTTAATATCTACAATTGAGTCTATCTTCCTGTACTCAATCAGAAGGTAATTTAAACTCAAACAGAATTATGGGTTGCTTACGAAATAACAAGAATTCTTTTAGGCAATTAAGTACCAAATGTAAAATGTTAACATGTAGTGCAGCAGGAAATATACCGATAGTCCGACATCCGCATCTATATTTATAAAAATATAACTAAATTCAAAAATAAGGGTGTCAAATCTCATTCAGTATGAAAGTTTTAGAATATTAGGATGTCCATATTATGTGTAGGTAAATGTAAGGTTAAGAAACCAAGTTTAAAAGTGAAATTACTAGCACCAAGTGCAGTATAAACCATATATCACAAAATACATGTAACATGTTGACAACAGTGACGGAACGGCAATGTCACATCTCCTAATTTTGTGCGGAAGTCAAAGCGCTATTAGTATTGCAACAAAAATTAGTGGAACTACGTAAATATACAGAAAAATGACGTCCAATTTTTTTTAAAGATTTTGACATATCTGTGATCAGTGTGACAATTTGCGAACATTGCGCTCAGTCTTCTTTTTGACGTCCGTATATTGGACGTCGTAAGCAGGTGGACGCCACATTATATACAAAATTGGCCGTAGTGGACGTACAATAATTTGCGGGATATATATAATTTACACAATTAAATAAATAAAAATATATATAATTCATGTGTCAAAAAAAACGAAAATGTCGTTGGTATATATATATATATATATATGGAATCCCCAACAGACGATTGTTACAGCATCTTATCATAGTATTAATTATTAAAAAAATAACACACATACACGCACATGTACGCAATAATACGAGCATGTTGTGATTACCATTATGAAAAAACGGAACTGGTTATTTGAATAAAAAATCATGAGTGCAATTATTTTAATTTAAATTTTCGTGTTTTTAAAAAATACTAAAAAAAGGGCTCGAAAAAAATAGGTTTTCTCTAAAAAGAAAGGAACATGAAAAAAAAAATTAAAAAAAGTCGGTCGGTCGGTCTGGGCTCGAACCGGGGTTTTAAGATTCTGTGACCGACCATTATACCAATTAAGCTATTTATAATCACTAACAATCCGTCAAAATTTACCTTCTTATTCTAACTATATTGTAGCAGTTTTTCATTGCCAACACGGACAAAAAGACATTTTCTAAAAATAAATCCTAGCTAGATCGATTTATTATCACCGAAACTCCCTGGACACAAAATTTTATGAAAATCGTTGGAGCCGTTTCCGAGATCCCGATTATATATATATATATATATATATATATATATATATATATATATATATATATATATATATATATATATATATATATATATACTATATGTATTACAAAATGCTCTATATATTTTGCAGAAAACTGTTTTTACATTACAATGCATGTTATCAACATGCATTGTGATGTTGCTTACTTACTTAAAAACTTCTGTTACTATCTTTTAATTGTTTACGCATATTAAGCCCGAATAATAATTGTCTGCCTCTTAACCATTTCTCAAAATAATATGCTTAAAAGAATTTGATGAAGTATTTATAAGTATATGTAGTAAAATGTCTTTAGATTTTGAAATTCTAATTTCCTCCAAAATAAGTTTTGCTAACATTATGTAAAATAAATTTTGTATATTGTTCGGTATAGAAAAGCTTCAATAATAATATAGTGTGATTGATATATGCAACAAGAAATATTATACAATACATACTTGTACGATATATCAAGTTACACCCTAATGTAATTTAATCAAATTAATTTATCTTAGCAAAAATATATGGTCAAAAGATTTGTTATAATCATTAAATATGGAATCTACTTGACTCCTGGAGCTTACACTTCATTTAAAATCAACAAATAGTAAATAAATTGTATGTTTATGATTGACTCTGAAGAAATCCGTATATATCTTTCGAGATAAAAGAAGCTTTTAAATTGTGGTTAGCCTGCATATTGCTCTGTATATATTGGCAAAAAGATACAGCTCAAAAACTGCCATGTCATTTTTGTTCATTTTGTTTTTTGGATTGCACCACTTGTGGACTGTTAATATATTTTTACACTTAATCACCATCACAATCAGTCTGTGAACCACCCACTGCTCACCATAGGCCTCTTAAGGCACACTACTTAGCCCACTCTATAGCTTCACATATCCAGTTGCTAAAAGCTACCTTCTACATATTGTGACGGCCCAATATTATTATAAATAATTAAATTCAATATAAAGGGGCGTCAAAAATAGTCTTAAAGATATATATTAAGCAATTAAGTTAAATTAATAAACATAAAGTTATTTCTTAATTATTTTATTATTTCAGACATTATCCCAATAACATAGTAAATTAAAGGCAAAATTATTGTTTTTCGTAATAAATAAATTTATTTAAAAACTTGAAAAAAATATTTAAAATAAGATAAATAATAGAAATACAAGTCAAAAAATATTATAAAATTAAGTTAAATAACATTTATAAGATAATTAGAAAATTTGTTAAAAATTGTTTAAGTCTTGGGAGGTGTTCATGTGTAAAAGAAATTTCCTAAGTTGTGGAAGGAGTTCACGTATAAAAGAAAATTTTCCTAAGTTATTGAAGGTGTTCATGTATAGATGTCTTGTATGGATGAGCTGCCGGAGATACATTCCTGCAGTTGTACATATATATGGGGTGGTCGGGAGCCCGACTGCCTGAAGTACTGTAGCACAATGACTAGTCCTATATTAGGGACTTATGATATTAAACTCAATGATACAAAAGCAATACTATTGAAGATCTCCATGATGAATTTGCATTACAATAGTAGGGTCGTGGGTTCGAACCCTATCTATTAATGACTTATGAAAGTAAGGTCAATGATACAAAAGCAATACTATAGAAGGTCTCTATGCTGATTAATATGCATTACAATAGTAGGGTCGTGGGTTCGAATCCTATATATGAATGACTTATGAAAGTAAGGTCTATGATTCAAAAGCAATACTATAGAAGGTCTCTATGATTAATATGCATTACAATAGTAGGGTCATGGGTTAGAATCCTATATATATACATGACTTATGAAAGTAAGGTCTATGATACAAAAGCAATATTATAGGAGGTCTCCTTGATGCATAAGCATTGTATGGGGTGGTCGGGTGACTGACTGCTCCTAGTACTGTAGCAAAATGACTAGTCCTTATTAGGGACTTGAAAAGGAATATTATGGTGGTGTGTGTGCTGCTTCACGAGCAATTGGTCCGAGGTAAACTTGGACTCGCTAACCGATGTGTCCTAGACATATCATCTTAGTGCCGGTGGTAAGCGGGTTTGTTGTAGCAATACGGCTTTCCCGTGGACATCGCACACCCATACCGTTTGTGGGCGGCGTAGTAGTGCATAGCGATGCGTCGTCTATATTTCGGATTGGGATGATGAGTGTGTTTGGTAGCACTTTTAAGTGTAACAGGCATACTCAGCTTTATGTCTTAGTGCATTAGCGCTATGATACGTGGAGTTTTGTTCATTGGCGTCTTAGTAGCGTGCTACTATGATACGTTGGTGATATTTTTTATATAACAACAATACCAACTTTGTTGCCAAAGTCGATAGGAGTCATGTGGGGGTGTTGTGAGGGGGCGCCACCCGTATGATAGTTGCATTGATGCTTACTGCTACTTGCGGTATTGCGTCTTGTGATGGATCTGCGGGTGTGCTGCGCCTGATTCGACGCTCTCTTGTGGTTCTGGTCGATGGAGGTATACGGGTGGTGATGCCTGCTGGGATGTATGGGGGACCTTGGAATGGTGTAAGCCCGACGATAGTCGTATTGATGCTTGTTGCGTTCTGCAGCATTGCGTCTCTGCGATGGTTGTTTGGTGGGACGCTATTCTCAATGGCGCTCTCTGCGTCTTGGTTTGACTCACACCTAAGTAGCTTTGCCCAAGTCGGGTCCCTTCATTGCAGGGCTGCAGACTGTCTGCCCTCCACGATGTTTTATATAACAACATAATATTATATCTCTGTAACTTTCCCACCTTTGAATGATTGAAGGCAACTTGTTGGTGGGTGAGACAAACATGATCGAAAATGCATTTACTCAACGTCAGTGACACAAACCCTTTCTGATGGCGAATTATTACTCTTATCTTATAACTGCCTTTTGGCTATATCTGCCATTGTATTGGTTGGTGGAGCATATGTGTCGACCTCATGCGGGTGGTAGCTGGTGGGAGGATCTGAGGAGACTCTCAAGGCTGCGGCCGAAAGCCGCACAACGTGTGACCCCATTCCCTTGAGGTGAGCGGTAGACTCATGACACGCTCTGCGGCTAGTAGCCGTGCTGATCATGCAATTGGTGGTGATGCCATACACTTACATCACGTCTGCAGGAGCGGCGGTCTGGCAGGTGGTGGCGCTCACGGAGGGTTTAAGGCCAGTGTGCCTATTTGCCTAAACCGTGTGACGTACATGCACTGTGGCTGGATTCGTTCGTATTCTGTATGGCGTTTACACGCATTGACATGCGCGACTTAGGTCGATGTTTGTGCTTACGCACTAACAAGGGGCCAAGCCTCTTTTGCTGGTTCGCCAGTTATTTTGCTGTGGACTACGGTCCAGTTCCCGAATTAGCGTTCCCTTCGGGGGGAGTGCATCAAAATGGTTGGCGCTCACCGTGCACGGCGTGTGTGGGGCCGTGTACCTCCCCTACATTTTTTTAAATAAATGTAGGAGAGCGAAGCCCTTGTATCGGGTATTTTTGTATAAATATATTTTGAGCCTTTTCCGAGCGGGAAGGGATAATTAATAATGTAAACCTGATACAAGCGGAACAGGGACGTTTTATGTTCTTAACCTTTTTCTAGCCCTGTCTTCGTGAACGGGGTTCACTTAGCTTATAAGGCACTACCAACAGCTTTCAATTGCTCTAGTGAATATTCATTCTTCCAAAGGACACCTAAAAGAACTAAGTTACTAAACAAACACAACGTAAATAAGGATTCTAACTAAGACAATCACGCCAAAATATTACAAACGGCCTATTATTAAACCTTTAGAAAGATCTAAACATAATTCATTAATCTTGGTCACATATATATAATTTTTATTATAAAGGGGAATTAATAATATTTAATATAATATTATTTATTACTACATAGAGGGGGGGGGGGGGATCGTTATAATATCTTCACTTCATCTAATCTAGGGTTTGTTTTACTTTCAGCATATAATGTAATTTTTTAACTTTTTTAGTAAAGTTTTATACCAAATTGTAATTTAAAAAAATTGCTATATGATCTCAAATTTTATTTTTTAATTCAGAAATATCAGAATATGCACAGCAGTTGGGTATTGATCCTGAGAGTGAGAGCCATCTCTTGCCCTTGGCACGGGAGGGTCTTATGCAAGCACTTCCACCACCATGGAGGGCATAGTAAGTTACTAATATACATAGAATAGAATTTTTGTACTCATTGCTTAGTAATAATTTACTCTGGTAATTGCTATTTAAAATAATTTTTATTATTCTTTTGTCTACCTCAAGTAAAAAAAATTATGATTGGTCCATTTTTAAAAGTGTGTCCCTGAATCTGAACTTCAAGACTTTTTACTCAAAATTAGATAATCATGTGTATTCTTTTAATATTGGTATTACTAGCCCAGTTCAATAGCAGCTTTAATGACCCAATGCTGAACATGTGCCTATCAATAGGATACATAGGACCTATTTACCTTAATCATCAAATTTGGTAGGTAGTTTAGCAATCTCAGTACAAGTTGTATCTCTGGTATTACTCCCCTTTACCAGTCTCTGTATTTACATCTGTTAAATATGAGACAGATATCTGTTATATATTGACTGCCTTGTTGGTCTAGTGGTTGTAAATGGGGCTGCTGATCATGAGGTCCTGGGTTATGATCCTGGGATGAACCAAAAAAATTCGGGAGAAAGTTTTTCCACCATGTAATTCTCAGTAGCTGCCTGAAGTCAGAATGTTGGCAAGGTCTCACTCCCGTGCTTAGGAAAGCACGAGAGTACACCTATGCTTGTGCATACATTTCAACACTATAATCCTGTCCTACCCCGTTGGCTAGTTTCTGTTGAGGCCAGCTGCTATGGCCTAGATTTGGTCTGGAGGACATTATTATTATTTTGGGGTATTCATAGAAAATTCTCATCTGGTTGGGCTGAATAAATGTATAAAAGATAATGATAAATATACATTAAATATATTATTATTATATAAGGTAGTATAGTGCTGTTTAACATAGTATTCTAAACGGCAGTGGAATTTTTTCGTCAAATTTAAAAAGTGACACCACCTTAGAGGTAAACATGTAAAGTCTATTTATGTCCCACACTTAGGGCACAGAGGTGCAACATGAATATGGTAGACATGACTTTTGTCTTGTCTGTGTTTGTGAGATTTGCAGTTCTTTAGGTTGGGCGTTGGCCATTCGCTGCAGTCATCACTTATCATCAAGTGGACAAAAAAAGACATAAATTTTATAAAAAAATATGCGAAAAACTTATGCCAGTCATAAAATAAGACTGTCAGTATTATTAAAATGTTATTTGAATCAGTATGCACTCATTTTTAAAAATAAAAAATTCAGGATACCATGGTGCTTTCTGTTCACATAATCATATCTTTGGTCAACATTTCTATATGGTATTTGATATCTTAGCATCTTAATTTCGTTTTCTTCTAGTTTCGATGAGAAACTTCAAACCCACTACTACTATAATGAGGAGACCAAGAAGACTCAATGGGAGCATCCCCTCGACAATGTCTATAGAGAGCTGGTGAAAAGGGCACGGGATGCCTCTATACACGATGACACTTGTGCCTCTGTGCAGGTGAGTTGAGTTGTAGTTTAACTCAGGAGGGCTTAATTCTGATAACGGATCTTTTTAACTTCCCGCTAAGAAAATTGAAAATTTTCAAGAATAGGGAAGTTATTGGTTTCACCCCGATTTGCCAAAATCGAGTTTTCATCAGATCTTGTCGTTTTGAGATTCCAGGAAGCTATTCTAATTTCACGTGGACGTCTGTACGGATGTATGTATGTATGAATGTGTGTGTGTGTGTGTAAGTATGTAAACCTTTCATAACTTTTGAACGTCTTGATCGATGGAGATGCGGTTTGTGGCGTTCTAAAGATCTCAATGTGGAATAGATTTCGTGATAATATGAACTGATTCGGACAAGTAGATTTTGAGAAATCACAAAAATAAAAATCTTGTAAAACTGTTTTTTTAGAATAACTTTTAACGGCTTTACCGACCGATTTCAAGAACTAAGCGACTCTTAACCTCAAAAATGCAGGGATAGCCTGCAGGGTCCACCAATTTTTTTTAAATATGTCAGTTAAGTCTGGCCATCTTTGACTGCTTCACCACTTACAATCGGGTGTGATAGTAGTCAAGTATTTGATAATGATAACTAAAAAATTTCAAAATAAGCAGATGTTTTGTTGAGTTTAAGTTTTTTTTAACGAACTTCATAAAAGGAGGAGGTTCTCAGTTGTATGTTTTTTTTTGTATGCATGTTACGCCATAACTTCGCAGATTGTAAACCAATTTTGATGATTCTTTTTTTATTTTATAGGTTATACTTTAAGGGTAATCCCATATAAATTTGGAGAAAAATATCCACCCCTAATAAGAAAAAATCTTTTTTAGCAATTTGAAGTTGGTTTTTACTTTTTGTTAAAAGTTATAATTATTTAAATATAGAAGACTATTAATAAACAGTATATTACTATAATTACTGGTAAAAATGTCTTGAATTGAATACAATTCAAGACATTTTATTAAAATCCATAAATAATATTGTATGATGTATTTTAATATATGTTCCAGGAACTTCCAACTTCCGAGGACCATACAAAAAACTTAGAACGTGTTGAAACTAAAGTCGAAAGTGATGACGATGACTTATCAACTGACAGTGAAAACCACCCTTCGGACGTCAAGGACGCAACAAACGCGGCACAACGACGCTTAACCCCTCTCGGTCGACCACCACTCCCAATCTCAAGACTCGATAAGAAACTGAGCGACTTACGAATATCGCCATTAAGACGTAGTGTCGACAGTCCAATTTCGCCTAAGCCGGTTCTTATCAGAAATACTTCTGACAGAGATCTGTTGTGTCGACCAACTTTTGAAAGGCCAAAGATGCTGTTTAAACAACAGTCAGAAATAATTGACCTTAAGATGCATGTACTGAACAGTCCTGAAGAGGAACATTTCAGTCCACTTCTGTCATCTGCTAAGATTGATAAAGGATTGCCATTTTCAGGTAATAACATGTTTTAATTATTTTTTGAATTTGAAGGAACTATAGTTTTTATACAACAATTAAAGGCTGTTTGATGGGTTTTAGTAACTTTTAGATAGGCTTTTTATTCAATAGTTTGAATCTTCTTCATCATTAGTATTTATGGAGTAGTCCATTAGTGAACATCAACCTGATGTGGTGAACCTCTCCCCTCGTCGGGAGGATTCTGTAAAATAATCTCAAATTTAAATATTTCTGGAACCAATTGATTAGAAAAAAAGATATAAACTGATTTTTTGATCAAACTTTGAAATTAATGTGAAATTTTCATTTATTAATATGTAAAAGTTTTTTTTAAATATTATAATTTGAATGAAAAAGGACGTATTAAATGATTTTGTTGACTAAATGTTACCCTCTCTCATATTTAAAATAAAATAAAAATACATTTTAGTTGATATTTTAAAGCTTTCTTCTTATTTTAAATTGAACTGCATTTATAATCCTTACGACCATATATGTTTCTTTATAAGGTGCGACCACTGCAGGGTTAATTCAAAATTGTTGTTCTTATTTTTTGTAAATTATCTTAGGCTTCTACTCCGTTTACATTTACACCCTATTTTTTTCTAGATGGTAAAAAAGGTCATCCAGTTTAATCGTATACAGGGTTATTCCGCAATAACCGGCCAAATTTGCAGAGAAGGTTCAGAATAAGTAATATAGGCAAATGTTGAAGAAAAATTAATTAAAAAAATTTCAAACATTTTTATTTTTTATTCATTTTTATCTTTTACATAACATATACATATACATAAACAGTCACGCCTGTCACCCAGAGGGGTAGGCAGAGACTACAGACTTCCATTTGGCACGATCCTGACACACCTCTCTTGCCTCCTTCACATCCATACACCTACGCATACATGCTCGTCGGTTAAGGGTAATCCTAATTTGGCCCGTTTTCAATAAATCGCCAATTTGGTCGATAAATTTTCGCCTAGGACGCCCCTTTCCGACTCTGCCATTCACTTCTGCACCATAAATTTTCTTTGTCACTCTTTCCTCATTCATTCTTTCCACATGACCAAACCACCGAAGCATTCCTTTCTTAATCCTGGTCACCACATCATCTTGCAAACCACACTCTTCCCTTATTACACAATTTCTTACCCTGTCATTCAGATTCAGCCCTAACATACTCCTTATCTCTATATTTATCTTTTAGTTTTAAAATGTGTAGTAATGCATTATCTGATTTTACTACACTCGCACACATTCGTAAGAGTCGATCGGTAAGCAAAAAATATTCAATTCGGGATAATTTCAAATAACGGTATGTCATTATTTATATTTTTAAACTTAAGTTTAGAATTTCGCTACTCTTTGAATATTACGTAATAACCCTGTATACATTGACCTACTACTAAATGGACGGCAGTTCTAGGGTCTAGTCTTCACGAAAAATGTGTCCCGAGTCAACATATAGGTATAAGCGAATGCACATGCATAGAAGTATAAAAGAAACTACAACATTCTAATTTGATATTCCACGCATTAGAACCAAACGGTTTGCTGCGACTTTTGTAAGGCGTAGAGTGGAATAATTTGCAGAAACAGGCAGAAACAGAAACAGAAACTTTTTTATTCAATGTAGATTATAACAATACTTATTGAAAGTCACTTTTTTCATTTACTACTGGTTAGCAAAAAAAAACTCTGTCCTGGGAAGAACCAGCAAGAAACCCAGCGGGACTATTTTTTTTTCCAATAATAGCTTACAATAATGTTTACAATAAACAACACAAGACAAATTAGAAATAGCTTGGTAGCGATCACCCTTCCCAGGGGTTATTATCATCCATAAATTCCTTAATATCATCGTCTATCGGCGTCTATCTTTCCGTCCGCAAACAATCCGGGCGTCTTCAAGGCAAGAGTGAATAGGCTTTTGTTACGCTAAGACAGTGCGATTTACCATCTAAGGCTGCACCACCACTTATCACTGTCAGGCACTGGCTTATAAAAAGTAAAATGTTGAATCATATTGTCATTACAAAACTGCTCAATTTTATTTGCGACAACAGCCTATTTAATTTCGACTAGAGGCCGCACCATTTTTACTTTATGAAGTTTCTATTGAAAATTATGTTAAATTGTTTTTAGCAATTAATATTTAAGTGATAAAATATGACCCAAGCAAAATATTACTATTATATAATTAAATACTAATATTCCTTATCGAAAATATGATACGCCTTCCTTTTTTTCATTTTAATAAGTAGTTTTTCCACAAATTTACGTCGGTCGAAAAAACGAAGACGGAAACGGCGCGCGATTGGATGTTTTTTTGCATTTTGGAGCTCTTTTGGCTCGGACACTTGAGCGCGGGCCTTTATATGAATTATTATGAGCTTTACTTCGAAACTTCAAATAAAGGTCAATACATTGTGTACGCTTTTAGTGCCAAGTTTAAGATGTCAACTGTTGTGATTTGTGACGTATATAGGTATGTAGATCTCTAGTTAAGATATTATGCGTTTTTCAAGAAGATATATATTTATGAATAAAATAAAAAAATTAAAACTCTCTCTTATTCTATTAACATTCAAGAATTATTGTCAAACCTAAGGGTAATTTAAGTAAAAAAAAATATCTCAAAGACCTATGATATTTCTGCAAAGTAGAAAGAAAACTGAAAAATCTCTTATTGCAAGAGATACTTAATAAAATTTAGTTTAGTATGTAAATCTTGAGGTCCCAATTGAATAACTCGTAAAGATTTACTAATGCAAAATTAGATTGACTAAATAACATTATGATATACATAACATACTGATATCCCTATATAGTCAGGCGCAATGTTATTTTGTCTTAAATCTGTACAAATAAATAAAGTGAAGTGCCTGTTTGTAATGTCAAAATAAGATCTTTTTAATAAATGCATGTGAAGGTATATGCGGTACTTATAATTAAAAAAAAATATTTTTCTCTGTCTATGCGTTTGTCCGGCTGATCTCCGAAAAGGCTTAACCGATTTTGGCGGGTCTTTTTCACTGCTGGCAATTAGCTGATGAAATTAGTAACATAGCTTCTTTTATTTTAGAACAAAACAGAGTTCCGCGCAAAAATAAATATAATAAAACCCATGAAATCCAATCGTATCAATTTACGCGGATGAAGTCGCGGGGAACAGCTAGTTAGAAAGAAATAAAAAAAATAATATGTCAAATACAACTAATGGCCAACCGTCGTGGATTCACAAAATCCTCAAAGTTGCAAAATTCTTTACGCACATTTTCATTTTATTCTGTCTTGTGTATAGATTAGAGCTGAAACGGATATCCGGTTGCTATCCGGTATTCGGTCTATCCGGCCTAAAGTTACTATTCGACTGGATACCGGATTTAAAAAAACACAAAATATCAAATTTAGTTAAGTACTTCGTTTATGTCACTTAACAAATATAATCAGTAATCACAAAATTTTCATTTTAAAACATAACAAATTTAGAACTCGTACTGCGCTAAGGCACAGAATAAATAATAGTACTACGTAGCTAAGGGCAAATTATGGTGAATAAATACGAATTTCTGTGCATTGAAAGGTACCAAGCGGTTTCGCCTATCTTCATAAATAAGGCCAGCTTCAAAAAAAAGTATTTCGCTGTACACACTGCTGCAGGGTGCTGAAAGATAGATTTTGGCAAACTTTGATAAATTTGGGTATTGTGTAGAAATACCTGCCTACCATATACATATAAGGGTCACGATCGCGAACAGTTTGCACTGACTTTACTTTTCCACCAAATATCCACCAAATGGCAATGTTCGGCGGAATATCCCGCGGCCGGATATCCGGCTATAAGACTGGCCGAATATACAGTATCCGGCCAAACAGCTATCCGTTCATCCGTCATCTCTAGTATAGATCACAGGGAAACTGTTAAAGTAAAATCCGTAAAGGAATATACGTGGTAGAGCGACGCTGCAGCTATATTATGGTTATAGCACGAATGGGTCGGCTCGACCGAGGAAGGACCACGCTCTCACAGAATACCAGCGTCAAATAGCAGCTTAATGCTGCTGTGTTTCGCATGGTGAGTGTAGAGATCAGGGGACCCTCTTTTTACTGGAAACGATGCATTCCATCTTAGTCCCCAGGGGTGACAACGCATCTGCGTTTTAATTCTTAATCGAGGATTAATGTAGATGTTTATGGGCCACAGCATCCACTTACCATCAGGTGGATTGTGTACTCGTTTGCTACCCTTATTCTATAAAAAAAAGATCACAGGGAATCTGTTAGTAAAATCCGTAAAAGTAGTTTTACGAAATTTGTCGAATAATAAAGTTAGCATTTTAGTTGGTGATATCTAAATCGTTTAAGTTTATGCTATTTTATAATAAACTAGAAGTGACAAACGTACTTACAGTACACCTGATGGTACGGTAACGGTAATGGTAACGTATATTATATGTGGCACAGTCACGATGCAGCTGTGTTGTTTTAGTTGTAGCACGAATCGGTCAGTTTGGTCGGGGTAGGGCCGCGCTCTCACTGAACAACAGCGATAAATAGCAGCTCATAGGTTTTCGTAGGGTGTTTCCTATGGTGAATGTAGAGAACTGGAGAACGTTTTTATGTAAACGAGGCATTCGATCTAAGTCTTCAGGGGTAACAACGTATCTATATATTTATTCTTAATCCGGAATAAATGATAATATACTGTATATGGTGGTCCATGGACACCTGCAGGTAACTTCATACAACGAAGCCTACAGACGCGTTGTCATATCTGAGGAATAAGATAAAACATTTCACACCCTGTAATAACACTGGCTCTGTATACCCTGCAGACCAAAACACGTTAATGCAATTATAACTTACCCTGTTAAACAGGAGGATTTGCTGGGTGGTTGCACTCCTTTTCTGTCTTCCTAAGATTTTTATAAAGAACATTCACTACTAGACCACGAGAAATGCTAAGAAAACATCACTACAACAGCTTAACGATGCTGTGTTTTTCGTTTGGTGAGTGTAGAGAATCGGAGACCCTTTTTACTGGAAACGAGGCATTCCATCTTAGTCCTTATGGGTGACAACACATCTGCATTTTGATTCGTTATCGAGGATAGAAACAGATGTAGATGTCTATGGATAGACTACATGCTCGTTTGCGACCCTTATACTATAAAAAAACATGCCTCCATCATAATGGAATAAACAGCCAAATATTCTAAACTAAAAATACCCAGACTTGAGGAAAATAGAAATTTTGTGTTTCGACATTAAAGTTACATTTTTACTGTTTAAGATCGTAGGTGGACTGTTTGACACTGTTACAGATTTGTTTCTTACTAAACTGTTTTTATTTATTTTAAGGCAAAGGCACCATGTTTTTAAAGTTCTCGAAGTCGGATTTACCAAGTCCAGACACGGAAAAGTCTCTACCGGCGGACTCTGTGACAAAGAGTGATCCGCCCAAAGGGATACTGCGAGAAAAATCCGATTCCCTCCAGAGAAAAAATGAGAGTGCGATCTTAGGAAGACCCAAGCAAACTGCAAGCTTTGATGAAGATAAGAAAAGCGTCAGGTGGGAAAACATATTTTCGTTTATATGCCTCAAAACAACAGACTTTCTTATTTCACGGCTAGATGTCGACAATTTCAAAACTACCTCAACATTTGCCCATTATAATTAATAACAGAGCTGACATAGAAGTTAGCTCAACAACTAATTCAAACAACAAAACAATCAAACAATCTATTTTGGCTGTCCTATATCAAAACTCAGTGAATGACAGTATAAAAAATGTCTTCTTTGACATTCAATATAGTAATTCCCTACGGAAAATGAAACCATTTTCAATAAATTTAAAATAACTAAAATTCTTAATATCTCAAATATTTTTTGTATGAATATTAAAAACTTATCGACGATTTTATGACGATGACTTCGATTTCTGTTTCATCACTCGCCTGAAATAGTAACGGTGAAAAGATAACACAGTATCATATTTTTTAGATTGGAGTATTCAAAGAGCTTGCCATCCTTTATCTAGTTCACAATTATTAATATTTTTGTGCTATATCTGTATCTATACCTATATCTATATGTATTTTATTTGCAATAATAATGAATCAAGGAGTTAGTTATTGTTACGAGCTTAGTGTCCATGTCAATTAAAAACTGCCGATTGAATTACTAAAATTGACACTTTAATTACGAACACCAATTGTAACATAAAACACACTAATAATTAATCACACTGATCACTTTAGTTCGCAGTGATATCGCTTCGAGTTATTCACTTGTATCGCCAATTCAATACTGACTCGGGTCGCTGTCTAAACCGGCCTTACATAGGACTTTTTCTACTGAAACATCTAGAATGTTCGAGTACATACTGGTCCGACCGACTAGGTTTAGAAAGTTCTCTCCTACTTTTGTCACTCGATACTAGATGACGCAAGTGGGAAAGTTATAGTATGGAATTTTCTAGAAAGCTCCTAGTTCTACTACTATATACTAGATGGCGCTATTGGCAATAATTATGGCTTGCAACAGTATCATATCACTTTATTTTCATTATTACAGCCCTTCACAAGTCCACCGCTGAACATAGGCCTCCCCCAAGTAATGCCACAAAGCACGGTCCTGAGCCACCTGCATCCATCGACTTCCTGCATGTCTTACCAGGTCGTCACTCCATCTAGTGGGGGGTCGCCCTACACTACGCCTACCGGTAAGAGGCTGCCACTCGAGAACCTTTCTTCCCCATCGGTTATCGGTTCTTCGAGCCATATGGCCGGCCCATTGCCACTTCAGCTTACTAATCCGTTGGGCTATGTCGGTCACTCTGGTTTTACTGCGGATATCCTCATTTCTGAGTCTATCACGCAGAGAAACTCCGAGCATAGCCCTCTCCATAGCTCGCTGAGCGACCTTAAGCGTCCTCATACGGCCAGCAGTGAAGGACCACGTCTCAGATCCGTAAGTCATCACTGGCAACACGCACTGGTTGTACAATCTAGTTTTTAGAGATTGAGGTATACCTGACGAAAAGATATGTCGTAATTTCCCGAACGCTGCCCAGCCGAGTTGAATCCGTCGATTGACCTCTCGGTCGAAGTTGGACTTACCTAGTCGGACTATTTGTCCCAGGTAAACGTACTCGTCAACAACTTCGAGCATAGTGCTCCCAACAACTACCGGCACAGGTGTGACATGGACATTAAACATGATCTTTGTTTAGTCCATGTTCATCTTAAGACCTATCCGTTGGGAAGCACTATTGAGGTCATTGAGCATAATGCTTAAGTCCTCCAGCGATTCTGCCATAAGGACTATATCGTCGGCAAATCGAAGGTGAGTGATGTACTCGCCATTGATGTTAATACCGTATCCTTTCCAGTCCAGTAGCTTGAAAACGTCTTCCAACGCAGCGGTGAAGAGTTTCGGGGATATAACATCACCCTGTCTTACACCTCTCTGCAGTTGGATAGGTTTCGAACTCTGGTTCTGTACTCGGATAGCCATCGTAGCCCTACTGTACAAACACTTCAGCACTTCGATGTACCGACAGTCAACTTGGCACCGCTGAAGGGACTGTAGCACCGCCCAAATTTCGACGGAATCAAAGGCTTTCTCATAGTCCACATATGTCAGGCTAAGTGGCAGATTGTACTCTTCGGTCTTCTGTACAATCTGCCGCAGGGTATGTATGTGGTCTATGGTACTGAAGCCTTTTCGGAAACCGGCTTGTTCGGGAGGCTGGAAGTCGTCGAGTCTGCGTGCGAGACGATTCGTAATGACTCTCGAAAATAGCATGTAGACGCGGCTCAGAAGGGAAATCGGTCTGTAGTTCTTCAAGAGAGCGTTGTCGCCTTTCTTAAAGAACAAAACCACCACGCTTCTGCTCCACGCCTCCGGAGTAGTGCCACCATGGAGGACGGAATTGAAGAGCTTCTGAAGGACTTCAAGTACCGGTGTTCCACCCGCTTTCAGAAGCTCCGCTGTAATTCCATCCTCGCCCGGGGCCTTGCCGTTTTTAAGGTGGTGGAGAGCCATCCTAATCTCGCTCAGACTGACGTCCGGGATATCATCGGAATAGTGTCGGATAAGACTTGCTCTTGGATCGTTACTCACACTTGCGTGTGGCTCCAACGATGATGTGTACAGCTGCCCATAGAACCTCTCAATCTCACTCAGAATCTCAGGTGTCCCGGAAACGATGTTGCCACACTCAGTCTTCAGCTTTGACAGTTGGCTCTTTCTAGCAGACAGATCTCTGGCAAAGACTTTGGAGCCCTGGTTCCGCTCGATCGCTTCTTTAATACGAGCAGTATTAAAGTTGCGTAAGTCTCGCCGCATGCATTTGGAGATCTGTCTGTTCAGTTGCCTGTATGCTATCAAATCTGTTGACGATTGCAGCCTCATCTCCCGTCTAACAGCCATGAGATTAAGAGTGTGATCGGAGAGTTTTTGTGTTCTTCTGCGGCGGGTCTTGCAGAACTTAGCTCCAACCGCATGGACAGTTTCCACGAGCTTGTCGTTCATATCGTCCACTGCATTGCAATCTTCTAGGCAGTGGAAGTGGTTACGTAATTCGAGCTGAAAGGTTTCGGGATTCTGGATTAGAGCACGAGGGGGACGGAGCGTTGACTTCATTAGACGAGACCTCCAACTTAACGTTTAGGTTCAGTGTGCCTCTAACCAATCGGTGATCGCTGCCAGTTTTCACCCTTGCGATCACTGAGACATCACTGAACAGTTGGCGTCTGGTCGTCATAATGAAGTCAATCTCATTTTTTGTCGAACCGTCGGGGCTCGACCAGGTCCACTTCCTGTGGGGCCGCTTCTGGAAGAAAGAGTTCATCATAAAGAGTCCCTCTTTCTCCATAAAGTCGGCCAGCTGCTGGCCCCTTCGGTTCCGTTGCCCTACTCCAAAGTTCCCTACCTTCAGCTCACCGCTTTCTCTTGTGCCTAGTTTTGCATTGAAGTCTCCCATCAACACCGTGTAGTGGGTTTTGGAGGAATGTATGGCTCTGGAAATATCCTCATACATTTCCTCCACCTCCTCATCGGGATGTGCCGAGGTTGGTGCGTAAACCTGAATGACCTTCAGCGAATACCGTTTGGTGATTCTGAGTATCAGGTACGCGACCCTCGTCGACACACTCCCAATCTTTACAACGTTGTTGACGAGAGACTTGTGGACGATAAATCCGACACCTCCTTGGGACAGATGGTCGCCCTCCCGGTGATAGAACAAGTTGCCGGACTCGAGGATTGCCGTGTCCTCCCCCTCTCTTCGGACCTCGGATAATCCAATAATATGCCAGCGCAACTTGTCTACCTCTTCTTCCAGCTCCAGTATCTTCTCGTCAATCCTCAGGGTGCGTGCGTTATATGTTGCCAGGTCGAGTCGTCTTAGGTGGCAACCGAACCTCCACCGGAGATTCTTAGCACCCCCTGCCCCGCCGTTACCATGGTCGCCACCGTAGCCAGGAATAGCGGGGCCGCCGGGGACTGGGGGCCGTCTGTTTGTGTATTTATTCATTGGGGGGTAATTGCCATAGTTGCCACGCTTGGCGAGCGGGTTGGCAACCGCAGTTTTTTATTACGTCACAGTTGTTATCAGGAAGATGCTGCTGCCCATCTCCTGCCTGTCTCCCTCTGTCGCCTCTTACGACACCCACGGGAAGATATGGGGTAGTGGATATTCTCAACCGCCACTACACAGCACTACACTTTATTTTACAGTAGGATAATTAGGGCTCGCTCCAGCTAATGTGTTTAACATAAGCCTATATTTGATTGATTGACTGCCTCGTTGGTTTAGTGGTTGTAGTGGCGCGGTTACTGATCATGAGGCCCTGGGTTCGAATCCCGGGTCAGGCGAAAAAATTAATTATTGAGTTTTTCCGTCAAGGAATTCTCAATAGCTTCCCGGAGTCAGGAAGTTGGTGGTATATCACCCCTTGCTTCGGAAGGCATGTAAAGCCGTTGGTCCTGCGCCTGATCTCTCTCCGGTTGTGTCGGTTTACCGTCCCATCGGAGTATGAGAGTGATGGAATAGAGTGCACCTGTGCTTGCGCATACACTTGGGCACTATAATCCTGTCCTGCGCCGATGGCTAGTCTCCGTTGAGGCTGGCCGCCGTGACCGAAATTCGGTCTGGAGGACATTATTATTATTATTATTATATTTGATTAATTAAATTAGTACTTGTTATTTAAAGACTATGACCTAAGAATATTTCCTTTATGTATGGCCATAACAAACAAACAAACCAAACAAACAAACCAAACAAACTAACCTGTTGGCATCTTGTTTTTCTGTTTAAGAAAAGACAGAGTATCACGGGCCACCGGCGAACCGGAGGACAGTAGCCGAATACGCAGTAGTTACCTTCTGTCAAAGTATAAGTCCACGCGGTCCTCCTATGCGTACAATAAAACTAGTTGCAGCTGCACTGTTCACTAGACTAAATCTAGTTACGCGGCAAAATCACGGCGCCCTAAATATACCGAATGATTTAGTGTTTTATTGCACAGAGAGATCAGCCACGTCAATTTTTTTATAGGATAGGATGTCAAACGAACACAAATTCCACCTGATGGTAAGTGGTTGCTATGGTTCATATACATCTACATCTATCCTCGATTACAAATCAAAATGCAGATGCGTTGTCATCCGTGAGGACTTACGTGGAATGCATCGTTTCCAGTAAAAAGTTCGCCGGTTCTCTACACTCACCATACGAAACACAGTAGCATTAAGCAACTATTTAACGCTGGTATTCTGTGAGAGCGTGGTCCTTCCCCGGTCGAGCCGACCCATTCGTGCTACAACTATACTACTAATATAACTGCAGCATGGCTCTACCACGTAATAAAAATTTACGAAGCAATTGCGTAACCTTTGATATATAAGTAATAAAAAATAAAATTGTTGTATGAGAAAAGATGTTTAAATTTATTGGTTTTTATTTAATCCTCTGTTTGAATTTCAGATTTAAATTAGAAAATGTACCAGAGCCAACAGTCAGTCCGGGATCAAATAGCTCCTCCGATCAGAATGAAGGTCAAAGCTCAATTATAAGTGCACCACCTTCTCTTCCATCATCTCTTGCTCCATTATCACCTATTGTGCCATCATCACCGGTGGTTCCTTTATCACCAATCTCATCACCCGTGCCTTCAATGAATACTGTACATTTGTCTCCATTGGCTGCTCGGCCGCCTTTACCTCCGAGGCCACAATCGTCAGAAAGTGCGAGGGACAATAAGAGTGTCTCTGGATCTGAGAAAGATACTTTAGGTATGTTTTATCTTTTATTTGTTTTATTTCGATAAAATTACATTTGACTATGTTTATAATGTAGATTGCTTGATGGGGTTGCAGCACTGGGGGTCGTGGGTTTGAAACCCGCATGATTCTAAAAATAATTGTTCTGGACCTGGATGTTTATCCTTGTGCAATTTATGTATGTAAACTGCCTTCTAGATACAGGAAAAATCATAATGTAATGTTTATTTAAAAATATCTGAAACTAATTAGTAGAGATAAATACAATAATTATGTAATCTTTGTTTAAACATGGAAATTTTTTGGAGATAATATAATTGAAAATTTATTAAAGCTTAGGAAAAGATTTTTTTCCGACTATGGGAAATGTCAAAATAATTGTATGGCTTTCGATACTCGGTATACTATCTCATTTACATCAGATGTAAAATACCCAGGCCGGTGACGGGGGGAAACATGAAATAAGCGAAATGCCTGCCAGCATGACAGTTTGGGCAAATGTTCTTTACAACTGGAGGGGCCCATAGTGTGCCCCTAGCAGTGGGTTTTCACGAGCCGATGAAGTAGAACCAGATTTAGATTAACATACAACATATTACTTAAGTGTAAGACAATATTATTCATCAGTCTTTTGTGTGTTCTCAGATTGCTATTTAGGAAAATGAACAAAATTAGAATTACATTATAGAAACTGTGTTATTTATTCTCATGTGTTATTTAAGACTAGCTTCCCACTCTTGCTTTGTCTGGGTAGAGTATACTAATGTGGCGTTATTTAGATTTAAGACAATCATCAAAAACAATTTTTTTATCAATTATTCCAGTTCTCAGAAAAAATAACCTCTAAGTTTTACATATATATTATATTTAAATAATACTAGTCACGGGGGAGACTGAGATGTGACCGTGACCATGGGTACTGTAAAAACTAGTTTTATTTAAATGTGTGGTATTCGCGTAAATATAAGAATTATTATATATAATATAGCCTGAATCACGCCTGGCATTGCTCTCTTCCGTTCTTGTAATTTCATAACAATCCGAAGATTAGTCCGGACAGATAAAAAATTTAAAAATGGTCTTTCGTGTCTTAATGGCATGCAAATAACCCATTCAGCTCAATAAAAACTAGTCACTTCAATATTACAGACAGACACGTCAATTTTATTTATTTGTATACATAAAAGTAAACAGTTAAAACAATCAATGTTTAAGATGGCGAAACTCGAGAGAAATCACCAAGGAGGCGACTCTTGAGACCGCCTGCATCCGACTATATAAAACCAGATCTGTTTCAAAAGAATTTTCAGAAGATTTCCGATCTGGTTCGGCGGGGCGAAGTAGATTCTACTCCAGCAAATTTAGAGGAATCGGTCTCAGATAAAGAAAGTAGACCAAGGTAAGTTTCGTTTAAAATAGACAATACAAACAGAACAATCTTTTGTTCTAGTATTTGGAATATGAAACTGTGAATGTGAAATTTTGACTATTTTATTTCTTTAATCAAAAGTGCATATTCTTATAGAATAAGGGTGATAAGCACATAGTCCACCTGATAGTAAGTGGATGTGTATAGTCCTGAAAATCTTTATTTATCCCTTATTAAGAATCAAAATGCTGATGCGTTGTCACCCCTACGGATAATGATGGAATGTCTCGTCACCAGTTAAAGGGTCGCCGGTTCTCTACACCTACCATATGAAACACAGTAACATCATACTGATATTTTACACTGGAATACTGTGAGAGCGTGCTCCTTTCCCCGGTCGAGCCGACTTATTGCTTGACAACTCATTAACAAACTGCCAAAGATGGCGATTAAAACCTATAGATGTGGACACTAGTGTGTAAACTCTCACGGCGCTAAAAAAGAAGAAAGAAAATAGATTAACAGAACATATTAAAAAGCATTTACTAGAGTCTGTCTGGGAAAATTAGCAGCAGTATTAATCTCTAAGAGAGCCAGTATAATCACAGATGTGAGGCATTCTATCTAAATTCTCAGAGACACCGCATCTTTGACCTTCTTTGTTTGAAGTCGTTGCGGCTGTACATGAACTGCAATGACTATCTAATTGTAGGTTTTTCTTATACAACAGGGTGACAAACGAGCACACAGTCCACCTGATGGTAAGTGGATGCTGTGGCCCATAGACATCTACATCCATCTTCGATTAAGAATCAAAACGCAGATGCGTTGTCGCCCCTGAGGACTGAGATGGAATGCCTCGTTTCCAGTAAAAAGGGTCTCCGGTTCTCTACACTCACCATTCGAAACCTAGCAACGCAGCATACGAAACACAGTAGCATTAAGCTACTATTTGACGCTGGTATTCTGTGAGAGTGTGGTCCATCCCCAGTCGAGCCGACCCATTCGTGCTACAACTATACTACTAATATAACTGCAGCATGGCGCTACCACGTTTGTCATATCAGTTAATTTATTTTTATACTATTGTAAATACTAACATTCTAAACTAAGAAATCTTAAACGCTTTAGTTACTAAGCTCGTAGCCTTATTAAACATTAGGCTACCGATGGTAACTTATTATATGCACTACATGGTGTTCTAGATGCCAAAGAGCTAAGCTTTTGTTTTATTCCTCTTGTTAGGTTGTCATATGATTATAAAGTCTTTCTCAAAACTTCTGTATGCATTTTACGTTTTATGTTTTTACGCACGTCAAAATCTATTTTGAGTATGTAAAGTAAGATTTTTTTAGGAAGTTCCACTTGATGTAAAAATGGATTCTGTGTTTGTAAGATACTTCATCTGTCCTTAATTAAGAATTAAACTCTCAAACCCCAATTGGTCAGATCTGACCAACATGATATTCCGTCAAATTCCAAGCGGTCAGTAGTAGGGTAGTGTTTTACTATAGTGTTTTATTATAAAATTCTTATAAAAGTTTTTGTGTAAATATATTTTATCTTTTTAAGTAAATAATATCCAGTAATATATAGAAATATAATAGTAGTGTTGCCCAAATGCAAGAACAAGACGAAACTTAGGCAGTCTTGGTCTTGGTCTTGCGCCAATACACCTGGTCTTGTTCTTGGTCTTGGTATTGCGCTCTCAGTCTTGTTCTTGGCCTTGGTCTTGCAGCAAGAGTCTCGCAAGTCTCGCAATTACCTATTAGCCTATTGTTATTTATTAAACGTTACTTTAGATCTTAGAACAACTTAACAGAGTAGGCACGTTTTGAGCTTTAATTAACATAGCCATAGAAAGACCAACCAAATTAATAAATGTCTAAATATTTAATGAGAAATTTGAAAAATCAACTAATACCGGGTGGGGTTTGAACCCACGACCTAAACGATCCGTGCCGATGCTCTAACCAACTGAGCTGTCTACAAAGTCTCACGGCTACGGGAGTGTTTCTTAATAAACGTTTACATTTAATAAGCTTACATGTGCTAAAACTTAGTCAAAACATATAAAAAACAAATTAATGACTAACTTGACTGTATTATGAAGAACATTATCTGTCTAGAAAGTGATTGATAGACCCTTATATGAAATGGAATAAAAGAGTTATACAATTTACCATTAATTTAAATAAAAAAATAAAATACAATACAAATTAAATTACATAACAGTACACAACAGCTTTGACATCACTGTTACTTTATATTAATTCTTTTGACCAAGAATTAATACAAAGTAACCATCTGGCTGACTCATCACTTAACCTATTTCTATGTTTTCTAATTACTAATGATGCTTTAGAAAATAATCTCTCAGCAGGTACTGAAGTTGCAGGTATTGACAGAAAATCACGGGCCATCTTCGATAAAGTCGGATATTCTGTCTCATGCGTCCTCCACCACTCTAAAATGTCTTCCGAACTGGCGGCTCTGGGTTTACTTAGGTACTCCTCCAACTCGTCTATAACTAAGCCTTGATGAAAAGATCCAGATCCAGATGACGTCGAGAGACATGCATACAATTTCTCAAAGTCTATTACGTCTTCATCTTCATCATATTCACAGACTTTCTTTTCATTTCTTGGTGATTCTAGAGATGTATTAACTGAGTGTAGACTTTTATATTCTTTATAAAGTTCATTAAATTTGCGCAGGCTTTCTGTTTTAATTTGCTTCCCCCATAATGTCATGTCAAAAGTCTGAGTCTTATGCCTTGGGTCTAAAATTAAAGAGGTACAATAAATCCAGTTGCTCTTTTTATAATGTTTAAGCATTTTGTCTCGAGCTGTTTGAAAACCCAGAATGAGCCTTTCATCCACTTCGGATCGATTGGGTTTCTCATCTAATTGTTTTACCATGGATTCAATTTTATCGACCAAGAGATTGAATGATACAATGACTAGCGGTAATGTAACATATTTTTCTCCACCAAGTTTCGTTGATAGAAGTTTAAAGTTTATTAGAAACTTATGTACTTTTTCGAGTATTTGCCATTCACTATTTGTGATTTGAAAATCATTCAATTCGGTGACAGAAGTGCCCAATATGTTAATGCCAGTTCTCACTTTTAAACCAATCATATCATGTATGGGATTCCATCTCGTTGGACAGTCGAGTATGGGGTTCAGATTTGATGGCACGCCAGCTGCTTCACAAGCAGACTGAAACTTCCTCTGCAATATCTCACTTCTTTTTATTTTACTGGAAATACTGCGTAATTTTGTTATAGCTGTACGTGAGTCAGCATTATTTGGCGCATATTCTTCATCTTCCTCAGTTTCGTCTTCATTATCTTCATACTGCTGTTCTTGTCCCTTATTGTCAGTTTCACTGTGTAATGCTAAGGTCTTTAATAAATCTTGTACACCAAGGTTCAAAATGTGAGCAAAGCACCGGAAATGTTGATTATCTGAATCAAAGTGTGGCAGCTGTTTGTCCAATTCATACATAAATTTGGTATTTGCAGTTGCGTTGTCGATCGTGATACCCTGTATTTTATCAATTATGTCATATTTCAATAAACATTCGTGGAAAATCGTTGCAACATCTTCCCCAGTATGTCGACCGCGTGATGGTATAAAATCAAGGACTACAGATCGATACTTCATTCGTTGTCTATATAATGAATAGTGACCCCGTAGTAACTCCTACCAGCAATTGACGTCCATCCATCAATGGTAAATGACATTTTAGATGAAAATTGTTGTAGTCGTTTCTTAAGATTCAATTGAAGCTCTTCAAACCGTTCCTTGACCTTCCTTCTAAGTGTGGACCTTTTGGAAAACACCATATTTGGGCAAATTGATCGAAAATATACTTGTGTAGCTTCGTCATCGAAAAATAAGAAGGGAAGATATTTTTTAACCATCCAATCAACTGTAGCTGTCGTGATGTTGTCACTGCTATTTTCAGACTGAAATAAAACAGTAAATCATGTGTCTCGCCGATTATAAAAACAAATGAAAATATGGGTGAATTATAAATACATATTTAACACTATAATCTATATATATATATATATATATATATATATATATATATATATATATATATATATATATATATATAAACTACTTTTTTACCACTCACTGGACTATAACGATATCTCAGGAACTATAAAACATACAAACTTGAAGTTTGCAAGGTAGGTTCCTTTTATGGCATAGAGATCAGTTAAGAAACGGTTTTGAGAAAATCTATCCCTAAGGGAGTGAAATGGGAGTTGGAAGTTTGTATGAAAGTCCTACGTTTTTGAAGTTAGAGACACGAAAATCGGCATTAAAGTTATAAGTTTTCAATAATAAAATCCTGAATAAGCTGTTTTACGAAATCCTAACCCTGAGGGGGTGAAATTGGGGTAAAATGGTTACATGCAAGTCCTATATTTTTAAAGTATAGATATGAAGATCAACATTTACTTTATTAGTTTTAAATAATAAATACTTGCATAGTTAAGCTTTACCTATATAGCCTCTTTATACTTAGGTAAGACTTTTGCAGCGAGAAAATTTCAAAATCTCATAGGAAATCAGATATTGTACGCGGACGAAGTCGCAGGCGGCCGCTAGTTACATAATATGTGTGTTATGTAGTTGTGTGATAAGTATATTTTTTCTTACCTGTCCACTTTTTCCGGTGGTTATTAAAAAGCTTGTGATATCTCCACTTAATTTTGGTTTTTCAGGAAGAAATATTTGTGATTCCTGTTTGTGGAAAGATATTAGATGCTTCCTTAAGCTTAAAGCTTAAAGAAGTGTTTCTGTTTTTCTTTTTTATTTCAACCTTTTTATGTTGGCATAATTTACACAAAGCAATTTGGGATGCATGAATTATGTCGAAAAAATCCTCAAATTTACTTTTAGGTCTTTTAGATCTATAACTCCAACTCTCACTACTCCGACTAGAACTATTCGACTCTTCGTCACTCATGTCAAATTGTAAACTTATCACTCCGAGAACAACAAGGCTTAGAGTAAAAACAATTAATACATTAGACTCGAAGCAAAGCTCAATTGGGAATGACTGGAATTAAAATAAATACTACTATTTGTAAGTACACGCCGAAAGACCGACAAAGGAAAGTTCGGCATCTTTTGATAAAATTAATGATTCTTCAGATTAATAAAGTAGATGCGTTGCCAGATAGGTATAGTGTGCCTACGTAAAAATGAAATGTAAATATGTAAATAAAATTGTGTATATTATGTTCTTCTTGTGATTGAATTAATCTACGTTAATTAAATTAAATTTGCCTTCACTCGTTTGAAATTCAAAATTCAAATATGTTTTATTCAAGTAGGCATTAAAAATACACTTTTGAACAGTCATATAGTCAATGTTTTCTCCAATTTTTTCTTTTCCATGTCCAGGGGTTCTGATTCTACTAAGAAGAATCATGGAAGAAAGTAAGAAACTCAATAGTTGCTCTTTTCAAAATATTTTTACAATAGTTCTCTATAATTAAGTAAAGCGATAAATCAAACATTAAATGTCAAATGTATATGTAGATACCAAATCGGTTTAGAAATTTCTAGTTAGTCCTGTGTAGTACGATAGGTCAGTTCCAAGCGTTTTTGTCTGACTTAAATTGAAAAGGTGAAAGATCTAACATTTCTTTTGGAATCTTATTATAAAAGCGTATATCGCTACCCAAGAACGCATTATATACTTTGTGTAACCGGAAAGCAGGTACTGTGATTTTATTTTTACTGCTACCATTAAAATTGTGCAAATCACTATTATTTACATCAATTCGATGCAATCAATTTCTTTAAACGGTTCTATCTCTTAGAGAACCTCTCTTAGAGAAACTCGGGCTCCTAAAAAGTACATAGATCTTATTTTACGCTTTTTTTAATATGCACACTTTTTATATTATTCGATTAGCATTGTACAAAATGTTTACACGTTTCAAGTGTGTTAAAAGTGTCTACAATATTTATCAAATGGGTGACGACATATTCGAACACTTTGTGTTCAAAAACACACACTTCCAAAAATCGAGATTTGCAGTGAACTTATTGAACATGTTTATCTATTAGTTAATAATAATAATAATAGTATGTAATTATTATAAACCCATATAGTTAATATTATAATAATTACTTACTAGAATAAATTATTGTGGTATCTACCTATCCTTACCATTATTTAATTACAATATTCCATGCGAGATCAGCATAATGTATTCGTGTCCATTCTGAGCACCCGGAAACTTATTTTATTCTTTGGAACATGTACTCTGTGGCGGCATTCAAACAGTGTCAAATGTAGTGGGTGCGGCGCGGTGGCGACGATTGAATGCGATATTAATAGAAGCCGCCGGCGCGTGTATCTTGACCTTGTGCTTCCGAATAGCTGCAAAATTTCTTTGACAGGTCAGTATTCGACCTTTGATGATGCCGACAACAAGACGCCGCGCACTATCAAAGTGCCGATGGTCAAAACTAGGGATGCACTGTTTTTTCTTTTAATGGATATTTTCATCCGCTATGTATGTTTATGGTATTGTTCGTATTGCGCATAAGTCCAATTTTCCAAATTTTTTTAAATATATTTTTTGCGTCTCATAGAGTCCCTAAGCGTATACCCGAACTCCCTATACTCCCTGAAACGATACTCATTCCTAACCGCAAGACGCAAGAGTCTCGCAGGCTTAGTCTTGTTCTTGCTCAAATCTTGCACGATCAGTCTTGGTCTTGGTCTTGCTAAATTTAGGCGGTCTTGTTCTTGGTCTTGGTCTTGCAAAATGCAAGAACAAGACCAAGACTGTAAGACCAAGACCGATTTTGGGCAACACTATATAATAGTGATTTTCACGCTGCCGATATCCGCTTGGTATGTACCCGTTTTTTGTTATCAAAATACAATAGTCTTCTTGTAATGAAGTAAAACCTGACTTTTGTTTAGACCACAGGATAGAGAATTTTGTATAGATTTTATAATGCCAAACTTCTTCATAGAAATGTAGTCTCTGAATATAAGTTTTAATGGTTTAAAGTGCTGTGGGTGGAAGCGGACGGACGCATGCGACATCATGGGATTTTTTATAGGGATTGAAGGGTTAAAATGCAGAATTCACTGTTGACTGACATTGTCACCCTTGAGGAGGATAGAATGCCATCCTAATGTGTATATATCCTGCGGTGCCTCAGTCAGACACTTAGGCTACCTTAGGCATGTATGCTAAGATAATATATTAAAATAGTTTATTTTGTTTATTAAATTTATTTGTCATTATGTATATGAATTACTATTGCTTTTTTGGATTATACCTAAATTTCAGTTTTTTTTGCCAGGTCTCCAATGGTACCTCAGAAGAACAAAATTTCAATAAACCTAATGGAGAGCATTGAATCGGAAACTTCAATCGATTCTCCAGATAAAGAGTTTGCGAATATCGATTTAAACGATCTCGATGAATCAAACGAAGTTCAAAACGAGGCACAAATTAAAAATAATCTTGAAGCGAAAAACAATGATCAAGAAGTAAGCTCTAAAGAAAAGGAAGAAACCATTCAGAATAGGCCACAATGTCTTGCAAACATTCCCATACCACAAATAAAAATTCCTAAGTTAGACTTTTTGTCAAAACAACAGAAATTCACACATTCCGATTCAGAAGATTCTAGAAAATCGTCTAATAGAGAAGAAGACATTAAAGTTACTCCGAGATCGAATAGCATAGATATACCTAAAGATGATAAAAATCAAATAAAGCTGTCTCCAACACCCAGTTTAGGTTCTGATAGGTCGCCTAGGTTAGATTTCGGTAAGACATGGTCTAGTCCCTTTTCGACATTCAAGCCACTCAATAAAGCGGCGATTTCGCCCCAAATGAAATCATCAGATTCGTCGACAAGTTTAGGTAAAGGCGTAACTAGTCCAAGACTAGATGGTGTTATAATATCACAGAGTAAATCAAGTTCCGATAACGTAGTCGTGGTTTACCAGTTTGAAACTCAAGAGGACAATTTGTCAAAGCCAATTAAGTCCCCTCTTATACCTGATATGGGCACGAGGGATTTTATGGAGAGAAATAAAAATGATGAACGTCGAAGATTAGAGTTGTCTTTGCAGAAAGAGTTGGAGTTAATAAGAATGGAATGGTCCGCTAAAGAGAAGAAAATGAAAGCGGAGTTGCAAGAAGAGTTAAGGGAAGCGGAGGAAAAGTTTTTGACTGAGAAGACAGTAAGACTTAATGAACAGGCCGAAAGGCATAAAAAAGATATGGAGGACGTAAGCATATATTTGCATTACTGTATAAAAACAGCTTAGAGTATAATCAAATATGCGGTGATGGCGTAAGAGAACCCATCCCTCCATACTGTATTTTGGGTTGCAGTAAGAGCAGACTATGAGATAAACTAAAAAGATTTGGCCATTTTTTTTTTAGAATAGAAGTGACAAATGACCATACAGTCCACCTGATTTTAAGTGGGATTCTGTGGCCCACAGACATTCATATTTATCCTTGACCAAAACGCGGATGCGCTGTCACTCTTGATGACTAAGATGGTGTGCCCCATTTCCAGTAAAAAGGGTCTGTGGTTCTTTACTTTAAACACAACAGTATTGGGCTGCCATTTTACGCTGGTCTTCAGTGAGAGCGTGGTCCTTCTCCAGTCGAACCAATCCATTCGTGCTACAACTGTGATATAGTTGTAGCACGGTTTTACTACATGGTGACGTGAAATATCCAGAAGGCCGACAGGCAGGTGCGTCAAAGGTGCGAGGCATTAAGTGTTGCGATAATCAATACACCTGCGAAGCATTATTTAGAAAGCATTTTCATTTATTGATTATCAATTCAGAATCATTTTCTACAATCATCTGAAGGTGGACCGATGAAGCACCATCATATTCATGCAACAGTCTTTTAAAGCTCACTGTTGAACATAGTAAAGTAGCAGCCTATATTCTGCGTAGTACCCTCGGCCTAATCCCGACACAAGCGAGTTCTGATTCGTATTATATTCTAAGTCAAGGTAACTTTATACTCCCGAAGTCATAGATAGCACAAAATCCAAGTATAGTCAAACTGTTCTATTTATGTAATAATAAATCAAAACTGGAATCGAAATAAAAAATATATTTTGGGAGTAAGCCTGCTGATCTCGTCCCAGTTTGAGAGGCTTTTGAAAATCGATTATTTTTGCATATGCATATGTAAGGTCTCCTCACAAAGTTAATTGAAGTGAAAACTTCTGTAGGCACGTTGGGCACTTTTGGAATGGGGAAAAGCACTCATCCTATGATCCCAAGCAGATTGTAACACCCAGCTATTGAAATTAGGATTGATTTTAATTTCAATAAAGTCACGAATCATCCTTGGTAGGAATCGGTGTTATTTTGCGATTATTTATGATCTCATAAATGTGATATAATGGTTGAGACCATAGAATACTATAATACATACATAATAGAATGGGGGAGTAGGCGGAGCCCGTGTAGCCTCTAAAATGTCACTAACACGTCAATTCACATGTGTAGCTGTCAACACGAGATGTGTTTTGACGTTACAATCGTTTCCAAATTTCGCATGCAAATTATTTAGAAAATGCCAAATTGCACACTATTTACAAATAAATATGTATTAAAATTTAAACGGTTTTTTTTAATGATGGTCTAGAACATTAATCAAAAGTCTAAAATGTTTAAATTTACTCAGTCTGTCAACACAACGAATCGGGTTTGTAGTAGTGATAGTACGACGTAATTGCTTATATGTGTGCTCTCGGCGACGCCGACCCTCGCACAAAATAAGGTTGATAGCCATTCTATTGTGTATTATAGTATTCTATGGTTGAGACTATCCTGAACATGTTGACATACTGCAGCCTCTCCAACAAACCACTGAACCAGTCAGTTTGCTTCGTCGTTCGTGCGTACGGCAAAATAATTCGTCGGCATCCGTTTTTCCATAAAATTAAATGTGTCTTATAAAATTAAATGTGTCTTTTTTACTTATTATAAGCCAGTGCTTGAACATAATCCCACATTAATAAAGCTATAGATGTTAAATTGTACTGTTTTAGTACAAAAAAGCCTATTGACTCTTGCCTTGAAGACGTCCAGATTGTGTTCGGACGGAAAGATAGACGCCGGCAAATTATTCCACTTCGCGCGCGAGCCATAAGATTTGGTTAAACTAAGTTAGTGCGCCTTACCATCTTAGCATGCATCACCACATACTGCTAGGTCTTAGACAAGATCCTAGACAAACATTTGTATAGAATGGTTGAAGAATAAAAAATAAACCGTTACTGATTTTCAAGGCACTGTCAACAGCGGAACGTAATCACGAGCAAATGTTGCAAAATGCTTTGATGGAAATTGAAAAGCGATATCAGAGTGATGTCGAAGCTGCAGGGAAACAGTACGCCGACAACATGGCGCGGTTAAGGGAAGATTATCGTGTTAAATTGGCAGAGGAACGAGAGCAGTTGGAAATAGGTAAGTCGACATTAATATTTTCCATGGCTGCCACGCTTGGCAGAGTCGGGTTGGCACACAGTTTATTATTATCTTAAGTTGTTATCAAAAAGATGCTACTGCTTCTTTCCTATTCTCTCTGACGCCACTCACGCCGCCTCTACACGGCTTCATGATAATTACTACACTTTAAGTACACATCAAAACATTTATAACTAACTGTTATAGTTCAGGTTTTTGTTGGTAACACTGCTTGTGTAAGTTAAAATAAAATCCAATAGTTTTTATGTTGAACAAGTCTAATTTGTACACAAGTCTTTTACAACAACACAGATGGAGATTAGAGTGATAAGTATAAGCATAGAAAATTCACATTAACAACACAGCAAATAGAAAGGCTGGAAAGATAACACAAAAATAACAAGTCAAATCAAATAATTTATTTGTAAAACATAGGTAAAAAGTTACAACCTTGGTGGAAAAGGTGTGATAAGTAAGCAATTAGCACCCATTTTGACAATACGATACTATTTAAATCACTATATAATACTATTTTAAGCCACTGTGTGTAAATTCAACTCAAATTCACGTAGAATTAGCGATTTTTTCAAAAAGTTTTTAAATTGCCGAAGTTTACTCAAAGAGTTTCACAAACGCTATGACCATAAAGACACTTGACAGTGAAAGCGCGCAAAGCAGGCGCCCTAGCTGGTGAGTGATTGGACGAAAGTGACAGACCATACATAATCTGGTAAGGTATTTATGCATTTTATTAGTTTAAAAAAGACGAGGTTCACAGACAGCTTCTTCACCTAAACGCTGTGTGTTTTACAAAGACACATAATAATGTCTTATCATAAGTAAACAGACGAACAGTATGGCTAACGTGATCAGTCGTCCCGTTTTGAACGGGACTGTCCCATTTTATAGTTACGAGTCCCGGTGTCCCCGAATTGAACTCTGGGACGCAAAATTGTCCGGTTTTCTGAAACCGTGCGAAAATTTATCTTGTTGTTACTAAAAACTTTTTTGAAAGTTTTTGACGAACTACAAATTTCAGTTCTAAAGGCGATATTGATAATTTGGGTGAATATAAAAAAGGTGCCAAGAGTTTCAGTCTCACTTAATAACACCACCAGCTATATTAAAGGAAATTCGTTCCTGTGAGAAATATAAATATAACTAAACATATCGGATATATATATATATATATATATATATATATATATATATATATATATATATATATATATATATATATATATATATATATATTGGTGGAGCCACGTGTCTAAGGCTGCCGAAGTCTAATTCCCCGGTCGAACCTTAAACCTATTACGCGAGATATTAATCTAAGTGGACTGTATATGCGATTGCTTCTACGCTTACGTAAAAGCGACTACTATAGCATGCGGTACAATGCACTCGCTCTTCCCTAAAACTAAAACTATTATTTTGCCAAATCGATGAAAAGGAATCCTGCCTGATTAGGAGAAAACAAAATTGGAGCGGGTTAAAACAATTATATCAAGCAGGCAGTATTATTAGGAATATTGACTCACCGGGGTTTCTTCTATTCTGTTGAGCACTATAGCTGCGACTTCTGGAACTTCTTCTGGACAGACACTCTGGGGAGAGGCGGTGCGCGACTATATCTCACACGAGGTGAGGCGGGTTTCCTGGAGCTCGATTGCTTCCAGGCTATAGCGGTTTCTACTAGCGGTGTGGTTCCAACGACGAGCGCGGCGGGAAGAGAGCGGTGTGGTTTCAACGACGAGTGCGGCGGGAAGAGGCTGCGCGTCGGTCGCGCGTGCCTTATATATCTTCGGTTCCGATGATTACGTGACATTCTAGAATCATCTTCTTTCCCCTCCCACCCCACCACCCCGATGTGTCGATAGGAGGGTATGAATGATATCGTTTGGAAAGGGATAACGATTCGGCAAGTCCTACTGTCAAAATATAAAATAAATACGAATGGGTTTCCGCGCAACCATATATATAATTTTCAAGCTAGCTGAATTTTTCTGAATAAATAACATTAAAAAGTGTTTTTTTAATTGACCTAAATAAACCAATGTCCCGTTTTGAGTCGAAAAATAAATGATCACGTTAAGTATGGCATACGTAAACGTACTGGTGCCGCGGTGTGAACAATCGGAGCAGGGGCGGTCAGCGGTGAGCCGGTTTGCTGTTGAAGTTCCGTCCTTGTACCGACCGCTGCATAAGGACAATGGCCACTGCTAATACTTATTTTACTGTAGTGCTGTCTGTTTGTAATTACGAGATATATATTTATGTAAAAATAACTTTGTTAGGCTTATTTACTCGAGCATACGTTACACACATTTATGTACAAACGGACATAATTACATTATAGACAAATATTCACAGAACACAAACATACATCAATGCATAATAAACGTACAAGTAACAAATGCTCACAAACACATACATAATACGTATACCATTCCTAATCCATGCTTAGCGTATTTAAAGGCTGATTGTTAACTTTATAAAGACAGACTGAATAAATCGTTACTAAAGAAAAACTCAATCATTCATTCAATCACTCTTTCTGTCAATTTCAAGTAAATCGAACAGTGTACCTTAAATACAGCAACAAAAACATTAAATATTACAGTGAAACTATTTAAATTTAATATAATATAAATATTTTGTATACCACACTGTAATTGAGAAATTGTGAAGAGTTAATGATAATGATGATGAGAAATTAATTGATTAATATTGATGTAATAAGCGAACGCGCGGTATATTTGATATTGTGAGAATGTGTCGCATGTTTTGTGATAAAGTCGTAAATCCGGAAACGAAAGAAAAAACTAAAAAATTCCACGGACCGTCGATTTTTTAGTTCAACTTTATGCTGCTATTTTACTCTCCTGGTGAACTGGTTAAGTAGCACTCTTATAACAGAATACTTTTTGCCACGAAAAAGTGAGTTACCGCAGCAAACGAAACTTAAGGGCCTTTCAGTTTCCATGCGATTTGAACCGGCGACAAAGGCAAGGTAACGGCGACGCAAGGAAAAAATAAACAAAAAATGCTCGAAGATTTTTTTATATATTGATAATTATTATTGTTGACAGAAAACGAACGAGCCTTGACGGAACTCCGGGAGCAGTTACAAATAAGCCTAAACGCAGAGAGAACGCGAATGATTGAAGAGAACAGAGCTACAATAGAGGCTTTACGGCAAGAACACACCAACAGGGTTACGGATTTAAGGCATGACTACAGAGCTGAGGTAAAGTGTGTAATTGTAATTAGTTTCGATTTACAATATATTTTCACGTTTTGTGTAGCAAAATAATGACCGTTGTTTATGTACATATGTTAGTAAATTTTTATAGTTTTTCATATCTCTGTTCTTTGCATATCATCGTCTTGATTTCTTTAAATAACTTAAATCAAAGAGACAACAAAAAACTGTGGTAGCTGAATGTTTAAGCGCTAAAAATGTGTGTTGCCGGTCGTAGTAGCTGAAACACTGGTTGCGACCGCAAGTTCTAGCGACCGATCGACATGCTGAGATGTTGTGTTGTGTTGATTTGGACGACTCAACAGTTGCTATGGCAAATATGGATGTGGCACTATGTGGCAATCTATGGAAGAGGCCTACGTTCGGCAGTAGACTTTTGACAGGTTGCAATGAATGAATTTGTCGTACAGCGACGGCTAAGAATATTCACTATAGTCAACCAAATCTAAGAAATACATTTTGACAGCTGTCAGACTTATTGCACCAAGCATGCCAACCACAAAAATGGGAACATACAATATTCGATTCTTAAAAAAATCGATAACGATTATTTAGAGTTGGTAATCATTTACAGTTTGGCTTGAATAATACCAGAATAAATTAAGAACGGATAATTTAAAACACAAGATTTATCAATTTCTTCAAATTTGTTGTTACTGCTTATTTCTAGAGGCACAGTTATAAATAACTTAGATTGAAACTAGATTAAAAATAAATTTATTCTATCACTTAGTACAACTAGTTGAGCTGTCGTTGTTTAGATTAATTACTAATTGAATTTCAATAATGTAGTCAAAATTAATGTCTCTTTCAAAGTCCACCCATTATTAATATTTTTGCTTTTTCTACCACTTTTGCCCAATCATCCATTGTGACATGGGCACATGCTTCAATGAATATAAAAGAAACAGTTCAAAAAGTTAAAGCCGAGTCACAAAATAAGCAGACAAACACGAAATCACCCGAAATGGCGGGTTATTGAAATTACGTAGTGGTTTTTTCAGCGCGGTCTTGTATGAGTTTTTTTGCCTGCACAAATTTACGTTGACAAAGAAAAAAAAAGTAAACTTGTTTTATTCGTGATTCATGTAATTTAAGGAATTTTGAAAATAAAAATTTAATTATACAAATAATTAATGATTCGATTATTTGAATAAATAAATTAATGATTCGATTCTTGGGAAGTGCTTTCAGCCGGGAATGAAGATGTGATTTAGATGTGGACAGGCGTGTCGCTGCCGGGGAAGTCAATGGTGCCCTGAATGCGTTAGTCAAAAGGCAAGGGGTAGTGAAGAGTGCACGCCTTGCAATACATAATGCAGTGTTGGTGCCGACTTTGTTATATGGCAGCGAAACCTGGGTATGCCAGAAGAAGCATAAAAGCAAGTTGAATGCAGTGGAGATGCAATCTCTTCGTAAAATGTGCGGCGTTACCATAGCCGACCGAAAGCGAAACGAAGAGATTCGCAATATGGCAGGATTGAAAGATGACCTTATCACAAAAATTGATAGGGGCGTACTCCGATGGTTTGGGCACGTTGAGCGAATGAGTGAAAACCGAATGGTGAAGAAAATATATAGCGCGAAAGTAAATATTAAAAGGTGTCGAGGTAGACCGAGACTAACTTTCGAAGACCATGTGAGCAAATTACTCGAAGAGGGGAAGGTCAAGAGTACTCGGATACCTAGACGTGCATGTATGAAGAAGTTAATGAACATGAAAGAAGCGAAAGAGGTATGTAAGGATCGTGACACTTGGCGATCTGTTCTCTCTCGCTACCCCGTTAGGGATTGTGCGTGAAGATAAGTAAGTAAGTAAAGTATTCGATTATTTGAATATTTTACCGATTATTTGAATGGTTTTTGTCGATTATTCGCATAGCAACGAGTTTTAATCATCCAAACACTACGGTAAGGTACATAGCGAAATATCATTGAAACGACGTCAAGTAAAAAAAGTTGATACTGGTTATTATTTTAATATTTTGCTTTGTTTGAAAGATTCGAATTTAAATTAGTGATAAAAAACTATACATATTGTAATGGAATATAGATAACTTCATAATTCTTCGGATTTACGTAAAAGGTTTATTTAAATCGTGTGAGTACGTTTGTGGAAAGTTATTGCGGAATGATTAATGTGAAACGTCAAAAGGTATTTCTTAGATTTGGTTGACTATACCTAATATCATTTCTTGTGTGTAAGAGGCGACAGAGAAAAAACTGAAACTAGGCATCGTCTTTCTGGAAACAACTGAAAGCAATTAAAACTGCGGTAGCCAACCCGTTTGCCAAGCGTGGCAACAATGGCGAAATCCTCTAAACAAGGCCTACGTTCAACACTGGACTTTTGATAAGCTGTATGGAATGAAAGTATTTAATTCTAAATTCATTTTTTAGTATACCTCATTTATTTATTCCCTAGGTTACTTGAATGTTTTACGTATCTAAACAAAATGTAATGCTAGTTTTTTTTATGTAATATTCAAAAACCTTTACGGTGTAGGTGGAACATTTACGGCGACAACACGCCTGCCACGTAGAAGAGCTACGCGCTCGTCTGGCCGGTGAACGGGCGGCCGCCGCTCGTGGCTCCACACACGAGCGCGCGCTCGCGGACAAGTACCGCTGCCTCAAGGAGAAGTACGCGCGCCTCAAGCACGACGTCAAGGTGACACGATACGCTCGCACATATATTCACTGCTCGGTGCACACACGAGCGCGAATTAAGTTGACAGCAACGACTTTATTTAAAAAATAATTTATTTATAAAAAGTAACAGCGTTACAACTTATAATTACTTCCAAAACTAATATCCGTCGTACAGTTCACTTAGCCTAGTATTTATATTAAAATATATCTTACTAAGCGATCCGTGCGGTGACGCACGGCCTAATTCTTAGGAGTGCTTGTGAAGCAGATATTAGTGGGGTCATTACATTTAACCTGCGCGCTCGCGGACAAGTACCGCTGCCTCAAGGAGCAGTACGCGCGCCTCAAGCACGACTTCAAGGTGACACGACACGCTCGCACACACTCACTGCTCGGTGCACCCCGAGTGCACACTCGCGCATAAGTTGCGCTACCTCAACATCGATAAATATATTTATAGTTGCCGACCGCTAGTCTCTACTTTAAGTAGACTTGTAGTCTAGGCCTTTATACTTATTATTCAAAAAATAAAATTAATTTATCATGGTGTTTTTATTCTTTTTAGTTTTTGTTTTCGTTTACAGATGTCAATAGAGCGACGCAATAAGAGGCGCGAAATGAGCATGACCACTGGTTCGGAAACTGAAAAATCGAATTCGCACAAAGCTACACAATCTCTTGAAAAGTAAGCTAGAACTTTATTTATTTTTTCTTATTTGTCGATTAAACATCATCATCATTTACAAGTCCACTGCTGAACATAGGCCTCCCCCAAGGAATGCCACAAATCATGGTCCTGAGATAACTGCATCCATCGACTTCCTGCATGCCTTATCAGGTCTTCACTCTATCTAGTGGGGGGTCGCTCTATACTTCGCCTACCAGAACGAGGCTGCCACTTGAGAATCTTTTTCACCATCGATTGTCGGCTCTTCGAGCTATATGGCCGGCCCATTGCCGCTTCAGATTACTACTAATCCGTTGGGCTATGTCGGTTGCTCTGGTTCTACTGTGGATATCCTCATTTCTAAGTTTATCACGCAGAGAATCTCTGAGCATAGCCCTTTCCATAGCTCGCTGAGCGACCTTGAGTTTCCCCATATGGCCAGCAGTGAAGGACCACATCTCAGATCCATAAGTCATCACTGGCTACACGCACTGTCGTATTGTACTGTGTAGTCGGACTATTTGTCCCAGGTAAGCATACTTGTCAACAACTTCTCGGGCTTAACAGTTAGATATGTGTCATGTGTTAAAAGTGTTTATGTTTTGATCCAATTTATTATTAAGAAAGCTGTAAGCTCATCACAATTTACTTTCTACATACACCTTACTATACAGGGTTATTTTTCAGAAAGTATCTAAATTTTATGTTTAAGTTGAAATATATAAATAATGATATACCGTTTTGCAGTTTATGAAAATTCGAGTAAGGCCTCCATTTTTATTTGAATTTATCCCAAATGAAATGTTATAGGCATCAACTACGCGTACGCGTGCTCCTGTGTGCGTTTTTCTATTCACAAAGTTTTTGTCTACTGTTTACTTTTTTATTGATACGCTTATTACTAATGCTTAAGTTAATAACTCGATGCAAATGATGATTCCAATTTTCCCTTCACACTTTCAACGTAATTAGAATCGACATAATAAAAAAAATGAAAAATATCTTATCTTAAATTGCTTATCAACGACGTAATCGATGACTGTTATTATTATGGCATGTTTTAAAAATTGAAATAAACTATTTACAATTAAATTACGCAAGTAGTCGAAATAACTAATATTGGTACCTCAAGATGGATTCCGTTTCTCTCCATGCATAGACTCTCGTCTAGATAGATCGATAGAAAATTCTTTATTACACTCATTGAAGTAATATGTACTGTTACGAGCTTGAGGTTCGTGACAATAAAAATTGCCGATAAAATTACCTAAATTAACACTTTAATTTACTTTATACAAATTAAAGTTAAAAACACTAATAATTAAACACACTAATTCACTCAATTCCGCTCCGAAGCTTCGCTTGTGTCGCTGAGTTCGACTCTGTCTCGATCGCATCTTGCGCCACCTATTTATTTAAATTAGCAAAGAAGCGTCCCGAACATTCACGTAAATGCGCGCCAGGCAACGAGAATTCCAGTATAGATTTTCTGGAAACTTAGTTCTTCGGGTGGCGCTGTCGGTCGAAAGATCTGTGATGTCATTCTTTACACGCTCTACTCGCTCTCGTTCCTGACACTAGATGGCGCTAGTATATCGTCGATTGGAGCGCGTAACACTGCCCCCTCCTAAGACATGCTCGTCCCGAGCATTATCGGTCCCATGATAACGCGCCAAGCGATCCACATGGACGATCTTAGGAGTCCCTCTTACGCCTTTCTGTAACGGCTCCGCAATGTCAAGGGCTGTCCTATCCCGTGGTGCACCAATATTGTACAATTTCGGTGCTCCTCTACTACGTGTCTGAGGTCCCCGCACAGCCGCACAACTTGTACATGTACGACACCAATCCTCGACATCGTCACGATAATGGACCCAGTAAAACTGTTCTCGGACCTTCAGCAGAGTTCGTTTAACTCCCAGGTGGACTCTTGAACGACCATTATGGCACAGCTGTAGAACATTCGGCACTTTAGCTTTAGGGACAACCAATTGCAAGCGGCAGCTGTCTCTTCGACCATTGTCCCATTTACGGCACAGGACTCCATTCTGAAGCAGCAAGCTGTCCCATTGGGCCCAATAGCTTTTCGTGGTTGAACTCATCGCTGAGACGTCCCTCCACTTAGGCTTGGTAGCACGGGCCTTCATCCATCCCAGAATCGGCTTGATGTCTGGATCTTCCTGAGGTGCACGTCGTAGGCTGTCCTTCCACCCGTTGCTGAGGTGGCCTGTCCTGAGCATCCTCACGGATACCACTTCCTTACTCTCTTGCCTACTACAATGGTGGCAATCTTCAGGACAAGGTCTTCTTGACAATGCATCTGCGTTGCCGTGAGATTTCCCGCTGCAGTGTCTGGTAGTAAAGTCGTATTCCTGCCGCCGTTGGGCGGTGCTGTTAGCCGCACTTCCTTTCTGAGACCGTTCACCTTCCCTTCCTAGGGTGTGCTTAGGGCAGCTGGATCGAAGATGGCCGCTTTCCCCACAGCCATAGCACCTAGGGCTGTATCTTTTATTGTGGTCGCGAACCGTAACTGCTGTAACCTCCCTAGCGTGAGGTGAACGATGATCCTGTCGCCGCCAGGCAGTGCCGTTAGCTGCACTACCCTCTCGAGATCGATCAACTCTCCTTTCCACGGTTCGCTTAGGGCAGCTGGATCGAAGATGGCCCTTTTCCCCACAGCCATAGCACCTAGGGCTGTATCCTTTGTTGCGGTCGCGAACTGTAGCTGCTGCAACCTCCCTGACGCGATGGGAACGATGATCCTGCCGCACGGCTTCTACCTCCAGTGCATGGGCCAAGGCGTCCTTAAGCGTCTCGTGGTGCCCGAGCCTCACAGCAACTCTGACTTCCAGGTCGCGGATGCCGTCGATGAATGTCTGCACCAGGTTCCCTTCAATGAGCACAGGTACAGACTGGTATGCTTTTCGAACCATCTTCTCCACCTCAAGGGCCCACTGCTGCAGGTTTTCATTGCTGCGTTGCACGCGATTTTTAAGCTGCGCGCGAAAGACGTGTTCCAGGTGAGCGTCACCATATCTCGCCTCCAATGCCTCAAGGAGCTGCTCGTAGGTCACTTTCTTACCGAGAGCTTCCAACACGGTTAAGGCTTGGTCGCGCAGGCCTAAGGTGAGTGCAGTCATGGCCTGGCTTTTATTCCAGCCGTTTGCCTCCATGACGGCCTCGAACTGGATTTTGTAGGCCGACCAGGAAGAAGTCCCGTCGAACGGTGGTACCTTGAACCCACGTAGCGAAGGTGTTGTAGCTACTACGGGAGCTGTAGTTCCATCCCCAAGTTTGAGGTCGTTCAGCGTTTTCTTCACGTCAGCCATCACGTTGTCAACCCGATTGTTCACATGGTTGATTCGGGTTTCATGTTCTTCGATTCGGGTTTCAGCTTCCACCAGGCGGTTGTCATGTTGAGCAACCCTATCCTTCACCTCCCTTATCTCTTTCCCAAGGGTAGCATGAAGGTCCTTCATGAGGAGCATCTGTTCCTCCTGTCGGCGGGCCTGTTCCTCCTGTCCGCCCCGCAGCTGCTCTTCCAATCGGCGGGCCTGTTCCTCCTGTCCGCTCTGCAGCTGCTCTTTCAACTGACGGACCTGTTCCTCCTGTCGGCGAGCCTGTTCCTCCTGTCGGCGAGCCTGTTCCTCTTGTCGGCGAGCCTGCTCCTGCAGCATCACCATCAGAGCACCTAAGTCAGGTGCAGCAGATGTAGGAGCTACCGACGGGCCTGCAGCTGGTGGCTGGTCCTCCGACGTCTGCGGCGTTGCACCACCAAATCTTCGTTGGTCCGTCTCCTACTGGCGTTGACTTCGGGTACGGACACCCTCCGTTTCCTCCTTAGGTAAAATCGGCATTATTTTATCCCACTTCTGACACCAATTGTTACGAGCTTGAGGTTCGTGACAATAAAAATTGCCGATAAAATTACCTAAATTAACACTTTAATTTACTTTATACAAATTAAAGTTAAAAACACTAATAATTAAACACACTAATTCACTCAATTCCGCTCCGAAGCTTCGCTTGTGTCGCTGAGTTCGACTCTGTCTCGATCGCATCTTGCGCCACCTATTTATTTAAATTAGCAAAGAAGCGTCCCGAACATTCACGTAAATGCGCGCCAGGCAACGAGAATTCCAGTATAGATTTTCTAGAAACTTAGTTCTTCGGGTGGCGCTGTCGGTCGAAAGATCTGTGATGTCATTCTTTACACGCTCTACTCGCTCTCGTTCCTGACACTAGATGGCGCTAGTATATCGTCGATTGGAGCGCGTAACAGTACTTACGTACTAGAACAGCTGTCTCAAACAAAAAATGTGCGCTACTCTGTGTTCGCGCGGTTGTTTTTTTATCATAGAATAAACATAGGTAGAAGGACCCGTAGGTAATAGTAGATTGTATTGTTAAATAGGTAAATTATATCGAGAACAATATTTAAATTTTGTCATTTATTTTGTATATTATATTTGCTTATTTAATATAATATTACATAATATTAAATCACAATTACATTTTAATTAAATTTTTATCTGAATATTTTAAAAGGTATCTAAGTCAAATATAAAAAAACATACTAAATGTATGTTTAACAAAACTTATTAACATAACATTTAAACTACAAATATATTTATTTAAATTAGAATAAAAGTCGTTCATAAATGCTGGGCACGCGAGAGTTAAAAATGGACGAATTTATACCCCTTCGACTTTGATGTGGAAACCTAAAAATAAAACAAAGGAATAAATAAACAGATTTAAACATGAAAAATTTTGCCAAATTATAATATCTTATATATGTTTCTACAAAAAATGTGTATACTTACTAATATATTCGTCCTATACTTAGTACCCACAAGTCCATTGCTGAATATAGGCCCCCCCCCCAAGGAATGCCACAAAGCACGGTCCTGAGCCGTGACTTCGTGATTTTTTTACACTTATTACATGTGCTTGAGCAATTGACTTCTGTGAATGCAGCAATAGTTTAGCTATAGCGGTCTTCATAACTTGGGCCTCTTTGACGTAAACATGACTCCTTATTTCATCCCACAGATTAAAGTTTAAAAGTGAAAGATCCGGCAAGTTTCCAGGCCATATCCTTAGGGACCTCCATGCGCAATCCACTTATCTACATATTCACTATTTAAATTATCGCTCATTGCAAATAATAGTTTGAATAGCTGTTCTTTGATTGGTAGGTACACATACGTTGATTCCTTGACGCGGTAAGGACTTACTTTCGTATAGTCTTTACGCACCACGTAAACTTTTATTGCTTAAATCCCGCATCATTTCATAGTTTTCGTGGTTCGAATATTTTCGTTCCGTCATTGGTAACGAAGCTACACTACCTACGAAAATTTAAAAATAGTGGACTCAAACGTAATGAGGTCACGATTAATATTGTAAGCTGCCGGCTGTCGGCCGGCCGGGCGGTCGTGGGTATCTAAAGGTGTTACGGTTAACCGAAGGGAAGGGCGCAGGAAGAAGCACTACAAGGTATAGTTAATTTTAAATAGGATGGCAGGATTCCACTTGAGACTTAGCAATTACAGCTGTAATGTTAATCTATTGTTGTGTGATTATTTTATTGCTTTAATACTTGAAGTTAAGCATCTGTTGATAATACTGAACCAGTATAGCTGGAATGACGAATTTTGGTACTTGAACATTAAAACAAATTAAATTTTAGATAAAAAACCTTTATTACTTTTAACTTAACTATTTTAAACACTTATAACAACTTGTTAATATTTTGTTTAATCAATCACTCTGAAGAACATTCATCGGTATCTGTGTCCTCACACGTATTTATTATAAATGGTTGTATCCGATCCCTCGAAAATTCGTTTTCCACTCTTATGACATGGTCACAAACATTCTTCCAAAAAATGGGATTTGTAGAATTTATTACGTTTCGTACACTTTGGATTACATTTTCTCATTGTTCATCTCATTGTTGAGGTAAAAATTGTAAATAGTCCTCCTCACATGTTCCTCTGTAAAATTATCAATTCTTTTAAAACGTATCTTGGTCCGTTTACGAGGAAGATGATTAGATCCTGCTGACACTATTCTACAAACAGTTCTTATAGGCACGTTTGTTAATTCCGATGTCTCTTTAATCACTCCCTTATCACCCATGCGTTTCAAAAGCTTATTGTAAACACTCAAAACTATGTCTTGAGCGTCTGAACTTAAATGTCTTTTTCTACGCTGAACACTATTTTCATCACTTGTAGATGCACTATTTGATATTTCCCATGGTCGAAACATGTTTATTTGTACGTCTGTGTAATAACGAAGTTATAAGACGACTGAATTTTTGACAACAATGTCATCGTGTATTTAACAAAAGCATCAAAACTTGTTTGCTGCCACAAAAATACCACGTCAGGATAAGGTCTTCCCAGGTATCGGTTGTAAATACCACTTCTTTTGTTATCGCCTAATGACCGCTTCAAGTACAATCCTGCCATGCTATTTGAAATGAACTATACCTAAATTTATAACCGAGCGAATTTTACGAATGTATGCGTGCGTAGTAAAATAGTAGGCGTTAGATATTTACAAATGATAATCAGTTAAAATACTGCTTTACCATGCATACTGAATTTAAAAGGTGAAAAGGTTTGAGTTTTGAGTTTGAAAGGTTTGAGTTTCTTGTATTAATTTTTTTCACTATTCGCCTGTATTACTTATTCTGAACTTTCTCCGCAAATTTGGGCATACATTGCAAAATAACCCTGTATACTATCACTTACTATCACAAAAATTACTATGAAGTCTCACAGAATACACAGTGCAATATACTCCATCATTAAAATACTCGGCTTAAATGCACCAATTCAACAAATTAAGGAAAGCTTCAAGGCAAGTTCCTTGTTTACGCTAGTCAGTTTAATGCTGCAGCTTACTCCGACGTGGTGTTAAATGAAACCGTTTTTCTTTCTAAAATAAGATTGACAATTGACTGCTATAGTCCACCTGATGTAAGCCGTTGTTAGTAAGTAGATGCTGCGGCCCATTAACATCTACATTCATCCTTGATTAAGAATCATATATGTGTTGTCATCCCTTGAGTGAAGTCTCGTGTGAAGTCGCATTAGGCTACGGTCTCCTATTAAATGCTATACGCGACGTCCGACTTCAGCGTAAACGTTCCGATCGGCGTCTGAACGCCAGGCACAGCGTCAGCGGTCAATACATATTAGCAACGGACGACGTCTAGACTTTCGATCAAACAACAGTAAGTAGTAGACGTGGGTCGTTACGTCATTTTCAAGAAACGTAACGAAACCAGTGACTTCATCGGCGTCACATGTTTCGAAACTAGTGATTTTTGTAACCAGCTATTTTTATTCGGCTACTGTGATTGTTTGCATAAATATCACCACCAACTATACAGTTACACACGAAGCGAAAATCACAATCCGTGTTTGTAGCTATACAGTAACTGTTTTCTGTTAAATCAATAAATTAACTTCCCTTCATACTTTATTCAGGTTTAGGACAGACTGCATTAAATGTATTTATGATTGATTTCCGTTTACTATGACACTAATATTTTCATAAAATTATTAATGCATGCATATTTACAAGTCAATTTGATTGTATATACAATGATTATTGATATTTACAGTTTATTTACACTTTTTCAACGTTTTCACTGTCATTTGTTTTTGCACTTTTATTTACACTGTACAATTAATTTGTTTGTTTGTTTAGCTATTTACACACAGTTTTTAAGTTTTATAATATTATAAACATTTAAATTTTTAAATTTTTTATACTCATTTTTTAGTTATATTTTAATTTTATGAATAAACGAGTTCATGACTCCGTCATAAATGTTTTAAAAATTATTTTAGTTAAATTTGGGTATGCCAGAAGAAGCATAAAAGCAAGTTGAATGCAGTGGAGATGCGATCTCTTCGTAAAATGTGTGGCGTTACCATAGCCGACCGAAAGCGAAACGAAGAGATTCGCAATATGGCAGGATTGAAAGATGACCTTATCACAAAAATTGATAGGGCCGTACTCCAATGGTTTGGGCACGTTGAACGAATGAGTGAAGACCGAATGGTGAAGAAAATATATAGAGCGAAAGTAAATATTAAAAGGTGTCGAGGTAGACCGAGACTAACTTTCGAAGACCATGTGAGCAAATTGCCCGAAGAGGGGAGGGTCAAAAGTACTCGGATACCTAGACGTGCATGTATGAAGAAGTTAATGAACCTGAAAGAAGCGAAAGAGGTATGTAAGGATCGTGACACTTGGCGATCTGTTCTCTCTGGCTACCCCGTTAGGGATTGTGCGTGACGATAAGTAAGTAAGTAAGTAAGTAAGTATTTTAGTTAAATTCAATGTGACTCGCTTCCCGGAATCACAAACCGTTAAATATCTACAAACAGAGATTACTCTATTTTATTGTTTATGTCTATAGTCTTACGTATGAAAATTAAACGTACAATAAAACTGTTACTTACGATGGTTTGTTTATTGTTGTATGCCACATGTGCGCTTTGCGCTCGAGCGACCGACAGTTGACTCCCGCAATAATCACGGGTAACAGTAATCATAATCACGCATTTACAAAAATCACTACTTGTGACATGACTCGAAACTAGTGATTCGGTTACATGCCGCGTAGCCAGTTACTGTATCTAGTGACGTGAAATAACGCCCACGTCTAGTAAGTAGCCGACAGTGCTCACGTGTGGTTGTGTGTGATATTTGTTCATAAAATGGATATAAATTCAACACTTTTGGCGGCGCTTGTATTACTTGAAGAAGAGGCACAAGTCGACCGTATACGAAAAAAAATAAAGGCAACAAGGCACTGATTATTTATGAAGAGAAATGAGGAAGGATGTTTCCAGCTATTGATAATGAAACATTTAAAAGACAGCGATTCTAAATTTACTGAATATTTTCGTATTAATCAAGAACAATTTAAACATATTGTAGAGCTTGTGCAGGAGTATGTAATAAAAGTGCCATCAAAAAGGCATCCTAAGCCCATATCGGTTGAAGAAAAAGTTTTCCTTTATTAAATTTGGCCATTTTGTACTGACGCTAGACACGAAGTTTACGCTGCAATGGTTCAAAATAACTAGAGACGCAGCGCAAAGCGTCTTACGCCGCCTACGACGTCCATACGCCGACGTCAGCGTGTAAAAGAGACCACAACAGTACATTTTAGACGTGGGCGTTATTTCACGTCACTAGATACAGTAACTGGCTACGCGGCGTGTAACCGAATCACTAGTTTCGAGTCATGTTACAAGTAGTGATTTTTGTAAATGCGTGATTATGATTACTGTTACCCGTGATTATTGCGGGAGTCGACTGTCGGTCGCTCGAGCGCAAAGCGCACATGTGGCATACAACAATAAACAAACCATCGTAAGTAACAGTTTTATTGTACGTTTAATTTTCATACGTAAGACTATAGACATAAACAATAAAATAGAGTAATCTCTGTTTGTAGATATTTAACGGTTTGTGATTCCGGGAAGCGAGTCACATTGAATTTAACTAAAATAATTTTTAAAACATTTTTGACGGAGTCATGAACTCGTTTATTCATAAAATTAAAATATAACTAAAAAATGAGTATAAAATATTTAAAAATTTAAATGTTTATAATATTATAAAACTTAAAAACTGTGTGTAAATAGCCAAACAAACAAACAAATTAATTGTACAGTGTAAATAAAAGTGCAAAAACAAATGACAGTGAAAACGTTGAAAAAGTGTAAATAAACTGTAAATATCAATAATCATTGTATATACAATCAAATTGACTTGTAAATATGCATGCATTAATAATTTTATGAAAATATTAGTGTCATAGTAAACGCAAATCAATCATAAATACATTTAATGCAGTCTGTCCTAAACCTGAATAAAGTATGAAGGGAAGTTAATTTATTGATTTAACAGAAAACAGTTACTGTATAGCTACAAACACGGATTGTGATTTTCGTTTCGTGTGTAACTGTATAGTTGGTGGTGATATTTATGCAAACAGTCACAGTAGCCGAATAAAAGTAGCCAGTTACAAAAATCACTAGTTTCGAAACATGTGACGCCGATGAAGTCACTGGTTTCGTTACGTTTCTTGAAAATGACGTAACGACCCACGTCTAGTACATTTCTATAGTAAGCATCGTAACGCGGCGTATGGCGTGACGCTGTAAGCGGCCGACGGCGTTTATGGGAGACCACCGCCTTAGAATGTTAACCGGTCACAACGCTCTATTCAATGCTATGCATAGGTACCACAAAATGTACTTTTAAGTATTATTATGAAGTGAATGCCTTGCCATACCGAATTATCAAAGCATTGCTATTATATTTATGAAAGTAATGATTGTGAATACGGACATGACTAACTAAAAATCCTTAGCCGTAAGGGAACTAACAATTTGCTACAAACTACTTTAGTTTTTATAAAAACTGTTTCATTATCATTCTATTCAATGTATTATTAACATAATATGTAAAATTAAAGTGAACTAGGAGTATAAAGTATCCACAACTTTTATCTTACCCTGTTAAGGCAGAGGTTTTCTTCATTTTTAAAGATTTTATTGTACTTAGTCTTTCGTAATTTCCAGTTGATGTCGCAAAGCGTTCAAAACGGGGAAAACAAATCATTCCAAAATTCATAATTACTTGTTTTTGTATCGTATAATATAAAAAAATAACATAAGCTTACTGATATCAATTCAGATTTTTTTATAGGAGAGGGGGGCAAAACATACCTACATATGAACAAACATATATAGCATACGGCTCACCTGTTAGAAAGGGACTACGTTGCCGGAATTTTAGAAAGGAGTAAGCTTTTTTCTTGGTGATCCCTAAGTCGTTTCGATCCGGAAAAATCGGGATCGGGGCACGCGGAACTCCTAGTGAAACGTTGGTATCGGGAGTTTTGCCGCGATGTGCGTTTATGAAATTTGGCGGCTGGGATTAATCCGAACAATTCTACAGATGCAAAGAAGTGAACGAGACATCGGTGAGCGTGGTGATTGAAACCGAGCCGTTGCGTGTTAAACCCAACAATAACCCAACAATCAAGTACAACGACATTGAGACGTCTATTTCGGAAAGCAACGCCCACAAATCCGAGAACAACAACGATGAATGGAAGGCGAAGAGTAGTGTAAGTGTTTCTTTATGTATATTTTCTATGTTCTTGTTAATGTAGGTAGGGAAGCTAACTGATTGGAGGGATACAGGGTCATGGCATACAATAATGACACAACACCAACTTAGCTCAAATTAAGGCATTGAAATATGAGCTTTATTTCGTGTTACATGTAGGTCATTTTATTTTATAGGATAAGTAAATACTTATTACTTGTTGGAATTGTATTATGCAGTAGTAATGGGCCAGCTGGAACAGGAAAGGATTACGTTCTCACAGAATACTACTGTAAATAACAGCATAATGCTACCATGTTCGTATACGGCGGTTCGTCCCTTACCCTTTAATATGGTCGAGGAGGGCGATGGCTGGCATACGTGTCATACACATTAACATGCACTCATGGGGTCCAAATTTCATTCCAAGGGTCTTTTTGAGTGCATCATTAGAACACGTGTCAGTTACTGATGGGTCTGTTATTGTTTCCATCTTGTATACGATATGCTATTGTAATATTAATTTGTAAAAATACCTCACTACGAAACGGTAGTAGATTTAAAAAAAAAAGACATTTGAAAATTTAAATTTCTTGCGTCGACGAAATAATTATATCTTTATTTATTTATTGATAATTCACGTACAACAAATACATAAAAAGCGAAAATAGACAATTAAATTGAGCTATCGTACAAAAGTTGGTTAGAGCCGCGATTTGAACTTGGGACCCGCGACGTAGTAGTTCAATATTCTGACTGAATGTCACGAGGTCGCTATTGCAATATTACTGTGGAATCAATAATTAACAAATACTTGTAAACGTTTTCATCCAATTCTGTCAGCAGTCGTGTCGGCGACTGACTCGGCGTGGAGGACCGTAGCCGCCTTCTTTGAATCCGTTATGGTCTAGAAAGAGGCTGCAGAGTGGTGTCGGGAGAGGACAGATCACGCTCGGAAACGACGTCAAGGCGTTTGTCACGGCCCTCCCCTTGATGATGGTATTCCCATACCAGAAACGGGCCCTTGGGGTTTATGGGCGCTCGGGGTGGGGGCCTCGTACGTCTAGTAATGTAAAAAACGCGAGGAGGATGGTGACTCAGAAGTGGTCTCGAGCACTGTAATAGCACTGCGAGAGTGCTGGAGTCAGTAAGGAATGCCCCCGGGACGTGCTTTAATAAAGCAAAGCGAGAGGCCCCCGGTTGCGTTCCGAATAGAGATCCCGGAACCCCTCATATATACGCTGATGGTGACCACCGTGGGGATTTGGCCGGTAAGAGTCCGGTATAATCTTTCGGTTGCCCCCGCAGCAGAAGGTATCCATGAGGATTTCCCCACGAGAGCTGCGATTTGAACTTGGGACTCGCGACATAGTAGTTAAGTATTCTGACTGTGTGTCACGCGGTCGCTATTGCGATAGTACTGTGGAATACATAACTAACAAATACTTCCAGACGTTTCCATCTGATTCGTCGCAGGCGTCGGCTATGAAATTGCAGCGTCCGCATCGTCGCACCGCTGTTGCCTTTAAAGAACCGCCGCGACGAAGGAGCGAGAGGGACAGAGATACTGGTATTGTAAGCTGTTATTGTCATTAAATTACGGTGATTTTACTAGATGTTTAGAAGTTGTGAACGAAATGATGGCTAAAAGTGTGTATTAGTAGCATTTTAAATAAATAATTAAATGTATTTTGTATTTTCATTTTATATTGCCGCAAAAGTGGAATCGGTTGCCATATTCCTATAATGCCTACCTTATCTATCAAATGTACGAATAAATAACGAAACAGATTAAAATAAAAGTATTAATACGCATTTTTGTAAACATATATTTCGTTTGTAAATACGCATATTTGATTTCTGGCTGAAACATCTTCGTAATCATCACAGCGAAAATCCACTCATGACACAGAAATCTCATAAAGCGCTGTAAAGGTATCACGATATTTCCAAGATTGGTTAACTATTGATAATCTATGATCAATTTGTTAAATTAACTCGTCCGTTCGAAAGAATCTCTGAATCTCAGAAGAAAATCTGACATTTTTTGATTACATTTATTTAAAAATTTCATGTCTAGGTGCAACAACCGATTACCAAGACTCTTCAGACGCCACAACCGCTGACGAGAAACCTAAGGAAGCAGTGAATGGTATGAATTTTTTTATTAAATTTACTCACACACGTTAAATTAGAAATTATTTAAAAAAATTGTTATAAAGATATTTTTTCTGTTGTTTTGTTTGTGTGTCGGTTGTTTTTTCTTAAATAATTGGTCGGCGGTTATTAATTAAGGCCGTTGGGAAGAATAAAGATTCACTCAAACTTGTAGTTTTTAATGTTCCTTTTTTGACAAATATAAAATATTAACTGCAACATTATTACGTTTATATATTATTGTCGAATAAACTAGGAATAATTAATGCAAAGTGCGCGGTTGGGTTGTCCGGTTGCTCTCGGACAAGTGTTTGATCTCGCCGCTGCCGAGATAGCGGCATATCCGCGCTAACAAAGGCAGTCACAAAATTTCACCATAGAGCTTATTATATTCTTTTTCTTGTGAAATGTTTTTATTTGATAATGTATTTCATATCACTTTTGGAATAAAATAATATAAATCGTACGCTTTTATTATTAACACTTATTTTGTAGTCAGAAAACTACCTAATTTTAGCTGTTCAAACGACGCAAAGACAAAGTGTGCCGAAGAATTAAGGCTTTGACATTGGAAGCTATTAAATTATGTGTAAATTATTTCTCCTGCGCCGAAGCTCTCTTGGACCGTATGGGATTGCGATTTGATAATTGTGAGGGAAACAGTGCATTTTTGAAACAGTGCACCTGTGCTTGCGCATGCGGACTAGTCTCGTTGAGACTACCCGCTGTGACAGAAATTCGGTTGGGAGGGTACTCAACCCAACAATCAACCCAATACTCAACTCAACCTTTTTTTTCGTGGGGAAATTCTCATGGATACCATTAGTTGCGGGGGCAATGAGAAGGTTATGCCGGACTCCTACCGGCTAAAACCCCACGGTGGTCACCATCAGCGTATACGAGGGGTCCTGGGATCTCCGTTTGGAACGCAATCGGAGCCCAACCAACGCTTTGCTACACTAGTAGCACGTCCTAGGGGCAATACTTGCTACCCCCATCACCCTCGCAGTGCTACCACGATGTCTCGAGACCACTTCCGAGTCATCATCCTCCTCGGGGGTTACATAACTAGACGTGCGAGGCCCCCGTCCCGAACGCCTGCAACCCCAGAGGCCCCGTTTCCGGTAGGGGAATTGATGATAATCACGAGGAGTGCTTTTGTTTGTCAGTTTGTCCATTATTATACTAATGACTAAGTGCTTTTAGGGGAGGCAATTTAAATCTTAATTGCCTCATTCATGTGATTATTGATCACAAATATTAAGAATATTACGTATAGTTTGGTTATTTAAGTTCTTTAAAGCAGTAGACCTTATTATCCTACCGTAGCAAAATAAGCCCTACTAGCAAGCTTTTTAGAAATGTTTCATTATGTTTTTCTTTATCGTAAATGTTACAACTTTTCGTTCACTCTACAGAAAATGTAATTAATGATTTTTATGAAAATCTGTAGACCAAATTGGATATCTCTTATTTTATTTCGAATTTCCCTAGGTAGACCTTATTACCTGTAGATATCTTACAGTTTACTGTTTTTTAAAATAATCGTATATTTTCGTAGGTCACGGGCGACGGAGGTGTTTCACTAGACTAAAGTCTGCTTCCACGTCTAGACTGAATTACTCTCCCAAGTAAGTTATTTGTTTGAGATGCATATTTGAAATGAAATGAAAATTTATTGTTTCCAACATATTCTTAAATTAGTACAAGTTTAAATTAGTACAGTAACAGAACCACAGTCGGTCTGTCGCATCCGAAGCTGGAAGCTTCAGGAAGCGGATACTAGGGACAAATATCACACGAGGGTAGCCGAAAAGCTTGACACCATCGATGGCAGGAAAGAATGTGTGGAGAGAATATGGCAGAACCTTAGGGATGGAATGGTAAGTGCAGCGGAAGAAGTATGTGGTACGACAAAAAGAGGTAGTAGTAAAAGAAGAGATGCATGGTGGAATGACGAAGTGAAAGAAGCTGTAAAAAAGAAGAAAAAAGCATGGTTAGACTACTTAGCCTCTAGTAACGATGAGCATATGAGAGAGAAGATGAAAGAAACATATAAGCTGCAGAAAGTTCATGCGAAAACATTGATTGAGGAAGTACGTGAAAGGTGTAGAATAGAAGCGGACGAGAGGTTGTCGCACAACTTTAGGGAAAACTCCAAACTCTTCTGGAAAGAGGTTGGAAGGTCCCGGAGTGGTGCGACAGCTTTAAGAATGAACAAAGTGCTTTCGAGAACCAATGACGTCCTCTCAGAAAAATCGGACGTCATGCAGCGATGGAGTGAATTTTATAGAGAATTGTATGCGTGTCATGATCTTAGTGAAGGATCCGGGGGTGACGCCGTGACTGGCACGCCAGACACGGACCTCGATGACACTGAGGTCATCAGCATGAAAGAGATTGAACGTGCGATTCGAAGTTTGAAATGTGGTAAGGCTGCGGGACTAGACAGAGTTACTGCTGAAATGGTCAAGTACGGTGGGCCTCGCGTCTGGGACAGCTTTCTTCTGCTGTGCAATTTGTGCTGGCGGACGGGAGATGTCCCGGATGATTGGCGATCCGCGGTCATTGTGCCTTTATATAAAGGTAAAGGTTCACATTTTGACTGCGGGAGCTATCGGGCGATCAGCTTAACCAGTTTAGCAAGTAAAGTTTATTCGAAGGTTTTGACACGCAGGATGCAAGAGAAATCGGAAAGATTCTTATGGGAGGCACAATGCGGATTTAGACCTGGAAGAGGATGCACGGATCAAATGTTTTCTCTCCGCATGATCACGGAGAAGCTTCTGAGTGTTAACCAGAGGATTTTCTGTGCTTTTGTGGATCTGGAGAAAGCATTTGATAAGGTTATAAGGAAGAAAATGTGGGAACTGTTGCCGGGATATGGTGTGGATGGTCGATTGTTAAGGGCTGTGCAGTCACTCTACTATGACTGTAAAGCCTGTGTGCGGGTAGGGCATGACCTGTCACCCATGTTTAGCGTCCAAGCGGGCGTAAAACAGGGTTGTGTCATGTCTTCCTGGCTGTTCATACTGTATCTCGACAGCTGTTTACAGAAGCTGAAAGATAGCTGTTTGGGTGTGAAATTGGGTGACATAAAATTTAATTGTCTGCTGTATGCTGATGATGCAGTGCTTATTGCACCATCAGAAGCAGAACTGCAGGCATTAGTCACGTGTATGAAGGAGGAATGTGAAATTAAAGGTCTCCGTTTGAATGCTAATAAAACTAAGGTTCTGGTATTTGAAAAGGACGAAGAGAGAACGAAATGTGAAATATGGGTAAATCAGGAATGTCTAGAACAGGTAAATGAAATTTTACCTGTTTGGGGAGTGCTTTCAGCCGGGATGGAAGATGTGATTTAGATGTGGATAGGCGTGTCGCTGCCGGAAACAAAGTCAATGGTGCCCTGAATGCATTAATAAAAAGGCAAGGCGTGGTGAAGAGTGCACGCCTTGCAATACATAACGCAGTGTTGGTACCGACTTTGTTATATGGCAGCGAAACCTGGGTATGCCAGAAGAAGCATAAAAGCAAGTTGAATGCAGTGGAGATGCGATCTCTTCGTAAAATGTGTGGCGTTACCATAGCCGACCGAAAGCGAAACGAAGAGATTCGCAATATGGCAGGATTGAAAGATGACCTTATCACAAAAATTGATACGGGCGTACTCCAATGGTTTGGACACGTTGAACGAATGAGTGAAGACCGAATGGTGAAGAAAATATATAGAGCGAAAGTAAATATTAAAAGGTGTCGAGGTAGACCGAGACTAACTTTCGAAGACCATGTGAGCAAATTGCTCGAAGAGGGGAGGGTCAAGAGTACTCGGATACCTAGACGTGCATGTATGAAGAAGTTAATGAACCTCCCTTCCTATGGGCTTCCCGAGAAATTGTGCGATTGGATCACCAGCTTTCTTGCAGATCGGAGCATCAAGGTCGTTGTAGACGGTGCAAGCTCCGATTGCAAGCCTATTAATGCTGGTGTTCCACAGGGCTGCGTGCTATCGCCAACGCTGTTTCTTCTGCATATCAATGATATGTTGCATACCCGTAACATTCATTGCTATGCAGATGACAGCACTGGTGATGCTCTTTACACCGGCCGAGCCAATATTTCTCGGGAAAACGTCTCCGAGTGCCGGGACAAACTTGTGTCTGAAGTCGAGTCTTTGCTGAACAGAGTCTCGGATTGGGGACGACTAAATCTAGTCCAGTTTAACCCCCAGAAGACACAAGTTTGCGCGTTAACCGCTAAAAAGAACCCCTTTGTCGTATCCCCTCAGTTTCAAGGCACTCCCCTTGTTGCCTCAGCCAGTATCGGAATCCTCGGCGTCGACATATCGAGTGACGTGCAGTTTCGTGGTCACTTGGAAGGGAAGGCCAAATTGGCCTCTAAAAAGCTTGGCGTGCTCAGCAGAGCGGGGCAGTATTTCATGCCGGCACACCGCCTGCAACTTTACAAGGCGCAGGTTCGACCGCACATGGAATACTGTTCCCATCTCTGGGCTGGGGCTCCCCAGTACCAGCTCCTTCCACTTGACCGCATCCAGCGCAGAGCGGCTCGAATCGTCGACGACCGAGTGCTTCCCGATCGGCTCGATTCACTGGCGTTGCGAAGAGATGTTGCATCTCTTTGCGTATTTTATCGCATCTATCACGGGGAGTGCTCTGAGGAATTGTTCGGATTAATCCCAGCCGCCAAATTTCGTGAACGCACGACACGGCAAACGTCCCGATACCATCCACACCATCTGGATGCTTGGCGGTCCACCACTGTACGTTTCACAAGGAGCTTTCTTCCACGTACAACCTCTCTGTGGAATAGTTTATCACCGGCGATTTTTCCGGACCGATACGACCTGGGGACCTTCAAGAAAAGAGCTTACTCCTTTCTAAAGGGCCGGCAACGCACCCGCAATTCTCCTGGTGTTGCGGTTGATCATGGGCGGCGGTAGTCACTTAACATCAGGTGAGCCGCATGCTTGTTTGCCCCCTCTTCTATAAAAAAAAAAAAAAAAAAAACCTGAAAGAAGCGAAAGAGGTATGTAAGGATCGTGACACTTGGCGATCTGTTCTCTCTGGCTACCCCGTTAGGGATTGTGCGTGACGATAAGTAAGTAAAAGTACAAGTTTGAAGACTTCTTTTAAGTATAAAAGTACTTGTGGTAGAAGGTCCTCGCCCTCCCTTAGCTAAGTTATTATATTAACAAAATTCTACAAAGGAGAAACAAAGTGTGCATGTGCGCGTGTGTGCTTACAAATTTTTAATAATTCTGTTTTCATGATGGGGATGTACTTTCAAGAATAATCGGAGTATTCATGCTTTTTTCTTTTTAGGATGAGTTCTATGAATATCTTTTATATGTCACACTCGGCGATACTGCAGCCTACTTCGTTAGCAAGGTCAAAAGCATACCTCCATTTCTACCAGCATTTCCTTTGTTTCCTCTTCCTCTCTAAGCTTCATTTTCGGGAGTCTCTTTGAAGATCCTTAATGTTGTTCCCTAATTGAGTAATGTATTTCTTGTCCTCTTTTAGTTGCGATATTGCTAATGACTGTATTTTCTTCTTAAATTCTCCGTTTTGACCCACAAGAAATGCGATAGATTTTTCAATATTTAGGTTCGTTTCTTGTGTAGTTCTCTGTGTAGTGGATATATTTTAAAGTTCCTTTTATTGTAAGGAAAATAGTTCAATTATTATCATCTTTTTCATTTTGACCTTAAAATCTTCCATATCAACCTTATAATCGTCCTGCCTCGGTCTTTTGTTACGATAGCAAACATAGTTTGGGGGTTTTACAGCAATAGGTTCCTTATTGCTAATATCCGTCTCCGAAAGGACTTGTTTATAGTCTGTTTGCTTTATTATATCAATATAATATAATGTATTGGTAAACAATGTACGTTTTTACAGCTGAATCCCAGTGAAAGTTAAACGTTTCACAAGGAGTTTTCTTCCACGTACAACCTCTCTGTGGAATAGTTTATCATCGGCGATTTTTCCGGACCGATACGACCTGGGGACCTTCAAGAAAAGAGCTTACTCCTTTCTAAAGGGCCGGCAATTCTCCTGGTGTTGCGGTTGATCATGGGCGGCGGTAGTCACTTAACATCAGGTGAGCCGCATGCTCGTTTGCCCCCTCTTCTATAAAAAAAAAAAAAAAACTTTTTGCAAAACAATTGAAAATATAATTTTGAAAGTTGGAAATAACCACCGCAAAATTACATTTATTTTGCGGTGTAGTGATGCTGTATGATTACTACTCCGTATCATCTTGCGGGGTGTCGTAATACGCAACAGGCGGAAATGACAGTAGGAAAAGGTCCTTTCGCCGGTCTTGTATGTTCCTCTTGTTGTTTACCTCTGGCTTAAACGTGCTTCTATACCGCCATCTATCGGAGGAATTAATTAAATACTAACAGTTTCTTATTAAAAGATTAAAATTAAAAAAGACGTTTGAATCAAAAGTTTACTAATTGCCATCTGTTTCTCATTAAAATCGCCGATTCGTGACGCCTTTCATACTTTCTGAAAAGGATTCATTCTTTTAAAGTAACACAATTTACCTGCTAACGAGGGACCTAACCTCTCCGTTAAATCTGCCTCCTTTCCTCAGAACTGTCTACAAACTTTTCAAATGGGGAGTTTTTCTTCACTGTGTTCTTAAAGCTTTCCTATTTCGCAACTTTCGCTCGTTATCTCTTCAAACAGTGTTTATTATTTCAAATGTCACTTTATATTTTAAATGATTTTTTTGATTACGTGATAGAGTCATGCTGCAGTTGTATTAAAGCTGAAGCGGAAAACTGTTGTAAGGTGAACGCACATTTATCAGCACCGTGCGCGCGAATTTTGCGTCGAATTTTTGAATTCGTTGTATGAAATCATACGACATAGGATTTTTTATAATTTTACCCGCATCGTACGCGACGTATTTTATGAAATTCTGTAGATATTTTATATACTCGGGGTATTGAAGGAGGCATGCTGATGAAGTCATAAAATGCGGCACATATGAGAATAATAAGAAAATTTTACCCGCATCGTACGCGACGTATTTTATGAAATTCTGTAGATATTTTATATACTCGGGGTATTGAAGGAGGCATGCTGATGAAGTCATGAAATGCGGCACGTTCGACGCTGATAGTCAGTGTTGCCTATTGTTGCCCATTTTGTGGATTTTTCACTAAAGCTGGTGGTTTCGACTACCCTGTACTTGTTTTTGCTAGTGGTTCAGTAGAATTAAGTTTCAATTAGTGACACAATGATCACTCCACCATTAACCCCAATACATGTTTAGAAATATATTTTTACTTCACTTCAGTAGTAATTTACTTTTACTGTGTAGGCAACAACGAAGCGTCAAACAAGACATGCTTAAGACGATCCATCCATCCAATGCAATGTCTGAAAAGTCATTTATCATCATCATCTAATAAGTCTTTATACAACATGTAACAAAAACCCTGTGGCTCCCGTTAAGTGTGTTATCAGAATCAGTATCCAAGCATATAAAAATATTTTTTTTTCAAAAAACAAATTAAAAAAAATTATTTTAATGAGAAAATATTGATTTTAAAAAATATTTTTTTTTCATAATTTTTTTATATGTGTTGTACATTACAAAATATGGGCATTGCTTATTAGACAGTGGAATCCTAAAAATGTAAACAGAAAAGATTGAGTGAGGAATTGGGAGATGTTTTTTTTTAACATTTTGTGTAAACTAAATCGCGTTGAATTTTATAAATGTGTTTACAATTACAGACGCGGCGAGGGCTGGTCCAGTCCACTGGAGTCCCTTCGCCAACAGCTCCGGAAGCTGGATGACTTAGAGGATCAGTTCCCGGACTTGGCTTGCCAGCCGGCGTATAGTCTGCGGTATCCTTTTACTGAATTAGGTATGTTTTGCAAAAAGTTACAGGTTGTATAGGTGATGCAGTTTTGCAAAAAGTTACAGGTTGTATAGGTGATGCAGTTTTCAAAGCACGGTGCTTAACGCCGGTGCCTTTACAGATAGGGGAACAAACGACCAAACAGTCGTTACACATGATGATAAGTTACATGATGATAAGTTACCCTACTTTATAATAGATACCTATATGTTCGATCTAAAGGCAGTTGCGGTCACAGACCAATAAGGTCTAAGATGGAATGTCTTATAACCACCGATGTTTTGCTTATATATAGCGGAGGTGGGGTAGAAAAATAATGTGAGACTTCAAAGAAAATCTGATTCACACAATCCGTTTGCTGACGCTAGCCTCTCTTATTAGATTTGCCATAATGGCTGTAAGATTGTATTAATTGGATATTTTAGATATCGCCTAATACTGCGATACTACAGTACTAGGCGATATCTATATTATTAAGTGAAAAAAAAATTAGAAATGGGACAATTTATACTTTAATTGTTTGGTCCTGCACCTGATCTACCACCGGTCGTCTCGGATTACCGACCCATCCGATCTACAACGAGGGTATAGAGTGTTCCTGTGCTTGCACACGCTTTGTACTAGCATTCTCTCCTGCGTGTATCCATTGAAACTGGCCGCCGTGACCGAGGTTCGGTCAGGAGGACATTATTATTATCTTGTGTAAGAATATCTACTACCCCATATTACTCCAAGAGATCAGAGGCGACTGAGGGAAACAAATCAAGTGATGGGAAACGTTTTCCAAATAACGACTAAAAATAAAAAAAAACTACCGTTGCCAACCCTCTTGCCAAGCGTGGCAACTATCGCAAATATTCTCCTTATGAGGCAATCTACGAGGGAGACCTATGTTTAATAGTAGACTTAAAGAAAATAACGGCAACGGTGTATTTTTCATTGTTATTTTGTTTGTTGTTAGCATTCTCTAATTCGTAGGTGCAGTAGAAACAGCGAACACACCCGAGTTGGAATTCGTTCGCCATCGTGCCCTCGTAGAGCGGGAGGGCATGAAACGAGCTCGCGCAGTGCTCAAGCGAAGACGAGCCGCTTTGAGGGAGTCCAGAGCTTCACTGTCGCCGCATAGGGCCCCATCTGTAAGTTACTATTTTATATATTTACATTTTTTTAACTCAAGTTATCTTACATTTATAATATAAAAGTTCTTAGACTTAAATGCTTGGGTTTTAAAAAAATGTAACTGATTTTGGTAGAATTGTCGTTAATGAGTAGAGTAACGGGTTCAGAACCTGATGCGATTTATTAGAACTGAGACGCGTGCTGGCTTTTTACCAGACCTAGCGTTGGCATACTTGCGTCATTTGACGCATTTAGTATGTTTTCTATGTTATTTTTGTAATTTATGTTATTGTGTAGATACTAATGAGTTTTTATGTATTTTTATAATCCTTAGGACTATCCCTACTTCGTTTTAAAACTAATTTTCAATTATCTACTACAAAGTTCCATCTCATCCTGATCGCGTCTAGATTATAAATTGCTGAATATATCCAGATATATAGACAGGTAAATCGCACTGTTTCAGCGTAAAAAAAGCCTATTTACATTTGCTTTGAAGACATCCAGATTGTAATCAGATAGAAAGACAGTACGTCAGCAAATTATAAGGCTCCCTTGCTGTTCCTATATATAACAAAACCGTTAACCGTTTGCTTGGAATGCATGGTATATCAATAGCAAAAGGATTTAGTAACACTGCATCCTAGCTTACCTACAAGTGCTTACATCGGGCACAGGTAGTTTTTTTTTATAAAAGTGAAGTATGAAACGAACTCAGAGTCCATCTGGTGGTAAATGACTACTGCAGCTCAACTTTCAAACAAAGTAGGTTACAGATACATTGTTACCCTTGAGGACTAAAATGAAAATTCTTCACAGCCCGTAAAGTACAAGCACTGGTATTTGACGGTAGTAACAGCTAAGAGGATGGTGACGGACTGCTAGTTAGAAACGTAGTTCTGTCACGTATAAATTATTGATTATGGATTGAATGAGTGTTCTTGTTTTACGCCATCCACTATAATATCATTTTATGGTTTCTTCAATAAGTGAATTTAATAGCAATTAATCGATAAAGAGTAACTACGAGTAACAAGTTGGAATGAATTTGGGACTCAATAGAAATATTAGTTAGTTGTCAAGATCAAGATGACGTGTTTGCGTGTATGCCTTTTTTTTAAATGACGTATGAACAACCTCCAAATTTTATAGACAAGTGACGAGGACATCTGTACATCTGTACTGTAAATACAAATGTATCAGCCCGGTGATAACCCACCAGTGAGCTTAGTACAATCAAATCGTCCAAGTAGTGTATTTTATTAGGCAATTATGGAAAATGCTAGAAAGATCTCATGATTTCCGATAGATGGCGATATAGTTATCGCCATTTCGCATGTCAAGTGATGCGATTAAGAGATATCTTCCTGTTTACGTAAGAGTCCCATGATTTCTTGAAAAGGCATATGTCAAACAGTGCACTCGAAAAGGTTGTTTTTGTGATATTACGAAGAATACATGTTATAATCAGGAGGAACGGGAGTCGACAGAGTTAGAGGTTGCGTTGCACCGAGCGCGTGCGTTGTTGGGGGAGAAGGAGATCCGACTGCGACACATCGAGCGCGCCTTGCGTAGGCTGGCCGACACACACCCCCCACCCCTCATACAGGTTCATAGGCTGTAGTCGACTTTCAAATAACCGCTTTTCCATGTTCCCATCTGAATGTTACGTCATTTTACTTTTCGTCTATCACACAGGGTAGTTGACACCGTTATTAAATGACCAGCTGTTACCAGGTGCTCGCTAGTCGTCGCTAATTTCTTTTTTTTCTCTTTTTGTTTTCATTCTTTTTAAGCTGTGATTTAATTATAAGTTTTTCGGTTTCTAGTGTATGTGTGTAAAAAAACTTTTAGGGATATTCGTAGTTTGCATAATGATTTCTTATATTTACGCGAACACTACACATTTAAATAATACTAGTTTGTACGGATTTTATCGCGTATATTTAACTATAATATCGTATAATATAATAGCGATAAAATCCGTAAAAACTTGTATTATTTAAATTCATAGTTGGGGTTATCCATTTATAATCTAATTTATATAAAATTTAACTGAAATTTTAGGAAGAAACATTAATCTCTAAACTTTTCTAAAAATTAAGTTACTCCGCTATAACATCTATCAAATGTTTCACCTTATCCCTTAGTTGCACGGCCTTTGTGACTGAAAGTCATTGATTTTACTTAAGTAATTAACATATTATTATAAAAGTGTCCTATGTTGATTCCACAACATAATCGACTTCTGTGCATGAATCCTTCCAATACGCTAAACGTGTTTGTATTTGAATTTCCTTTTTTTTGTAATGCCTTATTACTAGTAAAAAGCAGAATCTAGTTCTCTACACTCACTATATGAAACATAGCAGCATTAAGATACTATTTCAAGGTGGTGTTATATGAGAGAGTGATCTTACCACGGTCATGCCGACACATTCGAAGTGCATCCTTAATATAGCTATAGCATGGTTCTGCAACGCATCTGCAAAAAGGCATTGTAAATCATGCCGGCCATGGCTTAGACAAAAAATTACGACTATTTTTGTTTTGTTCTGATAGTTCGCGAAAAGTGTTTCGATCGATATGACATGTCAACTACTCTGTTTTTTTTTGTATTTTCTTGAGATTGTTTGGTCATAGTTTATTGTTTCTTAAGATGGGGAATTTCTTTTTAACATTAATTTATAATGTTTAAAAACACTAAAAATGTAAAACCGGACTGGTGTTAAATATTTAAAAGTGTATGAATGAATACAAATGTGTCGCATTTCCTATCTAAAATAATAAACCATTTTTTGTGTATCTTGTCACAGATTCTCTTTTTTTTTTAAATCACAAATTGTCAGTGTTGCTTCAGAAAATGTTTTATAGCCATTGTTTTGGATCAATGTGTTGTTTAGTATCATGCCGCTAAATACTTAATCCAACTTTTTATTTTGTGTATTTACTTAGCTTACGCACACGTTCGTAGTTGTTAGTTTAAGTCGGCTATGCTATCATTCTGTATTACAAATCAAAGTGGAAATTATTGTCTGTTTTTTTTTGTATTTAGATTTTTTTTCTGTCGTTTACAACAGATTGTTAAACTTGAATACTCACTAATATTTTTCATGGCATTTGCTAGAATTACAAATAAGTGTATGTTAGTATGTAAGTGTGAGCATGTTAAGTTTTAATCAACGGATGATCTGAAGGACGTCACACACACACAGATTATTTTTATCATTTACAATTTCTTATTCTGACGAAATTTATTAAGCGCCTTTTATAATCATTTGAATCATGTGATTTGAATGAAATTTTAAAATAAATGACATTATTGTTTAATAATAGGTACCTTCACCGTGTAGTAGCGGTGCAAAAATATGCGCTACCTTATATCGTCCAGTTGGTGTTTTAAGAGGCCACCGAAGGGAAAAACTATTGAAATAAATAAATAATATCAATAATAAAACATATCAAGAAAATAAAATATTCTTGATATTTGTAATTTTAATTTAAACACATTCATTACATACATGTGCTGAGACAAGTATATTACATGATAGTTAACCACCGATAATAGCAAAGCGGAGTGTCCAATATAATAACTCAAACAGACCACAAAATAAACAGTGCTACCAACTATATAACTTAAATGTAATTATATTGGGTGCGTTTGGCAGAAAAAAGCGCTAGCAAGCGCTTACAAGCGCTGAAATAGTTTTCGGCCGGGACACGATTGCTACTTCAGTAGCGCTGACACAATCCGCCATTTTGCTTATTTAATTTGTTTGTTTTGAAGTAGAGTTTATAAGTTGTTTTGTGCAATATTAGTTTTAAGTAATATAATGACAAGAATAAACATATACATGTTATTAAAAATTCATGATTGGTAAGTTTTTAATATGAATACTTTACAAACATATATTTAAATTAGATTAGTTTCCCCGGTTAAAACTAACATCGTGTCCTGGAAGAAAATAGCTACTTACGATTTGACAGCGCTTACCGCTTACGATCGCCATTTTGCTTACAAGCGCTTGCTAGCGCTTTTTTCTGCCAAACGCACCCATTGCCACTTTACAACAAAAACCAGGAGATGGGCAGCAGCGTGTTCCTAATAAGAACTAAAAAATTCAAAAAGACTGCTGTTACACTGCAAACATTGCATAATATATTTCCCCTACGAGTTAGTCTATGGGCTCTGCCATAGACTGTGTTCAGTGGTGGATTTTTAATAGCAGTAGCAGGAATGGTTTCTTACAATATACTATATATTAACGCGAATAGCATACATTGAATGTTACAACTAATTTTACGAACTGTATAACGATTAATTTATAATTCCGACTTACATCATATTTTCGTAGTTTCGGGTGCTTTGCAGCGCTTATGGCAACGGAAGAACAGAGTTTTTGTACATTCTTATGATAGTTCACATTGTATGCATGTTTAAAATTTACATAAATTTTAAGCGATAGTACCCTAATGGCAGGGCGTGGACCGCGAACTCAAAAACGTCGTGGGTTCGAATCCGCCATTCGACTACTAACGTGAACCACTCGTAACACAAGCAATTTAAGCTTACCACGAGTGGTGAAGGAAATATTAGTAATGTTAATAGCATTGTTAATATTCTTTATTATAAAATAAAAAAAATATAAAAACATTACTAGAAAGTCTACTCTGAAACGTTGGGATTAAAAGTAAAAATGATACGCTATTAAATTCGTAAAATTCGCTTTTTTTCGTTAATAATTAAATAAAATATGTTACATAAATATAATTAAATGAAAATATAATTTTGGTATATGAATAAAAATTGAAGATTGGTGTATGAACAAACAGGAAGCAACAACAAGCGAAGCGTCGTCGGGAAGCGAAGTGGCCGAGGAAACGGAAACAAGCGGAGCCGTGCTTCGCTCGCTTCGCGCTTTGCACGCAGATGTTAGGGACATTTGGCGCGCTTTAGATGCACGCAGGCCCTATACTGGTACGTTATCATTTTTAATATCATTGTTTGTAACATCTGGTAGGCGTTAAAGATAAAATGGACATAAGTATATTTATTAAAATATCAGAAAATTATCGACGTTATTTTTTTACGTTTTTATTTTTACATTAACTCATTCCCTAACAGAATTGAACATTATATTAATATTACTAACGTATTTGTTTAATTAAATGTGACATTTTACCATGAGGTAGATCCACGCTGTAGCTATGATATTATGGTTGATGTGGTACGAATGCATCGGCTCATCCGGGTGATGACAACGCTCTCACGGAACACCAGCGTGAAATAGCAGCGTATTGCTCCTGTGTTTCCTGTGGTGAGTGTAGAGAACCGAAAAACCTTTTAACTGAATATGAGGCATTATATTTTAGTCCTCAGGGCTGACAACGCATCCTGCATCTTGATACTCAATCGAGAATAGATGTATATGTCTATGGGCCATAGCATCCGCTTATCATTTAGTGAACTGTGTTTCGTTTGTCCCCCTTATCTATATTAAAAAAATATTTAATTATTGGTTTTTGACTTGATAATCTCATTCGTTAAATGTTATATTTTTAAACCTCCTACCGTTTCAATGCGATATCCCCTTGAAATATTATTTTGTAATGTGTATTTAATTATACTTCAGCCTCACCTGAAACCAGTTCCTGCAATGTGCCTACAACTTCACAGAATAGAATGACACTATCTGCTGTAAGTATGAAACGATAATTTTTCACTCTTACTCGTCCTAGTACTAACGAAGGATCATTTCGTTTGAAGGGTTCCTTTTCCAGTAAGGAGTTCCTTTGCATAGTAAACCACAGTTCACTCACTGTTGTTTCGCTTTGAGACTGGACGGATTTACAGTGGAATTACAAATTTGAGGCATTCCACTTTAGTAATCAGATTCGGCTGGGCAGCGTTCGGGGAAAATACGACACATCTCGTCAGCTATACCTAAAAACGAGACTGTACAAGCAGTGCGTCTTGCCAGTGATGACTTATGGAACTGAGACGTGGTCCTTCACTGCTGGCCGTATGAGGACGTCCAAGATCGCACAGCGAGCTGTGGAGAGGGTTATGCTCGGGGTTTCTCTACGCGATAAACTTATATCCGCAGTAGAACCAGAGTGACCGACATATCTCAACGAATTGTGAGGTGAAGTGGCAATGGGCCGGTCATATAGCTTGAAGAACCGACAACCAATGGGGAACCCCCACTAGATGGAGTGACGACCTGGTAAGACATGCAGGAAGTCGATGGATGCAGGTGGTTCAGGACCGTGCCTTGTGGCATTCCTTTGGGTAGGCCTACATTCAGCAGTGGACTTGTGACGGGTTGTAATGAACTCATCCTATGACTAACGAAGGACTCTTTTCGGTTGTTGGGTTCTTTTTCTGGCAAGGAGTTCGTTTGCATCACCACAGTTCACTCTCTGTTGTTTCGGTTTGAGGCTGGATGAATGTACAGTAGAATGCCAGATTTGAGGCATTCGACTTTAATAATCAGATTTGAAAACAAACGTAGCTTTGTGTTCTATGACTCATCTATTGAGTAGGTAAATGTTAAGCAGTAGTGTTTTGATAGGCTGTATGTAATGAGTGAATGATGTAGCTTTGTACGAAGTCAAGTAAAGGTGTCTACAAACTAATAGTCACTTACCGTCAGGTGGACTGTTGGTTAGGTTATCAGATAATAATATGGTAAAGTGGCAACATCTCACTGCTGGACAAAGGCTTTCTCTCTTTTCTTTACTGTAATGTCCTCTAGACCGAATTTAGGTCATGGCGACCAGCCTCAACGAAGACTAGCCATCTCCGCAGGACAGGATTATATTGCACGAGAGTATGCACAGGAACAGGTGCACTCTCTATTCTCCCACTCTCATAGTTCGATGGGTCGGCAATCTGACACGACCGGAGAGGTCAGGCGTAGAAGCAACGGCTTTAAGTGCTTTCCGAAGTACGTGGGTGAAACACTGCCAAATTCTTGACTCCGGACTACTATTGCTATTGTATTACTATATGCTACTGAGAATTTGACAGAAAACTCGATAATTGATTAACAGTCGGTTATACCACCACTAGACGAACGAGTCACGTTTTTTCCTTTCCATATTATTTGGTAAATTATAGGATAATACTATTGGCTAATACTAATTATATAACTAAACGAACAATAAAGTGACTTGAAGTATGGTTGAAATTTCATTCTTACTTTGTGGACGTGTCTCGATACTGTACAAATCATTTTGCTTCATTGTATTTAGTATACAGCTAGGGATTGGATTTCTTTACCTACGTTAGTCTTTCCTGATTACAAAAGTTAAAGACATTTAAAGGCAAGAGTAGATAGGTATTTTTTGGGCTAACGTGTTCTAAGATCCCATCACTTAACATCAGCTAGGAGCCTTGCCGAACGTTTTTATATTATACATTCAAATAAAGATACAAATACTAAGACTATTATAAAGATAATTAATATACGAAAAACTGGGTAGTTGTGTTTTTAATGTGAATTCCTTAAATTAACATTGTACAATATTATCTTTTCAGCCCGACCCAATGATAAATGATAACTCTGATGCTGTAGCCGAAAGGGCGAAGGGACTACGTGCTTGGTTGCAGACAGCGCCTTGAAAACTTTGAACTCTTTCACTTGACTGAATATAGTATGTTATCTTTAGTGTAGTAAAACTGCCGAGTATATCTAAAAATCATTATGGTTGTTCAACATATACATAAATACAATTTCCTTTATATATTTACGCTCATATGAGAAATGCCAAATATGACCGAATTACCCTATATCAATAGATTTCGAAAATTCAAAAAAAGATATTTAAAGGACACTATAAAACAAAAATGTATTATTGATGAGGATTTAGAGATTTGACGTAAATTCTATACTGTAAAACTAATTTTATTTTCTGTGGTTGATTCCAGTATTTACTTATTGATTTTTATGATGAATATCTGTTATTTTTTATTATATTACTATATTAGAACAAAATATAGCAAATTATAATTATTACAGTACTTTTGCATTGCAAATCTTAAGGTTATACGAGGGTGATACTGAAAGTTTTTAGAAAATCAAAAACTGAACAAACTAGCAAGTTATTAGTTTTATTATATCTTTTCAAAATAGTGTCCGTTTACATCAATACATCTCTGCATCCGATGGAACCACAGAGAAAAGCACTTTGCCCACTCGTCCTTAGGGGTCTCTTCGACGGCATTTTGAAACGCAGCCACTGATTCCTTGGCGTCCATAAATTTTTTCTTTCATTTTCGAAAATAAATAAAAATCGCAAGGTGCGAGGTCGGAGCTGTAGGGCGGGTGACCCAATAATTTCACATCTGACGTCACCAAGTAGTCGAATGTTTGCTTGGCGGTGTGCAACGAGGCGTTGTCGTAGTGAAGGAGGATCCTACTGCGAGGTCGTTTCTTCTAAACTTTTTCCGAGACAAGTGACAAACCACTCTCTAGTGACTGTTTTTCGTTCATCTAAAATAATTGTTGCGTAATGACCTGTCCTTTCGAAGAACGAGGCCACCATCTCTTTTCCCACGCTTCGACCTCTCTTCACTTTAGTTGGCAACTCCTCGGAAGGAAACACCCAGACAATCTCTTAGTTTCAAGATCATAACAATAAATCCAGCTTTCGTCACCCGTAAGTATGTCGAACACAGCATTTGAGTCACCTCCGTTAAATCTTTGAACCATTTGACGACATCAGTCAACACGAAGGAGTTTTTAGGCCTCTGTCAAATTATGAAGTATCCACCGGGCACAAAGTTGTGATGAAATGTTCATGGAGGATTTTGTGCACTTGACTCATACCGATGCCTAAGCTTGTCCGAACCTGCTGATACGTCACTCTTTTGTCAGTCTTTATAATACGCATTTCATTCTCGGCGCTTATTAAATATTTTAGTGGAGTTGTGAGAGCGATAGACTTAAATGCATGAGTGCTTACAAATCTCCGATGAATCCGTATGATTTCAGACTTTTTTGTAGGAAATAGCATTTTTTATAGGACAAGGGTGTCAAATGACGCAGTCCACCTGATGGTTTGTTATTGCTGTGGCCCATAGACATCTGCATCTAACCTCGAATACGGATCAAAATTTGGATGCGCTGTCACCCGTAAAGACTTAAGATGGAATGCCTCGTTTCCAGTAAAATGGGTCTGCAGTTCTCTGCACTCACTGTACGAAACACTGCAGCGTCTAGCTGTTATTTTACGCTGGTATTCTGGGAAAGCGTGGTCCTTCCCCAGTCGAGCCGACCCATTCGTGCTACAACTATACTACTAATATTGCTGCAGAATGGCTCTACCACAGATAAAATTATCCAATTTACATTCCATTACAGCTTAATTTTAATTAATGTTTTAGATAGTCATTCATTATAGATAATCATCATGGATTTTGGTTCTGATCTAAGAAAGTTGACGTTTTATTTACTTTGTTATATGTTCGTTTTTAATAGTTGTATGTCTAGTCATGGTTGTACTCATTAGATCGTACTAAAAATATATCCTTAAAATTTTATCGACCTAGTAGTGTCCTTAATTCGCACAACTTCTTTTAGAATATTTAATTACTGTTAAATAATTATTATATTTCTCTAATTTGAGAGGACGCTTGTAACTTTATTATAATATATTACTTATTAATATATTGCAAATTACTTAATTTCAAATATCGTAAACAAAGGCCTACAAAAGTTGGAGTTTGGGTAACAGAAAAATAATAGTTTAAAAGAAGGTTTGAAATGTTTACATAAATACAACTAACGTTTACAGTTATTTAAATATTTTATATGTGCGAATAATATGAGATATAGAATTTGTATAATATTTCACTTAAATTATAGAATTTCTATGAAAGTAAAACGGTACTCAAAAAAAAAATATAAGTAGTTAGAATTTGTCTAGTCAAAGAATCTTTAATGTTCGTCCTACAATGGCAACAGAACCGCATTCAACAATAACACATTATGGATGTTATGTTACACAATTGATATTATTTTAAAACGTATGGGAAATAATTGGATGATGAATTTAATATATTTTAACATAGTTATTTAATGGTATTAACGTACTTTATTTCTATTTAAATATTTGTCTGGGTTTAAATGTTTACGTGAAGTTATTAAACTACATACTTATTGTTTAGATTTTAAAGTAATATTGCCACTTCCAACTGTTTAATATATAAGAGAACACGTTTTCAATAATATTTACAAATAATGTATTAGAACTTTTTTTTATGAATAACCCAGTTTTTATCTTAGTGTATTTGTAATCTGTGACTTAGTAAAAATATTATTGTTATTATACAAAAGTATATCAAAGAAAAGAACATTTTAGTGTTAGTGCGATATACATGTGCATTTTTAATATGTATTCATTTTATTCGAATATATCAATATTTATCAACTGTTTATACTAAATACCTTATCCAACTTCTGTGTATTTTTTTATATAGATGTTCCTTACTTAGAGGTATATTTTTAAAATTTTAGGCTGATTTTAAAAAAGCAATGTGGCCTTTTACATAACTATTATGAAAGATAATATGAATCTCAATTTTGGCGGTATGTTATATATTTTAGTCCGTATAAATGAAATGGTTGTATCGTTTAACTGCGTTTGACAATATGTCACTGATTCAAAAAAAAATTGAATGATTTTATGCCTTCTTGATTTTAAATCATCTTTTCTGACGCACAATTAGTTATATCTTTTGGCCTTTAACGTTAGGTAAATTTAAATTCGTAGGAATAAAATAAAACGTCTAACTGATAATCGTTTCCTTATTATTTCTAAGTGTTTTATTAAATTGTATTAAAATTCAAGATATTCTAGTTAGAATGGAAGTAACGTCTCTTTTTGACCTGGGATATGTACAAACGGTAACTGAACGGATTGAGAAACATTTGTGTGGGCCTTTGAGCTACTGTTAGAATATCGGGTCCGCCCATTGCAGTTTGGAAGAATGCACTGATAAAGTTGAATTGTTAAAATAAAATAAAAAGTTTCGACTGCAGTGATCTTAAGGGACGTGATGATAATGCTTGATGATGTAATTATAATACGTGAGGTGTTTGGGGGGGAGGGGGAGCTCGAACGAAATCTCGCCCAAAAATTATATGAAATATCTAAGCAATTTTTTTTTAAATAAATCCAACGCAATCAAACACAGATTAACGTATTTAACTAAAAATACGCATTATGAAAAATCACGTGAGATTTGAGGGTGGGGTGAGGGGGGGATAAGGGGGTCGATCCATATCTCACGAAATCTCACCGCGGGAGGGGGAGGGGAGGGTAGAACAATCTCCAAAATCGAGTCATGTAATTAATGGAATTTCGAATTTTCCTCGTAAATACATTTGCTAATTAACATCTTTTAATGAGCTAGTTTTAGTCAGGCCATGTTCTACATATATAAATATGTTACTTATATCGATAAAGACTTGTGATGACGTCATAGTCCATTTTACCCGCGCTATTATTATTAATACAAATGGATGAATATTATAATATTGGTTTAATGCGACTACTAGTTTAGGGAGTTAAAGGCGGTCATATAAGGGAACATACAATAAAATATTAGGTACCCTCTTTTTGAGTATAGCTGCAGTCGGATAAAATTAGTAGTCAACCAGTTATGGGTATAACTTTGCATTAGCGTGACGTGCATTCTTTTACAACTGTGTAAGTGCGTAGTGTAAGAAAATTATCATTTGAAGGAGGAAGGCACTGTGATAATACATTAGAGTTGTAATAATAATTGTCAAAACCCACGGTCACGTAAGGTTTGTATGAATGCGAATGTAACTGATCCACGAAATAAATCAGACTGCGCTTTATTGTATGGAAAATAACTTAAACTTAAAAGAAACTTCCATACATAATTTTTACTAAGTCTCGAAGATATAAAGCTTTCTATGCTAGTTAATAATTAAAAACTGTATAGAAAATACAATGCATTATTGTTATGTAGACTACTTATTATATATTTTATCGAATTTGATTTTTAAAACCGGAAGAAAACCAAATAAGATTTGGTAATTAATCCTTTGATTATGTATTACTGCAATACAATTAAAAAAATAATTTCATTAATTAAGTATAATATTAATTTTATTTCTTTTAATAAATTAAGTCAGCGGATTTTCTTAATATAATAATAAAATTTGTTTTTATTAATGAAACAAGTTTCACCGTGGAAGTTTGTGTAAAATTAATAAGAGTATGTGTTTACACCCCTCTAAAAAGATCTAGTCATAAAAATAACTGGAGCATTCCTTAGTCGTAATAATTATTAGACATCATCATCTTATTTATTTTTACGAGAGGTTATTAAATAAATGATTAATCATATTGCGTCCACAATAATTTTATTATTTACAATCGCATAAATCCTATTATTAATAAGTGATTCCATTAAAAACCTATAAAATCTCGCACATATTGGTAACTAACTAAATATTACTTAACTTTTCTCTATGTTAACTGTTAGCTAAATTTATTTCGAATTTTAATCATAAAATAATTATGTAGCCATGATAAAATAACAAGACTATATAAATCTACTTTATATTATATAAAAGTAATTCTTGCCAAAGAAATCTGATTGTAAAAATTCTTTTACACTGCAGTGAAACGCAGCTACTTAAATTAATTTAAAATTATAAAAAGTAATGAAAGTTATGCCTGCATGTTGTCCATACTGCAATTTAAAAGAATTTTTCAAAGAGAAATTTACATCATGTATTTGAATCTTAAGCTGCGGTTACACTAAAGTGGATATGGAAAGTGGAAGTGGATGCACTTTGATAATTGTTTGCGTAATGCCATATTGTATAAATATTTGTTATCAGTGTTAATTATTATATAGAAATGCTTTGTATAAATAGTTTGCGAAAAACGACAAATTAAAAATATAAAAATAATCTAAATATAGGAAACTATGTTAATAATAGGAAATAAGAACGAAAGCCATTTATTATTTTAGTTTCAAAACAGTTATTATAATGAATTCGCCATCCATTCTGTACCTTTGACAAACATAATATATAAGGAACATCTATCAGTCTGCTAGCTATATTTAAAATTAGGCATTAAACTACTCTATCATACTTGATGATGTGCAACGTGGCATTATACTAGTATTATAATAATAGTGTAACCGCAGCTTAATAAAAGGATGTTCGCAACAATAATATTGCAAAAATAAAAACTTTAAAGTGTCATTTTGTTTTATTAAGTATCTATTGGCCAAATACTCAAACGCAACTCGATTTGAAGATGTCATTAAAGGTCTACCCACACGTAGCACAACTACAAGCATAACACGTGGGCGGTGTATTTTGTACTAGAGCGTGAGAGATACCGGCTGCAACGCAACCACATCGACATTTTGTCGCATAACCACAACGCAACTGCAAAAAGCTGCAGCGACACTATTCACACGTGACCACATTTACGGCCTGGCCACGGGGATCGGCGGCGCGAACGGCGAAGCGACATGCGGAGCGACAATTCGCGCGGCGCGATTTGAGGGCCACAGGAAGTCACGTCTGCCGCCGCGACCAGATAGGCCGAGAGTGAATTGTCTTTATCAAAGTTATCTCGATATTGCTTAGAAAGTAATTGTTTTTTGATTCAAGACATAATATTTGGAAGAGATTGCGGAGTAAATGATTTGAATAGGAATTTGGTTATAGACGGAGAATTCCACAACAAATAAAATGCATCTAGAAAAAAATTTCGTGTATACCAAAATGAGTGTCAAAACCTGCGTTTATATTCTTGTTAATATTCAACCAGAATTGGAGATAAAATTCAATGCGGATAGAATTTTAAGTTGTTTTTGTCGGCCCGGCATTTTTCGCGGCGAAAAAAACTAAAATATTTTGTTCCCTGTACTATTCGCCGGTTTTCGCCGCGTCTGCCGCCCGACTCCGTGGCTTGCACCGTACTACTGATTCATACATTTGTTTCAGTCGCCCGCCGCGCCGCCAGTCGCCCGCGCGATTCACCCGGTAAATTTCGCCGGTCGCGTCGCCACTCGCCGCTACGCGTGGCTTGATTCATACATTTCTATACATTTGTTTTAGTCGCTAGACGCCTCACCGTTCGCGCCGCGCGAAACTTCGCTACGGCGGATGTCCCGTGGCCAGGCTGTTAGTCGTTGCGATGTGGTGTGGTTGTGGTACGGTGGTGGTCGATCCTTAGTCTCGTGGTGTCACAGTGATAGAGACAGCACGAGACTTAACGACGTGAGTAGCGTTTGTGTATTTGGGAATATGTTGATCATTGTCCATTGTAATATACACGTCACCTATGAAGCATTAGTACGATAGGTGCTGCTATAATAGCTTGAATACCTGCAAAGAAAGCATTATTGATTTATTATACCGTTGTTCCCTTTTTGGGGTGTAAAACTTTTTGACAAAAAAATTAAACCGCCGAAAAAACTGAAAAGCAAAAAACAATAAACCTTTTTCTTTTACCTTAATAACCAAGTTCTTAAACTAATGTTAAACTAATATATATATATATATATATATATATATATATATATATATATATATATATATATATATATATATATATATATATATACATAGTACCCGGTTGACCGAGCTTTGCTCGGTATTTTTCGCTCGATTTCTTTAATTCGTATGTTTTGGAAATTATATTTAGATACAAATTACATACTGATGAATTATAAATAATATTTTTTGATCTTAGCGACATAACAGAAAAAACTGAACTGGTTATTTGAATAAAAAATCATGAGTGCAATTATTTTTATTTAAATTTTCGTGTTTTTAAAAAATACTAAAAAAAAGGGCTCGAAAAAAATATATTTTCTCAAAAAAGAAAGAAACTTGAAAAAAAAATAAAAAAGTCGGTCGGTCGGTCTGGGCTCGAACCGGGGTTTTACGATTTTGTGACCGCCCATTATACCAATAAGCTATTTATAATCATTACCAAACTTTCAAAATTTACCTTCTTATTCTAACTATATTGTAGCAGTTTTTAATTGCCTAAAAACACGGACAAAAAGACATTTTCTAAAAATAAATCTTAGCTAGATCGATTTATTATCCCCGAAACTCCCTGGACACTAAATTTTATGAAAATCGTTGGAGCCGTTTCCGAGATCCCGATTATATATATATATATACATATATACAAGAATTGCTCGTTTAATAGTATAGGATATATATATATATATATATATATATATATATATATATATATATATATATATATATATATATATATATATATATATATATATATATATATATATATATAATATATATATATATTATGAGTTTTTAATTAATCTTAACTAAGTTCGTAAACTGATGTAGGTATACCTAAGTAATTTTGAGTCCGCAAGCGACACTAGGATTCCCTGTGCGTGGAGACCAGTCTTTTTATTAATCTAGACCTTAATGATTACCTGAATTTAAGTACGAGTGGATTTCTCACATACTTAGTTTCCAACACAGAAAAAATAATAAAGTTAAACAACAGAAAAACTAACACATATTTATGAGTTAGGTGTACACTTTTATGTTATATTTAACATTAGTCGCATTTGAATTTCGATTATTTCTATAATATTATACATTTATAGTACAAATTCAAAAATTTGGAATGACCATTTAATACTTTAACTAGTTAACGTAAATAGTTTAATAGATGGTGAAACTTCTTTTTGCCCAGGTGTCCGACTGGGTAGGTCCCACTATTTTACGTATAGCAGTTCTTGCACCTGAAGGTACCACCCTCTGAAGATCACCAGTATTATTACAGGCTGTGAGTCATTCCATATTGGTCCTCAGATGTGAAGTGAGGTGAGGTTTGAGGGCTCCGTGGCGTAGTGGCTTACGATAAGTTACAGCGCTAGCGGCCGCGAGTTCGAATCCCGCACGAAACAAGTATTTCTATGGTCTACAAATTATTGTTTCGAGTCTGGATGTTTGTAAACTGCCTCCACGATACAGGAAAGAAAATCCTACTATGGGGATAACGGTTTAAAAAAAAGGTAAAAACGCATCTGTAGCCCTCTTCTTTTGAAACTGGCTGCATGCGTCTATGGCCCGAAGTAGCCACTTAATTTCAGGTGAACTGTCAATTTGTGTGTCATTATAGTCTAATAAAAAAGTAAAGGTGGTAGATAAGCGCATAGTCCACCTGATAGATATAATCTTATTCGACAACTAAGATGGAATGTCTCGTTAACAGAAAAAAGGGTCCCCGGATTACGTCACTCACCATACAAAACAGAATGTGTCGGCACGACCGGGGAAGGACCACGCTCTCACGCTGCTGTGTTTCGTATGGTGAGTGTAATGAACCGGAGACCCTTTTTACTGAAAACGAGGGTACAAAACCAGAGTACGAAAAGTACCTAACTGTAGAGAGGTGTAAGACAGGGTGATGTTTTAACCCCGTAACTCTTCACACTGCATTGGAAGACGTTTTCAAGCTACTGGACTGAAAAGAATACGGTATTAACATGAGTGAGTAAATCACTCATCCTCAATTTGCCGACGATATAGTACTCATTGCAGAATCGCTGGAGGACCTATACACTATGCTCACAATGACCTCAATAGTGTATCCCAACGGATAGGTCTTAAGATGAACATGGACAAAACAAAGATTATGTGTGACGTCTATGCCGGTAGTTGCATAACTTCGAGCTTAGTGCTCCCAAGCTCGAAGTTGTTGATGAGTATGTTAACCGTGGTCCTTTACTGCTCGCCATTTGAGGACGCTCACGATCACTGAGCGAGCTATGGAGAGGGCTATGCTCGGGGTTTCTCTGCGTGATAATCTTAGAAATGATCCGCAGTAGAGCCAGAGTGACCGAAATAGCACAACGTATTAGTAAGCTGAAGTGACAATTGACGAAGAATCGACAACCGATGGGGAAAAATGGTTCTCGATTGGCAGCCTCGTACCGGTAGGCGAAGTGTAAAGCAGTCGCCTACACGCCCCATTAGATGGAGTGACGATATGGTAGGACATGCAGGAAGTCGATGCATGTAGGTGGTTCAGGACCGTGCTTAGTGGCATTTTTTGGGGAAACCTATGTTCAGCAGTGGACTTGTGAAGGGCTGTCATGATGATGATGGTGAAACCCTATGAAAGTTGCCAAAAATGGTTACCAAACGTATTAGCAGAGCTGTACATTGCCGGTGTCCCTTTTATAAGTTCATTGTGAGAATGAACTTCTGGAGTACATGTTACTGTAGAAGATCGGTCAGATCGAGTGAAGGCCAAAGACGACCATACGTGCCACAGCTTTGTGGTTGCATTCCACAATCTCCCTGTAAAGTCAGCTTGGACCTGTAACAAATGATACAAACTAGAAAAACCTTGGTCACTTACTCACAAAAGATCTCGTAATTTCCGACAAATGTTTCTTATTTATGTCAGATATAATCAAGTAACTGGTATTAAGTCCGATATTATCAAGTAACTGGCATTAAGTCCGCCCATGCTAACACTTAGTTTTATGCGTTTTTCAATAAGCATTAAATAGATAATTAATATTCCCTTACCTAGGTACAACTATGTTAAGCTATACCTATGTAAATATTCTGTCGAAAACATCTCTGACGGTTACAAAGAAATTTAAAATATACGAGGTGAGGTCAAAAAGTTCGCGGAATGGCGGGGTTGGCAAGGGTGAGATTACTCTTCCAGGTAGGAGCTAATTGAGTGACTCATTGTTAGTATATATACCAAGTTGCAGCCTATTAGGCTATCATTAGCTTTTGAGTTATCAACGAGTAAACAAGTCAATCGGGAAGAAACCTATGGAGAAAATTGAATATCGCGCCGTCATTAAATTACTCACCAAACAAAGAAAGACACCGTAAACCATTTTTCAAGGAATGTCAGCTGTTTATTGAAAAACCATCATTTATAAAATGGCACGCCCTTTTCAAACAAGGGAGGGACTCTGTTGAAGACGACTTCCGACATGGACGGCTGATTGAGGCTACCACACTCATATCGGAAGATGCACGACTAAAGAAAAAAATTGTATCCCGAAGATGCGCGACTTAAGAAAAAATTTGTATCGGAAGATGCACGACTAAAAAAACAGCTTGCAGCATTAGTTGGACTATCGGAAACAACCATTTTAAAAATCCTACATTAACACTGGCATGACTAAAGTCTGTGCAAGGTTGGTTCCGAGAATGCTTTTTGCGCATAAAAAACGCGAGCGCGTCGAAAGTTGTGGCGAGATTTTGGACCGCTGTGGAGAGCATGGCCCGAACTGGCGATGAAATTTGGGTTCACCTTTATGAACCTGAGTCAAAGCAAGAGTCGATGCAGTGGCATAAAAAGGCACATCCTAATAAGTATAAGGTGTCTCAATCGGCAAAAAAGATCATGGCGACGATCTTTTGGGATACCGAAATTATCCCTTTGATTGATTATAAAAAACGTTGTGTTTCCATAACGGGAGAATACTACGCTTCTTTACTAGATCAATTAAAAGAAGCTATTAAAGAAAAAAGGCAAGAAAAGCTTACAAAAGGCGTGCTCCTTTTGCACGACATTGCGCCCATGCACACAAGCCATGTTGCGACTGCTGCCATTCACCGGTGCGATTTGAACAACTGCGCCACCCACCCCACAGCCCAGACCTGGTCCCAAGCGACTATAACTTGTTTCCAAAAATGAGGAGAGAATTGCGTTGGAAAAAAATTGGCGACGATGATGAAGTGAAGTCGGAAATCGGCCTATTTTGACGCCCGAGACAAGTCTTTTTTTAGACTGACGATCTTTCTATATTTTTATTAATAAATAAGTTATTTGACAGATCTAATAAATACATTGAAAAGGAAAAAAAAACGTTTGATGTTTCATTTCATTATCCTTCCCTGTCATTCCGCGAACTTTTTGACCACCCCTCGTAAGAGTTTACGGGGGCGAAAATCGATTTAGTCTTATTACTGGAAAATTAGCTGTTTTCCCTTTTTCACATACAAAACAATAAACTTGAGTTGCCCGCGCATCAAGACACTTATTCAATGCAATACAGTTCAATGGCTAGAACGTATGACCATCAAGCAGGAATTTGCGAGTTCGAATCCTGCAATGTGGTCAGGTTTTTCTCGTTCTTGAGTTGTATTGTGTATAAGACCGCTTTTTGTCTTTCCTTCATTGTTTGTTAATTATTTGTTATATTTATGTTTCCTTGGTGTACAATAAAAAGTATTGTATTGTATTGTATTATAGCCCACACACCTACAGCTGGACAAAAATAATTTACTATAGACTAATGAAATATTTTGTTTACTGTTTTCACTTATATTTTTATGGCGATGATATCAAAGTTAGGTAAAGTTAAAGTTACAGCCTTTATACGTCCTACTACTGGGCACAGGCCTCTTCTCATTTCTGAGAGGGTTTGTGTTGTGTGTTGATGTGTTGTTGATTTACAAAATATTTCGAACATATGTCTTCGAAATATTTTTTTTCTCATTTCTCAGACATTCAGGTTTGCTCACGGTGTTTTCCTTCACCGCCGTGGTAAATGAGCACTAAAATTTCATTTAACAATTTCATTGGCGCCGGCGGAAAATATATTATTTTTATGTAATAAATCTACAAATTAACAAATATCGGAACATTTTTGGTTATACTTGTGCTACTTAAAGGTTTAGATGAGTTAATTTTTGGGTATCAAAATATGTGACAAAATATACCCGAAGCTTTTGACCGCGTTAACTTAGAAGCTTGGATTTATACACCTCCATGGGACCGTAGACCTGAGTGTTTGATATTTAATTTTAACTTTATACCTCTACCAGTTCCTGCGAAAAAGGATCTTGACAGAATGACAAGCTGACAGACAGGCTACAAATAGGATCGCTAAGGCTTCCATTGTTTTTATATTGAAGTACGGAACTCTAAAAAAGGACGAGACGCCTTGCACTTTGACTAGACAATCTGCTATGCGAGTAAAAGGCTCAGCTGTTGGCTGATGAGAAGGTAAACTGGGCAAATATTAAAAGAAACAACATTTACCAAATTATTACTTACTATCTTCGCTATAGTAGATATAATGGTGAAAATGCATGAAGAGTGAAAATGTCTTGTTTTCTATTATACAATATACACTATAGTTCCAGGAGAACCAGTCGCTCGCACTTACTCCAGTAGTTAGGTTGTACCAGTTCTGGCGCACTTGTAGTTAGGCTGTACCAGTTCTGGCGCACTGAGTCAGAAGTGGTACAAGTACGACGTTCGTCGACTCACGATCCTAAAAAAAAAAAAAAAAAAGCTTTTGGCATGCTCTGATCACGAATCTGCGGTCCATTTTTGCGTAGGATGCACGGTTCCGGAGATGTGCAGATCAATTAACTCTTATCTAATTGATATCCGCTGCGAGCCTCCACCGTCATTACCGCTCCATTGTTCTTATCTACTTATCTATTGTTTGTTCAATACCGTCATTATCTATTCTTCCTCAGCGTGGTGCTATTGTATTATACTCCTTTGTTCCTATCTACACTAATCTGACTCATTAATAAAACACATTACCCAATTTTGTTAAAATTTTTATTTATAAAATACAAAATCTTATTACTTATTATCTATAAAATAGGAGCGAAACATCTCATCCACTAAAATATCGTTGTACAATGTGTTCCCTGTAAATATACTCGTAAAACTATGCATTGAACATCCCTGAAACTTATATAGCAAATACATTAAGCAATATTCGCCACAAACTGAAGTCCACTCATTCTGAATCCTATCAACATTCCAGTTCCATCTTTTACAATTTCTTTTAAAAAACTCTAGATGATATCGTACAGGTGCCCGTCCGAATGAATCAAAATATTGACCGACGTCATTCGTATCGATATATAAAGCTACCCAATGTGACCCTGGTTTATCATCTGTATCCAAATTGCATATTATATACGTTGGTACGTGGGTGTACATGGGTAGTTTATTGGCAGCATAAACATTATTTTCTAGAGTGGGGTGAATCTTTTTCAGATGTTGTTGTACATCTAGTGTATCCATAATATTACTGCTATTAGTAGATTATTACAGTACCAATCTACTCAATGACTAATATAGGAGTGATCAATTATAGTGATTTCTAAATATTAAATTACATTCTTTGTGTTATACAAATCGTATTTGAGTCACCAATACACTGAACAAGACGCGACAGGAAGGACGTAGGAATGTAGAGATAAGCAACAGAATGTAAGGTAAGCTTGTTGATGCATAAAGATACTATCAATTCTACTGCAGAAATTCTTTAGATTAGAATTATTACTCACTGGTACTATATAAGACCAAGCAACTGCAGTCATGGAGTTAGTGTATGGTCGTTTGACCGCAGTGGATCTATCAATACTACGTTTGTGTTACTTCAACGCATCAAAGGCCATGGATGTAAGTGTTTATTCTATTGACAAACTTACTTTTCTTTCTGTTATTTTCTTACGTGTGTATGATTTAGTGTTAACAAATTATATTTAAATATTATGTGTGTGTATATGGTTAAGCCGTGGTAGCTCAGATGGTTAGCGCAAAATGTAAAATTCACAGTACGCGACCCGGGTTCGATCCTCGCCGGCACCAATTAAATTGTTAATTACAATTTTAAGTGCTGATTTACCACGTGCTCAGCGGTGAAGGAAAACATCGTGAGGAATGCATGTCTGAGAAAATTTCGAAGGCATGTGAAGTTTGCCAACACGCTTTGAGGTATCGCAGCGAACATTTCCTAGCCCTAAAACCCTCTCAGAAATGAGAGGAGGCCTATGTTCAGCAGTGGACTTTAATAGGTTGTAACTTTAGCTTTTTTAACTTTTATGATTAAGTGTTAACAAATTGATATTAACATGATAACTGTGTTGTTGCAGAAATCATTGAGCTTCGATGAAAATACCTATAAACAGTATTACTACTCGCCACTCTCCCCTCAAGAAGAGAGTGATGACATCGTCATTAATAATAACACATGCGATGGTGGAAAAAGGAAATCGCAATCGATTGATCATTTTTTTGAAGCTGAATCAAAAATAAAAAAAGGAAGCTGTTATCATCAACCGTAGCACGAGCCGCTAGAGATGGTGTATCATACATTTCTACTAATTCTGACGACGGAGACCAAGCGACGCATCTCATCAAAATTGAAATGTACGATATGAAGAAGCTATCCAAGATTCCAACTACTGATCATTCACATCACAACACAAACGCCCTCGTATACAATATTACAAAGACAATAGCAGAAAGTGAAAAAGTTAAAAAATACTTTTTTAACAATGACAGTCATTAGCTGATCTTTTTTAGCTGATTGACTAGTGAATGTGATTCTGTTTACTTAAATTACTTCCGTGTACTCATTATATTCTATTTCTAATCCTTTGTTAGACTTAAATATCGGACATTATTTGAAATTTGGGTATCAGTTGGTCTACCAACACTGAACTGTTACTTACTCTGCTACCTATTTTCTTCTTTACTATAAGGATGGCAAACTTCAGTGAAGTGTGCACCAGTGCTTTCTTCTCCACAACCATGGAAGAGAATACGGAACTATTCAACAGCGAATTAAATCAGGAGTTGTCTAAAGTTTGTGATGAAATGGAGAAGGATCAACTGTTCGATTCATCGTATGATGATGAGTTGTATAATCACTGTGCGATGGTTGAAACACAGTTTAAGTAAGTAAAATAAACATTCATTTCGATCATAATTTACACAATGTCTTGTACAGTTTTTAATAAATTTAAACATTTTAGTAGTCAACCACTACAACTTGGAAGAGGAACGAAGCGAACGAGCAGCAAAGAACCCAAGATCATCAAAAACCCAACAACGGAAGCAGAAGCACCTACCTCTGCAGGGAACAGTATCAGTAATGATGATCAAGTGGAATGTCTAACGTGTCATATATTTATCAAGAAACGGTATTTAGCTAATCATTTTAAAAGTAATGTTCACAAAAATAATCTTTTAAATTCACATAATTCTTTATCAAACGTTAGTGTTATTGAATCTGCTTTTGGAAATACGATTTTAACTTATAAAATCAAGAGTAGAGTAGATAGTTCGACATTGGTAAATTTTGAAACTCCTGAACTATTTTTAAATTCTATTAAAGATGATATTTTATTTTTAATACAAGAGTGTATTCATCAACACGTAATTTTTAAAGTAAACTTCATATTGCATGCTGATTTTGTTCAACAAACTAAAGATACCTATTCATGATACGTTCGATTTTCAAACGCTTAACTATATTATTTGTCAAGGAGATGACTTAAATATTTTTTTCATCTTTAAATGATACAATTACTACTAAAATTAGTGCATTTGAAAAAAAAGATAGTGGATGGAGTCTAAAAAACATAAAATCTATAGACATGAATGTTAATAAATTTAACCCCCTACGCGGTACTTCATACATAGATCTTCCTCGTGACATAAAATTAAAAAAGGCTGTTATAAATGTAAAAAGCAAGGATTATTTTTGTTTTAAATGGGCGTTACTCTCGGCGTTATATCCCGTAAACAAAAACGCGGATCGTATATCATCGTACGTTAAACATGCAAATAAACTTAAATTTGACGGTATTTCCTTTCCAGTTAAAATTTCTGACATAGCAAAAGTAGAGAAATTAAATGATATTAGGATTAATGTTTTTGGGTTAGAATATAATAAAGAAAAACGATGTAATTCTATAGTAGGTCCATTATTTTTAACAAAGTGTCGTAAAGATAGACATATCAATTTATTATTTTTTTCCAAGGATACAAAAAATCATTATTTTTACATAAAAAATTTATCGCGGTTAGTTAGTAAACAAATTTCAAAAGACGGTCACATCATGTACATTTGCGAAGCATGTCTACTTCACTTTCCATCTAAGGAAAGTTTAAATAACCATGAACAATACGATTGTGCCCACATTTGTACAGAATTACCAAACAGTGAAACTTTTAAAAAAAAGAATTGGTTTGGTCAACCTATTTCAAATGATAAAATTAAATTTGATAGTTATGAAAAAAAGTTGAAGATACCATTCGTAGTTTATGCTGATTTTGAAGCATTTTTAAAACCAATAGAATCATGTTCTAACGATCCTTCCAAACCTTTCACACACAATATTCAGAAACATGAAGTACATAGTTTTGGTTATTATATAAAATGTTCATATGATGATAAATTATCAAAATATGTAACGTATTGCGGACCCAACTGTACACAAGTGTTTATGGAAAGTTTATCTAACAATCTCAAAGAAATAAATAGACTTCAAAAATATCCTCCACTTCCGCTAACAAATGAAGACAAAAACCAAATTTCAAATGCAACCATTTGTCATATTTGTGAAACAGAGTTAGCAGAACATTTTTATGATTTTGATTGGTACACCGGTAGTTTTATAGGTGTTGCTCACGAATCATGTAGCTCAAAGTTCAGAAAACCTCGTTATATACCAATATTTTTACACAACCTTAGTCACTATGATGCTCATTTTATTGTTCACGCGTTAAACTTTTGTGATGGTGAAGTCGAAGTTATCCCTCAAAATAAAGAAAAATATATATCCTTTTCCAAAAAATTAAAAATGAATAACCACGAAATTATATTAAGATTCATAGATTCATTTAAGTTTTTATCATGTAAATTAGAAGAATTGGCCAAAAATCTCAGTAATGATCAATTTCAAGAATTACGTAGAAATTATCCTAATGATGAAGATTTCTTTCGTTTAAAACGGAAAGGCGTTTATCCATATGAACTTATGACTAATTATGATAGTTTAAGCCTAACATCGCTCCCCGAACAAAAAATTTTTTATAGCTCGCTCACGGATTCCCATATGTCAAATGATGATTACAATCATGCTAAAGATGTTTGGGAACACTTTGGGTGTTGTAGTATGCTAGATTATTCAAACCTGTATTTAAAAACAGACGTTTTACTTTTAACCGATGTATTTGAAAACTTTAGAAAGTTATGTATTAATACTTATAATTTAGACCCTGCCCATTATTACACAGCACCCGGTTTAAGTTGGGATGCAATGTTAAAATATACAAAAATAGAATTAGAACTTTTAACAGATTATGAGAAAATTGCATTTATTAGATCAGGTATCAGGGGTGGTGTATCTCAATGTAGTAATCGTTATGCTAGAGCTAATAACAAATATATGGGGGATTATGATGCAGGGAAACCAAATTCATATATCACATATTTTGATGCCAACAATTTATATGGTTGGGCTATGTCTCAATGTCTTCCTACTGGTGGATTCGAATGGGTAAATCCGAATACTGAATTTAATGTGTCTGAGACATCGAACTTCGGTTTTATTTTAGAAGTTGATTTGGAATATCCAGATGAACTTCATGATTTACATTCGGACTTTCCTTTATGCCCCGAAAACATTTGTGCAGGCAATATTAATGAAAATAAACTAGTCCCAAATTTAAATAATAAAGATAAATATGTTATTCATTACAGAAATTTAAAGCAGTGCATAGAAATGGGGGTTAAATTAACTAAAATTCATAGAGTTTTAAAATTTAAACAGTCTCGCTGGTTGAAGATGTACATAAATCTAAACACAAAATTAAGAACGTTAGCAAAATCAGATTTCGAAAAAGATTTTTATAAATTAATGAATAATTCAGTCTTCGGAAAGACTATGGAGAATATTGAAAAAAGGGTTAACATAAAATTAGTTACACACTGGGAGAACCAGGGCAAAGCTTTAGGTGCTCAAGATCTAATCGCTAAACCACAATTTCATAGTCTTTCAGTATTTTCGGAAAACCTAGTTGCGGTTCAGTTGCGAAAAACAAAGTTAATATATAACAAACCAATTTATTTGGGGTTTTGCATTTTAGATATTTCAAAAACATTAATGTATGATTTTCATTATAACTATATGGTTAAAAAGTTTAGTAAAATCAAATTATTGTAAACAGATACGGATAGTTTAATATATCATATATTTACAGATGATTTTTACTCTGATATAAAACCTGACCTTTCATCATACTTTGATACCTCAGCTTATGATGCAAATAATATTTTTGAATATGAATATAAATTAAATAAAAAGAAATTAGGTTTTTTTAAAGATGAAAATAATGGTAAAATCATGAAAGAATTTGTGGGTTTACGATCCAAAATGTACGCTTTTAACTTAGAGAATAAGACTATAGCCAAGGCAAAAGGGGTAAATAAATGTATCACTAAAAAGATGACCATGGATAATTATAAGTCTTCTCTATTTAATAAAAAAAGTGCAATATTATAGTATGCTTAGATTTAAATCAATTAAACACACAATTTTTACACAAAAATTAAATAAGATTGGTTTATCATATAATGACACAAAGAGGCATATTTTAGATAATAATATTGAAACATTAGCTTGGGGTCATTATAAACTGCGTTAAGTGTTGATAGTTTCTAATTTTATGTCTGCATGTAAATAAAATTTGTATTGATTGTAAAATAATGATAATAGTATAATATGACGTAGAGTTTATTACATATTTAATCGTTTGTTTTATTGTAAATAATTTAAGTTAATTGTTGTTTATATTTGCGTGTGTGTGTGTGCATTTATTTGAGGTTGAGTTGATTGTAAAATTATGATGTACTAATTGTGTTAGAAATAGTATACAGATCATTCTGTTTTATATAATGTTTGCAATATATATTAATTGTTAACACCAACACTTTCATTTTTTATTTCACCCCTTAGTATTTTAGATGTGTGTAATGTTTCACTTTATCCATCCGTTTACTGCTATTGTAGCGGGGCCAAGTGGATGTGGGGAGTCAAATTTTGTAACAAATTTCATAAAATCAGTTACAGAAATATGTAATTGTGATTTTAATCAGATCACATGCTGCTTTGATGAAATGCAACCTTTATATAATTTACCAAATGTTAACTACCATCAAGGAATTCCAAATGTTAATATGTTTGACGGTGAAAACCCACATCTTGTTATTATTGATGATCTAATGAGAGAGTCCGATGGAAGGATTGTGGATATATTTACAAAAGGTAGTCATCACAGGAATCTTAGTGTATTTTATTTAACACAAAATTTATTTCATCAGGGTAAAGGGCAAAGAGACATATCCTTAAACTCAAGTTATATAATATATTTTAAAAACCCTCGAGATAAAACTCAAATAAGATATTTAGCACGACAAGTGTCACCAGATAACCCAAAATTTATTGAAGATGCCTACAGGGATGCAACTCTAGAGGCGCATGGATATTTAATGGTAGATTTAAAACAGAATACCAATGATTTTTGTCGTATCAAGACAAATGTCTGCCCATTTAATGTTTTCTGCACAGTCTACGTCCCCACAAAAGAGTTTAAATACACCAAGAATCAAACATTTCAAATCATTGCTAAATGATGCATCGTCGACTCACAACGCATAAACATTTGCTAAACGCTTTGCATACGCTTAAACCAAAATATCAAAGAGCATTACTTAAAACGTGTGATGAAGAAGAAATTAACTGTATTTGTGAGTGTATTCATAACGTTTTACAAGGAAAAGTACCTCTTAAAGATCAAGATAAACAAAAATTGAATAAACACAAAAATATACTCCGTCAACTAGTGCGTAAGTGTAAACATAAACTAAGAAAAAATATAATTATACAAAAAGGAGGGGCTTTCTTACCAATAATATTAGGTGCAATATTGAGTGGATTAGTGAGTGGACTAGCCAGTTAACATGGAAAATGCAAAGAAAATGATACTTATCGAACCTGGATTGATTGAAAAATTAAAACAAGAAAATAAGGTTAATACGAGTAGTAGTTTATCTCGATTAGATATTGAAATGCAAAATATTATGAATAGTAAGACGGAAGACCGAAAGAAATGGATGTTATATTTACAAACACTGCAAAGATACCTTCATTTTACCGAAGAGGATCGTCAACCACTCAGATTACCAATTTATTCTGATACATCTAATGAAGATTCAAACGAGTCTAAAATTGGTTTTAAAAATAAAGATAGAGATCTAAAAACTTCAGTTGATGCTGAATCTTTGTTGGAGGAGAATCGATCCATCAAAAGTAAAGAAAATGTTGAAAATCCACTTTACACACCAGCTCAAATACTCAGTTTAATACCAAAAACTTATAATAAAAAAGGACAGTAATTATTAAACTTAGTTGAAACAAGTAAAGGTAAAATACATTGGGATAATGAAGGTACAGTCATAATTGATAATGAAAAAATTCCTGGAAGTAATATTGTTGATTTAATAAATGATTCACTAAGACCCTTAAAAAGAAGTGATCCAGTAGGGTGGGATAGATTTGCTGAAGCATTAAAAGATATTAAAGTACCACTTACTTATATTGGAAATCCAAAGAGATGTGAGTTTATTAACCAACTTCAAGCAAAAGATCTGAACAAACCCTCTGAGATTGAATTTCAAGAGTTTTCTACACCGAGCAGTAGAGATAAAAAGTCTACAACTAAAATACGTAAAAGGCTTGAGTGGGAAAAATGGACCCCGTACTAGAAGAAATTAACAGGATTTATTATGATCCATCTAATCCCGCTGGTTTTGGTAGTATTGATAAATTATCAAAAGCCATGAAGGGTAAAATGAATAAAAAGCAAGTAAAGGAATGGTTAAAATCACAAGAAACATACACATTACATAAACCCATTCGAAAAAAATTCCCGCGTAATAGGTACATTCTATCAAATATTAATGAACTGTGGCAAGCTGATTTAAGTGATATGCGAACTTATTCTCAATATAATGATGGTTTCAAGTATATACTTTGTGTTATTGATGTATTTAGTAAATATGCTTTTGCAAGACCAATGAAAAAGAAAAACTCAGAAACAACTAAAGAATGTTTTGAAAGTATATTTACTGAAAGTAATTTAACACCTACTCACATACAATCTGATAAAGGTACAGAATTTGTTTCAAAAGATGTACAAAAATACTTTAAATCCAAAAAGATTAATTACTATACCACTAACAATCCTGACATTAAGGCCAGTATTGTTGAACGATTTCGAAGAACACTAAAAATGAAAATGTGGCGTTATTTCACTCATAATAATACTTATAGATATATAGATGTTTTACAAGATTTAATATACTCTTACAATCACAGCTTTCACTCTAGTATTAAGATGTGCCCATGTGATGTAAATTCCAACAATATTATGACAGTTTGGACTAATCTTTATGATAGACGGTCAAACAAACTTTCTTTAGAAAATCCTAAACCAAATTTCAATGTGGGTGATTATGTTCGAATAACTAAATATAAACATGCTTTCCAAAAAGGATATGAATCAAATTGGAGTGATGAAATATTTATTATATCTTCAATAATTGATAGATCTCCATGGGTTGTTTATACAATAACAGACTTACAAAATGAACCAATAGTTGGTACTTTTTATGAAAGAGAATTACAGAAAATCACTTACAACCCCACCTCACAATATAAAATAGACAAAATAATTGACACTCGTTACTCAGGTAACAGAAAAGAAGTATTAGTGAAGTGGAAAGGTTATCCAGATAAATTTAACAGTTGGATTTAACTTCTAGTTTAAAAGAAATATGAATAAAGAAAGTTTTTATTTAACTTTGCTCAGCAATAGTTCAATGGAATACTTTCCTGATAACAAGACCACAAATTTTTCAACGAAATTACCGAAAGCTATTAAATTAGAAGGTGAATGGTCGGTTGGAGTTGTAGAGTTTCAATATCCATGTACCATGTTTACTGTTCAAGATCATGAAAATGTTATATACATTACAAAATCTATGTTAATGCCTAATGAAGATAAACCATCCACAGTGTACTACAAAAAACATATTCCAGCTACCAACTATGATAACGTTGAGCATATTTTAAGAGTGTAAAATGGTATCGGAGAGAACTTGAAATTTCGCTATGATGAAACAACAAAATTTGTGTCTATTTCTGTTTTGGATAAAAATATAACATCCGTAACATTATCACCCAAATTAAGTTTACAACTAGGTTATGAACCAAATAAAAATCTCCTAGAGAGAAATTTTGGAAAGTGTCCTGCTAATTTACACCTAGGGTTACCATCTCAACTCTTTCTATATTGTGACATTATCGATCCTCAGATTGTGGGTGATGTTATGACTCCTTTACTAAGAGTCATTTCATTAGATCCTACAAAATACATTTATGGTGCAAATAAAATGCACGTTTTCTCTCAACCTCACTACTTACCTGTTATGCGAAGAGAGTTCGATACGCTGGAAATAGTTATAAGATCGAGCACAGGACAAAAAATACCATTCCAGTTTGGAACTGTGTGTATTAAACTACATTTCCGAAAATTATTATAATGAATTCTCTTCGTGATCATCATAAAAATCCATGTGTGTCCATATGAAAATTATTATACAAATCAAGCTGGGTCAGGAGTTGGAGTAATTTATAAGGGTGCACCATACCAACGCGGTCATGGTATTGGGAGCTTCTTAGGGGGGTTATTTAGATCAGTTTTACTATAGATATATTTTCAAATTAAATATGTCTTTCCTTCATAATCATTCTTGCGAGTGCGTTAAGTCAGAATTGGATTTGTTTGCACTACCGTCTACACAAACTAGTATTGAAAATGGATTGTGGATTCATTATAAACCAATTTCATCTCTTGGTGATGATGGACCTATCGAGTTTCAAGTTCCTGGGACAGGCGATGACTACATAGATTTGTCTCATACATTACTCCACATAAAGGCAAAAGTATTAAATCAAGATTCAACTAACTTGATATCTACTACAATAGTAGCACCTGTAAATAATTGGCTTTGGAGCATACATGGAAACCCTTTTAAACTATGCTCCTGCTGCTAAACAATCTCATCTTACTTGTAGTCTTTGGTATGATGATACAGCAGGAAAAATGGATTCTACGGATGGTAAAAACATAGGATTTGTTAAAAGACAGGAATTGATTAGTGAAAGTAAGGAAATAGAAATGATTGGTCATCTTCACGGTGACATTTTCAACCAAGATAAATTTTTAATTAATGGTGTTGAAATGAGTGTTAAATTGGTTCGATCGAGAGAGAGCTTTAATTTAATTGCTGGGTCAAACGATGTAAAGTTTAAAGTTTGCATTACGGACGCAACTCTTATTGTTCGACGAGCACGAATTAATCCAAGTGTATTACTCGCACATCAAAAAGTTTTAGCTTCTACCACTGCTAAATATCCTATTACTCGAGCTGAAGTAAAAGTTTTAACAATTCCATCGGGTGTTCAAGGAAAAACTCTTGATAATATATTTTTAGGGCAGGTACCCAAAAGATGTATAATTGGATTTGTGAACAATTCTGCATTTAATGGTTCCCTTACTAAAAATCCATTTAACTTTGAAAACTATGGTATTAATTCTTTCAGCTTATATATTGACGGTCAACAAATACCTTCAAAAGCTTTGCAACCATCTTTTAATAATAGCATATTTACATCAGCATATCATACTCTATTCTCGGGAACTGGTATTCACTTTCTTAATGAAGGAAATGGAATCTCTTGTGAACAGTATGCCAATGGTTACTGTCTATTAGCATTTGACTTAACTCCTGATTTATCAGCCAACTCATCAGCTCATTGGAATCTCATAAAGCATGGTAGTGTAAGATTAGAAGTACGATTTGAATCCTCACTAATACAAACAATTAACTGTATAGTTTATGCTGAGTTTGATAATATTATTGAGATAGATAAAAACAGAAATGTTACTGTAGACTATAGTAGTTAAGGTTATAATATGTGTTGTGTGTTAGATTTTATGAGTTATGTGTAATGCATTTTGTGTGTATGTAACTATGTGAAACATTATAAAATTAAATAAAACAAATTGTATGCAATATATTATTTTTTATTTCTTTATAAATATTCTATTTAATCTAATACAAAACTCTGTTCGAGTTTAAATTTTACATAAGCACACTGACTAAACCACTGAACATGCTGCTGCCAAGGATCATCATCATCTTCCCAATCTTTTAAGCCACCACCACAATGGAAACACTTGGTCCTGTCTGCATGGCCAGTATAAAAGAAACCGGCTTCTGCAAGATCTTCAGGTTTCTGTCGCATAACGAGAGGCCAGTTTTCGAAACTGAGCAACCGGCTAGATTTTGAACTGAAGAATGGATATTCAGCTCTTGAATACTGCATATTCTTCTCGTTTTCATCTCCACTCAGTGTTGTAGTTTTGTTCTTCAATGATGTGTTCTGTACACGTATGCCACACTCATCTCTTTCTTCTGCTCTTGTCTTCCTGTAATTTAAGTAAACAGAATCACATTCACTAATGATCAGCTAATGACTGTCATTGTTAAAAAAGTATTTTTTAACTTTTTCACTTTCTGCTATTGTCTTTGTAATATTGTATATGAGGGCGTTTGTGTTGTCGTAGATGCTATCCTTATTAGTCTTTACGTAATATTTAATCCTCGTGGAAGCATGTTTCCAATGATCAGTAGTTGGAATCTTGGATAGCTTCTTCATATCGTACATTTCAATTTTGATGAGATGCGTCGCTTGGTCTCCGTCGTCAGAATTAGTAGAAATGTATGATACACCATCTCTAGCGGCTCGTGCTACGGTTGATGATAACAGCTTCCTTTTTTTTATTTTTGATTCAGCTTCAAAAAAATGATCAATCGATTGCGATTTTCTTTTTCCACCATCGCATGTGTTATTATTAATGACGATGTCATCACTCTCTTCTTGAGGGGAGAGTGGCGAGTAGTAATACTGTTTATAGGTATTTTCATCGAAGCTCAATGATTTCTGCAACAACACAGTTATCATGTTAATATCAATTTGTTAACACTTAATCATAAAAGTTAAAAAAGCTAAAGTTACAACCTATTAAAGTCCACTGCTGAACATAGGCCTCCTCTCATTTCTGAGAGGGTTTTAGGGCTAGGAAATGTTCGCTGCGATACCTCAATGCGTGTAGGCAAACTTCACATGCCTTCGAAATTTTCTCAGACATGCATTCCTCACGATGTTTTCCTTCACCGCTGAGCACGTGGTAAATCAGCACTTAAAAATGTAATTAACAATTTAATTGGTGCCGGCGGGGATCGAACCCGGGTCGCGTACTGTGAATTTTACATTTTGCGCTAACCATCTGAGCTACCACGGCTTAACCATATACACACACATAATATTTAAATATAATTTGTTAACACTAAATCATACACACGTAAGAAAATAACAGAAAGAAAAGTAAGTTTGTCAATAGAATAAACACTTACATCCATGGCCTTTGATGCGTTGAAGTAACACAAACGTAGTATTGATAGATCCACTGCGGTCAAACGACCATACACTAACTCCATGACTGCAGTTGCTTGGTCTTATATAGTACCGGTGAGTAATAATTCTAATTTAAAGAATTTCTGCAGTAGAATTGATAGTATCTTTATGCGTCAACAAGCTTACCTTACATTCTGTTGCTTATCTCTACATTCCTACGTCCTTCCTGTCGCGTCTTGTTCAGTGTATTGGTGACTCAAATACGATTTGTATAACACAAAGAATGCAATTTAATATTTAGAAATCACTATAATTGATCACTCCTATATTAGTCATTGAGTAGATTGGTACTGTAATAATCTACTAATAGCAGTAATATTATGGATACACTAGATGTACAACAACATCTGAAAAAGATTCACCCCACTCTAGAAAATAATGTTTATGCTGCCAATAAACTACCCATGTACACCCACGTACCAACGTATATAATATGCAATTTGGATACAGATGATAAACCAGGGTCACATTGGGTAGCTTTATATATCGATACGAATGACGTCGGTCAATATTTTGATTCATTCGGACGGGCACCTGTACGATATCATCTAGAGTTTTTTAAAAGAAATTGTAAAAGATGGAACTGGAATGTTGATAGGATTCAGAATGAGTGGACTTCAGTTTGTGGCGAATATTGCTTAATGTATTTGCTATATAAGTTTCAGGGATGTTCAATGCATAGTTTTACGAGTATATTTACAGGAAACACATTGTACAACGATATTTTAGTGGATGAGATGTTTCGCTCCTATTTTATAGATAATAAGTAATAAAATTTTGTATTTTATAAATGAAAATTTCAACAAAATTGGGTAATGTGATTTATTAATGAGTCAGATTATTATCGTATTAGGATCGTGAGTCGACGAACGTCGTACTTGTACCACTTCTGACTCAGTGCGCCAGAACTGGTACAACCTAACTACTTAGTTATTGATCATCGACGAAATAAATTTATATTTTTTTTCTACGAAGTAAGATGGAATTCCATATTGCCAGTAATTTTATCAACAATTAAAACAAGCGCTGATGAAATATGATATCCAACAATAGAAAGAACTGGTTGGATGGTTGAATAATAAAAGCGTCTGAAAACCCTTGTATGTTATGTTTAATTACATTGTTCCATCTGATACATTACAGGTATACGAATTTGTTACGGCCCTTGCTGAAAGCGTTTCGTAAATCTGAATTTTCATCATTATAAAGGTATACGAGTACCTACATCCATTTATTAACGCTAACGTACGCTTTCATAGAAAATTTAATTTAGAGTATGTATATTGATAAATATTTTTATAGGCCGTGTTGATAAAGGTTGTTTGGGTCTTCATTCTATAACGCAATTATTTTTTTTTAAATATAACGAACTAAACATATAAGAATGTAATTAAAGAATAAAACTTTAGGTAGCACAGCTTCTCCACCTCTAGAGCCCACTGCTGCAGGTTTTCGTTGCTGCGTTGCATGCGATCTCTAAGCTGCGCTCGAAAGACGTGTTCCAGGTGAGCGTCGCCATATCAGCCCTCCTCTCATCCCGTCGAACGGCGGCACTTTAAATCCACGTACTGAAGGTGTTGAAGCTACTACGGGAGCTGTAGTTCCATCCCCCAGTTTGATGTCGTCCAGCATTTTCTTCACGTCAGCCACCACGTTGTCAACCCGATTGTTCACTTGGTCGATTTGGGTTTTAGCTGCCTTGATTTGGGTTTCAGCTTCCGACAGGCGGTTGTCATGTTGAGCAACCTCATCCTTCACCTCTCTTATCTCTTTCCCGAAGGTAGCGTGAACGTCCTTCATGAAGAGCATCTACTCTTTCTTATCGCGTTTGAGCTGCTCTTCCAACCGACGTGCCTGTTCCTCCAGTCGGCGGGCCTGTTCCTCCTGTCGGCGGGCCTGTTCCTCCTGTCGGCGGGCCTGTTCCTCCTGCTGCTCTTTCAACCATCGGGCCTGTTCTTCCTGTCCGCCCCGCAGCTGCTCTTCCAAACGACGGGCCTGTTCTTCTTGTCCGCCCCGCAGCTGCTCTTTCCACTGACGGACCCGTTCCTTCTGTCGGCGAGCCTGTTCCTCCAGTCGGCGAGCCTGCTCCTGCAGCATCATCATCAGAGCACCTAAGTCTGGTGCTGCAGATGTAGAAGCTACTGACGGGCCTGCAGTCGGCGGCTGACCCTCCGACGTCTGCGGCGTTGCACCACCAAATCTTCTTTGATCCGTCTCCTGCTGGCGTTGACTTCGGGTACGGACACCCTCCGTTTCCTCCTTAGGTAAAATCGGCATGATTTTATCCCACTTCTGACACCAATTGTTACGAGCTTAAGGTTCGTTACAATAAAAACAGCCGATTGAATTACCAAAATTTATACTTTTATTACCGAACACCAATTAAACTTAAAACAATAATAATTAATCACACTGATTCACTTTATTTCGCTCCAAAGCTTTGCTTGTCTCGCCAAATTCAATACTGCCCCGATCACAGCATACAGCGGGTTTAAATACACTTTTACACCGAAACATCCAGAATATTCCCGTAGATACGGGCGCCGACCGACCAGACGCAGAAAAATCGAGTGTGGGACTCCTAGAAAGCTTAATTCTTACGTTCGATACTAGATGGCGCTGTTGGTCGGAAGTCAAGATTGACATTTTCTAGGAAGTCCTCCTCGCTCTGGTCCCCGACACTAGATGGCGTTAGTGCCGGGTACATGACGTCAACTGACCGATTTACACTTCGACAAGTACAGTAGCGAGTTTACTTGCGAACCTGGCGAGTTAAGTTTGAACATCGTTTGAACGGCAATAAGCGAGTTAAGTAGCAAGTTAACGATTAAGTTGAACGGGATAGCCAGCCGAGCTATTTTTCGGCGAGTTAAGTTCGAAGTGCTGCCCCCCGCGCGTCTCCCGCCACCAAACTAAACTCGCCGCTGTGTAAACGAGCGAGTTTAGTTCAGTGCATAAGTTGACAGGACGCAATGTTTGTGCGCCAAAACGTACAATTGTACTTTTATAATTAAACTCGCCACAAAGTTTGTACGATACTGTTTATTAAATATTTATACGATTTGTATTGAGTTTTAATAATAAAATGTATGGAAGATATCACTTATGAATTTGTACAGGAGTATTTCGAAAACGATTCTTTATATAATAGTAGAAGTTCAAATTGTAAAATTAAATCTGCTCGGGATACTGCACTCATGAAAATTCTTAAAAACTTCTTTAACAACGACCATTAATACTTCTGACTGGATCATTTAATTCTTGACGTAATCCTGGAACCATCTTAACGACCAGAAAAATACTGTAGTCTTAAACGTCATACTCCAACGAACTCTATGAACTAATGACCTTTAACTAAACTCGCCACGGAGACATTGTTTGAACGCTACTGCCCACTTAACCGTTTGCTGTCAACTGCCTTGTAACTAAACTCGCTACTGTACTTGTCGAAGTGTAAATCGGTCTTTCGGCGTGCAACAATACGATCACGCATTACGTATTTGACACTGACGATCTTTTCGAGTACCTACCACTACGCTAGCCAATCACAGTGACTTATTTCAATTTTGCCTACTTACAGCCAACAAGTGACACTTTCAAGTTTCGACCTGTTTCGAATTTGAGAACTGCGGATTGCTTTCGTTTTAGAAAACATTTAAAAATGGAATAAACGGTGTAAATGTTATTGTTTTAGATTATTATATTAAATTGTATTTTTAACTATTACAATAAACAGGGTTTAGATTATAATTTTAATTTTTTGTGCTACAATAACGATAAAAATGTACAAGGACTTATAAGTCAGCAGGCCTGTGTCACTCTTGCTACCTTGCTAATTACCTAAAATCGCGAGGCGCCTTGGGCGTTATACGTAGTCGGGGCTAGCGCGATGTACGCGATTCAATGTCAAAGTTTTTTTTAACGCTGTTTACGTAAATAGTTTTATATAAATACTTGTTGAAATAGTTTTTGTTTAGTGTTTAGTTTATTTAATTGTAGGTAAAAATAGTTGTAAAAGTTTTAATGTATTTAAAAATTATTATTTGATAAATTATAACAGCAAATCATCGTTCCTACTATAACTGTTGCGTGGCTGTTGCGTGCGATGGATACTAAATGAAATGACCAATAAAAGAATTCATCATTCTTTAAGTTACCGAAGAATTTTAGAAGGAAGTTATGAAAGGTGAATTTTTTTTGTTGGATATGTACTTAAAGCAAAAAAGAATTAAGTAATAATTTGGTCTACCGAAGAAATACCTAAGTACTTTATCACAAAAATTAGTTAAAATTTACAATCCAAGTATTACTTACATACCTATACTTGTCTTTTATAAGTAATTGAAATATTTTAAGTTATACACTATTACACAAAATACTAAAATTCAAACTTTGTATACTAACAAGATTTTTAACTAAGTAGAATAGATCACATTTCTACACAATACACATTACACAATCTACCTATTTCTTCCGAACCAAGCATCGCGCTTCCCGACGAATGACCTTGCAATTTGCATGCAATAAGCCCGGTTTACATTTTGAGAAGTGACAAGTGCGAGCGGCAATGACAAGTGACATATGACAAGTGACAAATAGCAAGTTGGTGTTCACACATGTGGCAATTGGAAGTCATTATTATGTGAAATCTTCGAGTGTGAAATTGGGTTGGTAATTGTCAAAGAGGCGCTAGCACAGCTTTAAAGTTTAAAACTGGTATCTCCTCATACAATTTTACCTTTTTTTGATTAAAAAGATGTGTGAAGTGCCTTATTGCAAAGATATTGGTGCACACCAATTTATTAAAATAGTTTAAGTGAGAAAAATGTGTCTTAAAGCTATAACAAGGAAAAAATTTAAGCCTGTAAATAATATGGCTCCAGCTCTGACCTACAGGAGTCTTTAATTTTCTTCTTTTCTTGGTAATATGTAAACTTAATGCTTCTTAACTTCGCATATACCTACTTCTTTTGCGCCGAAACCGGCCATTCCCATTGATTGAGATATTGAGGGCATAGCAGCGTCTCGCATCATTTTATTTTTTTTAATTCAGCGATTTAATATTGTATAAACATTCGTGTTTCAATAATTCCTTGACAAATTTAATGTTATTGCTATCTGACCACTTCGTAATAAAACAAAATTATTATAAATACGAGTATGTATACAATATTTATAACAAAAATATTTTATTTAATAACTATTATAACCAACACGTGTATGTTCTGACGTCGCCGCTAGAACGGGGGCGGCGGTGGGTGACTGAGGGGAAAGCAAGGTTAGCGCGGGGCAGAGATACTTGTCAGAGAATAGAGCAGGCCGCCATTTACTTGTTACTTTTCATTTCGCACTTGTCACTTGTCACTCGCACTTGTCACTGCCTGTTCACACGCACTAAGCACTTGCCATTTGTCACTTGTCATTGTCACTCGCACTTGTCACTTCTCAAAATGTAAACCGGGCTATAGGCATCGCAGAACTCACATAGGGGCGAAAGTATGGTCAGTCGATAATAGTCAGAATAGGTATTTCACCTAAGTAACGTAATTAACATTTCGCAATGTATTTTTTTACTTTCTATTGACATCCCTTAACAACCACGGAAAGTACGCCGTGACTTAGGAAGCGGAAAAAATGCAAAGTAATATGGACACTAACGCGCAGCGATAAAGTTTTATTTGGCTTGAGTGCGCGATTTACCTGATTAATAATAATTATGTAGGCTATTTATTCTGTGCCGTCAGTGACTTTGGTTGATTTTTAGATCGAATATATTACGATATTTATTTGTCTTATATTACAGATATTTATAATGAATATTTCAAAGAGTACGTATACGAGTACGAGTACGTAGTACAATTTTGATGAAAATTTTGAGGCATCATTAGAAAAATATATACAGGCAGGGAATGCTAGTGCGGATATAAATCAAGAGGTCATTTATTATATACAACATGTAACAAAACCGTTAAGTGCGTTATCAGAATCAGTATCCAAGCGTATAGAAATAGTTATTTTTTTCAAAAAAAAACATTACAAAAAATTAATTTTAATGAAAAGAAAAATATCTGCAAATTGTATGTGGTTTAAATTATCTCTGCATTGGCCGAGGAGTAAAGAGGATTGTCAAAGACCCTGCATTACTGATAATCGTGTGAGTTAGACGAAATAAAACCACATACTATTTTTTACCATTTATTACATATATCATTTTTGAAATATTTTTACCAAATTACAGGGCCGTTTTATAAATAAAATAAATAAACATTGCCAGTAGGCGGTAGTAGACTTATAAGCGCAAATAAGCTAGGCTCAGTAAAATAAATATTATTTAATACTTTGTTGTTACTATTAGTTGTATTGATGCATAAATTGTTAATAATATAAATTTTACGGAAAAAATTTATGATACTTAATAAAAAATATTTCTTAATAATTACTAATACTAATAATTACTAATTTGAACTGGCTAATACCATTGACTTATATATTACTTACGCTAGTAATATATAAGTCAATGGCTAATACTCGCTAATACTTGGGAAACCGCGAAATGTACTCGAATATGAACAGTTGTGATTAAATTTAATACAAGCAGGGATGCGCGCGTACTGTACTCTTCATTTGTTGGGCGCTGGCAGAATAACAGCGTTGTAGGCAACTGCTACATTTATGCTGAGCTAGAGCCCATTCACTACTACACTTAGTAATTTTGGTTATTTCTGTGTGTACTGCTCACTGTAACTTTATTGGTGGTAATGAATAAATGTTTTTATTATTATTATTATACTTACAATTTGCAAATTATTTTTTTTTCATTTAAGTAAATTTTTTCGAATGTGTTTTTTTGAAAAAAAATTTCTATACGCTTGGATACTGCTTCTGATAATGCAGTTAACGGGAACCATAGGGTTTTTGTTACATTGACGAATATTTTGCTGAATGCACTACGCCAACTGATATTTTTTTAGTCTTGATTAGTGATGTACTGGATAATATTGTGTTTCAAAATAGCTCATATGCAACACAAAATGATAAAATTCTGAACCCGAAAAAAGAAGCAACGATGAAGCTACAGTATCGCGCAATAGAAAAAATGGGTCTAAATCTACAATCACCTGTCCAGGGGTCATCAAAGACTACAACTCTTACATGGGATGTGTTGATACAGCAGATACATTGAGAGCACTGTACTGCGTGGACAGGAAGTCCCCAAAATGGTAACAGGTTGTTTTCTGGTATTCTAGATATTACATTTGTAAATGCATATATTATTCATGGACTCTCATGGAAAAGATACCTGTAAAAGACTTTTGGAGTTCCATTGCGCAAGGCTTGATGTCTATGACAACGAGAAGAGGTTATCAAGAGTATCTGTGCCTAGCCTTAGGCCATCTAAGAGTTGCAAAAATTGGTTTCTTAACGTTGAAAGGCGTTCGTTTAGGAAACCGTGGCGTACATTGGCCTATGTTTGTGCCAAATAGAGGTGTGAAGAATGCAGCATGAAGAAAGTACAGTCAATATATTCTTGTGCTTAAATGAAAAAAAGAATTATTTTGCAGAATAACACGATGCTAATGTTTAAATACTTTTAAATTTTATTATTAATTCGAATCAAAAAGATTGTTCCTACTATATTAATCATTTTGTAACCCAAAATTCCTGACGGTACTTGTAGGTCTAGGTTATAAAAATTATTCCTAGATATAAGAAAAAAAATTGAAAAACTTTTTTTATATTTCTTTACTACTCCTCTCCTAATCAATATTTTTACGTGGTAGAACCATGCTGCAGTTATATTAGTAGCATAGTTGTAGCACGAATGGGTCGGCTCGACCGGGGAAGGACCACGCTCTCACAGAATACCAGCGTGAAATAGTAGCTTAATGCTGCTGTATTTCGTATGGTGAGTGTAGAGAACCGGAGACCCCTTTTACTGGAAATGAGGCATTCCATCTCAGTCCTCATGGGTGACAACGCAGCTGCATTTTGATTTGTAAGGGAAGATAGATGTAGATGTCTATGGGCCGCAGCAACCACTTACCGTCAGGTGGACTGTGTACTCGTTTGTCACCCTATTCTATAAAAAAAATATAGAATCATAAAAACTTTGCTTTTCATTATTTTTGGGTATATTTGCTAGGAAAGAGTTAAATTGTGTAGTTTTCTTTTCAAAACATTAATTTTTGTTACAGTGACTTTGCTGGTATATTATGACTGTCACATTACATTATGACTGAAAAGGAGTACTTCAGTTTAGCTCTCCTTTTTACTGGTACGGAGGGTCAAATTAGATTGCCAATTTGACCCTCAGAAGTGTAACGCATCAGCATTATGTTTCTTAATCGAGAAAGCACGTATATTCTTGTTAGTGTTTATAGGATAAGGCATTTACTTAATATCAATTGAGCTGTGTGTTTGCTTACTATTTGTTTGAAGAAAAAGCGTTTTAGCATTACCAATAATATTCAGATATAGATAATAAATGACGCAATAACTTTAAGAATCAATAGTTAGTGGTTTCACAACCATTCCAATGGAATTCCAACAGGTTCCAAACTAGTAATCAATAGAATGTATCTAAATTTCGTACTCAGTAAGGTATGAGAATTCAATACTCAGTAAAGCGAAATCCACTTCTCAAGACCGGCAACTTAATAATAAACTTGTTAATGGAAATTCCTGGAAGATCTCGTGGTATCTGTTTAACGCCGCAATCTACAGTCTTGTAAAATGTTATGTTCGATCCGAAATAATCCCACCAGACCGAATTTCGGTCACGACGGCCTGCCTCAACGGGGAATAGTCAACGGCGCAGGGCAGAATTATAGTGCCCAAGTGTATGCGCAAGCACAGGTGCACTCTCTATTCCCTCACTCTCATAGTTCGATACGATAGTAAACAGAAAAACTGGGATTCGAACCCGGGATCTCATGATCAGCAGTTGTACTACTATAACCACTAGACCAACTAGGCAGTCTCGATGCATGACGATCTGAAATATTACCGCAATGAGGCGTCAAAGGTGAGAGACGTCTGCCACTATCAAACGAGAGAAGAGTAAGTTATTTACTATCTGTAATGATTACCAATCATGTCGTGGGTTCATAAAGAAATATCAGAAGAGTTTTCGTCGTTGATATCGTAGGTAGGGTTGCCACCTTTTTTGAACAAATATAGTTTTTTCCCAAAAAAGACCACAAAATATATTTACTTTTGATAAATTTAGGAGAAAAAAAGTACACATTTATTTTTATTCTTTATGTAATTTTCCATATGTATTTGTTATTGCTCTTTGCGTTGGCCTTCAATGAATCTTTCAAATAATTATATGAGTCCGAACAATTTAGATTCATATTAAATTAACAACAAATTTTTAATAAAATTACATAATACATGCTCTATTTTACTGTTTTTTCTATTTTACATTAATGACGGAAATAATTATTTCTATAAAACTTACTTGTTCCAGATTTCTAATCACAGTTAACATAAAAAAAAACGAGTGTGCTTATGACCACACGTCTGAAGTAAAAATTCTTTAGCTCCATCTGTATATATTGGGTCCTTACATATGAAATTAGCGTTTTGTCGTACTGACCACTTTGATCTGAAATATCTTCTCTTTGGTTAAAAATTCCAAATTCGAATTTATAAATAAATTTAGCTGATACATTTGAGTTTTGAAAACAGTAAACTCACTTGTATTTTCCTCATTTTTTTTTCTTTGGCGTCGCTTATTACCGCACAATGGAAAACATGAAATATCGGTATATTTTTACAAGTACAGTTCTACCGTGGCACCAGTACTGCAGAAACAGCTCGAAGGATTAATGATGTGTATGGCGCTGTTGTCGCAAAAGAAAACACGGTACGTTTTTGTTTTCAATCCACATTTTTGTTCTAGGAATTTCGACCTTCAGAACCAACCCCATGGACGGCTGGAGACCATAGTGGAAAATGAAAAATTAAAGGCTTTTGTGGAAGCGGATCCATCATAAAGCAATTCAGAGGTAGCTGTAGGCTTCAGAGTAAGTGATAAAACTGTATTAATCCACTTGAAGCAAATTGGGAAAGTAACAAAACTTGAATGATCGGTACGTCATGAATTGAGTGAATCGAACTTGCAAACACGCGTCTACTACTGTGTTACCTTGCTCAACCGACATAGATATGAAGGGATTTTAAATCGAATCGTTACTTGTGATGAAAAGTGGATACTGTACGATAATCGGGAGCGCTTGTCGCAATGGCTGAACCCTGGAGACCCAGCCAAATCCTGCTCTAAACGAGAATACACTCAGAAAAAGTTACTTGTGAGTGTTTGGTGGACTAGCGCCAGTGTCGTTCACTGTACCTAGGCTGCACTAAAAGTATCGGGAATGGACTATTTTCACTGTTCCTGTCATATTAAAATCTTTTTAATTGAAAACTCCTTGGTTTTAAAAATCAAATACCATTTATTTATTTAAAAAAAGATTCTCGGTCTTGTCACAAGGTTTTGTCAAACTTGTTTAGTCGTTGAGAAAATGGAATTGACTTGAGAAAATTCAAGAGCCATGAATTATTATGACTTTCGAAGTGGTTTAACACAAAAACAGTGTGTTGACCGGATGATTTCTGCATTTGGTGATGAAGCCCCATTCAAAACCACAATTTATCGCTGGTTTGCTGTATTTCAACGTGGACGTGTCAAGCTCAGTGATGATCCCCGTCAAGGTCGTCCAAAAACTGCAGTCACCCAAGAAAACGTTGACGCTGTGCGTAAGCTGATTGAGGAAGATCGACGTGTGACATACCGTGAAATTCAGGCAACTTTAGACATTGACATGAGTCAAATACAAATAATCTTGCATGAAAAATTAGGTGTAAAAAAGTTGTTTTCCCGATGGATACCGCATTCCCTCTGTGAAGAGCAAAAAGCGGCTCACATTACTTGGTACGTCAGAACTCTCGAAAGATTCCACGCAGGATCCTCAAATGCTGTATACAACATCGTATCAGGTGACGAATCCTGGATATACGCGTACGAACCCGAAACAAAAAACCAGTCACGAGTTTGGGTGTTCGAAAATGAGTTAAAGCCAACAAAAATTGTTCGTTCACGGAGTGTTGCAAAAAAAAAATGGTGGCCACGTTTGTCTCCAAAATCGGCCATGTTGGTATGCTAACATTTGTTTGCCACAGGTCGTTTCTGAACTCCGTAAAGAGAACTGCAACCGCCGCATCATCCTACATCACGACAATGCGAGTTCTCACACCGCACACAGAACAAAAGAGTTTTTAGAGCAAGAAAACATAGAATTATTAGACCATCCGCTGTACAGCCCCGACCTAAGCCCTAATTATTTCTATATTTTCCCTAAAATAAAGAATAAATTGCGTGCACAGCGATTTTCATCACCTGAAGAAGCTGTGGACCCCTACAAAACGGCCATTTTGGAGACCCCAACTTACGAATGGAATGGTTTCTTCAATGATTGGTTCCATCGTATGGAAAAATGTGTCGAATTTCGCGGAGAATACTTCGAAAAGCAATAAATACATTTTTAAATAGTAATGTTGTGTCACTTCCTTGATTCCCGAAATTTTCAGTGCCGCCCTCGTAGCTTTCTAAAATCTGGCCAAACGATTACGGCAAATATCTTTTGTCTGCAACTGCAAACCATGAAAGAAGAACTAGCTGCTAAACAACCGAGATTGGTCAATCACTCTAGGCCACTGCTGCTTCACGACAGCGTAAGACCACACACTGCACAACAAACAACCATTAAGTTAGAAGAGCTACAATGGGAATGTCTGCGATATCCACCGTACTCCCGGACCTTGCTCCAACAGATTACCATTTTTTCCGGAATTTGGACAACTTCCTACAAGGAAAAAAATTCAACTCCGATGCAGCAGTCCAAACCGCCTTCAAAGAGTTCATTGATTCTCGCCCCCATGGTTTTCTTTAGTAAAGGGATCAATGGACTACCTATAGATGGCAGAAGTGCATAGTGCATAACAACGGTGCATACTTTGATTAATTAAATATATTTTACAAAAAAAAAATGACTTTATATTCCTCCCATACAAAACGCCAATTTCATATATAAGGACCTTTTACATATATGTTTATATAGTATATTATGCATATAATATGTACATGTAAATACATATACATAATATATTAATTTTCTACAAATATTTAAATTTATTTAATGTGTTAAACAAAATATTAATTCACAAAATACGAAACGTAACTGGCTATGAGAGAAAGAGAGCAAAAAAATGTGCGCGCGCGCACACTGTGTCTGTGTCTCTTACTTATATCCCCCTCTCAACTCACGTTCGCCTCGCCTGGTCACGATTTTCGTACCCCTTTCGTCACGTGTTCGCCAGCTTACTCCTCAAGTAAAGTAAAGAAGTTTTACTTCAAAAATGCGACAGTTGAATTAGGGATAAAATATTGTATTTTTCGTACTATATTATTTTTCTATAATATATAGTACAATTGAGTGATATATAGTAGGACGATATATATTATAGTATGGGTGGCAACCCTAGTCGTAAGAGGCATACTTCTTCGGCTTGTCCGTATGATGTTGTGTTGTTAATTTCGATCAACAGTTGGATTCATTTTGGATCAATTGTTGATCGAAGGTTGTTAATGTCATACGACGGCTTTAGAGAATTCATCACCGTGCTAAACCACCGTACAAAGCGACAATGTTCTGTTTCCGTAGATCAGAAAATTCTTATGCTTCCGATAGATGACGGTAGTTCCACCTCGTTAATGCGTCTAAGGTGTGAGAGCCAGACGTCTGATAAAACTGCGATACTGAATATGCTTGCCATATGTCCTTCCTAAAACGATAGAGCAGTGGCTAGTCGTGATCCTTTACGGGCAGATATGAAGTTATGTCGTTACAAATATGAAGTTTTTTTAATAGAATAAGGGTGACAAATGACATAGTTTACTGATGGTAAGTGGATGCTGTGGCCCATAGACATCTACATTTATCCTCGATTACAGATCAAAGTGCAGATGCGTTGTCGCCCCTGAAGACTGAGGACTAAGATGAAATGCCTCATTTCCAGTAAAAAGGGGTCTCCGGATCTCTACACTCACCAAACGAAACACAGCAGTATTAAGCTGCTATTTTACGCTGGTATTCTGTGAGAGCGTGTTCCTTCCCCGGTCGTGCCGACCCATTTGTGCTGCAACCATAATATAGCTGCAGCGTGGCTTTACTACGTATAAAAATTTTACATAATGTTTTTGTTTGTAAAATATCAAAGCCTTTTCGATTACCTTGTCATCAGCGACATTCCATTGCAAGCTTGGTGCTGGCAAACCGCTGGCAGTGCAGTTTAACATCACACGACCTGGTGGTACTTCTTCGTAAGACTTGTATTCCAGCTTTGCTGCGCTTGGTGGTACTGGCAACGACAAAAAAGGCATAAGTGATATGTTTGATTTTAAAGTGACATGTTTGATTTTAAAGTGATATGTTTGATTTTAAAGTGATATGTTTGATTTTAAAGTGATATGTTTGATTTTAAAGTGATACGTTTGATTTTAAAGTATTATGTCTGATTTTAAAGTGATATGTTTGATTTTAAAGTGATATGTTTGATTTTAAAGTGATATGTTTGATTTTAAAGTGATATGTTTGATTTCAAAGTGATATGTTTCTAGAGTGATGTTCATTTTGTGCATAAGCTGCAACCGTGTTTAAGAACGATGTCGGGAAAGAAAGGGTATTGCCATGGTTGGCAAGACTGATGATCGCACTACTAAATTTCTGCCACCCCTGATGCCAATCTTCGTCACTGGTCTGGGTATTTTACATATTGCGTATACGAGATTATGATAGTGAGGTTAACGGGGTAGTGGCTGTGTAAAAATATCCACTATCCCGTATCACACCGTTGGTGTCCTAAGAGGCGACAGAGAGAAACCAAACCAGGAGATTGGCACCAGCAACTTCTTGATGAACAGCTGAATAAAATTAAAGAACTGTGGTTGCCAACCAAGTGTGGTTACTATGCCAAATATCTCCCTAATGCAATACATAGAGGAGGCTTATGTTTAGCTGTGGACTACTGATAGGCTGATGATAATAGTGAACAACAATCCGTCAAAAGCAAGGAGCTTTTTCCGATTTTCTAAAGTTGTCTTTTACGAGACCCACAGCGCAAGAGGAGGCGATAGAATCCGTTATGAATTTGTCACTATATTGTAATGTGTAGATCTCAACAATATAGAAACCATTGTTAAACTGCACGTTTCACATAATTCGGAAACATGTAAAGTCTACCAATAATAATGCCTTCAATTTCGAATTTCAGTCATGGCAGCGACTCTCAACGGAGACTAGCCATCTACGCGGGACAGGGTTATAGTACACGGCTGTGTGCAAGCACAAGTGCACTCTATTTCGTCACTCCCATAGTCTGATGGGACAGCAAACCGATGCGACTTGAAAAGGATGAGGCGCGGGAAACACCGCCAAATTTATGCCTCCGGGCTGCTACAGAGAATTTGTTGATAGAAAAACTCAATAACTGATTTTTTGGTCCGATACGGAATTCGAACCCGGAACTTCATTATCAGTATCTGCGCCGACTACTCGAACCTCTTGATAAGCATTACGATTAAGACAAAGGATTCCTACAAAGTTGGCTCTGTCGTTGAGCCACAAGTATTTACAGGTCTGAAACAGTACTATTATGTATTCTGAGTCTGATGTAATCTACTTGGCCCCTGCGGCACGGTAGGTATTTTCTCATAAACAATGACTGGACGATCTCACGATTTACCGAATCTATCACAAATTAACAGTTACGTTACTTCTCGGAAATGCAGTGTATTAAAGATGTTAACTTTTATATTAAAGACCACTTACTATATCTTTCACTTAGCGATCATAGAGTCTACTTCACCAAAGAATGCCTCGTTTAAAGGCGAAACACGTGTCGTATTATCGACGGTGGTGTTCCTAGTGTAGTACCTAGTGTTTGGAGTAGTGGTGCTGGGATTAGTGGTGACGGTATAGTGCACACAATTGAAGGAGGGCGGGATGTGTTCCTTAAACTAGTTAAGACACACCATTTTATTTTATTACGTGGATCTTAGCTAATTAATTATTAACTAATGGGTCAGCTCGATCGGGGAATGACCACGCTCTCACAGAATACCAGCGTATAATAGCAGCTTAATACTGCTGTGTTTTGTATGGTGAGTGTAGAGGTCCGGAGACTCTTTTTTACTGGAATCGAGGCATTCCATCTTAGTCCTCGCGGGTGACAACACATCTGCATTTTGATCTGTAATCGAGGATAGCTGTAGACGCCTATGGACCGTAGCAACCACTTACCATCAGGTGGACTGTGTGCTCGTTTGTCACCCAATCCTATAAAAATATCCTATACTAACCTATCACTAATAAACTTACCAAGTGTCTTCACAATGTAATCTTTTCTTTCAATCATAAAAGTGGGTCTTTCTCCTGACACTTCGCAGGTGTACGTGAAGTCATTAGTTGGTGGTTGGTAAGGTTCAATACTGAGAACACATATTCCTCGGCGACCTTTCGTAGCGGTGAGTGTGCAGTCAACGTTCATAACATTTTGCGGTGTTCTAAATATTTCGGCTTTCGATGTTCCATGTATCTGTTTTAAAATAAAAACATAAGTACCGAACTTATGATCTTGACATAATGTTTGAAATAACAAATAGGGATAAGCTTGTGATTTGTAGTTAATCTGCTTTTCAACCGACTTCAAAAAAGAGGAGCTTTGACTGTATTTTTTATGTGCGTTTCCTGTGACTTTTTTATTTGAAAGCCGGTGCTTTTCATGAGGTTCAACGTAAATTTAAAACGAGAACATCATTCACTGAAATTTCTCTTGAGTCATTGTTAAAACAACACAAATGCGTACATTGTGGCTATTGCCAGGTCACAGCCAATGGCGCCGAAAGAAACGTCAGCTGTCAAGAAATATATATAATGTCAACCTGAGTAGGTAAAGTGTGTACATACGATTCTTATATTGTAAAAATAATAATTGAGTTGATAATCTTAGGTAGGTATTTACTTTTATTTATTTAGAAAATATTAATCACGCAAACAATTATTATAATTATATAATTTGATCACACAACTAACACCCTCATTAGTAATGTCATGATGATAGAATTGTCAAAATCAGTCAAGTACTTTTCGAAATTAGCCAAAAAAAAACGTATTCATAGAAAGTAGCGGCCTCTATAATAAAATGCATCCTACATTAGGCATCTATAAGTATAGACATAACATTCTATTGGTGAAAGAATTTTCAAAATCAGTCAAGTACTTTACGGGTTTAGCTAATAAACATATTCTTTTCACAGTCATAATAGCATTATAATGGTGAAAGAATTTTTTAAATCGGTCAAGTAGTTTTGCACTGGATTCACTTGTATTAAGCGTATCTATTTCATAGTTACAAGTTACAACTATAGTTATAGTTACCTATCAAAGCAAACCGCTGAACATAAGTCTCCATATAGAGATATATGGAGACTTATGTACAGTCTCCATAAGAGACAATTCTCTTAGGTGAGATACTTGCTATCGTTAATATCCTTGGCAGGAGGGTGGTTTTTAGGAAGATGCTGCTGCCCATATCCTAATTTGTTTCCCTCTGTCTGTCTCTATTGACATCCACGGAACGACGCAAGGGATATTCCTACCACACGACGTTGATGACGACTACACGATTAGTACTGTAATAGCAGTAGTTTTTAATTTAAAATACTTTTCTTTTATATTGTATAAAACTTTTCTCATTTGTTCAGCAATAACACTTGCTAAACAAATGAGAAAAGCTGTGTTGCTGCGCTCTGCATTAATATAACGCGATAAATTCGACGGGCCCCACCTATTTTGTTGTTATGGAATTTGTAGTTTTTTGTTTTAATAACTCCAGGATATTAAATCTATCACAATCAAGAAATTATGGGAGTTGTTAGATATCATTATGATTTCGAACAATGGAGTAGGATGCAACGTTTATTTGATATAGATTTAAAATAGTATTTATTGAAAATCAATTTTTGAAAGAAACCAGCAAGGAATTCAGTGAATTTTCTTGCAGTTACATTGCAATAAAGAAGTTGTACAATTATAAAAATAATTTAAGAAAAATTGAAGAGATGTACTATGCACTAGAAAAGACACCGCGCACAAAATATTATGTGCGGCTGTGTAGAATGCGTTAAAATAGGCACAGAGTAGCTCTATGGCACATATACGTGATGTTTGTGTGGTTTTTATATGTACATATAAAGTCAAAATATTGTCTTAGCTCTTACTTCAGGAGCTATATATTTTATGGAAATTATATAAGAAGTTTGCTAGTTTTTTTTAAAAATTATTCAGTACAGACGGTATTGTTAAAATATATTTGCTCTAGTGTCATACACAAAGTGACCATTTATTTTTTTCCTCAGAGCGGGACATTAAAATAATTATAGTTTTAACACTTTTGACTGTCTTCTTGGTCTAACGGTAGTAAGCGCAATTGCTGATCATGTGGTCCCGGTTTCAAAACCCGAGTCGGGCCAAGAATCATTTATTGGGTTTTTCTGTCACAAAATTCTCAGAAGCAGCCCGGAATATTGATTTCTAACTTATGGAAGTTGGCAGAGTTTCACCACCGTGCCTCCGGAAGCCGTTACCAAACTCTGGAACCCTTTATTATAGTTTTAAAAATAAAACACATAGTTGTTTGAATCTTTTAATGATCAAAACTGAGAATGTGAACTTAGAATCATATAAAATCTGGGTGCTGGCTTTTTAATTTTTTCTGAACAGCAAATAAATACTAATTAGAAATAACTATGTTATTTGATAATTTATTGTAGATTAATTAAAAATTGTCGCTTCTAATTCCAAAAAGTGTGTGACCTTACAAACCATACAGCAACTTTAAGTTCAAAAGTGTAAGTTTTCAGAATGATTACGTAACTAGTCAGGCCATGCTGGCAAACCTGGTACGCGCGGTGTCATAATGATGGCACGTGTGACAGAGTTTGCATGTTGCTACGCTTTTATTTGTAAAAGCGGAACATTTTTACGTATTTTGTGGATAGTGGGAAACAAATCTTTAAGTTGGGACCGTCCCGCCAAAGTGGGACGTATGGTCACGGTGTATGACAGCGAGAAAACGGAGCAATACGTTTGTACATACTAAACGCTGTCGCGATATTCTCATAATGCCTCTGAAATGTGAATTGTAGAGCATTACAAGTTTGTTGTTTACTATTTTCGTAGTTTATATCAAAGGTTTGGTCCCCTTTTGCAAAGGAAACAGTTAAAATTTCAGTAGCTTTTACTTACAGATAATTTTCATAGGACTTATCACCATTAATCATAACCATCGCCATTACGTAGTCAAAAGTCTACTAAGTGATGAACTTCGGTTTCCACCGTAGTTTGACTCATAGCGAGGGATATTTGCCACAGTTGCCACGCTTGATTAATTATATCATTAAAGCAGCTAAAATAAATTAGAGCGTACTTCACCAGGTGATAAGCGTTCTTTCTGCCTAGAATCCATCTGTAGGCTCCTCTTATCTATTTCTGCTGACAAATATCAGTACTTGTATTGCTGTGTTTCGCTCAGAACGGTATAGAGAGAAGTGAGACATTTTACATCTACCCTACAGAGTAGAGGTGACGTCGGTAGCCTTCTTTGTTTGAATTTGGCTGCAGGTATGGAGTGCAGTAGACACTTAAAATAACGTGGACTGTAGACTCGTTTATCACTTTAGGTTCATAAAAGAAACACGGACTATAGTACGTGAGTGATATTTTTTTTAAAAAGAATATTAACAACGCTATAAACATCACTAATATTCCCCTTAACTAATCATGGTAAGCTTAAATTGCTTGTGTTACGAGTGGTTCACGCCAGTAGTCGAATAGTGGATTCGAACCCACGAGCTTTTTGAGTTCGCGGTCCGCGCCCTGCCATTAGACTACTGCAGCTTCTAAATATTATTTATTATTATTATATTACCCTCACGTACTATAGTCTGTATTTCTTTCATCCGGTTAATATGGTCACTTTCTAATAACTCATTAAATACAGCCATGTTTGCATAGATGACTGTATGATACGATAGCTCTTTGATTGACTGATTAGTCAATCAAATAATAAATGGTCAAAAAGGCGCCGCTTTATCGACGCCATTTTGACAGTTGACATTATTGTAAATATTTTAGTAGATTTTAGTATGGTGTAGTGTAGTTAGATTTTTAAGTTGATTTTTCGAAGTGTTCCTAATTATTGCTAAAGCTTGTTTGCAAATATTTTCTTAATATATTATTTATAGTATACGACTTTGCGTCTTGGTCGTGTCCTCCTCCTAGTTTCCCCAGTCCCAGGACAGCAAAACTAAAGGTGACCACATTACCCTCGCCTACCTTATAAATTCCTCCGAAATCCAAAATATATGCGCGATTAAAAATTCAAACTACGAGTACGTATTTTTACTCATTTGACCATTGGAATAATAAGAATTGTAGCAAAAATACCTTTTACATGTTTAAAGTTTAATAATTTGTTATTTGCATGACATTGCGAGCGTACATGCGATCGTGCGTGCGTGTTTGTTTGTGTACTTTTATTACGATTCGTGATGTATTTTGTAATTTATTCACTAACATGAAGGTATTATTATAATATTTTAATCGACTTTAAAAAGATTTTATATTCGTACTTTTTTATAATGTGTACGTTTTTAAAATATAGTACACTACGCCGATTTCTCGAAGATAGCTGCCGCGATACAATCGGTTCTTTTAAATAATTCATTTTTGGAAAAATTTACATAAAAACGTTTTTTTAAATTAAGTAGACAAAAGTGTAAGTGTAAATACGTTTAAAATTGAAGAAAATATTCCACTCAAAAAAATAGAGGTGAAGTGTTACTATTTAGATTACATTCCAGTTGTTAAATTGAGCTTGTGATGTTGCTTAGTCAACTCAAAATTACAAACAAATTAACCTTTTAATTAAATTGATTAAAACTACTTTTACGGATTTTTTCGCGTATAAGTAGTTTTAATCAATGTACAGTGTTCGCGCAAATATAAGAAATCTTTTAATTAAATTAAAAATTAACTCCAAAACCCTTTTCGAAGTCAAAGGAAACCGGAAACATTGTACTGGATACGCGGCATTTCTTCTTAGTCCTCGGGGGTGATAACGCATTCTAGATTGATTCTTATTCGAGGACAAATGTAAATTTCTATGAGCCACGGTATCTACTTGCTGTCAGGTGGACTATGCTCATTTATTACCCTTATTTTATAAAAAAAAAACAATTTCCACATAGTACTTTCCGCACTATCTTTTAGCACTAACTTCACAATGTGAAAAATATTTTGGTTTTTAAATTCGGTTTTTACGTTTGGATTTTATACAATTCTACTTTTAATTAGTAGATATGAAGTAAAACAGATTACGCTGTAACACTTTTTATTCACTTGATCAACGAATCACAATAATTATATATTATTCTTTACTTAATGTAAATGATCACATATTCGAGCAGCAAGCAGCAACTAACTTGTAGGCAGGAAACTCACAACTGTTACGATTACCCGCAAATCTTATTATTTTTACATAATATGTTGTTCTATGGTTTTATCATTTTTATTAACCTTATAATCATGTATGTATAATAATATATTATATAGGCGTCGATGGTTTCAAATCCATTGGTGACACTACCTACCTCGGGTCTATAAATCATAAATTGCTGGCCATTGTTTTGTAGCCGCACCGATTGAAGCGTATCATTCGGCAGCATCTCCCAAGAACATATTACTTCCCATCCGAAATCCGGTTTCCAGTTGCTCGTTATATTAAGCTTGATTACTTCTGCTGTTATTTCTGTAAAAAGATAATGTTAAGGTGAATTTTCTTTTACACATTCATTATATTATCGTGTAGATAGCTTGTTACATATCCAGTGTCCTTTGTCGTTTTTGTTTTGTAGTCGTCGACAATATTATATGAGAACAGCCTTCGCCTAGCACTGCTTCACGTTGAGGATTGTGCACAAGAGTTACGCAATAATTCTCTATTTACCATTGTCTGTCAAAAAGCCACGGCGAGTTTCCATCCTTTCGGTTTGGATATATCAAGCAAACGGACGAAATGTCTTGACGAAGGACTAGGTAATTTATCGGCATCAGTATTTCTTTACTATAAATAATGTCTTTTAAGACATGTTCAAAATGTGTACACAAGAGGAGAGTGACTTTTATTAACCGTTTGCGTTTTATCACCCAAGACTGCGGCTGATACTCAACTAGTTTATTTATTTACGTGGTAGAGCAACACTGCAGTCTACGATACATTATGGCCGCGGCACAAATGGGTCATCTCAACCAGGACACAGATTACCAGCGTGAAACAGCAGCATAATGTTCCTGTGTTCACAACATAGAATACTATAATACACAATAGAATGGCTGTCAACCTTATTTTGTACGACGATAGGCGTCGCCTGGAGCACACATACAAGCAATAATAAATTATCACTACTACAAACCCGAGTCGCTGTGTTGACAGTCAGATTTCAATACATATTTATTTGTAAATAGCGTGCAATTTTGCGTTTTCTAAATAATTTGCATGGGAAATTTGGAAACGATTGTAACGTCAAAACACATCTCGTGTTGACATTTATACGTGTGAATTGACGTGTTAGTGACATTTTAGTGGCTACACGGGCTCCAACCACCCCCCCGTTCTATTATGTATGTATTATAGTATTCTATGGTTGACAAGAACCGAAATACTTTAAACTGATAACGAGGTATTTTACCTAAGTCTTCAAGCACAGTTTAGAGTAAGGTTTAAACTGTGCCTCAAGTGTGCAACGCATCTGTTTTTTGATTCTTAACCCCCACGATATTTTACTTCACCGCCGAGAACATTCTAAGTTAACACTTGAAATTGCTATTAACAATTTTATTGATGCCAGCGGGGATCGAACCCGGATTGCCCACATACTGTGATATTTACGGCGAGTGCTTAGTATTTGATACGACCCCAGCTCTTCAGGTTGTTAGTTACAATGGTTATTGTATTATTTGAACAAACTAAGTTATAATTTTAATTCCAAAACCTCGGAATTCCGAGCGAAATTATACGCTACGATGCCAGTTTTATTTATATCTGATAATGCAACAATGCTGCAGAATAATTATTATTGTACATTGTTTGGTGTAATTTTAGATTAATTAATAGGGTGTGTTTCCACTTTGTTTCATTTTCACACAATTTCGATGTAGACTACGGGACCCGCCCTTATTAAGCGGTGTTCATACCTTCGCATTTACATAATTAATTGTTTAATCCACTCATAGTAACACGAAGCAATTTACATGTGTAAATAAAACAATAAACTTCAGTAAACAATGGCTCCATTGTGTCTGTTTCGTTCCAAAACACTTCGTTAAAAGAAATCCTTCGTAAGAGTAGACTTTAGAATGGTCTATTTAACCACGGTCTTCTTTTAATCTATTTTTGTCGACTCTTAAGCCAATTAAGCTATTAGCAATATAATGATTTGATTTAATTAAAAGTTCTTAATTAGCGAACAGCTTATTCTTTTTAAAATAGTTAATTTCTTTTCCGCTAATTTAACAATGTGTTCGGTGCAAATGTACCGAGAGTATTCGTTTATGTCGAACTTAAGTCTGCCGTGTATGTGATGACGGAAAAATGTTCACCAATTCATTTCGTCCTTATGGAACACCAGAAAAATTACCGGAAAAATGTAATAATTTTCAATAGTGCCAGCATTTCTATGTCGCTTACGCTAGATATAAATATTTATGAGACAAGCGACGGAGATTAGCGTGAGAGGTTTTTTTTAAAACGCTACCTTCACACTTGGATATTTCTTGTATCCTGAGGGTAGTTTACGTACATTAATTGCACAAGGACAAGCATCCATACTAGAAGCAACATGACCTACAAATGGTCATACGAATATTTGTTCCGTGCGGGATTCAAACCCAAAGTCCTATGCGCTACAACTTCTGATATTTCTGTAACCAATTTGCTTGCTAATTCAACAGTAGACCCCTACGGGCTGGTAAAGCAGAAGAAGAAGAATAACGATTGCAGTACGAATGGGTCAGTTCGATTGGAGAAGTATCACACTCGCTGAGAGTACCTGTTAGACATGTATGATTCATTCATTTTAGTGACCCGAACATTCAGTACTGATTTATCTTATGAACCGGGTCATTCGGGACGATCATTCAAATGGATCATTTCGAGTTTCAGTACACTGTGATCTGTAAGACCCGCTCGATAATAGAGTCGTAGGACCTGTCAATCGTATGATTCGAAACGTTCAAAAAGTAATTCCATTAATTAATACTTTGTGACCCGGGTCAAGTAAACGAATCATTAACGATTGACATACGTCTAGTACCAGCAGCAAATACCAGCACGTTGACAACCAGTAACCAGACATTTACAATATAGTAGTTTAATAAATATAAAAGTCCGCTGCTTAACATAGGCATCCCTCATAGAGTGCCTCATGGATGGGAATTTGCCATAATTGCCACGCTTGGTAGGTATTTAATGTTAGTCTTTAAAAGCCATCTGTATTTTGATTTATTGGGGCCACGGTATCCACCATAGATTACTGTGTATATATGTAGAATATGCACTAATTTTCCATGTTTACTTCTATAAAAAATAAGTATCAAAGCAACGCACTTTATGTCGTCTATGTGAAGCGTAAAAGAATTTTATTTTATACATTAGACAAATTAACAAATATTTAGGAGGGGAGAGGCCCGTCATATCTCATTTAATTTTATTGTTACTTAACTACTTAAATATGATCGCTTTAATAAGCGCCAGACTTCGTTCCCTTTGTGAACGATCGTTTATGTACACAATGAATTTTAAACACACGCATGTCAGTTCGTTTATTGCGATGATGATTATAAAACACTTTCATTTCATTCGTTAAGAGTAAATCAATTCATGTAGCATTCAAAGTATGACTACAACATATTAAGTATTCTACGGATTTCATTTATGTTGAAGTAAAAGAATATATGCCATCTATCCATTACAGTCTTTCAAAAGTTCACTCAAGTTCTGTTTAGGCTTATTTAAAGCTCTAAAGTAAATCAAAATCTACATTGGTTCCCGAAAAACAAAGCCTTCCTCAGAGAAGAACCGGCAAGTAAATCAGGGGCTTTTTTTGAAAGGCCGTGGTGCAATTTTATTTATAATAATTAATTTAAACCTATAATACAATGTCAAGAATCAAAAAATGTTTATGAAATGTCAGTTTTGAAAAAAAAAGGATTCTGTTTAGGCTTATTTAAAGCTCTAAAGTAAATCAAAATCAACGTTGGTTCACGAAAAAGAAAAGACTTCCTCAGAGAAGAACCGGCAAGTAAATCAGGAGCTTTTTTTTAAAGGCCGTGGTGCAATTTTATTTATAATAATTAATTTAAACCTATAATACAACGTCAAGAATCAAAAAATATTTATGAAATGTCAGTTTTGAAAAAAAAAGGATAGTTGAGGACTTGCCAGGGTAGATTAAGAGTTATTTCCATACACCATTGTCCTCTATAAGTATATTGATCTATTTTATAGTAGATTTTATTTAACAAAATTTCCTTGACAACTTTTTTAAATTGTATACATGATTGTTTCAACGTGGCGGGTGCTGTCATCGCGTCACAAGCGAAACGCATCGAAGCCTAAATCGCGTTATCAAAGTTCCGAAGTTTTGGGATATATATAGAATAGCTCTAAACTATCATATGGAGTGTTGATCGCTCCCTGGGCTGAACACCTTGCCCGGCGGGAGCTTCTCCGCCTTTTCCTTCCACGGGTAAGTTATATTTAGGGCTATATTTCTATTAATTTTACTCAAAAAAGACTTCAATATTAACTTATATAAATATAAAAACCTCTAGCATATAATCGCGATCCGTTATACAAGAGACGGTCCGCCTTTATTAAATAAGTTTATATTAAACAATTACTAAAGTGTCAAAATATTGGTCTTATTGAAAAGGTCGCGTAGTGACTCGCGATGCCCCAAGTCTTGCTTGTACTGTTTGTTTTTAAAAATGAATTTTGCTTCAATTTTAAGTTGCAGTTCCGAGAAGTAAGCAAATAAGACTAATTAAGATTGCATTAAGCTTTTATTTTATGGTTATATTCTACGAGAGCATAGTCACCAGACTTAGACCATGTTGAAAAAAATCCAAGAATAAAAATAATAATGACAAAATAGCTGGGTGCCTAAATCTAAACGCTTTCACTCTTATGATTTTTTGCTGTCCAAAAGGTGAAAGACACATGAAATTGTTTTTTTGACAGAGAAATAAATAATTACTTTTGTAAAAAAAAGCCATTTTACGGCTAAGGATAATTCGGTTCTCAAAGTAAGTTTAATTGTGAAATGTTTTATAGCTGTTAGTTCTACAAACATAAGTAAATTTTCGTTAATGTTGTTTGAAAATTATATGTATTTTCTATATATTATAATAACTTTTGAAATGAGTGTTATAGGATTTTTTTCTTGTTCTCTAGGAGTTTTTGTTGTGTTCATGGCTATGTATGAAATATTATTATAAAATTGCACACGTAATGTGTTATTATTGTGACAACCATACTACCATGATGAATATAGAGATTCAGTAACCCTCATCCAGGCGCTAACTTAATTTTATTTTATTATTTATAATACTTAAATGACTTTATTCCGTGCTATATTTAGCAAAAATTATAGATTTAATCATAAGAGTTTGTCTAGCTAGTAAGAGACATTTTTCCCATAAACTATTTCACGTAGTTGATTGAAATTTTATATGAAAAGAAAAAGTAGTAGTTTAAAATTCGAACCCTATATGATCTCCCTTATATGGCATAAAAATTCTGAGATAGCTCTTTTTACTGCTGATATTTTATTAATATTTAATTTATAACTTTAGTAAAAAAACCCTGTAGCAAAAAGAGCTGATGATTATCAAACGGCTGAACAAGTTTTCTTGAAACATAGCTAAGAACGCTCTAGATTAAAAGACCTTTCACACGAAAAAAAACTTATTTAAAATCGGTTTATCCATTCAGGAACTATGATGCCACAGGCAGACGCACATATACACAAATATACACTACAAACATAACACCCCTCTATTTTCGTCGCTGGTTAAAAATAAAAGACTTCGCGCTGAAAGGCTACGTAATACACAATGGGTATAAATACGTTTTCAAATGGTTTCCAGCAATACAATTTCCTATTTAAAGCAGAAGGAATAAATTATTGCAGAATATTTTGAAAATTCGGTCATATTTCTCCGAATTTCAATTTCCAAGCTCCAGTGAGGAATAAAAATAATAATAATAATAATATAAAACTAGGATTTAAATTAAGTTCTAGAATCTCCCCTATTACGAGTAGAAGGATGCAAAAGCATATCGTCAGATTAGCCAAAAGACTAAAGATGCAAAAGCATATCGTCAGATTAGCATTATAACAGATTAAACTGGATTAAACATTAAAAATAATTTTCTTTGTCACGAGAAACTGTAATTAAATATTATTGTCAAAAATTAATATGTAGGCGTGCCGAAAACACAGTTGTCATGTTATAGGCATCGCGTTTGACATCGCTTTAGATTTAGACTAAGAGGACGGTTAATATGCTCAATTGGAGAGTCGTGCGCGCCTTAATTCTTTAATGTACCATATTTAGGGCGTCGCCTGTTGTGATACCAGAGATGACGCGAGGTAAAGAAGAAATATGACTACAAAACTGCTATTTTGACATTTAATGTTTTGTTTTTTAGCTTATTGTTAAATAATATGTTATTCGTAATAATATGTTTTTCGTGTTGTTGTAAAAATTGTGTTTTGTTAGTTTTTTAGCAACCCAACAAATTTTCAATTTGTAGTCAGAGCCCGGAACTAACTAATTTAAGCGATGAGAAGTTCCTTTTTCCTACTTAAATACGCTAAACGTAAGCAAGCATATCCAGAAACCTTTTAGCCGTTTTGAAACAAGTATCTACATTTGTAGTTTTTAGTAAATTAGGAAAAAAGAAACTCGATTAGTTTCCAGAAAACTGTCACTAATAGCGAAAAAAGGCGGGCCACGCCTTTGTTGAGATCGATGCCGACACCGATAACCGATCTCTCCGTAGGCTATATATGCGAATTCACTTCCAAGAACCAATTTGGGATGTCTTACTTGTCTGCTTTTCATTATACTGGTTATTTATACTTTTCACATCGGAACACTGCAGTGCACGTGATGCTGTTTGGCGGCAAAATTCAAACCAAACTAAGCTATAATAACGTCTTTACATATTAGAAATCGTCGCATTAATACAATTCATGTGATACGTACGTGGTATATTTGATCATCATTTGTTTCAGTTCGCAAGTTATTAACAGTTCATGTCCGCTATTTATTTTATGCTGACGTCATATAGTCCGAGGTTGTAAGAGATCAATTATTTTGAATCCGACAATTAATATAGGACGTATGGGCGTCACTCCAAATTTAAAAACAATTATGTGTAGGCTAGTGGTTCCATATTACAAATAATGTTTACGGCACTATAATATATCCTACACAAACGAGTACGCATTTCACCCCTGTACACACATACATCAATCCTTGACTGCATCGTTGGTCTAGTGACTAGTGAAACGCGGTAGCCGCGGTAGCTGATTATGAGTTCGAATCCCGAGTCGGGCCGAAATCAGTTATAGGGTTTTCCGTCAAGAAAATCTCAGTAGCAGTCCGCAGTCACGTAGTTGGCGGTGTTTCAACCCTGTGCCTAGGAAAGCTGTAGATCATACGCCTTATCTCACTCCGGTCGTACCTGATTACCTACCTATCGGACTGTGACAGTAACGGGATAGAGAATGTACCTATGCTTGCGTGTACACTTGAGCACTATAATTCTATCCTATACAGATAACTAGTCTCCGTTGAGACCGGCCCCTGTGACCGAAATTCGGTCTGGACGACATTATTATCTACATCTATACTGGATTAAGAGTCAAATTACAGGGACATTATTATCCCTACAAAATGGACTATGTTGCAATGTCTTGTTAAGAGTAAAAAGCGTTTTCCTATCTTGTCAATCACCATACGAAACACAACAGCATTATGCTGCTATTTTATCGTTTTCATCATTTTTCATCATCATTTCATCATTTTTGACGTGATTGAGCCATGCTGCAGTTATTTTAGTAGTACAGTTGTAGCACAAATAGGTCGGCTTGATCGGGGAAGGACCACGCTCTCACAGAATATCAGCGTCAAATAGTAGCTTAATGCTGCTGTGTTTCGTATGGTGAGTGTAGAGAACCGGAGACCCTTTTTACTGGAAATGAGGCATTCCATCTTAGTCCTCACGGTTGACAACGCATCTGCAGTTTGATTCATATATATTATTCGTATAGATGTAGATGTCTATGGGCCACAGCAACCACTTACCATCAGGTGGACTGTGTGCTCGTTTGTCACCCTTCCTATAAAAAAAGTTCATACTGGTATCCTATACGAGTGTGTTCCTTCCCCAGTCGAGATGATCTTCTTGTGTTGCAGCCTTGCAGTATAGTTGTATGGTGAAAAGTTTTAGTTGTAACTACGAAAAATTACATTATAATAGAAATCGGTGCAAAAGGTTTTGTAAAACGTATGCAAATACGACGACTTCTCATTTAAAAGAGCAAAACTCACTACGAAAAAACATTAAAAAGTTGTCTGTTTGTAACTGTTTACTGTCAAAATAGATTCGCTTATTTTATTAAAGCAATTTAGCATTTAATGTCCTGTTCAGAACAATAACTGAAGTTATGGCGCCCCTTTATGAAGGTACCACTCGAGACATTTAGTAATTGCTTTCAATTGAGAATAATTAAACCAACATCTGCAAGATTCTATTCTGCTGTGAGAAAAATATGCACAGTTGCTATAGGCTATAACATAATCTTTAATATCCGCAGGCCGACTTCTAATAAAGAGCTCGTTCAACGAATAATAAAGGAGGGATTGAATTTTTCTCTTTTTTATAATCAAACTAAATTACTTGCGTTGTCCTGACCTTGTATATTATATTATACTCCGCGTCTTTTTCATTCAGTTGTTTATTATGTTTTATTAAGATTTAAGATATTAAGATAGATTAACATTTTCACAACGAAACTTAATTTAAAGAAATGTATAAGTAAAGTCTTATTCTGCGGACCGTGTTTGCAGTGAGGATGTAAGAATATTCACTACCCCGAGGGGTATATAATCAAAGACTACCCCATATAAATAAATAAATAAATATCGTCCCGTAGGTGACGTAAAAGAGCTCAGGATGACGCAGCGTTTGCTTAGTAACAATTGAAAAAAAAAATACAAAACGGTGGTTGGCAATCCGTTTGACAAGCGTGGCAACTATGTCAAATATCTATAAGTAACAATCTATGGAGTGTTTATTTAGGTTTCCCTGCGAGCAGCGTTCCACAACATACTTCTTCACGAGACTTCACGTGGTAGAGTTACCCTGCACTTGCCAGGTTCCTTGCTAATGACATTAAATGTTACCGTTACCGTTACAGCCTTTTAAAGTTCACCGCTGAACATAAGTCTCCCATATAGATTGCCTCATAGGGGAGATATTTGTCCTAGTTGTCACGTTTGGCAAGCGCGTTGGCAAGCGCAGTTTTTTTATTTTTAGTTGTTATTAGGAAGGCGCTGCTGTCCATCTCCCGATTTGTTTCCCCCTGTCGCCTTTTACAACACCCACGGGATGATACGAGGCAGTGGATATTCATGTACAGCCACTACACGGTACGTGCTAAATCTGACATTTAAAACATTAAAAAATAAAAATATAAATTTCTTCGCAACCTTCCGCTAAACAATTACAATGATGTGTCTTACCTGGATTGAAGAGCACCTCCCGCCCTCCCTCAATTGCATGCACTAACTCCGTCACCACTAGTCCCAGCACCACTAGTCCCAGCACCACTAGTCCCAGCACCACTACTCCCAACACCACTATTCCAGGCAAGACACACCATCGACGATAACTAAGTCAGCCGCCGTAGAGTCTACATTACCTGAAGATGCCTCATGTCGTATTATCGTCGATGGTGTGTCTTGCCTGGAATAGTGGTGTTGGGAGTAGTGGTGCTGGGACTAGTGGTGACGGAGTTAGTGCATGCAATTGAGGGAGGGCGGGAGGTGCTCTTCAATCCAGGTAAGACACATCATTGTAATTGTTTAGCGGAAGGTTGCGAAGAAATTTATATTTTTATTTTTATTATAATAGATTTCCGCAAAGTAACGCCTGATTCTATCAATTTAAAATATTATTAGGCAATCGACATTGTATTTTATTAAAATGTATGAATAAAGGTGTACTTAATATATTAATTAATAATAATAATAAACCCGGGGTTTCATGCTCGTTCTTCTCTGAGAAGTTTTTGTTTTTTCCAACCGGTGTATATTCTGTAGGTACTCTAAGTTAAAGCAAGCATAGACTGAATAAATATTTTCTGACACCCCCTCGTAGAATACTTACGTAAAATGGTAGCATAATGCTGTGTTTTGAATGGTGATTAATGAGAATCGGTGCTAGAGTTATGACTTTCCATTCCAACTTACTACTAAGCGGCGAGAAGGCGCCTGAATTTTTATTCTTAATCAAGGATAGATATGAGCCAAAGTAGTACGCTTACCATCAGGTGGACTGTAGCTTTACCACCACCTTTACTTGCATAAAAATCTACATCTACCTATGCTTAATGCTGGTCTTTTATACAATTAACTTAAAACCAGTGTGACTACTACATAAACCTACGGGTTACAGCATCCACACATCCTAGAATGAAGTGCGTATATGGTTACGTATGTCATTGTTGACGCGAAAACACTAAGATGTATACTTTTATATCCATGTTGAATATCAAATAGTGCATATCTCCTTAATTTAAATGTCATAACACGAAGCATATATATTTCCAAATATCCTTAACCTATTAATTTCCTTAATTTCTCATCTTCACCTCATGATTAAGGTAACGCAACGCAACTTACGAAGATAATCGACGCCAGCGCCACGAAATAACTTTAAAAACAAGTGATCTCCCGTGACGCGAAAGCCACGTCGCTCTTGTTAAATTAATAATTGAAATAATAATCTCGCTTTTAAGACAATAACTAATTTTAAGTGCCGTGCTGTGTTGTTGTATAATACAGAATATACGATAGAGCAACAGGAAAACTGCAAGAAATTCTGCTGGCCTATGAGGTACGTGGCTTTTCCCTGTAAACAAGTAGTCCAATGTAGTCAATCCCGCATTTTCTACACTAACGCATCATACACACCAGTCACCTTTAATTTAAAAACAATACAGCGTCAGAAGTCTTTGCTAAGATGTTTTTTAATAGAATAAGGGTGACAAACGAGCACACAGTCCACCTTATGGTAAGTGGATGCTGTGGCCAACAGATATCTTCATTTATCCTCGATTAAAAATCAAAACGCAGATGCATTGTCACCCCTGAGGACTAAGATGGAATGCTTCGTTTCCAGTAAAAAAGGGTCTCCTAATCCCTACACTCACCATACGAAACACAGCAGTATTAAGCTGCTATTTTACGCTGGTATTCTGTGAGAGCGTGGTCCTCCCCCGGTCGAGCCGACCCATTCGTGCTACAACCATAATTTAGCTGCAGCGTGGATCTCCCACGTACATAGTGTATGGAAAAATTAAAGGCCCCGACCTCAGAGGCTATTATATGGTTTTTTTTAATTCTGTGAAAGTTGGATTATACTTTTATATTATCATTTAATCTTCTTCACCCTTTTAAATGAATCAGGGAATATCACTAGCTTAACTTCATAATCTTAAGAATAGAAGTTTATCTTCAACTTACAATTGGAATATCCTTGAGGTATTTAACAAAAAAAAAAAAAATTAAAACCGGATCTTAATCGGCGAACATATGGCACAACTTGAATAAAAATAAACATAGTCAAATTGAGTACTTTCTCTTTTTTGGAGTAGATTAAGTGTTACATTTTTCTTCGAGCCTATTTCGTTATATTAGGAAAAGAAAATATCCTTGTTTTATTTAAGTAGATAAAAGGAATATCAATGAGAGTGTCAAAGTACTTCTTACACAAATAAATAAGTTTTCCTTTAAACGTTACTTACGTAAAGTGGATAAAGAACTGTTGCCATCGATCATGATCGTAAATGTCAAGAAACTCGTAGCACTTATAAATACCATATGTAGAGTACCTTATATTTCAACCGCACTAACTTTTATATTTTATTTAACTTGCCTAACGTAGGCGTTGTTACATAAACAAATATAAGTGGTCATGTGATGATGTGAGGTGTGGAAGGACATTCTTCTTCTTTTTATCAGAACGTATATGTTCACTACTGAACATGGACATCTTGCGTCACATGTTTTAAATCATCTTTATATGTATGTATTAGCTATGGCACTAATGTAAGAATAAGTCGGCTCGACCAGGGTGAGATCATGCCCTCACAGACTCACAACCGCTCGATCCAGTCGACCCAAACGTCGCAGGCACATCACACAATGTCACCACACCCACACTAAATGAACAAACACTGTTAGGATTACAAATGGGGCGCGTTGCACCAGTAGACGAGCACGACGCGCTCCAGCACACACCGCGTACACACCGTACACCGCCCAGACCATCGACCGACATCAGCTGAGCAGTCAGATACGGGGGTCCACACTCCCCTCCCCCCCTTGGACAGCGGTTAGATAGTTCAAATACGCCTAAAAAGGCGACATGATAATTGGTAACAATACCAAATCATAAACCATTCATCATCATCCTCACGTCATTGCCTTTCCCTTTCTAATTAGCTCGCGCGAGCCCTGAGTCAGATGAAGCTGTAAGAGTCGCATAGACTAATAGCGTTAACATCCAGAAACTCACAGACTATCGGCATAAAAGAGCAGGATAATGCTGTGTTTCGTATGGCGAGTGTAGAGACCCTTCTTCCTGCTTAAAGAGGCAATCAGTCTTATTACTCAAGGGTGACAACTCGTCTGTATTTTAATTCTTAATGTTGTTAGATGTATGATGACCTTGATCCGTTACCCTTGACAGGAAGATTGAGAATCACAGTGCCAGACAATTCACAGCACTCGCGCTGCTTCCCGTCGCCGATCTGCGAATTTTACGCCCCGCATAAACGAGTGGTTATGCGCCATCTATCAGAAACCACTAGATATTTTTGGCATATTTCTTAGTCGCTTCTTATTTATATACGTGGTGGAGCTATGTCGCAGTTATATTAGTAGTTCAGTTGTAGCACGAATGAGTCGGCTCGACCGGGGAAGGACCACGCACTCACAGAATACTAGCGTAAGCTTAATGTTGCTGTTTTTCGTATGGTGAGTGTAAAGAACTGGAGACCCTTTTTACTGGAGACGAGGCATTCCATCTTGGTCCTCACGGGTGCAACGATATAGACATCCCTAAAAAAGTTAAAGGTGGCCCATGCCACAGCAACCACTTACCATCGGGTGAACTGTGTGCTTCTTTGTCACCCTATTCTTTAAAAAAAGAACGACATTCACTTTATGAAATGTGATGGATTCTCATACATCACCACTACTAATAAAAATTTAAATTGAAAATACTAAATGTAAGGCAAATAATTAAAAAAAAAATAACGACTCTATTACTAAATTCCTTGTTAATCAGGACTCGATGCAATTAAGCACCATATCGCTTTTAACGACCGTCGTATTGGTAAGACAGTACCATCATTTATAACCTGTTACACTCCGGTGATGAAGATAAATTAACGACACCCCGCATTTCAAAATCCGTCAAGTGTATACAGGTCGCAAAGAAATAAAATATACAAAATATATTACATACATACACTGTAATCGCAGACAGTTTTCAAGGCAGGAGTAAATTGGAATTTTATAGGCCAAAATTTTTACCATTTGAACTTCATCTTTTAACATCAGGCGAGTTTCCGATCATGGTAACAAAGATGCAGTGTTTTTTTTTTTGAAATAAAATGAAGAGTTACTGAGTTCTAAGTAAGGGACAAAAATAGGAAGATGACATGGTTTCGATATTCACGTATCAATGTAATAATGTGGTAGCTCAGATGGTTTCACAGTAATATATATAATAAAATTCGCAGTACGCGAACAAACCGGTTTCAAACACCGCCAGCACCAATGAACTGTTAATGGCAATTTTATGTGCTGATGTACCGGGTGCACGATGGTGAACGGAAACGACGTGAGGAAACCTCCATGTCTGAGATATAAAAAAAATTCGGGGACATGTGACACTTCCTTGCCCTAAAACCCTATTACAAAAGAGGAGGCACAGGCCTAGCAGTGGAACGTATATAGGCTGTAACTTTAATTTTTTTTATAATAATGTTATAAATGAGCATACAATTTTGCTAATCTGAGACTAATAAAAATTATTTAAGCTTAATTTAATTGCGCTCAAAATTTCCAACGGAGGACTACCTACTCGGCTATTAAAAGCTCCAACAAACGGTCCTATCTCCATCTAGTGGTCATAAATAGGAAATATACCAAATGATAAATAGTTTAGCCTATTAGAGGTATTATACACTGTGCAGTGGAGGTGTAAGAATATTCACTACTTCTTAATGTCCCATTTGTGTCATAAAAGTGGACAGAAGAAAACTGAAATAGCAAAATAATTTATACATGCTAGAGCCATGATGCAGTTATATTATGGTTGTAGCACAAATATGGTTGTAGTATAAATAGGCTCGGCCGGGGAAGGACCATCCTCTCACTAAATATCACCGTAAAATAGCAGCTTAATGCTGCTGTGTTTCGTATGGTGAGTGCAGAGAACCGGAAACCCTTTTTATTGGAAACGAGGCATCTTATTTACTTTGTTGGCTTAAATATTTTCAACATAATTTTATCTATAAGAGTCACAAGACTTTACTGGCACAGTTCAAGTTCTTACAAATAAGGCGATGGATATTGAGATTTGAGGGGATACCCTAGTCGAAAGTTAATCGACCAAATTGGCGATATATTTTGAAAGTACACCTAGTACAACCTACGTATATAGGCATATGGACGTAATGGAGGTGAAAGAGTTGTGTCAGGATCGTGCCGAATGGAAGTCCATATTCTCTGCCTGCCCTTCTCGGTGACAGGCGTGAGTATTTATGTATATGTATGTATGTCTATTGAGATTTACCTACCCAAAAATAATCCCAGCGCCACTAGAATCACTTTAAAACCCAGTCCGGCGGCCATCACAGTGATATAATTTTCACAGTCTGTAATCAAACTCAATGGCAACACAAAAAACAACAATTAACAAAGCATTTAAGTAACAAAAACGTCCTATTTATATTGTAGTCGGGATAATACTGTCGCATAAACGGCGCACGCGCCTGTACAATGAATGAAATGAAGAGCAGTCGATGACCTATACGACCAATTATTGTGCGATATGCCTCTTGAATATTTTTAAAAACGTTTTATTATAACCATGTATTATTATTTATTAATACGTGGTAGAGCTATGCTGCAGCTATATTATGGTTGAAGCACGAACGAGACGGCACGACCGGGGAAGGACCATGCTCAAACAGAATACTAGCGTGAAACAGCTGCTTAATGCTGCTATATTTCGTATGGTGAGTGAAAAGAACCGGAGAACCTTTTTTACAATAAACGAGACATTCCATCTTAGTCTGAGGAAAACGCATCTGCATTTTGATTCTTAGATTTTTTTTAGGGTTAGGGTGACAAATGAGCACACAGTCCACCTGATGGTAAGTGGATGCTGTGATGCCCATAGACATCTACATTTAACCTCGATTAAAAGTCAAAATGCATATGCGGTCACCCTTGAGGACTAAGATGGAATGCCTGGATGACAGTAAAACGGGTCTCCGGTTCTCTACACCCACCATACGAAACACAGCAATATTAAGCTGCTATTTTACAATGGTATTCTGTGAGAGCGTGGTCCTTCCCCGGTCGAGCCGACCCATTCATGCTACAACCATAATATAAAAGATCACGATGAAACTTTTCATAAAATTGTGTATAATATTACATTTAAATAAGGTATCCTACACAAACTTCATGTATGAAGAAGTTAATGAACCTGAAAGAAGCGAAAGAGGTATGTAAGGATCGTGACACTTGGCGATCTGTTCTCTCTGGCTACCCCGTTAGGGATTGTGCGTGACGATAAGTAAGTAAGTAAGTAAGTATCCTACACAAAGTTCTTAATAGCTTTGAAACTTCGAATTTTAGAAAGGAAGTAAAGTGTTGAGTTTAGAAGATATAATACTATAATATTTTGACATTATTATGAAAATAGAATTAATGGATTCTAGGAACCCAAGAAGGTTCTTGATGAAGTTGCTGTATATATAATAAGTCGGTAGATAAACATTTAACAAATAGAATAATAGCTTTTAGGATAATAATAGAATGAGGCGTTACTTTGCAAAATCCAATAAATTAAATATATAAAAAAATATATTCGCGTAAAGTAAGGTAAAATGAATGTGTCATACCTAGTTTGAAGAGCTCTTTACACATCATTTTATTTAATAGTTTGCTAACAAAGTATCTCGCCGTATAGTAGCCGTATAGTCGCGGTGTAGGAGAATCGAATACCATATAATATCATATCGTGTGTGTCGTAAGAGACGACGGTGATAAATGAAATAGGAGATTGGCAGTAGCATCATCCTTCTGACAAGAACTTAAAATAATAAAAAAATGGGTTTGCCTACCTGCCTGCGAAGCGTGGTTACTGTGGCAAACCCTTGTTAGACAAACTATGGGGCAGGTCTATGTTCAGTGAAATTTTGATAATTACAGCCAATCACACGTGCTTAAATGCATATTCCCTAAAATGCAATGCCACAAAACACGGTCCTGTTATGAAGCGCCACTTGAGAATCTTCCATATAAGTGCAAGCTATGGAGGCCTTTGAACAGCAGTTGACTTTGAATATGTTCTGATGAATAAATAAACGAATTCTTAGGATTCCTATTTGCACAAATGTATGGAAATACGTTTATAAATCAAGAAGTGAAAATTTTTGACGAAAACCTATTACAAACTCACCGTAAATTTCTAGTTACGTATATAATATTTCTAGTTACACATAAATTTCTAGTTACGCTGATATGCAAGTAGTTTGCCATATTTCAGTTCAATTATCTACAAAGGTAGCCGAATGTTCGAAAACAAGTTTATTGTACGTAATAAAATATTCAAATTGTTTGGCAGCACGAGGATTCTCATCAACGTTCACGTAGCTTATTGGTTGGAGAAACTTTGTCGGATTAGATTGATCTATTTGATGTATGGATTGCCAACTTTAATAAATCGAATGCAACATTTTCGTGGCCCGGGGATTTACCTGAAAAAACACAGATGTTAGCGAAAAAACTAATGTCTGAGCCTTCGTTAACGAGCCAACTCGCCATTAGATGCAGGGTTGGCTCGGTAGTCATCTATAAAAATCTAATATCATAGAAAAATATTGGTTTTTGATTTTGATTACACATAAACAAGCTTATTGCACTAATATTTACATTAATTTATTTACTATAAGACCGATCGGGTTCGCCTGACTGCATTATCAGTGTATATAAACAAAAAGAACAACAAAAAACTGCAATAAATAAGAGAACATTTTATTTAAAATTTGCTAAATAGTTTCTATTTTTTACCTCAAAAAATTCGTTAGCACCGCTGCCTTTTTAGTGGGTTTTCCTTTGATGTTGCAACGTAATTTACCCGGATTATATGTGGTACAAAAGTGTGTGTACTGTAATATTAGGCTATTTTTTTCAATCAAAGGCACTTGTCGGTGTAGTCGCGGTGCAAGAATATTCACTACTGCATGTCGCCCCCAGGGGGAGGTAAGAGGCGACATAGAAAAACGAACCAGGAGATGGGCAGGAGCGTCTTCCTAATAGCAACTAAAAATAACAAGTGGGGTGGCAAACCCGCCTGCCAAGCGTGCAACTCTGGCAAGTATCCGCTATGAGGCAATTTGTGTGGAAGTTTATGTTTAGCAGTAGACGTTTAATAAAGCTGTAACTGTAACGGTGAAGACACCTGTGCCGACCCCGAAAACAGTAATAGTCGTAAGTTTTCATTTTTTATAGGAGAGTGGCAAACGACCATACGGCTCGCCTGGTGGAAAGTGACTACCGATGATCACCTGCAACACCAGGGGAATCGGAGGTGCATTGCCCACCTTTTAGAAAGGAATAAGCTCTTTTCTTGAAGGTCCTTAAGTCGTATTTTCACTTTCATTCTATTTTTCATCATACTGTTTATGGTTCCAACTTCATATACATTACTAGCTGATACTTGCTTCATTGGGTGCTTCACGATAAAATATTTTATTGCAGAGCATAGATGTAAAATATCAAGAATTATTTATGAACGATGCTAACTAAGAACGGATTTTCGTAAAATCCGTTCCTAGTGAGCATCTACATTGCGAAATGAGTAATTATACAAATTTCAAGTCAATCGGGTATATAAGTTTTAGAGTTCTCGTGATGATTCAGTTACTTAGAGGTATTTCTCTTATATAATATATAGATTTAAAGCAGTTAATTTTTTTCTTATTTTTTTATTATTTTTATTAAGGATAACAGCAGCGTATATCACTATAAACAATTTTCAAATTATATTTTTACATTTTCAATTCGTTATTGCAGTTTACAGTTACAGTTTTTATTTAGTTTGCCAGGTAAAAGTACGCCCTCTTTACATCAGACTACTTGTAGTGTGATGTAAAGAGTGCGTTACTGTTTGTACAATGATCGGAGGCTGGCTAGAATGCAATATCAGAGACACAAAACAATTAAAGAAGAGTTGAATATTTTCATATCATTATACTTACTTACTTACTTATCTTCACGCACAATCCCTAACGGGGTAGCCAGAGAGAACAGATCGCCAAGTGTCACGATCCTTACATACCTCTTTCGCTTCTTTCAGGTTCATTAACTTCTTCATACATGCACGTCTAGGTATCCGAGTACTCTTGACCCTCCCCTCTTCGAGCAATTTGCTCACATGGTCTTTGAAAGTTAGGCTCGGTCTACCTCGACACCTTTTAATATTTACTTTCGCTCTATATATTTTCTTCACCATTCGGTCTTCACTCATTCGTTCAAAGTGTCCAAACCATTGGAGTACGCCCCTATCAATTTTTGTGATAAGGTCATCTTTCATATCATTATACGAGGGTGGATTGAAAAGTACTCGGCCTAACACAGATCCATTCAATTCTAAAAATCAAATCTACCCACATTATTTAGTTCAGTTCAGACTAGTTCATTGTGTGAAGTTCGAAACGTGTGCGATAATTAGTTGTGTAAAAGTAAGTAATCGGACATAATTTCCGCGAATGGAGCAAATCGAGCAGCGTGCCGTCATTAAGTACCTCCATAAGAAGGGGCTATCATCAAAAGCCATCCATGATGACATGGTCAGTACATTAGACGATTATGCTCTGTCATATTCATCCGTCAAAAAATGGATAGCAGAATTTAAGCGTGGTAGAGAGAGTGTGAAAGATGAACCCTGCTCTGGAAGGCCTTCGACGTCAACTACTGACGAAAATATTAAAAAAGTACTTGATTTAATAATGGGAGACCGCAGATTAAAAATTAGAGAGATAGCCGAGATTATAGGCATCTCTTATGAACGAACTCAAAACATCATTGTCAACGAGTTGGGTTTCCACAAGGTGTCTGCGAGGTGGGTTCCGCGACTGCTTTCAGTTGAACAAAAAAGGACGCGCTTGACTATTTCACGCGACTGTTGGAGTTATTTGAAGCCGATGCAGATGATTTTTTGAATCGTTTTGTTACTATGGACGAAACATGGGTTCATTACTGTACACCGGAAACAAAACAACATAACGCCCGTGTTCACACGTCAGTACAGTCAATGGCTGAAATTCACAACTGTGGCTTTGAACTGTTACCGCATCCGCCGTATTCACCTGATCTGGCACCATCAGACTTCTTTCTGTTCCCTAACCTAAAAAAGCACTTGGGAGGTCAAAGATTTTCGACAAACGACGAGGTCAAAGCAGCTGTAGACGCATATTTTGACTCTAAGGAAGAATCATTTTTTTCAACGGTCTAAATGCTTGGAAGGGGAGGTGGCAAAAGTGTATTGAACTTGATGGTGATTATGTAGAAAAATAAAAATATAACTGATTTAGTATGTGTTTATTTTCTTGGTTAGGCCAAGTACTTTTCAATCCACCCTCGTATATGCGAAATAAGTACTGATAGAGATTGGTAAGTTGAAATAGCAGTGGGCCGGCCATATAGCTTGCAGAACCACCAATCGAATGGGGAAGAAAGGTTCCCGGGTGGCAGCCTCGTACCGGCAAGTAAAAAGTAGAGCGCCCTCCAGATGTAGTGACGACTACTAGATGTATATGTACTAGATGTATTCTACTAGATGTCTATTGGCCACAGCGTTCACGTAACATTAGGTGAACTGTTTGCTTGTATGTCATCGTTATTCTATAAAAAAATATGTAGATTTGTGGTTATTTGAATAAAAAATCATGAGTGCAATTAGTTTAATTTAAATTTTCGTGTTTTTAAAAAATACTAAAAAAAGGGCTCGAAAAAATAGATTTTTTCAAAAAAGAAAGGAACTTGAAAAAAAAAATTAAAAAAAATCGGTCGGTCGGTCTGGGCTCGAACCGTGGTATTACGGTTTTGTGACCGCCCAATATACCAATTAAGCTATTTGTAATAATTAATAAACTGCCAAATTTACCTTCTTATTCTAACGATATTGTAGCAGTTTTTCATTGCCTAAAAACACGAACAAAAGACATTTTCTAAAAATAAATCCTAGCTAGATCGATTTATTGCCCCCGAAACTCCCTGCACACAAAATTTTATGAAAATCGTTGGGGCCGTTTCCGAAATCCCGATTATATATATATATATATATATATATATATATATATATATATATATATATATATATATATATATATATATATATATATATATATATATATATATATATATATATATATATATATATAAGAATTGCTCGTTTAAAGGTATAGGATTTTTTTTTCAGTACGTATATAATATTTTCAAAAATACATATCGACAGGAATGTCAAAACATTATTCTTCCTTGAAAGGTCTTATTGCAATAGACCGTAAAGTTGGCTTTTGCAAAATGAATATTGTTCCCCATGAGGTTGCAGATCCCCACCGTAATATACCACGAGAAAAGATACTGTGAAAATATGACACAAGGCCAGTTTAGGTGTTGTTTAATCAGTTAGCTTTACAATCCTTTTAACAGCGAAATATGTTTATTTTACCCATTTTCTTTATGCACAAAGTAACAAAAAGGAATTAAAGAGTTTAAAGTAAATTGGCTTCACACTTTTAAAATAATAGCCGTAATAAACAGTTCGCGCACTCTAATTAAATGAATGCTCGGTAATCAGGTTAAAGCTTTTAAAACGATTTTTGGATTGATGGTCGCTGTGCATGCGATAAAAATCTATTTTTTGTGATTTATAAATCGATTGAAGAGTATTAAATACCTTTCCTAACAATAATTACGAAAGCCAGGTGATGTCCTAATATATACGAATAATAAAATGGAAGTACCTATCTGTAGTTTTGAAATAGCCATATCATCATTATCATCATCATCAGCATTAGCCCTTCACAAGTCCACTGCTGAACATAGACCTCCCCCAAGTAATACCACAAAGCACGGTCCTGAGCCACCTGCATCCATCAACTTCCTGTATGTCTTACCAGGTCGTCACTCCATCTAGTGGGGGTTCGCCCTACACTACGCCTACCGGTATGAGGCTGCCACTCAAGAACCTTTCTTCCCCATCGGTTATCGGTTCTTCGAGCTATATGGCCAGCCCATTGCCACTTCAGCTTACTAATCCGTTGGGCTATGTCAGTCACTCTGGTTTTACTTTTCTGAGTCTATCACGCAGAGAAGCTCCGAGCATAGCCCTCTCCATAGCTCGCTGAGCGACCTTGAGCGTCCTCATACGGCCAGCAGTGAAGCACCACGTCTCAGATCCGTAAGTCATCACTGGCAACACGCACTGGTTATACACTTTAGTTTTCAGAGATTGAGGTGTCGTAATTTATCGAACGCTGCCCAGCCGAGTTGAATCCGTCGATTAACCTCTCGATCGAAGTTGGACTTACCTAGTCGGACTATTTGTCCCTGGTAAACGTACTCGTCAACAACTACGAGCATAGTGCTCCCAACAACTACCGGCATAGGTGTGACATGGACATTAAACATGATCTTTGTTTTGTCCATGTTCATCTTAAGACCTATCCATTGGGAGACACCATTGAGGTCATTGAGCATAATGCTAAGGTCCTCCAGCGATTTTGCCATAAGGACTATATCTTCGGTAAATCGAAGGTGAGTGATGTACTCGCCATTGATGTTAATACCGTATCCTTTCCAGTCCAGTAGCTTGAAAACGTCTTCCAACGCAGCAGTGAAGAGTTTCGGGGATATAAAATCACCCTGTCTTACACCTCTCCCCAGTTGGATAGGTTTCGAACTCTGGTTCTGTACTCGGATAGCCATCGTAGTCCTACTATGCAAACACTTCAGCACTTCGATATGCCGACAGTCAACTTGGCACCGCTGAAGGGACTGTAGCACCGTCCAAATTTCGACGGAATCAAAGGCTTTCTCATTGTCCACATATACCAGACAAAGTGGCAGATTGTACTCTTCGGTCTTCTGTACAATCTGCCGCAGGGTATGTATGTGGTCTATGGTACTGAAGCCTTTTCGGAAACCGGCTTGTTCGGGAGGCTGGAAGTCGTCTTGTCTGCGTGCGAGACGATTCGTAATGACTCTCGAAAACAGCACGTAGACGCGACTCAGAAGGGAAATCGGTCTGTAGTTCTTCAAGAGAGCGTTGTCGCCTTTCTTAAAGAACAAGACCACCGCACTTCTGCTCCACGCCTCCGGAGTAGTGCCACCATGGAGTACGGAATTGAAATAGCCATATATATATATATATATATATATATATATATATATATATATATATATATATATATATATATATATATATATATATTGCTTCTATAATTTTCAGGGGGTTATTTGAATGCTACTAAGACTAGACTAAATTTACATAAATAACAATCGTTAAAACATTTTGTCTGTCCAGGCTAATCTTCGGAACGGATGAGCTGATTGTGATGAAACTTTACGAACTGATAGAGAGCAATGTAATTCTTTATATTTATGTTGTATTTTATACGTTGTATGTTACATTTTTTCGAAAATATAAGGGTTAAAAAATAAATACACGAAATATTGATAAAATAAATAGTCTTTGATTAATAGATCCCGTACAAGCCGGGGCGAGTTGCTAGATCATTAATATGTCGGATTCGGTAAGTTGCTTGTTTCATTAATATGGGTAAAAACAGTACAGAGTACACAGTCCATCTGATGGTGAGTGGGTACTGTGACCCAAAGACAATCTACATTTACTCTAAATTAAGATTTAAAATGCAGATGCGTCGTCACCTATGAAGACAAAGATGGAATGTCTCATTTCCAATAAAAAGGGTCTCCGGTTCTCTGCATTCACTATACAAAATCCAACAGCATTAAGCTACTATTTTACGCTGGTATTCTGTGAGAGCGTGTCCTTCCCGGTCGTGCTACAACTTTAATATTGCTGCAGCTTGGCTCTACCACGTAAAAATTCTATACTGTCGTTCCGGTATTCTACCTAGAAAAATTCGGTATAATATGACAACATTATATAAATCGACGCCACCAAAATTTCATTGTACAGATTGTTAACAAGATAGGAAGTCAGAGGGAACGAACTAACTTAACCCTTCCAATGCTTGATTCAATAACTTCTTTTCTACATTTATTTTTTTATTGCACGGTACCGCATTGACTGCTTTCGCAGTGCATAGCGCAGTTTTTCGCTCTGAGAAAATTTATTCCGCTGCAATGCTGCATAGGCCATGCGACACATTGTGTGAACTTCAACATCGGTGCCCCACCGGTGCCACAGTGCATTGTGCGGCTTCTCCCTCAGCTAAACTGTGCTGCGCTGTAATGCTACATAGGCCATGAGGTATCGATTGCAGCAAAATCATTACAGAACAACAACGGGATGCCAGTACAACGCATCGTGTGACTTCTCTTTCAGAGAAGTTTCCTAATACCAACATCAAGAAACAAACTGCAGTTGCTAACCCGCCTGCATGCTTGGCAATATAAAAATATAGCAATAGCAACCCGCCAGATAACTATGGGTAATCACCTTAAGAGGCATGCTATGGGGGGGGGGGTGTCGTCTATCTATAGGTATGAATGAATATCTCAAACTACAGAATCACACTATAATTACCTTTCTTATCATACGGGTCACTATGTTTATAAGAACTGCTTAATATTTTCCTAGCATAAAGGTGACAGTTCTAAAGATTTTCTTTGTATTCGAGACAATTGCCGGACGTTCACGTTTCGAATTTCTAAAGCGGTGTAGATTAAGGATGAATGTGTATGAAACCTACTGTATCGAACAAACACAATATTTTTTGCAATACATGCACTACGTAATGCGTTGTACCTGATTTTTAAGATAATGTTACTTACACAAGTTTAACAAAAGACATACAAATAAAAGAAGATGATGCAACAAAACTAAACTTTTAATAAAAATAAAAGCAGACGACTCAGTGGCGCAGTGCCTTAGATATGAGTTGCAGCGCTAAATGCCGCGGGTTTGCATCCCGCAAGGAACAAGTATTTGTATGGCCTACAAATAATTGTAATGTAAACTACCCTCACGATGCAGTACAAATCCTAGTGTGGAGGTAACGGTAAAAAAGGACTTCATTGATTTATTAATTTATTACCTACTGCTTGTCATTAGTTCACTGATGAACATAGGCCTCCCCTATAGATGGTCCCATGGGATATTTGTCCCATTTGCGACGCTTTGCAGGCGGATAGGCAACTGCAGTTTTTATTATTTTGAATTGTTATGGAAGATGCTTCTGCACACTCCTGTTTCATTTCCTTCTCTCATCAACCAACCATGGGCATCATGCTATGGTTGGTTGAGTACATAAGAAAAAAAATATTAACACTTCCAGTACCTACTACACGGCATAGCTGACTACAAAGTACTTAGAAACACACGTACATACGCACGCATATATTACACATACACACATATACAGAAACAGATTATAAATAATATTCATTGAACGTCACTATTTTGTTAAAGTTATTTTTAAAACATTAACACATGTTTCCAATTATATTGTATGTTACACAATTAACAACAATAAACTAATTAGAAATAGCTTGGTAACATTCCTTAATATTATAAAAACCCTTTTTATACAAACTGAGATTAATAAAGCTTTTGAACTATGAGACAAAACATACAAATTAAAGGTAACAGAGATAACAACGGTAACGGAAAACCCATAGCCAATTTTGTTTTAAAGATAGTAACCAATGTTTATGATAAGTCATTGTGATGAAAATTTTTATTTTTATTTTTATTTGTTAAATGATACTCAATGTTTGTTAGGTAAACATAGACGAATTTTTCGTTTTTAATTGCAATTCATTTCTTATAAACATAATATTAGTTATTTAATATTGTGATCAATTCTAAAAGAATAATACTGACGATATATTTGATACAAACGAAATCTAAATTTTTCTAGTGCAAATTTCTTATCGATTGCTTTCATAGACGGTCTTTGTCGTATTCTAATAAGAGGCGAGAGACAAAGAGAAGCATTCTAATTCAATTCCAATCCGGGATCCGTGAACTCATAGTTCATTAGGCTAAATAAGCTGGTATCAGTGTTATCGCTTGTAAAATCTTTTAACAAATTCTATATTCGTTCAGTGTCTAGTTTAGTTCATTAGATATGGTAATGTTTTTATACTCTGTTTGCTATGTAAATAGCTGGATCAAAATGTAACTTAACTTCAAAATTTTGCTGTTTCAAAAACAAAATTGTGTGTATTTTTTATTTGTTTATCCAAAGAAATGAAAACAAAAAAAATTAACGTTACAGATAGTAACGTAAAAATCGTTGCTGGTAATAAGACCGAAATTTCACGTCAAAGGTCACGGCGGCCAGTCTTAACGACTAGATATCTCTGCTGGATAGAACTATGGTGCACGAGCGTGTGTGCAAGTACAGGTGCACTCTCTATTCCCTCAATCTCATAGTTCGATGGTCATTGGTGTCAATCCGACACGATTAGAGAGGAATCAGGCCAGTTTCCGAGCATAAAACACCGTCGACGTCTTCACTCTGGACTGCTACTGAGAATTTAATGACAGAAAAACCCTATAAGTGGTTTTGGCCCAACTAGTTCAAACACTGGTCCTCGTACATAATATCGTCATACCATAATAACTTACGTTAACATTGTCCACAGTGTTTTAATGTCTACAGTCAGGCAAAGGCATTATTTAGAATGCGCCAGCTGACAAGACTTATTTAAGGCAGAAAAGAACCCCTTCGCTGAGAAAAACGACAAAAAGTTTGATTTAAACTCAAATTTGAATAAGTGAAGTGAGAACTGTAGAATAATTTTATTCACTTAATCGAAGCAATTACATAAATTGGAAGCAAAATGACACTGAATTCGGAACCACAACAATTGTTGCAAGAGTACCGAATTTAAAGTTTCCAATAGGATTGGACATTTTAAATCGGTATGATTACGCAAGTGGAAAATTGCTGATGGTAACAACAAGCAGTTTCCAACAAAGGACGATGTTAAGAGGATGAATTGCTGCACCAAATTTTTATTCTACTGCAAATGGACGTTTCTGAATAAGATGTATTATATTTTTATTCTTCGAGATGAGCATTGGATCGGATGTACTTTAACATAATTTGCTATTGTATACATGATCGTTAGAGAAACGTTAATACATATTAAAGAAGTTTTAAAATTATAAAAACAGAAAGTTTCGAAACAAATAAAGGCTGTTGCTAACCATATGGTAATTGAAGAATAATTATTGATACGATAATCGTATAAATAAAAAAATACTTATTCGTTGTATAACTTTTATTTAAGAAGTTTAATATATTGTTACGCGCCGAAGGCACTAGCGCCATCTAGTATCGAACAGAAGCATTAAGCTTTCTGGAAGCCGCACACTCGACACTTTCTGCGCTTGGTCGGTTGGCGCGCGTATTTATTTACGCGTACGCGCGTACGTATTTTACTCGAATATTCTGGAATATTCTGGATGTTTTCGTGGAAGAGCCCTATATAAAGGCGCTGCAATACGCGATCGGGGAAGTATTGAAGTTGGCGAGACAAGCGAAGCTTCGGAGCGGAATAAAGTGAATCAGTGTGATTAATTATTAGTGTTTTTAACTTTAATTAGTGTAAAGTGAATTAAAGTGTTAATTTAGGTAATTCCATCGGCAATTTTTATTGTCACGAACCTCAAGCTCGTAACAATATCATTATTAGCCCAAGGGCCATCCCAGACGACCCTTACCGAAAATAAAATGTCACTAACTTAAGTCTCATTGTTTAAAGAATATAATGAATATCTAAACTAAATAATATCTAGCAGCCTAATGTTGCTATGTTTCGTAGGGTAAGTGTAGAGAACCGGAGACGCTTTGAGCTGGAAATGAGGCATTACATCTTAGTCCTCAGGGGCGACAACGCATCTGTAATTTGATACGTAATTGAGAATAGATGCAGATATGCTCATATGTGGGCCTTAGTATCCACTTACCATCGGGATGAGTATGGGCTCGTTTGCCATCCTTATTCTTTAAGATAATATTATATATAAGGTTTTGAATTACAGGTTTTTTATAAAATATTCAGTTAACACTGTAGTTAAAATATTTTAATATAAGTTTTTATTTTTATCATTATCAGTAGTAGTAGAAATCCTGCAAATAATTAACAATTTTGTACATAACCAATTTATTAGTTGAAAAAATTTAGGACAACGTGAAACAATCGATAATTCATATTGACGATGGATATTAGTTCGTAACTGCGAAACTCGTCGAACCGCCTTTCACATTAAACTTTGTCTAAGACAATACTTTATATTTCGCGGTAATACCGGTATACATGTTAACTTAAATTGTTACATATACTAATTATTTTAATAGCATGACCAGTTGTGGACGTAAGTATTTCTTCCAAAATCTCAGTTACATATCGTGCCGTAATAAGTGACGAATTATGAACGCCGTGTAGTGGCGGTTGAGAATATCCACTACCCCATATCTTCCCGTGGGTGTCGTAAGAGGCGACAGAGGGAGACAGGCAGGAGATGGGCAGCAGCATCTTCCTGATAACAACTGTGATATAATAAAAAACTGCGGTTGCCAATTCGCTCGCCAAGCGTGGCAACTATGGCAAATATCCGCCCATAAATAACGACACAAATAGACGGCCCCCAGTCCCCGGCGGCCTCGCTATTCCTGGCTACGGTGGCGACCATCGCAACGGCGGGGCAGGGGGTGCTAAGAATCTCCGGTGGAGGTTCGGTTGCTACCTACGACGACTCGACCTGGCAACATATAACGCACGCACCCTGAGGACTGACGAGAGGATACTGGAGCTGGAAGAAGAGGTAGACAAGTTGTGCTGGCAAATTATTGGATTATCCGAGGTCCGAAGAGAGGGGGAGGACACCGCAATCCTCGAGTCCGGCAACTTGTTCTATCACCGGGAGGGCGACCATCTGTCCCAAGGAGGTGTTGGATTTATCATCCACAAGTCTCTCGTCAACAACGTTGTAAAGATTGGGAGTGTGTCGACGAAGGTCGCGTACCTGATACTCAGAATCACCAAACGGTATTCACTGAAGGTCGCACAGGTTTACGCACCAACCTCGGCACATCCCGATGAGGAGGTGGAGGAAACGTATGAGGATATTTCTAGAGACATGCATGCCTCCAAAACCCACTACACGGTGTTGATGGGAGACTTCAACACAAAACTACGCACAAGAGGGAGAATTAGGGAAAATTAGGGAAATTTGTAGTAGGGCAACGGAACCGAAGGAGCCAGCAGCTGGTCGACTTTATGGAGAAAGAGGGACTCTTTATGATGAACTCTTTCTTGCAGAAGCGGCCCCACAGGAATTGGACCTGGTCGAGCCCCGACGGTTCAACAAAAAATGAGATTGACTTCATTATGACGACCAGACGCCAACTGTTCAGTGATGTCTCAGTGATCGAAAGGGTGAAAACTGGCAGCGATCACCGAATGGCTAGAGACACACTGAGCCTAAAGTTAAGTTGAAGAGGTCTCGTATAATGAAGTCAACGCTCCGTCCTCCTCGTGCTTTAATCCAGAATCCCGAAACCTTTCAGCTCGAGTTACGTAACCGCTTTCAGTGCCTAGAAGATTGCAATGCAGTGGACGATATGAATGACAAGCTCGTGGAAACTGTCCATGCGGTTGGAGCTAAGTTATGCAAGACCCGCCGCAAAAAAACACAAAAACTCTCCGATCACACTCTTAATCCCATGGCTGTTAGACGGGAGACAAGCCTGCAATCGTCAACAGATTTGACAGCATATAGGCAACTGAAGAGACAGATCTTCAAATGCAGGCGGCGAGATTTACGCAACTTTAATACTGCTCGTATTAAAGAAGCGATCGAGCGGAACCAGGGCTCCAAAGTCTTTGCCAGAGATTTGTCTGCCAGAAAGAGCCAACTGTCCAAGCTGAAGACTGAATGTGGCAACATCGTTTCCGGGACACCTGAGATTCTGAGTGAGATTGCGAGGTTCTATGGGCAGCTGTACACATCATCGTTGGAGCCACACGCAAGTGGGAGTATCGATCCAAGAGCAAGTCTTATCCGACACTATTTCGATGATATCCCGGACGTCAGTCTGAGCGAGATTAGAATGGCTCTCCACCACCTTAAAAAAGGCAAGGCCCGGGGCGAGGATGGAATTACAGCGGAGCTTCTGAAAGTGGGTGGAACACCGGTACTTGAAGTCCTTCAGAAGCTCTTCAATTCCGTCCTCCATGGTGGCAGTACTCTGGAGGCGTGGAGCAGAAGCGCGGTGATCTTGTTCTTTAAGAAAGGCGACAACGTTCTCTTCAAGAACTACAGACCTATTTCCCTTCTGAGCCGCGTCTACATGCTGTTTTCGAGAGTCATTACGAATCGTCTCGCACGCAGACTCGACGACTTCCAGCCTCCGAACAAGCCGGTTTCCGAAAAGGTTTCAGTACCATAGACTACATACATACCTTGCGACAGATTGTACAGAAGACCGAAGAGTACAATCTGCCACCTTGCCTGCCATATGTGGTCTATTAGAAAGCCTTTGATTCCGTCGAAATTTGGGCGGTGCTACAGTCCCTTCAGCGGTGCCAAGTTGACTCTCGGCATATCGAAGTGCTGAAGTGTTTGTACAGTAGGGCTACGATGGCTATCCGAGTACAGAACCAGAGTTCGAAACCTATCCAATTGCACAGAGGTGTAAAACAGGGTGATGTTATATCCCCGAAACTCTTCACCGCTGCGTTGGAAGACGTTTTCAAGCTACTGGACTGGAAAGGATACGGTATTAACATCAATGGCGAGTACATCACTCACCTTCGATTTGCCGACGATATAGTCCTTATGGCAGAATCGCTGGAGGACCTTAGCACTATGCTCAATGACCTCAATGGTGTCTCCCAACGGATAGGTCTTAAGATGAACATGGACAAAACAAAGATCATGTTTAACGTCCATTTCACACCTATGCCGGTAGTTGTTGGGAGCACTATGCTCGAAGTTGTTGATGAGTACGTTAACCTGGGACAAATAGTCCGACTAGGTAAGTCCAACTTCGACCGAGAGGTCAATCGACGGAATCAACTCGATTGGGCAGCGTTCGGGAAATTACGACACATCTTCTCATCAGGTATACCTCAATCTTTGAAAACTAAAGTTTACAACCAGTGCGTGTTGCCAGTGATAACTTACGGATCTGAGACGTGGTCCTTCACTGCTGGTCGTGTGAGGACGCTAAAGGTCGCTCAGCGAGCTATGGAGAGTGCTGTGCTCGGAGTTTCTCTGCGTGATAGACTCAGAAATGAGGATATCGGCAGTAAAACCAGAGTGACCGACATAGCTCAACGGATTAGTAAGCTGAAGTGGCAATGAGCCGGCCATATAGCTCGAAGAACCGATAACCGATGGGGAAGAAATGTTCTCGAGTAGCAGCCTCGTACCAGCAGGCGTAGTGTAGGGCGACCCCCCACTAGGTGGAGTGACGATCTGGTAAGACTTGCAGGAAGTCGATGGATGTAGGTGGCTCAGGACCGTGCTTTGAGGCGTTACTTGGGGGAGGCCTATGTTCAGCAGTGGACTTGTGAAGGGCTGTAATGATGATGATGATGATGATGAATGACGCGAAGTTCCGTATGTTCCATATAAATCCCTCTCCATAAGATAATGGACCCTCCATCATATGCCGCTTTTCCAATAATGTTGCACTGAGTGTACCTCTTCCGAACTATCTCCACACTTTAATCCTTCCTTCATCTGTCTGCAGGCAAATCTGGATTCATATGTGAATAGAACTTGACTTGAGGTAAGAACGAGGAAACCTCCGACAAGCGAGTGTGAATTTATTGTATATAGCCGAATTCAGTTTTTTTCTCACATTTTTATGCCTACTGTAACCCCTCAAACTTCTTGCAGCTTCGTACTTACCTCAGAATAAGGTATGGCCCGGTTTCTTGGCACACTGGAAACGATGAACCGATCATCTCTGGCCATAGTTTTCCGTTTACGACTCTGTCTAGCAGTTTTGTATACCGTCCGGTCTGCCGATAACTTTTGGCAACTCGGTGTACCACAGACTTTGATACGCGTAATGTTTGGGCCACGTGTTTGTGGGTGTGCCCAGTTTCAATTAAAGTAACAACTCTAGCAACTTGAGTGGCGTTTAGATCTGGCAGTCTCAGTTTGTTTGCAGTAGTAATTAACATTTAAAACGATAAAATTGGCAGTCAAGGAAAAAATTATACTAACCTAAATATAAACTCAAATTCAAAAATTGGCTTTACTTTTCGCACTATAAAAGAACCCAATATTACGCAATAATTACTTAAAAACCCATTGAGCTATTATGTACTACGTACAGTAGGTACATATTACTTCAATGTAAAAACCAAAGAAATTCGAAAAAAAATTTATAACTTTCTTTTTTTTAAAGCATTTACTAATGGTTGTGGCCAGTACAAATGATAAATACAACAGGAGAAATTAAATCTTTTCTTTTCTATTCCTCTCGCCGAGTATGGTGATAACGACAAATCTCAGTTTGACAGAGGCCCATGCCCAGCAAGGGTCTGTCGAAAGCTAAATATGGCGGTGATGACATTTTATTTATTTCATATATTATATTCAATATCAAATTATAATATTTTTAATAATATTTATACCCAGGTTACACCGTTCTTTAAAAATGCTTAGAGAGAAAGAATTCTCTCATAAAAATTACAAAAGAGAATTTTTTTGCTTTGCTAGCTTTGTAACATTTTAAACATAAATACCAGAGACTGAGTAGAAAGCTGCGATTTGTGAGGCATGTCTCTTGAATAATACTAGTTTTTACGGATTTTATCGCGTATATTGAACTTTTTAAATACCCGACGTTTCGAGCACTTTACAGCACCCATGGTCACAGGGGGGACTGGGATGTTCGACGTCCAGATGTCATAGTTAACCGCGGTTACCATAGATTAAAATTTAACTTTTGTTCTGATCTACACAGTATGAACCAGCCATCTTCTCTATTGAAATTAGGATGTTTTTTTGATTTCAATAGCCTCGCGAATCATCCTTGGAAGGAATCGGTGTTCTTTAGCGAGGATTTGTGGTCTATTAAATCCGATGTAGTGACGGGGGCGATCCTGTACGTGTTCACAGACTGCAGACTTCCCGGGGCGTCGATTCTTCACATCAGCTATATGTTCTTTAACGCGGGTTTTAATTGATCTTTTATTTTGTCCTATGTAGGAGAGACCACATTCACAATCAAGCTTGTACACTCCTGCACCTTGCAGAGGGACGTTACACTTGACAGATGGTAAAAACTGACCAATCTTGAAATATGTTTTGACTTTGAAGTATGTTTTACTTTTTTTTAAACCTTCGTTTTATTTGTGTAGGTTATGAAAAAAATATAACAACTTCATTCGATTATTTGTAAAAAAGTTATTATTTGATATATACGGGAATGAGTGCATATTCATATAAATTTAAAGCCCTGAAACCAATATAAGTTTTAATGTTTTTAATTCCTATAATTTTTTTCGTAAATCCGCGTAAAAACGAAGTTTTAAAATAATCGAAATCGGATGATTTTTTGACTTTCTAGAGCCAAAAACACGGGGACCGCGATAGTATAAAAGTACCCTTTATTTTAATTCACAATATTATTTAAAATAATTTATGTAACATTTTGTTTATTATTTATTCCTTAGTAGTTGTAATATATGCACTATGCTTGCCGTTTTAATATATTTACCTTTATGTGTCTAATGAAAGATATTTCAGCTAATTATGGAATGAGTAGAACCTTGGAACCTGAGGCATCCTTGTAGTTTCACGCTTTTTGTAATACTCCTCTTAAACAAATATCAACCAATCACTTTGAAAAATAAAATTTTAAGAACTCTATCTTATTAACTGTACCTATCTATCTATATATGTAATATAGTATAAAACTAGAAGGATGATTTCATATGTTCTTGTATAATTTATAAGGGGCTCTGTAGGTACTCCAAAATAAACTCAGTTATCTCTTTTTATGATATTTTTAAAGGCCAATAAACCTCTTTCGACGAATATTTATCCAAAATGGAAGGAAATAGATCCTAAAAAACTAGTCTGGTCTATAGACTTGGCATAAGTGTAGAATTTGTTTGCCAGTACTTAGAAATTAGAAGAATTTTGTACTTTTTATTATAATTGAACAAGGGCATTATTTAAAAACCGCTGTAAACCTTTTTTTTGTCGTATTACTTTATGGCCCAAACTGTCAAAAGAATCTTCATTCCACCTCATCATTGAATTCCAAATTAACGAAACAATCTAACTAGCTTGCTTGGGTTTTAAAAAAATTAAAAAAAAAAATGAAATTCATGCGAACAAAGTCACTGTCACAGCTAGTTATATAATGAATATATAATATGAGTTATAGTGAGCCCGATAGATTCGAAAATGACTATTAGTTTCCGATTATTTAGTCATTTACGTAGCGAACGAAAACATACCTGCAAAATATATTTAGTTAACAATAACGTGATTCAGATTTGGTTACGACATACATACCGGAAGTAACTGTTTTTCCATAATTAATGCCGCATAATATTTAGATTTTAATTAATAGTCTTTCATTAAACATAAATGTAAAAAGGCACGCGACAAAAATGATTCAAATAATATTTTTTTTTTTGGTTTAAAGGAGTACCTACACTAGGATTTTCTCCTGTATCGTGGAGGCAGTTTACACACATCAATTTCACAAGAACAAACATTCTGACCCAGAACAATCATTTGTAGGCCATACAAATACTTGTAACGTGCGTGCGTGCGTACCGGAACGTGTGTATATAGACTTCTGGTTTTCAATAATCGGGTAACTAACACCCCCTTTAATATCTACATAACTACATTACGTAGATTGGCAGAGCTACTCTGTAGCTGTAACAGGTCTGTAGCACAAACGGGTCTGCTCGACTGGAGAATGATCACGCTTTCACAAAATACCAGTGTGAAATTGCAGTTTAATTAAGTAGAATTAAGCTGCAATCTTTTGAAAAAGAAAAAAACAGACACACAGCAGTGTTTCTTATGATGAGTGTTGCGAATTACGGAGACCCTTCTACTGGAACTGATGCTCAGCATCATAGCCCTTTGATTCTTAGATTCTTAATTGAGGATAGATGTCTATGCGATACAATATCGATTTACTATCGGGTGGGCTGTGTGCTCGCTTGTTCCCCTAATTCTATAAAAGAAGTTCTATCAGTCACTTTTCCCAATAGCCAAATTCGATGCGATGTCATGTTATGGAAATAACTAAAACAAACGAATTTTAAATAACGAAACAAATGAATGCTTTACAACTAAGAATAGTCCAATTAGTCAAACCAAGGAACAACACATTGTACAATTTACGATTCCGTACGATACGAGTAAGGCTACTAAAATAGTTCCAAGGGTGCTTAGATCGCTGCTGGCTTTACATGGTATTAAAATATAATATAATAAAATATAATCAAAGAGTGCGAAAATAAATATATGATTCGATCCGTCTACAACTACCACATTTATATCCAAAATTATGAACTACAAATTACGAATTAAGATAAAAAAAAGTTTTCAGGGCATGTGAACTACGCCAACACGTTGTTACTCCGTTGCAAACTCTATCTTGCTTTTAAAACTTTAAAAAATGAGAAGTTGATGTTGAAACTTTTAAAAACAAAAACATCAACCAAAATAATCATAAAAAGTTTCTAATAGCCCTTTTTAGAACAAACTTAGTATTTTGCACTTTATTTAAGCAAGACTCGTTACATGTTTTCAATCTTTGGCTTGCAATCGACTCGTGAATAATAGTCAAGTGTTCCGGCTACAAATATACATGCAAATACAAAGGAGTTCTGATTTGTCTTTTTACCCTTTCTTTTTCAATAATTTCTGATCCCAAGGAAGTATATAGAAGATCAAAGGTCCTTTTGTAGTAAGGGACTGTTATTTTAAGAAAGTAAATGGAACAGTTGTAGCTTTAATTATCCGGTCAACTTCTCAAAAAGTTTCCACTTTATTTAGCGTGTCCATTTGATATAGAAATATTTAACGGATTTGCGTTTCTCCTTCTAAAGTCATTTATTTTTAGAATTAGTATATGAATCTATTTTTAAAATACTGCACTATATCTCTTATAGACATCAGTTATATTATTTTCAAAATAAATATAGAGATATGAACTATATTTCACATTTGATATATGTACTAAAGTTTTTTAGTAATAATCTACAAAATTGTTAAGTGGTTATATACTACAAACCATATAAAAAAAATCGGACAACGGAGAAGGCTGATTGTATGTACCTCATACTGTTTACTCACATCCGTGATAGAATAAAGGCTACTAAAATAGCCCACCGGGGAAGTAAGCTCCATGTAGCATAAAGAATAACAGCCGTTGAGCATGAAATTTCTTTGAGTGGTTGCTTCGTATTTATAAACGCAGTGTAAAGCTAATATTTACACTCGAAGTCCTGGAAAAATTCGAGATAGGCAAAACCAGGTTAAACACACTGATATTCCTAGAACCTTTGTATCCTTATTCGGTTGTATCCAGCTGTTATTTAGTCGACTAGATGGTGAAGGATTGTCATCCATTGCGCCATATACCACTTAAGCAAATCTCTCACTATAAAATCGACCTCATACCATTCAAGGATTGTATGAGCTTTAGCTATGTATGCAACACCGATTGGAATGTCTTTCTCTATTGAGATTGTGAAATTCGGACAACTGCGCTTCGCTGCATTATGTCAACTACCATGACAATGCACGTGTCTATGAGATATATTTGACATCACCCAAGGCCAAGCTCGATATTTAAGCTGCGTGTTCGGACGATTATCATGCTTTAAATGGATGTCACAATCTATCGAACCTGATCATTGAGAACCAAATGATTGGACCTTGTATTGCTTGCAAGAGACTTCTGGTTAAGAACATCTTGAAATACCAAAAGTTACAATAGAACAAGCAACGCGTGGCATAAAAGAAACCTCTTAACCAATAATGATATAGCCTGTCGGGTTTCCAGTTTGTGGCTCTACAAAACTGCCTTGTAGGCATGCATGTAACTCCACCAGTGACATCGAGCATCAAGCCATCTTATGAGTATGTAGAATGAAAGGGGCTTTGATGTAGTTATGTACCACTATGTTCGACTGGCAGCATCTAGCGTCCAGTTTTAGAAGCACTATGGCGGCCCTCAGGAATATTTCTCATGATACCAATTGTCCGTGGTCTTGAACGAAGCCAGTTTCTGCATAAATTGTGCAACAAGCGAAAACATCATCATCATCAGCTTGCGGCAGTTGACTACTGGGCATAGGCCTATCCTAAAGCACGCCATTTGGTCCGATCATCAGCTTCACGCATTCAGTTGTTGCCAGCCGCTTATTGGGCGGTTCATCGCTCCATCTAGCCAGGGGGCGTCCCACACTACGTTGAACTAAACACGGTCTGCACTCTATGGAACGCGAAAACATACCGCAGCCTAAATCACGCGATCCATGTTCCGAAGTACTACGATATGTATGGAGTAGCTCTGTATCACCACATACAGCGTTGGTCAATGCCTCAGCTGAATACCTTGCTCAGCGGGAGATCTTCCATTACTCTTTCGCGGTCAAAAAAGTGATAAGCAGTGGTAATACAGGGGCTAATCGTTGGCCGTTAATTTAAAGTAAGTTGGCAATTAATTAAATTGCGGTACGCGTGCAGTTCAGGTTGGATCTCCGTTGGCACACAAATGAAATCGTTAATTAAAATTTTAAGTACTATTTTAAGAGATATTAGGTGATGAACGAAAACATCGATGGTTTTCGGTTTTCGAGTTAACTAACGGAAAGCAGTTTATTTTTTATTTACTTTTAAGAAGAAGATTTAGTAAATATAGCAATAGTTTATATAAAAACAAATGTAAAAAAAACTGTTATAACTGGTAATACAGTTATCGTTTTTTTGTTTGACTAATTGGACTATTCTTAGTTGTTAAGCATTCATTTGCTCCGTTACTTGAAATTAGTTTGTTTTAGTTATTTCCACAGCATGATATCGCATCGAATTTGCTTATGAGAATAAGTGACTGATTGAATTTATTTTATAGTATAAGTGTAACAAGCGAGCACACAGTCCTCCCGATAGTAAGTGGATATTGTAGCTCATAGACATCTATCTAAGAATCAAAGGTTTATGATGCTGAGCCTCAGTTCCAGTAGAAGGGTCTCCGCAATTCTAAACACTCATTATACGAAACACAGTAGAACTAACCTGCAATTTTACACTGGTATTTCGTGAAAGCGTGGTCATTACATAGATAGTACACAGTCGAGTAGACCAATTCTTGCTGCAGACCTGTTACCGCTACAGAGTAGCTCTGCCAAACAACGTAATGTAGTATTGAGGTAATCAATATATTTTAATAATTGATTTTTGTTTACATTGCCTCTTCTCCCAACAAAAATTATTAATGTGCTATTAGGAGAAAACTTACTGGTTAAAACTTTATTCATTATATGACTAAAGGATGCTCCAGGCATACAATAATTACTAATCAATTGTCCTTTTAAATGGTTATTTAACATCATGCCCAAATTTTTACCTATGTCATCACAATACATAATAACTTTATGTTTTTTAATATTTAAACTACTTTTTAAGTTTTTATTCTGTGTCATGGCACCGTCATAGAGTGTTGGTGAAAATAAGGAGTCATTGCTATTTACACATATTGTCCTCGATGAACATGGTATGGAGCGTTGATTCTCACTCTGATGTTTTATTAAGGAGTCAAAGCGCTCCTCATTGTATTTACATGACTTTACCAGATCATTCATGGCCAATATGTGTTCTTTTATCTCAACCTGAGCCGATGCATATTTATTTGAGATAAATTGTAAGGAGTAAGATAGAAGATAAGATAAGAAGTGTAGTTATGTAGATATTAAAGGGGGTGTTAATTACCCGATTATTGAAAACCAAAATCTATATACACGGCTCCATAGTGCAGTGACTTAGCAATGAGTTACGGCTTTTAGCCGCAGGTACGAATTCCGCACGTTACAGGTATTTGTATGGCCTAGAAATGATTGTTGTGGGTCAGAATGTATGTGCTTGTGAAACTGATGTGTGTAAACTGCCTCCACGATATAGGAGAAAATCCAAGTGTAGTTTTTTATATCTTTTTCATCTTTTCTGTCACGAACAAGTTTAAAGCCAGAGCTAGCCTTAGAACTTTCCCATTGTAAGTAATTAAGGCATGGTCTCTATACAACGAAAGGCCTACCGAGTAGCGGGTTTTTACGGGGGGTGTTTAAAAAGAAAAATAACTTTAACCGGCTGTAATGGATAAAACAATATGTATGTATGTATAACAAATGATTGTAAAGTAATATTGTTCAGAGTGTTGAGTAGAATCAGAAGTATCTTATACAGATTTCATTTAACAAATATTTTACTAAAATCCTTTTAGGTAAACTGGGATCAGCAGTCCGGATTTGATGTTTTAATAAAATATTATTGAACTAATCTTCCTTCTTCCGTTATCTTTGTTAAAATATTTCACGAAAAATATCTAGTAGTAGAATTTTTGGCCACTTTTTGTTTGAAAAATTTAGTGTATCACTGTTATCACTTTTATGTGTATCTGACCATATCCTGATACATAGATATACTATGTATCAGGATATGGTCAGTGTGGTTCGGGCTCAACTAATTGTTTTATCAGTTAGTAATTATAACTTTTACAAAAAGTATAAACCGACTTCAAGTTGCTAAAAAAGAACTTATTTATTTGCTTGATTCACAATCTGCGAAGATATCGCTTATTATAATTATAATTAGAAAATATTATAATTGAGAATGATGAATGAATAAAATATAATTAAAATATTATAATTGAGAACCTCCTCCTTTTGGGGTCGGTTAAAAGTTTATTGATTATACTTGGTAGAGCCACGACGCAGTTACATCATGTTTGTAGCACGAAAGCGGCGGCTCTACCAGAGAAGGACCACGCTGTTGCAAGACCAGCATAAAAGTAGCTTGCTTTTGATGTGTTTCATGTTGAGTGTAGAGAACTAAAAACAATTTTTACTAGAAACGAGGAGTTGCATTTTAGTTCTCATGATTTATTCACGGATTTAAATGTATATGAACTACAGCATTCTCGTCATAAGGAAGACTGTATGCTCGTTTTCACAAATAATTTGCGCGAATTCCCGCTTGTTTTACTATGTCGTATATCCATCTAGAAGGACCGTCCTTTTACCGGTACCAGGCTGCCACCTGAAAACCTTTCTTATCCATTAGATTAGATCTATTATTCGGTTGCTAGAGCTATATAGCCGGTCCATTATCACTTCATCTTGCAAATCGTATGGGCTACGTTTGTTACTGCAGTTTTGCTACAGATATTTTTACTACGAATTCTGTCACTTTGCTGTGCGCAGTGTTTTGTCGCATTATTTGTGATAGGCGTATGATCAGCAGTGAATGATGATGGTAATTGCAGAAATTTATATTACTAAGTTTGTTATCATAACTGGTAACGCCAGTTAACAATCTACTTTATCAACATTACATTACATATCGCATTGAGTTCGTCCTAAGTTATATCTACTTTATCAACATGACTAGTGCATATTTTTTGTTTCCTTCCTTCCTTCCCTTTCCTACCGCACGCGCTGCCGCCGAGGTGAAAAAGAGGATCTCGGCGCGCGTCATTATACTAAGTGATATTACGCCATCCGCAACGCACGGCCACCCGTCGCGTCTTATGTACATTAACCGCAAACCGCGCAGGACGAACATTGAGTTCTCCTGTTTATGTTTAATATTCACCGCATCAGACATTGTGTCTTTGTAACTCATAAAAGTGTGAGACGCCCCCGTAAGGGCAAAGGTGGAGAGTGTGGGACTTCACGAGACTGTTCCGAGAGTGCGTGTGCGCCGAACCACGTGGCGAGCTCGCTGCATAGCAGACACTCCAGGAGGAAGGCGCGGCAGCCCTCATCAGGTCAGTGCGTGCTATCCCACCTATTTATTTTCCCCTTTGCCGTATGCACCAAAATTACAGTCCACTAAATCTTTATCGAAGATACCTTAAGTTGCTGGCGTCTCCATTTTTAATGGTCACTTCTCGCTGGATTGACCTTGACTTTCCGCCCTTATTAGATCGTTATCGTAATAAGCGTTTATATAATTAATTATTTATATTTTAATCCGACTTCGGATTAACCCCGCCCTTATTAGAACACTAGAATAGGTCCTAATAGGTGACATTCATAGTAATTTTAAAACTATATTCATAGAATGAATAAGCATATAATTATCTATATAAATTATTTGTTGTATGTTCACATCACGTCATCAACTTTTAACTACATCTATAGATTATACTGTTAAATTACATTTATTATTTGCACATATATTTAAGCATTATATTCGTTGTAAATAACTTCATAATTATTATAAAAGTTAACAATTAAAGTTCATCGCTAACAAAACTAATATTTAATAATTCAACCGCGTAGCGAGGTCGCTTACAGACTACCCGCTTATAATTATATTATTTTTGCCGCATAACTTAAGTTGTAATGCCGCCTAAAAAACAAATAGCATCGAATAATAGCGATTCCTCGGATAATGAGGGCACACCTGATGCTGAGTTGGTTTTATTGTTAGCTAAACGAGATGCTTTATTTGAAATAGTGCAAAAAATATATGATATGTCCTCGGACATCCTCACAAACACTTCCACGATGGAGCGTTTTCTTGATGGAAGTTCTAATATTAATGCTTTACGTATTGAGTTTAAACAGGTCTTAGATAATTATAATTCACATTTATTAAAAATAAACCCTATTGCTAAACCTGATTATAACAGCCTCATTGCGTTTGAGTCTCTTTGCGGTAGAATAAATAGGCTTTATTTACAATATTCGCAATCTAATTTACAAAGTACTAGTACACCATCTAAAGCCAGATTCACACTTCCGCCTATCGAACTTATGCCATTTTCGGGTGACATTCGCTCATGGCCTTTATTTTATGCTAGCTTTAAATCAACCGTCCATGACAACACATCGCTTACCGACGCTGAAAAGTTATACTATTTGCTAGGTAAATTAACGGGCAAAGCCCTATGTGTATGCTCAGGTATAACTCCTTGCGCTGAAAATTATAAAATTTTATTGCAAGCACTCGTTGACAAATATGAAGACCGGCGTATGCTAGCATCTACATATATTAATCCGATGTTAGAATTTAAGCCATTGCAATCGGCCACCGCAAATAATTTTGATTTATTTACTGATAACTTTATAAGTGCAGTGCGCGCTTTACAAAACTTAAAGTTAGATAATCTCGCGGACTTAATTGTTCTTCATATCGCGCTTAAGAAGCTGGACCCGGATACCATTCGCTCTTTCGAATATAGTCATAACTCGATGGTACCTACCTTTGATGATTTAGTAAATTTTATTAAGACCCGCTCCAAAGTTTTGCAACGCACCGATTCTAGTACAAATTCTAATAGCGCACCAAACAATCGACGAGGTAACGGTAATAATCGTCGCTGTAATAATACTTCGTCGCCGAAGTATCAGGCGTACGTAAGCACGACGACCAGTTGCTCAAAGTGTCTGTGCGATAATATTGTGCATCAACACCTATTTAAGTGTAAAGACTTTAATAAAATGACGCCGCAGGAACGATTTAAATGCGTAAAGAGTAACAATGCATGTGTGAATTGTCTCAGTTTAAGTCATCGAGTGTCTAGTTGCTCTTCAAATTATAGTTGTCAAGTTTGTAAATTTAAACATCACACATTGTTGCACTTCCACCGCAGAAGCGATAATGCTTCCCCTGCGCTGGCGCGTTCTCCACCGCTTCAGCCAGTTACACTGAAGTCTACAACCCCCGCGCCCGCACACTCGCCACCCCTCACCGCAGGTGCGCGTTCAGACGTCGCGCTGTGTACTTCGTTCAAGAATGTTTCTCAACGTTCACCGCCTCCCGCGCGCGCAAGTCGTTCGCAGAGAACTGTTTTATTATCAACCGCTCAAGTATTTGCTTACGATGCTAAGGGAGAGAAACAAATTATTCGTATATTATTAGACTCCGCGGCTCAAAGCCATTTTATGACTAAAGAGTGCTGTCATCGTTTAGGCGTTCAACAACACGATACCGAATGTACTGTAGTAAAGGGATTCGGTGGAGTTGAAAAAATTGTAAAATCGAAATCGATTGATATTAAAATTTTCTCACGATTCGACTCGAATATTAACTTCAATATTTCAACGCTAGTTGTTGATCAAATCACCGACCTTTTGCCCACCGCTGTGGTAGACACATCTGTCTTATCACACTTCCATGGCATAAGACTCGCTGATGAATGTTATAGCATGCCTAATAAAATTGATGTTTTGATAGGCGCATCCCTTTTCCCGCACTTACTATGTCCAGACGTAATTTATTCGTCTAACGACTTGTCCGGGCCCTCGGCTTTGAGTACGGTATTTGGTTACGTTATTATGGGCTCAGTGCCGACACTTCAGGTAAATCATTCTTTAACGTGCTGCTCAGTTCTAGAGTCTCCTATCGTTGACAAATTAGTGCAACGATTTTGGGAGCTTGAACAGCCACCCTCCGCACCGCCCATTCAGTGTCCTTCAGACATTGAATGTGAAGAGTTTTATAAATCTACGACATCCCGCGATCCTTTTACTGGTAGATATATTGTTGGCCTGCCATTTAAAGATGACGTTTACTCTCTCGGAGATTCTTATGAAACCTCTCGACGACGATTCATGTGCTTGGAGAGGAAACTTCAAGCCTCGCCTACATTAAGGTTAGCATATGATGACGTCATAAAGGAATACTTAGCTAAAAATTATATATCCCCCGCACCGCCGTATGACTCTCATGAACCCGCTCCAATATATGTCATACCGCATCATGGAGTCTTACGCGAAGATAAGAAGTCAACGCGTCTGCGCATCGTCCTGGATGCTAGCAGTAAGACTAGCACTGGGTGATCATTAAATGATATTCTGCATTCAGGACCAAATTTGCAAGGCGACTTGTTCAATATAATTTTAACTTTCCGCTTACATCCAATCGCTATGACAGCCGACTGTCGCCAACAATTTCTGCAAATAGTTGTTCGCGATTCTGATCGTCGTTACCAATGCTTCCTATACCGCTTCCGTCCACAAGACCCACTTGTCTTATACCACTTCAATCGCGTGTGCTTCGGTTTAACTTCGAGTCCATACCATGCATTGCGCACGGTAAGACAGCTCATTGATGACGACGGCGCAAAGTATCCACTTGCGAGTCGTATCGCATTTACTTCGCTATATATAGACGACATCGCGTTCTCTATGCCCAGTGAATCCGAGGCCAGTGAGACCTCTCGGCAGCTGATAGACTTATTCAAGGGTGCCCAATGGGACCTGATAAAATGGCATAGCAACCGTCGATCTGTTTTAGATGACCTCCCTACTTCCCATAAAATTACAGGAGAAGTAGAATTCGATAAATCAATGCCACATAAAATACTAGGCTTGCATTGGTCTACCGATAGTGACGCCTTTTATTTTAAGATATCTGTTCCCGCTGATGTGACGTGCACTAAGCGCGCCATCTTATCTACTGTCGCTCGCCTGTGGGACATAATGGGTTTCGTTGCTCCCACAGTCGCGTACGCCAAATTGTTAATAAAGCAGCTTTGGCAACTTAATTTAGATTGGGACGACATACCACCACCGCCAATTATTAAGATGTGGAGGCAATTCTGTGCTGAATTACCAGCTCTTAATGATTTATGTATCCCGCGACATGTTGGTGTATCCAAAAACTGTACTGCGTCACTCTTGGGGTTTTCCGACGCCAGCGAGCACGCATACGGTGCCGTAGTCTACATACATGTAAAGAGCGTCAATGGTAACACCGTCCAGTTGATTTGTGCAAAGACTAAAGTCGCACCGACGAAACCACTATCTATTGCACGCCTTGAGCTTTGTGGAGCGGTTTTACTCTCAAAATTGCTTCGCAGAGTACTCGACAATTATTCTCTTGACCTTGCAATATCAGTCTATGCCTTTGTAGATTCAAAAGTAGCTCTGTACTGGATAAAGAGTTCGCCACACAAGTGGCAGACCTTTGTTGCAAACCGCGTTGTTCAGATTACCGAGAATATTCGCGCTGATAACTTTTATCATGTTGCAGGTACTGAGAATCCCGCTGACATACTTTCACGTGGCGTTACGCCAAATAAATTAGTTTCAAACCCCCTGTGGCTCCATGGGCCTCAGTGGACTTCGTTAGATCCATCTCAATGGCCTCTTCGTACTTTAGACAATGAGGTTATTGCAAACATGCCTGAGAAGAAGATTTTGTCGCACACTGTGTGCACATCCGTCTGTAATTCTGTGATTTATGAGCTCGCACTCCGCATCTCTTCTTGGAGTAAACTTCTACGTATAATTGCGTACGTGTGTAAGTTTGCTAAATTATTGCCCCGCCGCAGCACTACTGTAGTGACTGCTGATGATCTCAGTTTCTCTGAGGTTATAATCTTCCGCGCCCTGCAAAAACAGCATTTTGCAGTGGAATATTTAAATATTGAAGGTAACAAACCTTGCTCGCCCGCTTTCAATCGTTTAAGGCCTTTTATTGAGAATGGTTTAATCCGCATTGGTGGTCGTCTTTCGAACTCCGCATTAGATTACACGCAAAAACATCCAATTATACTCCCGCGCAGTGATCATGTAGTGAACATGATCATTGACTATTATCATATTAAAAATTTACACGCTGGGCCTGAATTGTTATTGTCATTGCTCCGTCAAAAATTTTGGATACTTTCCGCACGCCGCACTGTGAGAAGCAGAGTCTACAAGTTTAATATATGTTTCCGGCTTAGACCCCGTCCAACTTACCCTTTGATGGCTGATCTTCCCCATAGTCGTGTAAGACAAGCTATTAAGGCATTTACACACACGGGCCGCGATTATGCCGGTCCTATCGCATACACTCCTGTACGTCGTCGTGGTGTACGCAGCGAGAAGGCGTACTTATGTGTTTTCACATGCCTCACGACTCGAGCTGTACATATAGAAATCGCTACAGATCTTAGTAGTTCTAGTTTCCTCGCTGCGCTTAAACGTTTCCTCTCTAGACGAGGGCCGATTCAGTTTTTATATTCGGATAATGGAACGAATTTTAAAGGTGCCGCTTCGTATCTTCGCGATCTCTATAAATTTCTAAACGTTGAATACCGCCCAAAGCTTGAGCAAGAGTGTGCTGAGAATCGTATAACATGGAAATTCATCTGTCTCAATTCTCCTCATTTTGGAGGCGCCTGGGAGAGTATGATCAAAGTCGTAAAAACGCATCTGTTCCGAGTTATCGGACATCAGTTACTTTCATACGAAGAGCTTAATACTGTTCTTGCGCAAATTGAGTGCTTGCTAAACTCGCGGCCCTTGACAGTGTTAAGTTCTGATCCTGCAGAGCCTTCAGCTCTTACTCCGAGTCATTTTTTGAATACCGCACCTTTATTGTCATTACCCGCACCCAAGGTCAAATCTGAATCTACCAGTCTGTTATACAGGCATTCTTTACTGGATAAATTAGTTCAGTCGTTTTGGGACCGGTGGAGGACGGAATACCTTCACGGATTACAAGTTCGTCAGAAGTGGAACACCCCGTCTACGGCTATCGTACCAGGCATGGTTGTAATTGTGATAAATGATAATGAACCGCCCCTTGCTTGGCCATTAGCGATTGTCGAGTCTGTTCATCCTTCGAAGGATGGCGTAGTTCGAGTAGTGACCGTGAGAACTACTAAGGGAACATATCTCCGTCCTGTTGCTCGTATTTGCCCTCTCCCAAGACAATAAATCACGATTATTTTGATTATAATTATTTATCTAAATTAGGAATTAAGTTTATATTTATATATATTAAAAAAGTATTAAACCGCAATATTATATTTATGTATACATTTTCTCGCTTACCAAGTAAGGTTAGTAGATGAGACATGCGCATTGAGCGCATCCTCTCACTTTATATACCGCTTATTTATTTGTTTTCCTTTTACTTTTTATATTACGGTTGTCTTTTAAAGGTGACCCTTTAAGGGCGGGAGGAAATGGTAACGCCAGTTAACAATCTACTTTATCAACATTACATTACATATCGCATTGAGTTCGTCCTAAGTTATATCTACTTTATCAACATGACTAGTGCATATTTTTTGTTTCCTTCCTTCCTTCCCTTTCCAACCGCACGCGCTGCCGCCGAGGTGAAAAAGAGGATCTCGGCGCGCGTCATTATACTAAGTGATATTACGCCATCCGCAACGCACGGCCACCCGTCGCGTCTTATGTACATTAACCGCAAACCGCGCAGGACGAACATTGAGTTCTCCTGTTTATGTTTAATATTCACCGCATCAGACATTGTGTCTTTGTAACTCATAAAAGTGTGAGACGCCCCCGTAAGGGCAAAGGTGGAGAGTGTGGGACTTCACGAGACTGTTCCGAGAGTGCGTGTGCGCCGAACCACGTGGCGAGCTCGCTGCATAGCAGACACTCCAGGAGGAAGGCGCGGCAGCCCTCATCAGGTCAGTGCGTGCTGTCCCACCTATTTATTTTCCCCTTTGCCGTATGCACCAAAATTACAGTCCACTAAATCTTTATCGAAGATACCTTAAGTTACTGGCGTCTCCAATAACTAATTTTCACTTTTATACTGTAAAAGTTGTAAGTGTAATGTTGCCATTATGTGTTTCAGTGCTAAGATTTCTGACCATATAGTAGCCGAATATTGGCGGCGTAAGAGCATCCACTACCACGTAATATCTTAATGATTTCTTTACGCGAACACTGCACATTGAATAAAACTAAATTTACGGATTCTATCGCGTTTAATTAACTACTTTTACTTATTTTATTAATTCCCGACGTTTCGGGTGCTTTACTGCACCCATGAACACGGGGGGACGGGACTGAGATGTTTGACGTCCCAATGTCATTGTTAGTCCGGCTATCCTGTTTTTTAATATTAATTTTTCGATCCGATCTATCTTGAAGTCCTTGCAGCTGTAAGTTCAACGTAATATCTTCCCAAGAGATGGGCAGATGCATCGTCTTCGTGATAACAACTTAAAATTGTAGAAAAAATGGGTTTGCCTACATTCCTGCCAAGTGTGGTTACTATGTAAAACTCCTCATTAGGCGAACTATGATACAGGTCTATATTCAGTGAAATTTTGATAATTCCCAGCCCATGACTTGTCCACTGCTTAACATGGACTTCCTCTAAGTAATGCCATAAAACACGGTCTAGAGCCACAAGCATGCTTCGACTTCCTCTTCATTTCTTACCAGGTCGTCACTCCATCTAGAACAGAATAGAATGGAATATAGAAGTGTAACTTTTTATCAGCAACGAACAAATTCAGTTCGGTATAAAATACAAAAACGTCACGTTTTCTTGAAACATTTAACCGGAGTTGCATGAGTATACTATTATTTTACATATTTATGTAAAATATAATAGTCTGGAAAAGTGCACGCCTCATGAACGTTTTTATTTTTTTAATCAAAATTAGATTTAATTTTAAAGAAAAAAATAAATATCTTTTAAACGTCTATAAGTCTGATAACAACCAGTAATAGGGATCATGCTGAGGATACATGGAAACTTATTCAGAAAGATTTATTTCATTTCGTTGCGTATATTTTTCTTAAACATAAAGACACAAGTGCACAAGCTACGAGTAACTGGCAGCCGTAGATACTAATAATTTTATAACTACATATTTAGTAAATATAACTTCATAAATTAAAAAAAAATAAGATGACATTATAAATTAATGTATCTAGATTTCAAAACATCTCTTTTTTAATTAATTTAGTGTCTAAATTGAGACATATTAACAATTTTATATTGCAAAATCGTCACATAGCGGCATGTTGAGAGTAGAGTTGCCTGGGGGTGCTACACGCTCGTGCGTTGTGAGACGTGCAAAATAAAAGAACAATGATATGTCGTGTTAATGATATGTGTGTACACAATTACACGCACAGTTTTTTAGTCTTTTTACGTTTACCACCTAGACTTCTCTCACCTTTATGAAGCGCTACTCGAGAACCTTCCTCATAAGTACAAGCTATGGGAGCCTATGTTCTGCAGTTGTCTTTTAATATATTGTGATGAATGGATAAATGAATTCTTAGGATTCCAATTTTCAGAAATGTATGGAAATACGTTTATAAATCAAAAAGTTTAAATTTTCGACGAAAACCTATTACAAACTTACTGTAAGTGGACCCACATAAATTTCTAGTTACACTGATATGCAAATAGTTTGCCATATTTCAGTTCAATTACCTCCAAAGTTAGCTAAATATTGGAATGTAAGTTTTTTGTATGAAATAAAAATATTCAAATTGGTTTTCTTCGTAAGTGTTAATGGAAAGGGAGCACTGGTATTCTCATTAACGTTCACGAAGATTATTGGTTTGAGAAACTTTGTCGGATCAGATTGTGAACGGATCTATTTGATATAGGAGTCACCTTTTTTAACAGAATTTTGTTTTAGGTCTATAGTGGCACAATATTTTCATAAGCTTTTACTATCAAAAATTTAGGTTTTTACTCACAAAAGATTTTTTAGTTGTTTTAATATAAATTAAGCAAACTTTAGCATATCCTTAACCCGATCTACAGGAGAGTTTATTTTATCAAATAAATTTATATATTTTTTTCAGTGCGTACCTAATATTTTCAAAAATAAATATCGACAGGAGTGTTAAAACATTATTCTCCTTAAGAAGGATTTATTGTAACTCACGAGACGAGTTATAGATTGACCGTACAGTTTGCTATTGCAAAATGAATATCGTTTCCAATCAGGATGTAGATCACCGCAGTAATTACACCATGGGGAAAAATACTGTGAAAATAAGGCATAAGGCTTATTTAGGTGTTGTTTCATAAGTAAGTTTTCTAATCCTTTTAATAGCAAAATATAATTTTGGAAGAGAGTCCTTTTAATACTTCGTTATTAAAAGGACTCTCTTCTACTTACTCATTTATATTGTTTATGCGCAACGTAACAAAAAGGAATTAAAGAGTTCATCGTAAATTGGCTTCACACTTTTAAAATAATAGCAGTAATAAACAGTTAGCGCACTCAAATTAAATGAATGCTTAGTAATTAGGTTAAACCTTTTAAAACAATTTTTGGATTGAGAGTCACTGTGCATGCGATAAAAATCATTTTTCGTGATTTATACATAGTTTGAAGAGTATTTATTACCTTTCTTAATCATAATTACGAAGGCCAGGTGATCTTCTAATATATACAAATAAATAAAATGAAATTGTCTGTCTGTAATATTGCAATAAGCCTGGCTTCCATTAAGCCCAGGGGCTATTTGTATGCTATTAAGACATAAATGACCATGTTTATAATTTTATCCGTCTGTCTGTCCGTGTCTGTTGTGATGAAACTTTACGAACTGATAGAGACCAATATCGTAGTGGGGGGGGGGGGGGGGTTCTATGATGTATTTCATCTGACAAATAAAAGTTAAAAGAAAAATGAAATATTGATAAAATAAATAGTCTTAGATTATCTTAAGACTAAATAACGCCACGTTAATAGATCCCATCTAAGCGAAGTCAGAGCGGGTCGCTAGTTCATTAACCTGATGGTGTGTGGTTACTGATGCCCATAGACATCTACATTTACTCTCGATTAAAATTCAAAATGCAGGTGCGTCTTAAAAAGGGTCTCCGGTTCTCTGCATTCACCATACGAAACACAACAACATTAAGCTGCTATTTTACGTTGATATTCTGTGAGCGCGTGTTCCTTACCCATTCAAGCCAACTCATTCGTGCTACAACTTTAATATAGTTACACTATGGCTCTATCTTGTAAATAACTTGTTCACATACACTCATCTCACAACAAAGTTGCCACCGCACCGATTATCATTTCCCACAGCCATGAATGTCTCCATGGAATACTTCAACACTGTAATTGTCAACCCATTGAAAATGTCAAAAATCACATGTATGTTGGTCTGATTATTGATGAACGATTCTGCTGGAGAGCGCATAAAGATCACGTGTGTGCAAAACTTCGCTCTGTGTTGAGTAAACTTTATGTTTTAAAATTTAAGCTATCATATAAAATACTTAGATTACTTTATATGGCTCTAGCAGATTCCGTCATTAGTTATGGACTTAGCAGTTATGGTAGAACTTATGTAACGTACATACAGGAAATTTACACATTACAACGCAAAATGCTTCGATGGATAGTGCCTAATCACATTAAAATAAGTACATAGATAATGACCAGGGCCTTTTTAAATATTGCAAAGTTATAAATGTTTGCGATAAAGTTAAATTTAATATACTGACGGAAGTTAATAATTCAGAATATCTACTTCTTAAAAAATGACCTGTAAATCTACGAAATATAGCTTATATATCCAACATGTATGTACTTCCGAAAACTAAAAATTTCTATGGAGCAAGAAAGTCCGCCCATCTTGTACCTTCTGTTATTAATGAATTGCCAATAGAATTACAAGAAACTTACGGTAAACCCAAACTGTTTAATAAAGTAAACTTAAATCATATTTATTAAATCAACCATACTTATTGTAGTAGGTACTTCTGTCAGAATAATGTGATTTAATATTAATACATCTTTGTTTATATAAGACGACTCTCTAGCGTAGATAAACCCCTAGAAGTTACGGACTATTTACTACGGCCATCTTCTTTGACATGTCAAAAGCTTTTGACTTCGTATCACACGATCAGCTTTTGTTCAAATTAGATCAAAACGGAATTAGAGGCCAAGCATATCACTGGATTAAGTCATTCATACAAAACAGGCATCAATGTGTTGAGGTGCTAAAACTTGACAATAGACATGTAAGTCAAAGTTATAGATCCAAATTTAGAAAAAATGCGTTTGGGGTACCTCAGGGTAGTGTACTAGATCCACTTTTATTTTTGATATATTTAAACGACTTACCTGAAATTACTAAATATAGAAGTATTTTATTCGCAGATGACGTCGCAGTAATAGTCACAACAAATAAAAATATGTCACTAACAAAACATAATTTTGACATTAATCAAACAATATCTGACGTAACTAAATGGCTAAGTAATAATAATTTAACAATAAACTTAAGTAAAACTCAATATATAAATTTCAATAATATAAATAATAATTTAATAAATATTAATTATAATGGACAAACTCTTTGTAGTGCAACTAATATGACATTCCTAGGTATAATTATTGACAAAGAATTAAAGTGGAAAGAACAAGTTTGTAAAATATGTAATAAAATAAACAGGTTCACGTATGCGCTTTATAGACTAACAAAAGTGGCAACAAAACAAACTGCAATTATGACTTATTTTGCATATATTGAGTCGATTATCCGCTACGGAATTATAATTTGGGGCAACAGTGCAGAGATTAATAAAGTTTTTATTGCACAAAAAAAATGTGTTCGTGCCATTCGTGGTGTGGGCCCAGATGTTTCATGTCGACCTCTATTTAAGACACTGGGAATCTTACCCGTGCCTTGTTTGTATATATTAGAAGTTACTAAATTTGTAAAACAACACGGGAAAAGTTTTTATAAACTTAACAAAGAAGTGGTATCCATGAACACGAGATACCCAGATCGGATAGTAATTAGCGAAATACCGAAAAGTAAATGCTTTAGCAAAAATTGTTACTGGATGGGTAAAACAATATACAATAAAATACCAAACATAATCAAAGATCTTCCTATAAAAACATTTCAAAAAAAATTATACCAGTGGCTTCTTCAAAAAACATTTTACTCCGTAAACGAGCTTTTAAATTACTGATGAAAACTTTTATAGGACTATAGCTCATAATTGACATTTTTTTGTTATTAACTGACATGGTATATAATATTGTTTAATTTAATTTACTTTATTTGTTAATTATAATTTTTTTTTATTTTTTTTATTTTAGTTGTACTTTTGATATCTTTAGAATATAATTGGATGGATTGTTTGTTGTTGCTAATTTAATGATTTAATAATGATTGACTTCGATGTGTTAATTTTGTATAAATATAATTTCTAAGAATAAATAAATTTGCATGTCTCCATTAGAGACTTAGTGTGTATGCATAGTATTTAACAGTATATCATGTAACATACATACTAAGAAGCAAATAAATAAATAAATAAATAAATAAATATACTCGTATGCTAGTATTGTACTGGATAATGTAACAAAATTATGGATAATAAATAAAAATAAAAATTATACTGTTGCTCCGGTATTCTACCAACAAAAAATCGTTAAAATAATAGGTCCTTACATATGAAATTGGCGTTTTGTACGAGAGGATTAAGTCAATTTTTTTTTGTAAAATTTATTTAATTAATCAAAGTATGCACGGTTGTTATCTATGCACTTTTACCATCTCGTAGGTAATTTACTGATCCTTTTACTAAAAAAACCATGGGGCGAGAATCAATAAACTATTAGAAGGCGGTATGGACTGCCGGTAAGAAGTTGTCCAAATTCCGGAAAAATGGTAATCTGTCTGTGGCAAGGTCCAGGGGGTACGGTGGATGTCGCAGACATTGCAATTGTAGCTTATCTAACATAATTGTTGTTTCTTGAGCAGTGTGTTGTCATGCGTTGTCGAGAAGCAGCAGTGGCCTAGAGCGATTGACCAATCTCGGTTGTTTAGCAGCTAGTTCTTCCTTCATGGTTTGCAGTTGCTGACTATAGATATCTGCCGTAATCATTTGGCCAGACTTTAGAAAACTGTAGTGAACGACACCGGCGCTAGTTCACCAAACACTTACAAGTAACTTTTTTTGAGTCAATTTTCGTTTAGGGCAGGATTTGGCTGGGTTTCCAGGGTTCAGCCACTTCGACGAGCACTTCCAATTATCGTACAGTATTCACTTTTCATTACAAGTAATGATTCGATTTAAAATCCCTTCATTTTTATATCGGTTGAGCAAAGTAACACAGCAGTCGACGCGTGTTTGCAAGTTCGATTCACTCAATTCATGAGGTACCGATCATTCAAGTCTTTTTACTTTCCCGATTTGCTTCAAGTGAATTAATACAGTTTTATCACTTACTCTGAAGCCTACAGCTACCTATGAAGTGCTTTATGATGGATCCGCTTCCACAATAGCCTTTAGTTCTTCATTTTCCACTTTGGTCTCCGACAGTCCACGGGGTTGGTTCTGAGGGTCGACATTTCCAGAACGAAAACTATGAAACCAAAAACGAACCGTGCTTTCTTTTGCGACACCAGCACCGTACACATCATTAATCCTTCGAGCTATTTCTGCAGCACTGGTGCCACGGTAGAACTCGTACTCGTAAATATACCGATATTTCACGTTTTCCATTGTGCGAAAATAAGCGACGCCAAAGAAAAAAATAATGAGAAAAAACAAATGAATGACTGTTTTCAAAACTCAAATGTACCAGCTAAATGAATTTATAAATTTGAATTTTGAATTCTTAACCAAAAAGGAGATATATCAGATAAAAGTGGCCAGTACGACAAGACACTAATTTCATATGTAAGGACCAAATATGACACATATGTACGACGCTACCCACATCGCGTTGCACAGTCTGTTGACAAGATAGGATGTCAAAGGGACAACGAACTACCTTAGCCCTTTCAATGCTTGATTCAATTACTTCTTTTCTACATTTATTTGTTACGCGGTACCGTACTGAATTCTTTCGCAGTGTATCGTGCAGCTTTTCTCTCTGTTGAAATTTGTTACGCTGCAATGCTGCCATGCTACTTGTGTTTTACGGAATTAAAGCAAATTTTTAGAAAGGTCGCTGTAAGTTACCTACGGAATATTAGTCATATGAATTGAATTTTAGAGCAATTTATTTAATATCTTTCTATATTATTTACTTTATTACGCAAATATATAAATTATAATAAATGTATGATAAAAATTAATTCTAGTTTATTCTTAAGGTCTACTTATTCTGTGTTAATATTTATCGTTTTTGTTCTCCAGTGAACTGTAATAGGCTGTATTAAATGAACTTTCTTAACATAAGGGTCACTATGTTTATTTGAACTGCTCAATACTTTCCTAGCATAAAGGTGACAGTCGTAAACATTTTCTTTGTATTTGAGACTATTTGCGGACGTTCTCTTTCGAATTTTTAAAGCGGATTGGATTAAGGTTGAATGTGTGTGAAGCTTATTGTGTCGAAAAAACCCAATATTTTCCACAATATATGCTGTATGTAATGCGTTGAACCTGCTCTTTAAGATACTGTTATTTAACAAAAGAAATACAAATAATAGAAAATGATGTAACAAAACAAAACTTTTAATAAAAAATAGAAGCTGAAGCTGCACGGAACAAGTACCTATTTGTACGGCCTAAAAATAATTGTAAAGTAAACTACCCCCACAATGCAGGACAAAATCCTACAGTGGAGGTAACGTTTAAAAAAAATAATATTATTATATCATAACTCCACTGGAGAACATAGCCCTCCCCATAGATCGTCCCATGATATATTTGCCCCATTTGCGACGCTTGTCAGGCGGATTGGAATGCAGTTTATACTATTTTGAATTGTTATAGAAGATGCTTCTGCCTCCCTTATGTCACTATTACACGGCATAGCTGACTACAAAGTACATACAAGCACACGTACACACGCACGCATACATACATAACATAAACAGAAACATTTTTATTCAATATGGATTAATACTTAGTAAAAGTTACTCTTTTGTTAAATGTATCACTGCTTAGGAAAAAAAACGTCAATCCTGGGAAGACCCACCAAGAAACCAAGCGGAACTTTAAAAGAAAAAGATTACAATCATGTATGTTACACCATTAACAACAAGAAACTAATTAGAAATAGCTTCGTATCGATCACCTCATTGCCATGGTTATTATTATTCATAAATTCCTTAATATTCTTAAAACCCTTTTTATACCAATTTGTATAGTCCGACACGACTGGAGAGGAATCAGGCCAGTTTCCCAGGCACGGGGTAAGATACCGCTGACTTCTTCCCCCTAGGTTGCTACTGCGAATTTCCTGACAGAAAAAACTAATAACTGATTTTGGCCCGACTTGGGATTCGAAACCTGGACCTCAATATCTGCTGTCCACACCACTAGACTAATGAGGCAGTCATACGATAACATCGTACATACGTCAACATTATCCACAGTGTTTTAAAGTCTACAATTGGGCAAAGACATTACTTAGAATGCGCCAGCTGACAAGACTAATACCAGGCAGAGAAGAATCCCTTCACACAGAGACAAACAGTTTTATTAGAGCTCAAATTTGAATAAGTGAAGTGAGAATTGTTGAACAATTTTATTTTGCATGGTTCTTTAGGAATAGCTAAAATAATTTTATTCACTTAATCGAAGCAATTACTTCAGTTGGAAGCAAAATGACGAAATGAATTTGAAACCACAACAATTTCACTTGTGGAAAGGTAATGAATTTAAAAATTCCAATAGGATTGGACATTTTAAATCGGTATGGTTACGCAAGTGGATAATTGCTGATGGTAACATCAAGTAGTTTCCAACAAAGGACGATATTAAGAGGATAAATTGCTTCACCAAATTTTCATATTACTGCAAGTAAGCAGAAGTTTCTGAATCACATTATATTTATATTCTTCGAGATGAGCATTGGATCAGATGCACTTTGACACAATTTGCTATCGTATGCACGATTGTTAGAGAAAAGCTAATACAAATTAAAAAAGTTTCAAAATTATTAAAACAGAAAGTTTCGAGAAAATAAAGGCTGTTGTTAATCATACGGTTATAAATAATAATTATTCGTCTAATAATTATATTTTATATCATTATTGGCCCAAGGGCTAACCCTGCCGCAACTTAACCAAAAATAAAATATCACTAACCTAAAAAAAAACTAGTCGTACTGTTTAACGAATATGGCTTAGAATATAATAAATACCCGTCTAAACTAAATAATATCTCTTAACTGTGTTTCGTATGGTAAGTGTAGAGAACTGGAGACATTTTTAATTGGAATCGAGGCATTCCATTTTAGTCCCCAGGTGTAAGAACGTATTTGTAATTTGACACTTAATCGAGGATAAATGTAGATATCTACGTGCTACAGTATTCACTTTTACCATCAGGATGAATATATGCTCGTTTGGCATCCCTATTCTATAAAAAAATATTATTTTAAATGAGAGGTTTTGGTAAAATATAAAGTTAACAGTGTAGTTAAAATATTGTACTATCAATTTTTGTTTTTGTCAATAGCAATAGAAATCCCATAAATTATTAACAATATAGTTTTAATATTTTAAAAATTTTTAGACGAACAAGAACAATCAATAATTCATACCGACGATGTAAATTAGTTCGTAACTGCGAAACTCGTCGAACCGCCTTCCACATTAAACTTCGTCTAAGACTTCATTAGTTTATGTAATTAGCTTCGTGTCCAAATTTCGCGGTAAGGCTGGAACTTGTTAACCTAAATTATTACAAGTATCTTATTTTAATAACATGACCAGTTGTGTGTAGTAGGTTTTATTCGAAAATTTCCACTTTTTGACTTATAAACTTATTTCCATACATTTCCGAAAATTGGAATCCTAAGAATTCATCCATCCATTCATCACAATATATTCAAAGTCAACTGCTGAACATAGGCTACCATAGATTGCACTTATAAGGGAGGTTCTCGAGTGGCGCTTCATAAAGGTGAGAGAAGTATAGTTGGGTCCCACACTGGTAATCATAATGTTGAGAGACATCTAGGTGGGTCCCACACTGGTATACATAAAGGTGAGAGAAGTCTAGGTGGGTCCCACACTGGAAATCCTAAAGATGACAGTAGTCTAGGTGGGTCCCATACTGCTAAACATAACGGTGAGAGAAGTCTAGGTGGGTCCCACACTAGGAAACATAAAGGTGAGAGAAGTCTAGGTAAGTCCCAAACTGGTAATTATAAATGTGAGAGAAGTCTAGGTGGGTCCCACACTGCTAAACATAAAGGTGAGAGAAGTCTAGGTGGGTCCCACACTGGTAATCATAAAGGTGAGAGAAGTCTAGGTGGGATCCACACTGGTAATCATAGAGTTGAGAGAAGTCTAGGTGGGTCCCATACTGGTAAACATAAAGGTAAGAGAAGTCTTGGTGGGTCCCATCTGGTAATCATAAAGGTGAGAGAAATCTAGGTGGGTCTCACACTGGTAAAAATAAAGGTGGGAGAAGTCTAGGTGGGTCCCACACTGAATAACATAAAGGTGAGAGCAGTCTAGGTGGGTCCAACACTGGTAATCATAAAGGTAAGAGAAGTTTAGATGGGCTCCACACTGGTAAACATAAAGATGAGAGAAGTCTAGTGGGTCCAACACTAATAAACATAAAGGTAAGAGAAGTCTCACACTGGTAACCATAAAGTTGAAGGAAACCTAGGTGGGTCCCACACTGGTAAACATAAAGGTGAGATAAGTCTGGATGAATCCCACAGTAGTGAATAATTCTCAATAACGCGAAGTTCCGCATGTGTCCCCATATAAATACCTCCCCATAACATAATTGACCCTTCACTATATGCCACTTTTCCAATTATGTTGCACTAAGCGTACCTCTCCCCAAGCTATCTCCACACTTTAGTACTTCCATCATACGTCTGCAGGTGAAATCTGGATTTATCTGCGATAATTACAACAGGATAAGTTAAATCTTTTTTACGTTCCTCAATGTTTGTCCATGAGTGTGTCCACTACTAGACATAAAATGATAACATCATTTTATGTCTAGTAGTGGACAGGTGATATCGACTGTAATGATTATGATGATTGTAATGACGATTTGGTTAATAAAGAAAGAAAGAAAGAAAGAACCATTTATTTGATAATCAGACTTTACACACAATTTTTGAAATTTAAAATATAAATTACAATGGACAAAGAATATACATGCTGAGGTGTAAGACTGCTTACGTATTAAAAATTATTTAATAAGCAGAACATGCATGATGTTAATTAATAATGAAACAAGAAAAAAAAAAGAATTAGAATTTTGACATCAAATAGGTCTCCAACTCAGCATAATGCTGCAGAGGCAGCGCTGGTTTTCAGTTGGAACCTTGTGACTTTACTGACGAGTCGGTGTGTGAACTTCGAATTACGCGTAACTACAACTTATAGACTAATAGTAATTAGGCAGTGGGTTAAAGAGTAGTGCTAACGAACACAGTTAACACAGACATACTGTATAAATATCAATATAAATGGTGTGTAGTACATACACTATACCTATACTTACATAATATAACATATTTGGTTCTATGGGAAAGATAAAGCAAAGTAGCAATAAAATTTATGATTTTAGTACATATTATATAATTTATATTCTGTACTCAAAAGGACACGCCACGTTTCGAGACGAAATAAAAAGTAAGATTAAAAATAAATAAATAATAAATGATCATTCATCACATATGTAACAGAAACAATAATCAATAATATTTGAACATGGTGTAAAACAGTATGAATATTATTACTATTTTGCGTTCTAAACGTAATTATATTACGTATTTAGAACTTGTTGTGCTAAGTAATAGAACTTTAGTTTGTTTTTGAAACTATTCAGTGATTTTAGGGAACGAATAGGTGGTGGTAGATCATTCCAACTGTGGGTTGCTGCAAATTTGAAACTACCTCGAAACGCGGCTGTGCGGTATCGAGTTGTTACAAGGGAATGAACAGAAGCTCTTGTATTATATTTATTTTTATCTCGGGCCCACTTCAGCTTTTGAGAAAGGTATACTGGTCGCTGTTTTGTTATTGTTGAGAATAGTATAGTAGCAAGGTGTAATTTTCTCCGGGCACTCATTTTTAACAGATTAGCATTGTTCAAATAAGGCGTTACATGACTTCGAGGCGGAACAAAACCAAGTACACGCATTTTGCACCCGCTGTATGAGCTTCTCTGATCTTCTCAACAGTCGTGGTCCATAGGCTGCATCTGCATAATTTAACTTAGACAGTATTAATGACTCACACAATCTTATCTGGATATCTTCACTGAGGTATTGCCGAACTTTATACAACAACTTCAAACGGTAAAAGCAACTGCGCCCTTCTTCAAATACAGACTTTCAAATCGCAAACTAGAATCAAATAATACATACTAAATTTCTTGCCTCAGAGACTTGCTGTATAGGTTCATTATCAATTATAACTAAGGGCTGAAGCATTGATATATATTTGATATTTTTATTTGTTCCTGGAATTAAAAATTTTGATTTTTGTGGATTTAGCACAAGAGAATTTTGCTTGGACCATAACGAGATACGTTTGAGATCTTCATTCAAAAATTTGACGGCAGTTTCACTATCTTGAGGAAAAAAAGATTTATATATTTGCAAGTCATCTGCATAAAAGTGATAGTAACAATTTTTGATATAGCTAGTGATGTCTGAACTATATAAAATAAATAAAATAGGACCCAGGATAGATCCCTGTGGGACTCCGCGAGAAACTAAGTATGGTTCAGACATAAGTATTGTGTCATCATATTTTGTTATACTAACATATTGCAATCTATCTATTAAGTAACTATGAAACCATTGAATTGTGCAAGCATCAAATCCATAGAAAGATAACTTAGACAGAAGAAGAGTACAATTTATGGAGTCAAAAGCTCGTGAAAAATCTAAAAGAGTAAGTACTGTCCCCATTCCCTTATCCTGAGCTGTTAGTATATTATCAACAACATCAATAATCACTGTTGTGGTGCTATGGCGTTTACGAAAACCTGACTGTGATAAAGGTAAGATTTTGTGTTCCTCTAAGTATTCGGTTAACTGAACGCGGACCACTTTTTCTAATACCTTAGATAAACAAAGCAAGATGCTTATGGGGCGTAGATCTTTTAAACAGGTTGCCTGTTTTTTTTTAGGGATAGGCTTTACCACAGCTATTTTCCATTGATCAGGGAAGGTAGATGTGGTAATAGATTTATTCACAATAGCTGTGATAACTTTCAATGTATGTGGCAGCGTCATAAGTAACATATCAAGTGTTATCTGATCCACAACTTGGGCGTTAGATTTCAAACTCTGAATTATTTTAGCTATTTGGTCCTCATTTGTTATATTTAAATGGAAAATACCTGGCCCATATTTGTTAAACTCGTAGAAAGTAAGTTTTGAAAGGTCTATATTATCATCACCAGAAATATTCAAAAAATGTTTATTTATTATATCAGGATCATTACAATGATCTGGCAAAATTATCTCAGCCTGTTCCTTAGTAATAATATTACTTTTTATACTTTTCCATAGAGTTTTAGGGTTATTTAAGTTTTTATTAATATACGTTTCAAAATAGAGCATATTTTCTTTTCAAAATGAATTTTTAGATCTTTATAGGAATTATAATATTTATCTAGTTTAGTTTTCTTATACCGCATGAAATAGTGGTTTCGATGCCTCATCATGTTTTTAACTGTATCAGTAATCTATGGGTGACTTTGTTTTTTTTAATCGTACTAATTTATTTGGAACATGAAGGTCAAAAAGCGTTATTATATACGAATTAAACTTTGCTACCATATCATTAACATTGTTGAGATATAAAATACCATCCCAATCAATACTGTTTAAATCTGCATTAAAAAAGTCTACCAAAATCTGCTTAAGTGGACGAATATAAGCCTTAAGTGTAATTAACTTATCTTTTTCTATTAGAAATTGAACGGATATCACTGCGTGTTGCCCTAATTGTGGTATATGTGAAACTGTTGTGTTATAAACACTAATGTCAGAGCATACCAAATCAATGAGTGTTTCACTGTGATCTGTATAATATGTAGGCTCAGATATAACTTGAGATAGACGAGTATAATTGAGAAAACTAAGAAGAAGTTTAGTTTTGGGGTCATCTTTTTTTGGCAAATTTATATTGAAATCACCTACAAGAATCATTTTATCAGCTCTTGTGAATGAAACAATAGATGAAGTGAGGGCATCTAGAAAAATATTTACATCGAGCCAAGGCGGACGATAAGCTGTGCCAATCATAATTTTCTGTGTGTTTATCGTGAAAGAGAGCCATATTTTCTTAACATCAGTCGAAGGAGGATGCGGGCAAGTACGCACTGCGATCCCCGAGCGTATGTAAAAGCCAACGCCACCTCCGCGGCCGCCGCGCACGGCAGCCGGCCGCGGCTCGTGCCGCAGCCGGTATCCGGGCACAACGGGCGCGCGGCCCTCCTCACCCGTCCTCAACCATGTTTCGTTTATTGCCATAATGTCAACCTGGGAATCCTCTAAAGCAGCTATGAATTCGTCATGGCGTGTACCCAGTGACCCAGCATTAAACAAACCAATTTTGAGTAATTTGTTTTTGATTTTTGATGAGTTATATTATATAAATAATTTTTAATTTCTTATTTCTGTATTTTCCCCATAGATTTAAATCATAATATATAAATGGACGATAAAAAATGTAATATAATATAATATATTAATAACAATATTTTAAGAGATGTTTAGGAGTGCAAATTTCATTAATAATAATTGGTAACTTGTATGAATACATATTAGTCTGCGGTAGCAGTATAAATATTTCGCGACTATGAATATTTTTAACACTATTTAATTTATTTTTTACAAAATTAACAAACGAACATTTTTTTTATCTTATGCATAATATACACAAAAACGAATTTACCTATTGACCGATGATAAAATAAAATATAAATTCTATAGTGAAGACAAGTGTCATAACAAATCAAAATGTTTACACACCGTTTAAAAGTTACGTACTTAAGAACAATTTTAAAAAAGTATAAATCTTACAACAAGAGGTACATTCATGATTTTTTATATGCATGTGTGTACAAATATAAATAATATAAAAAAGAGTAATGTTATAAAATTAATTTGAAAGTGGCCTAACTGCATCGTTACCAAAAACACGGATCAGATCTGCCTCAGATCGGATACAATAAGCATTCTTCCCATCTCCCTGGCGAGCACAGATCCTACCATATCTGATCCATGTATATCTCCACGGTAGCTGCCTTGTTGCCTCTCGTACTCGGTAAAATAGTTGGCGATTAGCTTTTAAGAGACCTGGAACTGGCAGACCAAGGTCAGCGGTGGTAGCATTCCTCCGCACGCGTGCGCTTCGCAATAACTCGTCCCGCAGCTGGTGGTGCGCTAGACGCACCACCACTCGACGCCCACGGCCCCGATCTCCATCCGCATTGTCACCCTTTTTTTTTGCGGATAGAAAATCATCTAATGACGCCTTGTGGAGCATAAGGGAGTGTCAGACTTTTACTGACTAAAAACCATCCGTGTTTCTTCAGTGCCCTTACGTACCGGAGCCCCGGTATCTCTTTCGAACAGCCCGCAGCCCCGGCAGGCGTCGGCCCTTGCGGGCCCCTTCACGCTGCTGACAGCTCTTTGAGGCGCGCGTGGAACAAAACGCGCCATCGACACGGCCTGTCGTCGTTAGACGGACGGATGGCGAGCTCCGCATTGTCACCCTGCTTCCTTGTTCCTACACGATCCGCGAAAACAATGTCCCTCTCGTCCAGCGATACTCCCAGCTTCGCAGCCACCAACACGACCCTATGAGTGATGTTTTCTGTCCTCTTTTCCGGAATATTTGTGATTTAAAGGTCGGCTGCAAGCAACTCCTGTTCTCGATCATTAAGCTCACGCGTAAGTCGGGACACGGTTTGTTCGAGCTCATTTATTTCGACTGACCTGTTACTGTTGCTTTGAGTCTTCTGTTCTAGAATACTAATCCTGCTCTCCATTTCATCCATTCTCTTATTACTCATCACTAAACATTCCCGTATTTCAACCATATCCCTCCGAAAGTCTTTTAGCTCTTCCCTAACCCTACATAATTTCTCCCTGAAAAGTCGAATTTCTGGAATCAGTTCCCGATGAAAAGACTCAGGGGAGCTAGTTGCAGTTTTTTCTGAGTCACTGCTTGTTCCGGAGATTGTAGGATTTAAAATTTCACTCTCGGCAACCATGCCCCTAACTGGAGTAGAAGAGTTGTTTCCCTTTGGCACAGTCTTTTTACACTCTGGACATTGCCAGCGTTCATGGACCTTAGAGCGGTCAGAGACTCCAACACAAGCTCGATGATATAGTACTGGACATTGTCCGCATTTAACGGCCTCTGCCGTTGAAAGGAATTTAACACAAGCTCCACATTTAACCATATTTAAGAAGTACAGTTCAAGCTGTTTGTGTATCTTATATACTCTACTCACCCACTAATGGCACTGGTATATACTATTGGTATGTAACAAGTACGGAGGTGTGTGCAGCAAAAAATATGTAGGTATGTCAAATAATTAAGTTGTACGAGTGAACGCAACTAACAAATAACAAACAAAAACCAATTATGTTCATTCACTTGTTTTATGTTCACTATTTTATTATCTACACCAATTTACTGCAAAACACTCACTGGTATGTAGTCTTATGTTAACTATCAAATAAATAAACTTTAAGCTTAAAATACTGCGTTAGCAATTTTATTCACTAAATTATAAGCAACAGCTGATCACTGCACCGACGCGTCCGCGACGTCACTCATAAAGGGATATGACATTAATTGCTTACAATTAAATTTTGAATTTGGAGCAGAACATATAGTATATATTTAGTCCCCCGCCGAGTGTGATTATTACGACAAATGTTCTCAGTTTGACAGAGGCTTATGCCAAGCCAGGGTCTGTCGAACTAAACATGGCGATGATGATATTTTATTTATTTTTATATATTTTCAATACCAAATTATAATATTTTCATAAATATTTACACCCGGGTTACACGGGAATTTAAAATGCTCGAAAAATAAAAGAATTATTTTACAAGTCTAAAGCAAATAATGAAAATTCCAAAAGAGAAACATTTTACTTTGAAGCTTTGAAATTTTTTAAATGTCCAGAGACTTAGTAGAAAACTGCGATTTGTGAGGAATGTCTCTTGAACCTAAAAACGAAATTTTCAGGCAAATTGTTAACTGTGATTTTAGTGCTGCAATTATTTTATAGAATTAATGTGACAAACTACCAAACAATCCACTTTAGGTTAAGTGAAAGCCGTGACCTACAGACATCTACTTCAATATCGATATTCAGAATCAAAAGGGGTCTTAAACTTAGAAGTTTTTTGGTCAGACTTGGACTACATTACATATACAAGGTGCATTTTTGAGATGGGACATAAAGGCAGGTGTACGTTAACCATTACGGATACAGAAAAACGTTTTTATACTGACTTTAACACATATTTATACTTGCATTCGCAGGCGTACATTACACGCTCGTGCAAGCTGTCAGTTTTACAATAATCACGGTTGTGATTGACGAATAACCTACCGTGTAATGCAGTGATCGACCTTTGCATGAGCGCAGTTTCAACTTAGTGCTCAAGGGTGACAACGCGTCTGTATTTATGTAGTAATCAAGGATAGGTGTAGTAATGGTCCACAGCAAACACTTTTCGGGTGGACTGTGTGCTCGTTTGTGCCCTTATCCTAAAAACTCTGAGCATAGCTCTGGCCATCTTAAGCTTAAGTCAAACGTGTTATTAATGTAAAATTAACTAATATAGTGTATCCGCCATATAGTAGCCGTATAGTGGCGGCGTAAGAGAATCCAATACCACATAATATCATCCCATAAGTGTGAAATTCAACAGTGAGAAATGAAATAGGAGAATGGTAGTAGTATCATCTTTCTGACAACAATCTAAAATAATAAAAAACGGGTTTGCTTGAATGCCTGCCAAGCGTGGTCACTATGGCAAACTCCTAATGTGGCAAACTATGGGCCAGGTCTATGTTCAGTGAAATTTTGATAATTACAACACGTCACACTTTTTACAACACGTCACACTTTTTTCTTTTCATTTTCACAAATGTATGGAAATACGTTTATAAATCAGAAAGTGGAAATTTTCGACGAAAACCTATTACAAACTTACCGTAAGTGATCCCACATAAATTTCTAGTTACACTGATATGCAAATAGTTTGCCATATTTCAGTTCAATTACCTACAAAGTTAGCCGAATATTGGAATGTAAGTTTATTGTATGTAATAAAAATATTCAAATGGTTTGGAACACGGGGATTCTCATTCAAGTTCACGTAGCTTGTTGGTTGGAGAAACTTTGTTGGATTATATTGTGATCGATCTTTAGAAAGCTGTAGTGAACGACACCGGCGCTAGTTCACCAAACACTTACAAGTAACTTTTTCTGAGTCAATTTTAGTTTGGGGCAGGATTTGACTGGGTTTCCAGGGTTCAGCCATTTCAACGAGCACTACCAATTATCGTACATTATTCAATTTTCATTACAAGTAATGATTCGATTTAAAATCCCTTCATTTTTGTGTCAATCACTCAATTCATGAGGTACTCAACGTTCAAGTATTTTTTACTTTCCCGATTTGCTTCAAGTGAATTAATACAGTTTTATCACTTACCCCAAAGTCTGCAGCTATCTCTAAAGTGCTTTAAGATGGATCCGCTTCCACAACAGCCTTTAATTCTTCATTTTCCACTTTGGTCTCCGGCAGTCCACGGGGTTGGTTCTGAGGGTCGACATTTCCAGAACGAAAACTATGAAACCAAAAACGAACCGTGCTTTCTTTTGCGACACCAGCACCGTACACATAATTAATCCTTCGAGCTGTTTCTGCAGCACTGGTGCCACGGTAGAACTCGTACTCGTAAATATACCGATATTTCACGTTTTCCATTTTGCGAAAATAAGCGACGCCAAAGAAAAAAATAATGAGAAAAAAAATGAATGACTGTTTTCAAGACTCAAATGTACCAGCTAAATGAATTTATAAATTTGAATTTCGAATTCTTAACCAAAAAGGAGATATATCAGATAAAAGTGGCCAGTACGACAAGACACTAATTTCATATGTAAGGACCAAATATGACACATATGTACGACGCTACCCACATCGCGTTGCACAGTCTGTTGACAAGATAGGATGTCAAAGGGACAACGAACTACCTTAGCCCTTTCAATGCTTGATTCAATTACTTCTTGTCTACATTTATTTGTTATTACGCGGTACCGTACTTACTTCTTTCGCAGTGTATCGTGCAGCTTTTCTCTCTGTTGAAATTTGTTACGCTGCAATGCTGCCATGCTACTTGTGTTTTACGGAATTAAAGCAAATTTTTAGAAAGGTCGCTGTAAGTTACCTACGGAATATTAGTCATATGAATTGAATTTTAAAGCAATTTATTTAATATCTTTCTATATTATTTAGTTTATTACGCAAATATATAAATTATAATAAATGTATGACAAAATTAATTCTAGTTTTTTAAGGTTTCTTATTCTGTGTTAATATCTTGTATTCACCATTATGTAAGTTAAAAGTTATGTGATTCGATAATATAAATAAAGGGTTTTTTAAAATAGAAGAGAACTAAATGAAACCTTTTAAGTCATATTTTCAATTTTTATTTGTTACTACGAATACCCTTAAATTTATAATATAACATATATAATATATTTTCTAATGCACGACCTGTTAACTATACACACTTAGAAATCGAGGTGTAATTTTGCTTACTTTCTGTGTGATCATTGATCGTGGGTCAATGAGGGTGGGGTGAGGGGGGAGGGGGTTCGTTTTTGTTCTCCAGTGAACTGTAATAGGCTGTATTAAATGAACTTTCTTATCATAAGGTTCACTATGTTTATTGGAACTGCTCAATATTTTCCTAGCATAAAGGTGACAGTCGTAAACATTTTCTTTGTATTTGAGACTATTTGTGGACGTTCTCTTTCGAATTTTTAAAGCGGATTGGATTAAGGTTGAATGTGTGTGAAGCTTATTGTGTCGAAAAAACCCAATATTTTCCACAATACATGCTGTATGTAATGCGTTGAACCTGTTCTTTAAGATACTGTTATTTAACAAAAGAAATACAAATAATAGAAAATGATGTAACAAAACTGAACTTTTAATAAAAAAATAGAAGCCGAAGGCTGCGTGGCTCAGTGTCTAAGATATGAGTTGCAGTTCGAAGAGGCGCGGGTTTGAATCCCGCTCGGAACAAGTACATATTTGTATGGCCTAAAAATAATTGTAAAGTAAAGTACCCACACAAAACAGGATAAAATCCTACAGTGGAGGTAACGTTTAAAAAAAATAAGATGTCATTAATGAATTTGTTTCTGCCTAATAGCTTATTATAACTCCACTGGAGAACAAAGCCCTCCCCCATAGATCGTCCCATGATATATTTGCCCCATTTGCGACGCTTGTCAGGCGGATTGGAATGCAGTTTATACTATTTTGAATTGTTATAAAAGATGCTTCTGTCTCCCTTATGTCACTATTACACGGCATAGCTGACTACAAAGTACATACAAGCACACGTACACACGCACGCATACATACATAACATAAACAGAAACATTTTTATTCAATATAGATTAATACTTAGTAAAAGTTACTCTTTTGTTAAATGTATCACTGCTTAGGAAAAAAAACGTCAATCCTGGGAAGACCCACCAAGAAACCACGCGGGACTTTAAAAGAAAAAGATTACAATCATGTATGTTACACCATTAACAACACGAAACTAATTAGAAATAGCTTCGTATCGATCACCTCATTGCCATGGTTATTATTATTCATAAATTCCTTAGTATTCTTAAAACCCTTTTTGTACCAATTTGTATAGTCCGACACGACTGGAGAGGAATCAGGCCAGTTTCCCAGGCACGGGGTAAGATACCGCTGACTTCTTCCCCCTAGGTTGCTACTGCGAATTCCCTGACAGAAAAAACTAATAACTGATTTTGGCCCGACTTGGGATTCGAAACCTGGACCTCAATATCTGCTGTCCACACCACTAGATTAATGAGGCAGTCATACGATAACATCGTACATACGTCAATATTATCCACAGTGTTTTAAAGTCTACAGTTGGGCAAAGACATTACTTAGAATGCGCCAGCTGACAAGACTAATACCAGGCAGAGAAAAACCCCTTCCGCGAGTAAAAATGACAAACAGTTTTATTAGAGCTCAAATTTGAATAAGTGAAAGTAGAATTGTGGATTATGTGGATCAAGGATAGGTGTAGATATCTATGGTCCACAGCAAACACTTTTCGGGTGGACTGTGTGCTCGTTTGTGCCCTTATCCTAAAAACTCTGAGCATAGCTCTGGCCATCTTAAGCTTAAGTCAAACGTGTTTGCTTGAATGCCTGCCAAGCGTGGTCACTATGGCAAACTCCTAATGTGGCAAACTATGGGCCAGGTCTATGTTCAGTGAAATTTTGATAATTACAACACGTCACACGTCCCCTGCTCATGCATATTCTCTAAAGAATGCCACAAAACATGGTCTTGAGCCACCAGCATCCCTCGAATTCCTCTTCATTTATTACCAGGTCGTCAGTCCATACAGAATAGAATAGAATGGAATAGAATATTAAATTTTAACTTTTTTATAGGCAGTTAACAGACTCAGAACGGTATTAAACACAAAAACGTCGTGTTTTCCTGTAGCGTTTTGTCGGGGTTGCATGAGTATACTTAGTGATGTAAAATATAAAATAAAAGAAGAATGATATGTCGTAAATAATTTTCACTTCATACGTGTGTACCACATTTACACGCACAATTTTTTTAAAATCTTTTTAGGTTTACCCACCTAGAATTTATAAAGCGCCACCCGATAACCTTCTTTATAAGTGCAAGCTATGAAGGCCTATGTTGAGCTGTTGATTTTGAATACGTTGTGATGAAAGAATAAATAACTTCTTAGGATTCCAATTTTCACAAATGTATGGAAGAAATACGTTTATAAATCAGAAAGTGGAAATTTTCGACGAAAACCTATTACAAACTTACCGTAAGTGATCCCACATAAATTTCTAGTTACACTGATATGCAAATAGTTCGCCATATTTCAGTTCAATTACCCACAAAGTTAGCCGAATATTGGAATGTAAGTTTATTGTATGTAATAAAAATATTCAAATGGTTTGGAACACGGGGATTCTCATTCAAGTTCACGTAGCTTGTTGGTTGGAGAAACTTTGTTGGATTATATTGTGATTGAATCTATTTGATATAAGGATTGTCAACTTTAATGAATCAATTGAAATATTTTCGAGGTTCGGGGATTTACCTGAAAAAATACAGGTGTTTGCGAAAAAAACTAATGTCTGAGCCTTCGTTAACGAGCCAACTCGCCATTGGATGGAGGGTTGGATTTATTTTTTTTTATAGAAGAGGAGGCAAACGAGCATGCGGCTCACCTGATGTTGAGTGACTACCGCCGCTTTTATTTTAGGTGACGTTGACAGATTATGGTATAAAATAAAAGAGTATATCTTTGAAATAATACTAGTTTTTACGGAATTTATCGCGTATATTTAACTAAGTTCATACTGTGTAGATCGAACCGCGGTTAACTATGACATCTGGACGTTAAACATCTCAGTCCTTCCCGTGACCATGGGTACTGTAAAGCTCTCGAAACGTCGGGTATCAAAAAGTTAAATATACGCGATAAATTCCGTAAAAACTAGTATTATTTCAATGTGTAGTGTTTGCGTAAATATAAGAAATCATTATGAGTATATCTTTGTCTTGGTCTGTATTATACAGTATATCTGTGTTATGGTTTTTAATAGACAGCCTGTACAGGTTAAAAATTTTACCACTTTTTTGAGCTTGAAACCACTTGAGGCTGCTCCCGAGCGGGCGTAAGGTATTTATAGCGGGCACACATGTGTGCCTCTCCCGACTTGTGGGATAGGAATGACCAAAGAGCACACAATAATGGTAAGTGAATGCTGTGGTCAATAGACATCTATATTTATCCTCGATTAAGAATCAAATCGCAGATATGCTGTCACCCTTGAGAAGTAAGATGGAATGCCTCGTTTCAAGTAAAAAAAAGCGTCTCTACATTCACCACACAAAACACAGCAGTATTAAGCTGCTATTTTATGCTGACATTTCGTAAGAGCGTGGTCCTTCCCCGGTCGGACTTTCAATCTCAGCTGAACGTCTTTTGAAGTTATTTCATTTATCTTGGATATAATGTTTACTCGACAGTAGCCTAATGGCAAGGCGCGGAACGCGAACTCAAAAAGGTCGTGGGTTCGAATCCGCCATTCGACTACTGGCGTGAACCACTCGTAACACAAGCAATTTAAGCTTACCACGAGTGGTTAAGGGGAATATTAGTAATGTTTATAGCATTGTTAATATTCTTTTTTTTAAATGTCATATTAAGCTATCGATATACCTCTGTAACTGGCAGCGCATCGAGCTATATGTGAAATTTTTGCTGTCTGTGCATATAACTACATTTTTATATTGGCTAGTGATAACATAAGTCAAAGCTTCCGAAATTGCAATAAGTTCCATAGTTATAATAGAAGTTTAAGTTTTTTTGGATACATATGTAGCAGAAAATTATGTATATACTCCAGAGAACCCTTCCAAAGTCAAAGGAAGACATTTTCATATTTAAACCAATAACAGATATTCAAATATATACATAAAGATATCAGCACAAGTGGGAGACAGGGGCCTACCCTCGATTTTTTATTAATATAATTGTTACAAATTAAAATAATTTTGTTCTTGAGATACTGTGATGAGGGCTTGTGGTCCTGTGCAGCTCACCATGGGTCTTATTTGTACACTTTCCTAACGTAGTTTATACCCTATATTAATTATGAGAACAAGGTGAGTGTGTGTGCAAGTGTCAAGTTTCATTGTTATTAATCTGTGGTCTCTTTGGCTAACTATTGGCATTTCGTATCGTCATTACTTGATTGTATTTATTAGTAAGTTTTTTTTTAATTTTTCCATGTATTCATTAGATAAAAACATATATACGTTTTAAAATCATAATATGTTCGTGTCATTTTTTTAATAGAACAAGGGTGACAAACGGGTACACAGTCCACCTGATGATAAATGGATGCTGTGGCCCATAGACATCTACATTTATCCTCGATTAAGAATCAAAACGCAGATATGTTGTCACCCTTGAGAAGTAAAATGGAATGCCTCGTTTCCAGTAAAAAAGCTTCCGGGTCTCTACATTCACCATACAAAACACAGCAGTATTAAGCTATTTTATGCTGATATTTCGTAAGAGCGTGGTCCTTCCCCGGTGGCACCAACCCATTAGTGCTACGACCATAATATAGCTGCAGCGTGGCTCTACCACGTATGAAATGAAATATCCCCCCCCCATATCATCCTGTGGGTGTCGTGAGAGGCGACAAAAGAAAACTGTAAGAGGTGACGAGCAGCAGCATCGTACTGATAGCTACTCAGAATAATAAAAACTGCGGTCGCCAACCCGCTCGCTAAGCGTGTCAAATAAATTGATATAAATTTATATCAATTTATATATTAGTGAAATAAACTTGTTTGTGTGTAATCAAAATCATTAAAACTAATATTTTTGAATGATATTAGATTTTATAGAATACTACCAAGCCAACCCTGTATCCAATTGGCTCGTTAACAAAGGCTCAGACATTAGTTTTTTTCACCAACATCTGATCATCTCATTTTTAAGGTAAATCCCAGGGCCTCGAAAATATTACATTTAAATTAATAAGGTTGGCAATCTTTATATCAAATAGATTCGATCACAATCTAATCCGATAAAGTTTGTCCAACCAATAAGCTACGTGAACGGTAATGAGAATCCTCGTGCTCGCAAACATTTGAATATTTTTATTACATATAATAAACTTACATTCCGATATTCGGCTAACTTCTAAGTGAACTTTGTAGGTAACTAGAAATTTATGTGGGATAACTTACGGTAAGTTTGTAATAGGTTTTCGTCGATAACTTCCACTTTTTGATTAATAAACGTATTTCCATACATTTTATTATATTTATTACAATTGGAATCCGAAGAATTCATTCATTCATTCATCAGAACATATTCGAAGTCAACTGTTGAACATAGGCCTACATAGCTTCCACTTATAAAGAATGATCTCGGATGGCTCTTCATAAAGGTGACAGAAGTCTAGGCGGGTCCCACACTAGTAAAAGTAAAAAGATAAAAAAAAAATATTGTGCGTGTAATTGTGTACAAATGTACCAAGCGAAATTCCTTAACGAAATATAATTCTTTTTTTATTTTATATTTAACATAAGTAAATATACTCATGCATCTCGATAAAATTGCAGATGCGTTGTCACCCGTGAAGACTACGATGGAATGCCTCGTTTCCCGTAAAATGTAAAATTTTCCGGTCTAGCCGACCCTTTTGTGCTACAACTATACTACTAACGTAGCTACAGCATGGCCCTAGCAGGTAAAACTCACTCTAGGTGATAAAATTCGTAGTGAGGATATCTGCAGTAGAACTACAGTCACAAACAGCCCATACGATTTCCAAGATGAAATGACAATGGACCGGCTATATAGCTCTACTAACCGACAACTAATGGAAAATAAAGGTTTTCAAGTGGCAGCCTGGTACCTGGTACCAGTAAAAGAAGATCAGAAAGGCCCCTGCTAGATGGATACGACATAGTATAACAAATGGGAATTCCTGAAAATTATTTTTTTATATAATAAGGGTGACAACGAGCACACAGTCAACCTAATGACAAGAGACATTTAAATACGTGAATAAGAATCAAAATGCAGGTGTGTTTTTTCTCGTGGAAACTAAAATGCAACGCCTCGTTTTTAGTAAAAAGGGTTTTCGATTCTCTACACTTAACATAAAACACATCAGAATTAAGCTAATTTTATACTGGTATTCTGCGAGAGCGTGGTCCTTCTCCGATGGAGCCAACCCTTTGTGACATAACCATGATATAACTGCATCGTGGCTCTACCAAGTACAATCAATGAAAATTTTAACCGACTTTAAATAGGAGGAGGTTCTCAATGGTATGTTTTTCTTTTTGTATGAATTATAACGCGATATCTTCGCAGATTGTGAACCAACTTTGATGATCCTTCTTAAAGTAGTTTATACTTCACGGGTAGTTCCAGATAAACTTGTAAAAAAAATTCCATCCGTAAGTTTTTTTAGCAATTTGAATTCGGTTTTTATTTAATGGTAAAAGTTATAATTATTAATTGATAAAACTATTAGTTAAGCCCGAACCAAGCTGACCATACTCAGATATATAGCATAACTACAACACAAAATTGATCTCTGCTGATGTGATGTAAATATATAAAAGTAATAACAGTGACATACTAAATTATTCAAACAAAAAGACGCCAAAAATCTACTACTAAAAATAAATCTAATTTTTTATGAAATATTTAATAAATACATTACAAGAGGGAAAATTATTTCAATCTTTTTATAAAAATGTTATTAAAATACCAAATCCCGACTGATGATCCCAGTTTATCTAAAAATATTGTAATAAAATATTTGTTAAATGAAATTCGTGTAAGATACTTCTGATTCTACTCGACGCTCTAAAACTATGAGATTATAATCATTTGTTATACATAATTAAACAATATTGCAATATTGTTAACAATATTGCAATATTGTTTTATTGATTCATTCATTCACTAGAGCCCATCTAAAGCACACGGCCGAAAACGGGCCTCGCATGCGGGTTCTAATTATTTTTATTTTTTAATCATCCCGTAAAACCCCGCTAATCGGCAGGCCTCTCCATCGGAGAACTTACCTTGATCGACACAACGGGAAAAGTCTAAGGCTAGCTCTGGCCTTAAGTTTTTTGGTGACGAGGAACAAGAAAAAGATACAAAATAAATAACATTTTTTAAAATACCAAAGTTTGAAGGAAAAGTATTTTTGCGATTTCTGATATTTTAAGTACTGACTTTAAAACACTGCGGACAATGTTGATGTATGATATCATCGTATGACTGCCTCATTAGTCTGTTGGCGTAGTCAGGAGATAACGAGGTCCAGGGTTCGAATCCCAAGTCGGGCCAAAATCTGTTATTGGGTTTTTCTGTCCGGAAATTCTCAGTAGCACCCCGAGTGAAAACGTCGGCGGTGTTTTACCCCGTGCTTCGGAAACTGGCCTGATGCTTCTCCAACCGTCGGATTGACACCAACGACAAACCCATCGAACTATGAGATTGAGGGAATAGAGAGTGCACCAGTACTTGCGCACACGCTCATGCACTATAATTATATCCAGCAAAGACGATTAGTCGTTAAGACTGGTCACCTTGACCGAAATTCAGTCTGAAAAGAAATTTCGTTCTTATTACCAGCAATTATTTTTACGTTACATCCTGTAACGCTTATTTTTTCATTTTTTGACATAACACACTTACCTATACAAATAAAAATACATACACTTTATTTTATAAACAGCAAAATTTTTAAAATAAGTTACAATGTAATCCAGCTATTAACATAGCAAAAAGACTACAGAATTATTACCATATCCAATCAACTAAAGTATACACTGAACGGGTACAAAATTTGTTCGAAGATTTTACAAGCGATAATACTGATACGAGCTTATTTAGCCTAATGAACTAAGTGCTCCCAGATCCCGGATTGGGATTGAATTTGAATGCTTCTCTTTGTCTCTTGCCTCTTATTAGAAAGACCGTCCATGAAATCAATCGATAGGAAACGTTGTGCACTAAATAAGTTTAGAAGATTTCGTTTGTATCAAATATATCGTCAGTATTATTCTTTAAGAATTGATCACAATATTATCTAACTAATATTATGTTTTCAAGAAATGAATTGCAATTAAAAACGAAAAACTCGTCTATGTTTACCCAAAAATATTGAGTATCATTTAACAAATAAAAATAAGAAAAAATATTATAATTATTATTATATTATATATTATAATTACTATAAACATAAAAATTTTATAATGAATAAAATAACAAATTATTACTAACACTGCCTTACAGATAATCATACTAATGTGTCATGTTGCAGTCATCTCATAGACATCTCATACACATCATAGGTTACTATTAGTGAAGCATTTTGTAAAATGTGACACTCCAAAATTTACTCCAAAATTAATACTAAGAATTATAGTGAACTCTCGTTTGTCAAATACTATAAATTATAAAATAATAAAATTATTAATTCTCTATAGTACCAAATTGTAGTAAGTGTAATGAAATTCCTTACTGAGCTTTTGTGCCTTTTAATTAGGTTTAAGTTATAAAATAGACTTAATAATAAGTTACTTTTAGGTTATTTAACAACAGAATAATGCAATATATATTGAGAATACAGAAATTTACAAAAACTAGTAACAAGCTGAGCTGTGATGTATTACAGTTTACAATCCTTCAACAAATATGACATTTATTCAAAGGGGAGCTCAAACGTATAGTTAAGATATAGATAGAATTTCACTTCAACAGGGTTTGCATGGGAAAAAATAAACGTGAAGGGGTTGAGCCTTTCTTGTGAATATTTTATAGAAAACATAACACAAGATAGTGATAAATTTAACATTAAATCACAAGAACTTATTTAGAAAAGTATTTCTTAAGTTATAAGATGTTAAACTAAATTTTTTTATAAATTAAACGGGAATAGATATTCCAGATTGTTTTCTTTCTCGGTCTTAGTTCTTCTACAGGGCCACTTCTGTTGCAATCAAGCTGGCCTTATGTGTATAATGAAATGTTATAAAATAAAGATAATTTATTTTATGTTATTAATCTAAATTTGTGATATACACACAATATCTTCAACATTTTTATAAAATAAGGAAAATTGCAAATTTTCCATTCATTGGTATTATAAATTTGCAACCCTGTCTTCAAACATCTACAATTGTTAACAATGTCTAGGACAGGGAGAGAGTATAATTAAATGGTTAAAAGAACTTACCTTAAGTGAAGTTCAGCCATAATTATATGAAGCTAGTCCTAGACGGTACTCCCGGCCCAACCCTCCCTGGCTTAGGATTACTCATCTAATTCCTTGCTTTAAACATAATGAAATTGCATTGACGGATGGGGGTACAGTGTTGCCATATATACTGCTCCTTAATTATTTTTTTAGCGAGCTTGGATAAATTGTGATGCTGGCATGAAATACGGCGTACTACAATTGTTAAGAATGTCTATGACAAGGAGCTTCGTATAATTATGGTTGAACTTCACTTAACGTAAATTTGTTTAACCATTTAATTCTTTATAATCTGTTTCTATTTATGTATGTATATGTAATATATGCATGCGTGTGTACGTGTGTTTCTAAGTACCTACTTTGTAGTCAGCTATGCCATGTAGTAGGTACTGGAAGTGTTAGTATATTTTTTCTTATGTACTCAACCAACCAAATGTGATGCCTATGGTTAGTTGACGAGAGAAGGAAATGATAATCTTCCATCACAATTCAAAATAATAAAAACTGCAGTTGGGAATGCACCTGACAAGCGTAGCAAACGGGGCAAATATCCCATGGGACCATATATGGGGGAGGCCTTTGTTCACCAGTGGACTAATGAAACTTAACCTGCACACTAGGATTTTGTCCCGTATCGTGATACGTGACGTTTACATTACAATCATTAGTTGGCCATACAATCTTTGTTCCGTGCGGGATTTAAACCCGCGACCACCCGAGACATTTAGCACATAGAAAGAAATATGTAGCACGCTAATTTAGCACTGCAACTCATATCAAAGAAACTGCGCCACGGAGCCGTCGGCGTTTATTTTTTATTAAAAGTTTAGTTTTTTTACATCATTTTCTGTTATTTGTATTTCCTTTGTTTATTAGCAGTATTATTAAAGAGCAGGTATAACGCGTTACATAGAGCAATATGTGTATAAAGCCTATTGTGTCAATATTGTAAAAAATATTGACACAATAGGCTTTATACACATTCATCCTTAATCCACACCGCTTTAGAAATTCGAAACGTTAACTTTATGCTAGGAAAATATTAAGCAGTTCTTATAAACACAATGACCCGTATGATAAAGAGGGTAATTATAGTGTAATTCTGTAGTTTGAAGATATTCATTCATTTATTACAGCCTATCAAAGTTCACTGGAGAACATTGACGACCCATAGAACGCCTCATAGGGCACTATATTGCTATCCCACCTACTGGGCAGGCGGGTAAGCAACTGCAGTTTGTTTCTTCATGTTGGTATTAGGAAACTTCGCCGAAACAGGAGCCGTACGATGCGTTGTAGAGGCATCTCGTTGTTGTTTTGTAATGATTTCGCTGCAATCGATGCCACATGGCCTATGTAGCATTACTGCGCAGCACGGTTTAGCTGAGAGAGAAGCCACACAATGCACTATGGCAGCGCCCCGTACCATAACATAATGATATTAGCACATTGAGTGTCACCTGTGCAACGTTGCAGCGCTGCGCAATTTTGCTGAGAGAGTAATTACACGATGCACTGAAGTTACGGCGTGACACCGCAACGTTGATGTTAACGCAATGGGTGTCGCATGGCCTATGCAGCATTGCAGCGCAACAAATCTCGCAGAGAGAAAAGCTACACAATGCACTGCGCAAGCAGTCAGTGCGGTACCGTGCAATAAAAAATACATGTAGAAAAGAAGTCATTGAATCAAGCATTGGAAGGGTTAAGTTAGTTCGGTGTCCCTTTAACATCCTCTTTTGTCAACAGACGATGCGATGTGGGTGGCGTCGCGCTATATCATGAGTCATATTGTAACGAATTTTTATAGGTATATAGATATATACCTATAAAATTATAGGTATATAGGTAGAATAGCGGAACGACAGCCTATATTTTTGTACGTGGTATAGCCATGCGGCAGCTATTTTAAAGTTGTAGCACGAACAAATTGGCTCGACCGGGAAAGGATCACGGTCTCACATAATACCCGCGTAAAATAGCAGCTTAATGTTGTTTTATTTTGTATAGTGAATGCAGAGAACCGGAAATCCTTTTACTGGAATTAACACATCCAAATTAGTCCTCAGGGTTAACAACGCATCTGCATTTTGAATCTTAATCGAGGGTAAATGTAAATGTCTATGGGCCACAGTACCCACTTACCAACGGTTAGACCGTGAGCTCGTGTGTTGCTCTATTCTATAAAAAAAAGTAAACAAGTCCGAATCCGACGTATTAAATACTAGCGACCAGTCTTAATCTATTAATGTGGCGTTAATTAGTCTTAAGATAATCGAAGACTATTTATTATATCAATATTTCGTTTCTTTTTTTAAACTTTAAAATTTTCGGATAAAATATAAAACACAGCCTTCCGGACATTGCTCCCTATCAGTTCGTAAATTTTCATCACAATCAGCTCAGCCGGTCCGAAGATTAGCCCGGACAGACGGACAGACAGACGGAATGTTTTAAAGATTTATGTCTTAATAGCATACAAATAACCGGAAGCCAGCTATTGCAATGTAACAGACAGACACTTCCATTTTATTTATTTGTATATATTTGAAAATCACCGGCCTTCGTAATTACAATTAAGATGGGTAATAAATACGTAGGTGACTCAATATGTTTTGAGATGCTCGAAATTTAAAAATGGAACGCATCCGTGTTATATTTTAGATTATTATAGAGATATGTTAGATTATGAGATAGATTAGATATTTATATATGCGTTATTATGGTGTCTACCCAATTTGCCCTTTAATGTATCCAACTTTATTTATATTAGGTATGGTAGGATATAATTAACTGAGGGTTAGGAGGGAACTCGCGCTCACCTCGTATATTTTTAAAATACTGCGAGGAAGATTGTTTAATGCTGAGATATTAGGGCTGTATGTAATGTAGGCTGTATGTTCCTGAGAGGTATGTTTGGCGCCGACGGCAACCGCGACTGTTGGTGGAGCCGCGAGGTCGCACCAACCTCCTGAGTGAGGCACCTCTGACCTCTCTCTGACCACCGCACTCCGCACGCTCAACGTAATAGCTTGTGAGACGGACCTATTTTGTTGTACTCTGAGTGAATTCACAAAGACAGCATTGTTTGTAATTTGTTACAAAAATTAAATTTAACACTTAAATCTACACAAATCAGTTAGACAGCTACACTATCGCATTAGGTAATCCTGTAAAGATAGTTGTAAGTTTCAGAAATAAATAACAAATAAAAATAAAATAAAATAAAAAAAATGTTTCTAAAAAGCAATTCGTTTCAAAAATAGAACTCCATAAGCGATTTGCTCAATATTACAAAAAAAAAAGTGTTTTATTAATTTTCCTGCAACGCTTCTCGCGCTTTTCATTTATAACGGAGGATGGAACTTAACCGTGAATATTTGCGCGATATGATCTATTATGATTTAAAATTTGGTTTAACCGAACAATTATGTTTACAACGGTTACAATCAGCATTAGGAGACTCAGCTTCATCACGCGCAACAGTTTTTAGGTGGTTTGCTGAATTAAAAAGGGGTAATATTAACTTTAAATATGAGCAAAGAACCGAGGCCCCGCAAACAGCAGTAACGGCAGTAAATGTATGGTCTACTGAAATGTTGGTGCGAGAAGACCTATGAATCACATATACGGACATCAAAAAGATTGTGGGCATTAGTTCGGGGGAGCATTCATACCATATGTCAACATCTTGTCGTGAGGAAGCTTTGTTGGATGGATCCCTCGTTTGTTCTCCGAAAGCGGAAAACAGACTCGTGTGGATTGGTGCCATGAAATGCGTCTACGTTATGAAAACGGGGCATCTAGTCGTGTTTCAGAAATCGTTACTGGTGACGAGACATTGATCTATCAATATGATCCAGTAATTAAAAGGCAATCATTGGTATGGGTCTACTCAGAAGGACAGTTACCGACAAAACCGCAAAGACCTTGCAACGTCGGCAAAAAAAATGGTGGCTAGGTTTTTTCGCGGAGCGGACATTTGTCGACGTCAATGCTGGAAAATTGTAGGTCAGTTAACTCTGAATGGTATACTATAGTCACGTTACCCAAAGGCTTTTTAAGCTTTGCGGTGGAGAAGACTAAAGACTGGGCTTCGGGGAATCTGGTGTTGAAACTCTAAGTCACCCACCCTACAGCCCTGAATTAGCTCCTACTGATTTCTTTTTGTTCCCAAGAGTCAAAGAAAAAATACAAGGCAAGTTTTTTTTCAGGCGCCGAAGAAGCCTGCTGGCTGCCTACGAAAAAGCGATTTCCGACCTGTCAGATCAAGACTGGTAAAAGTGTTTTCAGAGTTGGTTTAGGCGATTAGAATTTTGTATAGATCATGATGGAGAATACTTTGAAAATATATAAAATAAATAATAATGATATCTAGAATACTTTTTGCATATCTCAAAACTTATTGAGTGTCCTACGTACTCTTCAATCGATGTAATTATCACAAGAAATATATTTTTATCGCATGCACAGTGACCATCAATCCAAAAATCGTTTTAAAATCTTTAACCTGATTACTGAACATTCATTTAATTAGATTGCGCCAACTGTTTATAACTGCTATAAAGTGTGAAGCCAATTTACGTTAAACTCTTTAATTTCTTTGGATATAAATGAGTAAAATAATTATATTTCGCTATAAAAATGGTAAGAAAGCTAATTGATAAAACACAGTATCATTTCCCATGGTGTATTACTGTGGGGATCTACAGCCTGATTGGAAACAATATTCATTTTGCAAAATCAAACGATCATTATTTCATCATTACAGCCCTTCACAAGTCCACTGCTGAACATAGACATCCCCCAAGGTATGCCACAAAGCACGGCCCTGAGCCACCTGCATCCATCGACTTCCTGCATGTTTTACCAGGTTGTCACTCCATCCTGTGGGGGTCGCCCTACACTACGCTTACCGGTACGAGACTGCCACTCGACAAGTTTTTTCTCCATCGGTTGCCGGTTCTTCGAGCTATATGACCAGCTCATTGCCACTTCAGCTTACTAATCCGTTGGGCTATGTCAGTCACTCTGGTTCTACTGCGGATATCCTCATTTCTAAGTTTATAACGCAGAAAAACCCCGAGCATAGCCCTCTCTATAGCACGCTGAGCGACCTTGACGACCACGTCTCAGATCCATAAGTCATCACTGGCAACACACAGTGGTTGTACAATCTAGTTTTCAGGTATTGAGGTATACCTGGCGAGAAGATGTGTCGTAATTTCCTGAATGTTGCCCATCCGAGTTGAATCCGTTAATTGACCTCTCGGTCGAAGTAGGACTTACTTAGACGGACTATTTGTCCCAGGTAAACGTGCTCGTCAACAACTTCGAATATAGTGCTCCCAACAACTACCGGCATAGGTGTGACATGGACATTAAACATGATCTTTGTTTTGTCCATGTTCATCTTAAGACGTTTCCGTCAGGAGACACTATTGAGGTATTGAAGTCAAGGACAATATCGTCGGCAAATCGAAGATGAGTGATGTACCTACTCTCTATTGATGTTAATACCGTATCCTTTCCAGTTCATGACTGTGCTTGAAAACGTGTTCCAATGTAGCGGTGAAGAGATTCGGGAATATAAAGTCACCCTAACTTACACCTCCTCACACCTCTCTGCAGTTGGATAAGTTTCGTATTCTGGTGCTGTACTCGGATAGACAATCATATCCCTACTGTAAAAACACTTCAGCACTTCGATATACCGACAGTTAACTTGGCACCGCCGAAGGAACTGTAGCATCGCCCAAATTTTGACGGAAATTTAAGGCTTTCTCATAGACTACATACGCCAGACAAAGTAGCAGATTGTACTCTTCGGTCTTCAATCTGTCGCAGGGTATTTATGTGGTCTATGCCCTTTTCGAAAACCCGCTTGTTTGGGAGGCTGAAAATCGTCACGTCTGCGTGCGAGATAATTCGTAATGACTCTCGAAAACAGCACGTAGACGCGGCTCAGAAAGGAAATCGGTTTACAGTTCTTCAAGAGAGCGTTGTCGCCTTTCTTAAAGAACAAGACCACCGCATTTCTGCTCCACGCCTCCGGAGTAGTGCCACCATGGAGGACGGAATTGAAGAGCTTCTGAAGGACTTCAAGTACCGGTGTTCCACCCGCTTTCAGAAGCTCCGCTGTAATTCCATCCTCGCCTGGGGCCCTGCCGTTTTTAAGGTGCTGGAGAGCCATTCTCTCTCAGACTGACGTCCGGGATATCATCGGAATAGTGTCGGGTAAGACTTGCTCTTGGATCGTTACTCACACCTGCGTGTGGCTCCAACGATGATGTGTAAAGCTGCCCATAGAACCTCTCAATCTTACTCACTCACCGGTCTCCCGAGGAGACCCGGAAGCTTTTTTTACTGGAAACGAGGCATTCCATCTTATTTCTCAAGGGTGATAAGATAAATGAAATAACTTCAAAAGGCGTTCAGCTGAGATTGCAATGAGCTACATCGCATATCGGGTTACGGGACAACGAAAAGGGTGACATGTTAGCGAAATGTGTGTTTTAGGATGGAAGGGAAACTATGTTATTTTGGATTACTCAGAAGTTTTACCTAAATTTAAAAGTATATGTTATGAAATGTGGAAAGAATACTTTAACAAACGGTCACTAGAAAAAGGAATATGGTACAAAACTATACTGTATCAGCCTCTTCATGTGCCCTCTTCGTTAATACTAGCTTAAGTAGGAATTTAGTGACTACTGCCAACCGATTAGTGCTACAACTTTAATATAGCTGCAGCATGGCTCTACCACGTATAAATTATACAATGTCGTTCCGCTATTTTACCCATTGATTTATATACTACACTAGATCAGTAATAACCGCGCCAAAGCGTATGTACGTCCCACTGCACATATGGCCACAGCCATATGCCTAGCTAACGTCATTTCAGTGTTCAATGTGACGCCGACAGAGTTGAGCCATGTCAAAAAATGGGTAAATGCGTAGTGAAAGAATGCTATTCAAGGTCACAAAACCGTAAATCAAGCGGAATCACTTTCAACGCATAATTTTTAGTTTTTGTTTTCATATAAACGTAAAAAACCTCAAATAATTAAATAAAATTATCGAATATTGCCATTTAGGTTCAATCCTGCAACTTTTCCGCATTTGTGATTATCCTACATTAATGGGAGACTATATAATTAATGGACTAAGTTAATTTGTTACCTCTGATTTTAAACATTTTGGAAATTATAATAAAAACTACGTTTTAACTTTCATACAAAAGCATTAATTATTCCTACTTTAGTTTATTCATGAATTATCTATTAAATATTTTTTATTACTTATTTTATATTGTTAGATTTATTAGTACAATAAAAATACTTATAAAAATATATTTTATTTCATCATTATGTTTACTTCTATTCATCTGATAAGCTTTGTATTCATTTTTTTCTAAGGGGACGTAATAAACATTTTAAACTAATATATACTTTTTTAATATAAAAACAATTAACTGCAGCTTAAAAAACTCATTTTTATTGCGTATTTTTGGTAAAATTTTATATAATAAGCCACACCAACCCGCCATTGCATGTTTGTGTGTCTGTCTATCATTATCTAATCTTGGCAACGATATTGTTTTCGCAACATGTGTAAGTGATATATATATATATATATATATATATATATATATATATATATATATATATATATATAACAACGATTCTACCTATAAAACATTAAAACGTAATATGACATATGATACAGTGTGACGCCACCCTCATCGCCTCGCACATACTGTTGACAAGATGTATATTAAGAAGGATGTCAGAGGGACTACGAACTATTTTAGCCTTTCCAATGCTTGATTCAGTGACTTTTTTCTGCAGTTTTTGCACTGTAACACACGCACTTTCGCAGTGCATCGTGCAGCTTTTCTCTCAGCTACACTGTGCTGCGCAGTAATGCTACAAAGATCATGTGGCATCGATTGCGACGAAATCATTACAGAACAGCGACGAGATGCCGCTACAATGCCTTTTGCGACTTTTGTTTCAGCGAAGTTTCCCAATAACAACATGAATAAAAAAATTGCGGTTGCACGCTCGACAGGCGAGTTAGCAATATATGTAGTAATAGCCGCCTGTCAACTACGGGTAACCATCATCTATATACAGGCATGAATGAATATCTCAAAACTACAGAATCACACTATAATTATCTTCCTTATCATGCGGGTCACTGTGTTTACTAGAACTGCTTAATATTTTCCTAGCATAAAGGTGACAAGACAAGGTAAAGTAAATGCTGTTTCTAACCATATGGTAATTAAAAATAACTGTTCATACAATAATCGTACAAATAAAAAAATACTTATTCGTCGTGTAATTTTTAAAATGGCGAACTTTAATTATTTTTATATTATATTTATATAATAGCCGCAAGGGCCATCCCAGTCGCACCTTAACCGAAAATATAATGTCACTAACTTAAGTGTCATTAGTTAACAAGTATAATAATTATGTAATCTGTATAATATCTAGCAGCTTAATGCCGCTGAGCTTCGTATGGTAAGAGTCATTCCATCTTAGTTCTCAGGGGTGACAACGCATCTGTAATTTGATACTTAATCGAGGATAGATGTAGATATTTACGGGCCACAGTACCCACTTACCATCAGTATGAGTATGTGCTCGTTTGACATCCTTATTCTATAAAAAAATTATATATGCTACAGTTAAAACCAGTTTTCAGATAGAACGCTTTTTCCCTAATTAGTAACCCCTAAATTTCCTGAATAAAACCGGGTTTTTTACTGTAACATATATAAGGTTTTGAATTACAGGTTTTTGTAAAATATTAAGCAATCACTCTAGTTAAAATATTGTACAATAAATTTTTATTTTTGCCAATATCAGCAGCAATAGAATATCATAATCATGTTAATTATTAACGATTTTGAAAACTATTAAAAATAGTTTAAGAAAAAGGAGAACATGAACAATCGATAATTCGTACTGACGATGTAAATTAGTTCGAAACTGAGAAACTTCTCGAACCGCCTTACACATTTTGTCTAAGACTTCATTAGTTCATTTAATTAGATTCGTGTCAAAATTTCGCGGTAAGACTGGAACTTGTTAACCTTAATTATTACAAGTACTACTTATTTTAATAGCATGACCAGTTGTGGACGTAGGTATTTCTTTCAAAATCTCAGTTACATATGGTGCCGTTGTTAGTGACCAATTTTCAATGACGCGAAGTTCATCTGTCTGCAGGCAAAATTTGGTTTCATCTGTGAATAGAACTAAAGCTTAACATGAGGCGAATTGGAGGAAACCTCTGACAGCCGAGTGTGAATTTATTATATACAGCCGAATTCAGTTTTTTTTCTCACATTTTATGTCTCAAACTTCTTGGAGCTTTGTACTTACCTCAGAATTCACCTTATTCTGATCCGCTTATTATGGCCCGGTTTCTTAGCACACTGGAAACGATGAACCCATCCTCTCTGGCCACAGTTATCTGTTTATGACCCTGTCCTGCGAGTTTTGTTTTCTGTCCGGTCTGCCGATAACTTTTGACAACTCTGTGTACCACAGATTTTGATACACTTAATGTTTGGGCCACATGTTTGTAGGTTTGCCCAGTTGCAATTAAAGTAACAGTTCTAGCAAATTGAGTGGTGTTTAGATCTAGCGTTCTCAGTTTATTTGAAGCAAACAATTCACATTTAAAACGATAACATAGGAAGTGAAGGAAAAAAATTAATCTAACCTAAATTTAAACACAACTTCAAAAGTTGGCCAAATTTTTCGCAGTATGAAAGAACGCAATATTATGCAACACTTACTATAAAACAAATGAAATGCGAAAAAAAACATTCAACAACTTTCTTTTTTTAAATAGAATTCATTAATGGTTGTAGCCAGTACGAACGATGATTAAAACAGAAGAAATTAAATTCTTCCTTGCGTTCCTCTAAATTTTTCCATGAGTGTATATTATCAGTTTATGTCTAGTAGCGGACAGGTGATATGGGCAGTAATGATGATGATGATTGTAATGACGATCCGATTAATCAAAGAATTGTTTTCAATTAAATTTCGAAATTGGAGCGATATATAGTTAGTTCTCCCGCCGAGTGTGGTGATTATGACAAATCTTCTGAGTTTGAGGCCCGTGCCTAGCAAGGGTCTGTGCAAAGCTATACATGCTGCCGTCAGCAAGCTATAATGCCGCTATCCAACAAAACCATATTTCGAAGTTAAGGACAAAAAAGCGCGGAAAAATGAAAAATGGATGCCGTTTCACAACTATAACTTCTATGCGAGAGTTATCAATATCAAAAATTAGATCTAGTTTTGCACTTTCAAAAAGCCATACTTTTACTTATTTAATAATGATTTAATCTTAACAAAAATCGCTTTTTGCGTTTTAGTTTAGTATTTTTACAATTTACAACTTATGAAACTACGACTATAATGCCGCTAAGCCTACTATAACGGCACTTTAGTGTTTGATTTTCATTTAATTTTATTGACATTAAAAAGTCCTAAAAAAATCTCTTCATTACTAAACTATAATGCCACTAAATACTTTAACGTTGTTATAGCTTAGCATTGTGACTCCGAGAACAAACACCATGCAAAACCATACTGCAGCTAACACCACGTAGCCGCACTTAAGACTAGTGACTTATAGGGATATTTTTTCTGCAATTATTTTTTAGGTTGATTACATGGCTTAAATGCCGCTAAATACAAAACATTAAAACGTAACGGCATTTTAGTTTTGAAACTACCACACGATAGTTGGGGAAATCAAATAAAGTAGTAGCTACCTACAGAAATAAAAGAGCTTATTATAAATTATAAATTATAAATCAATCATTTAATGACACAGTCTTCTTTAATTTTAACAAAATAACTTTGCGAGGACTTACAATAATTGAAAATGAGATCTTAACAAATAACTTAAAAAACATAAAAACAATCTTCACCTTATACGAGTATAAAATGTTATGAAACGACTAAAAATATTTCAAAAATACCTTTTTAAAGTAACGAGTATGATGACCAATTTTTATTTTGGGCACTGCGGTTATCGAGCCATATATTCACATTTGTATCGGCTCGGTTACATAAAAGAAAATGGTAGAAGGCCGTCATGATGTCCTCTAGTTTTCTCTCTGCAATACCATCATGCCATATGACTGTTAATGGCTTTGAAGGGGAACTGAATTTGCCTAGTACTGCAAATTTCTGATTGAATGCCGTAAGGTGTCTGCAAAAAATTGCAGCTTTGAATCTGGACAACATAATTTCTCTTTCTAGGTCTGCGCTGTAATATATTCGGAAATCATTTTCGGGTAAGTTTTTGTGTTCATTGTAAAGCTCCTGCTTTTTTATATTTTTGATGATGTTATGCCCACTCCAAACATACAGTAAAGTCTAAGACAATCTGGTTACCGGCATCATGTGGTGTTTCTTTTTTATGCAAAGTATAAGCTTCACACATTTCACACTCTTCATTACCCAAACGAGTAAAAGAAATATTAATTTTTTTTACGTGTTGCCTATATCATCATCATCATTACAGCCCTTCACAAGTCCACTGCTGAACGTAGGCCTCCCCCAAGTAACGCCACAAAGCACGGTCCTGAGCCACCTGCATCGAACGACTTCCTGCGCGTCTTACCAGGTCGTCACTCCATCTAGTGGGGGGTCGCCCTACACTACGCCTACCGGAACGAGGCTGCCACTCGAGAACCTTTCTTTCCCATCGGTTATCGGTTTTTTGAGCTACATGACCGGCCCATTGCCACTTCAGCTTACTAATCTGTTGGGCTATATCGGTCACTCTGTTTTTACTGCGGATATCCTCATTTCTGAGTCTATCACGCAGAGAAACTCCGAGCATAGCCCTCTCCATAGCTCGCTGAGCGACCTTGAGCGTCCTCATACGGCCAGCAGTGAAGGACCAAGTCTCAGCTCCGTAAGTCATCACTGGCAACACACACTGGTTGTACACTTTAGTTTTCAGAGATTGAGGTATACCTCAAGGTATACCTGACGAGAAGATGTGTCGTAATTTCCCGAACGCTGCCCAGCCGAGTTAAATCCGTCTTTTGACCTCTCGGTCGAAGTTGGACTTAACTAGTCGGACTATTTGTCCCAGGTAAACGTACTCGTCAACAACTTCGAGCATAGTACTCCCAACAACTACCGGCATAGGTGTGACATGGACATTAAACACGATCTTTGTTTTGTCCATGTTCATCTTAAGACCTATCCGTTGGGAGACACTATTGAGGTCATTGAGCATAGTGCTAAGGTCCTCCAGCGATTCTGCCATAAAGACTATATCGTCGGCAAATCGAAGGTGAGTGATGTACTCGCCATTGATGTTAATACCGTATCCTTTCCAGTCCAGTAGCTTGAAAACGTCTTCCAACGCAGCGGTGAAGAGTTTCGGGGATATAACATCACCCTGTCTTACACCTCTCTGCAGTTGGATAGGTTTCGAACTCTGGTTCTGTACTCGGATAGTCACCGTAGCCCTACTGTACAAACACTTCAGCACTTCGATATATCGACAGTCAACTTGACACCGCTGAAGGGACTGTAGCACCGCCCAAATTTCGACGGAATCAAAGGTTTTTTAATAGTCCACATACGCCCGGCAAAATGGCAGATTGTACTCTTCGGTCTTCTGTACAATGTGCCGCAGGGTATTTATGTGGTCCATGGTACTGAAGCCTTTTCGGAAACCGGCTTGTTCAGGAGGCTGGAAGTCGTCGAGTCTGCGTGCGATACGATTCGTAATGACTCTCGAAAACAGCACGTAGACGCAGCTCAGAAGGGAAATCGGTCTGTAGTTCTTCAAGAGAGCGTTGTCGCCTTTCTTAAAGAACAAGGCCACCGCACTTCTACTCCACGCCTTCGGAGTGGTGCCACCATGGAGGACGGAATTGAAGAGCTTCTGAAGGACTTCAAGTACCGGTGTTCCACCCGCTTTCAGAAGCTCCGCTGTAATTCCATCCTCGCCTGGGGCCCTTTTTTAAGGTGCTGGAGAGCCATTCTAATCTCGCTCAGACTGACGTCCGGGATATCATCGGAATAGTGTCGGGTAAGACTTGCTCTTGGATCGTTACTCACACTTGCGTGAGGCTCCAACGATGATGTGTAAAGCTGCCCATAGAACCTCTCAATCTTACTCAAAATCTCAGGTGTCCCGGAAACGATGCTGCCACACTCAGTCTTCAGCTTTGACAGTTAGCTCTTTCTGGCAGACAGATCTCTGGCAAAGACTTTGGAGCCCTGGTTTCGCTCGATCGCTTTTTTAATACGAGCAGTATTAAATTTGCGTAAGTCTCGCCGCATGCATTTGGAGATCCGTTTGTTCAGATGCATGTATGCTGTCAAATCTGTTGACGATTGCAGCCTCATCTTCCGTCTAACAGCCATGAGATTAAGAGTGTGATCGGAGAGTTATTGTGTTCTTCTGCGGCGGGTCTTGCAGAACTTAGCTCCGACCGCATGGACAGTTTGCACGAGCTTGTCATTCATATCGTCCACTGCATTGCAATCTTCTAGGCATTGAAAGCGGTTACGTAACTCGAGCTGAAAGCTTTCGGGATTCCGGATTAGAGCACGAGGGGGACGGAACTTAATGTTTAGGTTCAGAGTGCCTCTAACCATTCGGTGATCGCTGCCGGTTTTCACCCTTGCGATCACTGAGACATCACTGAACAGTTGGCGTCTGGTCGTCATAATGAAGTCAATCTCATTTTTTGTCGAACCGTCGGGGCTCGACGAGGTCCACTTCCTGTGGGGCCGCTTCTGGAAGAAAGAGTTCATCATAAAGAGTCCCTCTTTCTCCATAAAGTCAGCCAGCTGCTGACCCCTACGGTTCCGGTGCCCTGCTCCAAATTTCAGTAACTTCAGCTCACCGCCTTCTCTTGTGCCTAGTTTTGCGTTGAAATCTCCCATCAACACCGTGTAGTGGGTTTTGGAGGAATGTTGTCGTTTGGAGGAATGAATGAGGTTTTGGACAAATGCATTACCGAAAGCATTTATGTAGATTAATAGTGTAATTTATTTTATATCATGTAAACTAATACTTTTAATAAATCACAGATTCAAAATGATGCAGAAAAAAAAGTTGTTTGCGTGACGAGACCGAAACGTTTTGGACCAACATACAATTAATATTTATCCTATCTGTATTGTTCACTAAACCGGCAAAAATAGTAATCGTAATTAAATAAGGTTTTACCTTGAGTAGTTGTCAGCCATCGTAACAATTGGCGGGAATGCGGTGCGTGACATGTCCTTCCCGTTAAACTTTAGTGAACTGCTTCATCAATCGAGAGAGAGTTCGGGATACCACGGATCGAGAGTGAGTGATTCTCTGTACATAACCGCGTTTTAGTGTAGTATGAGGGATACCTGCATTTATGTGATCGACGTGATAAGCAAAATATTTATATTTCATATTGATAATGCCGTTATTGGCGTATTTACTAAAAAATCTCTTAATAAAAACACATCTAAGTACTACGCATAAACGCCGCTAAGTGATATTAGCGACATTTTTGTCTAGTATTTTCATTTAACGGCTTTTAGCGTTTGATTTAGAACACTGTAATTTGAAACAAATTAGAACTATAAAACCGTTAAAGTACTTTAACCTCATAATAGAGTAGGAAATTCTATTAACGGCAATTTAGTTATGCAACTGATGGAAAACACTCTGGGAAAAAGGTAAATTATCAGCCCTTGGTCACTTTTTAGTTTAATAATGTTGTTTACCTGCGTTTTAGCGTAGTAAACATATCGAAGAAGGCAACTAACGGTGTTTTTCTTTTTTCTATCTCGGGATCCATAAATAGTAGAAAAATACTCCTTAGACAGAAAGATAGAGATTTTTTTTCTGATTATGGTGACATCAAAAAACGAAAATCGACCAGATGCGAGATAACGGCATTATTGCTTATGGACGGCAGCATGGCGATGATGACATTTTATTTATTTTTATATATTTTAAATACCGAATTATAATATTTTAATTATTATTTAGAGCCGTGGTAGCTCAGATGGTTAATGCTCGATCTAAATTTCATAGTACGCGAGCAAACCGGGTTCGATCCCCGCTGGCACCAGTGAAATTGTTAATTGCAATTTTAAGTTCTGATTTACCACGTGCTCGGCGGTGAAGGCAAACATCGTGAGGAAACCTGTATGTCTGAGAAATAAGAAATAAAATCGAAGACATGTAAAATCGAAGACGTGTGAAGTTCGCCAACATGCATTGGGGCACCGTGACGGACACCTCCTAGCCCTAAAAACCCTCTAAGAAATGAGGGGAGGCCTGTGCCCAGCAGTGGGAAGTAAGTAGGCTGTAAGTTTAATTTTTTAAATGTATTAATGTTTTTACCCGGGTTACACCGTAATTTAAAAATGGTTAGAGAGAAAGAATTCTTTACTAAAAATTACAAAAGAGAAACTTTTTCTTTGAAGCTTTGTACTATTTTAAATATAAAAAATACCAGAGACTGAGTAGAAAGCTACGACTTGTGAGGCATGTCTCTTAAACCTAAAAATAAAATTTCTACGGAAATTGCTAACTGTTATTTTAGTGCTGCAATTATTTTATTGCATTAAGGTGACAAACGAGCACACAATTCATTTTACGGTAAGTGGAAGATGTGACGTGCAGACATCTATATCTATATTCAGGATCAAAATGTGAATGTGTTGTCACTACTGGGGTCCAAAAAGGAATACTTTGTTTTCAGTAAAAAGGCTATTCGATTATCTTTACTCACTATTCGAAACACAACAGCATTGTACTCACAGAAATTGTAATAATCTTTGATCAACAATAGTTGGTATTATTGATCGAATAATAAGACAATAGAAGTCGCATAACCGCGTGACCTTGTCGCCGCTATGATGTATTGACGAAAATCATTCACCATATTGTGACTTATGTTATTATAAATTTATAATGGTGAACTGCAGTAACTCATCAAGGACGTGTAATTCTACTAATAAAGGCGTAATATTTCACCGGTAAGTTGGTTATTTATTAATTCTCATTGTTTTCGGTTTAAAGAAATTTATTTCTCATAAGAACATACAATGGTTCACTTAAAATAAGATACAAAGTAATTATATACTAAAGTAAAACTATCGCATCTACCTCTAGTGCTCTAGGTGTTATAGTTTTAAGCTTATTTAGTATGAGGTATAAGAATAGGATTATTTACTATGTCAGAAAAGATTACACTGTACGTACGTATTTCCTAAGTTTACTTTTAAACAATTTTATGTTATTGCAATTTTTTATGTCATCTGGTAGTTTATTGAACAGCTGTGCTCCCTCAAACAACAAAGTTTTTTTGCCATAATTAGTTCGTGTAGTTATTAATTGTAGTTTATTTTTACTTCTTAAGTTGTGTGTTGTTGTTTTTTTATGTTTTAAATAATTTACCTTTGTAAGCTCATTTACTACTTTTCGTATTGTACAATTACCATTGCTGTTTTTTTCTAACGTAATACGCGTCACGCCACGTTGGCAAACTCGCCAAGCAATGTAATGTGAAACATTAGATATCATTGTGCTTTGCGTATGTTTATAATACAGTAAGATGTGGCGATATTGGTTTTCGAGGTAATCGTGCGCTAATTCATTTCTATTGTCTTATTATTACTATTTCTGTGATTGTACTACTTTTTTACACTGAGCGTGATTTATTTCCAGTCGACGCGACGTCACAAGTTGGTATAACCAAAATATAGCTGTAGCAGGGCTGTACTACGTCTAGTGTTTGTTAAGTGTAAGTGCTCGACCGTGAAACGTCTAATGAAGTAACGCTTCGGACATTTCCGCCTCCATTCCCTTCTTAATAATGATACCAAGTATTAATTGTTCCTTGTCTGTGACAGTGCATTCTAGTCTACCATCGATCTCTTTTTGAAAAGAGTGAAAGGCTCTGTATCCAAAAGGCATAAGAATAAAATAATATTATTTCTTGTTCAAGAGAACGCGAGAAAAAAACTTTATTTATAATATTTGCACAAGATGAAAAACAAACGCTTAATTTATGCGTAATTGCGTGCTTGTGCTTACAGTATCGACGCAGTATTGGTATCACCGTTGGACAGGAGATTTTGTTATTTAAACAAATAACAACCAGTTACTTCGGAAAAATTAAATTTTGATAAGTCTATCTTACTAAGTGTATCTATCTATCTATCTATCTATCTATCTAGGTATTATATTAGAAAACTCTTAAAAAGATGATTTAATTTGATGTTGTATATACTCCAAAATAAACTCAGTTATCTCTTTTTTTTGACATTTTAAATGCCAATTAACATTTTTCGACGAATATTTATCCAAAATGGATGGAAATAGATTGTAAAAACTAGTCTAGTAGTAGTCTAGTATTAGTAGTAGTAGTACATTGTATAATTTGTTTGGCGGTACTTAGAAATTAGCAAAATTTTGTATTTTTTATTATAATTCAACATGAGCATTATTTAAAAATCACTGCATACTTTTTAAAGATTTAAATGAGTACATGTTTCTTTTATATTTTTGTCGTATATCTTCATTCCTTCTTATCATTGAAGTTTCAGTCCAAATTAATGAACTAATCCAACTCACTTAGCTTTCAAAAAAATCATGTGAACAAAGTCACAGTCACAGCTAGTTATATAATAAATATATAACATGAGTTATAGCGGGCCTGATAAGATTTGGAAATAACTTTTAATTCTAGGGTTTTTCCTTTATTTAGACATTTACGTAGTGAACGAAAACATACCTGCTAAATTTATTTAGTTAGCAATAACGTGATTCAGATATGGTCACGGCATTCGAGAAACTATACCGGAAGTAACTGTTTTTCCATAATTAACGACGCATAATATTTAAGTTTTAATTAATAGTCTTTCATTTAACATAAATGTAAAAAGGCACGCGACAAAAATAATTCAACCAATAGTGATTAATTTATTTTTTTGGTTTAAAATGTACCTACACTAGGATTTTCTCCTGTATCGTGGAACAGTTTACGTACATCGATTTCACAAGGACAAACATTCTGACCCAGAACAATTATTTGTAGGCCATAAAAATACTTGCACAGTGCCGAATTCGAGCCTGCGGCTGAGAGCTGCAACTCATTGCTAAGCCACTGCACCACGGAGCCGTGTATATAGACTTTTGTTTTCAATAATCAGGTAATTAATAGCACTTTTAAAATATGAATAACTACATGACTTTGCTTGGCAGAGCTACTAGGTCTGCAGCACGAATGGGTCTGCTTGACTGGATAATGACCACGTTTTCACAAAATATCAGTGTGAAATTGCAGCTTAATTCTGCTGTACTTTGGTATGATGAGTGTTGAGAATCGCAAAGACCCTTCTACTGGAAATGAGTCTCAGAATCTTATCCCTTTGATTCTTAGATACTTAATTGAGAATAGTTGAAGATGCTTATAGGCTACAACTTTCACTTACTATCAGGTGGACTGTGTGCCCGCTTGTTACCTTTATTTTACAAAAGAAAATAAATCAGTCACTTTTCTCCATAGCAAAATTAGATTAAATATAATGCTATGGAAATAATTGAAACAAATTAGTTTCAAATAACTATTAAAATACAACCAACAACAAGTGAGGTAGTAAATATATGATTCGATCTATCCACAACTACATCCTTTATATCCAAAATTGTGAATTACAACTTTAAGTACTAATCTACCACGAGCTTAGGAAGATAAAAATAAGTTTTCAGGGCATGTGAACTCCGCCAATATACCCCGTTGATCTTTCCTGCTTTTAAAACTATATAAAAATTAAAGATTCATGTCAAAAATTTTAAAAATAAAAATACCAAAACAGAAAACATCAAACAAAATGATCGGAGAAAAGTTTCTAATAGCCTTTAACTTAATATTTTGCGCTTTACTTAAACAACATGCGTTACATGTTTTCAGTCATTGGCTTGTGATCGACCCGTGGATCATAGTCTAAGTATTCCGGCAACAAATATACATGCAATAATATAAGAAAAATAAAGGAGTTCTCATTCGTCTTTTTTATCTTTTCTTTTTAAATATTCTGATCCCAAGGCGGTATATAGAAGACCAAAGGTTATTTTGTAGTAAAGGACTGATATTTTAAGAAAATAAATGGAACATTTGTAGCTTTATCCGGTCAACTTCAAAAACTTTCCACTTTATTTAGCGTCTCCTTTCAATAGAAATATTTATAAGATTTGCGTTTCTGCTTTCGAAGACAATCATTCTTAGAATTTGCAAATAATATTATTTTTAAAACCATGTTCTATTTTACAGCATCTAATGGATATCAACTACATTATTTTCAAAATAAATTGATGTGAATGATATTTTATATAGGTTAACATTTACAAGTAAGGATCTTGAAAATAATTGTTAAGTGCTCATTTACTACAGATCGTATAAAGAAATTCAGTCTACGAAGAAGGCTGTTTGTATTGTATACCTCTTACTGCAACTCACACCCGTGGAATAAAGGCTGCTAAAATAGCCCAACAAGGCAGTAAGATCCATGTAGCATTAAGAACGATAGCCGTTGAGTATGAAAGTTCTTCGAGTGGTTGCTTCGTATTTATAAACGCAGTGTGAAGGTAATAATATCCACACACGGTGTCCACCACAAGGCTCTGAAAAGATTCAGAGATTTTTTTCTTAGCATATACTCCTTTGTGTCCATATTCGGTTGTATCCAGCCGTTATCCAGTCGACTAGATGTCAAAGAATCGTCACCCATTGGCCCATATACTACTCGAGGAAGTTTCTTAACGTAAAGTCGACCTTGTACCACTCAAGGTTTGCATCCGCTTTAGCTATTTATGCAACATCAATTCCAAATGTCTTTCTCTATCGAGATTGTGAACCTCCCGTTGAACACCTTCTTTTCATACGGTCTCTCAGTTGGAAATGCTCTGTACTGTTTATTATTATTATTATTCTGAGTGTGTGAACACATTTAAGTATTTTTGGCATCTGGTTGGGCTGCATATATATATATATATGTATATATATATATAATGAAATTTCATAAACGTCTTCAAGCAGCACGCAAGCTGTACACGTGCTGTACTGAAGTTAATTATTACACTAGAGGTCGTATTTTTTGGCTGTATAAAGGCTGTATAAGAACTTATATAGTTCCTCTAAGTAAAAAATAGCTACAAATTTTGCAGCTTTACGAGTGAGTAGCTCTGTACAGTAGATGTACAAGAATAAAAAAGCCTGTATAACAGCTGTATTACGGCTGTTATTTGGTGTTCAAAGAAACTATTACACTACAGATATTGTCGTATAAGTAACTAAGATAAGCGTTCTAAATTATTTATATACTTTACGGAATGATATCGACATGTAATGTCAGAGTAAAAAAAATATTTAATATGTTAATATCATACTCGAATTGTAGTTGAGTTTTGGCGGTGATAGTTGATGAATTAAAAGTGCAAAATTAGATTTACGGTCAAAGTGTATATGTCTTCTATCAAAAAATTAACGCGCCAGCAAAATAAACAAATAATATAAGGATAAAATACTAAATACGGTCACCAAATATCGATTGTATAGGTTAGAATAAAAAAAATTAAATTAATGGATATGAAGGCACATTAAAGTAAAGTAAAGTTACAGCTTATATACGTCCCACTGCTGGGCACAGGTCTCCTCTCATTTCTGAGAGTGTTTTAGGGCAAGGAAGTGTCTGCCGCGCTGCCCCAATGCGTGTTGGCGAACTTCACATATCTTCAAATTTTTTTTTCTTATTCCTCAGACATGCAGGTTTCCTCACGATGTCTTCCTTCACAGCCGAGCACAGGTAAATCAGCATTTAAAATTGCAATTATCAATTTCATTCGTGCTGGCGGGGATCAAACCCGGGTTACTCGCGTTCCGTTATATTTACAGCGAGCGTTAACCATCTAAACTACCAAGGCACATTGATTATTAGTCAAACTGAAAATAGTAGTTTGGGCTAATAAAAATTTCTAATATTCCAAAAATTATATTTTATATTTTGTTTATATGGATTCCAATATGGTGGAGAATTGCTAAACAGCCTCAAAGTATTAGTAGCTGTTTTATGTATGTTATCGATTCTATCATACAGCCATTGGTTTTTAATCAGTTGTATAATAGAATATTTTTATTACTTAAGCTGTATAGCAGTATTTTCAACACAAATAATTGTTATAATTTGTTTTGTGTTGTAATTTTCTTTAGAGATGGGTATAACAGATGAAAAACATTGCCTTAGGATCAGTCTTGGATAACTTTATATTAGATTTTACATGATCTTATAACTGCACCAAATCTTTTTCTTTTTTCAACATATTGATAACAATTTAATTTCGTTCACTAACACAATGTAAATACGCAACACATACGACGATATTCTATCACTTATACAGCTTTAAATTGAACTATGGCGGTTTTTTTAGTTTCATATCACCCTCATTGACAGAAGTAATAAAACTACCATAATTTATAAGAGAGTACAATTACGCCATAAAAATAAGTTTTAGAAGGTAGTTTTCAAACACCATTGTTCAGAAATTAGTTTTTGAGTGATACTGCAATAACCCTGTAATAAGCAAGAGATAGCATGTAAAAACTGCTTCTATACAGATTTAATGATAAACTCAGATTTAAGTGTCACAAAATACTTAAAGTTGTAGGTATACTAGAACTTTTTCATATTCTGATTAATAATATTATATTATAATTTATTAATGATTTTATTTTTGTTATGTTTAACGTTTATAAAATTTCTAATGTTAATAACAATAGTGGATTATGCATGATTTAATTTAATTAATTATATAACACCAAATTCTGATATATTTATTGATCTCTTAATTTTTGTATTCAATTTAATTCACTGCATGTTTGCTTGTGTCTATTTTTTAATTAAATGTTTGTAACACCTATAATTAATTCAACACTTAGTTTTTATGATTTTTTTGCAAAAATATTATGCTTTTGTTAGTGTATGTCTTGTTGGTGTTAAATAAATAAATAAAAAAAATTAAGAAACCCTAAGGTTACTTAAATCCCATAATACAGAATCCATACAGTTTGATGATACAATCTCTTTTCTACTCTTCCAGAAGAACTTCTATGTCCTATGTGCGGTGGTATATTGATATTTATAATGGTTGTGTGCTGCTTGGGTCATCGCTTTCAATAGATGACAGTATAACTAAATTTTTATTTATATTAGAATAAACATATTGGGCAACTCATAAAGAAAGCAACTCTAATGTATTTTATCGTAAAATTAGGTTTTTGTGTACGACGAAAGGAAAATCCTTTTTCCATCCGGAGAGGCCCATGCCTATCAATGAACTTGATTCGGGGCTTGTGATGTATGAGCAGTAAATCATTTGAGCCGTTTTCGAGTTTTAGTGAGACTAACGGCCAGTAATAAATTTTCATATATAAGAAGATTTAGTAAATATAACCATAGCTTATATAATTAACATTCTAAAATATGTTGCTTTGGCTCATATGCTATAAAAGTAGGAGAAAATGAGTAATTTCAACATTAAAATGATTCTTAAGTAACAATAATTACAAATGTAGAATGGAAATAAAATTAAAAAATAACAACAATATTCATATAAAATAAATGAAGTATGAAACGTTATTAATGGTCGATACACGGGAATGTTTTATTTAAATATTTAAAACGTTGTTAATGGAAAATAATCAACGCTTATAGGTGTATTATTGGAAAAACTCCAATAATACATCGTAAGCATTTTTCAGCGTAAAACGTTTTTAATTGCTCGATACGTAAATAATACGTACTTGTACCAACGTATGTTCATAATAAATTTACTGCCAGACAGGTACCTCCCATAGAAGGGGAAATTTGCTGCAATCGCAAATGATTAGTGTGAGAATTGGCGATTGCAATATTAGTATAACGAATAGATGTATACGAGAGATCCGTCCAGATTTTTAGGTTATATTAATAATTAAAGGGATAAACTAAAATAAAATAGTAGAATATTTTACTCTCCAATCAACAGCTGAAAGCGAGATATATAAAATACAGCATCTTGGGAGCATTAAGGGGTTATGTTAGCTTTCATCAACTAAACCCCATGTTCGAACTTTGCCATTTATGGACAAGACTAAGAGACCATTCAAATGTACAACTTTGGTCCCACTAAAACCAACCTAGCTACTCTGAATCACTTGTATACCTTAATGAACACCGTGTTGTTTTAGACGGTAGTAGTCCAGTATTACCTCTCCGTTGCCTCCTCAGCTTAAGGCAGCCATGAAGAATTCCCAACAAATAAAAAAAACTTGTATCAACTGAATCACATGTTTCATCTTCGTCGTATATGGGCAAGACTACGAAGTCGTTCACGTGTACAGCTTTAATCTTACTAGCACCGACCGAACTCTGGCTGATCTTGGGAGATAATAGCTCCTTCACCTGGCAAAGCGCCCTGAAGCAAAGATCATTGTAGGCCAAGAAAGAAAGTACCTGAGTGATAACCCGAAGTCAGTTCACACAAACTGTAGCCAGTTTTTACAAACATTTAAACTGCTCATTATTTTAAGCAGAGTTTAATATTAGACTAGACTAGAAAAGATAAAAGTATAAATTAAATTAAGTAAAGCCCTCTCTACTCCAAGGTTGTTGTTCGTTAAGTAACACAAGTCGATAACTGCAGGATATTTGTCAAGCTCTTCTGAATTTTCAATTGAATGGTTAATTAATTGAATTTAGACTGAACGAAAACAGGTTTGCTGTTCGAAAATATAGATAAAGGTGCTTATGACGCAAAGTGTATAAATTTTATAAATTATAATTAATTGACTCCACTTTAGTTCTAAACCTTGTAAGGTATTTTAAGTCTTTAAATTATGATATGAAAAATTGTTTCTTTTTTAAAAGCGAGCAGTTTTATGATTTAAAAGATTGTAATCATAATAAATAGGTAACGTCAGAAAATATTTTAGATATTGTAAATATTAATCCTAGTTTACGCGTTCAAATCTCACAGGTCATCATTCACAAAAACTATTATAGGATCAAACAATAACAAACAAAAATTCCTTTATAATAAATTTAGCAGCCCATGTGCTGAGTCTGATACCGGATTTCTACCAGTATGGAATTAAATTTACTTAAAATTTATTTTACTTATATTGACGCCTTGACACTTGTCTCCTGCGTTTATTGTAATGAATTCATATGAACAACATTGAGCTCCACAGCTACTTACTAAATTAAAGGCTGAAACAAATAGCTCTCTTAAATTCCAAAAATAAAAGTGATTAGTGAAACGGTTTTCTGGTGATTTCTTTACGTGTACTATTTTCTTACGGAAAGGGAGGCAAACAAGCAATCGGATCACCTGATGGTAAGTGATCATCGTCATCCATTAATCTCTGCTGCATCAGGGGAATTGCAGGTGCTTTGCTGAATTTTTAGAAAGGAGTAGATTATTTTTTGAAGGTTCTTACAGCCGCTGGCGATAGTGAATTCTACAGTGTGGTCCGGCGTGGCAGAAAATTTCGCGTAAATCGAACGGTAGTGGATTCCCAATCATCCAAATGATGTAGATGGAGTTTCGGGTTCTGTCACAGTATACTGTACAGCAGGAATTAAATATTACTAGGTAGGAAAATATTTTCTGCCTAGGAGTCCTACATACAATAACACAATGTATATCTAGATGTAACAAAGAATTGTTAGAAGTTGGTAGCAGATATGTCAGTATATCTGAAAAAACCACTAACAATTAGGTGATCAGTAAGTTTGTTTATCACTTTAGGTTTATAATTTTTTTAAATTAAAATTAAGGCTGACCGGTACAGCGACCATCACGGTTGCTTCAAGAAAATTGATGTTCAACATTTATTTGGTCGGTTTTTGTTATTATTCTGTGTGTTGATTTTATATTTAGATATTTTGCATTAACTTCAAGTTACGAAGCAATAATTTTTATAAAGTGTTAGAATTGCCTTAACGGATGAATGGTTAACGGTACTATTTATGAAGTGAAGGTCGGTACATTTTTCTGAATAATCGATCGTAACTGTTTTTTGCTTGCCTGATCCAATAATAATAAAAATAATTGATTTATTAATAGAGAAAGAAGGTCCATTACTCTATCGGACATATTACATATTAAATTAAATAAAAAATGTCAGAGCATAGAATTGTTAATTGTAAAGAAAAATCTTTAATGTTACGAGCTAAGTTCGCCTCCTCAAATATTCTTTTTATGAAATTTTGTATATTACGTAGTTACATAATTTGCGTGCTCGATTTTAAGATCTTGTAAACCACAAATTTTATTTGCTATTTCTAGCACAGAATAAAAAAAAATACTATGTATTTCCAATCCATACTGGTACAAATAATGGTTTCTAATATTTACGCGAATTCTACACATTGAATAAAATTGATTGCCGTATTAAATATCGGCTTACTTACTTTTAATTCTCGACGAAATTAATGATAATTATTAAAAAAGTCACTGCAATTTTAAGCCATCATGTTTTTGAACAAACTTATAACAGTAGGTATAGTAACATCAGTAGAATAATCGAAGACGTAATGTAATGGTTATGTAATTGTCATAATATTTCCGTTTTCTCTTCTCTTATCGAATTATTAAACACCAAATAATATTACAAAAAAAGCTTCCAATATTTTATAATCAATAACAATATTGTTATAATGTTGGTATTGATAATTATTAATGATTGAATTTCGATAACTATTATATTTCATTTTGATTGACTTAAACGTAGTGTATAAGATGGTTGAACCACTTTCAGTATTGGACAATGTCATTTAACTAGTAAAGACATTGTCTAAATATTTTAATAAAAATAACTATACATTTTAATTGTAAAATTTTAGTGCACAAAGGAAATTTTTATTGTTGTCATAGATTTAAATAGTATAACAGTGGTTTATATAATATCTGAAATTAACTACGAGACATAAAAATTTTTCATGATTGTGACATAATATGCCAAATGTAACAAAACAATTCGCAACAAAGGATTTCTGAAATACTATATATTTGATTGACTGATGAAGAGCTATCGTACCGCAAAGCCACATAAGAGTTTGTCGGGATATTTTTCATATTTGCGCATGGGGATTTTGTTTTTGTTCCCACTACAGTACCTGTTCAGTATTTGAAAAGTTCTAGTCCGCGTATGATAACTTCAAGACACGGTTGCTAAGGCCGCCATCGTTTGTTCTAGCGACGCCATACGTTCGTGGATCTCTTACACTGCAGCTTCCAATTGCAGAACCGTCCTGTGACGCACCTACGTAACGACGCATGCGTCTTGTTACCAAGACAAGCAGCCTTCATATTTTGACTTTGACTTTTTTATATCTTCAGTGTAATTGTTAAGTTACTTTATTGTGTTTTTTTTAATTTGTTTTAAGTTATTCTTTTTTGTTATTGTATTTAACTGTTGTGAATGCAGTCCGTAACCCAATCTAGTGATGACACGGCAAACGCAACACTTATATGTACACAGTGCAACAAGTCATTCAAATCTTTAAAAGACCTCAACATACACACTACAAAAACACACAGGAAATGTATTAGCCAAAACAGTTCACCTTTAGACATACACCCTTTTATTCCAAATACGCCTACTTTTGCAGCCAACTTTCCAACTCCTTTCCACACATATCTTAGCCATTTAAAAAATAGTATACAGACAGTTAAAAGAATCCCTCGAGGAGCTCGAATAACCGTTGCTACACATTTGTCACAATTAATCCAGAAATGTTACATAAGCAATTGTACTCAAGACTGGCAGAACCTATTTTTATTTTCATACAGCACACTACATATAACAAAAACTGATAAACCAAATTTATCCTTGACACAAAAGATTAAAAATAACTGTACTGTCAGCTCCTCACCTTCTCCCGCACCTCTAATCAAACATGATGCCCCTCGTAATCGCAACAAACTAATCGAAAACAAAATCTGTGACGGAGATCTCAAAGGTGCCGCTCGCCTTTTGTTCTCAAACGAGGTACTTTCACCAGATACCCCTGACACCCTTCAGGCCTTACGGTCAAAACATCCTCTAGCTCCAGTAAACCCATATTTTTTCGACCGACCAACAGTAGGGCAAGCATGCCTTCAAATTCAAAACAAAGATGTAACGGATGCCATTTTATCTTTTAAACCAGGTTCGGCTGCAGGTTTGGATGGAATCTCACCGCAACATTTGAAAGACTTAACATCGCATTCTGTGGGTGATGCGGGTGAGCAACTTGTAAATTCAATCACTAAATTAATTAACTTTATGTATTCCGGTAATGTCAATCCAGAAATTGTTCCAATTCTTTTCGGCGCGAACCTCATTGCTCTCACCAAAAAGGACGGAGGGGTGAGACCAATTGCTGTTGGATCAACACTACGACGCCTGGCCTCCAAAATTGCTGTTCGACATATTTTACAGAAATTAAATTCGGAATTTGAACCCGTACAGTTAGGCTTCGGTGTAAAAGGAGGGTGTGAGGCAGCCGTCCATGCCCTACGTTCTTTCCTAACATATGGACATCCTGACGTGTTGCTCAAAATTGATGTCAAAAATGCTTTCAATTCGGTAAATAGGGGGACCCTACTGACTGAAATAAATCAACATATACCCGAAATATACAATTATCTTCTTCTCAGTTACGCTGACCCAACAAAATTGTTATATCGATCTAATGAATTATCCTCGGAAGTAGGTTGTCAACAAGGTGATCCCCTTGGACCAGCAATTTTTAGTTTGGCTATAAATCCCATAATCAAAAGTTTAAATTCTAAATTCAATATTTGGTATCTGGATGACGGAACCTTAGGAGGTGATATGGAAACTGTATTTTCTGACCTTTTTTCAATCAAAAATAAATTTGAAGCCATTGGTTTGGAGCTTAACTTTAGCAAATGCGAACTTTTTATAAATAACTGCAACTTAAATTTAAATGACGTAAAACACAAATTTAATACTTTGGCACCAAATATTAAAATAGTTAACAGTAATTCCCTTTACCTTTTAGGTTCTCCAATTTTTAACGAATCTATTTCTGAATATATTAATAATTCAATTGCTAAATTTCAAAATTCTGCTGACCGTCTCCTTGAAATTAGTCCACATTATGCACTTTGCATTTTAAAATCTTGCCTTTTTGTCCCGAAATTTACGTATGTGCTCCGTTGCTGCTCCTTTTGGAATCACCCAGACCTTTTGACACAAGTGGACAACTTAATCAAAATAAGTTTAGAATCGATTCTTAATATACACATGAACGAACAATCTTGGACCCAAGCATCCCTACCCATCCGTTATGGTGGTTTAGGAATTCGCAAAATTTCCAGTGTCTCTTTACCAGCCTTCCTATCTTCTGTCCACAGTTCAGCAAATCTCATAAGTAAAATTTTAAGGGCATCCCCTTCAAACTTTGAGATTGCTGGCCTGGAAGAAGCTAGAAACGCTTTCTTAATTACATGCCCTGGTCAAAATTTTCAATTTCCTCTAAATTCACAGAGGAGCTGGGACGACATAAATTGCAAATTGACTTATGACAATCTTTTGAGCTTTAGTACAGGTTCGGCGCGTGCTAGGCTTTTGGCCGTGGGTACGCATGAGGCCGGCTACTGGCTTCACGCGTATCCTTCGTCAAATACAGGAACATTTCTTGAGCCTGACACGCTCCGAATCGCAACCTGTCTACGGCTTGGGGTTCCGGTCTGCGCTCCTCATAAATGTCCGTGTGGCAGTGACGTCGACAAGCTAGGATATCACGGGCTATCATGCCAAAAAAGTGCAGGTCGCTTCTCGAGACATGCAGCACTTAACGATATCATACGCCGGTCTCTTGCCACCGTCAACGTGCCAAGTCTACTTGAGCCGTCTGGTATTGCAAGAGACGATGGCAAGAGACCGGACGGTATGAGTTTGATTCCATGGAGGATGGGCCGGGTGCTGGTATGGGATGCAACCTGTTCAGACACGCTGGCCCCTTCCCATCTACGTGGAACCAACAACAGAGCTGGTGCGGCTTGTGAAGCGGCAGAAAAGGCTAAAGTTTGCAAATACAGGGGTCTAGGCTCCGAATATATTTTTGTCCCTTTCGGTGTCGAGACCCTTGGTCCGTGGGGTCCTAGCGCTATAAGCCTTTTTAAGGAAATAGCAAAAAGGTTAATCGACGTCACAGGAGACCGAAGAGCTGGCAGTTACCTCGGACAAAGAATTAGTCTAGCTATTCAACGGGGAAACGCTGCCAGTATCTTCGGAACCTTGCCTAAAGGACCTCTTTTTTAATAATTTAATTTAGTTATTATAATATATATTTTTAAGGTTTTTAGTATTAGAAATAATGTTTATAAATTTATGGGTTAGATTTAATTTAAAGTATATTTATCATTGTACATTAAAAACTAGTAAAGATAACTAAAAATGACAATTTATTAAATTAATAATTTAATAATTATTAATAATGAAAATTTTTGATTATACAACGAAACTTATTCCTTTTTAAATAAATAAGTATTATCATTAAACTAGTATTATAAAGGGTTATTTTGCAATAACTGATCAAATTTGCAGAGGTGGTTCAGAATAAGTAGTATTAGCAAATGGTGAAGAAAAATTAATGATTCAAAATGCATGGCAATGCATTATTTTATCTGACTATACTGCGCATGTAGACACTTGTAAGGGTTGATCGATAGGCAAAAACTAAGTTGCCCATAAATCACATTCAATTTAGGATAATTTAAAATTAAAGTAGGAGCATTATTTACTCGTATTTTCAAAAACTGCAATAGCAGTACTATATATAAATATTTATATATTAGACCTTAAGTTTAAAGTTTGCATTGCCAAGCATTTGGTAAATATGTACTTAAGATTCATATTCATCTTTATTCAAATTCATCATCATTCATCCTTTAGAAGCCTACTCCCGAACAAGGGCCACCCCCAATGAATGTTGTAGAACATTGTTGGGAGCCCGGAGGTCAACCCAGCTAATGAGGGCAACACTACACTTCGCTTACCGGTGCGAGGCTGTCACTCGAGAACCTTTTTTCCAATTGGTTGTCGGTTCTTCAAGTTTAAGGGCCGACCCACTGCTACGTAAACTTAACCCTTTCATCTCTTAGCGGTCGAATTCGACCGCGGCGCTATTCCCTCAAAATTCAAGCGATCGGATTCGACCGCGCATACCCACAGCACTTTAAACCATTAAAACTTATATTTAGAGGCTACTTTTCTATGAAGAAGTTTGGCGTTATAGAATCAATGTAAAAATTTCTATCCTCTATTGCGATAAAACACAGTTATCCTATGGATTTTTATTTATAATCTACGTTCATTACGTACGCCATTTTCGCGTGAGTGCTTTTGTGTTGACATTTGGATTTTTCTAGTGTTTTATTAGTGTTTTAGTATAGTGTTTTATTATAAAATTGTAAAAAAAGTTTTTGTGTAAATATAATTTATCTTTTTACGAACATAATTTCGAGTAGTATATATTGAAATAATTGTGATTTTCACGCTGCCGATATTAGCTTGATATGTTGTTTTTCTTGTTATTAAAATACAATAGTCTTTTTGTAATGAAGTAAAACCTGACTTTTATATAAAGAATTTTGTATAGTTTTTTATAATGCTAAACTTCTTCATAGAAAAGTAGTCTCTAAATATAAGTTTTAATGGTTTAAGTACTGCGGATGGGTGCGGTCGCATGCGACCGGTCGGGATTTTCTGGGCGCATGCGACTGCATGGGATTTTTATAGGGATTGAAGGGTTAAGATTGCTATCGACACCGGTGGGTATCGTATCAAACTCGGTTTCCAACGATACATACGTATAAAACAAATTATGTGTTGTTAATAATAATATATAATTAATATAGTAATTATATGTTAAATATAATTACTACAAACACATAGTGTGTGTGTATTTATGTATATACGTATATATTTGTGTATCATATTTTTAATGTATTAGTTATTTATATGTTATTTTATTGCATGTATTGATATTATATTAGGTATATTTATATTGCAACACCTACCTAGTATTCACTGTTTTATTCCTTTACACCTTTGGTTGCCTGGAAGAGATCGCTATGTAGCGATAAGGCCGCAAAATTGTGCATGTAATCTGCTCTTTGTTATGTTCTTTGTAAATTTGTTTGTGGTGTACAATAAAGTATATTCATTCATTCATTCAAAGGTTTTATCGTATACATAGCGCCCCACCACCAGTCATATTTACTTATGACGCTTAATTTTAACTAGTCTGTATTTTTAATGAGAATTGGATTTCATTATTAGCAAAATGTGAAAACTTATTAAAACACTCAGAAACGTTTTGCAAGATTGCAATATATGTAATTTTTGCATTTAAATAATTTGTAGGGTGAATTAAATATAACGCAAAATGTGAAATCTACGAGTATATTTTTTATCTATATTTTTGTTTAATCTATTTTTTAATTTTTATAAACCAGTGCTTTACCACAATCCCACTTTTTTAACATGAGGAAATGCCTACGCATACCCACCTCGCAGGGGCAAGGACGAATTATGACGAACTCGCACCGACTAAAACCCCATGGTGTTCCAACTTCGTCGCATATTGGCAGTTCCACGGGAACGCTTTCGACAACATCCGCAGCCCCACCAGCGTAAGCCACCCATGGCGGCGCTTCCTCGGAAGAGGACCACTCCTCCCTTTTCTCCTCCTTAAGTGAGGGGCACCAGAACATATGGCGTGTCTTCCTTCACGGCCAGGAAAAAAGTGCACTATGTGTACAATATGAGGCTAGGGAGAGCGGCTCCTCGCAATACCAACAATATTCTCCTCCGCAGCCCCACCAACACCACATCAACGGTGGGGCCCCGTTTGAGTCGCGGAGGATAGTCCGAGTGGCGCATAGCCATACCAACACACCTCTTCCTCCTCGACTCCACCGGCTGCAGTGGTAGGGGGAGAAACACCCCTCCACCGCAGCCCACTATCACACATTCGAAGTGGGCTCACCAAGGCCACTCGTAGTGGCCCGGGCTAGCCCTTCACTTCGGGCTGCCCACCGCGAGTGACCAAGCCACGGCGACTGCCATGATGCCATGCCACTGGTGTAGTTTGAAATTCACACGCTTAATCATAGTCTCCCTTTTGGACTGGGTTTGATCCCGCCTAGCCCGAGCACTAGGTTGGTATCCCTCCACAACTGTGCTATCGTCTGCATACCCATGGATACCGGGCATAAGCAGATCATTAATACACAGCTAGAAGAGGGCTGCGGAGAGAATGGAGCCTTATGAAATACCGGCGTCAGTCGTCACAGGATCGGATGAACAGCCATCGACGACGACCCGGAGAGACCGTTCGAGAGAAACACTTAAATTCAATTTACTACGGAGTTAGAGGCAAATAATTCCTTACCTTTCCCAGATGTGTTAGTCATCCGAAATCCTAATAAAACCATTGGTCACACTGTGTATAGGAAAAAGACCCATACAAACCGATATTTAAACGGTGAATCTCACCACCATTCTTCACAGTTAGCTACCGTGGGCAAATCTTTGTTACAGAGAGCTAGAGGGATCTGTGACAGCAAACACCTGGCCGCCGAGCTTCAGCACGTCAAGCAAGTTCTGCACGACAACAAGCTTCGGGTCCCGCGCCTACGTCACAGTGACCGAGTGAAGCCGGCCACAGTCGAGCGTGTGCCTGCTGTACTACCATATGTCAGAGGTGTCACAGACAAGATTGGCTATATCTTGAAGCGAGCCTCTATTAAAACATTCTACAAGCCGCCGAAGAAGATTAGTCAGTTCCTACCATCCGTCAAGTGTCATATTCCTCTACAAGATGCAGGAGTGTACAAGCTTGATTGTGAATGTGGTCTCTCTTATATAGGACAAACAAAAAGATCAATTAGAACCCGCGTAAAAGAACATATAGCTGATGTGAAGCATCAACGTTCCGGGAAGTCTGCAGTTTGTGATCATATCCTAGACGGCCCCAACCATTACATCAGATTTGATAGACCACAAATCCTCGCGAAAGAACACCGATTCCTACCAAGGATGATACGTGAGGCTATTGAAATTAAAAAACATCCTAATTTCAATAGAGAAGGAGGCTGGGTACTACCACCTGCTTGGGATCCCATAATCAATAAAATTAAAACTAAACCCAAGCATACCACTGCAAGACCTCAAGACATAGTCAGTTCATTTTGCATAGATCGGACCATAAACAATAATTAAAAAAGCTGAAGGTACTCCGGGTTTAACAATGACATCGGGACGTCAGTCATCTCAGTCCCCCGTGACCATGGGTGCTGGAAAGCGCCCGAAACGTCGGGAATTAAAAATAAAAGTAATTAAAAGCAAAAATAAACGCGATAAAATCCGTAAAAGTAGTTTTAATCATGTGTAGTGTTCGCGTAAATATAAGAAATCATTATCTACTTAAAACAACAAAAAATGCTGCTGTATCTTGTATTGAGAGACAATTTACTCCTAACAAGTGATTTCATTTTAGTCTTTTGGCGAAAACGCGTATGCATTTTGATTCTTTATAAAGGTTTTTGTAGTTAGAGGTGTTGTGTGCTTGTTTATAACCATTATTTCTGTAACAAAATAGTAGTATATCCCTTTGACCAGGTGCTCGAATTAAGTTTTATAGTACGAAAGATACCACAATTCGATTCTGTAACATGTGCTTAGAGATAAAGGCAAACATCGGGAATCCCATATGTCTGAGAAATGTGATTTCCATTGGTTTATCGACTTGTAAAAGACCATTTCTTTATATGGGCCTCTTTCTGTTGTAGGAAAGATTTACCATAAGGATCGATGATCGATCCGAATTTCAAAAAGTAACTCCTGATTCTATAAATTATCAGTGTCAACGTATTTTAACAATAAAAAATAAACGTAACTTCATTTCAATATGGCATTTAAGACAAAGAATGAAAACTAATTACAGTTCATTTCTAGACCAGATTTTGGAAAATATTTATTACATACGTCCAATTATTCAACTGCACGTATATTTTTTAAATTCTCGTGTCAGTGCGTTTGCACAGTTTTTAAATTACGATAATTATAGAAAGTCTTTAAAGAAAACAAGTTATCGAAACAAACGTCACTACTTTTCCATATTAAAATAGAGCAATAAAATAATATTAATATTATATATATATATATATATATATATATATATATATATATATATATATATATATATATATATATATATATAATTAATATTTATATTATATAATAATAAAATTAATATTAAAAAACTGAAGGTAGCCGGACTAACTATAACATTGGGACGTCAAACATCTCAGTCCCCCCCGTGACCATGGGCGCTGTAAAGCACCCGAAACGTCGGGATAATAATAAAAATAAATTAATGTAATTAAACGCGATAAAATCCGTAAATAATAGTTTTATTCAATGTAGAGCAATAAAACTTATGAAATGGCCCACGTTTCCACAAAGCGTTCCATTTCCGATTTCAATTTACGGCGAGATTTCCTCAGTAAACGTTTCCACATTTTGACGTTTTGTTAATAACCACCTTCGGCCTTGGTAATGTATGTCGAAGAAACCATTTACACTTTTTTGTGGTTATTTAAGGAAGTGAAAGTAATGAATAAAATATAATATGGGGACCATTTCGACCCTAGTAGTCTGTCGGAAGAAACCACTCCCTTTATTTCTTTCGCCAAGCAGCCATCTCTGCACTGATATGTTTCTGTCTTTAGGGTATAGAGAGCCAGTAAAATTGAAGACTTTGGCCTTGTGCCATTCTTAGTTTGAAGTTATTGTAGTTGTTTATGAGCTGCAGAAGCCATTTATAATTGGGTGGACAGTGAGTTATTTTGTTATATAAAATTTAACTTAAGTTTTATATAATAAGTAAAGAATCATGTCCAATTTTGACCTGAAAATTTTCTAACGCGTCTAGTAATGTAAAACATCCTATAAAATTGCCTTTATTTTGCTTAAAAAAAGTAATATTACTATATTTATCATTTTTAATAAACTTGGAGACGGAACGCGTTTTACAATGGCTTAAAAGCCCAGAAGCCATGCCAATATAAATTAATTTAAAAAAGGGGTTTTACAGATTTCGTTTCACAGACCACAAAAATCTTATTAATTTGTCATGTGGTTTACGAAAGTTCAAAATAACTAATTGTTTATTGTTACTTATCTTATTATTTTATGATTTTATTATTAGTAAGAGACATTTAGTAAGAGTCTAATTAATGGAAAGTTGATGCCGGGATCTCCGCGTCTTCGATTAAGAATCAAAATGCAGATCAGTTGTTAACATTGAGGACTAAGATAAAATGCCTCGTTTTCAGTAAAAATGATTCTTTACACTTACCATACGAAACACAGCAGCATTTCACGCTTGTACTCTGTAAGAGCGTGGTACCTCCCTCCCTCTTTGTTATCAACTATAATATAGCTACAGCATGGTCACATAGTATATATATATATATATATATATATATATATATATATATATATATATAGTTTATACGTGATAAGACTATGCAGCGTATAATTTAAAACGATAATTACGAAAAAGTTATAAATGAAAGAGATCTCGTTATATGAAGTGCTATCGCTTACTTTACTCTCTATTTGACGGAGAATGGATTCGTTCGCCGCTACTTGGCCATTATCAGCGTTGGATTGCAGTTTTAAAATGTACGCTTAATTTGTTGTTTTGAGATATTTTTAACTAAATTGTACAATTTTTATAAAAACAGATAATCTATATCCATTATAACTATGATTGAAAGAAAAGGAGTCATTTTATTTGAGACTTGATTCAAGTTGGAGATAAATAACTAATCACGAAAAAATATCTTTATTCACGGGTGATGCTTTATTATACTACTACTACTACTACTAGGTTCAATGGTTGTTCGGAACTTAAAATACGATTTAATAACTTAATACGTTATTACGAAAGATAGTTCAGCTCTTAGTAGTAGTTTATCTATAATTTTTTTTATAGAAGAGGGGGCCAATGCCTCCCCCTTGGACTCTACTGCCTCCGCCCATCTATGAGTTAGGTAGACCAGAAGATCACCAGCTGACCGACCACGGTGAAAACCGTTTTTCTCAAGGTACCTCATGAGCTGGCAGTTTACAATGGACTCCATTGTTTTGGAAAACAAGGAGATGATGGCGATAGGCCGGTAGTTGGATGGGTTTGAGCGGTCGCCTTTTTTAGGGGTCGGGTGGACGAAAGCCGTCTTCCATGATTTTGGGACTACGCCTAGGGAGTAGGAGTACTGGAAAAGACGCGTTAAAACTGGTGCAAACTCTGGAGCACATGTCCTCAGCACAATTGGGGGGATTCCGTCAGGCCCACTGGACTTGTGGATGTCCAGGGAGAGGAGTGCTTTGCGAACCGAGCGCTGTGTAAACTGCACTTCCGGCATGGAGCACCCACACCACGGGATAGTCGGCGGCGTACTCCCCCCGTCATCGAGAGTCGAGTTGGACGCAAAGAAATAGCCTAGAAGATCGGCTTTCTCCTTTGCGGTATGGGCCAGTGATTCGTCCTCCCCGTGCAGAGATGGAAGAGATGGCTGACGGAAATTCCCCTGGACAGCCTTGGCGAGAGACCAGAATGCACGGGTTCCAGAAGGAAGGCGAACTAGTTTCTCGCCAATTCTGTCTATGTGCTCTGACTTTGCCTTGGCTATGACTCTTTTGAAGGACCTAGAGGACCGGAATCATACTTCTTTTTTATAGCGCCCTTAGCGCTAGTTTACATCCCGGGACGCAGATGCGTCAGTTCAGGCTCGGTAGCACTACTGCTTATAGCACGATGCTATTTTACAGGAGCGACCAAACCGTGGCTGATATTTGCCTCCAATGGGTACCACAGAGGAAGGAATAAAAAGTTCCATACCCTGAAGTACCACATCAGCGACAGAATTTGCGACAACGTTGAGATTGTCTGGCGAGAAGCAAACCCGCCCCCAAATGTAGGTAGGTAGGATGCAAAGAAATACCGCATCCAATCCCAATCGGCTGACCTATAGTTCCAAACACGGAGGCAGCCTGCAGAATGCAACTGCGATTTCAGCGTGAGTGGCACCACACTCCGGACAAGACAATGGTCCGAGGAGCCTAAAGAGGCTTCAACGGAAATCTGATATCCGTCCGGGTGAGAGGTCAGCAGAAGGTCCAACAGGGAAGGTGCATGATCCTCCACATCTGGAATCCGCGTAGGCGAAGTAACCAGTTGTGTCAGACCATATGCCAAGGCAAAATCGTGAACAGATCTCCCCGCATGATCGGTTAAACGTGAACCAAGCCATTCGGCGTGATGGGCGTTAAAGTCGCCGAGGATCACGATCTCTGCGGAGGGGATCTGCTGTAGCAACGAATCTGCAGCCATTTGGACGTGGTCGAAAAGTCGGTCTGTTTCGGCATTACCGCAATGGGACCTATAGAGGCACCCGTAGACGCGCGGATGGTCGTCGCTGTCTACGCGTAGCTCATGCTGCCCCCAGAATACGCGGGGCAGCATGAGCACCCACGCTCAGAAGTGGAGAAATATATATATATATATATATATATATATATATATATATATATATATATATATATATATATATATATATATATAAAGTAAAGTAAAGTAAAGTTACAGCCTATATACGTCCCACTGCTGGGCTCAGGCCTCCCCTCATTTCTGAGAGGGTTTAGGGCAAGGAAGTGTCCGCCGCGCTGCCCAAATGCGTGTTGACGAACTTCACATGTCTTCGAAATATTTTTTTCTTATTCCTCAGACATGCAGGTTTCCTCACGATGTTTTCCTTCACCGCCGAGCACGTGGTAAATCAGCACTTAAAATTGCAATTAACATTTCATTGGTGCCGGCGGGGATCGAACCCGGGCTACTCGCGTTCTGTTATATATAAAGCAAGCGTTAACCACTGAGCTACCACGGCTCGTTATATATATATATATATATATATATATATATGTATATATATATATATATATATATATATATATATATACATATATATATATATATATATATATATATATATATATATATAACCTAATACGTATCAATCAATTTGTAGATTTGATTAAATGTATATAAGATTCCTAAAGTAGAGTTAGAAATAATTTGCCATGCTTGATTCGCATCTTTTACGCTACTATTTTGCACTGATTTTTTTCGCGCTTGTGTGTCTTACCATGGATCTTTTTGGCAGTTTATAAAGTTGCCTTTGAAAACGACTACAAAACGTAATACAGTAAAGGATTTCTTTACGTCACCGCCACACCACAATATATACCTAGTTGCCGACACGAAACGTGAGCACAGATGAACTGTGGTGGGGGTTGAGCCAGCGTAGGTAAACTGTTGGCCAAAATTATTAGGGTACTCTTGTTATTTCAATTCATAATTGAATATTTTCACTGACTTTTTTTCGAAATTTTGAGTCGTTAACTCCTTTAACTATACGCCGTACAGTAGCTACGTAGACATTAGTCGCCTCAGCAGTCTGTTTATAAACGTCTATCATGTTTTTCGCAATACCTAATTATTTAATGTAACAAAACACAGAACCGACCATTTGTCGTGATTGTCTATTTAATACCGAATTATCTCTGCATATTTAGACCAAAATTCGAATGCTCAAAATATAACAAAAAAATTAACAACAAGAAATATCAAAAACAGTTAAAAACAGGAAATACACAAACAGCAATTAACAACGAGGCAACATGGTCAACGTCATATCGACCAATAAAAAGTGTGCTCACGACTCGTACGTAAATATGTTATAGTTACCATCGAGAACATATAATTTACAACTATGCATATACATTAAAATTTTGTGTCTGTGCATTTTGAGTCTTCATCGAGAACAAGGAGATCCCGGCATCAACTTACCATTAAGTAGACTCTCTTACGCTGCGGAAATATTAAATTTACTTTTTATATAAATCTCAAGTGAAATTTTTATATAACAAAAGAACTCACTGTCCACCTGATTATAAGTGGCTTCTGAAGCTCATAAACAACTACATATAACTGATTAGAATAATAAAACGTTAAAGGTATCAAATGTCGTTCAATAATCAAGGATATAAAAATAATATTAAGATGGAGGCTCATTTAGACTAAAAACTTCACGCGCCGGGCTCACTGCCGAATTCGCTTCGTTCATTCATCCTTTATTGAACAAAGACAATTTGTATAACCGCCCTTTAGAAAATCTTACAGACAGACGTTCTATTTTATGAGTTGACTTATAAACGAAGCGCTGTTGAAATTTTGTTCTATAGGTTTCTGAACGTTGTATTGTAAGAGTAATTTCAATAGGAAGTCACAGACATAAAAAATAGAAAGTCGAAACAGTTTGAGCAAATATGTATTAAGGCCATTGATCTGTGTTTTTCCATACATATTATAGTACATTAAAAGTATGTAAAACCTTCCACGCTTGGCAGGCGGGTTGGTAACGGCAGATTTTTTTATTCTGAGTTAAAATAAAAACGATGTTCTTGCTTACTTTATCATTCATCCAGTCGTCATGTCGCCTTCTAGCCTTCTACGACAACCACGGACTAAGGGGTAGTGGCGTAGGAGATAAGACCTACGACTAAGTCACCTAATGGTATGTGGTGATGCAGCCGAAGGTGATAAAACGCTCTGACTTAGCTTAACAAAAGTTTCTTTCCTTGAAGACACCCACATTACAATCGGACCAATACACTGTTGCCTTGAAGATACTAACATTATGATTCGGATGGAAGGACAGATGCTGCCAAACTATTCCATTCTTTTGCTGTAGCCATTATGAACGACGATCTACCGGAAGTCTGATTTTCCTGGCATATCGCATACTCGTGGTCAATCACTGGATGAAATGAGGTATTAGATTCCCTTAAGCATCCATCACATAGCTAATTAACCCAAATTGTCAATTGCATTTGTATGTGTTATTTATCACGTGCGGTTAAAAATTAATCAAATCTTATACTGTTATCAAACTTTTCTTGCTTCATAGCCCAGGTATGAGTATGATATATGTTTATTAGGGTAGTTATTTTCACTTCTTGATATATTCGATATTCAAATAGAAAAAACTCGCGATGAATAAGATTATAATCGTAAACTGACAGCGTCTTATGAAAACTGACGTAATATTTGAACTTAGAAAAAAAAAGAACTAAAACTGACTTCAAAATTTTTTTTTTTGATTGTGTATCAGTGTATGTACAACATGCATGATCAGACCATAATTTGCTAAACTTCAAATTTAATAAAAAAAAGTAAAAGTAAAGTTACAGCCTATATACGTCCCACTGCTCAATCGTCAATCAGAAATCAAAGTCGAAAAAGTATATATATATGTGTCAATATTTATTCTAAGAATAAAATATTATGTAAATAGAAAAATAAGTTATTTTGTGCAATGAAAAATATTTCAATCCACTGTAATATTACCGTTACAGCCAATTAAACTCCACTGCCGAACATAGGCCTCCCCCATAGATTACTAATATTACACAACTCCATAATACTCTAATATTATAAAGTTTATTTATCACTATATGATATACCTGAAATACTGTAAATATTGTAAAATCATATATTATTTGAAATAAAATGTATTGTATTTCAAATAATATAGGGTTCCACATCAAACATTCACTTTCATGCCAACTTCGCTTCCCTCCTCAAAATGTACATTTATCTGAACTTAATACTTATTTACTCTTTTATTTTTAATTCCTGATTTTTTCAGTTACACCCACTTGATGCAGTTTGTTGTAACTGCCTAAGAATATTGCAAGAAAGTGTTGCATCTGCTCACTCCATTAGAAGATTTGGGTACAGGAATATTTGTATTCTATGTGGATCTTCAATTTTAAGAGCACACCGTACACGGATTGTGCCTATTAACTCTGAAGAAAGAGATATTATTTTGCAGTGGATACCATCACACCAGGTACTTACTTTATTTTAAAAGGCTGTACACAGATTGATGTTTGTAAAATCAGACACCTTGCATACAATTTGGCCTGATATTTATGCTCATTCAACATGGCAGTTCACTAACAGGTTATCTTTAAGTTTACAGTCTACCAAAAGTCTACTGCTGAACATAGAACTCCCCATAGATTGTCTTATGGGGGGATATTTGCCATTAATAACCACTTTTTTATTTTTAGTTATTAGATGAACGATACTTCTTCCTTATCTTACACCCATATTTGTATGCTTTTGTACTTATTATGCAAGTAATATTTTTTACCTTAAAAGACATTAGTATAAATAAAACGGGCTGGGTTTACAATTCGGTCGCCTCAATTTGAAGATTCTGTTACTGTGGGGGGCGTCAAGGGAGTTTATCTGAAGCACCTACACGCGAGTTTTGCTACCGGAGCAGCATCGAAGTATTTTTATTTATTTTTTGAAAATATTGGTAAACGACTAATTAATTAAATATTCTCACATTTTTGACGTTTCATCTGTCAATGTCATATCGATATATAGTACTAAATCGATCTAGTGAATCGATATTTCACCCTAGAGAATCAAGATCAAATCTTTTCTGTTTTGTTAAGATTTACAAAATTATTTATAATTAGTTGAAAGTACCCCAACTCGTAAAGAATGACAGTTTTTCAATTTAATCATTCAATGTTATCTGAAACTTTAAAGAACTTGGGCTTAGTGAAATATTGTAAATAATTCTAAAATAATTACTTCTTGTCTGATATGTGATGTATTATTTATTTCTATTTAAATAAGTAGTGCCACAAAAATATTATGAGGGGAAACAATTGCATGCTAATATTTATAATTTTAAAAGACATTAAAACTATTTAGTGTTAGAAAGATTGAAATAAATAGAACAATAATAAATATTATTAATATTTAGAGTAGACACTGTAAAACAATAGTTCATTTTGTTAGTTGATAAAAAAATAACTTTTTTCAGGTGGATCGTTTAGAACGAGTGCTGGCTGAGGGCTTCCAGAGCTGTATGGAGACAGAGACAACAAAATGAGAACAGGGATATTGAGTTACAATCCATGAATATAGAAGACATCGGTAACATCCCACAACCACCCCCTATACCTGCACCTGTAACCCCTGCCATTTCCAGAGCGGTATCAACAATTACTATGGCTAATTACTAAAGCGTACTGCTTCTACTTCCCGTCACTGTATTTTTAAGTTATGTAATCACTCATCTAGATTTTTAATACCTAAACTACTTAAAGAGAGATTGCTGATAGATCACTCATTTTATGTGCCACTGTGCGCTCGTATTTGTGAATACCATTTAAATGAACCCCACAATGATTGGAATAATTTATACACGAGTAGTAACTGTTCAGATTTTACTGCATCTCAGATAGACAACCTTTGTTCCTTACTTAAAAGTAGTGTTACTCAAAATTATAATATTTTAAATATCATTGAACATAATTCAATATTATGCAAATATTGGTTAGGATTTACCAACTACCAATTTGAACAGTTACTAGTTGAAATTCCATCTATCAGTGAAAGAGTTAAATCACCTAAAAGAAGTCTAGCTATGTTCTTAATGAAACTTCGTACAGGTGATAGCAATGAACGCATAGCTTCTCTATTTAATGTAGCTTCATCGACTGTGTTCAATCACTTAAATATTGTAAGTCAGTGCTTTGAAGAGCAATTCATCCAACTGCATTTAGGGACAAATACCTTATGCATTCAATAAGTTGCTCAATATAACTTGACAATACCAAATGGCTTGTTTGGTAATCCAGATATGGATCCTGAATTTATGCCAGCCGTAGTAATATGTGATGGTACATACATTTATGTGCAAAAAAGTAGTAATTACTTATACCAGAAGCAAACATATAGTTTACATAAGTATCGTAACTTGGTTAAGCCATTTTTAATAGTGTGTTGTAATGGTTATATCCTTGATGTTTTTGGACCATATCCTGCAACAGAATCAGCTGCTTCTATAATTCTTAGACTGTTCAACGATAATAGTCCACTGCGAACCTATTTTAGAGAAAACGATGTATTTATTCTTGATAGAGGTTTTAGGGATGCAATTCCATTCTTGCAGCAATGTGGTTATAAGGCTTACATGCCTGAATCTAAACAAGCTGGTGAAATACAATTATCAACCATTGCTGCCAACAAGTCCACATGTGTAACTTTGTGCAGGTGGGTGATTGAAATTGTAAATGGGAGATTTAAACGGGACTTCAAATTATTTCGGCAGGAATATTTTAATACTATACTTTAAAATTGCAGCTGCATTAATAAATCGATTTCATACGTTGATTCGTAATAATTTTCATGCTGTAGAGATATTGGCAAATGCTCAAGCCAAACTAAACACTCCAAATAATTTAGCCTCCTACGTAGAAATGCACAATTTAAATAGAGTGAGAGTGCGATTTGCCAGCATTAATGGTAATCTTCCAGAGCTGGATAATTTTCCTTAACTGACATTCCAGGATCTCATTCTGTTTAGTCTAGGAATTTATCAAATTAAACAAGCTCGTAGTTATTACGAGGAGCATGTCAGGGCTTCTGGAGAATATAAAATCGAGGTACACCTGCAATCTGTCCATGATTTTGGTCCAAATAGTTATCTATTGCGAGGTAGGATACAATCAAGGCACACCAGTAAAAAAACTTATTACACTTATATACTAGTTTACACCAACCCATCAATTGCTAACACTAGGGCTGCTCTTACTGGGTACTGTTGCAACTGTTTGGTAGGCAGACGCACTGTTGGCTGCTGTGCACATGTCATGTCTGTTGTCTGGTTTCTATCTTGGGCACGGCATCGAGATGAGGTTGAACCACCTGCATCTTTTTTAGATGATATATTACTTTCAAGTAATGATATTGAAAATGATGAATGATGATTATTAATCTTAATGCGTATTAATATTGTAATATAAATGATCATTTTTGCTATAGTTGTTCCACTTGTGGCAACCAAAGTTTTTTGTGTTATTCTATAGGAAGATGCTGCTGCTCATCTCCTGGTATTTTTATTTTATTCTGTCGACTTTAACGACACCATACGGGATGGAACGTGAGGGCAATTCACGGAAGGCCACTGTAATATTTTACATTATATCTTTAATTTAGGAGCCATAGGTTCGGCAGTGGACTGTTGTAATGATGATGAATAATGATGACTAAAAATTGTAATTTTTGTTGCTTATTTGAACTATTTCTATTTTACTGTGTGCTTTATTATCTGTCATATATTATGTTATATGTGTAATTCATAAATAAACGCCGAGCAAAGTTGAATTTATTGCTCTGGCACCCTTTTTTATCTCTTTTAATTGACAATATCCTTCTGATTTCTAATAATATCGTAAACGGGCGAGACATTATATTTTAATGATGTATGGGATTTATACTTGCTAATAGATGAATACTTTAATGAACAAAGGACCGGCACTGCACCTGTCTGCTGTGTTATTTTTAAAAGAGGACTCATAAAACATTGACGATTTTTACCATAATTAATGCAGTGATTATACATGATTTTTGGGACTTATTACATATCAATATCGTATCATAAATAGAAATGTTACCATCAAGTTATTTTGAAAAAATCTTTTAATATGATCTTTTGATATGAAAACACGAAAAATGTTTCTACCTATGTCCGTTAGAAACCATCCAAGCGATTTTGATGAAATGTTTATGTGTGTTTGAAGGGGTCTCTATATGATTCATATTCACATATGGACTCGGTAGGTGGCGCTGTTGTCGAAATCCAGAAATTACCTGTGCGAAGTCGGGGCGGATCGCTAATAATAAATACAATTAAACTATACCTGTGTGTTTGTTATCCTGGCACAAACAGTTCAAAACATCTTACTTCCTCACAATTTATCAGTGTGTAATAACAGATAAGCATGATATTACCTAGTCATTTTGGTATTTTAGAACCCAGTCATTTTAAGATGTATAATTAGGTATTTAATAATCAACCAAAGCTTATTAAAAAAAGTCTTGACACCGGGCCTGTCTGTCTCTCTGCATTAATAGATCTGAATTATATGTCTGTATTATATAGACTATGTTGGAAATGATGATTTACTATCTATAAATACGGTTGCATTATAACTTGTTTTTTACACAGTCAGTTTAAAACATCTTTCTTACTATGTAACGTGTGTTGGTAATATTGTAAATATAAATGGATATATTATACCTTAGTCATCTTGAATTTAATCATATTATTTTAACGGTAATTGGGAAGTACACTAACAATCAATATATGTAAAAAATTGTATCCATATCACATTTGTACACAGACAGGCACTATATTTTGCCGTAACTACTAAAAATATTGAAGTACCTGAAAATGCTGAATGTACCTACAACTTGGTTTTATATGAACTATTATTCAACAGTGCACTATTTTAACTTAAAATACCGGTAAAAACTACTATAAATAGCTTTTAGTTTAGTATTTCTAGGTTATTTTAAAATTCATATTTTAATTGTTAATTTCTCGATTTTCCGTCTAGATGTGGTAAAACTAATATTACTTTTGTAATCTATAGATTATAAGGAATAAATCGACATCCATTTCATTGCGTGACGCAAAAATTTGTGGTGGGCCCATTCTCCATACAAAAATTGATTGTCTCCTTTCGGTTGGCAGCCAGACCGGACCAGATCCGCCGCTTGGGTCAGGAATGCTATTGCTTCTGAGAGCTCGTTTTTCCTGGCCTAAGATGTATCTTCTTACAAATCGGGCAATTCCTGGACACCATGTACCATCAAAAAATATATGGCAGCTTTCATCGTGATAGAGGGACAACTTTCGGAACAAACATTCTTGGTTGAGATTTTTGAGTCTCGCAAAAATGCAATAGATTATTACGTAATTAATATCTATTTTCATCAATGTACCCAGTTTTTGTTTCCCATGAAATGACGCCCGGGTGTTTTTCAATTTTTTTTAATTATTTGAACTTTTAAGTCTGAATCTAAGTGACCGTTTTTACATTTAACGGCGGAAAAGGGTTACGTATTAACCTATTTCCATGGGAGTCTAATAAAGGCGACATCGGGGTGTTGAACGGAATTTTTTTCCTACCAAACAGTAATAATTAAAATTACCATCTCTGTCAACACAAAACATGAATTCAAGACAAATATCTTCGATTTTTATGGGCAAGGTCAAAGTCAAAAAGGCGTGTAATTTTCCGTTTTCTACGCCGTCTAAATATACAGAGCTAGGAGGGAGGCGGCAACCTAACCGTCTAACAATGCTTTTCCTAATTATGTTACAGCTCGCTCCAGTATCAATAAGTGAATTTATTTCTAGGTAATTTATACAAATTGGCGTTAAAAGTAAGCCTAGTCACAAGGTTTTTTTTTGCGAGGTAATAATGTTTGCTGACGCGTCATGATTTATCATTTTTTTAAATATTGACCTTCGCTATGACCATGTTTTTTAAAATATGAACAAGAATAATTTAAATAACATTTACTTTCATCATGGCCGGTCTTTTTACAAAAATTACAGTTTACAGAATTTTGTGGAGATTGAGTACAGTTTGGCAAAAAGCCCGGTTATCAACAATGTATTTTGATTTCAAGTTAGATTTATTTTGATTTTTATTATGATATGGAGTCGAATTATATTTAAAACGTTTAGAGTTACTAGGACCTGGTTAATTGTTACGCAACCACTGTTAAAACGGCTTTTTTTTTGGCAATTTTGGGTAAGTTGAAAGTAAAGAGATGAGATCGACCATCGACTCCAAAGAACTATTTAAACTAGCCTTTTTTACATTTACGTCACTAATTCCACCGCAAACAGTTGACCAGTAGTTGGCCCTCAGTAAAACATATTTTAGCAGATATTGATAGTCTTAATTTCTCCCTAGCATAAACATCGAAAAAGTCTGTGGATTCCAACGCGTATAGCACAACACTTAACAGTTTCTCACTAAGATTTTTTCTTTGCGGGTAAACAGAAATAATCTTTTTTTGAATTCTTCACATGATCTACCTGTCTCAGGCTCAAACCAGGATAATGCATAGCCGCGAAGGGCCTTACCGGCTTTTGCAACCTTCTCAAAGCTGCTCCATTTTAACTCGTCTCTTAACTTATCGAAGCTTTCGCACCAGGCAGCTACTCCGTCGTTGCTTTTGTCCTGGTCGAAAATTGGCACCGCTACGTCGTTGTGCCGCTTATTTGAAACCATTACATTTTAGATGATTTGCAACAACCCTTTCACCAACTTCGCATCCGTATTGAAATAGTTTGCCCTGAAATATTTAAAATAAAACAATTAACAAAAAGCACGGGCGATCCCACTTCTGATGCTATTTTCATGGAAAATTAAACAAAGAAATTAGCTAGGAAAAAGATCGGCTCAGTAATAAACTTAAACTCTTCTATTTAGCCAAACAAGACTGTTAAAATCTTTCTTCTAACAAGGGTCAAATTATGAAAAGAATTGAGCCAATTTAAAATAATATATTAAAAGAAAATATCTTCACACATATTTGAACAAAAGACACAATAAGCAAAAGTAAAATAAAATAAAACATAGTAAATTTAGAGAATAACCAAGTTTCAGGTATACAAAAAGTACTCCGTGATAACCAAGTACCGTAGTGAATTTCTTTGAATTCGGAGTACTTAGAGAGAGATTCTAGAGATCTAGAGATTACCGTATTATTAATACACTCTTGCCTTGAAGATACCAACGTTATAATTCGGATGGAAAGACAGATGCTGCCAAGTTATACCAATCCTTTGCTGTAATTACGAAAGACGATCTACCGGAAGTCTGATTTTCCTGGCATGTTGCATACTCGTAGTCACTCACTGGATGAAATAAGGTATTAGATTCCCTTAAACATCCATCACATAGCTAACTTATATAATAAATTGTCAAAGTCAACCAAGCATATCAACTAACTCTGCGGGCCTATTCTCATAATGCCGAATCATTGTTTTGGTCCAGATGTCGGTGCTGTTCATGTCTAACAATTTCCTGTCCATCACGGCTTTACGCATGCGAGCTTTCTGCCTCTAATATCGCCAAAAATCAGTGTATAGTTTTCGTACAAAATACAAAGCTATACTATTAATCGAACAGCTACGATCGTAGATTATCAATTAAAAATTTAATGTTTTATGCTTTAGAGTGTATATGTATATTTTTTTCCTTCATACGTCATGGGTGTACGATCCAATTACACTATTTTCTTTCCATTGCGCGCGTAGTGTAAGCGCAGTTTCTGTGATAAAACATGCTAAATGGATGCGGTAGCATGTTATGTTGAATATATTCTCTCGGGTTGCTATTGTGTATAAGTGTTTTTATTTGAAATTTAAATTATTTTCATATCCTCGGTTCCAGTTATGCAATAAAATTAACATTCATAAACATCCGGTATAGCACTACAAAGATAAGGCAGTTGTGGTCCAAAAGTAAATATAAAAAGAATATTAAAAACCTACCAATTGTGTATATACTTGTATTATTAATCCAAATAAGTATATATTATATGTGCCCGTATATATAGAAAATATGTGCCCATGTGTGTATGTGTGTGTTATCCGTATGTATATATTTACGTAAGTATGTGCATTATATCCATGTATATGTACATATATTATATGTGTGTGTCTATATAATGTACTTAAGGTAGCCACTGAAAATCAGGGCTAGGATGACACATCTTAGCGTTTCCTGAGTGGCAGTCCTGTTTGGACCATTTCCCATTTAAAAAAAATTGTTTTTTTTTAAGTTAGCTGTTCACTTTTTTAAGTTTGTGTAAGTGTATAATTAAGTCTACTTATAATAATACCTAATTGTAATGTATGTTTTGAGTATTTATTGCTAATTATTTAAGAAATGGCCAAATAAATATCTTTCTTTCTTTCTTTCTTTCAAAAAGTAGTAATGTAAACAATATTCAACTACTGGCTATACTCATTTTTGGCGAAGCAAGTATCACCCAGCCTCCGGCTATGACTGTCGGTATATCGAAGTGCTGAAGTGTTTGTACAGTAGGGCTACGATGAACTTATAGTCACTCACTGGATGAAATAAGGTATTAGATTCCCTTAAACATCCATCACATAGCTAATTTATATAATAAATTTATTTATCAGATATTTCCCTCGGAGGTCAAATAATCAATATAAGTTCTGAGAATGTTTAAGGGAAAGAAATGTTCGCAGCACTGGCCCAATGCCTCAGTGTTTTCGGACCTGACTCCGATTTTTTTCGACGTAGATATATTGTATTACAAATATAAATTATGAATGTGTTAAATCAGCACATAATTTTCACCACACCCAAGTTTGACTGATGGGGAATGCCGATATGCATTCGCCCTTTCGAATCTTTATTTCTTTGGTATAAATGGGACATTATTGAACTGGTGTGCATCATACCTTCAAAATAGACCCTCGACCGTGGTGATTGATGGGTACTCCTCGCAACCTTATATTGCCTACTCCGGTGTACCGCAAGGCTCCAACTTAGGTCATGTATTTTTTAACATCTTTATAAACGATATTGTTTCTCGTTTATAAAGATGTTAAAACTTTTTAACTGCTGTTACTCAAATGTCTATCTATTTGCTGATGATCTCAAGATAGTTAAAACCATTAGAAACAACTCTGACGTCGAACTATTGCAAGATGACCTCAATCGCCTTATACAATGGTGTAATAACAACCAAATGTTTCTCAATGCCAAAAAATTTCGACTTATTAGGTTTACCAGAAAACATAATTACATACAAAGTCAATACTATATTGATACTGAAAAACTGACTGCGGTTCGAGCGATACGTGATGTCGGCGTTATACTAGACAGCGAATTAAGATTTACCAACCATATCGATAGCATTATCACCTCAGCTACGAAGACACTGGGTTTTGTATTGAGGAATTCCAGAGAGTTCATGCAGCCCTCCACTACAATCAAACTTTTTAGTAGTCTGGTTAGAAGTAAACTAGAATACTGCAGTCAAATTTGGAATCCGCACTACAAAATCCATAGCATTAGAATTGAAAGAATACAAAAACGACTGCTACGTCATCTTGCGTACCGTTCGAATAGCTATCAAACTAATGATTCCTACGAAAGACGTTTGGCGCAATTTAACATCACATCATTACAATCACGTAGAAGTATCTCAGATATGATATTCCTATACAAAACGCTCAATAATAGTGTCGATTGTCCAGCGATAGTTCAATTATTTAACTTTAAAGTGCCATCAAGACTGCCTAGGAAACCGCAAGCCTTTTTCGATGTATCTCTTTATAGATCTAACCTGGGAAAGTATTCCCCTCTAGCCAGACTGGCTCGCACTTATAACGAACTGTCCTCAAAGATTTCTGGCCTCGATATTACTTGCGACAGTTTATCCACCTTCAAATCAAAATTAATAAACTTCTTTAAAAATAATGAATCCATTAATTAAGAAGTATAATATTGGAAGCATAATATTGGAATTGTTTTTGTTTTCTATAATGTGGTTAATGTAATTTAATATGATAATGAAGTTATCTCTAATATTGTTAAATAATTCTATTTCTTTTTAATAACTTATTTTTTCAATGATGTAGTCCGAGTTTTTTTTTCTTATAATCCTATCATTTATTAAATAATCAATGCATGTTGTGATTACCTATAAAAAGAAATACAATTATAATGTGCTTAATATGTTATGAAAATGATCTTTGTATTACTATTGTAATTTCTGTTGGTAATCCTAATAAATAAATAAATAAATGTACACGCCAATAAAAGGCAGAGATCTGGTAACGACTGTTTATTGAAAACTTAATATAACTCACATCACATTTATTATCGGAGTACCGACATAACAAAAACGTTTAGAGTTACTAGGTCCTGCCGGGCTAGCATGGGCAGGAGAGAATATATCCCCGGGGAAGGGATAAATTTTTTATCCCTTGCTTAGTTTTATCCAGCCTGCGAGCATGGGCAAGAGACAAAAATTATATCCCCCGATTATATCCACTGACAAGAGATAAAATTATCTTATCTCTATAGTACATCCCCGTTTGACATAACGAGTAGACATATATCTCCCCATCCATAGCATGGAGCCAAGGGAAAGAGAAAAAAATATCCCTTTTTGACATTTGAAAGGGACAATTTTATCCTCTTTCGCGGACGTAGGTTTAAGTTTATCTTCAAACCATTTTAATACAAAAAAGATATCTCGAGCCTATTGCAACTACATTTTTGTGTCAGAAATTGAAAAACAAGAAAGAAAATTACATCAGCGATCGATACGTGATCAGAATACTTAATCTATTGGAATTCTCTGACAACGAATTTCTACGCCGGTTTCGGATGCTCAAAGATTGTTTTGTATTTGTGTAAAGAACTCTATGTGGCTTTAAAGCCTATTAATTCTGTGGATGGACTATCAGTGCATATTGAAGTAAGCATCTATTACATCCACCTTCCAAAAACATCGTATATTTGCAATCGATACATGTGGCTTATGTAACTTATCTTAATATTTTTTCTAGGTAGGCAGTTTTCATCTTTCAGTTTCTTGGCAGATGGTAGTTACCTACTAAAGAGGTACGATTCAAAACTATGGCATGGCTATTGCTCAAACAACAAATAATCAGCAAATACTTGACCTAAATTATTGGGGCCATCATTAGAGTGTGTGGAGCAATATACTTTAATTAGCCTCTTGTGTAGGTAAATACAAGTTTCAGTGCATCTACTTCTTTCATTTTATTTTTGACTAATACTGAAGTGAATGTCATTTCCGGGCATATAACAAGTAAGTTAAGTATTGACTAATACTGAAGTGAATGTCATTTCCGGGCATATAACAAGTAAGACATAATATTATAATCTGCTTTGTATTTTTATCTGTATATTTGTTTGTGGTGTACAATAAAAGTATATTCATTCATTTATTCATTCAAGGCAAAATGTAGCTAGAGGATACCTAGCAGAGTATGGTCTGCCAGATATTCTTAGGGCTATTGACTGCACCCATGTTGATATATTTCACCTACCATCCCAGACTGGGGTTTAGTACAAGGAAAGGGCGGTCTACAATTCTAATTTAAATTGTTCAACTGGTAATAGCAAACAAGTTATAGTTTTTAAAAAACTAAAACCTAATAATCAAGTTTTTTTTTCCAAATAAAGAATTGTAGTATTATATTAATCTAATATTCCCCTTTCCCCAAAAAATAACTGTAATGCATGTGTGCCACAATAGTCTTACAGGTAGTCCCATGAGACTATAGTCGTCCCGTTTAAAGATTCTACAACCCTTCAGATTGTAGTCACCCCTTAAACATTGAGTTATTGAGTCTCAAAAGCTCAATGCCATGATTTAATTACATCGGTTGTGTCAACAATACCCAGGGCGAGTCCATGGTCAAGTCATATTTAATGATAATGGAATCGGTCTATACTATATTTTAGGTAAGTATTATAACGTTTTAAAATAAAGTTATCAAACTTAGTAAAGTTACAATTTAAAGGTTTAAATTAAGAAATATGTTAATTCTTTAGCAAAGCTTGATAAATATACTATACTCATGATTATAAAATTATTTATTCCTTGTTTTGTTTGAAATCATTACATTTTTATTCTTCATGCTTCATCCTTTTCAATTAAAATTAAATCTTTGTGACTTAGAGTAGACATCAATTTTGATGTATTTTGTAATATTCTTATAATGGCAGTAATTGCGGGGATAATTTTTTTTTAATTTCCTCAAGAGGTTACACCACCTCCAAAGGGTCTGTATTGTCCAGTTTCACAATTGGCTTAATTCTAGACACATATTTTTTAATAAATGCTATCACAAGCGAAGTAATACCTGCGATTTGATACAAGCAATGTATATTTAACTTAAATATTATACAAAAGAAAATAAAGAAAGAATTACGTGGTTATACTATAATAATAATAAATAATAAATAATATACGTGGTAGAGCCATGCTGCAGTTATATCAGTAGTTTAGTTGTAGCACGAATGGGTCGGCTCGACCGGGGAAGGACCACGCTCTCACAGAATACCAGCGTGAAATAGTAGCTTAATGCTGCTGTATTTCGTATGGTGAGTGTAGAGAACCGGAGACCCTTTTTACTGGAAACGAGGCATTCCATCTTAGTCCTCACGGGTGACAACGCATCTGCATTTTGATTTGTAATCGAGGATAGATGTAGATGTCTATGGGCCGCAGCAACCACTTACCATCAGGTGGACTGTGTGCTCGTTTGTCACCCGATCCTATAAAAAAAAAAATTAGAATAATAGAAAAAATAAAACCAAGGCAGACATACGCTTAAAATAAATATAACAAATATTATAAATGACATATTGTTTAACAAAAATTATTAACAGTTTAGCAATATAATAAATAAAAGGTAAAAGAAAATATAAGTTAATGTAAATCTACTTAATCTTAAAACTAGTTTATAGCTAGTATAATCTATAGCTTTATACTATGGTATATTAAATGGCGGTGCTACAGTCCCTTCAGCGGTGCCAAGTTGACTGTCGGTATATCGAAGTGCTGAAGTGTTTGTACAGTAGGGCTACGATGGCTATCCGAGTACAGAACCAGAGCTCGAAACCTATCCAACTGCAGAGAGGTGTAAGACAGGGTGACGTTATATCCCCGAAACTCTTCACCGCTGCATTGGAAGACGTTTTCAAGCTACTGGACTGGAAAGGATACGGTATTGACATCAATGGCGAGTACATCACTCACCTTCGATTTGCCGACGATATAGTCCTTATGGCAGAATCGCTGGAGGACTTAAGCACTATGCTCAATGACCTCAATAGTGCCTCCCAACGGATAGGTCTTAAGATGAACATGGACAAAACAAAGATCATGTTCAATGTCCATGTCACACCTATGCCGGTAGTTGTTGGGAGCACTATGCTCGAAGTTGTTGACGAGTACGTTTACCTGGGACAAATAGTCCGACTAGGTAAGTCCAACTTCGACCGAGAGGTCAATCGACGGATTCAACTCGGCTGGGCAGCGTTCGGGAAATTACGACATATCTTTTCGTCAGGTATACCTCAATCTCTAAAAACTAGATTGTACAACCAGTGCGTGTTGCCAGTGATGACTTATGGATCTGAGACGTGGTCCTTCACTGCTGGCCGTATGAGGACGCTTAAGGTCGCTCAGCGAGCTATGGAGAGGGCTATGCTCGGAGTTTCTCTGCGTGATAGACTCAGAAATGAGGATATCCGCAGTAAAACCAGAGTGACCGACATAGCCCAACGGATTAGTAAGCTGAAGTGGCAATGGGCCGGCCATATAGCTCGAAGAACCGATAACCGATGGGGAAGAAAGGTTCTCGAGTGGCAGCCTCGTACCGGTAGGCGTAGTGTAGGGCGACCCCCCACTAGATGGAGTGACGACCTGGTAAGACATGCAGGAAGTCGATGGATGCAGGTGGCTCAGGACCGTGCTTTGTGGCATTACTTGGGGGAGGCCTATGTTCAGCAGTGGACTTGTGAAAGGCTGTAATGATGATGATGATGATGATGGTATATTATCTATGCGCGGGGATAAGTTTATCTACTGTCGATATTATATCCACCATAGGCCTATACTCGCAGGGTGGATAAAGCTTTGACATAGGGATATGACAATCTTATCCCTTGTCAGTGGATATAATCGGTGGATAAAATTTTTTTCCCCTGATCATGCTATCCGGGCTGATGAATTGTTACGTGACCACTGTTAAAACAGTCTTTTTTGGCAATTTTGTGTAAGTAAAAAGTAAAGAAATGAGATTGGCCATCTTCTCCATAGAACTATTTAAAAGTAACCTTTTTTACATTTACGTCACTAATTCCACCGCAAGCAAGCTCTATTAGTTGGCCCTCAGTAAAACATATGCCATCAAAAACATCGCAAGAAAACACAACGTATCTCACAAGTGATACATATTATATTAAATTCGATTGCTTAGTGCGATTGCCAAGTCAATCTATGTATTTAAAACATAAAAGATTTTTAATATTGATATGGTCACAATAAGATGTTGTTATGTTAGCTTATAACTTAAGACAGAAGGACCCTTAAGTAGTTACTGAATAAATAACCGATTTGGTATTACATGGATCTCACAACTTTTTACGATAGGAACTGAGTTGCGAGACGTGGTTTATTTTACTTTACTTTACTTTACTTTACTTATCGTCACGCACAATCCCTAACGGGGTAGCCAGAGAGAACAGATCGCCAAGTGTCACGATCCTTACATACCTCTTTCATTTTACAAGTTATGTTTTTAATGGCATCTTATTTCTTTTTGCAGGTAGTCTTACTTTTTTTCCTTCTGGAACCTTCTAATTCTTGATTACCAACAAATTACCTATCTACATCTTCTATTCCATTATATTATACATATACAGGTACACTGATTCATTTACTGCAAATGTATAATAATAAGGGATTACAAAGTTATTTATGCAGTTGATGTATCTAGAAAACAGGACCGAAATTGAAAAATATTTTAGTTTTTCCTTGATTTATACACCAAACACTAATAGTGTTCTAAGTTTGAAGCTTCTATGTCTGCTAAAAGTGCCTTAGAGTTTTGATGATAGGTCAGTCAGTGAGTGACAAAATTAAGAAACTTTGACAAATTATAACTCCAAAAGTACTCGTTTAAATCGAATGAAATTTAAAATTTAATGTGTCTATACAATACCTGCTTGGTTTTCGAAAATTCAAGTTTCTAGTTCTATCTACAACGAAGTAATAGGGGGTCGAAAATGGCCTGAATTGCTTCGAGAAAAGTATGGTACGACTTGACAGGGCACTGCAGATGTTAGCAGATTTTGATAGTCTTAATTTCTCCCTATCATAACCATCGAAAAAATCTGTTGAATCCGACGTGTATAACACAGCACTTACCAGTTTCTCACTAAGATTTTTCCTTTGCGGGTAAAAAGACATAATATCTTTTTTTGAATTCTTCCCATGATCTACCTCTCTCTCTCTCTCGGGCTCCCACGTGTCAAACCAGGATAATGCAGAGCCCCGAAGGGCCTTACCGGTTTTTGCAACCTTCTCAAAGCTGCTCCATTTTAACTCGTCTCACGAATTATCGAAGCTTTCGTACCAGGCAGCTGCTCCGTCGTTGCTTTTGTCCGGGTCGAAAATTGGCACCGCTACGTTATCGTACCGCTTATTTGAGACCATTGCATTTTGGATGGTTTTCAACAGCCCTTTCACCAACTTTGCATCCATATTGAAATAGTGTGCCCTGAAATATTCAAAATAAAACGATTAACTAAAAGCACGGGCGATCCCACTTCTGACTTCTATTTAGCTAAAAGGAACCGTTAAAATCTTTCTTCTAACAAGGGAAAAATTATGAAAAGGATTTAGCCAATTTAAAATAATATATTTAAAGAAAATGTTTTTACACATATTTTAACAAAAGACACAATAAGCAAAAGTACAATAAAATAAGACATAGTAGAAATATACTTAACTTGCTGATACGAAATATAATCAAGTACTGTAGCGAATTTCTTTGAATTCGGAGTACTTGTAAGATTACCGCCAATGTCGCTTTTATTTTTTTACAATAGAACAATAACACATCTAAATGTTTACTTTGAAAATTTTAAAATGAAAATCAGTTAAAAAACCATTTTCACAGTTTTCAATAATTAATTTGCAGTATAAATATATTTCAGAAAACACGTGACCCAAAACGGTTTAACACACACAGTTAATAACATAAAGGAACTAAAATCCTTACTTAAATATTTTAAAAAATATGAAATACATTTTTAATATCCAAATAAACATTCTTAGTCTATTTTAATACTTTTATTACAATATATATATATATATATATATATATATATATATATATATATATATATATATATATATATATATATATATAAGTTGATGATTACCTAGGTATGCAGCACATATTTGATCAAATAATTTCATAAATCTAGTTAGTACCCCGCTAGCTCAGAAAGAACAGCAAACAGGTTAGACCTGTTTGCACGCGACGCGAATGGCGGGAATTGCAAATTTTTAGCTAACTTGCAAATTTTGCTATATTTTCACTTTGAGACAATATTTATGGATAAAACTTACAGGAATTCTTGTTGAATGTATAAACTATCGAATAAAATTGTTTTTGGTTGCCAGAACTTGTAATAAAATTCATGAATTACCCTTTATAGCATAGTAGTAGTATATACTTCACTTTTAGTGCCACAATTACTACTAATTTGAATTCTACACTTTTGTTTTTGGAGAAATTTATATGAAAATGTTTGAAAACATGTATATTTTTATGTTTTATGTGTTTCTATTCGTTATTCGTACCAAAATATTTAAAAAAATAACAAAAATAATAATATTTATCTGTACGACATTTCGAACAATATTTCAAATATATTTTTGTGTGAATTTGAAATAAATACAACGTCAAGTTATTTAAAATATGTTATAAAACTATTTTTTAGTTACATTTTACTCTAAAAATAAATGAGAATTGGAAAAATAACACATTTTGACCCAACCGCCAAAATGGGCCTTCTCGATTTCGAAGTACTTTTGGCACTTACTTTTCACTTTTTTGCCACAAATTATATATCTACGTGTTTATTATATTACAAGGAATACAAAAAGTATAATACTTTCGTTTTTAGTCCAGACATAGTTATAAAATTCTATAAAAAAGACGGAGCACCTTCTGTAATGTGATACGTGGAACGCCGAAAGTTCAGAGTGATTTCTTTTTTTTTCTAAGAAACATTGCCAGGTTATGATTTAAAATAAAAGAGCATATCTTTGTCTTTTACTATATTATTCATTGCATATTGTCTTTGGTTTCGTTTAAAACAAAAAAATATTTTTTCATAGGGCAGTATTTGGTATCAAATTCGATACCATCCTGAGCCTGCTATGATATCGAATAAGAGTATGGCCATGAGCTTACGGGGTACATTAGGGTTACCATCAAACTCTGGCACTGGGCGTTAAACCTTGAAAATAGTGTCAGGGTCACGGGCCATTTTGGTTCCTCGTTAATTATATCTGAATGTAAATTACAACTTAAATCTCTATTATAGTCTAAACTTTGACTACGTGACTCGTTCTCGCGTCGTTCGCAGCTATTTGGCCATTAGCAGCGCTGGATTGAAGTTTTAAAATGTACGCTTTAATTTGTTCTTTAGATATATTTAACTAAATTGTACAAACCTTTAATAAACCAGATAATCTTTATCCATTTTATCTATAATTGTTAGAAAAGGAGACATTTTATTCGAGACTTGATTCAAGTTGCAGACAAAAAACTAATCAAGAAAATATCTTTAAGCACGGGTGATGCTGTATTGCTTTATTATATGTTTTATTATGAAAGGAAACATCGTGAGCAAAGCTGTATGTCTGAGAAATAAGAAAAAAATATTTCGAAGACATGTGAAGTTCGCCAACACGCATTGGGGCATTGCGGCGGACAATTCTTTGCCCAAAACCCCCCAGAAATGAGCTTAGGCCTGTGCCAAGGAGTGGGACGTATATAAGCTGCTGTTTACTTTACAACATTTATGAATTGCAAAAAGTGCTGGATTATCCAAAATTGAGAAAAGATGGAATTCGTGAGTTCCGTTAAATGTATAGATAACGAAATGATGAGAAACAATCGTCTTAGTTACAGGTCCTTAATTTAAAAAGAAACATGACCCCTATACTTAGATTTTCTCCTGTATCGTTGAACAAAGTTTACATACAAAAATTACACAAGCACAAATATCCAGACCTGGGAAAATTACTTATAGTCCATACCAATTCCTGTTCCGTGCGGGATTCGAACTCGCGGCCTTTAGTGTCACAAGTTAAACATTATTTTAGCTTTGAGACATATATTCACTAGGATATAAAGAAAGATAGTTAAATAAAAAAGGAAAGTAAGAGTATTTACTTACTCTCATACGCAAAAGCTAGCCCGCACGTTATGTTTTCATTTACAGCCTATCAAAAGAAAATAGTAATATAGGCCTTCCTCATAGACTGCTTTATAGGGAGGATATTTGCCACAGTTGCCACGCTTGACAGGCACGTTTGCAACCACAGTTTTCTTAAATTATTTTAAGGAAGACGCTGCTGTCTATTTCCTAGTTTGATTCCCTTTGCCACTCTTACGGCATTAACGCCACGATATAGATTAGTGGATATTCTTACACCGCCACTACACGCTAAAATTTTGATGCTTAATCGAGGTTATATGTTTATGGGTATTGGAAATATAAGGTGTTTATGGACCAGTTACGTTTGCGGCAGCTTAGGGATGGTTGAAGTTTAAGGAGACGAAGACTTTTTCCTATATTACTTTTATTTTGACAGGCCTGTTGGTCTAGTGGTTAGTGACCCTGACTGCTAAGCCGGAGGTCGTGGGTTCGATTCCCACCCAGGACAAATGTTTGTGTGATGAGCACGATCATTTGTTCTGTGTTTGGGTGTAATTTATCTATAATATTTATGTAAAATATATAAGTATGTTTATCAGTTGTCTAGTACCCATAACACAAGCTCTGCTTAGCTTGGGACTAGATGGCGTTGTGTGATAGCCGTGGAATATTATTATTATTATTATTATTTTCAAATTTACAAATTAACTTAACTACTGTGACAATGTTAGTACACAGGAATGCTAGACTAGTTAACATACAAACTCACTTAATTACTACTGGGCTGTTTTAACAATCGTACCCTGGTTTTTATTACAATGAATATTATTACGTAAAGAAAGAAAAGTACTGGTTTTTTGCTTAGGCGGCGGTAGGTGACTTCTTGATGGCACTGTTTTGATTATTCTTAAATCACACATTATTTTTACGTGGTAGAGCCATGCTGCAATTATATTAGTAGTATAGTTGTAGCACGAATGGGTCGGCTCGACCGGGGAAGGACCACGCTCTCACAGAATACCAGCGTGAAATAGTAGCTTAATGCTGCTGTATTTCGTATGGTGAATGTAGAGAACCGGAGACCATTTTTACTGGAAATGAGGCATTCCATCTCAGTCCTCACGGGTGACAACGCATCTGCATTTTGATTTGTAATGGAAGATAGGTGTAGATGTCTATGGGCCGCAGCAACCACTTACCATCAGGTAAACTGTGTGCTCGTTTGTCACCCTATTCTATAAAAAAAAACACGCTGTTATTTGCTTAGCCGGCAATGATATATTAGTAGGTGACTTCTTGCTTGCTTGCAATGTCTCGTTAAGCAAATGTAAAGCAAATGTGTCTGGCCACAACGTAATATTAAGTACTATTATGTATACTGTGTGCTATTTTGTCACACTTTTTTCTAAAAAACTGTGCTGGCAACGCTATTCGTCATAATTATTGAATAATAGACTCGAACTTTTATGCGTGGTAAAGTCATGCTTCAGCCATATTTTGGGTGTAGCATTAATGCGTGGGCTCAACCGGGGAAGGGGTACTTTTTAAAGCGGGTCATGCAAAGATCGGTCGCTCGATCTATGCGTCTTTGTATTTTAAATGCTGATTTACAACGAGCTCAACCGCTATGGAAAATATTGTCAGAAAATATGCATGTCTGGTATATAGTAATATACATAGCGGGCTACGATGCATTCGTGTTTCTTTCATATTTCTTTAAAATAAAAAGTAGCAATGCTCTACGTAAAAGTCAAGTCATTAACAAATTATACGTTTATTGACCAACATGACGCATAATCACAATGAAACAAAATATATTTATATTTTTATTTAGCGTTTTAAAAAGTACATTATCTAGACTTGATAGGTAAGTGCGCTGTGGTTGAATATTTAATACATTTTTTATTTATATTAATATAAATTACGCTGAAACTCTCTTTTCAAGACTTTATTATCAAATCTCTGATAACATGTTCGTATCAGGCAAACAGACACACTGGTAGATAGCAAGGCGATCCTACATTTTGGCATGGGACACTCGGACTCATGCGATAAAAGCCGTGAGAAGAAGCTTGTGTAGTGAAAAAAACATGCGTGCAGTTCACACGCTGTAGAAGTGAAACCTTTAAAATTGCTAATTTTTTACAGCAAATATTTCACAACAATTTATATTAGTAGTATAGTTGTAGCACGAATTGGTCGGTTCGACCGGGGAAGGACCATCCTCTCACAGAATACCAGCGTAAAATAGTAGCACAGAGGAAACCGAGATAATAGGAACCACTATAGACTATACTATCTACGGTTTTACCCGTGTATGCGTCTACTACACGTCTTAGCCGAGCGACATGACACCTCGCTTATAGAGGCGTTCACTGCGGGTTTATCTCGGTTCTCATCGGGTGGCTATGCGTCGTTCACTCGCCAAACCTAGTATCAGATTATTAAAATTTTTCATTGTTTACTAAGACGACACATCGAAAATAAACATTTAAAATAGCTCCGAGCTATCGCCGAAGTGATCCGAGTGAATACATAATTTCTATAAAAACTTAACAAACGCCGTCATAAGGTCTAATATTGCGTAGCGCCCGCGACGATTAAGACCGCAGTGTTTATGCATATGTAATGTTTCTATAAATATAAGAAATCATTCGAGAATAATATGCCACGCCTATTAATAACGCTTACTTTTTACTTTTCAGTTAATTTTCACATAATTTTTGTCACATTTTGGCTTATGTATAAGGAATAGGCCTATGGTGTCTCGGAAAGTTTTAAATAGAGAAAAGATCCATATATTTGTAGAACATTGTATATACGTATCACAAGCCGTTAAGTTCGTGTAGTGTCGGGTAAGAATACACACTACCCCAAATCTTACCGTGGGTGTCGTAAGAGGCGACAAAGGTAAACTGAGGCAGAATATAGACAGCAGCATCTTTTCGATAACAGCAAAAAGCAATAAAAATTTTAATATTTTTATCGCTTTTTGCTGTTATTTAATAAAAAAATAGCAATCCGCTCGCCAAGCGTGACAACTATGGCAATATACCCCCCATGAGCAGCGAAACAAACAAACGGTCCCCAGTCCTCGGCGGTCCTGTTATTCCTGGTAACGGTGGCGACCATGGTGATAGCGGGCCAGGAGATGCTAAGAATCTCCGATGGAGGTTCAGCTGCCACCCAAGATGATTCGACCTGTCACCCTGAGAACTGACTAGAAGATCCTGGAGCTGCAAGAAAAGAAGTTGCGCTGGAATCTTATAGGATTATCTTAGGTCCAAAGAGAGGGAGAGGACACTTTAATCCTTGAATCCGGCAACTTATACTTACCGGGAGGTTGAACATCTGTCCCAAGGAAGTGTCGGATTTATCGTCAATAAGTCTCTCGGTAACAACGTTGTAAAGATTGGGAGTGTGTCAACGAGGTTTGTGTACCTTATACTCAGAATATCTGTATTCGCTGAAGGTTATACAGGCATACGCACCAAACTCTACACATCCCGATGAGGGGGTGGATGAAGTATATGAGGTCTAGAGCCATTACTCCAAAACCCACTATACTGTTATGTAAGAGAGAACGGTGACTCAAATGTAGGGAAATTTGGAATAGGGCAAGGAAACAAAAGGGCCAGCAGATTTATGGATAAAGAGGGGCTCTTTTTGATGAAATCTTTCTTCCAAAAATGGCCCCACAGAAAGTGGACCTGTTCGAGCCCCGACGGTCCGAAAAAAAAAAGCGATAGACTTTATTATGACGACCAGACGACAACGGTTCAGTGATATTTCAGTGGTCGCAGGGGTGCAAACTGGCAGCGATCCCCGAATGGTGAGAGGCAAACTGAACCTAAACGTTAAGTTGGAGAGGTCACGTCTAATGAAGTCAATGCCTCCTAGTCCTTTAATCCAAAGGCCAAAAAACTTTCAGTTCGAGTTACACAATCGTTTTCAGTGCCAAGAAGACTGCAATGAAGTGGAAGATATAAATGACAAGCTTGTGGAAACTGTACATGCGGTTAGAGCTAAGTTCTGTAAAACCCGTCGCAGAAGAACACAAAAACTCTCCGATCACATCTTTAATCTCATCGCTGTTAGACGGGGAATGAAACTGCAGTCTTCAACAGATTAGAGAGAATACAGGCACCTGAACAGGCCGATCTCCAAATGCATGCGTCGAGACTTACGCAACCTTAATACTGCTCGTATTGAAGAAGCGATCGAGCGGAACCAGGGCTCCAAAGTCTTTGCCACATATCTGTCTGCCAGAAAGAGTCAACTGTCAAAGCTGAAAACCGAGTGTGGCAGCAAAGTTTCCGGGACACCTGAGATTTTGAGTGAGATTGAGAGGTTCTATGGACAGCTGTACACCTCATCGTTGGAGCCACACGCATGTGTGAGTAACGATTCAAGAGCAAGTCTTATCCGAAACTATTCCGATGATATCCCGTATGTCAGTCTAAACTAGAACACTTTAAAAATGGCAAGGCCCTAAGTAAGGATGAGATTACAGCGGAGCTTCTGAAAGCGGGTGGAAAACCGGTATTTAAAGTCCTTCAAAAGCTCTTTAATGTCTTCCGTCCTCCATGGTAGCACTACTCAGGAGTCATGGAGCAGAAGTGCGGTGGTTTTTCTCTTCAGGAAAGGCGACAACACTCTTTTGCCAAACTACAGACCGATTTCCTTTCTGAGACCCATCTACGTACTATTTTCGAGAGACATTTCGAATTGTCTCACACGCAGACTCGATGACTTCCAGCCTCCCGAACAAGCCGGTTTCTGAAATAGCTTCAGTACCATAGACCATATACATACCCAGTGGCAGATTGTTCAGAAGACCGAAGAGTACAATCTGTCACTTTGCCGTGCGTATGTAAGTTGATTCTCGGTACATCGAAGTGCTAAAAGAAGTGTTTTTACAGTAGGGCTACGATGGCTATCGGAGTACAGAACCAGAGTACGAAACCTATCTAACTGCAGGGAGGTGCAAGACAGGGTGACGTCATATACCCGAAAGTCTTCACCGCTGCATTGGAAGATGTTTTCAAGCTACTTGACTGGAAAAGATACGGTATTAACGTCAATGGCGAGTACATCACTCGCCTTCGATTTGCCTGCGATATGGTCCCTATGGCAGAATGGCTCTAGCGCGCTACGCTCTATGTCCTCAATAGTGTCTCCTAACGGATAAGTCTTCAGATGAACATGGACATAACAAAGATCATGTTTCTTGTTATCAAATCTATGGCGGTAGTTGTTGGAAGCACTAAGCTCGAATCTCTTGAAGAGTATGTTTACCTGGGACAAATAGTCCGACTAGGTAAGTGCAACTTTGACCGAGAGGACAATCAACGGATTCAACTCTGATGGACAGCATTCGGGAAAATACGACACATCTTCTCGTCAGGTATACCTCAAAACCTGAAAACTAGATTGCACAACCAGTGCGTGTTGCCAGTGTTGATTTATGGATCTGAGAAATTTTACTTCACTGCTCAGCTCAGCGAGATATGGAGAGGGCTATGCTCGGGGTTTCTCTGCGTGATAAACTTGGAAATGAGGATATTTGCAGTAGAACCACAGTGACCGACGAAGCTAAAATATGGAACCTTAAAATGCTATTATAACCCTACAATTTTTATTTATTTATACAATTTTTCACAAATATATAGTTCTTCCAAAAATATCCTGCTCCTTTAATTATTCGGAGTCGTGATAATATTTATGTACCAATACGACACGACATTAGAAATTCATAAGCAAATATTAAGGAATGAAAAAATTAATAAAATGAAAAGAAAACTCATGCGTAACAAGTAGCAGTGAACGATCTTTTTTATTCTTTGTCTGGCAAGATTTTGGTCAAGTTTTTAAGTACCAGACCAATTTCATTTAAGTGGAATAAAAAAACTTCTAACACTCAATTTTTTTGTAATATCTTATAAAGCAATTTTTTCGTCAAAATGAATATTTTAAAGGTGGCCTGGCAAAACTAAGAATAATGATTCCAAATAAAAAAAATTATTTTCTGATCAAACTCAATTAAATAAAAAAATATTTACTTTTCTTAATTTGTTATTTAACTAATACCTAAAAAATAAAATATTTTTTTACTTACGACCAATCTTTTTCGACGGACATCGCTAGGGCTACTAGCCCTTATTGGAAACATTTTGCTCAGCTATGTGTATCAAAATTTTTAAAGCATTGCATACTGAGTTTTGATCACGTCCAAAAGCACGTTTTTGCAGGATTGTAAAACAATTGCTTGAGGAACAATGCATTAAATCTGTCGAAGTATATTTAAATTTTATGTTGAGGATTAGACATCGACATACAAATGAAATAAAGGTAATTATATTATTAAAGTTAACTTAAATATAATTAAGTGATTAAGATGAATTTCAAATAATGAAAATTATTATATTTGTTGAAATAATGTAATTTTATGTAATATATATATATATATATATATAAATATTTATATGTGTGTATATATATATATATATATTTGTATGTATTTTATCATTATGACAAAGCATGCTGTACTTAAAAAAATAGCACCTGTATTGTACCATATTTTTTGCAAATAAATTATGATTATGATTACCTACTTAATAAAGCATATTTACTATACAGAAAATGCGAGAATGCTACGACCATGGATTTATGCATGTAATGAAGCAATGATTCAAAATTATTTATAGGTTTGCAGTGACATAAATTTATACGGAGAATGCTTGTTTACCAAGAATGAACTGACGCATGTATCCGCAATTACATGATTTTTCCGTACGTATATGAATTCTCACCACCACGTATAAGGTATGATTGGTTTCTATTTATTTAACATACTTCCTTATTTCAAATCTTTAAAAATACTTACAATGCCATCACTGTATATTCTGGAATCAGCAATTTTTCTAAAAAAGTATCCATTTCTTTTTCAAAAATTATCTACAATTAAAAAAAAAAAACAAAACAAAAAAGAATCCAATACGTTAATAAGTTATGTTACATAAAATGTGAAACATCACTAATGAAAAAAAGCTTTTTTGGTCCACTGTTTGGCCCACGAATTAATAATAAACTACCTGATACAATAAAAAATATGAACTTATTTAAATTTAAGAAAGTGCTTAATGAATTATTAACTGACCAATGTTATTATAAAATTGATGAGTTCTTGAATGATAATTTTGACTAATTCTATTAACTTTAAATTATATTGACTAATTCTATTATTTTATTACTGTCATTTATTTAATTTTATCATTGTAGAATCTTAAATAGTGTTACAATTTCATTAAGTTTTATTCTATTTTATTTTTATGGCATGATTCTCATAAGAACACACACTTATATTTGTACGTCTTTAAGACAAAACATAGCGTACTAATAATTGTAACCCTCGCAAGACCTTAAATGTTTAAACCATATATATTTGACAAATAAACTATTCTGATTCTGATTCCGATAGTATTTTGAATTGATATAACAAATTTAAGTTCAAATCTATTTAATAGTAGAATGTGGCTGAAATGGCGGAACTAAGGATATGTCGGTAAACTGCTGCATCAGTTCCAAATATATGTAGATGATATGGCAATACTTAATTAGGTAGTTGTTACTAGACGTGTTTGTGACATACCCCGGGGGCAGACTTTTAAGTTTAAACGGGTAACTCGTATTTTAATAATTTACACTACACATGCGTTTGCCTATCACTGGAGCAATAACAGCGAACGAAACGAAGCTCTCAAGTTAAATTAGCAGCATTAGAAAGTTAAATATTAAATGAATGTTACATCTTGAATGTTCCGAACAGATCTCCAAGTACAACAAATGAATTGAAATAAATTTATGTATATTTTATTAAAATTTCGAATTTCAATACTCCACCTGCTATATTAAGGTACCCCGGGGGGTAGGTTATGGAAGTTAACGGATCCATTCCCTATAAAAATGGTGCTTATTTCTACTTTATGCTTTTGTCATATACGAATAACGGGTATTTATATTGATATTTCAAACCTAACGTAGGCTTTTTATCAATTAACTTTATGTTGGTAAATAAAAAAATAAATGAAAGATTGTGTGTTTTATGCGCAATTTTTCTCTGTAATTTTAAAACAAAATTAAGGCTGTAAACGTCACAAAGACGACGCCAAGCTTTTTCCTAACTGGTGAACATTAAATCTTAATTTAAACGTACGCTATGACCAACCTTAGGCAAAAATTCCCTTCAACTGAGAAATAGCCCGCGGTCAATTTAACCTCAATTATTGGAAAAGGTCGAAATATTATTATTTTTTACCCAAATTTCTTGCAAGATCTCAAGAGGATGTGGAGTTTTGCAAATGAAAAAAAGCTTTTTCTATTTAACAATAATGCTGACAGATTACACAAAAAATATTGCAGGAATTATATTATGTAGCAAGTTTGTAAATTTCTAAGTAAAGAAAATGAGGATTACAACCCTCATTTCTAATCAACCAATAAAAGGAGGAGGTTGTACATTCGATGGTAGTTTTTTATTCATTGATTTCTTGTAAACGGTTTAAAAGATTGAAATTATTATTTTTTATTAAATATCAAAGCTAGACATAGAAAGTAGCCTCTAATTAAATTCAAAGAAAAAATCGAAGTTGGAAAAAAGAGGATTTTTTTTACCTATAAGGGGCAAACGAGCATACGGCTTACATGATAGTAAGTGATTACCACCGCCCATGAACAACTGAAACAACAGGGCAATTGCATATGCATTGCCGGCATTTTAAAAAGGAGTAGACTCTTCTCTTGAATGTCCCTAACGACATCGGGATACGAGATTAGAAAAATCTCTGATAGAGGTCGATTCCACAAGAAAGTTGTGCGAGGAAGAAAACTTGTTTTAAATTGCACATTGGTGGATCGACAGTCATCCAGATGGTATAGATGGTATCGCGAGTTTTGTTACGATTACAAATTTCTTCGACAAATAAAATACATTATATTGAATAAAATTATCATATCCAAAACATTCTTAACAAGAGTTCATATCTTGCCGATTTATATTCAATTTTTTTTCATAGTTTTTTTTAAATTATGGCAATTTATTTAATATATTTTAATACTAAATAAAAATATTATATATATTCAATTATAATATATTCAATTAGTCGTGCTTAGGCCCTATAGTGCCTATTTTACGGACCACCTTGAGACTCCATCAATTTTTGTTCTATAAAATTACTTTACCTATAGAGTGATACTAGACATCGCTATTACAAACCAATTTTAGTCATAAGAAAATATTTACTATAAAACAAAGTTTTATTTTATATTTCATGTATGCCGCGCCGCACCTGTTGTTGAAAATTATCAAAATAAATAAATAATTTGCTGTGAAATACTTTAGATGTATATTTCAATTTATTTGAAGTTTTCACTCTTATCATGTGTGAATTGAACATAATATGCTTACGTTATTATTGTCCTATGCCAAAATTTTGGATCGCCTCGTTGTGTATCAGTTTGTCTGTTTGCCGGGCACGAATATGTTATCAGAGAATTGATAATAAAGACTTGAAAAGAGAGTTTCAGCGTAATTTACCCTAATTTATTTAAATGTAAATATAAAATTAATTAATTATTTATCCACAGCGCACTTACCTATCGAGCCTAGCATATGTAATTTTCATCATTCATCATCATCATCATTACAGCCCTTCACAAGTCCACTGCTGAACATAGGCCTCCCCCAAGTAACGCCACAAAGCACGGTCCTGAGCCACCTGCATCCATCGACTTCCTGCATGTCTTATCAGGTCCTCACACCATCTAGTGGGGGGTCGCCCTACACTACGCCTACCGGTACGAGGCTGCCACTCGAGAACCTTTCTTCCCCATCGGTTATCGGTTCTTCGAGCTATATGGCCGACCCATTGCCACTTCAGCTTACTAATCCGTTGGGATATGTCAATCACTCTGGTTTTACTGCGGATATCCTCATTTCTGAGTCTATCACGCAGATAAACTCCGAGCATAGCCCTCTCCATAGCTCGCTGAGCGACCTTGAGCGTCCTCATACGGCCAGCAGTGAAGGACCACGTCTCAGATCCGTAAGTCATCACTGGCAAAACGTACTGGTTATACACTTTAGTTTTCAGAGAAGTTCGAACTATTTGTCCCAGGTAAACAAACTCGGTCGAAGTTGGACTTACCTAGTCGGACTATTTGTCCCAGGTAAACAACTTCGACAAACGTACTCGTCAACAACTTCGAGCATAGTGCTCCCAACAACTACCGGCATAGGTGTGACATGGACATTAAACATGATCTTTGTTTTATCCATGTTCATCTTAAGGCCTATCCGTTGGGAGACACCATTGAGGTCATTGAGCATAGTGCTAAGGTCCTCCAGCGATTCTGCCATAAAGACTATATTGTTGACAAATCGAAGGTGAGTGATGTACTCGCCATTTATGTTAATACCGTATCCTTTCCAGTCCAGTAGCTTGAAAACGTCTTCCAACGCAGCGGTGAAGAGTTTCGGGGATATAACATCACCCTGTCTTACAACTCTCTGCAGTTAGATAGGTTTCGAACTCTTGTTCTGTACTCGGATAGCCGTCGTAGCCCTACTTTTCAAACGCTTCAGCACTTCGATATACCGACAGTCAACTTGGCACCGCTGAAGGGACTGTAGCACCGCCCAAATTTCTTCATAATCAAAGGCTTTCTCATAGTCCACATATGCCAGGCAAAGTGGCAGATTGTACTCTTCGGTCTTCTGTACAATCTGCCGCAGGATATGTATGTGGTCTACGGTACTGAAGCCTTTTCGGAAACTGGCTTGTTCGGGAGGCTGGAAGTCGTCGAGTCTGCGTGCTAGACGCTTCGTATTGACTCTCGAAAATAGCATGTAGAAATCGGTCTGTAGTTCTTCAAGAGAGCGTTGTCGCCTTTCTTTAAGAACAAGACCACCGCGCTTCTGCTCCACGCCTCCGGAGTAGTGCCACCATGGAGGACGGAATTGAAGAGCTTCTGAAGGACTTCAAGTACCGGTGGTCCACCCGCTTTCAGAAGCTCCGCTGTAATTCCATCCTCGCCCGGGGCCTTGCCGTTTTTAAGGTGGTGGAGAGCCATTCTAATCTCGCTCAGACTGACATCCGGGATATCATCGGAACAGTGTCGGATAAGACTTGCTCTTGGATCGTTACTCACACTTGCGTGTGGCTCCAACGATGATGTGTACAAATGCCCATTGAACCTCTCAATCTCACTCAGAATCTCAGGTGTCCCGGAAACGATATTGCCACACTTAGTCTTCAGCTTTAATAGTTGGCTCTTTCTGACGGACAGATCTCTGGCAAAGACTTTGGAGCCCTGGTTCCGCTCGATCGCATCATTAATACGAGCAGTATTAAAGTTGCGTAAGTCTCGCCGCATGCATTTGGAGATCTGTCTGTTCAGTTGCCTGTATGCTGTCAAATCTGTTCACGATTGCAGCCTCATCTCCCGTCTAACAGCTATGAGGTTAAGAGTGTAATCGGAGAGTTTTTGTATTCTTCTGCGGCCGATCTTGCAGAACTTAGCTCCGACCGCATGAACAGTTTCCACGAGCTAAACTAAACTAAAACCCTCGCAGAAATGAGGGGAGGCCTGTGCCCAGCAGTGGGACGTATATAGGCTGTAACTTTACTTTTACTTTACTTTATGGGTAGGATCAATCTTAAGCACTGACGAGACTCCTGGTGAAGCAAAATTAAAGTATCGTTCATTGTCTGAATGCAATCTAATATCCGATAAAATAGTAACTTTATTTTTGGGTTTTATTATAATGTCTGATGATAGCGAGTTACTTTTTTCATTAATATAGGAACTATTGTCACTTTCGGCATAAACGACCTCTTAATTAGTGTCAGAAGATTTGCAATCAAATGTTAAACTCTTTTTACCTATCTTTGGTGGTTTATTCTCTTTTTCTCTTGTTACTTTTCGTCGTTCGTTTCGTTCGTTTTTATATCTGTCAGACGTCAATTTTTTCTATCATAATCTTCTTTCTTCCTTTAATTTTTCTATCATTATCGTCTTTCTTCTTTTTTCCTTTTTTTTGAAAAATACAATTCTAGTTGAAATAAATACAAATTAGAATAGTTTTACTTATTCATTAATTAAATTGATTTTACTGACTTTGTTGTTTTATTTGCAGTAAAGAAAAAAATTGCTAGAAAAGAGTAAACAACACAACGACGTATTATAACGAATTATTAAACGTTATTTAAGTAGTAGTAAGTAATTACATAGGTACTTAATTGTTTTTTGTGAACTAAGCTTAACAATTTCTCAGTTTCGTAACGTTACGCAATATAACGAAATTGATAATAAAATCTGAGAAATTATAACATCTATAACTATTTATACGTAAACCAAGTGTTGCACAAACAAACACCTAGTGTATTCGTTATGATATTACAAAAAATAATAAAAGGATTTAATTAGGAAACAAAAATTATAATAAACTTTCCAAAATAATAGCTGTTTATCACTCTGAGATACTTTTTGTGAATATTCACGTGATAACAAAGGTTGAGTCCACGGTTGCGACTAAAACACAATGGTCGCGGCGGCAATAATTTTGATGTAGTTACTAGTGTTGCCGGAATAGAAAAACATATTTCTACTCTTTTAAATAAATGCGTTCTTAATTTTATTACACGTTACGAAACCTGAGTAACGCAACGTTATAATTTTGGGACATTATTAATTTAATTAAAATAAATTATTTTTTAAATGACTTACGAATGAATTAGGTCGAGTTTAATTGCTTGATTCAGCAGGAGAAATATGACCATAGCCATGTTAAATAAAGCTTATTAATATTCGTAACAACTTGACTCTGAAAAAGTAAGTCACTGGGAAGCTAAAAAAATGTTCGTTACCATTATTACAAAAAGAATGATCTCAAAAAATTTATTCCATTACTAAAAATTAAAGTTAAAATACCAAAAAATTCTTCACTTTAGTAGACTAATATAACAACAAGGGAATTGTTTTTTATCATATTTATAAAATTAGATATTCATTAAAGTATGAGTTCGCGGGACAAGAAAAGATAGCAAATGTACATCTTTTCTGAGTATGACCCACATTTCCTCCACCTCCTCATCGGGATGTGCCGAGGTTGGTGCGTAAGCCTGTATGACCTTCAGCGAATACCGTTTAGTGATGTATCTGAGTATCAAGTACGCGACCCTCGTCGACACACTCCCAATCTTTACAACGTTGTTGACGAGAGACTTGTGGACGATAAATCCGACACCTCCTTGGGACAGATGATCGCCCTCCCGGTGATAGAACAAGTTGCCGGACTCGAGGATTGCCGTGTCCTCCCCCTCTCTTCGGACCTCGGATAATCCAATAATATGCCAGCGCAACTTGTCTACCTCTTCTTCCAGCTCCAATATCTTCTCGTCAGTCCTGAGGGTGCGTGCGTTATATGTTGCCGGGTCGAGTCGTCGTAGGTGGCAACGGAACCTCCACTGGAGATTCTTAGCATCCCCTGCCATAGTTGCCACGCTTGGTGAGCGGGTTGGCAACTGCAGTTTTTTATTATAAAGCACAATTGTTATCAGGAAGATGCTGCTGCCCATCTCCTGCCTGTCTTCCTCTGTCGCCTCTTACGACACCCACGGGAAGATATGGGGTAGTGGATATTCTCAACCGCCACTACACGGCACACATGTAATTTTCGAAGCACTATTATTCATATATATATATATATATATATATATATATATATATATATATATATATATATATAAATATATATATTGTTCTGCCCTTTTCGACGACCCTTTGTCATGTCCCATTAAAAATCCTGAAATTCCCAAAAAAAAATTGTGGGTCACTCATGGGCAAAAAAAACTATCCTATCTCTCAAGTTGAACCAAACTGCACACGGTATGAAAATTTTTATTAAAATGGGTTAAGTAGTTTAGGAGTCCGTCGCCGACAAACAACGTGACACGTAATATATGTATATATATATATATATATATATATATATATATACACGGAATTTGTTAATAACTTGACATTTACGTAGAGCACCAGAACTTAGCTTTATTGCTGCTTTTTTTAAAGAAATATGAATGAAACACGAATGCATCGTGGTCCTCTATGTATATAACTATATACCAGACATGCATATTTTCTTACAATATTTTCCTTAGCCGTTGAGCTTGTGGTAAATCAGCATTTAAAATATAAGGATGCAAAGATCGAGAACCCCATTCCCTGCGAGACCTGCTTTAAATTTAATAGTATGCGAGCAGAATTAAAAAATAGCATGGAAGTTATGCTTGAAGCTATTCAAAATCATCTTTTTACTTATCTGAAAGGAAATACAAACTGACAGTCAACCTAGTAGTAGTACGTAGTACTATTATTTAACCTGTGCTGGTAGATTGTAAATGACAGCCTATACACCTGCAACGTACATTAAACCAAGAAGGCTGCACATGTTATTTAATAATTTATAGTGAATTATATGCGGACAGAGCGGTGAAAATTGGTACGAGGTTTGTACCTAAAGTGTACTCCTCAGTAGAAAAGAAACCCTATCACCTAATAAAGTAGCTATCTGTGAATCGGTCTTTTTTTAACTTCCCAATAACCAAAATAAAGGAGGTTCTTAATTCTACTTCATGTGTTTTTACATGTTGCTCGATATTTTTGTTAATTGTGAACCCAATTTAATTATTATTTTAAATAGGTTTTATTCAGGAACGATCCCATATATGTATATTTAGAAACAAGTTCCATTCCAAAGGCTGACGAAATAGGGGATGTAATTTTTAATGTTACTATTTCCTTGACATTCTAGGTATAACATGGAGATTGTAATATTCATTAGTCAACTCAAAAGGAACCGGTTACTTATAAAAAATATAAGCCCAATTTGGAGAACTAAATAAAACAAAAAAGTTTAAATGTAATATCTCCTGAAGACAGGGCTTTATAAAATGTCTTAGTAGTAGTATGTGTAAATTATTTTATTATTTTTTATAAATATTTTGCGTATCTTTTCGTTTTCGGGTCAACCGATTCCAATTCCACTGTTATTGAAATGTTGCCTCGCAAATTGCAACATGAAATTGTCTTGTTGTCTTTAAGCCAATTTTATTCTTCACTAAATTTTCATGTTAAATACCTGCCTACATTTTTCAAGTAAATAGATTATAGCTGAAGAAAAATATTGTAGTGCTGGTCTAAGAGTCGATCATCCAAAGGTAAGGTGATAGTGATGGCCGACCTTTGAGTATTAAACCAATGAATACTCAAAGTGGCCGACCAAACAAATGTGCATAATTTTTTTATTCCATGATTTTCCTTACATTTACATAGAAGCAAAGGTATAGTGACAGTAGACTAATGTTTAAGGGTGCGGACAAAACTAGCAAGCTAACTTTTTTCAATAATTGTGACAAACGAGCACACAGTCCACCTAATGGTAAGTGGGTGCTATATGCCTTTTGTACGCCGATGTTCAAGTTATTTTTGCGTCGTGGGCTACCGACAGCACGACGAACGATTGCAAATGGTGGTTACATTAATGAACATATCATTAAAAGAAAGGGATATGAAACTGAACGCAAGTAAGACGACGAAGAGAGAAAAGTTATGGTTTTTGTAAGAGAAAAAAGTAAAACGAAATGTGAAATAAGAAGATAAGGGGAGTTAATCGAACAAATACATGAATTTATATATTTGAGATGCGTTTTTAACAAGGATGGGAGATATGATAAGGATATAGAACGAGGAGCGATCGCAGGAAATAAAGTAAATGAGTGTGGAGTATTAGTGTAGGGCCCCTACACTCTATTTTAGAAAGTCAGAATGTGTCAAAAAGGCACGTATGGCAATTAACAATGCTGTGTTGGTGCTTACGTATGGTACTGAAAGTTGGGTGTGGCAGAAAAAAAGCTAGAGTAGAATAAACGCAGTAGAATTACAGTCGTTGAGGAGTATGTTAGGACTGAATCTGAGTGACAGGGTGAGAAAGTGTGTGATATGAGATGAGTGTGGTTTGCAAGATGATGTAATTAAGAAGGAGAAGGAATGCTTCGGTGGTTTGGTCATGTGGAAAGAATGAATGAGGAAAGAGTGAAAAAGCAAATTAAGTACATTTAAAGCACCCTTAACCGACGGCGATGTATGCGTGGGTATATGGATGTGGAGGAGGCGAGAGAAGTGTGTCAAGATCGTGCCAAATGGAAGTCTGTAGTCTCTACCTACCCCTCTGTGTGCAGGTGTGAGTGTTTATGTATTTATATTTAATATGATATGTTTATTTTGTGTGCAACTAAGCTAGTCTTCCCTATGTGAGCGTCGTTTGACGAGAAAAAATCGGTGTACTTGAGTGACAACTTCTTCGTCTTGACCATTTCATTCAGGGAGAGAACCCTGCGACAGTCTTCTATAGTCCACAGGGGTGATATTCCCTCTTCATTTTGATTTTTAATTAAGGATAGATGTAGATGTCTATGGACCACAGCATCCACCTACCATCAGGTGAACTGTGTGCTCGTTTGTCACCCTTATTGTATAAAATAAAAGTATACCTGAGCTTCAGTAGCCACTTAATAATTGTTTCGTTAGTTACTTAAATTTTATTAAGAAAACAGCCTGGAAAATGTCCTCAAATGCAAGAATACGTAAATGATTATTACTGTATTTATAAAGTACATGTTTCATACACGATAATAACACAGTCTTCACAGTTTAGCTAACACGTATATATCACTATATTTTGTGATGATTTCTGCTATTAGTTCCGAATAAGCCGTTGGATATATTGGAGTACATTCAGTTAGTTTCCATTATGTTGGTGAATACTATCGAACTTCAAAGCATCTATTGAAATACAAACCCTCTTTTCAAACTACGTGTATATTGAGTGATTTTTATACCATTTATAAAAAAATAGGGTATAACGGGTGAAAGGAATAGAAGCCTATGGCTCTTTCTATCAATAAATACTACATTATTAGGGTGCGTATTATTTTAATTTCGATAGTTTTTAATTGATTTATTAATTTAGTTCAAAATTTTTGTTTATATTTTTATACTACCTACAGTTTATTTCAAATGAGTGGTATTTATTGATAGTTTAATTCCATGATATGTTGATATAAAAGCAATAAATTGTAAAATATCAGTGCCATATGCTTCTATTGCGTTCACATGTTACACCTTACTTTTTTCCAGACGGTAAAAAAATCATCCAGCACATATGTGATCAATCAACCCAACCACTATAGTAATGAAAGATTTCCGTATTTCATTTCTGTTTGCATATCCAACGTTTTCCAGTGTAATAGAATGTTACCGCAAAAAAGGTCATGTCTGAAATCGACACATACATAAGCTAATACTACGCGTGTTCCGTTAGTCAAATCAAAGTTGTATGGTCCACTTATTTTGGTACTTATACACAGTCTGTTAAAGTAAATAATCGACTTCAATCAGATTATAAATTATTTGCAGCGAAAGCATCAAAGCGTAATGAAGTGTTTTACGAGAATACTGTAATGTCAATAGTGTGGGATTTATTGTTACCATCTCTTCAGTAAAATTCAGTTAACTTCAGATAACCAGCAATCCGCCTGGCTTCACACGGGTGATTTTTGTATTTCGACAGTACAACCTACCGGCTCCAATTGTAAATCTAAGCAATACTGGGATCATAGATACAAAAAATTCATCAAAATCGATCCAATCGTTTATGAGGAGTTCAGTGTAAATAGTGCAATAGTACTAGCGATCCGCTAAAGCTTCGCACGGCTGATTTCCGTATCTCGACAACAGTGCCATCTACGAAGTTAAATTGCAAATCTAAACCATTCTTATATCAATTTAATCAAACACACAAAATTTCATCAAAATCGGTTCAGCCGTTTAGCAGGAGTTCAGTCACATACACATGGACAGAAAAATTATTAGATGTATATATATATATATATATATATATATATATATATACACATATATATATATATATATATATATATATATATATATATATATATATATACTGGCGTATATATATACACGCCAGTAACAGCGCACTCGCATCACACACGGATCTGTTACTGGTATCGTTACTGCCATAATTTTCTCTTACTAGTTTTACACACCTACGGAGCTTAGTATTTATTAAAAAGGACGTTCTTGAAGCAGACTATTAGTGCAGCAGATTATGTAATGTACGTACACAAGAATAAACGTAGTTTTGCAAAAATAAGTGATATTCATTCTGTAAATACTAGGAACAGACACAGTAGTACTCCACCGAATCAGTAATTCATTCTTGGGGCGATGCTTTTACAACAAAATCCCTAAAATATACAAAATTTGTCATACGCAAAGTTCAAAAATTTTATTAAACTAAGATTGTATAAAAAGGGTTATTATAATATTAATGCATTTATGGATGATAATAACCCCTGGGAAGGGTGATTAAAAGATGCAAACAATTTATATAATAAAAAATAACTTAGTTTGAAAATGAACTGTAGGTTAATATTTATCTTGTAAACAATTTATTTTAAAGGTATCCGGAGAAAATATGGATTTCATCTATTTTTTTTTAAATTAATAATGGCGACAAACGAGCACACTGTCCACCTGATGGCATAGATAATATATAACCTCGATTAAGAATCAAAATGCAGATGCGTTGTCAACCCTGAGGACTAAGATGAAACGTGGCATCATTTTCAGTAAAAAGGGTTTGCAGGTCTTTATACCCACCACACAAAACACATCAGCATTAAGCTAAGGTCTTTATACCCACCACACAAAACACATCAGCATTAAGCTAAGGTCTTTATACCCACCACACAAAACACATCAGCATTAAGCTAAGGTCTTTATACCCACCACACAAAACACATCAGCATTAAGCTAAGGTCTTTATACCCACCACACAAAACACATCAGCATTAAGCTAAGGTCTTTATACCCACCACACAAAACACATCAGCATTAAGCTAAGGTCTTTATACCCACCACACAAAACACATCGGCATTAAGCTAAGGTCTTTATACCCACCACACAAAACACATCGGCATTAAGCTAATATGTTATATCTATGTAACGAAAACTTTTAATGTAATGTAACCAACAGACGATTGACTTGGAAATTTGCATTCGTATCTAGGACCGATGAAAAATCAATAATTTAATAACTAATTCCTCACAGAGTAGTTTAGAATAAAACACTACTCCGATGATATCTGGTACAAGTGGCTATTTTTAAGAGTTTACGTGTTTCACTATTTTAAAGAAAACAAATATTGAATAGTAATACTATTCAATATTTTTTTATAATTATCCAGATTATAAATAAATATCCGGAAAATTATAAAACACATTAAATATTAATGATGACTTACTTTTTATCCAATATTCAGATATATCATTTCAAACTTTCAATTACTCATCAATCATTTATATAAAAGTTACGAGTTCTTGAATCTTTAAACCTGTTTTGTGTTTTTGCATTGCATTTGTGTACGGAGGACCTGTTTATACATCGTTTAATAAAATCAATGCAAGGGTAAATGTTTATGTTTTTTAAATGTCTTATTCAATAAAAAATTAACGTTTGCAGATATTCTACAAATGAGGGATTTGCTTAATAATTCTTGCTTTATTCAGTATTCCTTTAGGTTTCACTTAAAATCCCTGCGTGTAATAAATATATGCTAAAATGTTAGACTTAACAAAGTTTCACACATTCCAAAATACTTTTCATGTATAGCCTGATTTACTTAAAATATATCTACGGCGTTCTTTCTTTTGTACTGTGAGTTACTTGTATGGGGTTTGTAAATGCTTAAGTATACTCGCACACTTTTTTTAACTAAAATTTAAAGTCAGTTTTAAGCAAGTAATAAAGTTGCACTGCGTGACTTAATGGGATCCATCACCATCACCACATGGCAATATACAATATAATACATATATAAATTTTGTTATTTTTTATGTAGTATAAGGGTGACAAACGAGCACACGAGTTCACATAATAGTAAATGGATGCTGTAGCCCATAGAAATCTACGTCTATGTCTAAACTTCAAAATGCATATGAGTTGTCACCCATGGGTGACTAAGATGGAATGTCTCGTTTCTAGTAAAAAAGTTATTTTGTGAGAGCGTGGTCCACCCCCGGTGAAGCCGACTCATCCGTGCTATAACTATAATATAGCTGCAGGATGGCTACTGAAAACGAACCAGTATCCAAATGATGCTTGCCACCTGATGACCAGTTAGGATGGCCTATGTCTAGAAGTACGTTCGCTCGATAGCGTAGTGGCTAAGCGTTTGGCTGCGATACTACGGGGTTCAAATTCCGCCAGGAAAAATGTTTGTACGGCCAATTAGCAATTAATTCGGATCTGGATATTTATCAATGTGCAATTTATATACATAAAAGTCTCCACAATACAGGAGTAAACACTCGTACTAGTAACTAAAAATTTTGATTTATAATTTATTTAAGGATAATATTAACAGAATTGTGCAAGTAGCTATGTTGAGTATCAAGCAACGAAATGGATGAAAGAGTTTGCGCTGCATGCTTAAGTTATGTTCTTAAAACACGCACTTGCTAGATTTAAATGTTTCCGTGTTAATTATATAGCTGTGGGTTTTAATTATTTAAGTCCTAGTATATTTCTTCTTGTAATGCATTTGTAATTAGTTATAAAGAATAATCATTTGATATACATTTAATGTGAGATATGTTGCATAAAAATCTTATACAAAATAAAGGTGTGAGAGTTAAGCGCTCGATTTTCCAATTTCATAGTACATTACCAACCTGAATTAGGTTCCCCGTGCGAGTATCATTATAATATCTTTTTAACAATGCGTGGCGAAAAAAGAAAATATTGTAAAGAAAGTTGCTTGTGTAACAAAGAAAACGTTCAAAATGCTAAATACCTATCTGTAGTATAATGTATAGAGTATAGATATAAAGTCAGTGTCAAACCAACTGTTGTTTAACAACATGGTGACAGCGGTGAAATTTCAAAAATCGAATTTATTTGCGAATCCACCAACAATATGTGTATTTAGTTTATTATAAAGCAGTTGCTTGTGTATTTTATAATAAATATCATGGAAAACGTGCGTCCTCTAGCGGAATTATAACTCGAAGGCGGGCCAGCCGTGCGGGTCGAAGCGTGGCGTCAATGGCGCCGGCTATTCGAAGTGTTTTTGAAAGCACTGGAGTGAACAAAGATCCTAAAGAGATTCAGGCTAGTTTGTTGGTTAACCTCATCGGCTCGGCAGGATACGAGGTGTTCACGACTTTTACTTTCGAAGAGCGCGAAAGCGAAGACGACATTAATTGCGCTTTGAAGACGTTCGATAGTTATTTTGGTACTTAACTGAATATAATAACAACAATTCAGTGATTTACACGAGAGCCTGCTGCGAGATAAACTTGTTTGCGTAATAGTGAATAACACAGTCAGGGATCGTTTACTTCGTACAGAAGATTTGAAGTTACCGAAAGCGATACAAATTTGTCAAGCGGCAGAAATTTCTAAGGAAGAAAATCTGTGTATCGACGGCAACGAGGCGGAGAGCGGTCAGGTCGATGCAGTTCACGGCAACCGCCGTGGAGTGCGCGGCTGGCGCAGCAGCGGGACCGATCTTGATACCTGCACGGCTGCGGGAGCGCACGCTGTGCCGGCAGCGACAGGTGTCCAGCACGTCAAGCTATGTGTTTTGTGTTTTTTTTATTGAAGAGGGGGCGAACGAACATGCGGCCCACCTGATGTTAAGTGACTACCGCCGCCCATGATTAACCGCAACACCAGGGGAATTGCAGGTACGTTGCCGGCCCTTTAGAAAGGAGTATGCTCTTTTCTTGAAGGTCCCCAGGTCGTATCGATCCGGAAAAATCGCCGGTGGTAAATTATTCCACAGAGAGGTCGTACGCGGAAGAAAACTCCTTGTGAAACGTACAGTGGTGGACCGCCAGGCATCCAGATGATGTGGATGGTATCGGGACGTTTGGCGCGTAGTGCATTCACGAAATTTGGCGGCTGGAATTAGTGCGAACAATTCCTCAGAGCACTCCTCATGGAATATGCGAAAGAAAATGCAAAGAGATGCAACATCTCTTCGCAGCGCCAGTGAATCGAGCCGATCGGAAAGCACTCGGTCGACGTCGACGATTCGGTACTGGGGAGCCCCAGCCCAGAGATGAAAACAGTGTTCCATGTGCGGCCGAACCTGCGCCTTGTAAAGTTGCAGGCGGTGTACTGGCATGAAATACTGTCCCGCTCTGCTGAGCACGCCAAGCTTTTAAGAGGCTAATTTGGCCTTCTCTTCCAAGTGACCACGAAACTGCACAACACTCGATATGCCGACGCCGAGGATTCCGATACTGGCTGAGGCAACACGGGGAGTGCCTTGAAGGAGGAGATACGACAAAGGGGTTCCTTTTAGCGGTTAACGCGCAAACTTGGGTCTTCTGGGGGTTAAACTGGACTAGATTTAGTCGCCCCCAATCCGAGACTCTGTTCAGCAAAGACTCAACTTCAGACACAAGTTTGTCCCGGCACTCGGAGACGTTTTCCCGAGAAATATTGGCTCGGCCGGTGTAAAGAGCATCACCAGTGCTGTCATCTGCATAGCAATGGATGTTACGCGTTTGCAACATATCATTGATATGCAGAAGAAACAGCGTTGGCGATATCACGCAGCCTTGTGGAACACCAGCATTAATAGGCTTGTAATCGGAGCTTGCACCGTCTACAACGACCTTAATGCTGCGATCTGCAAGAAAGCTGGTAATCGCACAATTTCTCGAGAAGCTCATAGGAAGGGAGCTTCGAAAGAAGCGCTTTGTGCCAAACCCAATCGAAAGCCTTCGCAATATCCAAACTAACGGCCAATGCCTCCCCCTTGGACTCTACTGCCTCCGCCCATCTGTGAGTTAGGTAGACCAGAAGATCACCAGCTGACCGACCACGGCGAAAACCGTATTGGCGGTCACTAATCAGCTGGTGATCCTCAAGGTACCTCATCTAAATAATCTCAGCCATGGTTTGGTCGCTCCTGTAAAATAGCATCATGCTATAAGCAGGAGTGCTACCGAGCCTGGGCTGACGCATCAGCGTCTCGGGATGTAAACACCAGCGCTATAAAAAAGAAGTATAATTCCGCCTCTAGGTCCTTCAAAAGAGTCATTGCCAAGGCAAAGTCAGAGCACATAGGCAGAATTGGCGAGAAACTAGTTCGCCTTCCTTCTGGAACCCATGCATTCTGGTCTCTCGCCAAGGCTGTCCAGGGAATTTCTGTCAGCCATCTCTTTCATATTTGCACAGGGAGGACGACTCACTGGCCCATACCGCAAAGGAGAAAGCCGATCTTCTAGGCTCTTTATTTGTGTCCAACTCGACTCTCGATGACGAGGGGAGTACGCCGCCGACCATCCCGCGGTGTGAGTGCTCCATGCTGGAAGTGCAGTTCACACAGCGCTCGATTTGCAAAGCACTCCTCTCCCTGGACATCCACAAGTCGAGTGGGCCTGACGGAATCCCCCCAATTGTGCTGAGGACGTGTGCTCCAGAGTTGGTACCGGTTTTAACGCGTCTTTTCCGGTACTCCTACTCCCTAGGCGTAGTCCCAAAATCATGGAAGACGGCCTTCGTCCACCCGATCCCTAAAAAAGGCGACCACTCAGACCCATCTACCCAAGTCAGACCCAACTACCGGCCTATCGCCATCACCACCTTGTTCTCCAAAACAATGGAATCCATTGTAAACTGCCAGCTCATGTGTGTGATAAAAATGTCATTTTTACGGGTGTGTAAACAAAAGGGTGTAATAAAAAAAGGTACCTACATAATTTGAGTTTGGACTCTGCGGAAAATGATAGTTACTCAGAAATGTTCTATGTTGATACCGTAAGCGAGGGCATAAAATGCGAAAGTCGACTAAAGAATGGTTCGAAAGCGTGTCATGTAACTACAAAGAACTTTTAGTTAAAATAGATCATGGTTCTATGATGAATGCTATTTCTAAGCGTGAATAGGATATATATAGAATAGTATTGGCTTATCGATTAATTGAGCCGTGGTAGCTCAGATGGTTAACGATCGCTATAAATGTAACAGAACGCGAGTAACCCAGATACGACCCCCGCCGGCACCAATAAAATTGCAATTTTAAGTGCTGCTTTACCACGTGCTCGGTGGTGTAGGAAAACATCGTGAGGAAACCTGCATGTCTGAGAAATAAGAAAAAAATATTTCGAAGACATGTGAAGTTTGCCAACATGCATTGGGGCAGCGCGGCGGACACTTCCTTGCCCTAAAACCCTCTCAGAAATGAGGGGAGGCCTGTGCCCAGCAGTGGGACGTACAGATGCTATAACTTTACTTTTTTTACTTTTATCGATTAAACAACTTCGCCCGTTTACAAAGAGAGTATATTCCTTCACAGGAAATCGGTAATCTGTCTTAGGTGATATAAAAACATTGTTTATAATAACAAATAATTTTTTTTATTGTACAAGGGTGACAAACAAGCACACAGTCCACCTGATGGTAACTGGTTGCTGTGGCCATAGACATATACATCTTTCCTCGATTACGAATAAAAATGCTGATGCGTTGTCACCCGTGAGGACTATTATGGAATGCCTCAATTCCAGTATAATGGGTCTCCGATTCTCTACACTAACCTTACAAAACACAGCAGCGTTGAGCTGCTATTTCACGCTGGTATTCTGTGAGAGCGGGGTCCTTCCCCGGTCGAGCCGACCCATTCGTGCTACAACTATACTACTAATATTACTGCAGCATGGCTCTAACACGTGAGTTTGTATTGTCGTTTATTGTCATCGATTTATGTTGTTAAAACCTACTCAGATTCGAAAGTTGTATTACGATGGGTGTAATAATTGTATTAATGCCATAAATATTGACAATTACTCGAGTTTGTTTAAAGGTTTAGGCATGTTACCTGGCAAATACAGTATTGTAGTGGATAAAAGTGTTGCACCCGTTATTTCTCTTACAAGGAAAATACCTCTAGGTATGAAAGACAAGTTATTAGTGGAGTAAGAAAATGAATGGAAGGACTCGGTGTTGTTAGAAAAGTTACACATCCGACAGAGTGGGTAAATGCATTTGTTTTAGTGGCTAAGAAGGATGGTAGTATTCGTGTTTGTCTAGACCCTAGACCGGTTAACCGGGCAGTGTGCTGCGCGGTAATCGCTGCCCACAGGTGTCAAATCGTTCAACGACACCCATTTAAACAACCAAGCACCCTATTGCAAGAGCACCTGCGTTGCCAGCCGCTCTTGCAACATAACGTGCCAGATTTGCCTTGGCAAAAAATATCTTCCGACATATTTGAATATAAAAGAAAGAAATATATTCTCCTTGTGGACTATTTTTCGAATTACGTTGAAGTCGAGGAGTTAGTCGGTATCATTAGCAAACATGTTATAAATTTTATGGAAACGCAGTTTGCTCAACACGGTATACCCGCTGAAATAGTGATAGACAATGGGCTGGCCTATAGATGGAAAGAATTTCAGATTTGTTTTAAAATGAATGGGAAATAGATCACTTTACCTCATCCCCCTCTATCCTTAGTCAAATCGAAAAAGTACAAGAACTGTCCAAACCATAAAAGGTTTGCTAAAGAAATGCGTAGACTCAGGTCAAGACTTTTATAAGGGTTATGGAAAACCGAGGTGGTTTCTGACTTCCTCCAGTACTGCAGAGTTTCTGTCCCGCATTCTAGACAAAAGTACGATTGCCTCCTGGGGCATGCGACGTCGACGAAAGGTTAGCTCCGAGACTCAGGCAGACTTTCAAGTGTGTCCGCAGACAGACAGAGCGTATCATCACAGCCCAGTACTCCTACTACTCCTGGTACTGACAACTTATTTACAGAATGTGTTTCTTCACCACCATCAACAATAGTGAACTTCAAAAGGTTAAAGGAACGGATTGCACGAATGTTGACCGAAAAAATAATTTAAAATAATAATTATACAAAATAACTCTCGGATGCTACTTTTCGGTTTAGGAAAGAATAAAAGTTAGTAAATAAAAATATTTAGGTCACACGAATTGTGTATTATGTCCATTGAAGTAATATGCACTTACGTACTAGAACAGCTATTTCAAACAAAACATTTGCGCTACTCTATGTTCGCGCGGTTGGTTTTTTTTATCATAGAATAAACATAGGTAGAATGATCAGTAGGTAATAATAGATTGTATTGTTAAATAGGTAAATTATATCGAGAACAATTTTCAAATTTTGTCATTTATTTTGTATATTATATTTGCTTATTTAATATAATATTACATAGTATTATCTCACAATTCCATTTTAATGGTATTTTTATCTGAATATTTTAAAAGGTATCTATGTCAAATATAAAAAAAAAACATACTAAATGTATGTTTAACAAATCTTATTAATATAAAATTTAAATTACAAATATATTTATTTAAATTAGAATAAGAGTCGTTCATAAATGTTGGGCACGCGAGAGTTAAAAATGGACGAATTTATTCCACTTTGACTATTATGTGGAAACCTAAAAATAATATAAAAGAATAATGAGCAGTTTTAAATAAAAAAAATTGGCCTAATTATGATAACTCATATATGTTTCTACAAAAAAATGTGTATAATAATATATTCGTCCTATACTTAACTACCTACCCACAGAAATGTTGAAATGATTTTTTTTTAAATCAACACAACACGTGACAACTCTACAAGCGCCTAGCGAGTGACTGATTAAAGTCATCAAAGTGCGGTGTATGCACCGCAGTTGAGTGGAACAGAGTAGCTGAATGCAGTGTCACCTCTAGTACGTAGTACATAATATCTCAATGATTATGTCACTATTGTTGTAACAATAATAGGTAAAAAAATATTTCTATTTATTATTATGTGGTAGTAGGACAATTTTTTTTAAATATACATGTAATAGGAGAAAATATCTGAGTTACTTTTGTTTACAATTTTATTATTGTTTATAAAATTATTTTAGAAAGGGAAAGATGTAGTATAATGTATAGGTAGAGAGTATATAAATAAAGTGTCAAACCAACTGGCGTATGTTTTACTACACTATTTTTTCTAAATTTTCGGCTCCGTGACGCTGTGGCTTGGCAATGAGTTGCGCGCGCGCGCAGCGCTAAGGACCGCATGTTCGAATCTCGCTCGGAATGAATATTTGTATGGCTTAAAAATAATTGTTTCATGTCTGAATGTTTGTCCTTGTAAAATTTATGTGTGCAAACTGCCCCCATGAAAAAAACTAGAGGAATAAATAAAAAAAGATCAAAATTCATGAGAAATTAAGGATGCAGTAAAATAAAAACAGCAGGAAGAAAATAATTAAAAAAGAACTACCACCACGATACAGGATTAAATCCTAATGTGGAGGCTACCTTTCTATTTAAAAAAAATGTTCTTACCTCACTACGCTATGCACACTACTAACCTTAGAATTTGTTCTTTATTTTAAGCTTCTTACTAGCGATCATTGTTCCGGCGATCGACAAAGGACGGCATATCAACCTGCAAGATGATACTAAACATTTATTCTAGAAACTGGTAATGGCCAGTGTTGGCGACGCGTCTATAAGAATATTTCAATTTATTAGTTAACCGATTACGAATAGCTTCTAAAAACAGATTATCGAGCAATAATATTCTAATAAGAAAACACTTAGTTGAATCTTAAAGTAATATCGAATTAATGATTTGAAGGTCTTGGGTTTGATTCCCAGGCCGGACTAGTTTGTCGTTTTTTTAGTAATATTTTCTTAATAAATTCATATAGGGAATTTTAAGATATAAATTATGTTTTCGGGTTCAGTTCCCCGGTTGAAATCACTTTTCCAATAATGTTAATTTAAAGGAATATTAAAATAAAGTTAGAGACCAGGATTTGTTCCCCGGTCGAAATGATTACTTTATGAATAAATAGAATTAATGGAAATTAATTGCATAAGTATTATCTTATATGAGTTTGATACGTTTTGTATGAAAACAAAATGTCTGTTTTCAATGTATTGATTCATGAAATATTTTGTCTATGTTATCTGATAAGAGACACGATAACTGATAAGAATCTAGTTAGAAATAATTTCCTACAATTTGAGAGTCGTGTAGAATTAGTTCTTCACCTAGTATTGGTTGATAGCCTTGTGTGCTAAATTTGCCATTTTTGCTGACATTTGAAAGTCGTGTGAGAATTATTTGTTCAAATAGCGTGAGTTCATAGCCGCACGTTAACTTAGGAGGTCAAAATAAGTAGAAATTTAAATATTTGCAAATTTCAGCAATTTATGTAAAATTGACTTGTAAAATATTTCAGATTGACTGTATGAGCAAAATAGGTGAATTCTGTGTTATTTTCATGTGAAAATTCCTTTGGATTAGTGAAATATTGATAGTTTTGTGTAAGAAATTTAAACGTGTTTTAAATGGTAAATGTATAGGAAAAATGTAAATTAAACTATTGTATTAGTTAAGATATTTATATTTTCCAGTGAAGAACATTGTTTCAACCTTATATGTTAGATATTTAAGAATTCTAACTTGGTGCATATGTTGTAAAATAGGCATATTTTGTTGAATAAATAAAAGGTTTTTTGTGATATAAAAATGTAATGTATATCATAGTATAGATATTTTTTGTGCTATCTTTATAAGTAAAATGTATAAATGTATGTCTTATACAAATAAAGATATTGGGCAAACCGTGAGAGAGTAATAGTACAAATTGATGTAATTAAGTGGTGTAATCGCACAGAGGGCGCGGCTCTCTTTCGCGTATAGCTTTGGGGTAGCTCAGTAAACAAGTTTTCTTGCAAATCGTTCGGGGAAACTTCGGAAACTTCGGGAAAGTTCGGGAAACTTCGGGAAAGTTCGGGAAACTTCGGGATAGTTCGGGACAGTTCAGGACCAGCAGTATAATCAAGAAAGAAAAAGTGCATAGGGAAGTGATAGGGAAAGTAATTACTCTCTCACGGAACGGTTTGAAGATAATTACTGTTTTATTCCCAAGGAATCCTTTAAAATATAGTCCACTGTGTCGCTATTGCGGCACATATTGAAGAATTAAGGCGTTGGGATCGGGACGACTTCGGAAGACCCGTAATCCCCGCCTGAACCTATTTGAAGAAAAGGAAGAGGTCAACGCCCTTGTGTGTTACTCCGTTGCGCGGTTTACATACGTTGTTCCCGAACCCAACGTAGGTGTCTCGACTCCTCTCTGTCCCGACACTGGTTCCTTTTCAAGTGGTTCTTCGAGGAGCCGGATTTAAGGAACCAGCTGTGAACTGGTGGATACCATTCAAGAGGACGCACTCACTGTCTTCAGGCAAGGGTGCAAGAAAGAAGAAGAAGCATCCACCGCTGCTGCTGCCAGGTGAGGGTGCTCGTGTGGGCACCTGACTGCATCGCGGCCGAAGGAGAGCGCCTGGGCGAGGCGTCACCGGCGACTGGGCGGCGAGCACAGCATACATCCCGACCCCCTAACGGTGCCAAACTGGTCGGGCTCTGGCACAACACCTTTGGGTGGAGCAGTTCTCTCGGGCGAGACTGCGCTTGCACCACTAGCTCGACTGTTTCGTCATATTCCTTGGCGGGACAGTTCCTAAACCTTTCCTCCATTCCATTCCTGCACGACTCCATCCCTGAACGGCTCACCAAGGTAGGCCCCCGTCCAGGATTGATAGGGCTGATAGGGCTGTTAGGGTGGTAGTAGGGTTGTAGGGTTGGGAAATAAAAGGGGGAAGGGGTAGGGGGGTTAGGTTGGGGTGTAGAAGGGTTGTAGGTAAGGGGTTGTAGGGACTGTAGGGACCGTAGGGACAGTTAGGGACCATAGGCCAACAATCACCTTCCTGCAAGATGAAGAAGGCACAAGACCAGACAGAGAGGAGCGAGGGAAGCAGGACAAGAACAGGGCTCACAAGAAAGGCTAAAGAGGTGGATTCATCTGGAGCGACCACAGCTACTGCTTCGAGTGGGGCAACTCATTCAAGTGGAGCCACCACCGATACGTCCACATGCACGTGGGACTCAGGGGCGTCCGTGGCAACGACAAGCAACAGGATGGACACCAGTGGTACTCAGACCAGCACCGCACAGAAATCCGTTATATCCAGGAGTGAAACGATAGTCGAAAAATTAGGTCAAAGGACCGAAGAACCGGCATCGTTAAGAACAGTAATCGGGCACACTAGTAACAAAGGGTCACAGAGAGGTAGTAGGTCATCGCGATCGGCGAGGCTGAAAGCCGAATAGAGGCGCGGATTAAATTCGAACGCTCAGAGCTCGAACGAGCACAGGCAGCTGCTGCCTTAGCCAAGTCTCAATTGGAGTTGGCAAGTCTCAACCGAGAAGAGGAGATCGACTCGAGTGAGGATGATGAAGAGCGGAATACTCAGGTGGAACCTTTCGTGAGGAGTTGGGTTCAACAGACCATAATGAGCGCGCCGGGTAGTGTAACACAACCAGACATTACTGATAAGGGAGCGTGTAATGGATCACGCCGCAAAGGGGCGGAGGTCGAGCGCAACCTAGGAAATGCACAGAAAGCACACGCGAGTGAGGTGTCAGAATTGACCGACGCGATTGTGAGTGCAATAAAGATAGCGGGAAAAGATAAGTCTTCCCAGCTTCATTTCCTCCAGGAATTACCGGTGTTCGATGGAGACCCGGGTGAATGGATAATTTTCAAAACGGTATTTGAAGACACAAGAAGCCAATTTTCAGAGGTACAGAATGTCGCACGCCTTAGGAGGGCATTAAAGGGCACCGCTAAGGAAGCGGTTAATTCACTGTTGTTTACTTTGTATGAACCTGAAGAAATAATGAACGCTCTCGAACGAAGATTCGGTAGGGTTGAGATGCTCATTCTAGCCGAAATCGAGAATGTAAAGCGTATGCCAAGATTGGCGGAAGATTGCCGAAATACAGGTTCTTTTACAAGTCGCATTACGAACGTGGTTGCTGTAATACAAGCGTTGAACCAACCACAGTATTTATACTCACCGGAGTTAGTAAGCCGTATAGTGGAGAAACTTGGAACTATGATTAAATTTAAATGGTTCGAATATCGAGCTCAGCATCCTTCGGAGCCAGAGTTACAGAAGAAGGCCAAATTTTTGAATTCATTGAGTGAACAATTTGGAACGTCCTTAAGCAATGAAAATGTGCCTGAAAAGCGGAAACGTCCTGAATTCAGGAAGCAAACTGTACACACTGCAAAGGGGTTTGTACGCAACCGTTTTAAGAGCGAGCGTTATGACCACCGAAATAATAAAGGGCACAACCGACAAGTGGTTATGATAACCCAGGATAAGCCTGTAAGTCGGGTAACACATAAGTGTGTTATATGTAACAAGGAACACTCTATAGTGAGTTGCTACAAATTTAAGGACATGAATAATCGCGAAAAATGGAAAGCGGTTAAAAAGGCAAAAGCATGTTTCCAATGTTTGTCACCTAACCATAGGAGGTTAGAGTGCAGAGCGGAAAAATGTGGTGTAGAGGGATGTAGAATGGCACATCATCGAATGCTACATCGATACCCCAATAAAAATACCTCGCCGCAAGGGGACCAGGGAGGTAAAGAGGCTCAAATTACAACTGTTAATACAGTGAATGCACTGGCATGTGCATATCTAAAAATTATACCGGTCGAGTTGTATGGACCTAAAGGAAAGGTCAAGACCACAGCTCTTCTGGATGAAGGATCAACCATGACACTCATAGAGGAGTGGATGGCTCAGAAGTTAGCACCTTGCGGACGCAAAGAAGAATTACGTATTGAAGCCATAGGAGGTAAGCGAATTAACGACGACAGTTCGTATCGCTTAAACGTTAAAATAAAAGGCATTTTCTCGAAAGACTTAGAGGAGATAAGTGTACAAACAATTAAGTCACTTAACCTTTCTCCGCAGTCAGTAAGCCGAGAATTATTGCAACGGTGTTCTCATTTGACACCGATTAAGGACGAGTTGATTTATGAGAGGTCCAGACCTACCATATTAATTGGCCAGGACAATTGGCATCTCATAGTTACTCGTGAATTAATTTCAGGAGGTAAGAACCTACCTGTAGCATCGCTCACCAAACTTGGATGGGTTTTACATGGTCACATATCAGGTGGCATCAAACCAATCAAGATTGAAGAAGATGTTAACCACATTTCCGTCAAGAAGGAGGAGGACATGGAGAAGTTAATCAAGGATTATTTTAGTTTGGAGTCTCTGGGAGTGTCTGCGCAAAAGCCCGCGAACGACCCAGAAGAACGAGCTTTAAATATTTTGAACAAAACGGTACGTCGTATACCTAATAATAGGTACGAGACTGCTTTATTATGGCGCACAGATAATGAGTGCATGCCGTCGAATAGAGCGCAGGTTGAAAGTCGCCTGCTTAATATCGAAAAGAAGCTCGATAGAAATAGCGAGTTGAAAAAAGAATATGAGAAGCAAATTGAAAATCTCATCGTTAACGGTTACGCAGAGAAAGCGAACCATATTTCCATTTCCCCATGCACGTGGTATCTTCCTCACTTCGCAGTAACTCCTCCACAAAAAAGGAAAATAAGAATAGTTTTCGACGCCGCCGCAAGAACGGGCGGACGTTGTCTCAATGATGCATTGTTAACCGGACCGGACTAATTGAAGTCGTTATTTGGCGTTCTGCTACGATTCAGAGAAGGAAGCGTGGCAGTGATGGCAGACGTTAAAGAAATGTTCCTGCAAGTGAAAATTCAGGCTTCGATTCTTATGGCGGCACAATCGTGACGCGCCACCGGAAGAGTATAGAATGACGTCACTCATATTTGGAGCGGCATCATCACCATGCATCGATATATATGTGAAGAATAGAAATGCGCAGGACAACGCACACATCTATCCAGAAGCAGCTTCCGCGACGGAAAGCAATTTTTATATGGATGACTATCTACAAGCATTTCCCGACGTGACGACGGCCGAAAGAATAGTAAACGATATGTATGAATTACATAAACGTGCTTCTTTCCAACTGAGGGGATGGGCTAGCAACCGACCCGAGGTTTTATGTAAAATGGAGAATAAATATAAGAGCGACAGTGCTTCACTGAGAGATAAGGAGCACACAGAACGCACTTTAGGTTTGATCTGGAATATCAAACGAGATATAATAAGTTTCTCCATAAGTCTTCGTAACACACCGGAAAAGGTGATGGAAGGTTTACGACCGCCTACAAAGAGGGAGATAACTAGCGCTGTGATGTCAGTCTTCGATCCTTTAGGACTCGCATCATCCATAACGATTCAAGGGAAGTCGCTAATCCAGCAAGTATGGAGGACAGGCATCTCTTGGGATGAAGAAGTTCCACACGAATTACACGTGTTATTTTGTAAATGGATATCGGAAGTGAAGAAATTAGGTAATTCAGAAGTACCTAGACCCATTGCTGAAGACGTCGGCAAGGGAGAGTTAAACACTTTCACGGATGCTAGTGAAAAAGCATACGCCGCCGCGGTGTATTACGTCACCACGGACGAGCTAGGAGAAAGGCGGATTACGCTAGTCGCCGCAAAGGCAAGAGTAGCGCCGCTGAAACCAATTTCCATTCCAAGGCTTGAATTATAAGCAGCTCTTATGGGCAGTCGACTGGCTGCATCAGTTAGTGAAGAGAGCAAGTACGAGATATTCGAGCGAACATTTTGGACGGACTCACGTACAGTGTTAGCGTGGATTAAGTCAGATCCTCGCGCTTTTAAACCATTCGTTGCTCATCGATTCGCTAAGATCGAAGATCACAGTAAACCATGTGAATGGCGATGAGTTCCGACGTCACAAAACCTGGCAGACGACGTCACTAGAAGTTTTCCTTCCACCTTCGATGTAAGTCATCGCTGGTTTCAAGGACCTGAATTCCTCAGGATAAGTCCTGATTTATGGCCCAAACAAGTGGACACCATAAATATCTTAGAAACGGGTGAAGAAAAATCGCCGAAAAGCGTAAACGCGCTAAGAAAGCAAGAGCCGTTAAGTCTACCCGACTACGGACGATTTAGCAGCTTTAAGAAATTCCTTGGGGCAACTACACGCACCTTACAAGCAGTAGAAAAATTCAAGAGTTTAAGAAAGTCGGTTAAATGACCCGACAACACAGCCGAAAAGTCGGTTATGTGTTCCAACGAAAATTTTGCAAAGTCGGTTAAAGGACCCGATGGCGCGTTGGACATAACACTCTTAAAAAGAGCTGAATTATTAATCTGGAAGTTCGTTCAAAACGAGTGTTTCCATTCGGAAATAAAATGCTTGAAAGCAGGCAAAAGCGTTGAAAGAAGTTCACGCTTAAGTAAATTATCTATGGAAATAGGAGAAGATAACTTACTCCGTTTAAATGGGCGTTTACCTTTCAAGTCTAATTTGACTGAGGAAAGTAGAAAACCTATCGTATTAGACGGTAAACACGAAATCGTTAAAATGATGATTAGAGAAGTTCATCATCGTTTTGGACATGCCAATCACCAGACGGTGATGAATGAGGTGAACCAAAAATTTTATGTCTTGAACTTGCGTAACGTAGTACGAAGTCTGTCACATCACTGTCAGTGGTGCAGGACATACAGGTCAAAGCCGCAGAACGTGCCACAAGGAAATCTTCCTCTGGAGAGAATAGCTCATCATGAACCACCTTTTACATGCTCAGCTGTAGATTATTTTGGACCTATGAGTGTGACTATAGGAAGGTGACACGAAAAACGTTGGGGTGTTTTATTCACGTGTCTGACCACCAGAGCAGTACATCTGGAATTAGCAGCCTCATTGACACCAGCGTGAATGATAATGGCGTTGAGGCGATTTATCGCCAGAAGAGGAAAACCAGCCGTTATATACAGAGATAACGGGACGAATTTCAAAGCTGCACATAAAGAATTATTGCAAGCATGCGAAGAGTGCTATGAGGGCATGAAAAACGAGTCATTTAGAAAATATATTAAATGGAAATTTATACCTCCGGGAGCACCGCACATGGGTGGCGCTTGGGAAAGGTTAGTAAGATCGATTAAAATTGCGTTGACCGCTACGCTCAAAGAAAGGAGCCCGCGAGAAGAGGTTCTGCATACATTGATTTTAGAAGCAGAGCATACTGTAAATTCCAGACCTCTGGTAACATTCAGTATGGATAGTCCTGAAGAGGGTTTGACACCCAATCATTTTCTTCTCGGACGCTCATGTGGTGATCGACCACCTGAATTATTTTTATAACAACATCTGACGGGTCAACTCAATTGGAAATCCGCCCAGAGGTTAGCCGACCATTTTTGGACGAAATGGCTGAAAGAGTACATGCCTACTTTAATACCTCGAACGGGTAATAACGGAAGGTTCGTGGAACCTAAAGAAGGTGATATTGTTTTGATAATAGATCATTCGTTGCCACGAAATACGTGGTCGAAAGGCAAGATTAATAGGACGCTACCGGGACCAGACGGTCACACCAGAGTGGTTGAGGTCATTACTAGCACAGGTATCTTGAGGAGACCTACATCCAGAATAATAGTCCTGGTACCCGCGACACCTCTCAAATGATGGTGCTGATGCACGGGGGGGGGGGGAGGTTGTTGGCGACGCGTCTATAAGAATATTTCTATTTATTAGTTAACCGATTACGAATAGCTTCTAAAAACAAATTATCCAGCAATAATATTCTAATAAGAAAACAGTTGAATCTTAAAGTAATATCGAATTAATGATTTGAAGGTCTTGGGTTCGATTCCCTGGCCGGACTAGTTTGTCGTTTTTTTAGTAATATTTTCTTAATAAATTCATACAGGGAATTTTAAGATATAAATTATGTTTTCGGGTTCAGTTCCCCGGTTGAAATCACTTTTCCAATAATGTTAATTTAAAGGAATATTAAAATAAAGTTAGAGACCAGGATTTGTTCCCCGGTCGAAATGATCACTTTATGAATAAATAGAATTAATGGAAATTAATTGCATAAGTATTATCTCAACTCAACTCAACTCATATAGAGTTTGATACGTTTTGTACGAAAACAAAATGTCTTTTTTCAATGTATTGATTCATAAAATATTTTGTCTATGTTATCTGATAAGAGACACGATAACTGATAAGAATCTATGAATAAAACTACTTTTACGGATTTTATCGCGTTTATTTTTACTTTTTATTTTTAATTCCCGACGTTTCGGGCGCTTTCCAGCACCCATGGTCACGGGGGACTGAGATGACTGACGTCCCGATGTCATTGTTAAACCCGGAGTACCTTCAGGTTTTTTTTAATTATTGTTTATGGTCTCGTGGAAAAGCTGAAGGTACTCCGGGTTTAACAATGACATCGGGACGTCAGTCATCTCAGTCCCCCGTGACCGTGGGTGCTGGAAAGCGCCCGAAACGTCGGGAATTAAAAATAAAAAGTAAAAATAAACGCGATAAAATCCGTAAAAGTAGTTTTAATCATGTGTAGTGTTCGCGTAAATATAAGAAATCATTATGATAAGAATCTAGTTGGAAATAATTTCCTACAATTTGAGAGTCGTGTAGAATTAGTTCTTCACCTAGTATTGGTTGATAGCCTTGTGTGCTAAATTTGCCATTTTTGCCGACAATTGAAAGTCGTGTGAGAATTATTTGTTCAAATAGCGTGAGTTCATAGCCGCACGTTAACTTAGGAGGTCAAAATAAGTAGAAATTTAAATATTTGCAAATTCCAGCAATTTATGTAAAATTGACTTGTAAAATATTTCAGATTGACTGTATGAGCAAAATAGGTGAATTCTGTGTTATTTTCATGTGAAAATTCCTTTGGATTAGTGAAATACTTATTGATAGTTTTGTGTAAGAAATTTAAAAGTGTTTTAAATGGTAAATGTATAGGAAAAATGTAAATTAAACTATTGTATTAGTTAAGATATTTATATTTTCAAGTGAAGAACATTGTTTCAACCTTATATGTTAGATATTTAAGAATTCTAACTTGGTGCATATGTTGAAAAATAGGCATATTTTGTTGGCAGATTTGAGATATTTTGTGATCTCCGATTGTCTGCTGGCTTTAACTGCTATTAAAATCTTCTAAAAATGTCTCAACGTAACGTATCAACATGTTGTGAAAATGTGTTAACATATTTACATATTACATAATGGATCACAATGTATGTTGTATTCATTTCGGCTGAATGCCTTGTAGCCAATGCCACGATAAATAAATAAAAACTATTCAACGCTCCACTCACTATTATAACCTTAAAATTGCCTGCCTGTGGTATGAGAAATAAACATCACATTTGTCCATTGACTTATGTAAGGCTTATGTTCCGCTAATTGTGCGTTCTGTTTTATTTTAAAACATTCGAAAATAAACGAAATCTCTCAATAGATTTTTGGTCGGATTGTCTACTATTAGCTTAAAATAGTGAAATAAAATTGAAACGAAATAAACTGCGGTCGCTGGCACGGTATGGCGCTGTATGTTAGGTTTAGTGGCTTTAAAATTTATAACAATTCAGAAATTCAATAACGATTAAGACTTTAAGTGTAAAGGCCCTCAATATATGATATAACAAAATACCCAAATATATACGTAATTATTTTACTACTTTATACGATTATTGTACGTTTTAACACTAATTATTTAACTGCGAACTGTAGCTAATTCAAAATGAGCGGCTGGACGTAAACATAGGTTAAATATTTTTTGGGTGTAACCACAAAATCAATTTAGATAACATTATGTGCAGAGGTAACTCTTTTGTTGCTCTCATATTATTAGAAATATCTGAAATGAGCTACACAATCTTAATATGAGGATGAAATAATATTTATTTGTATTGAATAAAATTCATTGTTATGTTAAACATTGGCTTACTTATTTTTAATTCTCAACGTTCTCAGAGGAAAATGAAATTTATAATACGTAATTATTAAGAACTATTGAATCAGCATGATTTTGTATAAAATTATAACAATAATATCTGTAGAATAATCGAAGATGTAATGTAAAGGTTATGTTATGATCATAATATTTCCGTGTTTTGTTCTCTTATTAATTATAAGTACCCACCCGGTTGGCCGAGCTTTGCTCGGTATTTTTCGCTCGGTTTTTTTAATTCGTGTGTTTAGGAAATTATATTTAGATGCAAATTATATACTGATGAAATACGAATAATATTTTTTGATCTTAGCGACATAATAGAAAAAACTGTACTGATTATTTGAATAAAAAATCATGAGTGCAATAAGTTTGATTTAAATTTTCGTGTTTTTCAAAAATACTAAAAAAGGGCCCGAAAAAATAGATTTTCTCAAAAAAAAAGAAAGGAACTTGAAAAAAATATTAAAAAAAGTAGGTCGGTCTGGGCTCGTACCATGGTATTACGAGTTTGTGACCGCCCAATGTACCAATTAAGCTATTTGTAATCATTAATAACCTGTCAAAATTTACCTTCTTATTCTAACGATATTGTAGCAGTTTTTCATTGCCTAAAACACGGACAAAAAGACATTTTCTAGAAATAAATCCTAGATTATTTCTAGAAAATGTCTTTTTGTCCGTGTTTTTAGGCAATTCCTATTCTAGAATAAAAATAATCGAACTCCCTGCACACAAAATTTTATGAAAATCGTTGGAGCCGTTTCCGAGATTCCGATTATATACATATACAAGAATTGCTCGTTTAAAGGTGTAGGATTAAACGTGAAATTACATTACAAAAAAGCTTTCAATATTTTATATAAAACAACAATTTTGTTATAATATTGGTATTGATAGTCGATAATAATTGAATTTTGATAACTGTTATGTGTCATTTTGATTGACCTAAGAACGTAGTGTTTAAGATGAATATTAATAATTAATCTTAATAAAGTACACATTTCTTATATGCTTGGCAATGAAGGAAATTATCGTGAGAATGTCGATCGACAATGTGAGTAAGTAGGTGTGAAAACTATTTCATTGAATCTTCCTTTCAAAGCACTATTTGAGTGTTATTGCAGTGACAGACAAGAGAGCATTCACAGTACAACCAGACTCGAAAATAATTATTGTGTCTTTACACAAAAGATTACTTAGGCTTAAATGCGAACAAAACCAATATAGAAAAAGCCAAAACTGCATTTACATAATAAATGACTGAATCTTCATTTCGCAAAACGCCAGTCTTCGCTAGTTTCTTAGACCGCTCAAAGGCGACCTTGTGTCCTACGACGTACTGTGGGATAAACTGGAGAAGACCCAACTACCTTTGGAACTCATAAATATTTTCAAGTATTGGTACGAGAACTAGGTCAATGATGTGAGATGAGAAGGCACCCTATCTAGGTCATACGGTTTGGAGTGCGGGGTGAGACAAGGGGTTTTAAGTTCGCCCACGCTCTTCAACCTGTATGTGAATGAGCTGATAAATAAACTCAACAGCATCAGAGTCGGCTGTCACATAGATGATGTCTGCGTCAACAAAATCAGCTACGCAGATGATATGGTGTTGTTGAGTGCATCTGTATGCGGCCTACGAAAACTGGTGAAGATTTGTGAAGCTTAAGTCCTCACACATCGTTTGGCTTATAATGTATAAAAGAGCCATGTCATGGTCTTTGAGACCGGGAGTAAGCGACATGACATAGTACCATCTATTTCAATTAATGGTAATATTTTACAAAGAACGTTTAGGTATAAATATCTTGGCCATGTTCTGACTCCTCGTCTCCAAGATGATGATTACATTGAGAGGGGTCGGAGGACGTTGTCAGTAAGAGCGAACATGATAGCTCGCAGGTTTACACGCTGTTCAAGGGAAGTTAAAATAGCCCTATTTAGAGCGTACTGCACGTCACTTTATACGTGCAGCCTGTGGGCTAGATATACTCAAAAGGCTTACAACGCCCTCCGAGTACAATACAACAACGCATTTAGGGTGCTGCTGGGACTGCCTCGCTGCTGTAGTGCATCAGGGATGTTCGCGGAAGCGCGAGTGGACCGCTTTTACGCAACTATGCGCTAGAGATGTGCATCTTTGGTGCGTAACGTGCGGGGAAGCAACAATAATATCCTGAAAGTGATTGCTAGCAAACTGAACTGCCTATACATATGTCATTGTAGTGCCATATCTGGTGGATTAGTGAGAAAATGGCACATATAAATATAAACGTATTTTTTTTTGTACTTCACAAATAGTATTATGCCTACTAATATAGTTATAACTTTAGTTATAAGTATTGATAATTACTACAGATACAGATTGATGACTCCTTGGCGCATTGGCTTAGCAATGAGTGGCTGCACTGGGGTCGCGGGTTCGAATCCCGCACGGAACAAGTATTTGTATGGCCTATAATTAATTGTTCCGGGTCTGGATGTTTGTCCTTGTGCAATTTATGTTTGTAAACTGCCCCCACGATACAGGAGAAAATCCTAGTGTAGGGGTAACGTTTTTTTTAAAAAAATAAGAAAGAAAGAAAGTTACAAGTAATACTAACAAAAATGAGCCTTGGTTGCTTAAATAAATGAAATTCTTCTTTTTCATTTAAGGATTTATGACTGGACTTTACCGAGGAGTATTTTATGAGATATTTCTTTTCTTTCAAGGAAGTAGTTTCATGTTTTTGTAGGGACTGTATGGCTCTGAACATTTGAATGAACTCTTATTTATGGAGATCAAAGAGAAAACCGTAATGGCAACCTAAAATCTCTTTTGGTCTAACTTTAATCAAGACTGTTCAAAACAAGGTTCTTAAAATGTTATTATATTACAACTCAATAAAAAAAATTACCCCCACACAATAAAATCCCCTACATTATCGGAGCATTTTACATAGAATTATCACACTATCTTTACACAAAAACCCAGATAATTTGAACACCCCTATACAGAACCCTTCACATATTTTTTCCAGGCGGGATTTGAACCTGCCGCCCACAGTAGGTATCCCTGCCAAACTCAGCCACTTCGCTATTGAGCCACCAAATATGAAATTTGGAAACGTCTAAAATTGGGATTGTGTAATTACAATAAAATTGAGACTTAACATCATTATATAATAAAGGTTTAGTTAATGAATAATCGTTATTTATTTAAAAAAGGACTAAGTTTCGTTATTTAATCAAAGTTGTTTATTATTAATTACTAGCTGAAACCCGCACGGTTCTCTGGGCGGATGATAATGTTTTATTGCGGAACCTACAATTTTTTTTGATAGCGCTTGACTCGTATAATCTATATATATCGGGTGTCCCAGAAAGAATGGATAATCATGGAGCGCCTAAAAGTACAGGCATCAGGCGATCAAATAAAAATATAAAAAATGTATTTCAGGTTGTGCCAAAAATATGAATGTTTTAAAAAATATGTTTTATTGGCCTCACTGTACTTTTATGCACACTTCTGCCGCAAATAATGAAATTCCTTGCCTTTTGGTGTTCCTTTATTCCTCACAGACTATTCTATTAGAAATGCAGTAAAGAGTACGAGTATCTATTGCAGTTTTTGCAAAAAATACTTTAATTTTCAGTATGAAATTTAATAAAAAAAATTGAAAGAATAATTTGAATATTGACCCAACTCTACTTGTACTCCACTGCAAATTATTGAAATTCTCTTATTCCTAATAGACTACTCTATAAGAAATGTAGTAAAGAGTATGAATATCGAATGTACTTTTTTGGTAAAAACAACTTTAATTTTTAGTACCTGTAAAATTTTATAAAAAAATAGTTTTGAGAAAAGTTTTGGAGCTATTCGTGAAAAAAAGTATGAACACCGACGTGGCTATTTCAAAAATATGCGCAGTGAATATAGTTTACAAAATGGTATAATATATAATTTTAAATTCGATTAAAGAAAGAAAAAATAGTCTTGTCTTAAATTGTCATAATAATATCGTTAAGTTGTACATAAATCAATCGTTATTTCATAACAGGTGTTCGAATTGTCTGCCACCTACTCTGATACAATCGCGACATCTTCTAATAAATGCTCTTCTAAGAAGTCGTGCGTAGCGCCGTCAAAGAATATATACACTACGCGAAAAGAAACGACACTTAAGCATGTGTGCACGTAAAATCGCTTGCGGCTATGTGTGGGTGTCTGGATGTGTGCGGGGGCCTTGAGAGGCGCGCGGGGCGTGGAACGGGCAGTCGCCGACTGCCCTGGCCGAGGGCTAGTAGTAATATCGATATTTGTCATTATTAGTTAATATGAATGTATTCGTCAAGTGATATAATATTTCGATTAATATATGAATATTACTGATATCTTAATGTACATATTACTATTCTATTCATGTAGGTATTAAGTTTATGTTACCAAGTAACATTATTAGTTTTTATAGCCGTGTATGCTAGGTTTATATGCTTTGATAAATATTAATGTTGTTATTAAATAAATGATATTATATTATATGTATAAGTATTACTGAAATTGATTTTAGTGATTAGAATTAAAATAAATTCCACTGCACAAAACAAGGGCCCTTGTTTTGTTAGTTTAATTTTTAATAAAGTTTTATGATATCTAAAAATATGTGAACTCATTTTAATGAAAGTCGATATGATCTTGACAAGAATTATGGGGAAATACCACGACAATAAAACTAATATATCGCCAATAATTTTATTATATTACATTAACTGAAATATACACTATTAAAAATACCACTAGAGTCAAGAAATTTTAGACATCTATAAAGAGTTTTTGTATTTGTTCATTGTTGTATTTATGGATTATTTCATTAGAAATAGAAATGACTTATCTCCTCAACACATAGGGAACAATTTGTTGGCCGCCATGTCCCAGGAAACCTGCATACCTCTGGATTTTGTAAAAAAAATATACTTGCTACGAATTTTTGCAATTGTTAGAAATAATAATGAAAATTAAAAAAATTATCGTAAAATTCAAAAATATATAAAAGTAAATTATTTTTAAAGGATAGTAGGTAATACTGATTATTGCGTACTGAAATAAGTGTTGGTTAATTATTTAAGATTACCATTAACTGTCGTGCATATTTGGTTTTGTCGGAAGTTTTAATATTCCTCATTTAATAAAAGTTGATTTAAAATTCAACGTATCTTTCACTACCCAAATACATAAGTTTACATAAAATATAACACATACCTACTATGTATCTTCTTTGGTACAAGTCTATAATATTCCATTTCGGTTCGATATCAACCCTAGCGTTACACGCTTCGACTCAAGGTCACCGGCGCTTAAGCTCTCACGTACAGGGAGTGTCACCGCTGTGGCGCCGTCCTGTTATTTTTGAAGCGGCCTACTGTCCACAACTGCGCAATTCCTCCAAACTTGAAATAAGGCTTGAAGTTCACTTGTTCTTTTAGACAATCCCAGTAAAAGAAATCTAATGGATTTAAGACCAGAGATCGCGGAGGCCACAAAATGGGACCTAAACGACCAATCCATTTATTTGGATACGTGGCATTTAAATACACAAGAACGTATGCAGCATAATGTGTAGGACAACCATCATTTTGTAACCAGTGGTATTGTCTCACCTCCTCAGAAACCTCTTCCATTAAATTTGGCGGATCATTTCGTAGAAAATTCAAATAACTTTTTCCAATTAAGTTTCCGGGCAGTTCAAATGAACCAATGGTTTTTCTGTTTAATATACCAGTCCAAAACTTTTTTGAATTGGTATTGTGATCGTTCTTCTCGAATTAGATGCGGATTTGAGGGTTGCCAGCTGTGCAAATTATGCATGTTAAAGTATTCGTTTTATAAGAGTGGATTTATCGCTCCACAGAATTTCATTGAAGAATTGTGGATCTTGTTCCAACTTTGCAAGCATTTGTCGACAAAAAAAAAAACACTCGTGCTTTGTAATCTCTCGGTTGTAGATTTGAATGCGTCTAATGTTGTAGGGATGAAATTCTTTTTTTCAGTAGACGATGCACGGTGATCTTCAAGATTCCAGTACGTCGTGCTATTATTCTAGTAGAGATGGACGGGTCTTGCTCAATTTAGTTAAGCACAATGTCTTGGTATTGATATTAGCTAGTCTTCCAGTGCTCATACCACCAATGCCGCTGCCAGGTGTTCTACCTTTCGAATAACACCTGTGGACTCTGATGAATACGTGGCAACCTGGGTGAGGCGCGGTAGGATATCTTTCCCTGTAATGGGCTGCAGCAGCACTTGCGTTGCTTCTGCATTCACCATAAATGAAGTGCATGTTTGCCGTTCTGTTTGTATCTTATATTAAATACGTGGCATCTTGTTACATAATATCAGTCCAGATATAAGCCAAATCGTCGTAAAATTACCAAAAATAGTCCAAATCATAAAGCAAAACTAAGAATCAATCAATAAAGTCAAGTCAATAAAAACATATTTTAAAACCTTCATATTTTTGGCACCACTTAGAATTTTTTTTACTTGTAAATGAAATTAAAAACGACACTAACGGTAATTAGGAAGGAGAGTTCGCACCAAATCCAGTTTGTACAACAGCAAGCGTCCACAGTGAGACTATTGTCTCCGGGAAAGTGTGATTCACGCACCACTGTGAGAACACTAACACAGTTACAAAACGCAGAGCACCAAATAATTTTAGTTGAGCAGTAAAATTCTTGCGTATGAGCAATGTAAGTGGAGTGACAGGAGTGAACTCAACCGATACGTCCGAAGTCTACAGATGCCAAGTGCACAATCTCTCTCTTCTGATGATCATCCGTTTCTCTTGGTTTACTAAGTTGCTATGAACCTCAATTTTGTTCAGTAACACAATAAATCCAGGAGACATGTGTCAAGGCATCCATATAAGTTAAATAAATTTAACTAAAGTTAAATAAAGTAAAGTTAACTTCATATTAGTAGAAACCCATCATTAGCCTTATTACATGAGTTTTAAACATTAATTTAAAGAATTTTTGTTTCATCATCATCATCACCATTATAGCCCTTCACAATTCCTCTATAGGCCTCCCACAAGCAATGCCACAAATAATGGTCCTGAGCCACCTGTTTTCCCCAATTTTTCCCAACCGGTTGTCGATTCTTCGAGCTATATGGCCTGCTCATTGCCACCTCATCTTACTAATCCGTTGGGCTATGTCAGTCAACCCCGAACCCTCTACATAGCTCGCTGAGCAAACTTGGGCTTCCTCATAAGGCCATTAGTGAAAGACCACGTCTTAGATCAATAAGTAATCACTGGCAACACGCTCTGGTTCTACAATCTGGTTTTCAAGTTTTGAGGTATACCCGACTAGAAGATGTGTCCTGATTTCCCGAACGCTGCAGAGGCGACTTGAATATATTTGCGGTTGACGGTTACGTCGGTTGACCTCTTGGTCGAATTTGGACTTACCTAGTTGGATTATTTGTCCCAAGGAAAAGTACTCGTCAACAAATTCAAGTTTAGCGCTCCCGACAACTACCGGCATAGGTGTGACATGGACGTTAAACATGATCTTTGTTTTGTCCATGTTCTTATTAAGACCTATCCGTTGGGCGTTGATTTCATTACACGAGACAACTTAACGTTTAGGTTCAGTGTGCCTCTAACCATTCGGTGATCGCTGCCAGTTTTCACCCTTACGATCACTGAGACATCACCGAACAGGTGCCATCTAGTCGTCATAATGAAGTCAATCTCAATTTCGAATTCGAATCGTCGGGGCTCGACCAGGCACACAGAGAGAAGAAGGAGTTCATCAATCACAAAACCGCTCCCTTAAAAAAAACAGTTTTTAATAGCATAATTTAGGGTTAAAATACATTACAAAATTAAGTGCTAAATTGGAACCAATTAATTAAAGTTCTGAAATACACCCTTTTCGTCATAAGCATTTTGATTTGTATTTTCAAATCGCAAATCTGTTTTCGTTCAGTTAGAATTTAATTAATTAACAAAAAAAAAAACCTGGATTTATCTACAGCGAAATATCACTTAACGAACAACAACCTCCCAGACGGGAGGGCTTTACTTAATTTAATTTATATTTTTATGTTTTATAGTCTAGTGTATAATTAAACTCTGCAAAAAAGTAATGAGCATTTCAAATATTAGTAAAAATTAGCTCTGCTTGTATGAAACGACATCTCATTGGGCTATCTATCACTTAGGTGCTGTCTTTCATCGCCTCCATTGACCGTTGCTTCAAGGCGCTCTGCCTGATGAAGGAGTTATTATCTGCGCTATGGCGCATCTTGGGACTGACTGAACTATGGTTCAGTCGGTGCTAGTAGGACCAAGATTTGATCGTTAATGATCTCGTAGTTATGTTCATATGAGGCGAAGATGAACATAGGGTTCAGTTCTCAATCAATCAATCTTAATTGATGACTTATACTGCGGAAGCAATGGCAAGGTTATACTGGACTACAACCGACTTAAACCACATAGTGGTCACCATTCGCGTATACCAAGGCTCCCGAGTACTCCCAAGATGCGCCAGAGCTAATTTAGTTTTGGTAGGACCAAAGCTGTACGTTTAAATGATCTCGCAGTCGTGTCCATATGCGGCGAAGATAGTGGTCACCATTAGCGTATACCAGGGCTCCCGGGTACTTCCAAGATGCGCCAGAGCTAATTTTGTTTTAGTGGGACCAAAGCTGTACGTTTAAACGATCTCGCAGTCGTGTCCATATGCGGCGAAGATTGTTCAGGGTTTTTTTTATAGGATACGGAGGCAAACGAGCACACAGTCTACCTGATGGTAAGTGGTTGCTGCGGTCCATAGACATAGAAATCTACATCTATCCTCGAATACAAATCAAATTGCAGATGCGTTGTCACCCGTGAGGACTAAGATGGAATACCTCGTATAAAAAGGCCTTCTTTTCTTTACAATCACCATACAAAACATAGCAACGTTAAGCTACTATTTCACGCTGGTATTTTGTGAGAGCGTGGTCCTCCCCCGGTCGAACCGACCCATTCGTGCTACAACTATACTACTAATATAACTGCAGCATGGCTCTACCACGTATAAAGAAGAAAGTTTCAGTTGATGCAAGCTAATATAACCCATAAATGCTTCCAAGAAGATGTTTTTGACAAATCCCGCTTTTAGCTGTTGATTGCGAACTAAGATATTCTAATATTTTATTTTATTTTAGGAGATAAGTATAAAGTAAGGTATATGTATGGTAAGGTATATAAATACCCGAAAAATCAAGCAGCCTTTAATAAATAGACGGACATCTCATTTCCATCTCTTCGTTATACTGATACTGTAATCGCCAATTCTCGCACTAATCAATAGCGATTGTAGCTTTCCCTCTAGAGGTCTAGTTGTAAAGGTATTATGAACATACGTTGATACGAGTACGTATTATTTATGTATCGAGTAATTAGAAAGGTTTAAAGCTGAAAAATGCTTACGATGTTTTATTGGCGTTTCCCCAATAATCCACATATAAGTTTTGTTTAATTCCCCATTAACAACGTTTTAAATATTTAAATAAAACCATTCCGGTGTATAGAGTATAGACCATTAAATAACGTTTTATACTTAATTCATTTTATTTAAAATTATTGTTCCTTTTATAATTTTAATTTCATTTTACATTTATTATCTTTGTTACTTAAGAATCAATTTAAATGTTGAAATTATTCACTTTTCTTCCACTTTTATAGTACTAACTTTTCTTCTACTTTTATAGTAACAATAATTACATGGGTATAGCCTATGAGCCAAAGCAACATATATTAGACTGTTAATTATATAAACTATGGCTATATTTACTAAATCTTATTACACATTAAAATTAATTAACGTGCGTTAATCTCGCTAAAACTGGCAAACGGTTCCAATGATTTTAATGAGTTTTTTGTGTAATTGAGTGGATTCCGGGATGGTTTCAAAACTCAATTGGACCCGGTAGGTGACGCTGTTATTAAGATCCAGAAAGCACCCGTGCGAAGCCGGGGTGAATCGCTAGTAATATATAAAAATCGTACACAAATAATTACTAACTAATTACTTGGTGCAGCTGATCGATCGATTTTATTTTGTAGCTGGCATAATATGACTTGCTACTTCCAAAACTGATCAGCAAAAAATATCTGCCTTCTCTTTTTTTAAATAACCTGGAAAGTTAGCATGTAAAATATAAATAAAATAATTTATTGACGTATTATTATTGGCTTAACGATCGGTTTTTTTTGTTGCTGGCTCTTTATGACTTGCTGCTTCCATTAATGAACAACAACAAAATATCTGCCGTTTTTTAAATGAAAACTTCTGTAAATTTACAATGTACACAAATAATTGCCAACTAATTTATCAGCAGCAAAATACTCACTAATTGAGATCTTCAGAACCTTAATTAAAACACAACTTTAATTCTAGTTATTTCCTATAATAGGTTAAAAAATATATTTACATTTCAGCAACTAATTAGCATAACATATCTCAAAACCAGTAGGAGCAACAAAATCGCAATTTTGGCAACTAATTAGCAACAAATTAGCTACAAATTCCTGGATACAAATTTTAGATTTCTGCTGACTTTTTCTCTGCTATCTTTATAGAACTGAAGTTAGCGGAGTCTCACTCACGTGCCTCGGAAAGCACGTAAAGCCGTTGGTCATGCACCTGATCTCTCTCCGGTCATGTCGGTTTATCGTCCAATCAGACTTTGAGAGTGAGGGAATACAGAGTGCACCTGTGCTTGCGCATACACTTAGGCACTATAAGCCTGTCCTGCGTCGATGGCTGGTCGCCGTTCGAGCTTGCGCTGTGACCTAATTTCGGTCTGAAGGACATTTATTAGGAAGAGTACGCCACGGTTGCTGCTCTTGAACGGTGTTTGGCAACCGCTGATTTTTTTATTACTTTAGGTTGTGAAAAGGTACTGCTGCTCGTTTTCCGTTTTATTTTCTCTCTACCGCCTCTTCCGACATCCACGGGACGATTAGTGGATATTCTTACAAAGGTTTCGTCTATACGTAAAAAAAGTTATATAAATATAAAAATAATATAATATTCGTAAAAAAGTATCCTCAGTTTTTTACTAGATTTAAAGATACAGTAACATATAGTACCAGATACCCAGATAAAATTATTTTACCTTCATTAAAAACTAGCCTGTACTCAAAAAATTGCTATGTGATGGCTATTCAAGTGTTTAATAAAATCACAATTGAAATAAGGCAATTAGATTATAATCGAATTAGACGTAATTTATTAAAGTGGCATTTAGAAAAACAGTTTTATTCGGCAAATGAACTGCTAAAAATAAAAGAACGTTTCTATTGACTGTAAAATGCTGTTTCTTATCTGACTGTGTTTTAAACGATTAATATTAAGATTGTAAAATGATGCATGTTTATTTTTACTTAAATTTTTGTATAATATATTGATTGTATAGAATATTATTCTAACCATAAGTTAATTAGTAAATAAGTTTTCATATACCAAAATTGGTGAAATATGTGAATCATTATTATTTTTATAAGAACATCATTGTACCATATTTCTTGTGAATACATTTATTTATTTATTTATATAGCCAGCCGGAATTTTTGACATTTAAAGAAACATTTCACATTCCTTCTTAAGGTAATGTTAACTTAAGAAATCTTTTGCGTTACTTTGCGAGAGCACTCGACTTATGTAGAAAATTATGGATATAAATAAATGTGCCTTTTGAACAGTTTTATAAGCTTTTATTTTGTACCTATAATATTTATAGAATATCATTTTATAAATATTATAGGATATGTGTTCGATCACAATCTATGGAGAGAGCTATGCTCGTGGTTGCTCTGCGTAATAAACTTAGAAATAAGGGTGTCTGCAGTAGAACCAGAGTGACCGACTTAGCCGAACGGATTAGTCAACTAAAGTGGCAATGGACCGGCCATATAGCTCGAAGAACCGACAACCGATGGGGAATAAAAGTTCCCGAGTGGCAGCTTTGTACCGGTAGGCGTAGTGTAGGGCGATCCCCTCTGGATGGAGTGACAACCTGGTAAGACATGCAGGAAGTCGATGGATGCATGTGGCTTAGGACCGTGCTTTGTGGCATTCCCTGGGGGGGGGGGGCTATGTTGATGTATGATGTTGTTGTATGTTGTATGTATGATGATAGTTTTATATAAACTTTTCATAGAGCTTTTTTAGACATTTAATTCGTAAACGTTCCTTCCATTTTGGATAAATATTCCTTGAAATATGTTTATTCGACTTTTTTGTCAAGAAGAGATAACTGAGTTTATTTTGGTAACGGTATTTAATTAAAAATAATATTGATTAAAACTACTTTTACGCATTTTATCGCGTTTATTTTACTATTATTTTTAATTCCCGACATTTTGGGCGCTTTCCAGCACCCATGGTCACGGGGGACTGAGATGACTGACGTTCCGATGTCATTGTTAAACCCGATATATAGGACAAACAAAAAGATCAATTAGAACCCGCGTAAAAGAACATATAGCTGATGATCAACGGTCCGGGAAGTCTGCAGTTTGCGATCATATCCTAGACGACCCCAACCATTACATCAGATTTGATAGATCACAAATCCTCGCGAAAGAACACCGATTCCTACCAAGGAACCTAATTTCAATAGAGAAGGAGGCTGGGTACTACCACCTGCTTGGGATCCTATAAGCAATAAAATTAAAACTAAACCCAAACATACCACTGCAAGACCTCAGGACATAGTTCATTTTGCATAGATCGGACCATAAACAATAATTAAAAAAGCTGAAGGTACTCCGGATTTAACAATGACATCGGGACGTCAGTCATCTCAGTCCCCCGTGACCATGGGTGCTGGAAAGCGCCCGAAACATCGGGAATTAGAAATAATAGTAAAATAAACGCGATAAAATCCGTAAAAGTAGTTTTAATCAATGTGTAGTGTTCGCGTAAATATAAGAAATCATTATAAAAAATAATATGTTTTTTGTCGAGAAACTTAATTTACGTAAAGAATAGTTTTCATTTCATTTTATTTCAACAAACATGTTCTGCATAATAGCGTGTTTATTTGAAATCGATACAACTATATCATTTAAAAGGTATCAAAAATACAACTTTCAATATGCATTTTAATTTTTTCTAGTATTTCAAAGCAAACGATAGAAAGTGGTGAATATTTAAATCGCATGAGAGTGAATATTTAAATTTATTTCTGGCTCTCTTAAAATATTACAAATATCTCTGACAAACTTAAAAAATATTGTCTAGCAAGTATCAAACAAAAGGTAACCAATATGAAAAAATTATCATTATAATAATTAAAACCACGTGAAAGCCGAAACAGATGAACAAACTAAATAACTAGACCTGGCTCTCGAGGTTACAAACATGTGGGGTGGTCTGCCGACCAAAATTATTCCTATGGTCGTTTCTGCGAACGGGCTAATCTCGGTCAGTCTCTCGGGTCATCTGAGGCGACTGGGACTCCGTGACGGACCGCTCCGGACACAAATGCAGAAGGTGCCGTCCGCATATTGCGCTACTTTCTTTCCCTTTCCCCCTAACCCTCGGCACTTCCATCTGGTTGAATTTTTATTAATTTATGTATTTTTGTATGTTTTACGATATTTATTGTATATTTATAACTTTATTTTATATATTTTTGCAGCCCAACCAGATGAAAAAAATACATTTAATAGTCAGAATAATAACAATAATAACAAACAGCGCACAGAATTTCCGCCTAGAGACTGTATGGAAGAAGAGTGAGCTCCAAGGGAGTTTCTACAAGGTTTTTTATGATCCTTTTGTATACACTGATCCCTCCCTTTACTGGCTACGTTATGGTGACCTCTTTGGGGAAACTAAGGGTTTTATCTGTGCAATAATATACAAAATACAGGATTAGGTTATTAAGACTAACAAGTTCAGAGGCCCATGCTAAGTGTTGGCGACGTTTTTGGTCTTGTTAACCGCGGTGAGTCACTTAGGCACGTCAGTTTTAAACTCTTAGTACTTGCACAGGCGCCACCTAGTAGCCAGGATTCTATACCAATAACTTGCTCTGAAGTACGATATTGTGATCAGAAACTGCCTTATTATAAGTGATTGCCGGAAGCCGCGCTCGAAAGTGACCGCACCAGGGTCTACTAGGACCGGGCCATAATCACAGACAGGACTTTCTCGCGAATAAGCCTGATATTGTGCTGATGGACCCGGCACAGTCAATGATATTTTTGGTCGACATAACCATTCCGTATGACGAGAACCTCGTGAAAGTCGTGACAGGAAAGAGACAAAATATCTGAACCTGGCTCACGATGTGACCGACATATGGGATGGTTTGCCAATCGATATTATTCCTGTAGTCATTTTTACAAACGGACTAAACCCGATCAGTCTCTCGGGTCATATGATACGACTGGGACTCCGTGTGCGTCTAATCTTTTGCCGGTCGCCGGTGCCGGTGTTGGATTGCGATCCCGTCAGACTATGAGTGTTTGCACACACAGTAATGCACTATAATCCTGTCCTTCGCAGATGACTAGCTAGTCTCCATTTAGACTGACCGCAATAACCAAAATTGAACAATATAGTTGGTGATTTAAATTTCCCTTTTATTAAAACCTAAGGTGGAGTTTTATCAGATAATGGTGCGATTGGGATCATACACCTTGTGTTGCTTATTTCTGTTACAACCTGTAGACAGCAGCTGAAGAGAGCACGATAAGACAGCAGGTTGGGATGGGATGTGGTCTTTTGTCGAGAATGGATGAACATCAACGTTGTAGTCGACGGTGCATGATAGGACTGCAAGCCTACGAATGCTGATGTTCAGTGATACATTGCAAAACAGAAAAATTCATTACTGTACGGATAACAACGTTGGTGAATCTTATATATCAGCTGCGCCAATGTTTTCCGGGAAAACGTCGTTAAGTCTTCGATTAGAACAGAAACTTAAACCTAAACAGATCCTCCCTTAGAAGACACATGTTTGTGCATTTACTGCTAAACGGTACCTTTTTATCGTAGCTCCTCAGTTTGAAAACACTTCAACAGGATCTTTCACGTTAACGTATGGTATGACAATCAGTTCTGCGATTATCTGCAACAAAAGGCTAAATTGGCCTCCAACTAGCTTTTTGTGCTTAGTATTGCTTAGCGTTTATTTTTTTATTTTAATTTTCATCTCATCAATCATTAAGTTCAACTTTACAAGGCACAAATTTGGCCTGACATGGAGTATAGTCCTCATCTCTGGGTTTCTTCTCCGCATTCAACAAAACCATGTCGTACAATTGACAACCGAGTTCTTTTTTCTGGTTTTGTGTAGAGACATTGCGTCTATTTTCGTATTTTAAAAGTATATTTTAAGAAGTAACCACGTCTAACTCAGAGAATTCTTGGAATTGACTAAGCTAAGTCCGCTAAGGTTTTCCATCAGACTGCGATAGAGCTCTTAATTCCACTTTCGTCATCTCAAGTGTTGGCAAGCCACCACTATCCACTCCTCTAGAACTTTTTCGCCACGCATACCTACTTTGTGAAAATTTCGGACCGTTGTAATTTTTCAAAAAGGTGGAAAATTAGCAAGCAGTTTCTCTAGTGTTTAGTATTTACAGCTTAAATGTATGTATGCTCTTTTTGTCCTTTTTGTATAAAAAACATAAGTCTTTTCTGATGAATGATTTGCTAATTTAATAAAGTTTTATTCATTACAACTATGGCCAGATTTCATGAACTGTAAAGTAATTTGGATATTGCAATGGATATTTTGAGTGAATTTATACAATAGGTATTTGATAGAATCAGGCGTAACTTTGCGGAAATCCATTATAATAAAAATAAATAAAAATATAAATTTCTTTGCAACCTTCCAAATGAAGTATATAATCTAAATATTTAGCGGAAGGTTGCAAAGAAATTTATATTTTTATTTTTTTATTACAATAGGTATTGTTTAAGTGCTTCAAATATCTATTGCATCTGTTGTTAAAACTTTACTTTATATCTCTTATAATATATAAAATCTTATTTAGAACGATTTCTTTTGAATTAAATATAAATAAGATTCTTGAGAAAAGTCTACCTCAGTAAATAGATTTTGACTAGAATCACATTTATAGATTGAAAAAGCTTTTAAATGATTGCTGGGCTTTTTGAGAAATACAAAATTTTAAAATTTTAAATACAAATTTGTTTAATTTAATGTTTAAATAGTCGGTTCTGACCAAAATAAGAAAAAAAAAAGAATTTGGAAAATGCGGAAGTGCACACCTCGAACGCTAATGTAATGTTCTGAATAATCAAATTATTTTATCTGAACATCAATAATACGGTAAATAAATAACTAACAATTTATGTACCGAAACGCGTATGTCCATTAAAGCTACAAAAATTGTTTCTGTTTAATTAACACAATTTTTTTTGACTGCTTGATACTGGTGACTCGTATTTTGATCCTAAAAAATATTGTCAAATATTAATGAACGGGACGGTTTACAATAGTGCAATTCAAAAGGCTTCCTAAGGATTAAAATCTAAAGCTAATGAAAAAAATCAAAATGATAAGCTCAGTTTTTATGACATCCAAGTGAAATTATTTACAATTAACTTTTTTTTAAATAATCATCGAAATAACATACAAAAATAAACACTCACGCCTGTCACCCAGAGGGGTAGGCAGAGACTACATACTTCCATTTGGCACGATCGTGACACACTAAAAAAAACAGAAAAAAAACACAGTAAAAATGGACGTTAAAGATGCCCCGAAAACGAGATTTACTATAATGTTATATGATGTGATATTAACACTTTAAATAATTCTAGTTAGGAAAAATATTTTAATGATCAATTAACTAATAAAACTTACATAAACATAAACACTCACGTGTGTCACATAGAGGGATAAGCATAGACTACAGATTTCCATTTGACACGATTCTGACACACCTCCCTCGCCTCCTCTCATCCGTAAAATAATGCATACATGCTCGTCAGTTTAGGGTACTCCTAATGTGCCCCATTTTCAATATATCACCAATTTGGTCGATAAACTTTCACCTAAGATGTCCCTTTCCGACAATTCCATTCACTTCTGCAACATAAATTTGCTTTGTCACTCTTTCCTCATTCATTCTTTTTCATGAACAAACCACCGAAACATTCCTTTCTTAACCCTGGTCACAACATTATGTTGCAAAACACACTTTTCTCTTATCACATAATTTCTCACCCTGCCACTCAGATTCAGCCCTTACATACTCCCTAGCGAACGCATTTCTACTGCATTTATTCTACTCTCGTGCTTCTTCTGCACACCCAACTGTCACTACCATACGTTAAATTAGGGACTAATACAACATTGTGAATTGTAATATGTGCCTTTTCTGCCTTTTTACAATTGAGTGTAGAGCCACATTTACTTTATTTCCTGTGTTCATTCGTCGTTCTATATCCTTATCATATCTGCCACCCCTGCTGAATACACATCCCAATTGTTGTACAATGTTGTACACTCATCAACTTGCTTGACCAACTCCCCTTCCATTCTTATTTTACACATTGTTTCACTTTCTCCTCTTTCAAAAACCATAACTTTCGTCTTTCTTGCGTTCACTTTCATACCCCTTACTATTAAAGACCTGTTCATTAATGTAACCATCATCTGCAACTCGGCCGCTGACGACGCAAGAATAATTTGATCAGCGGTGTATAAAAGGCATTTGACGGTTAACTCACCTATTCTTCCGCGTTATTCAACTTTCAAATTTTCCAAACCACTGTCCATACAAAGGTTGGACAGCCACGGAGAAGCCACACAGCCCTGTCTGACACCTTTATGGATGACAAACCAGTCAGAGTAGACCATGTTGATCCTGACACAAGCACTAGAGCCCCTATAAAGAGATTTTCATACATGTATCAAACCAGCACTCAAACCAAATGAGTTCAGTGTTTGCCATAACACAGTTCTGTCCATTCTGTCCTTTTCCAAGTCCATGAACGCACAAAAATCTCTTTGGTTTCTAGCTAAAAACTTCTCCGCAATCATGTGCATGGATAATAAGACTTGATCTGTACATCCCATTCCCTTTCTAAATCCCGCTTGCATATTTCAAATTTTTCCATAAGTTTCTTTCATGAGCCTTTCAATTAGTAGCTTAGCATACAGTTTCTCTACAATGTTAAGAAGGCTGATACCTCGGTAGTTTTTACAGTCCTGATGCGACCCTCTTCCATATATATTGGGACTATCACGGCTTTATATAAATTAAATATAATATAATGATAATAAATAAATTAAACAAGGTGTACAGCAGGCCTGCCACCACTTGCTTTCCAGCCCTTAGATCTATTCTAATCTCTCATAACACACTCTCAGAAACTCTATCATATCCGGCTGCCTTACCTGCTCAAAGCATGACTTTTCATTGCTTTCATTATTCCACTTATACTTATCTCCCTACTTCTTTCCTCTTCGACTTGAAAACCTCGTCCGTCGGTTGAAAATAGAGCAAGGTTTTAAAAATATTTTTTTTTTACAAATTCTAAAAATTATGATTTCTTATATTTACGCGAGCACTACACATTGAAATAATACTAGTTTTAACGGAATTTATCGCGTATATTTAACTTTTTTACCCTCAGTCAGGGGGTTTTCATGCTGGTCTACCTTTCCGGTGATCCTGTTATGGAATACGGGTACGCGACCCCGGCTCCCCGAGCTACTGTTATTCTCATACCTTTCCTGCCGAGATAACAGTATCCTTACACCTACGCTCCTACCCCCAACCGTCTTTTCCCTTTTCTCAAAATGGTAGCTTCCTCTACCAACAATAGCATACCCAAAGAGGGTTGGTGTCAGGCAGGCGGCCGACTGTAAAACTTTTGCCAAATCCCATGCAGTAAACTTATGAATATTACGAGTTGTGGGATATATGACAGGGCTAGGGCGTACCCCGCAGGCGACGCGCAGGAGCAGCACCCGGCTCCTGTGGGAAGTGGGCAAGGGTTATCGCACCTTACGGAGCGGGTGCGACGTAAGAGGCGAGCCCGTAGAGAGAAGAATGTCAGAGTGAGGTTTGCAAGCTGGAATATAGGTACGATGACTGGAAGAGCAAGAGAGTTAGCAGATGTTTTGAAACGACGAAGAGTGAATGTTGCCTGTTTGCAGGAAACAAAATGGAAGGGAAATAAAGCAAGAGAGATTGGGGAAGGATACAAGTTTTATTACTGTGGAAGTGACGGGAAGCGAAATGGAGTAGGAGTTGTGTTAGATAGTGGAATGAAAGAACGAGTGACAGATGTGAAAAGAGTAAATGACAGAATGATAGTTGTTAAATTAATGATTGAAAACAAAGTAGTGAATGTTGTAAGTGTGTATGCTCCGCAAACAGGCTGTGAAGAGAGTGTGAAAGAGAAGTTTTGGGAGGAATTTGATTGTATGATGATGGGAATACCTGAGAGTGAGGATGTTTATATGGGAGGAGATTTTAATGGACATGTAGGGAGAGTGAATGACGGGTATGAAAGAGTACACGGTGGATGGGGGTACGGAGTGCGCAACCGTGAGGGGGAAGTTCTTCTGCAAGCAGCATGTGCTTTCGACCTGGCTGTAGTAAACACGTGGTTCCAAAAACGAGATCAGCATCTTATTACTTATAAAAGTGGCCACCACGCGACACAGATCGACTATCTTCTGTTAAGACGGAACCAAATCAAGAGTGTAAAAAACTGCAAAGTGCTTCCAGGTGAAGACTTAGTATCCCAGCACCGAATTCTGCTGGCTGACATCTGCTTAACTGTTCGCCTCAACAAACATAAGGATCGTCCCCCACCCAAAATAAAGTGGCATTTGTTGCATAAGGAGGAGTATGCAAGTGAATTTAGAGAGCTACTTGTAAACAAGATGATAGAGATGGGTGATATGGAAGGAATGAGTGTGAATGAGTGCTGGAAGGAAATGGCTGATTGTATCCGAAGTGTGGCAAGGAAGGTGTTAGGAGAAACAAAAGGGAAGCGTATGATAGATAAGGATGGGTGGTGGTGGAGTGAAAGTATTAGAGAAGTTTTGAGAGAAAAGAAAAATGCCTTTAAAGAATGGCAGGGCGTAGAAGACCAGAATGAATCAATAAAAGAAAGTAAGAGAGAGACGTATAAAGAATGTAAGAAGAGAGCGAAGAAGGAAGTTGCTATTTGTAGGACAGAGGCGCAAGATAAATTATATCGGTCCCTTGAAAGCCCCGAAGGTCAAAAACGACTTTTTCAAATTGCAAGAGCGAGAGAAAGGAATGGAAGAGATGTTTCACATGTAAAATGTATAAAAGATGATTCTGGAAAAATTTTGACTGACGATGAAAGTATAAAGAAGCGATGGAAGGAGTATTTTGAGAAATTGATGAATGAGGAGAATGAATGGAATGGTATGCTTGAAAACCCACCAGTGAATATGGGCTTAGTGAGAGAAATTAGTGTGGAAGAAGTAAAAATGGCTGTTAGGAATATGAAGAATGGGAAGGCAGTCGGCCCAGATGGAATACCAGTAGAAGTGTGGAAGTTGCTGAGTGCGGATGGATGGAAGTGGTTGAGTTTATTTTTCGGTAAATTGTTGCGGGAAGAACAAATACCTGAGGAATGGTGCAGTAGTATACTGGTCCCCATTTTTAAAAACAAAGGAGACGTTCAAAACTGCAGCAGTTACCGGGGAATAAAACTCATGTCACATACTATGAAAGTCTGGGAAAGAATAATAGAGAGAAGAATGAGAGAAGAGTGTGAGATAACACAAAACCAGTTCGGATTCATGCCCGGTCGAGGTACGACAGATGCCATTTTCGCATTACGCCAATTGTGCGAAAAGTACAAGCGCGTGCATAAAAATCTGCACATGGTTTTTGTCGACCTTGAAAAGGCGTACGATCGGGTTCCCCGTGAGGTTTTGTGGTGGGCGTTAAAGATGAAAGATATGCCTGGGAAGTATGTGAGGTTAGTCCGTGCTATGTACAGAGCATCCCGTACATGTGTACGATCTGCCGCGGGAACTACGGGCAGTATCGATGTGGCGGTAGGGCTGCACCAAGGGTCGGCATTGAGCCCTTACCTCTTCCTACTGATTATGGACGCTTTGACGTCGGACCTGCAGGATGAGGCACCCTGGTGCATGCTCTTTGCCGATGACATCGTGCTTGTCGGGGAAGAAGGCATCGAGGTACAGAGCAGACTGACGGGGTGGCAACAGAGGCTGGAAAGTGTTGGCTTGAAGATCAGCAGATCCAAAACCGAATATCTGTGCTGTGATTTCGGCGGTCTTTCCAGTCCTGTACCCATGTCGTTGGATGGCGCTATACTGCCTACCTGCTCAGATTTCAAGTACCTCGGTTCCCTCATTCAAGGCGACGGCGGAATAGATAGAGCTGTGCAGCATAGGATTAACGCAGGGTGGATGAAATGGCGACAGGTCACAGCCACAACGTGCGATCCCCGAATGCCAATAAGGCTGAAGGGGAAAATTTACAAATCGATCATCCGACCTGTCGTCATGTATGGAAGTGAATGCTGGGCCGTCAAGAAGAAGGATGAAAATAGACTGCATGCGAATGAAATGAGAATGTTACGATGGATGTGTGGTGTGACAAGGATGGATAAGATAAGGAATGAGTATATAAGAGGAAGCCTGAAAGTAGCGCCAGTGGTAGAAAAGGTGAGAGGAAGCAGATTGGCATGGTTTGGGCATGTGATGCGGAGGAATGAAAGTCATGTCACAAAACGAGTGTTGAATATGAATGTGGAGGGACACACGGGCAGAGGAAGGCCGAATAAAAGATGGATCGATTGTGTGAAGAGTGATATGAGAATGAAAGGAGTAAGTATGGAAATGACGGCTGATAGAGAGGAATGGAACAAGAAGGTTTACTGCGCCGACCCCAGATAATGGGAAATGGTTTAGAGAATGATGATGATTTAACTTTTTTACCCGACGTTTCGAGAGCTTTACAGCACCCATGGTCACGGGAAGGACCGAGATGTTCAACGTCCGGCTGTCATAGTTAAGCGCGGTTACCATAGATTAAAATTTTAACTTTTGTTCCGATCTACACAGTATGAGCTTATGGTATCAGGGAGTCTTGCAGTTGTATGCTTGGGTTGGGATTTAATTTTATTTATTATAGGATCCCAAGCAGATGGTAGCACCCAGCCATCTTCTCTATTGAAATTAGGATGTTTTTTGATTTCAATAGCCTCGCGAATCATCCTTGGAAGGAATCGGTGTTCTTTAGCGAGGATTTGTGGTCTATCAAATCTGATGTAGTGACGGAGGCGATCTTGTACATGTTCACAGACTGCAGACTTCCCGGAGCGTCGATTCTTCACATCAGCTATATGTTCTTTGACGCGGGTTTTAATTGATCTTTTAGTTTGTCCTATGTAGGAGAGACCACATTCACAATCAAGCTTGTACACTCCTGCATCTTGCAGAGGGACGTTACACTTGACTGATGGTAAAAACTGACCAATCTTCTTCGGCGGCTTGAAGTATGTTTTGATGGAAGCGCGCTTCAAGATGTAGCCAATCTTGTCAGTGACTCCTCTAACATATGGCAGTACAGCAGGTACACGCTCGACTATGGCCGGCTTCACTCGTTCTCTGTGACGTAGGCGTGGGACCCGAAGCTTGTTGTCATGCAAAACTTGCTTGACATGTTGGAGAGCTCGGCAGCCAGGTGTTTACTGTCACAGATCCCTCGTGCTCTCTGAAACAAAGATTTACCCACGGTAGCTAACTGTGAAGGATGGTGGTGAGAATCACCGTTTAAATATCTATCTGTATGGGTCTTTTTTCTATACACAGTATGGCTCAAGGTGTTATCAGGATTCCGAATTACTAACACATCTAGAAAAGCTAAGGAATTGTTTGCCTCTAACTCCATTGTGAACTGAATTTTAGAATTTATAGAGTTAAGATGGTCTAAAAATGCAGTTACTTTATCTAAAGGTAGAATTGTGAAAGTGTCGTCTACGTACCGCTTGTAGAATCTTGGATTTATGGGAGAAGTAAGCAGGGCTTTCTCCTCAAAGTCTTCCATGAATATGTCGGCGACAATGGGAGATAGAGGTGAGCCCATCGCCACACCATCTACTTGCTTGTAGAACTCCTCCTTCCACAATAGGTAGCCAGATGTAAGGCAGTGTCTGAGTAATACTGCATATTCTGCGGGCATGTTGTTTTCTTCCAGCCTTCTAGTTACAATTGAGATGCAGTCTTCAACAGGTAAGCATGTAAACAATGACTGCACATCAAAACTGACCATAGTTTCATTGTCTGCCAGACGTAGGTCTTTAATCTCGCTGACAAAATGGTAGGAATCCTTTATGTGTGCTCTTGTATGTCCCCTGAGCGGTGAGAGTATTTTTGCTAAGTGTTGAGCCAATCTGTAAGTTGGTGAATCGATTTGGCTTACTATGGGGCGTAATGGAGCATTGGGCTTGTGTATTTTTGGTAACCCATACAACTTTGGTGATTTGGCGCAGGTAGGTATTATCCATTTTACGTCCAGATTTAATTTTTCGGAGTGTTTCTTTATGAGGTCACTAGTTGTTTTTAGTGTGCTATTTGTTGGGTCGTTTTTAACCTTTTTATAAGTACTTACATCCGACAAAAGTTCTTGTATTTTAGAATTATAATCTGACGTATCCATGACCACCGTGGCGTTTCCCTTATCTGCGCGGAGAATCGTAAGTTCTGGGTTATTGCGTAGGTTCTTTAACGCTATAAATTCGTCTCTGGGAAGATTCGGTTTAGGCACTGAACATCGACGTAACATAGACGAAATGTCTTGACGTATCGCCTCCAAATCTTCTTTCCGCATATTGTTTTTAAATAAACAGTCCTCGACACTACAGATAATTTCTTCGTACGGTAATCTGCTAGGAGTTATAGCGTAGTTTAGTCCTTTGGATAAAACCTTTATTGTTGCATCATCCAGTGTTTGCTTTGACAGATTATAGAACGTGATTAATCTATGATCTGTGTTTGTCAATCGTTGCAACGATTGACAAAAGCAACGAGCGTCGATTCTTCACATCAGCTATATGTTCTTTGACGCGGGTTTTAATTGATCTTTTAGTTTGTCCTATGTAGGAGAGACCACATTCACAATCAAGCTTGTACACTCCTGCATCTTGCAGAGGGACGTTACACTTGACTGATGGTAAAAACTGACCAATCTTCTTCGGCGGCTTGAAGTATGTTTTGATGGAAGCGCGCTTCAAGATGTAGCCAATCTTGTCAGTGACTCCTCTAACATATGGCAGTACAGCAGGTACACGCTCGACTGTGGCCGGCTTCACTCGTTCTCTGTGACGTAGGCGTGGGACCCGAAGCTTGTTGTCATGCAAAACTTGCTTGACATGTTGGAGCTCGGCAGCCAGGTGTTTACTGTCACAGATCCCTCGTGCTCTCTGAAACAAAGATTTACCCACGGTAGCTAACTGTGAAGGATGGTGGTGAGAATCACCGTTTAAATATCTATCTGTATGGGTCTTTTTTCTATACACAGTATGGCTCAAGGTGTTATCAGGATTCCGAATTGAAAATGTGAATGTGGTCTCTCCTACATAGGACAAACTAAAAGATCAATTAAAACCCGCGTCAAAGAACATATAGCTGATGTGAAGAATCGACGCTCGTTGCTTTTGTCAATCGTTGCAACGATTGACAAACACAGATCATAGATTAATCACGTTCTATAATCTGTCAAAGCAAACACTGGATGATGCAATAATAAAGGTTTTATCCAAAGGACTAAACTACGCTGTAACTCCTAGCAGATTACCGTACGAAGAAATTATCTGTAGTGTCGAGGACTGTTTATTTAAAAACAATATGCGGAAAGAAGATTTGGAGGCGATACGTCAAGACATTTCATCTATGTTACGTCGATGTTCAGTGCCTAAACCCAATCTTCCCAGAGACGAATTTATAGCGTTAAAGAACCTACGCAATAACCCAGAACTTACGATTCTCCGCGCAGATAAGGGAAACGCCACGGTGGTCATGGATACGTCAGATTATAATTCTAAAATACAAGAACTTTTGTCGGATGTAAGTACTTATAAAAAGGTTAAAAACGACCCAACAAATAGCACACTAAAAACAACTAGTGACCTCATAAAGAAACACTCCGAAAAATTAAATCTGGACGTAAAATGGATAATACCTACCTGCGCCAAATCACCAAAGTTGTATGGGTTACCAAAAATACACAAGCCCAATGCTCCATTACGCCCCATAGTAAGCCAAATCGATTCACCAACTTACAGATTGGCTCAACACTTAGCAAAAATACTCTCACCGCTCAGGGGACATACAAGAGCACACATAAAGGATTCCTACCATTTTGTCAGCGAGATTAAAGACCTACGTCTGGCAGACAATGAAACTATGGTCAGTTTTGATGTGCAGTCATTGTTTACATGCTTACCTGTTGAAGACTGCATCTCAATTGTAACTAGAAGGCTGGAAGAAAACAACATGCCCGCAGAATATGCAGTATTACTCAGACACTGCCTTACATCTGGCTACCTATTGTGGAAGGAGGAGTTCTACAAGCAAGTAGATGGTGTGGCGATGGGCTCACCTCTATCTCCCATTGTCGCCGACATATTCATGGAAGACTTTGAGGAGAAAGCCCTGCTTACTTCTCCCATAAATCCAAGATTCTACAAGCGGTACGTAGACGACACTTTCACAATTCTACCTTTAGATAAAGTAACTGCATTTTTAGACCATCTTAACTCTATAAATTCTAAAATTCAGTTCACAATGGAGTTAGAGGCAAACAATTCCTTAGCTTTTCTAGATGTGTTAGTAATTCGGAATCCTGATAACACCTTGAGCCATACTGTGTATAGAAAAAAGACCCATACAGATAGATATTTAAACGGTGATTCTCACCACCATCCTTCACAGTTAGCTACCGTGGGTAAATCTTTGTTTCAGAGAGCACGAGGGATCTGTGACAGTAAACACCTGGCTGCCGAGCTCTCCAACATGTCAAGCAAGTTTTGCATGACAACAAGCTTCGGGTCCCACGCCTACGTCACAGAGAACGAGTGAAGCCGGCCATAGTCGAGCGTGTACCTGCTGTACTGCCATATGTTAGAGGAGTCACTGACAAGATTGGCTACATCTTGAAGCGCGCTTCCATCAAAACATACTTCAAGCCGCCGAAGAAGATTGGTCAGTTTTTACCATCAGTCAAGTGTAACGTCCCTCTGCAAGATGCAGGAGTGTACAAGCTTGATTGTGAATGTGGTCTCTCCTACATAGGACAAACTAAAAGATCAATTAAAACCCGCGTCAAAGAACATATAGCTGATATGAAGGATCGACGCTCCGGGAAGTCTGCAGTCTGTGAACATGTACAAGATCGCCCCCGTCACTACATCAGATTTGATAGACCACAAATCCTCGCTAAAGAACACCGATTCCTTCCAAGGATGATTCGCGAGGCTATTGAAATCAAAAAACATCCTAATTTCAATAGAGAAGATGGCTGGGTGCTACCATCTGCTTGGGATCCTATAATAAATAAAATTAAATCCCAACCCAAGCATACAACTGCAAGACTCCATGATACCATAAGCTCATACTGTGTAGATCGGAACAAAAGTTAAAATTTTAATCTATGGTAACCGCGGTTAACTATGACAGCTGGACGTTGAACATCTCAGTCCTTCCCGTGACCATGGGTGCTGTAAAGCTCTCGAAACGTCGGGTAAAAAAGTTAAATATACGCGATAAATTCCGTTAAAACTAGTATTATTCTAAAAATTAATTAACTTCCGTTAAATTCGGTACTCTTGCAACATTTGTTGTAGTTCCGAGTTCATACTGTCATTTTAATTCCAATTGAAGTAATTGCTTCGATTAAGTGAATGAAACTATTTTATCATGTGTTAAATTACCATAAAATAAACTTATTCCAGTATTTCCACTTCACTTAATCGAATTTAAGTTCGTTTCAAACTGTTTGTCGCTTTAACTAGGGGAATGGGTTCTTTACTGCCTTGAATAAGGCTTATCGGCTGGGCCATCCTTAGAAATACCTTTGCATAACTGTAGACTTTAAAAAACTGTGGATATTGTTGATGTGTGATTTTATCGATTGATTGCTTCATTAGTTTAGTGGTGTTAATGCAGATAATGAGGTCGAAAGTTAGAACGCCTAGTTGGGCCAAAATCATAGTTATTGGGTTTTTCTGTCAGGAAATACTCAGTGCTGCCAGCTGCTCAGCCCAGAGTGAAGAAGTTGGCATTGTTTTGCCTGATGCCTCTCCAGTCTTGTCGGATTGATATCAATGACAATCCCATCGAACTATGAGATTGAGGGAATAGAGAGTGCACCTGTACTTGCGTACACGCTCGTGCTCTATAATTCTATCCTGCAGAGAGGACTCGTTGTTAAGACTGATCGCCGTTACCGCTACTTAGTCTGAAAATAAATTCAGTTCTTATTACAAGCTGCCATTTTTACGTTATATTATTTGGTATACAAATGAAAAAATGCACATAGTTTTCTTTTAAAAACAGCAAAAATTTTAAATTAATTTACATTGAGATACGCTATCTAGGTACATAGCAAACATACTACAGAAACATTACCACATCCAATCAACTAAACAAGACACAGTTTTTGTAGTTTTCAAGTGAACGGATACAGAATTTGTTTGAAGATTTTACAAGCGATAATATTAATACGAGCTTATTTAGCCTAATGAACTAAGTGCTCCCGGATCCCGGATTGGGATTGAATTTGAATGTTTATTTGTCTCTCGCCTCTTATTAGACCTCGACAAAGACCGTTGAAAGCAATCGATAGGAAATGTTGTAAGTTTGAAGGATTTTATGTTCGTATCAAATATTTTGCTGGTATTTTTTTTAGAATTGGTCACAAAATTGAATTCCTAATATTGTTTTTATAAGAAATTTATTGCGATTAAAAACGAACAACACGTTATTCGTTCTACGTTAACTTAACAAATACTATGTATCATTTAACAAACAAAAAATAAGAAAAAATAAAAAATTAGAACGTTTTAATTCCATAAATTCTAAAATTCAATTTACTGTGGAGTTAGAGGCAAATAATTCCTTACCGTTCCTAGATGTGAAACCCGAAATCCTAACAACACCATAGGTCGCACTGTGTATGGAAGACAGACAAACCGATATTTATCCTTTACAGTTAGCTACCATGGGCAAATCCTTGTTACATAGAGCACGAGGGATCTGTGACAGCAAACACCTGGCCGCCGAGCTTCAGCACGTCAAGCAAGTTCAGTACGACAACAAGCTTCGGGTCCCACGCCTACGTCGCAGCACCGAGTGAAGCCGGCTACAGTCGAGCGTGTGTCTCCTGTACTACCATATGTCAGAGGTGTCACAGACAAGATTGGCTACATCTTGAAGCGAGCTTCTATTAGAACATTCTACAAGCCGCCGAAGAAGATTAGTCAGTTCTTGCCATCCGTCGAGTGTCATATTCCTCTACAAGATGCAGGTGTGTACAAGCTTGATTTTGAATGTGGTCTCTCTTATATATGACAAACAAAAAGATCAATTAGAACCCGCGTAAAAGAACATATAGCTGATGTGAACCATCAACGTTCCGGGAAGTCTGCAGTTTGTGTTCATATCCTAGACGGCCACAACTATTACATCATATTTGATAGACCATAAATCCTCGTCCGCCATTTTGCCTGGCGTATGTTGACTATGAATAAGCCTTTGATTCCGTCAAATTTGGGCGGTGCTACAGTCTCTGCAGCGGTGCCAAGTTGGCTGTCGGTATATTGAAGTGCTGAAGTGTTTGTACAGTAGGGCTACTATGGCTATCCGAGTACAGAACCAGAGTACGAAACCTATCCAACTGCAGAGAGGTGTAAGACAGGGTGACGTTATTTTCCCGAAACTCTTTACCGCTGCATTGGAAGATGTTTTCAAGCTATTGGACTGGAAAGGATACGGTATTAACATCAATGGCGAGTACATCACTCACCTTTTGATGATTTGCCGACGATATAGTCCTTATGGCAGAATCGCTGGAGGACTTAGGCACTATATTCAATGACCTCAATAGTGCCTCCCAACGGATAGGTCTTAAGATGAACATGGACAAAACAAAGATCATGTTTAATGTCCATGTCACACCTATGCCGGTAGTTGTTGGGAGCACAAAGCTCGAAGTTGTTGACGAGTATGTTTACCTGGGGCAAATAGTCCAACTAGGTAAGTCCAACTTCGACTGAGAGGTCAATCGGCGGATTAGTAAGCTGAAGTGGCAATGGGCCAGCCATATAGCTCGAAGAACCGACAACCGTTGTGGAAGAAGGGTTCTTGAGTGGCAGTCTCGTACCGGTAGGCGAAGTGTAGGGCAACCCCCCACTAGATGGAGTGACGACCTGGTAAGTCAAGCAGACAGTCGATGGATGCAGGTGGCTCAGGACCGTGCTTTGTGGCATACCTTGGGGGAGACCTATGTTCAGCAGTGGACTTGTGAAGGGCTGTAATGATGATGATGGTGATGAAATCCTCGTGAAAGAACACCGATTCCTACCAAGGATGATACGTGAGGCTATTGAAATTAAAAGTATCCTAATTTCAATAGAGGAGGAGGCTGGGTACTACCACCTGCTTGGGACCCTATAATCAATACAATTAAAACTAAACCTAAGCATAAGCACTTCAAGACACAGTCAGTTCATTTTGCATAGATCGGACGATAAAAAATAATTAAAAAAGGTGAAGGTACTCCGGGTTTAATAACACTGGTCGGCATCAAAATAAGAGCAAAAAAATGTATATATGGAAGTTATTACGTTAGTTACGTTAAATCTAAATATGTAGTTAGAATTCACCTAGCACGTCTAGTTTCGACGCAATAGCATTTTTTGTTTGCACTAGAATTGTTTGCTTATAGTTGCAGGCAGCGGTATTTGTGAACGTTGGTATGTACATGTTGTGTTCTGAGTCTGTTCTACTGTTCAAATCAAAGTTGGTAGATAAAGAAAGAAGACCATGGGTAGCTTTTGAAAATGTATGTCACAATTTTCTTGGCAATAAAAAGGCTGAAAATTACACAGAGCTGATAGAAGAACTGCTTTCATCGTATCATCAACTTGGATGCAGTATGTCTTTAAAAATTCACTTCTTGCATTCGCATTTAGATTTTTTCCCAGAAAATCTTGGTGCCGTGTCTGATGAGCATGGTGAAAGATTCCACCAAGACATTGCACATATGGAAAAAAGATACAGCGGCAAGTGGACCCCAGCAATGCTACCTGATTTTTGCTGGGAAATAAATCGAGAAACAGCAGTTAAAATGTATAAAAGAATGCGATGTACCAAATAGTTCATCATATTTCATTTTAATTTGTGTTGTAAAATTCATCAATAAGTGTAAATTTTTTCGTTCTAAAATATATACATATATATATATATATATATATATATATATATATATATATATATATATATATATATATATATATATATATATATATATATAAATATGGATATTTTATTTAAATGTAAATATCTGAAAAGCTAGAGCTGATAGTTGAAATCTTTAAACAGATTTGGACTCAACAAATCAAAGCCAATAGAAATCACATAGTAAACTTTTTGTTCCCGGATTTTTATTTTTTTTTGCCGACCAATGTAATGACATCAGGACGTCAGTCATCTCAGTCTCCCGTGACCATAGCTGCTGGAAAGCACCCGAAATGTCGGGAATTAAAAATAATTAAAATTAAACGCGATAAAACTCGTAAAAGTAGTTTTAATAAAAAAAATATTTTTTCCACAATTACTTATTATTAACATTTATTAATATCTTTGAAACAAAATTGGCTGTAGATTGCTGTTGCCGGTGTTATCTTGGTTATCGTTAACTTGTATGTTGGTCTCAAAGTTCAAAAACTTTATTATTCTTAGTTTGTACAAAAATGGTTGTTATAATATTAAGGAATTTATGGATAATAATAACCTCTGGGAATTAATTGATCGGTACCAAGTTACTTCTAATTTGTTTTTGTGTAACATACATGATTATGCTGTTTCTACCTAAGACCGAGTTTCCTTTCTTAACCAGTAGCAAATTACACAAAAGAGTGACGTTATTTGTAATGTATATTGGATAAAAATATATTTATTTATGTATGTATGTGGGTGTGTGCACGCGTGCGTGTGTACACGTGCTTGGAAGTCTAGTCTCTTGTAAGTCAAGTACTTTGAAGTCGGCTACGCCATGTAGGAGCGACGTAGGAATTATCCTACGTCGCTATGTGATGATTATGTATGGTAGTGAATTATCACTACCATACATCATCATCCATGGGTGTCATAACAGACGACAGAGGGAAGTGAAACAGAAGCATAGTGAAACAGATATAAAAATTCAAAATAATAAAAAGTGCGGTTACTAACTTGCCTGACAAGCGTTGCAAATGGTGTAAATATCCCACCCATCCCATGTGTCAATCTATTGGCGACGTCTATGTTCACCAGTGGACTTTTGATAAGCAATAATGAATTAATTAATTGATGAATGAAGTTTTATTTCTTATTTTCTTAAAACGTTATCATCACATTAGGATTACGTTCTGTATCGTGGGGGCAGTTCAAATTACAATTATTTGTAGGCTATACTTGTTCCATACGGGATTCGAGTCCTCGGCCCTTAGTGTTGCAACTCATTGCTAAGCCACTACGCCACGGAACCGTAGGCTTCTACTTTTTATTAAAAGTTTTATTTTGTTATATTATTATTTGTTATTTGTATTTCTTTTGTTAAATAATGGCATCTTAAAGAGCAGATATAACGCATTACATATAGAACAGTATTGAAAAAAATATTGGGTTTGGTTGACACAATAGGCTTCACACACATTCAACTTTAATCGCGTGGATTACGCTTACGCTTTAGAAATTTCGAAACGTGAACGTCCTCGCATTATCTCAAATACAAAGACAATTTTCACGACAGTCACCTTTATGCTAGGAAAATATTAAGCAGTTCTTATAAACATAGTGACCCGTATGATAAGAAAGGTAAATGTAGCCTGATCCTGTAGTTTAAAGATATTCATTCATTGTAGGATGTGTTACAGCCACTGTATCAAAGTCCACTGTAGAACATAGGGTTCCCCATGGAATGTCTTGTTGGGTTTTCGCTGGGGGTCGCGGGTTCAAATCTCGCACGGAACAAGTATTTGTATAGCCTACAAGTAGTTGTTCCGGGTCTGGATATTCGACCTTGTGCAATTTATGTTTGTAAACTGCCCCCACAATACAAGAGAAAATCTTCGTGTATGGGTAACGTTAAAAAAATATTTTCCGTGTGGCGATCATACAGATTTATCCCACGCGTGTCTGAAGAGGCAAAGTAGATGCCAGAATGAATATATGGAGTTGGCTTACCAGCTGGTGGGACTCTTTTTCTGCTTAAGATTCCGTCTGTGTAGGTATTACCTTCTTAACTATTTCTGTAACCAATTAGCAGTGCCGACACTGCTGTGTTTCGGTCTGACGATGAGACAGTATAATTATAGGCTGTGAGGTATTCCATCTTATTCAGTGGTCACAACGCACCTGTAGTCTTCCTTGTTTGAAGTTGGCTGCAGATGTTTAAGGACTGCAGAGATCACTCACCACCAGGTGGACTATAAGTATGTTTATCACTTTATTTTTATAATAACATGGTATTAAGTCGTTGATGGCCATTGTTAAATATTCAGATCCGACAAGCAAAAGCAGTATCAAAGTTGCAAGATATCTAATGTCAATCAGCCGGCCAAGTGAGGCAATTAAATCAAATGCACCCCACAGTGCGAGAGGCACATTTTCAGCAATATAATGCAGCATTGCAGCGCAGTACAGTTCTATGACAGAGAAACCACTCGCTGCACCACTTTGTAATGAATACGCTGTATTCAATGTCACATGGCCTATGCAGCGTTGCAATGCAGCACAGTTTCGCTGAGATTGAAGTCACGCGATGCATTGCAGCGGAGTCCCGTTGCTGTTCTATAATGATTTGGGTGCCACAGGACCTATGCAAAGTTACAGCGCAACGCAAATTGTCGCTAAGAGAAATCAGCTGCACGCTGTGCTGCGAAAGCTTTCTACACGGTACCGCACTGAAATGGCTTTACAATATTAAATGACACATGACCTTTGCAGCATTATAGTGCAACACTCGAAGAAAAGTTACACAATGCACGTAATATCGTCTTAAACTAACTTTAATCCTCATAACTAGAAACTAACTTAACTATTAATGAAGCTGTACCGTACTCAACGCCCCTCAACACCCGTCCCCTCAGCACAAGGAATGCTATAAAGCACGGACCTCAGCCCCCCGCATCTAGCAAAATTCTACATATCTTACCAGATCGTTACTCCATCTAGTAGGCGGCTTACGCCCTTCGTCGCTTACCAGTAGGAAGCTGCCACTCGAGGTCCTTTCTTCTACATCGGTTGTAAGTTCTTTCGAGCAATAGTCAGTCCATAGCAAACACAGCTTACGGACCCCTGGAGTTATAGTGATTGCTTCGATTCTACTACAGATATTTTCATTACACAGATGTTGATATCACACAGAGAAGCTCCTTTACATAGATTGCTGAGTGGTATCAAGATTCCTCGTATGCCCAACAGTCAAGGATCACGTCTCAAATTAAATGTCACATATACTACTCTCTTGTTGTCAAGTTTTTATAAATACATGACGAGAACAAGGAACAATGTTGTTAATAATGAGGGTAAAAAATAAAAGACAACACAAAAAATTCAGGGTAGGTTTTATCTTTGTTGCAGACCCACGCTATTTTATGGTTGCTGCATGAATGGGTCAACTCGACCGGAGTAAGATCACGCTCATACAGAATTCCGGCGTAAAATAGCCACATCATACTGCTGTGTTAGCTGTATAGTGTAGTGAATGTAGAGAACCGGAGACCCTTTTCACTGTAAAACGTGGCATTTAATCTTAGTCCTCAGGAGGCAACCTATCTGCATTTTAATTAAAAATTGAGGATGAACCTAGGTGTTTATGGGTTAAAGTATATACTTAACATCAGGTGGACTGTGTGATTGTTTGTCACCCTTACTGTTTAATAATAATAAAAAAAGAACTCCAATTGCCACTGGATCGAATAGCACAAAGTTCGATGCAAGCAAAACTAACCAGTCATTCCAAGAATTTTAATCGGTGTCATCCTTAGCAAGTTCAAAAATAAAGAAGATAATTGGTAAATATATAATAAAATAAAAAAGGAACAACTTAGATACTTTTCACTAATAGTAAGCATTTTCGGATTCAAGGAAGGGAAGGAAGAACGCACCGTGCATAATGCTAGATGGCGAACGCTATGATAGTCCTCCTCCTTTTATATCCTTTATATCTAATATTTCAATTAAATAAACGTGAATGCAGGTTTATTTGCATTTTTTGTAAGATAGTACTTTAAACTTCGGTAACCACAGAACTACAGCGTAAAATAGCAGCAGGCATTTGAGCTACTATAACCAATTATATGTGTACATATAGAATATGCATAGAATAGAATTTAGGGTTACTATAATTCCTTCGGTAGACGGAACATCACTCATTTGTTTATATATATATATATATATATATATATATATATATATATATATATATATATATATATATACACATACAATATGTAACGTAATTAACGCACAACCTCAGACACCCCAATTAGTATATTATGTTATAATCATATTACATACACTGAATTTTTAGTTAAACATTTTTATGCACTGATTATTTATCAAATTAGTTATACTAATTCCGGAAGAATGTTGTAGTCACAGTACAAATCCACAACGCAAAGACAACAGCAAGATTTCAGTTTGTTTTGACTGTACAGATTTAGTGTGACTGTAATTTACGTAGTTTTAATTATTTTGGGATAAAAAATTACCTATATTAAAAATGATAAGAATCGATTCAGTAAACGATTCGGAACAAACTACTTTCTCAAAGTGCATTAATTATGTTACGTGTTGTATACGATAAGATCGGCGGTAATCTAGTTGATCACGATCTCTGCGGAGGGGATCTGCTGTAGCAACAAATCTGTAGCCATTTGGACGTGGTCTAAGAGTCGGTCTGTTTCGACATTACCGCTATGGGACATATAGATGCACCCGTAGACGCGCGGATAGTCGTCGCTGTCTAAGCGTAGCCAAAGGATGGACAGGTCCAAACCTTCAAGACTGCCGAGGTGTCGAGAACAGATGTCCTCTCTGACGTAAACGCAAACTGCAGCCCGAGGCACAAAGGAAGGAAAAACTCAATAACTGATTTCGTTTTTGGTTTACCCGGGATTCGAACCCGGGACCTCATGATCATCAGTCGCGTTCCTTTACAATCACTAGACCAACGCCAAGGGGGTAGTCATGAAGAATAAAAATAAGAAGTATAACGATGAATAGTTAAAGAAATTCAAAGCATCTAATTGTTCCTAACTAATTGATGTATTCACTTTTAAATTTATTTTATTTTATTTGTAGACCTTTCGAACTTTGCTTGTTTAGAAACTAATTAACACTATGTAACAAAATCCTAGTGTGGAGATAACATAAGTTATTTCTTATCAAATATCCACTGGTAAACATAGGCCTCTTCCATAGATTGTCTCATAGGTGTGTGTGTGTGTGGGGAGGGGGGTGGGTATAAACTCCATTTCGACCCTTTTCAGGCAAGTTAACAACCGCACGTAAATAAATGTAACCATCGCTCGCCTTCGAAAGTATAATTATAGGTATTATATTTAAACAAGAATAAATATAATATCATCCCGTGTGTGTCGTAAGAGGCAAAAGAGGAAATTAAAACAGGAAATTTGCGTCAGCATCTCTCGTTCAACACCTTAAAATAATAATAAAAAAACTACAGATTTAAACCTTCCTGTCAAGCGTAGTAACTATGATAGATGCAAATGCTCAGCAGTAGACATTTGATATAAATGAATAAATGAGTAATAAATCCATCACTCCATTACATGCGTTGGTTGAAGTAAGAGTCAACTGTGGGAAATGTCAGAAAGATCTCATAATATCTGATTAATGGGGATTCAATTACCTTATTTGCGCTAGTCTCAGAAACCAAAGACCCGTTACAAAAAGTGTAAAAGGTGCGAGACGTACGCAGCTTGATAATTGTGACAAATTCACAGAGCAGATATCTCGCAGAATAATTTATGGAGGATTTTTTATTAACACTTTACATAAAAATAGGGATTTCTTATATTTACGTGAATATTAAACAATACAATACAATACCCTTTATTGAACACTAAGAAAACAACATAACAAGAAACAAACAAAGAGAAAAACAAAAGGCGGTCTTATTGCTATGCAGCAATTTCCTCCAGACAACTTATTGAATAAAATTTCAGCAAGTCCGTCCTATGTCCATGATTCCCTCCGTGACCATGGGTGCTGTAAAGTGCCTGAAAAATCGGGAATTAAAAGTGATAAAGTTATTAAAATTAGTTTTATTTAATAAAAAGTAGTTTTCTAGTTCTTGTCATTAAGCACACATAATATTTTTCTACGAACTGTACTACGAACTGTACTTACGAACTTTAACTGTACGAATGTAATCCGTTAAATGAAACTAATTTTACGGACTTTATCGGGTTTAATTATATAAGAATATATATATATATATATATATATATATATATATATATATATATATATATATATATATATATATATAAGAACGTAATCCTTCCCCATTTGAATCGAGCTGCAGTCATGAAAAATTGGCATGAAATTTATACGAGGCATATGCACAGGACAGATAAAATAGATAATAGTGCACAAGTGTGTGCATAAACACTGGTGCACTCTACTTCACCAATCATCTGACACGACCGTAGATATCGGGTGCAGGACCAACGGCTTAACGTGCTATCCGAGGCACGGGGGTGAGACACCACGAATACAAATATAAATTCTATATTTGTATTGGTGGTGTAATAATAATTATAAAAAAGTATAAATTAAAAAAAATATTTTATTTAATTCGTTTTGAAACCCTTATTGAAATAAAGATTCCAAAGGGCGAATGCATATCGGCATTCCCTATCAGTCAAACTTGGGTGTGGTGAAAATTATGTGCTGATTTAACACATCCATAATTTATATTTGTAATACAATATATCTACGTCGAAAAAAATCGGAGTCAGGTCCGAAAACACTGAGGCATTGGGCCAGTGCTGCGAACATTTCTTTCCCTTAAACATTCTCAGAACTTATATTGGGTTTTGCCCAGCAGGACTGTAAAATTTTTACTTTTATGGCTTTCATGTTATTGTAAAGCTGCACGTAAAATGCCAGTAGTGTTCACTAATAAAAACTTGAAGAATATTAAAGCTTCGCTGTAATATATCTGACACAACTATTCCAGCAACGTAAAACCAGGGCAGTGTTAAAGCCTTGAGTTCACGTGTTAATGGTTGATTCTAGTTCATTGGGGAAAATCTAAAAGAATACAAAATTAATAACGACTAAACTTTACATGTAATAAATTTAATATAAGCGACAGTAGCCTAATAGCAGAGCGCGGACCGCGAACGCAAAAAGGTCGTGGGTTCGAATCCACCATTCGACTAATGGCGTAAACCACTCGTAACACAAGCAATATAAGCATACCACGAGTGTACAAGCTAGATTGTGAATGTGGTCTCTCTTACATAGGTCAAACAAAGAGATCTATAAAAACCCGCGTGAAGGAACATATAGCTGATGTGAAGCACCGACGCTCCGGGAAGTCTGCAGTCCCCACAATTACATTAGATTTGATAAACCACAAATTCTCGCAAAAGAACACCGATTCCTACCAAGGATGATACGCGAGGCTATTGAAATTAAAAAACATCCAAATTTCAATAGAGGAGATGGTTGGGTGCTACCATCTGCTTCATCATCATCATCATCATTACAGCCCTTCACAAGTCCACTGCTGAACATAGGCCTCCCCCAAGTAATGCCACAAAGCACGGTCCTGAGCCACCTGCATCCATCGACTTCCTGCATATCTTACCAGGTCGTCACTCCATCTAGTGGGGGGTCGCCCTACACTACGCCTACCGGTACGAGGCTGCCACTCGAGAACCTTTCTTCCCCATCGGTTATCGGTTCTTCAAGCTATATGGCCGGCCCATTGCCACTTCAGCTTACTAATCCGTTGGGCTATGTCGCTCACTCTGGTTTTACTGCGGATATCCTCATTTCTGAGTCTATCACGCAGAGAAACTCCGAGCATAGCCCTCTCCATAGCTCGCTGAGCGACCTTGAGCGTCCTCATACGGTTAGCAGTGAAGGACCACATCTCAGATCCGTAAGTCATCACTGGCAACACGCACTGGTTGTACAATCTAGTTTTTAGAGATTGAGGTTGAGGTTTTTAGAAGTTGAATCCGTCGATTGACCTCTCGGTCGAAGTTGGACTTACCTAGTCGGACTATTTGTCCCAGGTAAACGTACTCGTCAACAACTTCGAGCATAGTGCTCCCTACAACTACCGGCATGGGTGTGACATGGACATTAAACATGATCTTTGTTTTGTCCATGTTCATCTTAAGACCTATCCGTTGGGAGGCACTATTGAGGTCATTGAGCATAATGCTTAAGTCCTCCAGTGATTCTGTCATAAGGACTATATCGTCGGAAAATCGAAGGTGAGTGATGTACTCGCCATTGATGTTAATACCGTATTCTTTCCAGTCCAGTAGCTTGAAAACGTCTTCCAAAGCAGCGGTGAAGAGTTTCGGGGATATAACGTCACCCTGTCTTACACCTCTCTGCAGTTGGATAGGTTTCGAGCTCTGGTTCTGTACTCGGATAGCCATCGTAGCCCTACTATACAAACACTTCAGCACTTCGATATACCGACAGTCAACTTGGCACCGCTGAAGGGACTGCAGCACCGCCCAAATTTCGACGGAATCAAAGGCTTTCTCATAGTCCACATACGCCAGGCAAAGTGGCAAATTGTACTCTTCAGTCTTCTGTACAATCTGCCGCAGGGTATGTATGTGGTCTATGGTACTGAAGCCTTTTCGGAAACCGGCTTGTTCGGGAGGCTGGAAGTCGTCGAGTCTGCCTGCGAGACGATTCGTAATGACTCTCGAAAACAGCACGTAGACGCGGCTCAGAAGGGAAATTGGTCTGTAGTTCTTCAAGAGAGCGTTGTCGCCTTTCTTAAAGAACAAGACCACCGCACTTCTGCTCCACGCCTCTGGAGTAGTGCCACCATGGAGGACGGAATTGAAGAGCTTCTGAAGGACTTCAAGTACCGGTGTTCCACCCGCTTTCAGAACCTCCGCTGTAATTCCACCCTCGCCTGGGGCCCTGCCGTTTTTAAGGTGCTGGAGAGCCATTCTAATCTCGCTTAGATTGACGTCCGGGATATCATCGGAATAGTGTTGGATAAGACTTGCTCTTGGATCGTTACTCACACTTGCGTGTGGCTCTCTGACACGACCGTAGATATCAGGCACAGGACCAACGGTTTTACCATCTGCTTGGGATCCTATTATTTACAAAATTAAACCCAAACCCAAGCACACCACTGCAAGAATTCATGATACTATAAGCTCGTTTTGCGTAAATCGGATCAAAAATTAATATAAAAAAAAACTGAAGGTAGCCGGACTAACTATGACGTTGAGACGTCTAACATCTCAGTCCCCCCGTGACCAAGGGTACTGTAAAGCACCCGAAACGTCGGGATAACAATAAAAATAAATTAAAGTAATTAAACGCGATAAAATCCGTAAATAGTAGTTTTATTCAACATACCACGAGTGTTTAAGGGGAATATTAGTAATGTTTATAGCGTTGTTAATATTCTTTAAAAAACTATAATATTATAATGCCTACTTTATAATATGACAAAACATAGGCCATGTTTCCGAGTGGACATTTGATAAGAAATAACTTTTATTATCTCCACACTAGGATTTTGTTACATAGTGTTAAGTAGTCTCCAAACAAGCAAAGTTCAAAAGGTTTACAAATAAAAAAAAATTAAAAAGTGAATACATGTGTAAGTTAGGAACAATTAGATGCTTTAAGTTTCTTTAACTATTCATCGTTATACTTCTTATTATTATTCTTCATGACTACCCCCTTGGCGTTGGTCTAGTGATTGTAAACGAACGCGACAGATGATCATTAGGTCCCGGGTTCGATTCCCGGGTAAACCAAAAACAAAATCAGTTATTGAGTTTTTCCTTCAAGAAATTTTCAGAAGCTGCCCGGAGTATGGAAATTGGCGGTGTCTCACCCTAGTGGCTCGGATAGCTTGTAAAACCGTTGGTCCTGTGCCTGATATCTACGGTCGTGTCAGAGTGCTACTACTAATTACTAAAAGAATTTGGCACATTGTATTTAAATACTTACAGTGAGTATTGTTTGTAGGTTTTTTGTTTCTCTTTTTGAGAAGCAAATGAAAAATAAGCTTACAATGTTTAATACAGTATTTAGAATGTTCTAAAAACTAAAAACATGAATACAAAAATCAATAGTGATGTGTAGTAGTGGCGTAATAGAATCCACTTCCCCACATCTCGAAAGTATCGAAATAAGCTACAGAGGATGACTAAAACTGGAGACGGGCAGGAGCATCGTTGTAGTAACAACTCAAAAAACTGCAGTTGGCATACCCTCCGCGAAGCGTGGCACTATAACAAATGTTAAACTTTACACTATGGCAGCCCATGGAGGAAGACTTTTGATAGGCTATAAATAATTAATAAATAAAAATAAGCAATATAGCTACGCTTCTTAGTAGCTATTTAATTGTTTTTATTAACTAAGGAATTATTTAGTTTATAATGTTTAAGGCTCCTATTACACCTAGAAGTCTCTTGGTACGAAACATTTTTCATATAGTTACGTGTATACTAAACACTAAATTCAGTTCACAGAGTTCAGATGACAGCTGTTTTAATAATAAAAGCGGTTCTTAACATACAATATTTTGAGACTACCCACAACATCTTTCTCTCAAAGAATAAGTTTTTGACAAAAGTGATATTTTTTAATCTTACATGAATAAAAAAGTTACTTAAGTACAATTTATTTTATTATTTTACCATTACTTTACCATAACCTTTTGTGATTACAAAGGATTAATTAAGTAGGTTATTTTTTATATTCTTTACTTCGAGTTAGAGGAGGAGAATAGTTTTCATAAACTTCAAATTTAACGTTGTTGGTTTATATTCATCGTTTGAAGAATATTCGTCATTCTCTCTAGGCATAGAAATAGTTGTTATTGTAATTGGATTATGTTCTTTATTCTCATGTACTATATATCCTGACTTTCTATTTTCTTGTTTTTTAGATGGCATCACTAACTTTACGAATACTACCGCTTTTCATCATCAGTATCATTACAGCCCTTCACAAGTCCACTGCTGAACATAGGCCTGCCCCAAGTAATGCCACAAAGCACGGTCCTGAGGCACCTGCATCCATAGACTTCCTGTGTGTTTTAACAGGTCGTCACTCCATCTAGTGAGGGATGCCCTACACTTCGCCTGCCAGTACGAGGCTGCCACTAGAGAACCTTTTTTTCCATCGGTTATCGGTTCTTCGTGCTAAGTAACCAGCCCATTGCCACTTTAGCACACCAATCCATTGAACTATGTCAGTCACTCTGGTTCTACTGCGGATATCCTCATTCCTATGTTTATCACGCAGAGAAACTCCGAGAGTAGCCCTCTACACAGCTCGTTGAGCGACATAGAGCTACCTCATTCAGCCAACAGTGTAGGACCACGTTTCAAATTCATAGGTCATTACTGGCAACACGCACTGATTGTACAATCTATTTTTATAGTTTTGAGGTATGCCTGACGAAAAGATGTGTCGTAATCTCCCGAACGCTGCTCAGCCAAGTTGAATTCTTTTATTGACCTCTCGGTCGAAGTTAGACTTACCTAGTCGGACTATTTGTCACAGGTGAACATACTTGTCAACTACTTCAAGCTTAGTGCAATCACCGGCTTAGGTGTGACATGGACATTACACATGATTTTAGTATGTTCATCTTAAGACCGTTGGGAGACACTATTGAGGTCATTGAGGACAGTGTTTAGATTCTCCAGCGATTCCGCCATAAGGACGATATCTTCGGCAAATCGAAAGTAAGTGATGTACTCGCCATTGAGGTAAATACCCTATCCTTTCCAGTCCAGCAGCTTGAAAGCGTCTTTCAATGCAGCTTTAAAGAGTATCGGCGGATATAAACGTCACACTGTTACACCTCTCTGCAGTTGGGTAGGTTTTGTACTCTGGTTCTGTACTTGGATGGCTACATATCGCTGTTATTTTTTCCTTTTTAATTTCCGATGTTAAGGGTGCGTTACAGCACCCTTAGCTACTGAGGTGTTTGACGTCCTGCTGTCATAGTTAACGAAAATTGCAGCCACGCACACTGCTGTATCCCAGCTTCAAGGATAAGACCATCAAGGTAATTGTAGGCTGTTAGACATTTTCACTCTATCTTAAGAGGTCGCAATGCATCTATGGTCTCTTGTTAGTTAAAAATTCGTCCACGTGACCATGAGCTGCTGTAGACTTTTCAATCAGTCGTAAAAACAACTGCTGATCATGTAGTTTCGGCTACGATACCCAGATCGGTTTGATATCAGTTATAGTTAATATATATATATATATATATATATATATATATATATATATATCAATAGCAATACGGTGATAGGAAGCCTCAGGGATGTTTCACCCCCGTGCTTTGAAAAGTAAAATTACAAAAAAGAAAATATTTAACGGAAAGTTTTAAAGTTATTTTGAAAAGACACTTTTTTGAGATTTGTTTCGTCAACGATATCTCTCAAACAAATCAACAGATCTTGATGCGCTTCACGGCAATCGGCGTAGTTTTATCTGATTAAAAGAGCTGATTAGGTTATAAAATTGATCAAACCCGTCGAAGTAACTTTATAAAAACTACTTTTTGAGATTAAAAATACTCGAATTTGTGAGGTTTTCCCAGAATCAACCGTGACGATTCGATCTATTTAGTGCCGAAAACTGCTTTTCGATCGGACACTCCGCTATAAAGTCATGAGATGTTTATATATTGTGTACATTGTGTACACACGCACACACGCACGGACTATATATACTACACATATTATAAAGTATATGTATAACGGATACAGAGAGAAATAAATAAGAATAACAAAAGTGAGGGTAAAGCTTAAAACTCCCACACGTTACAGTAGCGAAAAGATCAAAGCAGGCAACGCACCGGGAGATTCCATCGCAATCATTCTATGAGGATTATTTAGTTATTCTGTTCTTTATAAGTATTATTTAGTAAATGTTTAAAAAAAACTATTTGCAAAAAAGGTCGTGTTGTGGTTAGTTTGCCATTGTGTCGCACCGGGCTACGATGACGTGGATATCGTAAGAGACAATAATACGTGGTAAGCCACGTTGTAGCTATATTATGGTTCTATTACGAATGAGTCGGCCCGAACGGGGTAGGACTACGCTCTTACAGAATACCAGCGTAAAATAGCAGCTTAAGGCTACTGTGTTTCGTGTGGTGAGTGTAAAGAACCGAAAACCCTTTTTACTGGAAATGAGCTCTTTTGTCTTATTCCTCAGGAGTGACAACGCATCTGGATTTTGATTCTTAATCGAAGATAAATCTAGATGTCCACTTATCTTCAGGTAGACTGTGTGCCCGTTTGTCACACTCATAGTATAAAAAAAATGTCCACTATTCACCAAAATTGACAAAAAGTTTAACGCATTCTCAATTTTTATTTCGCACACTTTATCTATACATAATATAATAAATCTGTAGAAAAGTCGTGTCTGTAATTATAATACACACTTGAAAAAAAACAAGTCCAGGAGACTAAGTAAAAGGTACAGAAGCCAAATTAGTTGTTTTTGGAATTTTTGTCTGTCTGTCCGTCTGTCGTACTGACTCGATTGATTGATTATGAAATTTTCTATGTATTTAGTCGGATTACGGAACTTTATAAAAAAAGGTTAAGTAATTTTCTTCCTTAAGATGTTAAATTTCTATTATATATGGTTCTGTTAGTTACAAGCATATGCATGATGACGGATGTTTTTTCAAATAAATACAAACAGAGTTTTTTTAATTAGGTAAATGTGGTCACCAATCACGCAAAAGTTTTGTGTCAGTTTTCATGATTTTATTTTAACAAATACGATACGATACAATAGAGGTGGCGAATTTTCTTTCGCCGCCACAACAAAGTGAACATTTTCTTGCTCCCGTTTATGCGTGTACTCCCACTTTCACTGTGAATTGAACTTCATTTAGAATAAACCTAATTTCAGGAATTTTAACGTTTAATTTTGACTTTTTTAATACTCCACGAGGGGGGGGGGGAGACGTACTGATGTTATAGTTAACACAGGCTATAATTTTTTTAAATTTTAATATCCTCGCAAAACTTAGTCGGATCCTTAGTAGGAATTGCGGTTCCTTTGCGAAGATTTATGCTCAATTAGATCTGATATAATGGTTGTGAGGATACAAAACATGTTGACATATTTCAGACTTCCTGGAGCATTTGCGCTCCATCAGCGGGCTTTTATGGATCTTTCATCCAAAAATGCGTAAAAAAAAAACCACGTAAAAAAGTTAAAATTAATCGCGATAAAAGTATAAGAAATAATTATAGAACTTCATTTATGAAATTTTGCATTATACTCGAACGTAAAAATAATATCAGCATTTATTTTATGATGCCAATCAAGATTAAATCGTACCAATGATATGAATCAAATATTGCAAATAAACGTCATACCGTAAATTAATAAACGACACCGAAATTCATCATTGTTTTGTTAAAACTAAATTTACCTTAATGATAAAAGAATGTAAAGTATAAAATTTAAATAACGGAATTTAGAATTTTCTTATGGATTCGTTGGAAGACACGCCTGATATGAAAACTGGTAGGCATAAGACATTAATGCAATTATGAGAAAATTATTTATTCACCTGTTACTATAACATATTATATCTATGCCAAATATCAATCTTCTACGTTCTTCTACGTTTTGAGAATTAAAAAAAATCTTTGACAAACAGACATAAAGAAAGACACAGACACCAAGGTCACTCTAATAGAGATTGAATTTGGCTAAATTTGATACAGAACAACATTTATTAATGTTGCTTAATTAAAGCCTACGCGAGCGAAGCCGTGGGTAAAAAGCTAATAGATACATAAAAGTGCTATTGATGTTTGATATTAGCGTATAATTTTATTTTAATTTAATTTAATTTATTTCTGATACTAATTTGTTGTATTACAACATTTCTAAGATCGTTAATTTGCAGATCTGAAAAATAAGAAAGTGACATATTTTCGTTTTTTACACGACTTTGTGACTAAATCCGTTTCAATCATGTTAATCTTTACTAATAACTTTATAAGCGAAATTACAACCCATATTACTGAGAGGGTTTTAGGGCGGGGAAGTGTCCACTTCGTTTATAGTAAGTATAATACATGTTGATGTAGTTCACATGTCTTGGAAATGAGTTTGATATTTCACATACGACGTTTCTTCACGACGTTTGCCTCCACTATAGATCACGTGATAAATCATCACCCAAAGTTGCTTCAACAATTTTATTAGTGCTGGCGGAGATCAAATCCAGATTGCTAGAGTACTGTGTGATTTACGTTGAATTACTTTAATCCATCCATCCATTCATCCATTACAGTTTTTAAAGGTACACTGCTGAACGGAGGCCACCATAGATTGCTTATAGTGGGATATTTTCCATGGTTTCCACATCTGAGAGACTAGCAACCGCAGTTATACTTAAATACTATAATTATTTTAATATTCTTATTAAAATAAAACACTATCATATTAATTATTACAGCCCTTCACAAGTCCACTGCTGAACATAGGCCTCCCCCAAGGTATGCCACAAAGCCCGGTCCTGAGCCACCTGCGTCCATCGAAAATAAAACACTATGGTAATGAAGAATTTTGATTACTTTAATATTCATAAAAACTGTATTCATTTGGAATTGTAGAAGCAATACCTATCTACATTGTATCTATAAAGAGAATATGTTTTTAAACCCATTTCTAAAAAAGACATCGAGCCTTAATAACATTAGTGAACTCGCTTTATTTGTACCTTGTAAGCGACATTGAGCCTAAATAACATTAGTTTGCCTGTTTCATTTGGAACTTGTAAATGAAATTGTGTTGTTAAATACTATTTTCTTATCTTATAGTTTTACCAAATACAGATATCCAGTACTTACCGAATCCTTTGTTCCGGGTTAAAAAGCAGATTCGTCATCATCGACAGAATTAGAGCCAGACGACCAGGTGGATAAGGAAACAATGCGAGTTGACGCTGGATTCCCTAACCTCTACATTTTTTCCAACTTTTTCATTCCATAATGTTTTTAATCGTAGTAGAGCCATGCTGCATTTATATTAGTGGTATAGGTGTAGCTCTCACAAAATACCAGCGTAAAATAGTAGCTAAATGCTGCTGTGTTCCGCATGGTGAATGTAGAGAACCGGAGACCCTTTTTACTGGAAACGAGGCATTCCATCTTAATTCTCACGGGTAACAATGCATCTACATATTTAATTCGTAATCGGGGATTACGAATTAAATATGTAGATGTCTATGGGCTACAGCAACCACTTACCATCAGGTGGACTATCTGCTCGTTTGTCACCCCATCCTATTAAAAAAAAATAATGTGGGTGTGAACTTGCTCATCTTCGGCTGCTTTACCACTTACCATCAGGTGGGTAGTATCCAAATACTGGTTTATAATAATAAAGAAAAAACTTCTTACTTGTGAGGCCATCGTCGGTTTGTGGTACGAGTTCAAATGTTACTTTCATTATTTCTCAATGAGGTTCAGATTTCAATTGGTCTGTTAAATGATTTTTCCGAAATCCCCGAAACTTGAAGAAAACTGACCGATTGACATATTTTGTATATTGGAATGGTTGAAGCGATTGTGGTAAAACTTTGGCTTTAATATCGTTCTTTTATCTCCCTGGCCACAAATCTGGCTTGACGCACTGTCTGAGACTCAGTTTCGAAGTAACGTTTTTGACATTATATTTCTTCTAGAACTTGCCGAATTTGCTGTGCAACAGATTCAGCACCGTACGGACTAATATAACCTTCAGCTCTTGTGAAGTCTAGAACATGGTCCAGGCATAGACAAAACTTAATATAAATGAAGATTGACGACAATATGACTCCTTGGTAGAGCAATCTCTCCCCTCTCTCCCAACCCATAATGTATAAAGGATGGTGGCAACGTTACACTTTCCCAATTACTTGCTACGCTTTTTTAAAGCTTTCACCATTTTATCATTTTACCTGCAAGTAGTAGGTATGTCTACTATAAATTAAATAATATATATTATTTGGTAGTGATCTTCAATCACAAAAAATAATCAATAAAAGTAATGAGTACATTTTATGTATCTTCAAATATTAACAATAAGCATTTTAATCGATTTACCCTCTAAATCTGTAAAAACTTGTTAGAACACGTGTTGCGTATCTAAGGTAAGCACCGAGCATCAGGCCCCGTATAATAATTCGCAACAGTGTCCTTAGAGAGTTTTGTCGAAAATAGGCTTTGACACCATTTATAGCTCTAACATAGGCCCTAACAACACAACAGGTCGCTTCGATATTTGATGGTTTTGATACATAAAGTTACGACTGATATCTAACATTTAAAGCGGCTTAAAATGTCTCAGTGCAAAGCAATCACTACAATTCTATTTTCCTTAACACCTCACTGAATTGTGTAATTTAATAATTAAGATAAAAAATGAAAAGGCGGCATATCGATCGTAGCTCTTTACGTAATAAACGGATTCCAAATTTGAATTAAGAAAAAATATAAAAGAGCATTTTGAATGGTAGCATATATGGTCCGATTAATTACTCGCTGTGTATAAAAATAGAACTCAGCTACCTATCTACGGAATAAATTATCATCCTAGCTAATTTTTACACACAAAAATTTTCTCTCTACGTCTTCCTTCACACCCTAAATACGCAAAAATCATGACATAAAATCAGTTCTTAAAATTTTAAATGAAATTTCAGTGATGTTAACATCGGAAATAGACCTCAAGTTGTTTGCTAATTATGCAATAAAATGGTTCATGAAACCCATGTGATTAACGACTGCCCCAATGTTTCAATATGAACTTTGAAATCTTTTTACCCGCTAACCTTTCTCGATAAAGATGTTTTAAACTTAAAACTTTCTTTAAATGAAATTTATCTTCATGAGAAAGTTAGTAATTTCTTCTAATGGAGAGAAATAGATTCGCGGTCTGATATTAATTGAAAAGCAACAATGAAAATTGTACTTGGCCTTTCAGTTTTAATTATTAAACCAGCCATTGGGAAATTTTTCAAACGAAAATTTGAAATAAAATAATTCTTCATCGTTACGAGCTTCACAAACTCATTTGTAGATTCATTTGGAAGTGTTTTAATCAGTCACATGTTTTAGAAATTGTCTATAAACACCTTGTTGGTTAATGATTTCTTAAATTTACGCGAACACAACACATTTAAATAATACTAGTTTTTTACGGATTCTATCGCATTTATTTAACTTTTTAAATACCCGACGTTTCGAGCGCTTTACAGCACCCATGGTCACGGGGGCTATGAGAAAATCGTACATATCTATTCCGTAATTCTAAAACTGATCATCTATGTTCAGAAATTCTTGCTTACCGAATGCTTCATAATCTGAATTGGATTTGAAAAACTTATATTTCCATTCCAAAGTTTAGGTTGAAAATAATGTAATTTTTTATTATTTTTATTATTAACTATTATTTTTATTTTAAGCAGTATAACAACAGCGTATATGACTAAGTACAATTTTCAAATTTAGTTCAAGTACGCCAATAACGGTTATCTACATATTAAATATAAAGGTAGGCTAGGTACAATTATATTGAATAAAAACGATCAAAATTAAACCAATTTAAAATAGCTTAATAAAATAACACCTCCTGAATCTGAAACGGAATTCCGTATGTATTTAGCGGGCCTTAAGGTGCACATGTAATATTTAAGGTGGACTCTTTGTAATAAATATTTTCATTTTTGAAATATAAAACTTTAACCCGGGTTAATTGAGGTAGAAAATTGTTACACGGGCTTCAAAAATATTACCCGGGTATTAAAACTTAAAACTTTGTTGTGTTTACCCTATGCTGCCCAATACAAGGAGAAAGGACCTAATGGCCTTTCCTTGAAACGTATAATGTTTTAAAATGTTTGAATAGACAACCCTAATTAGCTCTCCTGAACTTCTGTACTCGTATAGCCTTAATAAATATACGAGATATAATATCCTTTCATGATGTTTATATTGCTTAAATCTGAAGTGGTCTGAGTAATTGTTCGGATTAATTCCAGCTACCAAATTTCACCAACGCTCATCACGACAAAACTTATTTTACCATCCACATCACCTGGATGCTTAGCGGTCCACTACCGTCTCATTTACTCGGAGTTTTCTTCTTCATACGTCCACTTTGTGGAATCGTTTACCAGCGACGATTTTTCCGGACCGATGCCACTTGGGGACCATTAAGAAAATAGCTTTGCCAAGGCAAAGTCAGAGCACATAGGCAGAATTGGCGAGAAACTAGTTCGCCGTCGTCTTTCTTTTCCGGTACTCCTACTCCATAGGCGTAGTCCCATAATAATAGAAAACGGCTTTCGTCCACCCGATCCCTAAAAAAGGCGATCGCTCAGACCCGTCCAACTACCGGCCTATCTCCATAACCTCCTTGTTCTCCAAAACAATGGAGTCCATTATAAACTGCCAGCTCATGAGCAGTCTTGAGGATCACCAGCTGATTAGTGATCGCCAATATGGTTTTCACCGTGGTTGATCAGCTGGTGATCTGCTGGTCTACCTAACTCATAGATGGGCGCAGGCAGTAGAGTCCAAGGGAGAGGCATTGGCCGTTAGTTTAGACATTGCGAAGGCCTTCGATCGGCTTTGGCACAAAGTGCTTCTTTCGAAATTCCCTTCCTATGGGCTTCCCGAGAAATTGTGCGATTGGATCACCAGCTTTCTTGCAGATCGGAGCCAGGGGAGCCCCAGCCCAGAGATGGGAATACTATTCCCATCTCTTGGCTGGGGCTCCCCAGTACCAGCTCCTTCCACTTCCACCCCACATCCAGCGCAGAGCGGCTTGAATCGTCGACGACCGAGTGCTTTCCGATCGGCTCGATTCACTGGCGCTGCGAAGAGATGTTGCATCTCTTTGCATTTTCTTTCGCATATACATACCATGGGCAGTGCTCTGAGGAATTGTTCGAACTAATCCCAGCCGCCAAATTTCGTGAAAGCACTACGCGGCAAACATCCCGATACCATCCACACCATCTGGATGCCTGGCGGTCCGCCACTGTACGTTTCACAAGGAGTTTTCTTCCGCGTACGACCTCTCTGTGGAATAGTTTACCGCCGGCGATTTTTCATGACCGATACGACCTGGGGACCTTCGAGAAAAGAGCTTACTCCTTTGTAAAGGGCCGGCAACGCACCTGCAATTCCCCTGGTGTTGCGGTTGATCATGGGCGGCGGTAGTCACTTAACATCAGGTGAGCCGCATGCTCGTTTGCCCCCTCTTCTATAAAAAAAAGCTTACACCTTTTTAAAATTTCGGCAATGTACCTATGCCTGTGTCGTTGTTCCATGGCGGCCAACGACTATTAGGTGAGCCGCATGCACGTATGCCCCCTTTTCTATATTTAAATAATATGAACCACAACTTATCACCTAGCGTCCAATAAATTTTTCGTGTATGTGTGTCGCTGTCTAGCAAGTATACTTAGCCTAGTGACTTCTGCCCAGAATACCAACACGTCATCGTTAATATCGAAATGCTCGCCTCAAAAATAAGAAATTACTTCTAAGTGCAACTATCATCATAAACTGATTTCAGTGTTCTTCTTGGACCTACCTTCCCTGTCGTGTATCTCGATATCATTCTGCTCTTGGTCTGCATAGGCTGTATCCAATTTCCCGGAATCAATAGAAAACCTACTTTATATTATAAGTTACACTGATTCCGTCTGTCATTTTATGAGTCATTGGATAACGAGTATGATGCCCAAAGATGTGTGTTTTTTTTTGTTATGGCGCCACTCTAGCTCCTTTTACGATTTTTGAAAAGGAGAAAAATGGATAATGATAAAAATTATTAAGTGATACAAAAGTAACTCCAGGTGGCAACGGTGATTGAGATAAACGACTCTCGAGTGGCAGTCTAGTACTGGTAAGCAAAGTTTAGGGCGGGTCCCACATAATAGATTGTCTATCTGGTAAGACATGTAGGAATACAGGTAGCGCAGGGTCGAGTTTTGTGGCATTCCTTGGAAAGGCCTATGTTTAGCTATGGATTCATGCAGGTTGTAAAGGATGAAGAAATTAATGTAAAAAGCATTTTTTTTGAACAAACAAAATTATTCGCAAAATAGTGAGACGGAATAGAGGTCAGAGGGATAAATAACTCCTAGGTTCTTAATTATCTTCTCGCTCGGTTTGACTAAGCGTCTGCTAAGCTTTCTGCATAATTAAAACTAAAGTTTGTAATGTTAATTTGTCTAACAAATTCAAAGCTACAGGATACACTCTGTAAATTCTTAATTGCACACCAAATTTATAGAGTGTAAAGCAAGTATAATGCTTTTGAATGTTTGTAAATTTTTTTTAACGAAATTGATTTCAATTCAATACTCAGAACAACAAAGAAAAAAGAGGGTACGTTGCGTATATTTCAAGTGATGTAAAAACCAAGCCAAAACCATGCTCAATTTATTGTAAGAGCACACACTCACATTTGCGCCTAAAATCATTTGCAACCAACGCCGTGGTTTTAGGTTTATATGTGTGTATTCAGTAGTGAATTTTACGAGCTAATAAGGGGAAAAAAAGAAGAAAGACATATGCGTGAGTGCGTAAAAAACTAGAGCATGGTTTCTACATTACTTGAAATTTATGCAGCGCTTCTTTTCGCTTCAGATCTTTTCTGTAGGTCTGAGATCTCATAAGATACTCTTTTCACATTATTAACCAGGAAGGGTACAAATTGATTTTGGAACATGTTAAATATTCTATTTTTCTTCATTACTTGAAATTTATGCAGCGCTTCTTTTCGCTTCAGATCTTTTCTGTAGGTCTGAGATCTCATAAGATACTCTTTTCACATTATTAACCAGGAAGGGTACAAATTGATTTTGGAACATGTTAAATATTCTATTTTTCTTCATTACTTGAAATTTATGCAGCGCTACTTTTCGCTTCAGATCTTTTCTGTAGGTCTGAGATCTCATAATATACTCTTTTCACATTATTAACCAGGAAGGGTACAAATTGATTTTGGAACATGTTAAATATTCTATTTTAGTCCTTAGAAGTATAAATGCATTTTTAAGCTTCTTTAATCGAAGTAAGGTGTAAATTTCAGTGGAATGTAATAGCCACATACCATCAGGTGGACTCTAAGTTCCTTTTCTACCTCAGTTTTATAAAAAAGAACAATTATTAATAACTGAAATAACTTCTTACTCGTACCATAAATGCAAAATTTAGGAAAATCAAATTTTAGGTTCTCATAATTGAATATGCTTGAAGCACCAAAACCTTATAAAAAATATAACTTTTTCCAACGATTTCCAATACTTTTCCGTTTAGGAATTGCCTGCGATCTATCTTTCACGCACAATCAAAGGGTCAAACTTTTATTACGGAATATATATTATATATATATTTTATATAAAATATAAATTTTATTAAGGAATTACTGCAATGAGATGCTGAAGAGACTTAAAACGGAATACGAAAAATCTAAATTACAAAAGGCAAAACTGAATAATTAAAAAATATGGAAAACTACGAGTATCAAAATTATAACTAACACCAAAAACAAATTGTGCCCTCATCTGAGTTAATAAGTGGTACAAATCCAATGGATGCTGTGAACACTGCAAACCAGTTCTTTGTTAATACCGATAAGTCATTAATCGAAAAATATTGAATAATGATCCTAATTTAAGCTCTACTAGCAATAACAACTCCATTCTTTCTTCGTTTGTATCAAACAGGTCAAATATCTTGGTGTTATAGTATATAATAACTTAACGTTTGAAAAACATATAGGTACACTAAGTTACATAATTAAAAAATAAATAAATCAACTTTCTCTAGATTGAGAAAGTTGATTTATGTATTTAAAAGCCTTAGAAATGCTTCGAATACTTCGAATACGAAATTGATCAAAACTGTTTATTTTGCCTTTGTGCAATCTCTTTTACTGTACGGTATAACGTCATGGGGTGGCGCAGCTAAAACCCGCCTTATAAGATTGGAACGAACGCAAAGAGCCATTCTAAAAGTGGGGTTTTCATTGTCATTTTTATTTTAACTCCAGAACTATACCAACGTTGCGGGGTTCTCTTACTGTTAGGCAAATGTTTATTGTACAAATTATTTTGAAAAAACACGCTTCACTACCAAAAATAGCATGTCTGCTCCAATTTCGCGAAGGGTAGGATCGTTTGTAAAAGTAAAAAATTTAATTCAAATTTTTCTCAGGCTCTCACAAATTAAAATGGTTATACTTCCAATGGTATTATATTTTAAGGCAATGTAAATTTGTGAGAGTGAATAAAGTGTACATTATTATTATCATAGAGTATACCCCTATACTTTATTATTATACAGGTATTCATAGTGTTCTTATTGTAACGCTTCCCCCTCTCATAATAATAAATATATTAGATATATTAAATATAATTAATTTACCCCTTTTCAATAACATTATATATTTGTGACCAAGATAAATAAGATATGTTTTGATCTTTCTAAATGATCTTTCTAAGGTTTAATAACAGGCCGTTTGTAATATTTTGGCGTGATCGTCTTAGTTAGGACCCTTATTTACGTTGTGTTTGTTTAGTAACTTAGTTCTTTTAGGTGTCTTTTGGAAGAATGAATATTCACTAGAGCAATTGAAAGCTGTTGGTAGTGCCTTATAACACTAGACAGGGCTCGAGAAAGGTTAAGAACATAAAACGTCCCTATTCCACTTGTATCAGGTTTACATTATTAATTATCCCTTCCCGTTCGGAAAAGGCTCAAAATATATTTATACAAAATACCCGATACAAGGCTTCGCTCTCCTACATTTATTTAAAAAAATGTAGGGGAGGTACACGGCCCCACACACGCCGTGCACGGTGAGCGCCAACCATTTTGATGCACTCCCCCCGAAGGGAACGCTAATTCGGGAACTGGACCGTAGTCCACAGCAAAATAACTTGCGAACCAGTAAAAGAGGCTTGGCCCCTTGTTAGTGCGTAAGCACAAACATTGACCGAAGTCGCGCATGTCAATGCGTGTAAACGCCATACAGAATACGAACAAATCCAGCCCCAGTGAATGTACGTCACACGGTTTAGGCAAATAGGCACACTGGCCGTAAACCCTCCGTGAGCGCCACCACCTGCCAGACCGCCGCTCCCGCAGACGTGATGAAAGTGTATGGCATCACCACCAATTGCATGATCAGCATGGCTACTAGCCGCTGAGCGTGTCATGAATCTACCGCTCACCTCAAGGTAATGGGGTCCCACGTTGTGCGGCTTTCGGCCGCAGCCTTGAGAGTCTCCTCAGATTCTCCCGCCAGCTACCACCCGCATGAGGTCGACACATATGCTCCACCAACTAATACAACGGCAGATATAGCCAAAAGGCAGTTATAAGATACGAGTAATAATTCGCCATCAGAAAGGGTTTGTGTCACTGACGTTGAGTAAATGTATTTTCGATCATGTTTGTCTCACCCACCAACAAGTTGCCTTCAATAATTCAAAGGTGGGAAAGTTACAGAGATATAATATTATGTTGTTATATAAAACATCGTGGAGGGCAGACAGTCTGCAGCCCCGTAATGAAGGGATCCGACTTGGGCAAAGCTACTCAGGCGTGAGTTAAACCAAGACGCAGAGAGCGCCATTGCGAATAGCGTCCCACCAAACAACCATCGCAGAGACGCAATGCTGCAGAACGCAACAAGCATCAATACGACTATCGTCGGGCTTACACCATCTCAAGGACATCACCACCCGCATATCTCCATCGACCAGAACCACAAGAGTGCGTCGAATCAGGCGCAGCACACCAGCAGATCCATCACAAGACGCAATACCGCAAGTAGCAGTAAGCATCAATGCAACTATCATACTGATGGCGCCCCCTCACAACACACCCATATGATCCCTATCGACTTTGGTAACAAAGTTTGTATTGTTGTTATATAAAAAATATCACCAACGTATCATATTAGCACGCTACTAAGACGCCAATGAACAAAACTCCACGTATCATAGCGCTAATGCACTAAGACATGAAGTTGAGTATGCCTGTTACACTTAAAAGTGCTACCAAACACACTCATCATCCCAATCCGAAAGATAGACGACGCATCGCTATGCGCTACTACGCCGCCCACAAACGGTATGGATTGTGCGATGTCCACGGGAGAGCCGTATTGCCACAACAAACCCGCTTACCACCGGCACTAAGATGTTATTTGTTTACCTCCATCGACCAGAACCACAAGAATGCGTCGAATCAGGCGCAGCACACCCGCAGATCCATCACAAGACGCAATACCGCGAGTAGCAGTAAGCACCAATGCAACTATCATACGGATGGCACCCCCTCACAACACACCCACATGAGCCCTATCGATTTTGGTAACAAAGTTTTTATTGTTGTTACATAAAAAATATCACCAACGTATCATAGTAGCACGCTACTAAGACGCCAATGAACAAAACTCGACGTATCATAGTGCTAATGCACTAAAACATGAAGTTCAGTATGCTGGTTACACTTAAAAGTGCTACCAAACACACTCATCATCCCAATGCGAAATATAGACGACGCATCGCTATGCGCTACTACGCCGCCCACAAACGGTATGGATTGTGCGATGTCCACGGGAGAGCCGTATTGCCACAACAAACCCGCTTACCACCAGCACTAAGATGATATGTCTAGGACACATCGGTTAGCGAGCCCAAGTTTACCTCGCACCAATTGCTCGTGAAGCAGCATACACGCCACCATATTATTCCTTTTCAAGTCCCTAATAAGGACTAGTCATTTTGCTACAGTACTAGAAGCAGTCGTTCACCCGACCACCCCATACAATACAATGCTTATGCATCAAGGAGACCTCCTATAATATTGCTTTTGTATTATAGACCTTACTTTCATAAGTCATGCATATATAGAATTCGAACCCACGACCCTACTATTGTAATGCAAATTCATTATGGAGACCTTCTATAGTATTGCTTTTGTATCATAGACCTTACTTTCATAAGTCATTCATATATAGGATTCGAACCCACGATCCTACTATTGTCATCAGCATCATTACAGCCCTTCACAAGTCCACTGCTGAACATAGGCCTCCTCCAAGTAATGCCACAAAGCACGGTCCTGAGCCACCTGCATCCATCGACTTCCTGCATATCTTACCAGGTCGTCACTCCATCTAGTGGGGGGTCGCCCTACACTACGCCTACCGGTACGAGGCTGCCACTCGAGAACCTTTCTTCCCCATCGGTTATCGGTTCCTCGAGCTATATGGCCGGCCCATTGCCACTTCAGCTTATAATCCGTTGGGCTATGTCGGTCACTCTGGTTTTACTGCGGATATCCTCATTTCTGAGTCTATCACGCAGAAAAACTCCGAGCATAGCCCTCTCTATAGCTCGCTGAGCGACCTTGAGCGTCCTCATACGGCCAACAGTGAAGGACCACGTCTCAGATCCGTAAGTCATCACTGGCAACACGCACTGGTTGTACAATCTAGTTTTTAGAGATTGAGGTATACCTGACGAGAAGATATGTCGTAATTTCCCGAACGCTGCCCAGCCGAGTTGAATCCGTCGATTGACCTCTCGGTCGAAGTTGGACTTACCTAGTCGGACTATTTGTCCCAGGTAAACGTACTCGTCAACAACTTCGAGCATAGTGCTCCCAACAACTACCGGCATAGGTGTGACATGGACATTAAACACGATCTTTGTTTTGTCCATGTTCATCTTAAGACCTATCCGTTGGGAGGCACTATTCAGGTCATTGAGCATAGTGCTTAAGTCCTCCAGCGATTCTGCCATAAGGACTATATCGTCGGCAAATCGAAGGTGAGTGATGTACTCGCCATTGATGTTAATACCGTATCCTTTCCAGTCCAGTAGCTTGAAAACGTCTTCCAAAGTAGCGGTGAAGAGTTTCGGGGATATAACGTCACCCTGCCTTACACCTCTCTGCAGTTGGATAGGTTTCGAGCTCTGGTTCTGTACTCGGATAGCCATCGTATCCCTACTGTACAAACACTTCAGCACTTCGATATACCGACAGTCAACTTGGCATCGCTAAAGGGACTGCAGGACAGCCCAAATTTCGACGGAATCAAAGGCTTTCTCATAGTCCACATACGCCAGGCAAAGTGGCAAATTGTACTCTTCAGTCTTCTGTACAATCTGCCGCAGGGTATGTATGTGGTCTATGGTACTGAAGCCTTTTCGGAAACCGGCTTCTTTGGGAGGCTGGAAGTCGTCGCGTCTGCGTGCGAGACGATTCGTAATGACTCTCGAAAACAGCACGTAGACGCGGCTCAGAAGGGAAATCGGTCTGTAGTTCTTCAAGAGAGCGTTGTCGCCTTTCTTAAAGAACAAGACCACCGCACTTTTGCGTCACGCCTCTGGAGTAGTGCCACCATGGAGGACGGAATTGAAGAGCTTCTGAAGGACTTCAAGTACCGGTTTTCCACACGCTTTCAGAAGCTCCGCTGTAATTCCATCCTCGCCTGGGGCCCTGTCGTTTTTTAGGTGCTGGAGAGCCATTCTAATCTCGCTTAGTCTGACGTCCGGGATATCATCGGAATCCTACTATTGTAATGCATATTAATCATAGAGACCTTCTATAGTATTGCTTTTGTATCATAGACCTTACTTTCATAAGTCATTAATATATAGGGTTCGATCCCACGACCCTACTATTGTAATGCATATTAATCATTGAGACCTTCTATAGTATTGCTGTTGTAACATTGAGTTTAATATCATAAGTCCCTAATATAGGACTAGTCATTGTGCTACAGTACTTCAGGCAGTCGGGCTCCCGACCACCCCATATATATGTACAACTGCAGGTATGTATCTCCGGCAGCTCCTCTATACAAGACATCTATACATGAACACCTTCCATAACTTAGGAAACTTTTCTTTTATACGTGAACTCCTTCCACAACTTAGGAAATTTCTATTTGCTAAATTACTAAAAATGATTGTCCATAATCAACTATATGCCGCCCTAAAACATTCACTTAGCTTTCAAAAACACGGTTTAATCAAGGGTCTGTAAACAACTACTAATCTTGTATTTTGTAGTGACTACTTATCGAAACATATGTAAGAGCCCTCTCAAGTCGATATTTTATGAGACTAAACTCGTTTTGTATCCACCATTCGCTTTTGAGTTTAGAGAGTTTGTCACCTAATACTTTCGAAAGTTTTCTTCCTTACATGACTTCTTTGTGGAATCGTTTACCACCGACGATTTGTCTGGACTGATACGACTAAAAAACTTCAAGAAACGAGCTTCCTACTTTTCAAAAGGCCGGCGACGTACCTGATATTTCCCTGGTGTTACAGTTATTCATGGGCGGCGATCTACGGCGAGCCACATGCTCGTTTGCCCTTTCTTCTAAAAATACCTAGCTAAAGGAATTATGTACAAGTTCTTTTTTCCTTACCAGTGGTTAATATGTAAATAAATAAGACTTGGATTTTGATACATAATAACTTTGTTGGGCTGTGATAAGCCCGACTTTAAAAAGTTGTTGTTTGGTATAAACAAAACTTATAGGCAAAATCGTAATGACAATTCTATTCTATAAAACGTAATTTAATTGTAGAATAATTTCACACACATTATTCGTGTCGCTTTTTTATTGATTATGAGTTTATGATCATTAAAAGTGAATGCAAAATATACTAATTTGATAAATAGGAAAACTTTGAATTTATATCAAAATACAAGTGTGATTACAAACTTACATGCCCTATTATGTTGCAGTTGTCCATGGACTATAGTAGCCACATACCATCACCTGAATTTTTATCCAACCATTCGTCACTCTAATATTACTATAATTAGGTAAATGAAAAAATAAGGAAGTCTATAGGCGCAGGTGGCTCAAGACTGCGTTTTATGACATTCCGAATGGAGGGCCTATGTTCGGCTGTAAACTTGTTTAGGGTTGTAAAGATGATTGGAAAGAAAGAATTCCAACACTGGAATGAACACATGATTCTTTTGCCTGTTGTGTTCATTTCTTAAGGGTATAGAATGTTTCTAAACGTGGTAGAGTTTTGCCGCAGTTATAACATGTTTGTAGAAATTATGGGTCGGATCGACCGGGGAAGATTCACACTCTCACAGATAGCAGTTTGGTTGTGCTGTGTTTCGTATGATGAATAGAAAAAAAAAACTATAGATCCTATTTACTGGAACAGTGGCATCCCATCTTAGTCCCCAAGGATGAAAATGCATCTGCATTTTAAATATAAATTGATGGTAGAAGTGGATATCTATGGGTCACAGCATTCAGTTACGATCAGAAGGACTGGGTACTCGTTTGTCACCAATATTCTATTAAAAATAACCTGTATTATTAAAGACTATAAAAAAACTTAGTTCACAGATGTAGTAAAAATATTATATATAAAACTTTGTATACAAGTGTACATGAGTCCTCCTGGATAATTACCAATATTTAAACTGTTTTCGAAATCAAGCGGCATTGCGTGCACTGCTGTTTTCCCATTTAAATGTTGTAGAGAGCCAGTCTAATTACACTTCCATCTAAGCTCTCAATAGTCTTTTTTACTCATAGTTGGTTGCAAGTGTTCGTAGGATGGAGTAACCAATTACTATAAGTGTTATCCCGATTACGAATAAATCTAGAAAAGCGACAGAGTTATTACTCCATTATAAACTGAATTTTAGAATTTGTGGAAATTAGATGGTCTAAAAATGACTAGAGTGACTTTATCAAAAGATAGCATTGTGAAAATATCGTCTACGTACCATTTCTAGAACCGTGGATTTACAGTAAAATATGAAAGTGTTTTTCTTCAAACTCCTCCATGAATAAATCAGTAACAATGAGAGATACAGGTGAGCCCATCGCCACACCATCTACATACATAGTACTCCTCCTTTAACAAAAAATAGGTAAACGTGAGGTAGTGTCTTAGTAATACTGATTTAGAGAAATAATTGATATCCTCAAAAATGTTGTCGTTTCTAATGAGAAAACTTTTGAGAATCGTTGTGATTTGAAACTCGATGAAACGAAAAAGCGATATATACATTTTAATTGTTAAAATAAACAGTAAAATAAATTATTAAATTTGTTAAATAGAAGCAGCAAAAAAAAACAGTGGTAGAGCCACGCGGCAGCTTTGCTGTTGCACGTATGGGCCGGCTAAAACCGGGGTGGTACCACGACCTCACAGAATACCGGCGTGAAGTGGAAGCTCTGCTTCCGCGTTTCGTCTGGTGAGTGCAGGTGGCCGGAGGCCCAAATCCCCCCCCCCATCAACATGGTAGCGGAATTAAATAATGATAGACTACCCCAGGAGGGTACCAGCACCCCTGGAGAATCCCTCGCTGAGCATCCACGAATGATGTTCCTCCACTTCTGAGCGTGGGTGCTCAGGCTGCCCCGCGTATTCTGGGGGGGGGGGGGGCAAAATTCCGCTCAAGACTACAACTGCTCGGGGCAAACGGAGCAACAAGACCAAGGCGACCCCCGCCACGCCGTCCGTGAATTTCTGCAATGTCAGGGGACTTCACTCTAACCTAAACGCCGTCCACTACGGCCGGCTCTGCTCTTTCTGACCGAGACGCAGGTATCCTCTCCGGCTGATGTCTCGTATCTCTTCTACCCGGGGTACAAACTGGAACACTCCTTTGTGCCTCGGGCTGGAGTTTTTGTTTACGTCAGAGAGGACATCTGTTCTCGACGCCTCGGCAGACTGGAAGGTTCGGACCTATCCATCCTTTGGCTACGCGTAGACAGCGACGACCATCCGCGCGTCTACGGGTGCATCTATAGGTCCCATAGCGGTAATGCCGAAACAGACCGACTCTTCGACCACGTCCAAATGGCTGCAGATTCGTTGCTACAGCAGATCCCCTCCGCAGAGATCGTGATCCTCGGCAACTTTAACGCCCATCATGCCGAATGGCTTGGTTCACGTTTAACCGATCATGCGGGGAGATCTGTTCATGATTTTGCCTTGGCATATGGTCTGACACAACTGGTTACTTCGCCTACGCGGATTTCAGATGTGGAGGATCATGCACCTTCCCTGTTGGACCTTCTGCTGACCTCTCACCCGGACGGATATCAGATTTCCGTCGACGCTCCTTTAGGCTCCTCGGACCATTGTCTGGTCCGGAGTGTTGTGCCACTCACGCTGAAATCGCGGTTACATTCTGCAGGCTGCCGCCGTGTTTGGCACTATAGGTCAGCCGATTGGGATGGGATGCGGTCTTTCTTTGCATCCTACCCTTGGGAGCGGGTTTACTTCTCGCCGGATGATCCCAACGTTTTTGCGGATTCTGTTACTGATGTGGTACTTCAGGGTATGGAACTTTTTATTCCTTCCTCTGTGGTGCCCATTGGAGGCAAATCTCAGCCATGGTTTGGTCGCTCATGTAAAATACGATCATGCAGTAAGCAGGAATGCTACCAAGCCTGGGTTGATGCATCAGCGTCCCGGGATGTAAACACCAGCGCTCTAAAAAAGAAGTATAATTCCGCCTCTAGGTCCTTCAAAAGAGTCATTGCCAAGGCAAAGTCAGAGCACATAGGCAGAATTGGCGAGAAACTAGTTCGCCTTCCTTCTGGAACCCGTGCATTCTGGTCTCTCGCCAAGGCTGTCCTGAGGAATTTCTGTCAGCCATCTCTTCCATCTCTGCACAGGGAGGACGACTCACTGGCCCATACTGCAAAGGAGAAAGCCGATCTTCTAGGCTCTTTCTTTGCGTCTAACTCGACTCTCGATTACGGGGGGAGTCCGCCAACGACCATCCCGCGGTGTGAGTGCTCCATGCCGGAAGTGCAGTTCACACAGCGCTCGGTTCGCAAAGCACTCCTCTCCCTGGACATCCACAAGTCGAGTGGGCCTGACGGAATCCCCCCAATTGTGCTGAGGAAGTGTGCTCCAGAGTTGGCACCGGTTTTAACGCGTCTTTTCCGGTACTCCTACTCCCTAGGCGTAGTCCCAAAATCATGGAAGATGGCTTTCGTCCACCCGATCCCTAAAAAAGGCGACCGCTCAGACCCGTCCAACTACCGGCCAATCGCCATCACCTCCTTGTTCTCCAAAACAATGGAGTCCATTGTAAACTGCCAGCTCATGAGGTACCTTGAGGATCACCAGCTGATTAGTGATCGCCAATACGGTTTTCACCGTGGTTGATCAGCTGGTGATCTGCTGGTCTACCTAACTCATAGATGGGCGCAGACAGAGTCCAAGGGAGAGGCATTGGCCGTTAGTTTGGACATTGCGAAGGCCTTCGATCGGGTTTGGCACAAAGCGCTTCTTTCGAAGCTCTCTTCCTATGGCCTTCCCGAGAAATTGTGCAATTGGATCACCAGCTTTCTTGCAGATCGGAGCATCAAGGCCGTTGTAGACGGTGCAAGCTCCGATTGCAGGCCTATTAATGCTGGTGTTCCACAGGGCTGCGTGCTATCGCCAACGCTGTTTCTTCTGCATATCAATGATATGTTGCATACCCGTGACATTCATTGCTATGCAGACAGCACTGGTGATGCTCTTTACACCGGCCGAGCCAATATTTCTCGGGAAAACGTCTCCGAGTGCCGGGACAAACTTGTGTCTGAAGTCGAGTCTTTGCTCAACAGAGTCTCGGATTGGGGACGACTAAATCTATTCCAGTTTAATCCCCAAAAGACACAAGTTTGCGCGTTAACCGCTAAAAAAAACCCCTTTGTCGTATCCCCTCAGTTTCAAGGCACTGCCCTTATTGCCTCAGCCGGTATCGGAATCCTCGGCGTTGACATATCGAGTGACGTGCAGTTTCGTGGTCACTTGGAAGGGAAGGCCAAATTGGCCTCTAAAAAGCTTGGCCTGCTCAGCAGAGCGGGACAGTATTTCATGCCGGCATACCGCCTGCAACTTTACAAGGCGCAGGTTCGGCCGCACATGGAATACTGTTCCCATCTCTGGGCTGGGGCTCCCCTGTACCAGCTCCTTCCACTTGACCACATCCAGCGCAGAGCGGCTCGAATCGTCGACGACCGAGTGCTTTCCGATCGGCTCGATTCACTGGCGCTGCGAAGAGATGTTGCATCTCTTTGCGTATTTTATCGCATCTATCACGGGGAGTGCTCTGAGGAATTGTTCGGATTAATCCCAGCCGCCAAATTTCGTGAACGCACTACACGGCAAACGTCTCGATACCATCCACAATATTTGGATGCTTGGCGGTCCACCACTGTATGTTTCACAAGGAGTTTTCTTCCACGTACAACCTCTCTGTGGAATAGTTTACCACCGGCAATTTTTCCGGACCGATACGACCTGGGGACCTTCAAGAAAAGAGCTTACTCCTTTCTTAAGGGCCGGCAACGCACCCGCAATTCTCCTGGTGTTGCGGTTAATCATGGGCGGCGGTAGTCACTTAACATCAGGTGAGCCGCATGCTCGTTTGCCCCCTCTTGTATAAAAAAAACCAATTAATCAAATTGAATAAAATTATTAAAACATATCCATTCTTCAAGACAATAATGTTATTATGTATAGTGACGTTAAAGGAAAAACTTGTAAATATTATTAAATAACTGTTTAAAAAGGCAACACATAAGTAATTACTGCATGTATAATACATTCCGGTAGCTATATTATGAAAAAAAAAAACGAGTAAATGATGCCCTAATAGTATATTAATAACTTATTTGGGAGAGGAGGCAATATGAACAAGAATTAATTGTTGAAATATAATGAATATCTAAATAACATAAATGTGCACAAAGTTATTTTGTTTATATTACCTTACATACAGCGGTGACTACAGGAAAATTAACTAAGATTTAGTTTAAATTTAATAATAAATAATCTGACATGTAATCATAAAAAATGTCATTTAATTGTAAGAATTATAATGCTAAATTTCATTTAATTGGTATAAATAATTTAACTAAGAAGTTTTTGACAAGAGGTAGGTATTACGTATCAAAGTTTAGTTTATGACTGGTAACTAATACGCTATCTCATTATTTATATTTTAACTCTGACATAATTTTGCCTACCTTGACACCTGTTTCTATTGGGCAGCAAAGTAATTCTATAGTTTATTTGGAATCAGTTTCAAGTTATTTAAACTAGATAAAAAGTCAATAGAGGTTATCTCTAGCAAAGATAATATAAATAGCTTAGAATACAACTCACTTTGTAACCACTCAAAATAGCCATAATTGAAACTTTATAAACCTGGTGCATCAAAATAGGCAAAGAAGTAGAAATTGAATAAATTTTTAATAGTGACAATATACATATTCTTTGTATTACTGAACATTGGTTGAAAGAGAAAAACTCAGAATAGGGCAGCCTGAGCCAGGCTCAGGAAGAGTAAGATAGCTTGGGCGTGGATGCTCAGCGAGGGATTTCCCATCACCAGATTTGCCTGAGATTGTTTTTTATTTAATTCCGCTAACATGTTAATGGGGAGGGTGAATTGATCCTCCGGCCACCTACAGTTATCAAGCAGAATGCGGAAGTAAGCCTCTACTTCATGCTAGTATTCTGTGAGGTCGTGGTATCACTCTGGTTCGAGTCGGCCCATACGTGCAACAGTAAAAGCTGCTGCGTGGCTCTACCACTCACAGAGGAAAGCTGCCATTGCGGTTGATTTCAGCTTAGCCTTATAGCAGTTACCCATTCATCTTTTATTAAAATATTCGTTGGAACTCTAATATTATAAATATTTTTTGATAGTAAAATAGTTTGTAACTACTCAAGAATTAAAACAGAAACATAAGCAAGTTAAATAGTTAAATATTTACCTTGACTTCAATTTGATGTAACATAATAACACGTCATCATCATTACAGCCCTTCACAAGTCCATTGCTGTACATAGGCCTCTCTCAAGAAATGCCACAAAGCACGGTCCTTAGCCACCTGCATCCATCGACTTCCTGCATGTCTTACCAGGTCGTCACTCCATCTAGTGGGGGTTGCCCTACACTACGCCTACCGGTACGAGGCTGCCACTCGAGAACCTTTCTTCCCCATCGGTTATTGGTTCTTCGAGCTTATGGCCGGCTCATTGCCACTTCAGCTTACTAATCTGTTGGGCTATGTCGATCACTCTGGTTTTACTGGGGATATCTTCATTTCTGAGTCTATCACGCATAGCCCTCTCCATAGCTCGCTGAGCGACCTTGAGCGTCCTCATACGGCCAGCAGTGAAGGACCAAGTCTCAGATCCGTTAGTCATCACTGGCAACACGCACTGGTTGTACACTTTAGTTTTCAGAAATTGAGGTATACCTGACCTAAGTGAGTTTGCGTGAGTTTAGGCAGGCCTCTGTCACTCCTGCGGTAGCAATAATGCTTGAAATAATTGCCTAAAATCGCGATTCACCCAGGGTGTAATACGCAGTCAAGGCTAGCGCGTTCTAGGCGATTAATGTATTTTTAACGCTGTTTACGTAAATACTTACTTACTTACTTATCTTCACGCACAATCCTAACGGGGTAGCAAGAGAGAACAGATCGCCAAGTGTCACGATCCTTACATACCTCTTTCGCTTCTTTCAGGTTCATTAACTTCTTCATATATGCACGTCTATGTATCCGAGTACTCTTGACCCTCCCCTCTTCGAGCAATTTGCTCACATGGTCTTCGAAAGTTAGTCTCGGTCTACCTCGACACCTTTTAATATTTACTTTCGCTCTATATATTTTCTTCACCATTCGGTCTTCACTCATTCGCTCAACGTCCCCAAACCATTGGAGTACGCCCCTATCAATTTTTGTGATAAGGTCATATTTCAATCCTGCCATATTGCGAATCTCTTCGTTTTGCTTTCGGTCGGCTATGGTAACGCCACACATTTTACGAAGAGATCGCATCTCCACTGCATTCAACTTGCTTTTATGCTTCTTCTGGCATACCCAGGTTTCGCTGCCATATAACAAAGTCGGTACCAACACTGCGTTATGTATTGCAAGGCGTGCACTCTTCACCACGCCTTGCCTTTTGACTAATGCATTCAGGGCATCATTGACTTTGTTTCCGGCAGCGACACGCCTATCCACATCTAAATCACATCTTCCATCCCAGCTGAAAGCACTCCCCAAGTATACAATTTCATTTACCTGTTCTAGACATTCTTGATTTACCCATATTTCACATTTCATTCTCTCTTCGTCCTTTTCAAATACCAGAACCTTAGTTTTATTAGCATTCAAACGGAGACCTTTAATTTCACATTCCTCTTTCATACACGTGAGTAATGCCTGCAGTTCTGAGCCTGTTCTTCTGATGGTGCAATAAGCACTGCATCATCAGCATACAGCAGACAATTAACTTTAATGTCACCCGATTTCACACCCAAACAGCTATTTTTCAGCTTCTGTAAACAGCTGTCGAGATACAGTATGAACAGCCAGGAAGACATGACACAACCCTGTTTTACGCCCGCTTGGACGCTAAACATGGGTGACAGGTCATGCCCTACCCGCACACAGGCTTTACAGTCATAGTAAAGTGGCTGCACAGCCCTTAACAATCAACCATCCACACCATATCCCGGCAACAGTTCCCGCATTTTCTTCCTTATAACCTTATCAAATGCTTTCTCCAGATCCACAGAAGCACAGAAAATCCTCTGGTTAACACTCAGAAGCTTTTCCGTGATCATGCGTAGAGAAAACATTTGATCCGTGCATCCTCTTCCAGGTCTAAATCCGCATTGCATCTTACGTGTCGAAACCTTCGAGTAAACTTTACTTGCTAAACTGGTCAAGCTGATCGCCCGATAGCACCCGCAGTCAAAATGTGAACCTTTACCTTTATATAAGGCACAACGACCGCGGATCGCCAATCATCCGGGACATCTCCCGTCTGCCACCACAAATTGCAGAGCAGATGAAAGCTGTCCCAGACGCGAGGCCCACCGTACTTAACCATTTCAGCAGTAACTCTGTCTAGTCCCGCAGCTTTACCACATTTCAAACTTCGAATCGCACGTTCAATCTCTTTCATGCTGATGACCTCAGTGTCATCGAGGTCCGTGTCTGGCGTGCCAGTCACGGCGTCACCCCCGGATCCTTCACTAAGATCATGACCCGCATACATTTCTCTATAAAATTCACTGCATCGCTGCATGACGTCCGGTTTTTCTGAGAGGACGTCATTGGTTCTCGAAAGCACTTTGTTCATTCTGAAGGCTGTCGCACCACTCCGGGACCTTCCAACCTCTTTCCAGAAGAGTTTGGAGTTTTCCCTAAAGTTGTGCGACAACCTCTCGTCCGCTTCTATTCTACACCTTTCACGTACTTCGTCAATCAATGTTTTCGCATGAACTTTACGTAAATAGCTTTTTGTAAACACTTGTTGTAATTTTGTTTAGTGTTTAATATTTAATTGTTGGACAAAATAGTTCAAATAATTTTTAGGAGATTCAAAAATAATTTATGTGTATAACCTATCTATTTGATAAATTAAAATGGCGAAACTTCGAACCTGCTATAATTGTTGCGTGGATGGATGTAATTTTTGTTTAGTGTTTAGTATTTAATTGTAGGAAAAAATAGTTCAAATAACTTTTATGAGATTCAAAAATAATTTATGTGTATAACCTATCTATTTGATAAATTATAATGGCGAAACTTCGACACTGCTATAATTGTTGCGTGGATGGATGCATAATGAACAAATAAAAGGATTCAGATATATCATTTTTTAAGTTACCTAACGATAATGAAAGATACATTTATTTCATTTTTTTAATAAATAAATACTTATAGCAAAAAAGAAGTGCGTAATAATTTAAATACAGAAGTAATACCTAAGTACTATATTACAAAACTTGGTTGAAATTTACGTAGGTAAATTGAAGTAGGTAACTTACATATCTTTTGTAATTAAAATATTTTAAGTTATCGTAAAGCACTGAAATTAAAACTTTGTTTACAAGATTTTTAACTTATTAGAATACAATCACATTTCATTTAGGAATCGTATTTCAGGTTCATTTGTGGTTTACGCTACCTACCGAAGTATATATATATATATATATATATATATATATATATATATATATATATATATATATATATATATATATATATATATATATATATATATATATATATATATATAAATTAACGTTTAATTAATTAATTTATTTATACCCTTTATTGCACACAACATATAAATTTATGTACAATTAGGTGGCCTCATCGCTTAACAGTGATCTATTCCAGGAAAACCTTGGTAACGTACGAGTAGCACTACATGTTATTTATTCTATGTCTTTGTGAAGAAGATCCGTAAATAGAAGTGGGCATAAATAGTAGATAAATGAGCATAATTTAATACATATTATAGGCTTTTAGGGCCGGCAACGCACCCGCAATTCTCCTGGTGTTGCGGTTGATCATGGGCGGCGGTAGTCACTTAACATGAGGTGAGCCGCATGCTCGTTTGCCCCTTCTTCTATAAAAAAAAGTCTTAATAAGTACCTACTTGCATGTGTTTTTAATATATTTTTAATATATATTCTTGACAACCTTAAGTAACTACAGAAAAATAGCCGTGATGTGGGAATGAGAAAAGATGGAAAGTAATACAGACACTCGCGCGCTCGCGCGCAGCGATAAGGGATTATTTAGCTTGCGTGCGCAATTTATCTTATCAATAATAATTATGTAGGCTATTAAACGTCTGCAAGCAGTCAACATCAAAAGAGTGAAACTTCTGTACGTAGTACTATTATTTATTCTGTGTTTTATGTGAGAAATAGCTCTTCCAGAACGGGCTCTCGCCTGGTTGGGGGGGGGGGGTTTAGTCGCCGTGGCTTGGTAATCCATGCTTATATTAGGGTACTCACGTGGCCGGCCCAAGGTGGTCACCCTGAGTGGGCTTGTCGAGCCATTGTATGTGTGTTAATGCTAGAGAAGATTTCTCTCCCTGTAGTCGAGGTGGAGTTGTAAGTGAAGAGGAGTATTGGTATGGCCATAGGCGATGCCCCACTCGACTATCCTCAGACGTGGTCCTTCACTGCTTGCCATATGAGGAAGCTCAAAGTCGCTCAGCGAGCTATGGAGAGCGCTATGTTCGGGGTTTCTGCGCGTGATTAGGAATGCAGATATCCGAAGTAGAACCAGAGTGACCGATATCACCCAGCGAATTAGTAAGCTGAAGTGGCCATGGGCCGGCCATATAGCTCGAAGAGCCGATAACCAATGGAGAAGAAAGGTTCTCGATTGGCAGCCTTGTACGAACGACGACGGGAGAAGTGTAGGACGTCCGCCAACTAGATGAAGTGACAATCTGATAAGACATGCAGGAAGTTGATGGATGCAGGTGGCTCAAGAATGTACTTTGTAACATTCCTCGGAGGGAGGGTACTACGTTCAGCAGTGGACTTGTATGATGATGATGAATAATGACGGAATTATACTAATATGATACATAAATAAAATTGACGTTACGGGTAGAGTCCTACTCATAACGTCCATTTATTTATTTAGGTATGGGTAGGGTATAGAATTTTTATCGATATATTTTGTTATACTGTCTTATCTCTATTATTAGTTCCATGAATGTTCACTTCTGCTGTCAGCGCAGAGATGGCGCAAATCAAATCACCTCATTACGTCATGGTGTGTTGCCAGTCCATATACAAAAGTCAGTGTTTAACGCCAACAATTTGCTTTTAAGCGGCAATCAGACAAAATTTATTAAATTTGAGACACCTAATGTTAAACATTCGAATACCAGTGTGCACTTAAATGGGGAGGAGTTTAGTTTTATGGATACCATTGTTTTTCTTGATATTTCTATTGACGCAAAGCTTTAATGGGGCTACTATATATTTTAATTAGCAGGCAGATTTTGTTCTAAAGCATATGTAGGGAATTTTGGTATGTGGTAATGCGACTGACATTGAAGTCATATTTGTTTTGCAAAAAAGAGCCGTATGGGCGACTTAAATTGTAAAGAGTCCCTTAGAGAAGAATTAATTTTGGCATCGTAATATATTTATGAAAATGTAATGTATGTAAATACATTTCATAAGAATAAAGATGTTCATACTTTAAATACTAAAAACAAACATACGCTCATAATTCCAGTTACTAGACTCCATAGAGTTAGTAAATCATTTCTAATTCTACAAAATAGTACAAACAAAATTATTATAAAGTGAAAATGTTTAAAAAAAAAGTTCCGCTGGGTTTTTTGCTGCTTCTTCCGGGACAGATTTTTTTCCGAAACGGGGGAAAAAACATAATGATTTCTTAAATTTACGCGAACACTACACATTGATTAAAACTAAATTTACGGATTATATATACAGCAACCATGGTCACGGGGGGGACTGACAAACACCTCAGTCCCCCCCGTGACCATGGTTGCTGTAAAGCACCCGAAACGTCGGGAATTAAAAATAAGTAAAATCAGTTAAATAAACGCGATATAATCCGTAAATTTAGTTTTATTCAAGGGGGGAAACTTTCAACAAGTATTATAAAATGTCAATAGGTTTATTTTCGATATATATAAATATTAACATTCAGAGTGGAGTATCAACCTGCACTGCTACAACCTTTAATTTTTAAGTATATTTAAAGCTTATTACTACATTATTCACTACATTACATTATTATTTCACTACATTATTCTAATTAATAAACTTCAATTATCATCCTACTGAAATTTCAAGAGAATGACACAAATGCAGAGTATTTGTCTCATTCTCTTTCGAAATTTGGTTTTCTTAAGGTTTCACTTCTATCGCGTGTGACCTACACACATATTTGTTACAAATTCACATCATAATTGTTTTTTAATAAATCTTACATTTCACTTGATATTCAGTGGATACTACAGCCTATGCCTAACACCTGCAACCAGCTATATATATAGCTATAAGTAAAGAAGACCATTGAGGACTTAGACGGAGGTGTAATTATATTAGCTGTCTACAACATTTGAATAGGAACGCAGCAGTCCGCTCTCTACAAAATTTATATAGGAGCACTGCTGCTTGCTTTCAGAAATAGTTAAAAGATTTTAGAAGAAATATTTTTTTATAGAATAAGGGTGACAAACGAGCACACAGTCCACCTGATGGTAAGTGGATACTGTGGCTAATAGACACAAATGAAGATCCTCGATTAAGAATCAAAACGCAGGCGCGTTGTCACCCCTGAGGACTAAGATGGAATGCCTCGTAATCAGTAAAAAAGGGTCTCCGGGTCTCTACACTCATTGTATGAAACGCAGCAGTATTAAACTGCTATTTTAAGCTGGTATTCTGTGAGAGCGTGATCCTTACCCGGTCGAGCTGACCCATTCGTGCTACAGCTATAATATAGCTGCAGCGTGGCTCTACCACTTATAAAATATTTAAGACATTTTAGAAATTGTTAAAAGAAACCCAGAAGGATTCATATACATTTGTTCACAAACTTTATAACATTTTTATTACATCTGGGGACAAAGATGTTTCACAGTCTCTAATTATAGAGGTTATTTTTTTATAGAATATGGGTAACAAACGAGCCTATTCCACCTGATGGTAAGTGAATGCTGTGGCCCATAGACATCCAATTCCACCTTCGGTTAATAATCAAAATGCCTTCCTTCCTTCCTTCCTTCCTTGAGGACTAAGACAAAAAGTCACTATTCTAGTAAAAACGGTCTGAAGTTCTTTAAATTTATCGTACGAAACGCAGCACAATTAAACTACTATCTGTGAGAGTGTGGTTCTTCCGGTGGTTGATTCGATCCATATAGGCTATAGACACAATATAGCTGCAGCATGGCTTTACTACGTTAAAAAAACTCTATACCACTTAGAGAAAAACAATACAGTGCAGTCATTGCTGCTTGGCAACAAAAATAGGCAAAACTAAACAGACAGACTCTTTCCTACACAGTCGTACAAAAACGTTTGTGTATAATACTTTTTAATCGAATTTTAATAAAACGTGTTCCGTTAAATAAGAAAGCATAAAAGTGCATCCATTTTTATACAACCTAAAGAGGAATATATTAAAATTATATTCAAGTTCTTTTACACGCAAACTAAAAATATTTTCAGAAAATATATTTTTAGTTGGTTTGGATAACAAACAAGGTCGCCTCAGTGTTCGTGTTGTTCAATAATAAAATTACAATTCGAAATGTGTTTCTTTACGAAAGAAAGAGCATTTCTCTAAAGTCTGAAGCGTAGTTAGTATAAGTTGTTCTTTGATATTATTCACTGTTCAGTAACCTTTGTTAGTTCCATGTTTTCATTTAAGCGTTACTAAATAAAGGTATAAAACAGACAACATTGTGACAAAAGAGCACACAGTTCACCTGATCGTAAGTTGATGCCATAAACATCTTCATCTGTTTTGGATTTAGAATTAAAGTGTTGTCACCACTGATGACTAAGATGGAATACCTCATTTGCATTAAAGAGGGTTCTCAGCTCTCTACACTCAAACATATTAGCATTAAGCTGCTATCTTGTACTGGTATTCCGTGAGATCATATCTTTTCCCCGGTCGAGCCGACCCATTCGTGTTACAACCATAATATAGCTGCAGCGTGGCCACAAGTGTAAAATGTTTTGTTTAAGGGCCATTTATTTTTAAAATTCGTCCTACATATACATAAGTAACATGTTTGTTAGTTACAGCTGTAATGGTTGTGATTAAGTTTTTTTTTATTTCTGCTTTAATAGTTATCAAAAGGTCCGTTACTTAAACGTAATCGCAGCCATTAATAGACCTAGCTGTGATTTGTGTCATCACGTATAATGAAGATAAATTGCATCTTTATGTAGTAAACATAATTATTCATCACCATCATCATTACCCTTCACAAGTCAACTGATGAACACAGGTTTCACTAAAGAATGCCATAAAGCACACGCCCTGCCCCACCGTTTCGAAAAATGCTGCTGAAAGATGTTGCTGCGCATCTTCTCTCCCAGTTTTCTACTGTCACCTCTTGCGATATCCACGCGTACTGGATATTTTTGCCCGCCACTTCAAGGGATAATTATTATAATGCATTAATTACGAAATATTTGGTATTCATAAAACTTGTAAAGTTTAAAGGTCAACACTGAAGAAAATTCTGTGTGATTTTTTTATAAGAATTGCTATCTGATGCAAACGTAGGAGATCCTTAAGCCTATTGCAGACGAAAACGAGATGCAAAGATCGGTTTTTCTATAATATTGGAATGACATGATATAACTTATTATGGGATATAATCCTGCGGGAAATATGGAAATATTTCTGAAAATTGAATACAAAATAGCTCAAGGAACCGAAAACCGATTGGCGACCAAAGTGAAGTATAAGTACCGTCTTACACTTCGCTAAGGTTAGTTGTTCGCTTTTATTTTTCTGTGTTTAGATATAATCCTTGATGCGTCCGTTAGTGCTCGTGTAATTTCTAAACAATTTGACCGCTTAATGTCATATTCACACAATAAACTTGTTTTTTAGTGGCAATAGTTCATAGTATGCGTATATGAATATATATTAGGATCCAATATGTAGCCTTAAATGAATGGCTTATGTAATTAACAAATTCTTCAATTATGCACCAAAGAGAACATTATTAATTCTAAAATATTGTCAAATAATCAAAATATGAAATATTGTCAAATATTAAACAAGTATTATAGGAGTTTATTTTGTTAAAAAGAAAACGGTTTCTTAGGTAGCTCATTTCTTTAAAATATTCTTTGAAAGCAAAGTGGCATATTGTACTCTTCGGTCTTCTGTGCAATCTGTCGCAGGTTTTTTTTCTTTTTGCGCCCGAAGCAATTAAGGGCAACCCTACGGTAACGGGGGAGGGAGGTGGAGAATGTTCATAGCATACCACGCAGCCGGCTGCGTGATTATGTGGAGACTTTTACCCACTAAACCCCACCTTTTGGGTATGGCTTACCAATCTGACGAGATATCTTTAAGCCGTAGACGAACGCGATCCTCCTTGGCAGAAAGGAGGGCGCGAGCGGCGAAAAGCTGCTTAGAAGTGTGCCTAACTAAGGCAGATTAAGGGATGTGTTAAGTAGGCTTGGCCTGAGCCGCCAAGAGGCAGTTCAGATCAGCCAAAAACTTGTGGGGGAGGGGGATTCAAGAAAGAGTTTCTCGGTCTGCGCACACTATAGCGAGTGTGGAGAGGGGCTGCATAGGCAGCTGTCTCACGAATGAGATGATTTGGGTGGGACTCTGAGGCTTTGAAAAATCTCTCAGAGAGTATATTAAGGAACTGTTGGATTGTTGGGAGCTTTAAGTCTCAGTGGAGGTCAGCATTACGGACATAATATGGCGAGTTCGTGGCCCTAGGACACAAAAGATTACGTAGGTCATTGCAGGTCGTATACAGACCTTATATAGGGTTCGCTTGTTTCGTGGGGACATTTTACTGTGTCTGCCCAACATGCTGTTGAGCCTACTCATGTAAAATTGCGTGGTGTGAGTTACTTTCTTGATATGGGGCTCGAAAGTGAGCCTTGCATCAAGGGTGACGCCTAAATATTTGGCTTTTGTTTGCCATGGGACAGGGGTTCCTAACATCCTGGTTGGAGGAGTGGCAGTGAGACGGCATCGTTTATGTTCGAAGCAAACGGCGGAGCTCTTCTCCGGGTTTACGTTTTCTTCATCTTCGAAGGCAATAGTGCCGTCGGGATGAGACAGAGGGGGAGTATGCGTGATAGCGTCTATCCGGGGGGCTCTCGCCATCTGGTAGTACGCTGTGTGAGAAAGGGAGATGTCGCAGGGTATGTACGTGGTCTATATGAAGCCTTTTCAGAATCCGGCTTGTTCGGGAGACTCTAAGTTATCGCATTTGCGTGCGAGACGATTTGTAATGACTCTCGTAAACAGCACATAGACGCGGCTCAGAATAAAAATCGGTTTGTAGTTCGGCTTGTTTAGGAGGCTCTAAGTCGTCGAGTTTGCGTGCGAGACGATATGTAATGACTTTCGAAAACTGCACATAGATGCGGCTCAGAAGCGAAATCGGTTTGTAGTTCTTCAAGCGTTGTAACCTTTCTTGAAAATTAAGACCACCGCTCTTCTACTTCCCGCCTCCAGAGTGGCGCCACCATGGAGAAAGAAATTGAAAAGTTTCAGAAAAATTTTAAATATCGGTTTTTTCACCCGCTTTTAAGAAGCTCCGCTGTAATTTTATCCTGACCCGGGGACTTGCCGTTTTAAAGTGCTGGAGAGCCATTCTAATCACGCTCACACTGACGTCCAGGTTAGCATCGGAATAGTGTCGGATTAAACTTGCTCTTCGATCGTTCCGTGTACGTGACGTGACGATGTTTCTTTATATATATATATATATATATATATATATATATATATATATATATATATATATATATATATATATATATATATATATATGTAACTAAATACTTTTCAGGTTATATAAGTTTAAGGCCTCCACACATTCTTTGTTTTGCTACCTTTGGCCAAAAGATAGCGATTGTGGGGGAATTCTTTAACTATCAAGATAGATGTCGGTTCGGGAGAGCTCTTAGATGTTTTTAACTGTGACACTCAGGTTATGGTTATCACGAGGGGTTAAACGACTTTGATTTGGAAAGGATAGGTATTCTTATATACCCTAAATTGTGGTAGAGTCATGCTGTAGCTGTATTAATGTTATAGTTGTAGCACAAATGGGTCGGCTCGACCGAAGAAGGACCACCTTCTCACAGAATACTAGCGTAAAATAGCAGCTTAACAAAGTTGTGTTTCGTATGGTGAGTGTGGAGAACCGGAGACCCTTTTTACTGGAAACGAGACATTCCATCTTAGTCCTCACGGGTGACAACGCATCTGCATTTTGACACAGCATCCATTTAACTTCAGGTGCACTGTGTGCTTGTTTGCAACTCTTATAAAAAATATGCAAGTTTTTTTGCAAATTTACTTCTATCTCTAAGTAATGGCAACCGCATATTTATAGACAAAACTTGTTAAAGTTGTAAAATAAAGGGTAAATAAAGGAGCAGAATTCAGATTCAGGCATGCATTTTTGTCATCTGCACGTGTTCCTTGGTATTACTGGCAAAAAAGTTTCTAACTAAGAGGACAGTCACACTCCTTTAACAAGATTGTCATTTCTCAGATCTTTAAATGTGCGAACCATCGATACTGTTGAAGTTTCGTAGGACCTTATGGTTGCATCCCACACAGTTAATAGCCACTTTATGTAATAATAATATTTTCTTAAAACCAGTATATCTATTTAAGTACTCAACATCAGCGCAACATCAGTGTTTCGTATGCTGAGTGTAGAGAACCGGATACCCTTTTTACTAAAAGACCCAGATGTCTATGGGCCACAGCAACCACTTACCATTAGGTGGCCTGTGTGCTCGTTTGTCATCCTTATTCTATAAAAAACTTTATGCAACTTATAGTATAGATAAGTTTTGTTATCAACCGCAACCGTCGATATTAACACCATGACATATTTCATTAAACACGTAATGTGCGGCTTCCTTTGGTTATAGTGCTAAGATATATATACCCCCACTATATATCATCAAAATCCATCCAGTGGCTCTCAAGTAATAAGTGACGTACAGACAAGCTGATAGACAGACAGACTTTGCATTTTATATAAATGTGTAAGTAATAATAACGATATGGAGGAAAATAAGAGAAGTAAGAATTATTTTTTAAAGTACAAAGATATAAAAAGGCACTTACTTAAAAAAATCATTAAAATAAAAGCCGTAGAAACAATCTCCATTTAAAGGAACACAAAAAATGTTGTTTGAAAATTAAATCTGGCTGCTTCACAAAAAATCGTCGGTTTCGCGTTCATTGTTTCAGAGGAAAGGATACTGATCAAAAATAAAACTGAGACATTTTATTATTTATGCTGAGGTTAAGTACAATGAAATGTTTTCACAAAATGAGTATTTACGGACTTACTCATAAAATTGATCTCAATTTATGTAAATATTTCAATTTGCTCTTTCTTTTTTCACTAAATGCCAATAGAATTAAACAGATATAGACATGTGGCCATAGAAGGAAAAGGGGAGATCTCCCGCCGGGCATGGTTTCTGCCCGGGGAGCGGCCAACGCTCCGAGTGATACTTCAGATCTATTCTTTATATACTGTTTTTGATTCGGAATTTTAATAGCCCGATTTACGTTTTGATGTGTTTCGCTTGAGGCGCGACGACAGCACCGCCACATCACCATGCTCAGAGCGGAAGTCGATCCGAGTGCCATCTAGTTGTTGACGAATGTGCAAGTGCCAGGGATTGCCTTGTAGTCTGCGGTGAGTCGAGAAGAAGGCAAGTAATCTGCGAGAGTGCCGTGAAGCAGAGGCGAGCAGTAAGGCTCAGAGCCGTGCCATACACTGTAGCGCAGGGAGTAGCTTGAAGAAACAGGAAGCATTATTACTCCAGTGCTACGATGATCCTTGAGAAGCTAGATGGCTTGCAGGAAATGAAGACTGAGGACAATATCTGCTCGGGAGCAAATGTGTGGGGCAGCCACTTCTTTTAAAAAGAACTACCTGTTTCGATGGTGTGATAATTCATCCGTGTTGACAGAAAACGAATATTATTACAGATTTTAACACGAAACATCACTGCTGTGAAATACGAATACACCGCAAACAAAAGTTCTTACACATTCATATGATTCATAGGTCATTATATTCTATTATAGTATTATAAAGGTTATTTAAACGACTAGACATAACTAAGCCTACTTATATCCGAGAGCAGTTTTGGGAGATGGTAAGGATGGTGCTAATGAAATGTAAGGGAAATGAAAATATTGTCATGTAACGAGACTTTAATGGAAGGGTTGGAGTGAAGGAAGGAGGCTTATGAAAGGATATTAGGAACGCTTGCTAATGAAAGTATAAATGTGAATGGTGAAAGCATCCTCACCGTATGTGTGGCAAAGAATATTTTTGTGACTAACACTTTCTTACGTTATAAGAAGATTCACATGTATACGTGAGAAAAAGGTGATGATAGAAGCATGGTAGATTTCATAATTGTGGACAAAAGAATGAGGAGGGTGTAGTAGATACAAGGATTTACCAGAAGAAAGTTGGGTGTGGCAGAAGAAGCACGAGAAATTAAGTACAAAGGGTAAGGAATAAGAGAAGAGTGTGGTTTGCAAGATGATGTTGTGATCAGGATTAAGAAAACAATGCTTCGGTGGTTTGGTAATGTAGGAAGAATGAATGAGGAAAGAGTAAAAAAGCAAATTTATGTTGCAGAACGGAACGGAAGAGTTGGAAAGAGTCATCCTAGGCGAAATTTTATCGATCAAATTGGTGATATATTGAAAATGAGCCAAATAAAAGTACCCTTAATCGACGAGCATGTATGCGTTATTATACGGATGTGGAGGAGGCAAGGGAGATGTGTCAGAATCGTCTCAAATGGAAATCTGTAGTCTATGCCTACCCCTCCAGGTAACAGACAGACGTGAGTGTTATACGAGTTTTATTATGTTTATGTAAGTTTTATAAGTTATTGGTCTTTAAAATATTTTTCATAACTAGAATTATTTAAAGTGTTAATATCTGTAACATTATAGTAAATCACGTTTTCGCGGCATCTAAAACGTCCATTTTAATCTGGTTGAAACCGCTAGCTAGCTAGACAAAGGGTTGTGAAATATTTGAAAAGGCCTTATTCGTCTAGGATATCAGTGATAAGAGGCAGCGGATAAATTTCAGAAACCGTGATATTATTATGGTGGCGTATGTATGTAATAATCAATGACTATTCTCCACTTTCTTTTGCCAGAAGCGTTTAATTTTTTCGGAACTTTCCATACAGGCTCTTAGGCGAAGTAAAAGGACTATTTACGTTCTGATTTAGCATTATGCGAATTTGTATCGACTTCCGAATTGTGACGCTCAGGGATAGAGAGGAGAGGGAGGGCAATATGATTTTACATTGACTGGGGCTGCGTTATCCGTATCTATGTAATGTTGGATGCCATTCGTAAACGAGAGGAATTCACCTTCGAGGTAAAAGATATCTGTATAATCGGAAATTCAATTGTAATGTGCCTTATTTTCTTAATACTCGATCTAATTGATCAGATTCAGAAATAGAAATAGAATACAAAGATTACTACTAGATATTTAATTTTCACAGGAAATAGAATTATTATAGTCGAGAGATATTAATATATATATATATATATATATATATATATATATATATATATATATAGTCTGTCTGTGTCTGTCCAATTTCAAATGGTCATGTTAACCTTTTTATTCGGTTTTATTGATATAATACAGTTCAAAATTGGTTGATTCGTTCGTGATATAACACTAAGGAAAAAATTTAAAAAAATTGATATTTTTAAATTACTCCAATATTTTATATTCCACGTCATAATTTGGTGAAATTTGGAACGCTTTGCATTCAAAATTAGCGGGAAGTTGCAGGGATGGCCTGCAACCAATTTATTGTTTTACTAGCGACCCGCCCCGGTTTCGCTCGGGTGCAATGCTAATACTAAATACACTACAGAAAAATTGTAAACGTTGTATATAAAAACATAGCGGCCCGCTCCGGTTTTGCACGGGTATAAAATATATAGCCTATGTCACTCACTGAAAAAATGATTAAAATCGATCCAGTAGTTTTGATTAATTCATTACTGCCCTTGGCCTGCATGCGTTAAATATGGAGTAAAACAATTCCCCTTTCCCTATACTTACCATGAAGATTTCCTGCTATCTTTCATCATCATCATCATTACAGCCCTTCACAAGTCCACTGCTGAACATAGGCCTCCCCCAAGTAATGCCACAAAGCACGGTCCTGAGTCACCTGCATCCATCGACTTCCTGCATATCTTACCAGCTCGTCACTCCATCTAGTGGGGGGTCGCCCTACACTACGCCTACCGGTACGAGGCTGCCACTCGAGAATCTTTCTTCCCCATCGGTTATCTGTTCTTCGAGCTATATGGCCGGCCCATTGCCACTTCAGCTTACTAATCCGTTGGGCTATGTCGGTCACTCTGGTTTTACTGCGGATATCCTCATTTCTGAGTCTATCACGCAGAGAAACTCCGAGCATAGCCCTCTCCATAGCTCGCTGAGCGACCTTGAGCGTCCTCATACGGCCAGCAGTGAAGGACCACGTCTCAGATCCGTAAGTCATCACTGGCAACACGCACTGGTTGTACAATCTAGTTTTTAGAGATTGAGGTATACCTGACGAGAAGATATGTCGTAATTTCCCGAACGCTGCCCAGCCGAGTTGAATCCGTCGATTGACCTCTCGGTCGAAGTTGGACTTACCTAGTCGGACTATTTGTCCCAGGTAAACGTACTCGTCAACAACTTCGAGCATAGTGCTCCCAACAACTACCGGCATAGGTGTGACATGGACATGATCTTTGTTTTGTCCATGTTCATCTTAAGACCTATCCGTTGGGAGGCACTATTGAGGTCATTGAGTATAGTGCTTAAGACCTCCTGCGATCCTGCCATAAGGACTATATCGTCGGCAAATCGAAAGTGAGTGATGTACTCGCCATTGATGTTAATACCGTATCCTTTCCAGTCCAGTAGCTTGAAAACGTCTTCCAAAGCAGCGGTGAAGAGTTTCGGGAATATAACGTCACCCTGTCTTACACCTCTCTGCAGTTGGATAGGTTTCGAGCTCTGGTTCTGTACTCGGATAGCCATCGTAACCCTACTGTACAAACACTTCAGCACTTCGATATACCGACAGTCAACTTGGCACCGCTGAAGGGACTGCAGCACCGCCCAAATTTCGACGGAATCAAAGGCTTTCTCATAGTCCACATACGCCAGGCAAAGTGGCAAATTGTACTCTTCAGTCTTCTGTACAATCTGCCGCAGGGTATGTATGTGGTCTATGGTACTGAAGCCTTTTCGGAAACCGGCTTGTTCGGGAGGCTGGAAGTCGTCGAGTCTGCGTGCGAGACGATTCGTAATGACTCTCGAAAACAGCACGTAGACGCGGCTCAGAAGGGAAATCGGTCTGTAGTTCTTCAAGAGAGCGTTGTCGCCTTTCTTAAAGAACAAGACCACCGCACTTCTGCTCCACGCCTCTGGAGTAGTGCCACCATGGAGGACGGAATTGAAGAGTTTCTGAAGGACTTCAAGTACCGGTGTTTCACCCGCTTTCAGAAGCTCCGCTGTAATTCCATCATTGCCTGGGGCCCTGCCGTTTTTTAAGGTGCTGGAGAGCCATTCTAATCTCGCTTAGACTGACGTCCGGGATATCATCGGAATAGTGTCGGATAAGACTTGCTCTTGGATCGTTACTCACACTTGCGTGTGGCTCCAACGATGACGTGTACAGCTGCCCATAGAACCTCTCAATCTCACTCAAAATCTCAGGTGTCCCGGAAACGATGCTGCCACACTCAGTCTTCAGCTTTGACAGTTGGCTCTTACGGGCAGACAGATCTCTGGCACAGACTTTGGAGCCCTGGTTCCGCTCGATCGCTTCTTTAATACGAGCATTATTAAAGTTGCGTAAGTCTCGCCGCATGCATTTGGAGATCTGTCTGTTCAGTTGTCTGTATGCTGTCAAATCTGTTGACGATTGCAGCCTCATCTCCCGTATAACAGCCATGAGATTAAGAGTGTGATCGGAGAGTTTTTGTGTTATTCTGCGGCGGGTCTTGCAGAACTTAGCTCCGACCGCATGGACAGTTTCCACGAGCTTGTCATTCATATCGTCCACTGCATTGCAATCTTGTAGGCACTGAAAGCGGTTGTGTAACTTGAGCTAAAAGTTTTCGGGATTCTGGATTAGAGCACGAGGGGGACGGAGCGTTGACTTCATTAGACGAGACCTCTCCAACTTAACGTTTAGGTTCAGTGTGCCTCTAACCATTCGGTGGTCACTGCCAGTTTTCGCCCTTGCGATCATTGAGATATCACTGAACAGTTGGCGTCTGGTCGTCATAATGAAGTCAATCTCATTTTTTGTCGAACCGTCGGGGCTCGACTAGGTCCACTTCCTGTGGGGCCGCTTCTGGAAGAAAGAGTTCATCATAAAGAGTCCCTCTTTCTCCATAAAGTCGGCCAGCTGCTGGCCCCTTCGGTTCCATTGCCCTACTCCAAATTTCCCTAACTTCAGCTCACCGCTTTCTCTTGTGCCTAGTTTTGAGTTGAAGTCTCCCATCAACACCATGTAGTGGGTTTTGGAGGAATGCATGGCTTTGGAAATATCCTCATACATTTCCTCCACCTCCTCATCGGGATGTGCCGAGGTTGGTGCGTAAACCTGTATGACCTTCAGCGAATACCGTTTGGGGATTCTGAGTATCAGGTACGCGACCCTCGTCGACACACTCCCAATCTTTAGAACGTTGTTGACGAGAGACTTGTGGACGATAAATCCGACACCTCCTTGGGACAGATGGTCGCCCTCCCGGTGATAAAAAAAGTTGCCGGATTCGAGAATCACCGTGTCCTTCCCCTCTCTTCGGACCTCGGATAATCCCATAATACTCCGGCGCAATTTGTCTATCTTTTCTTCCAGCTCCAGGATCTTCTCGTCAGTCCTCAGTGTGCGTGCGTTAAATGTTGCCAGGTCGAGTCGTCGTAGGTGGCAACCGAACCTCCACCGGAGATTCTTAGCACCCCCTGCCCCGCCGTTACCATGGTCGCCACCGTAGCCAGGAATAGCGGGGCCGCCGGGGATTGCGGGCCGTCTATTTGTGTAATTGTTCATGGGGGGTATATTGCCATAGTTGCCACGCTTGGCGAGCGGGTTGGCAACCGCAGTTTTTTTTTGTCGTACAGTTGCTGTTATCAGGAAGATGCTGCTGCCCATCTCCTGTCTGTTTCCCTCTGTCGCCTTTTACGACACCCACTACTATCCTTGGACTTACTGCTATCTTTGGAATATCTAAATTCATACACTACATTTTTACTTATTTACTTTTTACATTTTTACCTATTTATTTTATTTTACAACAATTAATTATTAAGTATTTTTATTTTACTCGCTAGAGAGCTCTGATAATAAACGCGTCCGATTGCTGCTAAATTCAAAGTGCTATAGGGAGAACCGCAGCCTCCAACGCGCTATTTAAAGGCATGCTCCCGCCGCCCCGTCCGGTCGGTACTACCGCAAACGCTACGTCCCGCAATTTTTAAATCTGTGATATCTTCGAAAATATTCATTTAAATCATATGCTGTAAAGGGCCATATAGATCTATATTAAATCAACAATGTATTTAAGGTATTTAATTGGATAAGGGTTAATGCTGTATTGGTTAAAATCGCTTCGAAAACTTGCCATTATTTGTCGTAAAAGTAAATGACAAAAAAATGTTATTGTGGGATATCCATAAGAGATAAACATATACCATCGCGGAGTTTTCTGTAGACCTTTTTAATGTGTACAATACTTAGTACATTATTTTGATAAATATTGTAGGGTTCAGCCTGCGTTTGCAATGTATAAGCGGAAAAAATGAAATTATTTACGACATCACATTAAAATCCTCAAAAATAACAGTATTTCTCCACTATTTAATGGATGTTATTATAGATACTCATACAAACCTTCCTCTTAAATCACTCTATCTATTAAAAAAACCGCATCAAAATCCGTTGCATAGTTTTAAAGATTTAAGCGTACATAGGGATATAGGGACAGAAAAAGCGACTTTGTTTTATACTATGTAGTAGATAATAATAATTTCATCTCGAGTGTGTTCTTCCTACGATATATTTATATATCGTACTATGAGCCGTGGTAGCTCAGATGGTTAATGCTCGCTGTAAATATAACAGAACGCTAGCAACCCGGGTTCGATCATCGCAAGCACCGATGAAATTGTTAATTGCAATTTTAAGTGCTGATTTATCACGTGCTCGGCGGTGAAGGAAAACATCGTGAGGAAACCTGCATGTCTGGGGAGTAAGGAAAAAAAATATTTCGAAGACATGTGAAGTTCGCCAACACGCATTGGGGCTGCGCGGTGGACACTTCCTTACCCCAAAACTCCTGGCTGTGTCCAGCAGTGGGACGTATATAGGCTGTTACTTTTTACTTTTTTATATAGTAGAGCCATTCTGCAGTTATATTAGTAGTATAGTTGTAGCACGAATGGATCGACTCGACCGGGGAAGGACCACGCTCTCACAGAATACCAACGTAAAATAGAACGAGTAGCTTAATGCTGCTGTGTTTCGTATGGTGAGTGTAGAGAACCGGAGACCCTTTTTACTGAAAAAGAGGCATTCCATTTTAGTCCTCACGGACAATCGAGGATAGATGTAGATGTCTACGGGCCACTGCAACCACTTACCAATCAGGTGGACTGTGTGCTCGTTTGTCACCCAATCCTAAAAAAAAAACATCAGCCATTTACAAATGCACTTCTTCTGTACATATCTCTCCCCACAACTAATGCTATAAAGCTTGGCCATGTGCCATATCCATCCTTCGACTTCCTGCATGTTTTACCAGGTCATCTAGTGGAGACTCCATCTAGTGGGTGGCTACCATTAGGGAACATTAGAAAGCACAAAAAAAGAAGCTTAATGGTGCGTAATTTCATCACATGAATAATAATTACATTATCATTTACGCAAACGATAATTACGGTGCGTCATGAGGGATATCCGTAAGCCGTATTGTTAATAATAACATGTGGTGGCATGGCCTCTTGTGGCTGCAAGGGAAGACGATTCAATAGTACAGTCTAAAAGAAAATTTATAACTATAAAAGAAGAAAGACCAATCAAAAATTTTCTTACGGTAAAGGCAAGTTTTGTAAGTCGGTATATCGAAGTGCTGAAGTGTTTGTACAGTAGGGCTACGATGGCTATCCGAGTACAGAACCAGAGCTCGAAACCTATCCAACTGCAGAGAGGTGTAAGACAGGGTGACGTTATATCCCCGAAACTCTTCACCGCTGCATTGGAAGACGTTTTCAAGCTACTGGACTGGAAAGGATACGGTATTGACATCAATGGCGAGTACATCACTCACCTTCGATTTGCCGACGATATAGTCCTTATGGCAGAATCGCTGGAGGACTTAAGCACTATGCTCAATGACCTCAATAGTGCCTCCCAACGGATAGGTCTTAAGATGAACATGGACAAAACAAAGATCATGTTCAATGTCCATGTCACACCTATGCCGGTAATTGTTGGGAGCACTATGCTCGAAGTTGTTGACGAGTACGTTTACCTGGGACAAATAGTCCGACTAGGTAAGTCCAACTTCAACCGAGAGGTCAATCGACGGATTCAACTCGGCTGGGCAGCGTTCGGGAAATTACGACATATCTTTTCGTCAGGTATACCTCAATCTCTAAAAACTAGATTGTACAACCAGTGCGTGTTGCCAGTGATGACTTATGGATCTGAGACGTGGTCCTTCACTGCTGGCCGTATGAGGACGCTTAAGGTCGCTCAGCGAGCTATGGAGAGGGCTATGCTCGGAGTTTCTCTGCGTGATAGACTCAGAAATGAGGATATCCGCAGTAAAACCAGAGTGACCGACATAGCCCAACGGATTAGTAAGCTGAAGTGGCAATGGGCCGGCCATATAGCTCGAAGAACCGATAACCGATGGGGAAGAAAGGTTCTCGAGTGGCAGCCTCGTACCGGTAGGCGTAGTGTAGGGCGACCCCCCACTAGATGGAGTGACGACCTGGTAAGACATGCAGGAAGTCGATGGATGCAGGTGGCTCAGGACCGTGCTTTGTGGCATTACTTGGGGGAGGCCTATGTTCAGCAGTGGACTTGTGAAAGGCTGTAATGATGATGATGATGATGATGAAAGGCAAGTTTTGATGACGATCCATTATTTAAGAAGTTCTTGAGCTTAACTAACACTTCAAAAGTACTAGCTGTATACAAAAGAGTTTAAAAGTGGAAGCTACCTAGAGGTCAGAGAACGTTTTATAAATTTGATACTACAAAAGAAATGGACAAAATTATTCAATATGTGTGAAACATAGTCAGAACATGTTTTTTGAAAAGGACTTACTTTTTACAAAACCTATCATAAATATATTTTTTAGATTTTTTACATGGTATTAAGTACCGTATTACGCCTAGTGAGAGCCACGTTACTAAATTTATATATTGGAAGCTCTCATAAAGACACTTAATGGTGGGCCACAAATCATGTAAAATTTTATATGATCTAAATACTGGATAATCCGTCCAAGAAAGCTGGCTAAGAAGTGCTACAGAAAATGTATGAAATATTTAAAATACTCCAGGCAAGACAATAACCACTTTATGGCACCCATTTTATCGGCGCTTATGCTTGCGCTTATGCTAAAATGAGTTGTGCAAAATTATGAATACTGTCAAGTCTAAGGCGCTGTCCTATTGCCATCAAAAAAGTTGCTAGGTTGAATTAAATTTTCGGAATATGGATGAAAAATCTTTGATAGATAAAGAAAAATTGATGGTTCTTGAAAAATTTGGCGTTGATAAACCGAACTTATTCAGTCTGAACTTAAAAAAATATTTGAAAGTGGGAAACTCTCACTAACTACGAGTATGTATTCACCGCAACTGTGATATTTTGCTTCAAATCTCTATACTGATACAAAAATTTCATTCTTTATGAAAAAAGCGAGCGAACAAAAGTGTATTCGTTATATATACAAAATCAATCCATTTTGAAAACCAGTGATAGATGGAAAAATTGGTAACACTAGTTTTTAAAATTATACAGGGTGTTAGTGTAAACACCGTTGTCCTTGAAACAATTGGTTTGGTTTTACTTATAGAACGTAAATTCAATAAAAAATAATAACATTTTTTTAGTAAAATCTCAATTTTTCCTTAACTCCTCAATTTTTGTCTGTCCTAAGCTAGGATGAAAGTATGAAGAAAAAGTTACATCACAGGTTATGTGTACCTATTGTGTTTTTATGTTGAATGTTGTGTAGGTAGCTAGCGCGGGCGGTGATCTTTACAGTGATTACGTCACTCGGGCGCATAGGGTATCCATGAATTTACGAACAGTGTCGGACAGAAACTTTTTAAATTGTATGAAAGAAAATAGCGTTTTTTTAAATTCATTGAATTTACGTTCTATAAGTGATACCAAACCACTGGTTTCAAGGACAACGGTGTTTACAATAACACTCTATATATTAAGTATATTTGTTAATTGAAAGGCAATTAAAGTAGTTATAAATAAAATCCTATCTTTATTATACTATCCACCTTTTCATCGATAATGCGTTTCGACAGTTGTTATAGCCACGGCTTTATGCAAATTGTCAACGTAGTTGCGTTACTTCATTACATTGTTATGACACAGAATATATCTCATTCTGTGTCGCATGTGTGTTTGAAGTTGTAAATGTATTATTTTAATATTTTTATGTGTTTCGTAGTGAAAGACGATATTTTTGTGTGGGAGACTGACAAAGTGAGCGTTTCGCTGATTTCCTCCAGCAAATAATGATAGATAGCTTTGTATCCGAAAATAACGCTATGGTTTCTCCCTCCTGTGATGCTCTATGCAGTCACATTTCATTATCACGTATTTAGAAACATGTAGAGATAAGCATAGAGTCTGAAGTAGTAGAAGTAGTCTGAGTAGAATCAGTTGTCAATGTTTAATATGCTCACAGCATCAAAAGATGGAACCACAAGTATAATTGTATTATTCAATAACTGTTCTATTGCCAAAACTTATAGGTTAAATTCAAAATGAAAGTGCAGTGTTTAATCTAATATTATAGAAGCATAGTGAATTGAGTTAGTTGAAACTATGAGGCAGGTGTATGTTTAGTAGTAAACTTTTGTGAGCAAAAATGAATTGAATGAATTCAGATGGGTCAATCACAAAATTATTTTACTGTTGCGCGCTTAAGTTGACGTCAGGTACCTGGCACTAGCGCCATCTAGTGTCGGGGACCAGAGCGAGGAGGGCTTCCTAGAAAATGTCAATCTTGACTTTCGACCAACAGCACCATCTAGTATCGAACAAAAGAATTAAGCTTTACTGCTAGAAGCAGCATAGTATGCGGATAACGGTAGTACTTACACTAGTCAGCACAACCAGGATGGTGTTGATTGACAATTTTTTAAGACATGTGACAATTGTCTGGTACTTGTAAGACTTCCAAACGAATTCAACTATTGGTTTGTGAGGCTGTCAAGAAAGAAGAATTATTTTATTCCAAAAGTTAGTTTGAAAATTTTCCCAAAGGCTGGTGTAATATTTAAAACTAGAAGGCTAAGAACAATCTTTATTATTTCTTTTCAATTAATATACAGACCGCAAATCTATTTTTATCCATCAGAGGACTTTCCAATGAAGATAAATTTCATAAGAAAGTTTTAAATTTAAAACATCTTTATCGTAGAATGGTAATCGTTTATAAAGATTTCATGTTTCATAGTGAAACATTGAGCCAGTCTTTAATTATATGGGTATAATGAAGCATTTAATAGTATAATTAGCAAGCAACTTGAGATCTATTACCGGTATTAGCATCACTGCAATTTCTTTAAAAAAATAATTTTGATTATTCGCGTAATTAGATATGGAGCAAGGCATTGTGAGAGAAATTGAGTGTGAAGATATGTGAAGTCCACACCGGGGCAATTGGGTAGCATGTTAATTTATTCCGTAGATAGGTAGTTGGATCCTATTTTATATACAGCGAGTAATTAATCGGGTTATAAATGCTACAATTCAAAAGTTTAACTTTGTGTCCTTTTTTGGTTGATATGTCAGAGCTATGAACGCTGTCAAAGCCTAAATTTGACAAAACCCTTTAAGGATTCTGTCTCGAATTATTATACAAGACCTGATGCTTAGTGCTTAGCATAAATACACAAAACGTGTTGTAAATAAATATGTGTAGATTATGAGGGAGGTTCGATTATAGCGCTTGCTGTCTCCATTTATAGAAAATGTGTTCTTTACAGATTTATTTCTTTATGCTCGAAAAAAACTACTACTTAAATGTATGTATATGTCGCAGCTTTGATGAAGCGTTCCAGAAAGTTACGGAAAAGTGTAACGTTGTTATCATCCTTCACAAATCATAGTATGGCGAGAGGGAAGGTATTACTCTACCCAGGAGTCATTAAAGTTATGTTAGTTGGCAGACAGCCAGACAGATTTTTTTTATTTATGCCTTAATAGCATACAAATACCCCATGAGCTATTAAGCTCAAACCCAAAGGCATTTTCTATTTAATCATTTGAATTAAATTTCACTTTAAAACCAGACATGTGAGTCATAAGAGCTAAGTAAATTAATAATATCAATAAATAATGATTAAACAATCGCAACATCATGCACTATTTTTGAATTTGGGTTAAAATGTGAAACAGAATTCGAAGTATACATTTATTAAAGAATAATGCATTATTTGAATGAAATTACATTTTTGCAAATCCTAATTAGGAAGCGAGTTATTACAATATTACAAATACCTAAGCTCTAATTTTATTCATTTGTATATAGACGTACACGTGGGTATTATTTTTGTTAAACTATTTCTTAGAAAAAACTAATGTGAATTGTAACAGAACTTATATTAGGCATATATAGGTTAGGTTATACGTTGTGCAGCATATAACTTAGGTTCCCTAAGGTGAGAACATACTGGTAGCTTTCTGTTTGAAATTGATCTGAAATATTCATGAGCATGTGAGAAGACGTATTTAAATATGATGAATTACCGTATAGCATATAATAATAATAGCATAAAATATTGTTGCCATAATTTGCAAAAATGTAATTTCATTCAAATAATGCATTATTCTTTAATAAATATATACTTCGAATTCTGTTAAGTATTGCAGTTAATCAAGTAAAGTTTGTCTTTTAGCAATAAATTTCTTCTTAGCCAGATTTTGAGAAAATATAAAAAATATTTATTTATGGGTTTGGATGTGTTATCTACGAATTTTTATTTAACTACCTCAAAAGGAGGCCTAGGAAGATTACATACTTCAACAAAATTTTTGAATGTGGGTTTGTTATTTTATCTTTATGCCTTCGTGTTTAAACGTACATTGTAATATACATACGTTTATATATTACAATGTACGTTTACAAAGTACATACGTTTAGACGAGTGATTATTTCTAATCTAATATCCAAAATGGCGACGTCTAGTAGCGTCCAATGTGCAAGACGTCTGCTATTTTGTACGACGATCGAGCTGCAAAGTGTGACGATTACGGAAAATTTTCTCTGCAACGGGAAAAGCTGGTACCTAACAGCAAGCTTCTATGCGCTGGTGATGAGGATGATGAAGAAAAAGAGTGCTTCTGGATATTAAGTTTGCATTTGCACTCGTAAAGCTATGTTATCTCTAGCGTAGTAGTACTAATACTAGGAAAAGTAAAAAAAAATCGTTAATTTATTTCAAAACCACCTAGCAGCAATGAATTCAATGGAAAAGCGAATTAAAAAGGTTAATGGTGACTGAAATCTAGGTTAAGCTCGTCCTTACTCTTTAAGTGAATAGTTTTATGCATTTTGATGTATGCAAGAATTGCATAATTTGCTCCCTCTCGCTTTCACTATCGCGTAAGCACTAAACTCGGCCAGTTTCCGCCCGTTGTTGGCGACGTACCACGTATTAGAACCGAAGAGTTTGCTTCGTTGTTCGTAATGCATAGGTATAGCACAGGATTGCAATAATTTTTCAGCATTTTTCTTCCAATACAGTAACAATGTGGTTGTCTTCAATATTTGGTGATACATCGACTTTTGCGATCTGCAAATGCTGCTATTTGCAATGACTATAGCGATGGGGATGTGTCTTAAACTGAATATAAATAGCCGTATGGTGGCGGTGTAATCCATCACCCCCCCCCCCTAACTTATCCCATGGGTGTTGTAAGAGACGATTATGGGAAATACCAGAAAGATGTTTTGGCTTTCGATAGATGGTTTACACCAGTTTACGCCTGACGTAAAATATCCAGACCAGTAGGAGGAACAGGGAGCAGTTTCAAAAGTGCAAGACGACTGGTACTGCAATCTTCAGTCCATTTTCACGTGCAAATAAAGAATATGACGGTTCCATGGCGCAGTGGCTTAGGTTAGAGTTGCTGCACAGAGGACCGCAGGTTTGAATCCTGCACGGAACAAATATTTCTATGGCCTATGTATAACTGTTCCAGGTAGATGTTTGTCCTTGTGCAATTTTTAGTTTGTAATCTACCTCCACGGTACAGAAGAACATCCTAGTGTGGCGGTGACGTTAAAAAAAGAATATTAATATCGCAGTCACAGTGGATTTTTAGGTGCTAATAAAATATTAATGTAGTCCTGAGTAAATTTCAACCACAACAAACAGTCTCAAGAGTGAAGAGACATATTATGCGCACGACAGACTATAGTGCACAAGTGTGTGCGTAAACTACTCGCACTCTACTCTTCCCCACTCCCAGATCCGATGGGATTGCAATACGACACGACCATAAATATCAGGTGCAGGTCCAACGTCTTTACGTGCTATCAAAGGCAAGGGGTTGAAACACCGCTAATTTACCGACTCTATGTTGCTATTCCTCGACAGAAAACCCCAGTAATTTATTTTGGTCCGACCCGGGATTTGAACTCGGAAACGTGATAGTCAGCCGTGATTACGACTTCCAGACGAATGGAGCAGACATTAAGAATAATAATAAGAAGTATGGCGATGAATAGTTAAGGAAATTTAAAGCTTCTAATTGTTTCTAATTTGTGATGTATTTACTTCTTAAATTAATTATAACTTATTTATCAAATTTTTCAAAAGTTGCTTGTTTGGAGATGAATTAACACTATGTAATTTTCCGCCACGTCACCAGCAATGGTGTTAATATTTAAGGTAACTAAATACAACCATTTTTGGAGGTATATTTAAAGGAATTATATTTTAATAAGATTAAGTATAATATGTATGATATTATAATATCATACCGTGTGTACCGTAAGAGACGACAGATGAAAATAAAACAGAAAATTGCTTAAAATAATTAAAAAAAAAACTGCAGATTTTGACCTGCCCCTCTAGCGCAATAACTATGGCAAATGCTCAGCAGTAGATTTGGTATGAATGAATGAATGTGTAAAGGAAACCATCACTCCATTTCATGCCGTGGGTGGATTAAAGTCGACTATAGGAAGTACCAGAAAGATCTCATTATACCAGATTAATGGGGGTATAATTACCTTATTTGCGCTAGTTGTAGACACCAAAAACCGGTAACATTAAGTGTAAACGCTGCGAAACGTACGCCGCACAATAATTGTCACAATCCACCCTTTAATGGCAGGCGCACATATAATAAATAATAAAATCTTTATTCTCGGAAAAACATGTAACAAAATTTTCCATATTAAGTACGATTACAGTCTTAAGACTACATCTATGAACAGAACTTCACTCCAAGCTTCGTCATTCCAATTTTCGAGCAAAATTAATTCAAGCAACTTACTCGATGGCGTGAGACAAGAAGGAGGTCTCTGACAGGAAGATGTGAATTTATTGTATACAGCTTATTTCAGTCTTTTCCTCACAGTTTTATGCTTACTGTAAAGGCTAAAATCTCTTGTAGCTTCGTTTTTTGTTCAAAGGAAATAAGAGTCCAGTTTCTTAGTATTCTGGTAACGATAAACCGGTCATCTCTGGCCACAGTTTTCCGTTTAAGTCCCTATCCGGCGAGTCTCGTATACTATCCGATTTGCCGATACCTCTTAACCACTCGGTGTAGTACAGATTTTTACAGTCGTAATATATTATAATGTTTGTAGGTGTGCAGTCCTGTTTTAATTAAAAACATTTCTTAGTTTATTCGCAGCAACAATTCACATTTAATACGAAAAAAGTCAAAAATTTAAACCAAAACTAAATTTAAACTGAAATTCAAAGTCAGCAAAATTTTTCGCACTCAGAAAGAACGCAATTACTACTTAAAAAAATGAAATTCCAAAAGAATCCATAACTTTCTTTTTTTATTAAACTTTCACTGTTTGTTGCCAGTTCGCCCGATAGTTACAACAGAAGAAATTTAATCTTTTTTTTTGCGTTCCTCTAAATTTGTCCATCCAGTGAATGTTATCAGTTTATTTTTAGTAGTGGAAATGCTATAGGCTCTAATATAATGATGGTTGTAATACTCGTAACGATCCGATAACTCGACGGATATGCCATTCATAGCTTACAATTCAATTTCTACATTGGGGCGATATATATATAGTCCTCCCGCTGAGAGTGGTGATTACAATAAACTTTCTCAGTTTGATAGAGGCCCACGTCTATTATGGGACTGTTTGGAGCTAAATATAAAGATGATGAAATTTTATTTATTTTAAATATTTGTAATACCAAATTATAACATTTTTATAAATTCTTATATCCGTGTTACACCGTAATTTAAAAGTGCTTAGAGAGAAAGAATTCTTTTACAAGACTAAATAAAGCAAACAATGAAAATTACAAAAGAAAAACTTTTTGCTTTGAAGTTTTGAAATATTATAAATATAAATACTAGAGCCTGAGTAGAAAGCTGTTATTTGCGAGGCATGTCTCTTGAAAGTCTTAAACCTAAAAATTAAACTTCTACGGAAATTGCTAACAGTAATTTTAGTGCTGCAATTTTTATATAGAATTAAGGTGACAAACGAGCACACAATTCACTTCATGGTAAATAGAGGCTGTGACCTATAAGCATCTACATCTATATCTATATTGAGAATTAAAATGTAAATGTATTGTTACCACTGAGGTCTTGAAAGAAATGCTTCGTTTTCAGCAAAAAGTCTATTTGATTATTTTCACTTACCATTCGAAACACAACAGCATCGTACTACTTTTTGACGCCGGCATTCTGTGATTAAGCGTAATTTTTCAGCGGTTGAGCCGAAGGCACGAGTTGATATAACCAAAATATAGCTGTAGCAGGGCTCTATTACCTCTGGTGCTTGTTAATTGTAAATACTCGGTGGTATTAGATCTAATGACGCAACGCTTCGGACGTGTCTAACTCCATTGCCTTCCTAATAATGAAACCAGGTATTACTTGTCCCTTTTTATGCGTAAGTTTTATATCAGGCAATGTTAGTTTGAAACGGCTGAAAGGCTCAGTGCTCAAACGAAAATAAGAAGTAAAGAATATTATTCATTATACGAGAGAACGCGAGCCAAAACACTTTTCTTACAATATTTCTATAAACAGGCACTAAATTTACGCGTAATTGCGTGTTTGTGTTTACCATAGAACACTAAAATACATACGGAATAGAAGGGGGGAGTGGGCATTGCCCGTATAGTCACTAACATGTCAATTTACATCTATAAATGTCAACACAATTCTTTTGACGTCACAGTGGTTGCCAGTTTTTGTGTCGAGCGTTGCTGAGTGCTGCTATTTGTTTCAAGAATGGTAATTTCTGCGATAATTACATGTCAGAAAATCAGCCGAATGTCAAATTTCAGTTAAAGTGTTATATCTTTTCACCAGTAAGTCGAACATATATATATTTTATGAATTTGGAACAAAAAATAAAAAGAAATATTAATGTGTACAAACAACAGTACTAGGGATGTAAAAAAATTACTTATCCAGTATAAGTAATTTTTTTTACATCCCTAGTACTGTTGTTTTTAAACCGGGAAGGATTGTCGCTTTTAAAATTATACTTGATATAATGTATCATTACGTATCATTACTACGTAGTGTATATTCACTTCACGCTTAATCACGCAAAAGGATTGGGTAGACCTATTTATTTCGTGTCAAAAGTAAAAAAAATATGTATTCATATTATGTATTTTCACACTTTTTTTACGATTTTGCTATTGTGTTGGTGTTGTTTAAACAATACTGCACTATGTACTACGATTGGCAGTATTTATGATAATATAAAATATATTTTGTTTACACAAACCAGTTTTGCAGTTTTACTTCAGATCCGAACATAAAAAATATGATTGGAAATCACGGAAGGCTTAACTACCTATAATGTAAGATTAACATCGGTAAGTGTAATCCTTTAATAAGGATTAATTCAACGTCTGAGAATGCGATGACTCAAAAAACCGGCCAAGAGCATGTCGGGCCACGCTCAGTGTAGGGTTCCGTAGTTTCCCGCCCGTCACAATAAGTGTTCCCACTTATGAGTTTAAAACAAGACTACATCCCTAGCTGTGATACCATTATATACTGCAGATTGCTTAAACTTACAGACTAATGCTAATGCTACGCATCTTAAGCGTGTTCAAACACTTTATATTAACAATAAGAAAAAAAATGATTATTACAGCGATTGTATTTGCAATTAATTTGCACTCTATTTATTTACAAAAAATATGTATAAAAATGTAAACGATTTCTTTTTTATTGATAATTGAGAATATCGATCAAAAGTCTACAATGTGCAAATTCACTGTCTGTCAACACTGTTATTCTTTCTCTTACTTTTTAGAAAGAGACAGTCTGTAAAGATTCGTAATGAGTCTGTTGTTATTGCCTTGGAATAAAGTCTGAATTTATGTTAATATATATTAAAATGCATTTGTAACACTTGTTTATTGAAATTTGTGTGACCGATTAGTGGATTGCGGTTCTAGTAGTGACAATAGGACGTAACCGCTTGTATGTGTGCTCCCGGCTACATCAGTTCTTGTACAAAAGAAGGTTGGTAGCCATTCTATTGTGTATTATATTAATTTATAGATATGTTCACACTATGCCCTTTCATTTTCAACTTTCGTTGTCATTTTTATTTTTAACTTTCATTTGGCGCGTTCAATAATTTAATGCGTCAATGAACGCGACGCCAACGAAGTCATTTGAGTTTCTGTCAGGTTGTTGAAGCACGTACGACGAGAATATTTTACTTTGTGGAATAAATGCGGCCTACTTGGTTATAAAAAAATCTAGAAAAAAAGTTAAAGTTAAAAACGTGATAAAAAGTCTTCGCTCATATTTTTCCAAAGAAATCTATCAAGAAAAAGATTGGCGCTGGATTACGTGAGTTATATCATTCACACTTTATAATTCCATTGATGTCCAAATTACTTTTAGTAGCCAAAACTTTTAAACCATAGATTCTCTGGAGCCCAAATCCGTGGAAATCTTCTGAATTCTTCAACAAACTTCAATGTCATTTCTTTTCCTTCGTCTTTCATCTTTTGCAACGCTTTGTGGGTGTGAACATAAATACGAAAAAAATAAATAAAAACAATATTCAAAAGCTCGGAGAAAAGTTTCTAGTAGCCATTTTTTTACAAATAATTTATTATTTTGCATATTACTTAAACAAGATGCATATCACGTTTTTAATCTTCGGCTTGTAATCGATTCATGGATTCCTAGTCTTCAATATCAATCATGGAGACAACTCTAAATATAATTATTAGAAGCTACTGAGTGTTCCCCCCACAAATGCAGATGCAAATACAAAGGCTTTTTACATTTGTCGTTTTTTATCTTTTTCTTTTGAATAATTTCTGACCTCAAGGCGATATTTAGAGGACGAAAAGGTTTTTTGTAGTAAAAGAATATTATTTCAAGGAAATGAATGGAACGTTGTTGCTTTAATTATCCGGTCAACTTCTTCAAAAGTTTCCATTTTGAGTAGCGTCTCCTTTCGAAGTGAAAATATTTAACGGATATGATTTAACGGATTTGAGTTTCTGCATTTGATGTTAATTAGTTTTAATTTACAGCATCTAGTAGATATCAAATATCTCCTTTCGAAATAGAGATATTTTACGGATTTGAGTTTCCGCTTTTGAAGTTAATTATTTTTATAATTTAAAAATAATTTAAATTAAAAACCATGCTATAATATACAGAATCTAGTAAATATCAAATATATTAAATACGAAATAAACAAAGACATATTAATTGTACTTTGCATTGGATATAGTTTTTAACTTTCAAATATAAACTGCCAATTGTGTAATTGGTAAAATTTATAGACCGTATAAAGAAGTCCAGTCCAGTCTATGGCTGTCTTACGGCTGTTTGTAATGTATACCACTTATTGTATACTCACATCCGTGGTAGAATAAAGGCTACAAAATTGCCTAGCGCGAAGAACCACAGCCGTTGAGCATAAAAGTTCCTCAAGTGGTTGCTTCGTATTTATAAACGCTAATACTCGGTTCCGCCACAAGTTCCTGGAAGGCTCAGAGATGGGCAAAACTAGATTAAACACCGACAATTTTCCGAGAACACATTTTGTATTCTTCGTTTGCACCAAGTCATTATCCAGTCGAATAGATGGCGAAGAATCATCGTCGTCGTTGTTGTCTTCTGCAGGGCATAGTGCCGTGCAGGTCTCGGGCCTCGGGGTATACCCCTTTACCCGGATGTTCCTCACGGCACACTACAGTGTGCCGGTCCTGGGCGCCTTGATGTTACAGGCGTTGTTTTAACGACTATTGTCGCAGTCGGTTAATTTATAATAAATGATGGTTATCTAATAATTGTGTTTAACACAATTATTATGTCAAAGTTGGCCTTTCTGCGGCATTGTGGAATTTACTCAACTCCCTAATCTATATAGGGAGGAGTTCTCTTGGATAAGGTCGCCCGTCCGGCGGCCTTGCATGCAACGGCGCGAAGCCGTTGAGGTGTTCATGTGGCCCGTTGTCGGCACGGTCGAACATACCGCGCACCAGCCGGACCACGAATTCATGCAGGCTCTCCATCTTCAAGTTGGCCGCTATAACGTCGTTACGGACGTAGCGACCCGCTCCGACTATGGTTCGTAATGACAAACTCTGCTGGGCCTGCAGTCGCCGCTTCTGATGATCGCTCAGGAGTGCATACCAGGCCGGAGCAGCGTATGTTAGCAGGGGTCTTATGTATGTTTTGTAAATAGTTAACTTCGACTTTGTCGGTAACTTGGATGTCAGGACAGGGCGGAGCATTGCCCGCGCACATCGTGCTTTGCGTATAGCAGAGTCGACGTGCGCAGTCATACGCAACATCCTGTCAATCCGACATCCAAGGTAGGTCACGGCCTTCTCATATGCGATCTCCTGGCCTCCGAGGGTTAGCGGTGGTGGTAGATTTCTATAGCGGCGAGTGAGTAGAGCGGTCGTCTTGCTAACATTGACGGCCATCCTCCACTCATCCAACCATGGTGGCAGCAGGTCCAGCAGACGTTGCATCCTGGCAGCTGCTATGTGGGCTCTTCTGGACGACGTGAAATATGCGCTGTCATCCGCAAACAGCGCTAGTTCGACGTCATCCTCCCATTCTTGCAAGTGTCCTGCCAGGGTAGGTATGTCATTAGTGTACGCCGCGTACAGGGCTGGAGATAGACAGCTGCCCTGTGGAACACCAGCTGATATGGTCTTTATTGCGGACTCGGCGTCCTCTACGCAGACGTAGAACTTCCTGCCTTCCAGGAAAGACGCCACTAACCGCAATATAACAGGAGGGATACTTGTTTGTACGTCTAACTTGTAGAGTAATCCTGTGTGCCACACCCGGTCGAACGCCTTCTCGATATCGAGAAAGACGCCCAACGATATGCGGCCACGGTTGTGTTCGGCCGCAAGCAGGTGCAGCACTCTGGTCAGCTGTGTTGCTTTTGAGTGACCCCTCCTGAATCCATGTTGCTCCGCCCGAAGTTGGATGCACGGGCGGAGACTTCTTAACAGTAATCTTTCGCACAGTTTAGCTATATGCGGTAGCAGCGTGATCGGCCTGTAGTTGGCAGCTCTACGCCTATCCTTCCCGAGTTTCGGCAAGACGATGACTTTGCCTTTCTTCCAGTCCTCCGGGAAGTGGGATGACCGCAATATTCCGTTGTAGAGCCGACCTATCTCTACAAGGACTCTATTGGGCAGCTGTCGTAGTGCAGCGTTGGTAATCCCGTCGTGCCCCAGCGCCTTCCTCGGTTGCAGGCGGGTTACTGTCCTCCGCAGTTCGGCGGGGGAGATAAACCACTCTCCTGCAAGCGGTGGCGCGGGCGACGACAGGAGCTCCTGCACGCGGCTTTCCTTCCGTGTATGGGATTCCAGGAACTCCGCACTTGTAGGGTTCGGCATAAACTGCTCCTCGAAGTGCTCAGCTAGGATATCCGCTCTGCCCTTGGCATCGTAACGTTGAATGCCCGCGTTGCTGGTCAGCGGGCAAACAGGTGGTCTAGTTTTCGTTAACTGCCGGTTCAATTTGTAGAGCGACGCATGCTGTTCGTCCGCCTTCCATATGCGCCGCTCCCAGGCCTCACCTCTGTGGGCCTGTATTGCAACCGACAGTTCGTCTGACAAGGTGTTAAGTCTTCTCTTTACTCTAGGGCAGCGAGTACGCGCCCAGAGCTTCCTCAGCGCTCTTTTGTGGTTTAGCTGCACGCGTATCTTTAGCGGCAGCTCCTATTTCCTTCCCGAGAGGGGGACGATCGTAGAGGCCGCGTTGAGGGCCTCCTTGATGCTCGTGGATATTCTAGTTGCAGCGGTCTCTACGTCATCCGCTGAGTTGATCGGTGTATGGACTGGAGGTCTCTCCTGCAGGTGTTGGTGGTAGAGCCTCCAGTCGATCTTGGTCTTGATGGCTCTGGGCGGTGAAGTCACTGCCTTAGTGCCAAGGGTTATCAGAATCGGGAGATGCTGTGTATTCAGATCATACAGCACTTCTACCACTACTGGGTAGTTGACGTTCCTAGTGAGCACGATGTCTTTTCCTCGGGTTCCTCGGGACCTAGAACGTCATAATCGTAGTGTTCTGCGTCTTCATAAAGTTCACGACCCGGCGGGGTGATCACTCTGGACCCCCACGCCGGGTGTTTGGCGTTCAGGTCCCCGGCGATGATGGTGTGTGCCGTACCTTCCATAACCGTCCGGATGTCTGAGGAGTGAAATGGAGTCCCTGGCGGGCGGTATACTGCAAAGATCCTTAGTTCCTCGCCCGCCGCCTCCATTTTTATGACGATTGAACGCATCGTCTGGAAGTCTGGTAGGTCCAGCTCCTGGTGGACTATGTCTCTCCTCACCAGGATCGCTGTCCCTCTGTAAGCGACCCCTTGAGGATCGACCTTGTCCCTCCTGTAGATGTACTAATTAGGCAGCTTTAGATGCGTCGTTGGTCTTAATTTGGTTTCACCCAGCAAGATCACCTGGATGTCCTGTTGCTGGGTGACAGTGCGGAGTTCGTGGATCCTTTGGCGAATCCCGTCCGGGTTCCAGTAAAGCAGACGCGGGTTGCTATCCTCCGTAGTGCCTTGCCAGTAGCGATGCCAGTGCCTTCATGACGGCGGTAACGGGGTCAGTCCCGGCCCTTATGTCGGCCAGGACTTGTGTACCGACTTCGATGGCTATGCCTACCAATCTGTGGATGGCATCAGCCGTCTCGAAGCCGGACGCTGGTGGTCTGCGTTCTGTACTACGCTGTGAAGGCACTGGTCTCGGGGCATTAATTGTGGCCTTCCTTTGCGCTGAGCGCGCTCTGTGTGTGGAGCGGGCTCTGCTTTCTCGTAGGGCCCTTTCTGGTGCTCTACCTGCCGTGGATGGTGCTGGTGTTCTTACAGCAACCTGCGCCTGCGAGGCTATTGGTCCTGTGGTTGTGGGGGTAGAGGTGGTCACAGCCTGAGGCTGTTCTGTTCTCCTGCTCCTGTTCCTCCGCCTCTTCCTCTGGGAGGGTTGCCTCTCAGTGGCGTCGTTGGCAGGAGGTCGGAGAGTCGCCCCGGTGGTTGCCCTTTGTTCTGTGGGACCTACCGTTTCTATTGGTACTACAGGGGGTGGTGGGGGGGGGGGCTGGTTGCCTACCCTTCCTTCTGGTGATGGTAGCCCACCCGTCCTCCTGTATGATGACGGCTTTTGGGCGACTCTGGGGGATCCTCTTTGGGTTCTCCGGGAGTAGCCCAGGTAAAACGATCCCCTGCTTCCTGGCAATCCTCCTCAGGACCGGGCAGCGGCGATCGTTAGCCGTATGGTTCTTGGCGCAGTTTGCGCACTTTGGCTCCCCCTCTCTACCCCTTGGGCAAAGGCTGGCTATATGTTCACCGATACAGCGAACGCATTTCACTGGCCTGAAACAATTTGCGGAGGCATGTCCGAAAGCCTGGCAACGGTGGCATTGTGCCGGTCCGGTCTTCCTCTGCCAGGCTTCGATGACGACTCCTCTCATATAGAGGAGCTCGTCGATGTGGTATAATTGCTGTAGCCGTTCACGGCTCAGATGCTCCAGCTGTGCATAGTAGAGGCAGCCCGGTCTGCCCCTACGTGGTGGTATGGCCTTCACATAGTTGATGGGGAAGCCTTTTGCCCGAATAGCCTCCTCGATCATCTTTGCATCGGTGCCCACAGGCAGGCCACGGATGCCCACTTTGGTGGGCTTCTCCTCTGCCGGTGTGTAACAGTACCACGACATGGTTTTATCTTTTTCGGAGAGTTCGACCATGTATCTCTGTATGGTACGGAACTCATCAGGGCTCTGTGGAGTGAACCTGACTCCTTTTCCGAATGGACGGGCATTAGGTGGATGGCCCAACTTCTCATTTAGGACCTTAAAATGCCTGGTCCAGTCTGGGAGGCATTCTGCGACAATCGGCGGATATCTCATCTTCTCTTTCTCCTTCTCGGTTTTCTGAGACTGTTCCGCCGATTGCGGTCGTGGTACTGCAGGGGCCGCAGCCAAGTGGTCATAGCTCGTTGACGGCCGCTGTCCATCGTCATGAGCTAACCCGGACGGGTTGGTGGTTTGAACCGGGGATGACCTTCCGGCTGATGCAGCTAGGGTTGCATATGTTGTCGAGCCCCAGCTGTAGGATTTCTCACCTCCTTGCTCGAATTGGGCCGAGTGGCTACGTCGGTCCGGAGAAATGGATGGTGGTTGTCGTAGTGGTGATGGCGACTTAGGAGGTGAGGTGTGGACCTTCTTCCTAGTCGCTATAGGGGGCTCTTCATCATCAGATGACGCTGATGATGACTCCGATGATCGTCCAACACGCTGCCTCTTCTCATAGAGGGAGGCTTCGGTCTCAGGTGGTGTGTGCCTTCGTGGCGTCTTCATGGGCCGCTGTTGCTGAGAGGGCAGCGGTTCACGCCCAGTCGTACACTCAGGTACGATGGGCGAGAGTGCAACCCTAGGTGCGGACTCCTTACCCGGCGACGAAGGTTTCCAGGTCGGTATTTGGGAGTAGGATGAGACAACTCTCATCCTCTCCGGGATGAATATATCCCGGTAGGCGATTGGCCTATCCAATGCGCTTGACCGGTCCGGTGGTTTCCTTGATTTAGGAGGAGGTTCCCCCTTATCTTTCCCTGACATATCCCTATCCTGTCAGTCAGTGGTAATCTAATGAATGCCCTGTCTATGTTCCAGCCGATCGGCAACAGAAGTTGGTGCGCGACGCGGATGGTGGTAATACTATGATGGAGACTATCCACACTTGGGGCACTGCCTACCCCTTTTACAACAAAAGGGTTGGGGGAAGTGCTATGGTGGCACTTTACAACTCGACTAGGCACAGGATGCTCGGAGCGCATAAAGTGCCAAGAATCAACTAGGGGCCGGTGACCTCGACGCCTCACGGAATCACGGGACTCAACGATCGGCGGAGTATGTGGTACCGGCGGTCATTTGCAGCCACTGATAACTGCAAGCGACGCACACCTAGGAGATCCTTGAAGAATCATCCTCCATGGCCCCATATTGCTCGAGGAAGTTTCTTCCTGTACAGTCGACCTTCTACTTTTGAAGGATTGTATCTGTTTTAGCTATGTATGCAACACTGATTAGAATGTCTTTCTCTATCGAGATTGTGACGTTCGGACAGCTGCGTTTCGCTGCGTTCCGTCAACTACCATGGCCTTGTACATGTCAATGAGAAGTACTAAACATCATCCAAGTTCAAGTCATTTAAGATATGTCTTCGAAGTTCAATTCTGTCGTCTTCGAATGATTATTATGATTTAAATGGATGCCAGAATTTAACGAACCATATCATTGAGAACCAAATGAGTAAACCTAGTATAGGAAAGACTTGCAAGTGACTTCTGGTTGATAACATCTTGAAATACCAAAAGTTACCGGTAATCTTTTAACTAGTAGTGTTTTAGCCAGTCGGGCTTCCAGTTTGCTGCTCTATAAAAAGCTTTAGATACCACAGTTGGAGTTAAAACGGCGTGTCTATGGTGGAAATGCTTGCACATTATTCCGAAAGAATTTACGTCTTTGGGCTCTAGCTTCTGGAATTCTGACCATTGGCTATGCTTGCCAACACTTGAGATCAAGAGCTTTATCGCGGAGTGTGATGGTAAAAAAAAGCGGGTGGAGTCAATCTCAAAAACTTTTCTGAGTTATTCTCGTGAATACTTCGATAAAATACGAAAAGAGGCGCAATGTCTCTACGCAAAGTCAGAAAAAGTCTCTTCGTTGTCAATGATGCGAGCCGTTTTTGTTGAATGCGGTTAAATGCAAGGAGCTGGTTCTGAGGTCTACCCAGAGACGGGAACAATACTCCATGTAAGGCCAAATTTGTGCCCTGTAAAGTTGAAATGCACGCAATAAGCACGACAAACTATTTGGAAACAGATTTGGCCTTTTCTTACAGACGATTGCGGAACTGATTATCATACGATACGTTAACGCAAAAGATCCTGCTGAAAGTGTTTTAGAAACATGACGTCTCTTTTAAGAGTCAAATAGGATGCCCGTAGGTTTTAGTTTTGGTATCTTTTTGTATCTATCAAAGACTAAATAAATTACAAGGTGTTTCCATCACTCGACGACTTATTCCCGGAAAACATTGTTGCAATTAGTTTATAAGGTATCAAGAAAATAATGTTATTGTTTTGTAACATATCACTGATGTGCAGAAAAAATAGTGTGAACAATAACATAAGTACAGCTACGGAAGCGAGGGTTGACAGAAAATTATCTTGGAAAATATTGACGAAAGACCGAGAGCACGATTTTCTGAAGGAAGGCAAACTAGGAATTAGTGTCTCACCAATTTGCCAATGTACTTGTTTGTTGTGACTTTGCTTTGGAAATACATTTTTTGAAGGATCCGGAGGCAAAATAATTGTTCTTTTTAAGAATGCCAATGTTTCTAGGATACCGACGCGTCAGTCATGAGTTGCGACCCGGTTCCAGTAAAAAGGGTCTCCTGTTCTCTACACTCACCACAGCAGCATTATGCTACTATTTTACGATGGTATTCTGTAAGAGCGTGGTCCTAGTCTGGTCCAGTTGGCTCGATCGTGCTACAACAATACTACTAATATACCTGTAGCAAGGCTCTACCGCGTATAAAGCAAATTTATAAAGAATTATTTCGTACCCACACACTTTTCATTTATCGTGTACACTTTCTAGGGCACGGGGGTGGGGGTGACGCTCACCCACCAAGTGGACAAAATTTTACTTCGCTCTTTAACGTACATATGCCGATAAATAAAAGCACTCCATTAATTTTGACAATATTTTAGATAAAATTATTAAACTAACCTCGCTCATAGAAGCGTTCACTGCTGATTTCTCTCGGTTCTCAACGGACGGTTAGGGTTGAAGCGTCGTTCGCGTATCAAGCCAATATTGAATTATTTTAAGTTGTCATTAACTCTTAAACTATGCAGCCATATAACATGCTATAAAGAGCAAAGTTTAACTTCATAAAATTGTTTTGTTAATAAAGTAATTTTCCTGCTTAAGCATTAATATGCCATGCTTAATAATAACGCTCATAAATCGTTTTGTATAGGATGCTTATGTATAGGAAATAGGCGTATGATATCCATTGATTTATATATTACACTAGATTAGTAATTACCACGCCAAAGCGTTACTACTGCACATATGGCCACAGCCATATGCTTAGCTAACGTCGGAGTTGAGCTGAATGATCCGCGACAAAAAGTAGGTAAATGCGTAGTGAAAGAATGCGATTCAAGGTCACAAAAACATATGAATCAAGCGGAATCACTTTCCAGACATAATTTTTAGTTCATGTTTTCATATATACGTAAAAACCTCAAATAATTAAATAAAATTATGGGATATTGCGATTTAGGTTAAATGTTGCCACTTTTCCGCCTTTGTGATTATCCCACATTAACGGGCGACTATATAAATAATCGAGTAAGTTAATTTGTTACCTCTAATTTTAAATATTTAGTGTTAAATTTCATATAGTGAGCCACACCAACTTCGTCGTCTATCTTTATTTAATCCTAGCGACGTTATTGTTTTCGCAACTTGTGTGAGTGAGACAGATATATGTTTATTTAAAATATTTAGTAATTTCAAAGCCACGTCGCCGCGGTTGGACGGTGGTTACACTTTTTTCGACGCGCGGTAATGTGGTTTGCTCCTCTAGTTTTGTATAACTCAATGATGCTGTCGCGGACTTTTTTGAGATACAGTAGGATCTATATTTTTAGAACGCTGTATTTACGTATCACTAACCATTACGCCAGCGCGCACGGATAAATCATTTCGGGAACGCTTTTTCGTCTGTCCTGCTCAAAAGAACCAAAAACCGATATATAGATTAGCTGTGGGTGTAGCCTAATGTAAGATAACCTATACTGTTCCTTAAGATATACCAAAAGAATTTTTCGAATCGGACTGGTCTCAGATATTGGCGTATTTAAAGAAATAAAAATGAAAATCTTCATTTTTTTATTTATTTTATTTTATTTATTTTTTATTATATTATTATATTAGTAATTAGTATATAAATATATTAGTATGCGATATCCCTATCCCAATCACTTTGTTTTTCTTCACTGCCAAGCATTTGGTAAATCAGTACTTACAATTCATCATCGTCATCATTCCACATCATGTGATGATGAGAACCCTTTAGGAGTCCACTGGCGAACGTAGGCCTCCGAATATGAGTGCCACAGGATATGATTCTGAGCCTCTGCATCCCTCAAATTCCTGCATGTCTTACCACAGAGTTTACTTAATCTAATGGAGCCAGCCTTACACTTCGCTTACCGATACAATGCTGCTACTCGGGAACCTTTCTTATATGCTATATGGCCGGCCAACTGCTATTTAAACTTAAAATTACGACGGACGCCGATGGGTACCGTGTTAAACTTGGTTTGCTAATGTAATAAAATGAAGTATATGTATTTACTAGAATCGCAATATTAGTCAGAGTACAGAACGTGTGCAACACATTGGCGAAGTAGGGAGTTTCCTCTGCTCGCATTAAATAACTCATAGGTACATAAGAAAATGAGACAGAGAAGGTTAATCTTGTAGTGTGAAGGGGACAGAGATAGTAAGTCTTGCTCAAACAACTTGTCTGCCTACTTTGGTAAAATTTATTCGGTAATGTTTCCGTGTTGGTATTTATTTATTTACCAAAAAAGTCCACACTTATATATTTATATACTAATTACTAATATAATAAAGCTGAAGAGTTTTATTTTGTTTATTTAAACATGCTAATATCTGGAACTGCTAGTCCGATTTGAAAAATTCTTTTGCATATCATGAGGTAGGTTTTTGGATTTGAACGCAAACCGATATTTATTCGATTTCAGATTTCAAAATCGTTTTCAAAATCCGTTTTTAAAAATCCGATTTCAGTATCGCTTAGCCACGCCAATTCGTTTGCGTACTTAGATTTCGTTTTGTAAGTTAACAAAACGACAAACGCAAATCTAACTACGTTAAATAAATTGAAGCGTGAGATCGTTTTAAATGAGCTACTAATTTACCCGTTGTTGATATATACGATATGTTTTTACTGCAATATTTACACACTGCAACTCCAAGAGCGTTTTCTTTTTTGTCAAAATGAGTCCATACGTCACTGGGTTTACGCGAAATCTTGAAAATCAATACAGTTCTCATCTAATCAATTAAAAAGTCTAAACAAAAAAAACTTAATAGTCAAAATTAAAAGTATTTAAATGTTAAATAACTTACTCACTTAAAACATACACTCACACACAATCCACTCCTAATTTTTAAATATTTTTATAAACTTTTTTCATATATTTACTAAACAAAAAGGTATTAAGGCAATAAATATCAGTAAATAACATAATACAATACACTGTTACGACTGACCGGCATGTGAGCAGTTGTCAGTTGTCACCAGGATTAAATTTACATCTAAAATCTAAAACATAACAACATGAAAACAAACAAATTATTTTAAGTAAGCAAACACTTAACTAAAAACAAAAATATATCATCACACAATCTCGCAAATATAGCCTTAAACGACTTAACAATAAGACAGATATTGATCGCACACTGAACCAAAAATTCATCAACGCATAATCTCGCAAAGCCAATATAGACTTTACGTACTAAGCAGTAAGGATAATATTGATCCCATATCTCAATGTGTAATAGATTTCGATATTCCAAAGCCAACAAACCGAAATCAGAATCGCAAACTTCACGTCATCGAGAGAGCCACTGAAAAAACGGATTTGGATTTCTACGCAATAGTTTGCGTTTAAGTTTGGATATTGCCAATTTTTTTTCGATTTGGATTGGTTTGGTTGTAAAGACCGTAAGAGTTTAGCTAGTTAGGTCGATTCTTGAAATCTGATTTTCTAGTTTGAGCAATCTATACGAATCGATTTGTGTTTGAAATCGGATTTTAGATTTGTTTTGTTATATCCGACTCATGCCTATCATGAGGAATAGTATAGGCTATCTAACATTAGGCTATATCCCACAGCTAGCCTTATATATTGGTTTTTGTCAAGCAGAACAGACGAAAAAGCCTTCCCAAAAATGAATTGTCCGCGCGCGCTGCCGCATGTTTAGTGATACGCAAAGACTATATAACCACTTGACTGCGCATACAGTGCCCCGACGCTCGAAAACTGTTAGTACAAGGCTGCACTAAAAGTATCGTTAATGAAATATTTTCTCTGTTTCTGTCATACGAGGATTAAAATATTTTTAATTGGAAACTTCTTGGTTTTAAAAATCGAATACCATTTATTTATTTAAAAAAAGATTCTCGGTCTTGTCACAAGGTTTTGTCAAACTTGTTTAGTCGTTGAGAAAATGGAATTGACTCGAGAAAATTCAAGAGCGATGATTTATTATAACTTTCGAAGTGGTTTAACACAAAAACAGTGTGTTGACAGGATGATATCTGCATTTGGTGATGAAGCCACACCCAAAACCACAATTTATCGCTGGTTTGCTGAATTTCAACGTGGACGTGTCAAGCTCAGTGACGATCCCCGTCAAGGTCGTCCAAAAACTGCAGTCACCCAAGAAAACGTTGATGCTGTGCGTAAGCTGATTGAGGAAGATCGACATGTGACATACCGCGAAATTCAGGCAACTTTAGACATTGGCATGAGTCAAATACAAATAATCTTGCATGAACAATTAGGTGTAAAAAAGTTGTTTTCCCGATGGATACCGCATTCGCTCTGTGAAGAGCAAAAAGCGGCTCGCGTTACTTGGTGTGTCAGAACTCTCGAAAGATTCCACGCAGGATCTTCAAATGCTGTATACAACATCGTATCAGGCGACGAATCCTGGATATACGCGTACGAATCCGAAAAAAAAACCAGTCACGAGTTTGGGTGTTCGAAAATGCGTTAAAGCCAACAAAGAACGGTTAATGCAGAATGGTATGCTAGCATTTGTTTGCCACAGTCGTTTCTGAACTCCGTAAAGAGAACTGCAACCGCCGCATCATCCTCCATCACGACAATGCGAGTTCTCACACCGCATACAGAACAAAAGAGTTTTTAGAGCAAGAAAACATAGAATTATTAGATCGTCCGCCGTACAGCCCCGACCTAAGCCCTAATGATTTCTATACTTTCCCTAAAATAAAGAATAAATTGCGTGGACAGAGATTTTCATCACCTGAAGAAGCTGTGGACGCCTACAAAACGGCCATTTTGGAGACCCCAACTTCCGAATGGAATGATTGCTTCAATGATTGGTTCCATCGTTTGGAAAAATGTGTCAAATTTCGCGGAGAATACTTCTAAAAGCAATAAATACATTTTTAAATAGTAATATTGTGTCACTTCCCTGATTCCCGAAATTTTCAGTGCCGCCTCGTAGGCGACAAAGCCTATGCATTGGCAATGGTACTATTAATCATGTTAGTTTTGTCCAAGTGTTAGACCTGTGTGCACGCTAAATTAATGCAAATTCTTATAACTTTTATGCAATATAATGCATCAAAATGACTTCATGCGCGGTGAAGTGGTGTGGGAAACATTCCAGGACAGATGTCCAAAAATAATGGAGTAACTTTTCATTGCTAAGTAAAAAATACGAAAATTATTGTTGATTAATTCAGATTATGAACCACCACAGGGGTCTATCTAAAACGGTGGCCGGGTAAATAACGGCATGGTTGAGTCGCGCGTTGATGTCTTTTGGAAAAGTTTCGTTTTATTATTAGACAATTCTAATGCTTCTATCCCTTTGTTTCCCTTTGTATGTTTATCGTAAACATTAGTACCTTTAATAGCTGAAAGTCGATATCGAAAATAATAAAATCAAAATTAATAAAAAATTATTCAATTCACACACTGTGAAAAAATACTTTCTTTTTAAATCTACGTTTAACCGTCTTCAGAAAAAAGAGGAGGTTCTCAGTTTGTCGGTATCTTTTCTTAGTTAAAGTTTATAGTTATCTAGTTAAATTAGTTAGATTGGAGTACCAAATCAGAACGGCTTACAATTTCAAAAGGACACTAAAGACAAGTTATTGTACGGATCCACTACAATAATAGATATTTGTCGTCGTTGTAAAATTTTTAATAAGTGGGCGATCAATGAGAGCGTTTCAAAAGTGCTGTCTTTGAAATTTAATACCAATTATTTTATGAGAACGGTTTTAAAATCTCTGATTAGGTATTATTGATACCCGGATATTCATTTTCATCAATATGAAATAGAATCAACTAATCATTTAATGGAATTAGCAAGATGCATATTTGCAAATTTGTAGACACTTAATTATATTTTTTTTACAAAGAACAATCAGGACCCTTAAACTTTAATTCGAAATAAATATAAAAAAATATTCATTTTAAAAATCAATAATAATATAATAAATACATGTTTTCGTTGTTACTGATTGATTTTGATTAAATATTATTTATATGATATTAATTCAGTATTATTCATAATGATAAAATCCATTTTATCGATAACGAATTTTTTCCTTTATTAAGAAGAGCAACCCTTAAGATAGCCATAACAACGCAACTTGACCATTTGCAGCCGCGCGTTCTTCCTTGTCCCCCGGCTCGCAGTAGTGAGTCGTATGCTTAGAAGAAATCTGCCTATACGCTCTCTAGTGGTTATAGTTTCTATGGTGATACGTAAATACAACGTTCTAAAATTATAGATCCTACTCCATCTCAAAATAAATCCGCGATACCATATGCCTTTTTCCTATACATGAGCCACAATAAGTTATTTGTAATGAAAAATTATTGAAAACTATCTATAAATTAAACAACCTAAAGCAGCGAATGCTTCTATGAGCGATGTTAGCTTAATAATTTTAGCTAAAATATTGTCAAAATTAATGGAGTACTTTTATTTATCGGCATAATATGTACGTTAAAGAGCGAAGTAAAATTTCATCCACTCTCTCTCGCCCTCCTGGGTGAGCGTCACCCCAACCCCCGCGCCCTAGGAAGTGTCCCGAAGCACGGTTTTTTATCAGTTTTAAAGAAAACTGTACACGATACATAAAAAGTGTGTAGGTATGAAATATTTTTTTATAAATTTGCTTTAGACGTGGTAGGGCCTTGCTGTAGTTGTATTAGAAGTATGGTTGTAGCACGAACGGGTCGACTCGACCGGGGAAGGACCACGCTCTCACAGAATACCAGCGTAAATAGAAGCTTAATGCTGCTATGTTTAGATATGGTGAGTGTGTAGAATCAGAGACTCATTTTACTGAAAACGAGGCATTCCATCTTAGTCCTCACGGGTCTATGGGCCACAGCAACCACTTACTGTCGGGTGGATTCTGTGCTCGTTGGTCATCCTATCCTATAAAAATAATCAACCTCATATACATACTAAAGCGACATCACTTCTATTTTCTGTACAATCCGCCACGAAATATGATTTTTTTTAATCATTTATCGTATTTTATCGTGTTCAGATTTTAGTTTCCCTAAAAATTTCCCACTTTATCGCCAAGATACGTATGAGTAAAGTAAAGAATAGAATATGTTATTCAAAAATAAAAAAGCGACAGTAGCCTAATGGCAGGGCGCGGACCACGAACTCAAAAAGGTCGTGGGTTCGAATCCACCATTCGACTACTGGCGTGAACCATTCGTAACACAAGCAATTTAAGCTTACCACGAGTGGCTAAGGGGAATATTAGTAACGTTAATAGCATTGTTAATATTCTTTTATAAAAAATAGATACAATTTATTTCTAAACTCTTTCATTTCATGTCGCTATGCTGTTTAGAAAATTTAATTGATTCCACCATTCCACGAAATATAAATATTTGTATTATAGCTAATTAATTGGCCAAATTAATGGAGTACTTTATGGTATCTATCGGCATATATATATTTTAGAACAAAGTTACATTTTATTTAATAAGTGACCCGAATCGCAATTTTTTCCAGTTTTAAAGAAAACAGTATACGATGATACATGTAAAGCGTGTATTTACGAATTGATCCTTGATTTTGCTATCTATCTCTTACACTTATCGATCAATTAAATTTTCAAAATAGTAAAGCAGCGTAAAATGAAGAGTAGAAAGGTATCACACCTATTTTCAAAAATTGTATTAAATGAATCCTAGAGTTATAGTGAACCACTATAATTTCTATATAGCTTTTTTAAAACCGAATAGTGCCATAAAATTTACTTTTAATCTATCGTTTTAAATTTCGTGTGAAAACGCTAGCCACCATGCTGTTCAACTCATGACGTCATTGTCCTCTGTTTTGCCGATTTTGCAAAGGAATAGAATACTAAGAATAGAAGAAAAAGGAATACTTTTTAATGTTTAATAATGAGTTATCATCTAAGTCATAGTTGTGTTGTACCTGAATGCAAACAACGATCATAAGAACGCCGAGAAAGTAATGGATTTAAGTGGGAACTGATGATGATGCAAAGAAATACTTGATTAAAACAGGCAAGAAGATACCGGAATACATTGTCTACAAAAACCAGACTGTTCTTCTATGAAGATTATTTTGATATAAGTATGATTAACTATCGTTTAATACAAAACAAAACATCATGAGGTGAAGGAAATTGCATGTCAGATTTTGTAATAAATTACGTTAACTTGGATATTATATCTAATGATTGCTAATGATTGTAAATTTAGATAAACTAAACTATGATAGCTACTAAACTATGTTTTAACAAAATACACTCTGTCCTGGTATTATTTTTGTATACACAAAAGTTGGTAATAGGTATTTCCATTTGTGTTTTAACATTCCTCAACTCAGCAGAACAAAAATTGGAATTGCATGCAAAACATTTTGCCACCATCAACTTATTTATCCTTGGTAGATTAGTACCTTCCGCTTTTACGAATTCGTCTTCCATGATGCCTTTTAAATAAAATTCGGAATAAAACTCAATAAAACAAAACTCACAAAACTAGTTCTCTTAATCAGTGACAGAACACGAATACCCTTAGGCTGGATCAGTGATGTCACGGCAGTATTTATCATGGCGGACAGCGTTTTGCACATGTGAGGCACTGACGAAAAAAATCTTAAAATTGAAATATAAGCAGAAATCAATATTTCTCGTTTACTATTTACAAAATCTATCATAAATATATATATTTCATTTCTGAGAGGGTTTCCCTCTCAAACCCTCTCAGAAATGAGAGGAGGCCTGTGCCCAGCAGTAGGACGTATATAGTCTGTAACTTTATATATATATATATATATATATATATATATATATATATATATATATATATATATATATATATATATATATATATATATATATATATATATAATTATATATGTGTATTTTGAATCTATTTTATGCGGTGTAAAATACCCTATTGTACCTCTTTTTAAAGAACAAGTAAATTGTATTCCTTACTTTAGTTATAATATCCTTTGGCGGTACTTTGGGAGGGGAGTAACGCTCACCCGGATAGGAAGGTGATAGATAAAAGTACTCAGTTAATTATGCAAATTTTTTCATACATTGCTATCTAAAATGCTTGAATTAGCTGTCATGTCATGTCGCGCGGCTCAGACATTTGATATATGCGGGTAAAATCGCGGGCAGAGCTAGTACTTAATATTTATGTTAACTGGTATTGCTTGATTTTAAAATCACACTCAGTTACTTATACTTCAAAGGTTTTCTCGTATAAATAGCGTTTCACCGCAAGTCCTTTATATATTATGAAATTAAGACACTTAATTTTAACTTGTGTTTGTTATTTTGATGGAAATTTATAACACCTTTTAGTGACCCAAGTAATAGTTCCCCAGGAATCTCGGCCGTTCACATCTGCCATATAAACATACAATTTAACGGTACCTATATTTAACGGTACCTACATTTAAGTTCCACCAAAGAATTAATTTTAATTTGTTAAAGTAAAGGTGTTCGTTACCTTTGAGCGACGATTGACGAGCACATAAATATAAAACATAAACCCTCACGCCTGTCACCCAGAGGGGTAGGCAGAGACTACGGACTTTCCACTACTACTCCACTACTACGGACTTCCACTACGGACCTCCATTTGGCACGATCCTGACATACCTCTTTCGCCTCCTTTACATCCATATATCTACGCATACATGCTGGTCGGTTAAGGGTACTTCTAACGTGTCCCATTTTCAAAATATCGCCAATTTGGTCGATAAACCTTTTTCTAGGGAGTCCCTTCCCGACTCGGCCGTTCACATCTGCCATATAAATTTGCTTTGTCACTCTTTCCTCATTCATTCTTTCTACATGACCAAACCACCGAAGCATTCATTTCTTAATCCTAGTCACAACATCATCTTGCATACCACATTTATCTCTTATCACGCAATTTCTCACCCTGTCATTCAGATTCAACCCTAGCATATTCCTTAAAGACCGCATTTCTACAGCATTTATTCTACTTTCGTGCTTCTTCTGCCACACCCAGCTTTCACTACCATACATTAAAGTAGGGACGAGCACATCTGATGGTAATAAGAGCAAACAAAAATTATTTCACTATCTTTCGCTCTCCAGGTGTTGCCAGTTGAGAGTGAAAAAAAACTTATTTGCTACACAACTTCATTATAATAGAGAATTTGCGTTTTTATTTGATTACAGGGTACGCAAATACACAAAATAATGCCACAGTGCTTTGCTCCTTAATTTTTTGCAAATTTTTAACGCTTTTATTATTTTTTTCTACTTTAAGGAATATTCGTAGTTTTTATTTATATATTCGTAATCTGATACATATAATGAATATCAGAAGAAATATTTATTCTAACATTTTCTTTAAAAATTAACATCCCAACACGGAGTCCTGGCCAGAAAAGGAGTCCTACAACCTGGAAATTATAGATTATGGAGTAGAACGACAAAAGCCTGTGTGCTACTTCGTCCACCTGTAGCACTATATTATCACAGTACGTAAACGTTTTACCTCTCATTTTACTAAAAAAGGTTGAATTTGAATGTAAAATCTATAAACACTAATCAATCGCTAAAAAGTAACCAAGCTGGTAAAAAGTATTATTAAATGTAAGAAACAAACTTTTTAACCCAATAGAAATACGAAACCAGCTGTCGAGATCAAGAAGAAGGTTGCTAAAAAGTATGCATAAAAATTTCCTGATATTGACACTGTATAGCTCGTTTCAGATATATGTAATAATATTTCAGATATTTGTTATAAGATTTACAAAGGAGATACTAATTCACATATTGGTATATAAATTATTACTAACAGCTACCACCCTCGAGTGGTACCTCATAACTGATGGGCGAGGCTTTGAGTTCGTAAAATAGAAGATCTATGATTACGTCCAGTCGTTAATTTATAAGAATTAGCTACGGTAGTTAAATAATTAGTGTTAAAAGTTATAATAATTATTGTTTAGCATAGCATAAAAATATTTTTGATTCCTTAATACTTAAAGTCTAGCTCGTAATTGAATTTCTGAATTGTTATAAATTTAAAAGCCACTAAACCTAACATACAGCGCCGTAGCGTGCCGGCGACCGCAGTTTATTTCGTTTCAATTTTATTTAACTATTTTAAGCTAATAGTAGACAATCTGACCAAAAGTATATTGGGATATTTCGTTTATTTTTCGAATGTTTTAAAATAAATCAGAGACATAACAAGCGGAACATAAATTACATGAACATGAATTGGTTAAGGTAGTTGCTCAGGTGTCTCCTGAAAATATACACAATATATTTTATAAGCACTGGCAGGGGGTGCATCACACGCTATGGATTATGAACGATTATTTTAGGTAGTATATTTTAACTCATAATAGAGTTTATTTTTGTATATGTATATAATACTTCATTGTTCTAGATGCAAAATATACGTAAGTGGGTTGATACCTTAATAAATAAAGTCATTATTATTATAGGGGTTATTGATAGAGTATTCACATCTGGTTGGGCTAGATAAATATATTAAAGGAAATGATAAATATTAATATACTAACATAAATAAATAATATGTAAATAAATAAAACCCAACCAGATGGAAGCCCTCAGCAGAGGAGACCAAACGGCCTAGGGTTAGGGGGAAAGGGAAAGAAACCGGCGGACGATGCGGGCGGTATCGAAGAGCACCGCCTTTTGCATTTGAGCCCGGAGCGGTCCGTCACGGAGTCCCAGTCGCCTCAGATGACCCGAGAGGCTGACTGAGATTAGCCCATTCGCAGAGACGATTACAGGAATAATTTCGGTCGGCAGACCACCATACATATCGGTCACCTCGTGAGCCAGGTCCAGATATTTTGATTGCTTATCTGTTTCGGCTTTCATTTATTTTTATTTTCATTAGTTTGTTATTATTATTATTATAAACCTTACCTTATGGCAATGATCACGTGTGGTTTTTAATTCTCATTACACAGGCAGGCAATTTTAAGGTTACGGTGGTGAGTGGTGAGCGTCGAATAGTTTTTTTTTTTATATTTATAGTGGCATTAGCTGAAGGCCTTCAGGAAAAATGAATACAGCATAGATTGTAATCCATTGTTTTAAATGTAAATATGTTAACACATTTTCACAAAATGTTGGTACGTCATGTTGAGATATTTATGGAAGATATTAACAGCAGTTAAAACCAGCAGACAATCAGTGACAACAAATATCGCAATTCGCTTATCAAAGCATTTGTTTCATAGTTTCCACTAACATTTCACATGCATGTCCGCATGTAGAAAATCACATCACTTTTACGTATTAAGATGCACTTTAGTCCATTATTTAAACAAAACAGGAGCACAAAAATCCAAGAAGGTCCCGCAAAAATCCTCGAATAGATATTATTTTTAAATTTATTGCGTCATTGGCTTTAGTCAAAAAGTATCTAACTGATATCCAAGAGAAGGTGTCACTATTACTGGCTATTACCAGTTTCTAGAATAAGAATTTGGTATTAGCAGTCTTACTGCTTACTGCTAGCAGGTTGATATACTGTCCTTTGTCATTCGCCGGAACATTGATTGTTAGTCAGTAGCTAGGAGTACAGAACAAATTTTGAGATTAGTAGGGTGCACAGCATAGTAAGGTAAGAATATTTAAAAAAAAAAAAACGTAACCTCCACACTAGAATGTGTTTACATAAATTTACATACGTAAATTTTACAAGGAAAACATCTAACCCCGGAACAATTATTAGTAGACTAAACTACTACTACTTGTTCCGTGCGGGATTCAAACCTGCGGCCATAGCGTTGCAACTTATTGCTAAGCTAATGCGTCACGGAGAATATAGAAAAGTAGGTCTTTAACATATTTAACCTTTTTATTTTTTAACGATGTTGTCTTTTCTTGCCACGTTTTGTTAAAAAGATATTATAAAGATACTCGCACGGGGAACCTAATTCAGGTTGGTAATGTACTATGAAATTGAAAAATCAAGCGCCTAGCTCTCACACCTTTATTTTGTATAAGATTTTATGCAACATATCTTACATTAAATGTATATGTTAATTATTTATAACTAATTAAAATGTATTGCAAGAAGAAATATACTAAGGAATGTGAAATAATTAAAACTTACAGCTATAATGATTAACACGGAAACATTTAAATATAGCAAGGTATAATACGTTCGTGTTATAAGAATATAATTTAAGCATGTAGCGCAAACTCTTACACCATTAATTATACGATTTGATTGCTTGATACTCAGCAGAGCTTTTGCACAATATTTTAAATATAATCCTTAAATAAATCAAATTTACTTCAAGTTACTAGTGTTTAATCCTGTATCGTCAAGGCTTTTTATATTTATATGCACATTGAAAAATATCCAGATCCGGCTGAATTGCAAATTGGCCATACAATCATTTTTCCTTGCGGGATCCGAACCCCGGAGTATCGCAGCCAAACGTTTAGCCCCTGAGATATTGGACGAACGTACTTCTAGACGAAGGCCCTTCTAGCTGGTCGTCAGGTGGTAAGTATTATTCGGTTGCTTGAATCGATCGATCGATGATGTTGGCACTTTTTAAAAGTAATCCAGTAGTTATTATTTTATCAAAACGTGGTATAATATTAATCCGTGGTATGGCCGTGCTGCAGCTATAGTATGGTTGTAGCACGAATGTGTCGCTCTCACAAAATACGAGCTAAATGCTGCTGTGTTTCGTATGGTGAGTGTTGAGTGTTGAAAGCCGGAGACTCAATTTCAATCTAGGTATATATGTAGATGTCAATGGGCCACATCATCCACTTACCTTCAGATAGTCTGTGTTTTTTTTTCTCAAAATATAAGGGTGATACATGACCGTGCCGTCCACCTGATGGTAAGTGGATGTCGTGGCTTATAGTGTAGTATCTGCACTGCACCCCGTTTCCCATTGACATGTTCATCGAAAATGCTTGATTGTCATCTTTGTTCTAAAAGAAATATATACATATGATATATTGGCATATGGTGGCCACGTAAGACAAGCAACCCCATCTGACACCCGGGGGACAAAAGGGGTGATGGATTTCATGAAGTCAGCGCACCACAGCCGCATTACTTGTTCAAAATATTCTCGAAATTTTATGCACCCATACAAGTATCTCACGGATCAAAAGGAAGAGCGCGGCGGAAATATTTGAAGTAAATCATGCTACACCCTATTACATGTAGCGTATTTTGTTAAGTGTAAACCCGTCTAACACTTTAGCGTGCATTACACGCAAGGCTTTTAAGTGATTCTATAGAATACTGAATAATCTCGCTTTATTATTAAGCAAATCCCTTATTTGTAGAAAATTCGCATAACGGCATTTTTATTTTTTCTTTTGAATTTGACATTTAAACAATATAAACATATTGTTTTGTCACCTTCGTATTGATTGTATTAAACGTTGTATACAAAGAGATTTAAATATATATATATTACTACTACCTATTTAAATGTCTTTGGTTGTATATGAAATCGTGGCATGGTATTAAAATAAATTATGTTTAAAAAACTAAAGAAACACGATATAGATATAACTATTTTATTTTATCCTGTGATCCTGATCGGGATACTACATATTCATGGAAGACTTTGAGGAGGAAGCCCTGTTTATTTCTCCTGTAAATATTCTACCCTTAGATAAAGTGACTGCATTTTTAGACCACCTTAACTCCATAAAATCTAAAATTCAGTTCACAGTCAAGTTAGAGGCAAACAAAAAAATAACAATAAAATTCTTTAAATTTTCTAGATGGGTTAAGTAACTCGGAACCCTGATAACACCTTGAGCCATACTGCGTATAGAAAAAGATTCATACAGATAGATATTTAAATGGTGATTTTCACCACTATCCTTCACAGTTAGCTACCGTGGGTAAATCTTGGTTTCAGAGAGAACGAGGGATCTGTGACAATAAACAACTGGCCGCCGAGCTCCAAACATCAAGCAAGTTTTGCATGACAACTAGCTTCGGGTCCCGTGCCTACGTCACATTGAACGAGTAAAACCGGCCAGAACCGAGCGCGTGCCTGCTGTATTGCCATATCTTAAAAAAGTGACCAGATTAGCTACATTTTGCGGCGTGCTTTCATTAAAACATACTTCAAGGCGCCGAAGAACGCACGTCAGTTTTTACCATCAGTCAAATGTAATGTCCCTCTGCAAGATGCAGGAGTGTAAAAGCTTGATTGTGAATGTGGTCTCTCTTACATAGGACAAAGAAAAAGAAAGATGCGAAGAATCGACCCTCCGGGAAGTCTGCAGTCTGTGAAGATGTACAGGATCGCCCCCGTCACTACATCAGATTTGATAGACCACAAATCCTCCAGAAGAACACCGATTCCTCCCAAGGATGATTCGGAAGGCTACTGTAATCAGAAAATATCAAAATGTCAATAGAGAACATGGGTGGGTGCTACCATCTGCTTGGAATCCTATAATTATTAAATTAAATACCAATCCAAGCATACAATTGCAAGACTTCAAGATATTTATTTATTTATTTATAATTTTTTGTACACCACAATACAGAAACATCAATATAGTTAAATCTAATTAAAGTATGTACAATAGGCGGTCTTATCACTGTAAGTGATTTCTTCCAGACAACCTTTGCATAGAGGAAAGATGCAAACAAAAGTTACAAATAGAGGGGGGCATACAAAATAATAATAAAAAAAAATACAATAATACATACAGATAAAAGTAAGTGAAAGTTATATATAAAATATCATATAATAGATTAAATGAAAAGAGTAAGAGAAAGGTAAAGTAATTTATCTAATAGCGTTCTAAATAATACGATTTAACAAGAATTTTGAAAGAGTGAAGAGATTTAGCACGACGAATATGGAGAGGTAAGGAGTTCCACAATCGCACAGCGGTTACGGCGAAAGATTTCTTGAAAAAGGAAGAAGAGTGCAAAGGTGTAGAGAGAGAAAGATTGATGGATGATCGAAGGAACCGATTATGGGTAAGAGAAAGATACTGGAAACGGTTTTTTAAATAAAGAGGAGTAGAAGGATTAAACAGCACACTATACAACGCGGAGAGAATGTGAGTATTCCTGCGAAGGCGGATCGGGAGCCATTTGAGCTGTTTGCGAAATTCGGAGATATGATCATATTTGCGAAGCCCAAATATAAATCAAATGCATAAATTTTGAATGCGCTCAAGCTTATTAAGCTGCTCCTCAGTAATGTCAAGATAGCAAATATCAGCATAGTCAAGGATAGGCAGAAGAAGAGACTGGGCGAGCGTAACTTTAGTTGCTGTGGGAAGGAAATTACGTAATCTACGTAAAGAGCTTAACGCAGCAAACATTCTTCTACTGACCTCATTAACCTGTGAGGTCCAAGACATACAGGAGTCAAGATACAACCCCAGGTTTTTAACCTTGTCATTGTAAGGGATTAGAGTGCAGTCTAGTATAATAGGGGGTAGGGAAGACCAGTCAATTTTGCCAATTAATCTAGAACTACCGATGACAATGACCTGAGTTTTCTTAGGATTAATCGTTAAACCATAACATTTACTCCAATTCGAAATACAAGTCAAATCAGCGTTAATAGTGTCAACTGCTTTAGATAGATCTTCAAGAGAGGACTGAGTATAGATTTGGAGATCATCAGCATACAAGTGGTAGGAAGAGGACAAATTATGACTTATAGAGTTAATGAAAATTGCAAAAAGGAGAGGAGACAACACGCCACCTTGTGGTACACCAGCAGCTGTAGTAATCCAGGTGGAAATAACCTCTTGCACCTGAATTCGCTGTCGGCGACCAAACAAGTAACTTCGAAACCAGTCAACTACAGTTGGAGATATGTTGAGAGAGCGTAGGATGCTTAACAAGATATCAAAATCTACAGTATTAAATGCGTTACTAAAATCAAGCAACGTGAGAATAGTAAGCTTTTGTTTCTCCATACCATACCGAATATCATCAGTGATTTGTAAAAGTACAGTAGTCGTACTATGGCCAGGACGGAAACCGGACTGCAAGGGATTTAAAAGATTGTGTTTTGAAAGATAGGTGCTTAATTGATTGTGCACAAGACGTTCTAGAACTTTGGAAAAGAAAGGCAAAATAGAGATAGGTCTATAATCGGAAAAACTGGAGGGATTTGACTTTTTCGGAAGAGGAACTACAAATGCGTCTTTCCAAGCTGAAGGGAAAGAAGCTGAATTCAGTGATTTATTCGGGATAGACGTGATTATAGGTAAAAGGAGATCAATGAGAGGGATGACCATTTTCCGACTAATGCAGTCACTACCAATCGAATTTGAATGGATGGACATTATGGCTCTCTTAACATCACAACTGTTAAATTGGCTAAAATTAAAAGCAGGGGTGTCCGGAGTGGGAGCTTTTGAAAGAGAATCTAAAGTATTATGTTTTGCTTTATCGTTAATGCAAGACGAAGATGAGAAATGCAAATTAAGTTGATTGAGATCAAGGTTATGGTGTGTGAGATTTTGTCATAATTTCCCAACTCCTAAGGACTTAAGAAATTTCCAGACCCTAGCAGGATCAGGATCTTGTACTGATTCATGGATATGGCGTCGTTGTGCTTTTCTACACAAATTGTTGCAACGATTCCGTACTAATCTATACTTCTCTCTATTCAAATCGCTAGGGACTGACTTGTATTTAGCTTTGGCACAATTTTTAATGTGGATGATTTTTTTTATATCATCGGTCAGCCAAGGAGAGGGAGGATGCTTTACACGCACTGGACGAACAGGAGCATGAACGTCGTAAAGCTGAATTAACAGAGAGTTGAACAAAGCAACCTGTTCATCAACAGTAGACGCATTGACGACTACACTCCAATCAATCTTTACAGCGTCATTTAAAAGCTGCTCCAAATCCAAGTCACTAAAGTTACGCTGAAGTAGTTCCTTGACTTAGCTTTAGGGGGACGGATTTTGTACGACAAGTATAAAAGGTCGTGATAGGAAAAAGAATCAGCAGCATGTTGCCCAAATTTAAGAACATGGTCAGGTAAAGACACAATCATTATGTCGAGAAGAGAAGGGGCACAGTTCGGAAAAAAGTGTGTGACAGAAGTAGGAAGAAGTTTTAAATTTGCTGCTTCAATAATAGATTTAAGTTTTATTGATCTAGCGTTGTTTTTTAAAAGACAGGTATTAAAATCACCCATAATAATACTGTGACAATAGACAGGCGTAAGATTGTCAAGAATATTTTCTAACGTGGTGAAGTAGTCGACAGTGAGAGAGGGACTGTAAAAAACTCCAAGAAGTAATTTTGTATGACCAAGAAGAACTTCGATAAAGAGAAATTCAGCTTCGTTTCCAGTCTGCGAACCATTTGAAACTTGAATTACTGAAAAAGGTATATGGGAGCGCAGATAAATAGCAACACCACCACCGCCCCGATCGGTACGGTCGTTACGAATCAAGATACTATCAGTAGATACTATCAGTAGATCGAAACAAAAATTAATAATTTTAATCTGGAGATAGCCGTGGCTGACTATGACATTAGGACGTCAAACACCTCAGTCCCCGTTACTATGGTTGCTTTAAAGTACTCAAAACGTCAGAAATATAAAAAATATACGCGAAAAAAAAAACGTAAAAACCAGTTTTGTTTAAATAGGATAAAGTTATTATCATCAGTCTTTGATACGAGTGCAAATTTTTAAGTCAATCGGTTGTTTACAAGTTGGTAAAAATTAAATACCCTTAAAATAAATTTTGGAATTGTTTGCAACAAAAATAATCATATAGTTTTCATTCTCATGTTAACTCCATTTCATTACATAAACTGTTTGCTAATGAAATAAAGCAAGTTCCACGAAATAGTAACAAAATTTTACTTATTTTTAGTAATAAATTATATTACTTTCTTCTGTTTCTGCATACTGATCGGATCACTGGGTATTTTGCTGGTTCTCTACAAGACAGAGGTTTTTTCTGAAAAAGTGGTAAATTAAAAAAGTGACTTTCAATAAGTATTATTTATAATCCAAATTGAATAAAAGGTTTCTGTTTCTGTACCTACTACTGTTAATAGAATACTTAAATAAATTATGATTTACAATAATAAATGTGTTGCCTACCTAGATTATATTTTGTTTTTAATAACACAACCCGTTTAAAACATATTTCTTACTGTGTGTTGGTAATAATATAAATATAAATGGACATAATTATCCCTTAGCCATCTTGGTATTTGCAATTTACACTCACAATCAATCAATACATGTCAAAAATAGAATCCATACAGCATTTGTACACAGACAGGCACTATGTTTTGCCGGAACTAGTGAAAGGTTTTACATCGATTTTAAAGTATCTATAAATGCTGAATATATCTAAAGCTTTGTTTTATATGTACTATTCAACTGTGCACTATTTTAACTTATAATACTGATGAATACTACTAGAAAATCGCTTTCAGTTTGTTTTTAGGTTATTGTTAGATTCACATTTTATTTGTTAATTTCTCAGGACTCCGTTTGGATGCAGTAAAACTAATAATATTATTGTAATCTATGGATTATAAGGAATAAATCGACATGCATTTCATTTAGAATCTTTAAAATTTGTAGTGGGCCCATTTTCCGTACAAAAATTACGTATAATAATAATGGCATATAGAATTGTTACACTGTCGTATTAGAATAACCTGTAAAGATAGTTGTGAATGTTGCAATAAATAAGTAAATAAATAATTTAAGAACTAATCAATTTAATATTATTATACTGTGAATACCTCGTAATCTTTTTTCTGAAACTGTTATTAAATGAATTGCTGCGTTACTTACCATAAATTGAAATATAAAATATAACACATTTTTCGCGATGTACCGTAAGATTTTACGATGTTTATAGGAACCACAGACAATATTATTTAAGATACAAAAAAACATATGTGATGACCTAGGAATGTGAATAATATCAATATTTAAATATTGTTATATTATAAATTGAGATTTTGTAAGTTACGCCTTTTGATACTCGGCTCATATCTGAGGTCATCGCCCGTTTTTGTCCATCGATTTGGCACGAACTACAGTAATTAATTAATATTGTTGATAGTGTACTTGCATGCTAAATACCATTGTTAGCGAAACACGAGTGCACGAGATAATTTGTAACATCTTTTAATACCACGATTATTGCAAATAAAGACTTACGATTTATGAAGGTCACATTGACTCCTACACTAATATATATATATACCAAAATAGTAGACCTCACTCTATACAATTTTGATTTGACTAACGGAACACCCACAGTATTGTCTTACGTATGATGTGTCTATTTCAGACATGTGATTCTTTTTTGCGGTAGCATTTTATTACTCCGGAAAACGTTGTAAATACAAACTGAAATGAAATATGGAAATCTTTCATTACAATAATGATTGCGTAAATTTTGATATCGCATATCTATAGTTTGAAAAGAGGATTTGTATTTCAATATATGTTTTGAAATTTGATAGTATTCCTTTGCGGAATGCAGAGCTAAAAGAATGTATTTCAATATATCCAACGGCTTACTCGGAACTATTAACGGAAATTATTATAAAATGTATTAACACAACTAACTTTAAACAAAGAAATAAAGTGTTCTTTGTGGGAAGTATCTAGGTTTTCATGATTAAAAACTGAAATGAAATATGGAAATCTTTCATTACTATATTTATAGATTTATTTCAACCAAGAGAACAAAGACATACAGAACACAGATATTAGGATGCACAATCTGCCAACTAGCACGTGCTCTAAAGTGCGTGAAGTTCAAACTAGTGGACGACGATGCTGCAATAAAATCGATCAAGTTAAGAAATCGTAAAGCACTTTTACCAATAAGTGATATTATAAATGATATTATAATGATAGCATTAACATTTTTATTTTATGCAAAATAAACAATCATTAATATTTTACGGTCATCAGTACGTATGTTCGTAATGATAACCGTAATTTACGTAAGCGGATAGCATCCCTGAACGCGAATACGGAGTAGCAATAATAATTTGTATGAGCACTGTTGTAAATTGCTTAGACAGTGCTTATATTTAAAACACTGGATAGAGAGAGTTCGGCCAGTGATAAACCCTTATTAACTGTAAGATTTTATATTTGGTTACTAACACATACGCAATTGATTCTGAAATAAAAATGTACTATTATTAAGGCAACAGAAGCATGTTTATGACGAAAATAAGATAAAATAAATTTAATTAATGTATTGTGATTATTATTCAAAAAATTTAGATTAATATAAAAAATAAATTAACATAAGTGACTATTAAAATCTAATTGCAAAAATTAAAAAAAACCGACTTCAAAAAATAAATATAAATTCCACATAAAAGGATCTGAAGTCGATACTGAGTAACGGTGTATAGAGAAGTATTAAAGCCTCGAGACTTCAGTCGCTCCTTTGTAGAATTTATTTTATTATTTTTAGTTAGCTTTTACTTAATATTAAAAGTGTAATTTTTGACCCAATTGAGTAAACTAAGGAATCTATCACAAGCTCAAGGTAAGAAATAGAATATTTGGACTACTAATTACATTACTTATAAAGTTCAACTCCAACTTTTCCAACCTTATTGGTGGAATTTTTGTTCATATTTATATGAAACCATCCATAAATCCCTAACATATTAAAAGAAAAATAATCATTAAGTTCGCTTATTATTAAAGAAATTTTAACAAAAAAAAAAAAACAATCGAATGGATTACCTACATCCTTCTTTTTAAATCCGCTAAAACACGTTAAAACGTATCTTGAATATAATCAATTCTAAGTTTCTACACGGTACACGCAAGTTTATATCAAGCAATTTCAAAGATTTTTGTGGTCAGTAATAAGAGGATTGAAGTGGTAAATCCGCTTGGATGGTGTAAGCGGCTTAGAAGGCATGTCTAGCAGCTGTATGTGAGGTGGGAACTTTCCATTCAAATTTCTTTTAAGAAATTTTGCTTAAAAGTGGACCTTTAAATAGATTTTAGAAATTGTGTGTTAACCTAATGCGACTTGACAAAATGTAAACCAATATAGATTTCAAATAATATAGACGGAAATTTTAAGTAATACCATAACCACAATAATTCAGATGCTTAGTCACCTCTGTAATTAAACTGTCTACTCACAAACTCACAGTCTGAATTATACTAGTTCCCTGTGCACAGACAGAGTTCTTTGTCGGCAGAAATACTTAAGAGGGTGACATCTACGCAACAGTTCCTAGGACGAAGGTAGAACTTCTTTCCTTCCTAGGAAAAAGTTCTAACCTCTAGTACTTACTCGTACTATTAGAACCTTAGCGATCCTAAGCTCTAAAAGTCTTAGTATTGTAAATTGCCAATTTAGTTTTTGTTGAATAACACTAAATTTCACTAAAAATATGGATTGGTCTTGAATACAACCATTCCAAACCAAAATGACCATGTGAAGCTGTTTGAAACTTAAAATGTGTAATATATACATCTTGCAATTTTCGTAATTAGAGTATGGTTTGCAAGATGATGTTGTGACCAGGATTACGAAAGGAATGCTTCGGTGGTTTGTCATGTGGAAAGAATGAATGAGGAAAGAATGACAAAGAAAATTTATGTTGCAAAAGTGAATAGCAGTGCGTGCGTGCGTGCGTGCGTGCGTGCGTGCGTGTGTGTGTGTGTGTGTACCGTTGTCATATGAGATGATGTCTGGTCAAAAAGACGTCTTAGCTAGGGTCAGTTTGCATAAGGTCAAACATAATCGCCTTGCGTATGTGTGTGTAAATATTCAAAGATAGGCACAGATACCAACTCACGTCAGGATAGACGAGTGTAAGAAGTGACGATTAAAATGTTTAACGAATAAAACGTTACAGGAATTCATGTATATACACGGACGGACGGAGGACGGCTTATGTTAGGATTGGTGTTGGCACGTCTATAAAATACTGGTTGGATCGAGAGAGACGTTTTATTCTAGCGAAGAGTCGTATCTGTGGTATAGTGGCAACCATTGTTGTTTCGAGTATTTTTGAAAAAAAAAAAACATCATTGGGAAGTGTACCATATATTTGCTAAATATCTGACTACTATATTTTCTTGTATTTGATGTAACAAGGCACGCATATTAGCGCAATTCATCACAAGTGCATCTCATCTTCCTCCTTCGTCTACATCAGAAGTGGGATACAGTTTCTGTTATCGCACACATATAATACTCGAAAAGTGTGATGAAGGCGTGGTGCTGTGCCGCTCTCTCTCGAATGGAAGTATGCTGTTGACAAGGATCGCCTTGGTAGGATTACATACCGCCGCCGCCGACCGACATTTGATGCGTGAGAAAAGTAAAATATAACATTTCTATGTGTTTTAATAAATGTTTAAGGAGAGACTCAATATCTACCTGTGAACTATTAGGTCTTTACACAAATAAGGGGATTCACGATTTTTCTACCAGTGCGGCGGCACTTAAAAATGAATGATTGATTGAAATGTAATATTTGACTGATTTCATAGCAGGGAACATCATTTGTTCGAAAAATGTGAAGGCTAATGTTCCTTTCTGTTGTACAATTATATTTTATATTAATTAGATTAAAATAAATAAACCAAACCGCAGATATTCATGAAAGTAGAAAAATTAAAAAAAAAGAGTTACAAATTTGCAAAAAATAAAGAAGCACTGAGACATTGTGTATTAATACAATGTATACTTTAGAAAAAATAAACTATTATTTAAAACTAGCTTCTCAATTAAATGGCATTGCTTAACAAAAACTTCACCTCAGTGTCAACTAGTGACATCTTAGGAGCGGAAAATTATTAGCTCTCATTACCCGCCACAAACCTCTCTTGTCAGGCATAAAACATATCGTTCTCGCATTGGTCGTGAAAACCAACACAAACGATGTCTCTCGGATATTATATTCATTATTATATATATTTCATGGGCGGCGGTAGTCACTTAACATCAGGTGAGCCGCATGCTCGTTTGCCCCCTCTTCTATAAAAAAAAAAAAAATATTGGCACAATAAATTTTCTGCCATAGACAAAAAGGCCTATGTATTGATTAGTTTTTGAGTCATTACGACAGTGTTATATTATTTTTAAATTTATGAATTTCCATTAAAATATTTTTACATTATATTATAAAAGGTTTTCAAAAGATATTGTAAGGGATTCCGTCTAGCGCGATTGGCGTTATTGAATCCCAAGAAATTTTAGTTACACAAAGGAATACGTCCCTTTGTAAACTGAAAATGTAATGAGCATTGACAACGAAGTAAAGGAGGTTTTTATTGTCATTTTTAAAAGAACATGAAAGTGAAGAAAAAGCATTTCACTAGACGATATGTTGCTTCTGTAGTCCATGAATGTCTGTAGCCAATTACTAACAGAGATATTAAATCACAGCACATAGCTGGGAAAGGAAATTGTAAAGGTCATTACTCTGACTAGAGTAACTAAAGGAGAGTGTGTTCTGATTTCACGCATTCCAATTATGCCAATGAAATTAATTTGAAAAGCTAAAATTTCCGCCAAGGTTAGTATTTTCTATGACCATTATAAGTCCGAGGGTCAGACTTGAAATGGTGGATATGCATTTGGGCACTTCTTGGTTTTTCCTAGTAAGCGAGTATAAGGCGCTCCTAATTCGTTCATCTGATGCAAAATAAAGATGTGTATGATAATGAAAACATTAGCTTTGATTATTCGAAAGTATGTTATTTTCCGACCTATACGCGTGTGAAGTCATGGGTAAAAGTAAGTGAACTTATAGTTTTTAAACGAAAGCAAAGTAAAGCTAACGGTTTACTTTATATTTAAATACAAATAAATAGACAACTTCAATTGACATGACCTTTTTTATTCTATTATTCTTTTTCATATATAGATTTTTAATTTTCTAATATTTGCATAATATCACATACCGACTGGTATTTTTTCGTAACATAAAAAACGTCAAAGGGTTGCTCTAGATTAATTCACCGTGCTTTTAATACAGAAAATGTAATAAAAAACCACGGATGAAAGCTAAAGCCGGGATCCGGACATGCTATTTGTTACGTTTAATGAACTTGCATAAACGGTTTAAAGCTATATTGACCCGCAGATTTATGTGACGATTTATTAAAAATATTTGGTGTAAGGTATTTACGGTCCATTGGGAGGATATACCCTTAATCGCCACGCTAGTCAAGCGGGTTGGCTGTTGCAGTGTCAGACACGTCGCACTTGTGATGCTGAAGCCCATCACAGATCTGGATATTTATGGTTTAAAGTGGTTAAGCTGCCACCTGTCGGATGCAGTTATGTGTTTTTTTTTCTTTACTTTGGCTTTTCTCTCTTAAAAAATGGGGTGGCAGGATTCTAAAGCAGCTGCCACACAGCAATTGGTTGGTCACATCTGTCGCAGAAGTGATAACCGTTGGAGTAGGCAACTTCACGTCAGCAAAGTATTGGGGCGAGCTTCTTTTGGATTGAGTGACAGTCTGATAAGACTGCTCATGAATCAATCGCGCTAGATGGGAGGTGGCCGCATGTCTTCTAAGAAGGCAAGGCATATTGCTCCTTTGCCATTATAGTTGCAGCACCTCACCCGTCTCCTGCTGAAAAAACCTTAAGGAATGTCACAATACACAGCAGTAGGGGAAGGCACTGGTTTCTAAGATACAGTTTTTACTATTAGTTCAGAAGTCAGGGTTCCATTTGTTTGTTGTAAAAGATTTGTGGAAAATAAAGTATTTATTTATTATATTAGGAGAAGACTTAACTCGTTTTTATCCTTACGTCTATGATGTAACATTATATAGACATTATGTTACATAAAAGACGTGAGCCATTGCTTCTTCGCAGTTAACCACTATGCGATTTACTTGGAGTTTTCGGTGAATTTAAATACATTAAATTTTGATGTATCTAGATTTCAACTCTAGAACTCAAAATAGTCAGATAACCTGTCCACTTAGTTACTTAACCATTTAAATAAATACCAGTATTAAATAGTAAGATATTATTACAATAGTAGTTGGCAGACAATGGACGAAATAAATGTTTGTAAATAAAAGGCCGAGTATTCAACGAAGCAAATAAAACAACCGCTACTTTAATTATCCGGCTAGACTCCTTGGTTATGTAAAAAAGGGGTCCTATATTTAATAACTCGTTTCTTCTTTAGAACTCTCGTAATAATATTCAACGCAAGAGAATAAAATATCTGAATCCTAAATCATTTATTCATCTTCCATCTGTAGATTTTTTTGCTTTTACTTATGAAATTGCCGCTTTGTATGTGAGACTTTAATTAATATATTTTTGTTAAGTAAAATATAATAAAAGTATTTAATAGTAAAAGTAAAGTTACAGCCTATATACGTCCCACTGCTGGGCGCAGGCCTCCCCTCATTTCTCAGAGGGTTTTAGGGCAGGGAAGTGTCCGCCGCACTGCCCGAATGCGTGTTGGCGACCTTCACATGTCTTCCAAATATATTTTTTTCTTATTCCTCAGACATGCAGGTTTCCTCACGATGTTTTCCTTCACCGCCGAGCCGGTGGCAAATCAGCACTTAAAATTGCAATTAACAATTTCATAGGTGCCGGCGGGGATCGAACCCGGGTTACTCGCGTTCTGTTATATTTACAGCGAGCGTTAACCATCTGAGCTACCACGGCTCTTTGAAAGTATTTGCCTAAAGTATTTTTTATTACATATAAAACAAAACAAATAGAAACAAATATGAATCATGGAAAATATAATAATTTCAATGGCGTAGCATTGCGTTGCAGCGCTAAGGGCCGCGGGTCTGAATCCCTCATGGTAGACGTATTTTGATGGTTCAAATCCTTCTGCAAATTACGCATGTTAACACAAGAGAAACCTCTAGTGTAGAGATACCGTTGTTTTTAAAACACTAATTTAGAAAAAGGAAAAAGTGATTTAATTATATGAAATGAAATGTATTAAATTGAATGAAATTCTAAATGTTAAAAAATATTTATAGCATTTAGAATTTCAAGTTAAACCATAATAATTGCAGTTTAAAGAGTAGAGGTTGACAAAAAGGCAATTTGGGTAAAGACCTAAGAGTTCACACCTGGACATTTGGACATTGAGTCTCTCTCATAATAGGGTTATTCTTTAGCATTAGCTCAAACGTAGTTAAAATATATAGAAACATTTCAATGATTACAAGCCTCTGCCTGTAGCTAAACGTTAAACATGGCAGAGCCGAGCTGCAGGTATATTTTGGTTGCAGAATGAATAGGCCGGCGTGAACGTGGAAGGAGCGTTATGGTGCAAGGCACCTACTTAAAATAGCAGTATAATGCTGCTGTATATTATATTGAGAGTTTTTATTCCATTTTAGACGTCTGGTGACAACGCGCATTATAGCTCGACTTTAATTTTATTATACGAAAGTTACCCGAATTATATTCCGTAACATGTGCTTAGAGATAAAGAAAAACATCGGGAATCCCATATCTGAGAAATGTACTTTCGATTAGTTTATCGAGTCGTAAAAGACCATTTCTTTATATGGGCCTCTCCCTGTTGTAGAGAAGACTTACCATAAGAACTTATGATCGATACAATTTCCACAAGATAACTCCTGACTCTGTAAATTACCAAAGTCACCTTACTTTAAAAATTTAAAAAAATCGAACGTAATTTAATTTGAGCATGGTATTAACGATAAAGATCGAGAACTAATTACAGTTTAATTTTACACAAGAATTTATAAAATATACCCCCAATTAAACACACCGTTGTAAGTAACGATAGTTAAAGAATGTTTTAAGGAAAAAAAATGGAAACGAATGCCATTACTTCCTCACGTTAAAATAGAGTAATAAAGCTTATGAATGGGCCCGCGTTTCCACAAAGTGTTCCATTTCCGATTTCAATTTATGCTTTGTTAATAACCACCTTCGGCCTTGGTAGTATATGTCGAGGAAACTATTTACACTTTCTTATGGTTATTTAAGGTCAGAACAGTAGTAACTCCTGTTTTGTCTAGGGATCCGTCTGGGGCGAGGGGCGGCGCAGCCCTCTGTCGGTTTTCCGCCAAGTAGTAGTGATTGCACTAATGTGTTTTTGTCGTAAGGGTTTAGCGAGTCACTAGGTAATGTTTCAGGCTGTGGCTCTATGACCTTATTTGTTTGAAGTTCATTACTCATTAAATGTGGAGGTGGCGAAGGAGACTCTAACTGACGGTGAGTCACCCCTGGGGAACAACATGAACTGCTTCGTTTCAACTTTAAAATTTATAGAAAAAGTAACAATATAGAAGGTGTATACTATAGACACTCACTATATGAAACAGCAGCATTAAGCTGTTATTATACTCTGTAGGAGCGTGGTTCTTCCCTGGTTTGGCCAACCTATTTGTGCTACAACTTAATGTAGCTACAGCATGGTTATAAATAATGCACCTTATTACGTGGTAAAGCTACGCTGCATATAATTGAAACGATAATTACAAAAAAGTCATAATTGAAAGCGATCTCCTTTTAAGAATTGCTGTCCCTTATTTTACTCTTTATTTGGCGGAGAACGGATTCGTTCACCGCTACTTGGCCATTAGCAGCGCGGGAATGCAGTTTTAATTTGTAATTTCGAAATATTCCTAGCCAAATTGCACAATCCGTATAAAGAACAGATAATGTATCTCCATTTATGTCTATAATTGGAAGAAAGGGAGAAATTTAATTCGAGATTTGATTCGAATTGCAGATAAATAACTAATCAAAAAAAATCTCTATTTACGGGTGATGGTTTATTATACTAATGTTCAGTCTTATCCGTTTTATTACAAACTTGTTTCATTGGTTGTCTGAAAATTAAATTTTTAATAAGATGTTTATTAACGAAATGTAGTTCAGTTCTTAGACCTAGTTTATTTAAAATAAATGTATATACGTTTCCAAGTGTATAATTACCAATAAATTGTCGTAACAATGTGACAAAAGTCCACTGCTGGTAATGGGTCTTGGGCTTTCCATAATCGTCATGTTTGGTTCATTGCTCAGAATTTCCTCTAGAAGCTCACCTACACTATTGGCTGGTTTTCCTCCAAAGTTTGCGTTTATCATCCTCATAATCATCACCTTTATATCCCGTCACAAATCCACTGCTAAAAATAGGTACTGCAAAAATAAATTAGACTTAATTTTTCTATAATTACCTACTTTTGAAGTGGAAAAATTATATATATTAGACGTAAGACTTATAGCTTTGTAATTTTATTTATTATGAAAGACAGCCGCGAACCTCTGTGATGTACAGACGTATTCATAACAATCTGTGTTTTTCTTTCTTTTTTTTTCTTTAAATTAATTTTCAATAATGTTACTGTGTAGTGTGGCTCACAGTATCCACTATTGTTATACCCATTGTAATTTAAGACAGAATCAAACAGGACTTGAATCATAACGATTGTCTCGTTAAATAACGTCATTACACTGTGCATAAAATTGTGACTCAAAAATAGGAGTGCATAAAAACGAAGTAGCTTTTCTCAACCAGCTCCCTCTAGTTTATCTCTGCAGCCTCCCATCTATAGATCTAGTGACACTCATTTACCCCTCATCGTCACCTGCGCACTGAGCACGAGGATAGTGCGAAGCTCGAAGAATCAACGGCGTACTGTTATATGGTCCTCGTAAACAAGGTTGAAAAAATACTTTTTAACACGTTCACCGCGAAACGGAGCCTAAAACACCTTGTCCATGTCTCACTGTGGCGCGGCAAGGAAAAACATAAACTTCTCTGTCGTGCGGAAGACGTAACTTCTACTTGGATCAGTGTAGGAAAGAGATAAATATATGTATGAGATGTGCTATTGATCTAGAGTTCTGTGGTATACTTACCTTAATACCGGGTATTTTAAATCTTGTGCTGCACTGATAAATATTTTTTAATACATTGCGGAACAACGTTATAAACACCAAGTATCCCAGCATACCTCGTACCTGCGCTATGCGCTAGCTTCACGCGACCAGTGTTGTGCATTGTATTTTATTAATTTATGTCGGAACGCAGCCGTAAAAAGTTGGATTTAAAAGACAGTGATGATGAAAATACGGGTGATAAATTTGAGTCAAATTCAAATTATCAACATATATTTCAAAAACAGATAAGTAGTCCGTTAATACTAATTATACTCTGTCTAGGTGGAGTAATATTAACGATTAGGGATCAACACAACATATTGAATCATACTCGTCAACCTCTCTCACGTAAATGTGTTTAGTGGATTATAAGATTTATTTTTGGTTTTAAGATTCTTACAGCTGTTATGAAGTTCAATATTTTAACATACTTTATAAAATCCTATTATAACCATTTTCTTCTACACGGACATGCCACAAAGCAGTGGGCAAAATATAGTAAATATAAATTGTTTGTTTTTCTTATCTGAATAACAGCTACAAACACTTTTTATAAACCTTTACTATCACGTTCCATGCACTTAGGAAAACACCTCAGATTGTAAGCGCGAAGTGAAACGGGAAACGCAAATTATTTAAATTTTACATGAAAATCAAAGAATATCTTTTAGATTATAGGGTTATTTAAGCAGGTATATTTATTAAACAGAGAATGAAAGAATGCTACGACGATGCTTTTATGCACGTAATGAAATAACCAAGCAAAGTTACTTATATGCAGTGACATAAATTTACTGGTTGAATGCTTGTTTATCAAAAATGCACTGACGGAAGAATCCGCAACTGTATGATTTTCCGGCTATTTTCATTTATAATGTAGTATAAATGCCATTCCATGTTTATTATAAAGATTAATATTTAAAACAAAACAACCTTTTAAAAAGGAGTAAGTTCATTTATTGAAGGTTCCTATGTCGTATCGTTTCTTACGGGCCAGGTGGACTTTACATAGAACACACTGATGAACATTCTGGGCTTCTGGTAGTTGAATGTTTGAATTTCAAATATTTTTAAAACATATAAAAGTCATTATCATCAGGGGCCCACTATTGAAAAAAGGCCCGGTAAAGGCATGCCACGAAACAAGTATAGAATAGAACAGAATAGAATCATTTTTCATAATTTTCAAGGCTTAAAGCCATCTGCATCTATCGGCTTCTTGCAAGTCATAGCTGGTCGTCACGAGTAAGAGGAACGCTCAATACTTCACTCACCTATTTTATTTTTAACTTGTTGGCCGGGCAGACGTTGCTCTGCCGTTTCTGATAGGTGGCGCGTTTTCACCCTAAATGCACTTCTGACTTGCACTCTAGTAAATTAATAATTAATAATTTAGATCTGTTGCTACCCCTGAGGACTAAGTAAAAAAGGGCTCCGGTCTCTACACTAACCATACAAAATACAGCACCATTTAAGTGCTATATTTAGTTGGTAATCTGTGAGAGTTTGATCCTTCCGCAGTCGAACCAACCCATTATTATTAAAAACATAATAAAGTTGATTCATGGCTTTACCAATTTATAAATACTCTATATCCTTTCGATATAAACACAACAGTGCAGACATTGCAGCTTGACGACAAAATAGGTAAAAGGGTGGAACTTCCGCAGATAGGCTCCTTACACACTCGTACACAAAAATATTTGTGCTTAATATTTTTATTCTATTTCAATAAAACCTGTTCCGGTAAGGAAGTGCACCCTTTTTATGCTATCAAAGGAGGAATACTTTAAAATTATATCCAGGCACTTGCGAACGCAGACTACAAATATTTTTAGAAAATATTTAAGTTGGTTTGTTTAACAAACAAGATCGCCTCAGTGTTCGTGTTGTTGCATAATAAAATTACAATTTGAATAGTGTTTCCTTACGAAAGTCTGAAGTGTTGTTGGTATAAGTTGTTCTTTCATATTAACCGCTGTTTAGTGCATTTTGTTAGTGCCATGTTTTCATTTAATATGGTTTATACTATGTAAAAATATTAAACTAACAAAATTATGACAAAAGAGCACAAAGTTCTCCTGGAGATGGTAAGTGAATGCAGTAGCCCTTATACATCGTCTTCTATTTTCGACTAAAAATTAAAATGCAGATGCATTGTCACCATAGAGGAATAAGAAGGAGTGCCTCATTTGCAGTAAAAAGGGTTTCAGGCACTTTACACTCACTATATGAAACATATCAGCATTCAGCTGCTATTTTGCGCTGGTATTCTGCGAGAGCGTGGTCCTTCCCCGGTCCAGTCGACCCATTCGTGTAACAACGATAGTATAGCTAAAGCGTGGTTCCAAGTGTAAAATGTTTTATTTAAGTCCTATTGCATTTTTAAAATTACTTCTACATATCAACATATTAGCTTTTTATTAGTTACAGCTATCTGTGTCGTTTCTGATGAATTTAAATTATATTTAATATGGGAATTCATTGTAAAAGTATTTTTACTTCTACATGTACTTGACGGTCTAGTTGAGAGACTGCTCAAGCGTCACCTGGTTCTGCACGACGCTGTATTCGGTTTCAGGCCAAAACTGTCAACTATGGCTTTCAATTATTTATTAACCAGCGGTAAAGAAGAAAACAACTTGTACATAATTCCTGTAGCTTGGTATTTATAGAATATAGTTTATATACTTTTTTTATAGAAGAGAGGGCAAACCTGTGGCTCACCTGATGGTTAATCGCTGTGGCGACCGCAGCACATGAATAACTGCAACATCAGGGAAATTGCAGGTACATTGCCAGCCTTTTACCGAGACTAACTTTCGAAGACCATGTGAGCAAATTGCTCGAAGAGGGGAGGGTCAAGAGTACTCGGATACCTAGACGTGCATGTATGAAGAAGTTAATGAACCTGAAAGAAGCGAAAGAGGTATGTAAGGATCGTGACACTTGGCGATCTGTTCTCTCTGGCTACCCCGTTAGGGATTGTGCGTGACGATAAGTAAGTAAGTAAGTAATTGCCAGCCTTTTAAAAAGGAGGAAGTTCATTTCCTGAAGGTCTTTCAGTCGTATCAGTTCAGAAAGTCGTTGGTGCAAACGATTTCGCAAAGATGACGTGCGAGGAAGAAAACATTCAAAAATATTACGTGTACGCAGACAAACTCTCTACATTTAAAAGCGAGTGGTGGATACAAAACGAGATTAGTCTCACAAAATACTCCTCTTTTTTTTAAACATATTGTATCAATGTACATAAATTTTAAAATAAGAATTATGGGAGCTACCTATCTTTTAACGGAATAGTGTTAATTAAAAAATTAAATAAACTTGCACAAAAAAGGTACAATTTTCTTTGAGGTTTATATCTTTTTTAAAAAGAAATATGTTTTAATTAAAACAGACAGGCCAAAATGCTAGTACTAGCTAACAGACTTGATTCTGGTTAAGAAATAAGTATGTTTTGATAATGTTGATTTTGTGTCAATTTTGGACGACGTGGTCGCTCAAATTTTGTTTATGGAACAAGGGTAAAATATGTGAATAAAGTAGAATCCTATAGCATAAATATTTTTATACCTTAAGCTTCCACTTTATTAACGGTCGTTTTGTTTTGGAATTGTATACCAACATAGGCCGCTCGCTTTCATACCATTGCCATTAAGGAAAAAAGACGCGGCAAACTGCGAGTTGGAGTGCTGTTTCACCAAGAAAACGCACCGGCTCACAAAGACGCAGTTGCGATGGCTGCCATTCAAGAAACGGGATTCGAACTGCTCGAACACCCTCCCTGTTCGCCTCAAGGAACGCCTCCGAGGCAAGAAATTCGAAGACGATAGCAAAGTAATGGCCTCTGTTGAAGCGTTTTGGGAGGGTCAAGACAAATATTTTTTTTCAAAGGGAATCCTGGGTTTACAAAAAACATGGACTAAATGTATTGATTTGTTAGAAGACTATGTAGAAAAATAAATTATTATTTTAACTTTAATTACCGTGTTTTATTTTCATTATCATTACTTTTGGATCACCCCTCGTACAGATCGGCCGTGCGACTGATTTGAGTCTGTATCCGAGTTATAACTATAAACAAGCGATACTGTTATAATATGTAATGAATAATAAAACATATGAGTATGTAAAATAGTTCACTGTTTTAATTGTTATGTTCACTGTTTTAATAGTTCACTGTTTCTTAGTGACAGACGATTGTTTTTGTATGCGCAAATTTCCCCCTGCAACAAATGACAGAGTGTCAATACAGTTGTTCGGGATTTACAGGATATTTAAAAATAATGTGGTCTTGGACGATTGTATTTACCTCACAACAATTGAGAGGGTAATAAAATATTGAAAGAACAAAAAACCTGTTCAAAAATTAACGTACTTAAATCTACTGACGTAATTATATTACTACTAATAACATCGTATTCTCGTTGCTATGAAGGAAGGCGCAGGCGCTTCGGCATACCCCGGGCGTTGAAATCTTCGATTTAAACCAGAATTAAGTGCCCGGCAGTGGAGAAATCCAATTAAATGCCCCCTTGACAGTCCCAGTGAAAGATCTAATGTCTGCAAATCGAAAAATGCCATCTACTCCTGGGTGAATTGCGACGATAATTACCAGCTTCCATTTCAGCGGAGGAAGGTTGTCCTCCTTGACTACCACTAAATCGTTCATCTTCAAGCTATCTTTGCAGGAACGCCATTTTACTCTCTGTTGGAGTTCTGAGACGTACTCCTTGCTCCATCGTTCTAAAAAATGCTGTCGTTGTTACTCAATGCATTGCAATCTGGTTAAGATAGGAGCGGGGTGATGTTGGTAGTCCGATTGCGGCGAAGAAGTTAGTGCAAGTCCAGTTAAAAGATGTCCCGGAGTGAAAGGTGTACAATGTGCAGGATCCGAAGATAGTGAAGTGACCGGGAGTTCAGGATTGCTTCGATCTGGGTCAACGTGGTGTAAAGTTCTTCAGACGTTAAATGACAATTGCCCAACACTCTAAGCGAATGATATTTTGTCGATTTGACTGCAGCCTCCCAGAGACCACCGAGGAGTGTACGCCGGAATAAAATGAAAATTAATATTATCATTGGCCATACTTTCGCTCAGGCTACTTCGGCGTCGGGGATGTTGCAGCAGTCACAGTTCGCGACTGCAATAAATGTACATCTCTAGCTATTTTTTTTTTGTGGGGAAAGGAGCCATAATTAATCCAGCTGCCCTAAACGAACGGTAAAAAGGGAAGGTGATCGATCTCGAGGGGGTTGTGTGGCTAACAGAACCGCTCAGCATCGCAGCGGGAAATCTCATGGCAACGCAGATGCATTATTAAGAAGACCTTGTCCTGAAGATTGCAGGGATTTCACTAGGCAAGAGGTTTCTTAAAACATATATAATATAAATTAAATAATTAACATTATAAAACAGACTCAAAGGTAGCTCATGTATGGTATTTTCCTTTAATTTCGCTAATAATGCGAAGTTCTCTTGTATAATGGCCGTACACAGTAGAAACATCAGTATTATCTAGAAGCGATAGGCTGTAATTATCGTTAATGCTTTTGCCAGACTTTCACTGCACATATTTAAAGCTAGTTACGGTTTTATTAAATACTTTATCACTATAGTCAATGTTAGGTTAGGTAAGTTCTCGATGTATCTCGTGGACTATCTTCGGATATCTGGTATAACTAATAGTATTTGTGTACAAAAAAATGAGTACGGTGTGAAATTCAAACCCGCGACCATCTATATTGTTTGATGAAACTCAAATTGTGCGGCTCCCTTTGGTCATAGCGGTATGATACATACTCTCACCATTTATTATAAAGAAGCTTTACAATAAAAACTGGTACTATTAAGTGGTACTTAAGTAATAAGTGAACGTATAGTTAGGCAGACAGATAAACTGACGTTGCATGTTATGTGATTTATATAATAATAATAATAGTGATATAGAGAAACGATATGATGAGTTTGATTTATTTATTAAAGTATTATATATAAAGAGGCACATATTTTTGAAAATAAAATCATCACAATAAAAGCCGTAGAAACAATTTCCATTAAAAGGAAAGGAAGAAAAAATGTTGTTTTATAAAAAATTGAAACCGGATGCTTTACGTGAAATCGTCTCTTACGTTATATAAATTGTTTTAAATAGGAAGGAAGACCGATCAAAAATAAAACTAACACATTTTATTATTTATGGTGAGGATAAATAAAATGAAATATTTTCATAAAATGAGTATTTACGGCTATACTCATAAAACCGACGCCAATTTATGTAAATGTTTCAAGTTGCTCTCTCTTTTTCACTACTACGAATAGAATGAGGTAGATATAGACGTAAGTAATACTTAAATTAAGTATGGACAGTCAAAGCCGTACGATGTCGTTAATATTAAACTCGTTACGGGGAGGGTTTGTGCATCATCAGGCCTTGATTATCATGCTTGGCAGACGGATATACAATTAAATAACCAGATATATCGTATCTTTGACTCAAAAAAAAACCGGCCAAGAGCGTGTCGGGCCACGCTCAGTGTAGGGTTCCGTAGTTTCCCGTCCGTCACAATAAGTGTTCCCACTTATGAGTTTAAAGGTGGGTATCGATTATGTTCGCGCTCCAGCAACTGCTCCCGGTATTGGGTACGTGCGCGAACATGGAGCGTGCAACATTGCACGTTCCGCGGCAGGCGCTCCGACTTTCCATCCAAGTTCAAAATGATTTTCCTAGAAAGTCCTTATAAAGTTCTACTTTTCAGATTTTTTTCATATTTTCTAAACTTATGGTTCAAAAGTTAGAGGGGGGGGGACACATTGTTTTTTACTTTTGGAGCGATTATTTCCTAAATTATTGACATTTAAAAAAATGATCTCAGTAAACCCCTATTCATTTTTAAATACCTTTCCAACAATATATCACACGTTAGGGTTGAAATTAAAAAAAAATCACTTCCCACTTTACATATAGTGGGGCTACCCTAACAAAACATTTATTTCCAATTTTTATTTTACCACTTTGTCGGCGTGATTGATACAATATTGGTACCAAATTTCAGCTTTCTAGTGCTAACGGTCACAGAGATTAAGCGAGGACGGACAGACGGACAGACAGACATGGCGAAACTATAAGGGTTCCTAGTTGACTACGGAACCCTAAAAAGAGATATTTGAAGAAAAAAGACTTCTGCTTCGAACATCTGTTGTTTTTTAAACACCAATATTTCTTTAATGGTAACGTCAAAAGAGATGTGTTGACATTTATACGTGTGAATATGTTAGTGTCATATTAGTGGCTACACGGGCTCCCCCCACTCCCCTTTCTATTATATGTGTATTATAGTATTCTATGGTTCAGCTCGACCGGGATAGGGCCACGCTCTCACAGAATACCGGTGAGTGTTGAGAACCGGAGACTCTTTTTAATGGAAACAAGGCATTGCATCTGAGTCCTCGGGGCTTGCAACGGATATGCATTTATATTTTTAATTGAAGATAAATGTAGATATCTATGGGCCATAACATCCATTTACCATCAGATGGACTGTGTGCTCGTTTGTCAACCTTATTCTATAAAAAAAAAGACGATTCTACCGCCATGTATCGGTAGTCATAAAATTTATTTGACTTTTCCACAGTCACTTCTCATGATAGAGATGGGACTAAATGGCATGATAAAATATCTTAAATGGCTACCATCAAATTATTACGAAGATGTCTATGGGCTACAGCATCCACTTACAAGCAGGTGAAATGTGTGGTCTTTCGTCACAATTTTGTTAGTTTCATATAGACATGTGTAATTTATTTATTTTAGTGACCGGATCATTCAAGTAATTACTCGTCTCATGAACCAGGTTATTCGGATCGACCAATAAAATAACAGAAATTGTAATAATAAGACAATAGAAATGAATTAGCGCTCAATTACTTTTAAAAACGATGTCGCCACCTGCAGCCGTATTATAAACCTACGAAATGCACTATGATATCTAATGTTTCACATTACATTGCCCGACGAATTCATCAACGTCGCGTACGTCGCGTATTACGGTAGAACAAAAGCAGCAATGGTAATTGTTAATACAAAAAGTAATAAATGAAAGTTTACAAAGGTAAATATCATAGTAAAGTATTCATCTAGATGTAAATTAGTTAAAACAATGATGATTAGTAAATAATCAATTTACCGATGAAATTTTATGCCTTTATTGGTTAAATTACACATCCTTGATGAGTTTTTAATACTTTTTTACTATTATGCAGCAGTTCACCATTATAATAACATAAATACGTACGACGTTGCCCGCGCAACTAAACCACAAAATGTGAATCATGTTCGTCAACACATAATAGCGGCGACAAGGTTACGCGTCTATGGGACTTCTATTGTCTTACTACTACGATTTCTATGATTCAAATGGATCGTTTCGGGCTTTAGTACTCTGTGATCAGTGAGACACATTCAGACCCGCTCTCCCCTAAATCCTCTGAATACCAGCGTAATATAGCAACTTAATGTTCCAGTGTTTCGTATGTAAAAGTACAGCCTATATACGTCCCACTACTGGGCAGTTAGTTTAGTAGTAGTAGAACTGGTAGTACTGGGCAGTAGTTAGTAGTAAAGTTACAGCCAATATACGTCCCACTGCTGGGAAAAGGTCTTCCCTCATTTCTGACAGGGTTTTAGGGCAAGGAAGTGTCTGCTGCGCAGCCCCAATGCGTGTTGGCGAACTTCACATGTCTTCGAAATATTTTTTTCTTATTCCTCAGACATGCGGGTTTGCTCACAATTTTTCCTTCACCGCAGAGCACGTGGTAAATCAGCACTTAAAATTGCAATTAACAATTTCATTGGTGCCGGCGGGGATCGAAGCCGGGTTACTCGCGTTCTGTTACATTTACAGCGAGCATTAACCATCTGAGCTACCACGGCTCACATTCGTTTCGTATGTAGAGAACCTAAAACGTTTTTTATTGGAAACGAGGCATTCCACCTTAGGCCTCAGGGCTGACAACCCATTAGCATTTTAATTTTCGATCGGATATAAATGTAGAAGTCTATGGGCTACATCAACTCATCAGGTGAACTGTGTTATCGTTCGTCAAACTTATTCCAAAAAAAAATCATATGTATCTTAGTAGCTAGCACTTGTTTTATTTTAACGGCACGTGTGTGCGTGTGTGTGTGTGTGTGTGTGTGTGTGTGTGTGTGTGTGTGTGTGTGTGTGTGCGTGTGTGTGTGTGTGTGTGTGTGTGTGTGTGTGTGAGTGTTTTCTTACAAGCCGGCCAGTTAAGCAAATATACATATATATGATGATTCAGTTGGTAAACATCCAATATAGCCTGTCTTTGCTCTCACGCGGGCAAGCACAGCATTTACTACTGCTACTATACGTAAAGCACTTTTCCACATAAAAGGGGGTGAATAGATAAGTCTAATTTAAAGCGTACATTTAAGACATTATTGCAGCAAATGGTAGGTAGATAGCGTATTGGGCAATAGCGACTTGATAAACATTTAAAGCAACAATGTTTTTTAAATCTTGGTACTGGAAAGCCATAAGAATGCGAACTTTTACAACATTAAACGCTTGTTGACTCGAAAAAACTTGGCATTGCTTCACTGATTCTGAAGCCATACATAAATTTTCTCTCAGTTGAGTAACTGTTTGATAATAAAGTACATTAATGATTATTATTTTCCTTTTGCAATTTAAAATAAAAACGTTTTATATACAGAAATGTATTTTTATATTCGTATTACGAACAGCATTTTTACGTTTCACTTCGCATATTATAAATATAATTTATTTATATTCAATATTATCTTTTATTATTATATTATATTCTTTTATTAACATTTGATAATTCTGTATAGTCATAGTGACCGCTCGGTAGCGCAGTGGCTGCTGCACCGCACAGGTGGCCGCAGGTTCAAATCCTAGACGGAACAAATCTTAATGAATAAATAATAAATAGTAATCTTTATTTGCTAGAATATGGTTGAACAATGGTGTTCAATTATATTTAGTTTTACATATTTTACCTTGGTGGTGTGCAAACATTAATGGTCAAGTAACTAACATAGCAATATTTATGCTATTTTATTTAAATATCCTTTAAGTTTTTGTAATTTTGACGAAATCTCAATCGTCATTTATTAAGCGATTAATTTTTTAACTCTGGCGAATACGATTGGCGATCGAGACTTCCAGTCAAAGCTTCTTTAATTTTGAGACAGCATGTTGCGCAATTTGTGATTGTTTGATAGATATACACAATTATTGTGCAATACTTACATATAGTCGAGAGCAGCTTAATAAGGATTCAAATTCTGTTTAGAGAATCTTGAAAACCAAAGATTAAATAATGGTGTTCTGCAGTGCTGTTTAATAGTCTAGTGGTGGCGTAAGAATATACATTGCCCGTAAAGAGTGACAGAATGATACAAACAAGGATATGGACAACAGCGTCTTCATATTAACTAAAAATCATAACAGCGTTTGCTTACCCTCCTGCCAAGAATGGAAACTATGGCAATTCACTAAATGTTACCTCATAGCGATCCTATCTGTGAGGAAAATTATGTTTTCCCTTGTTTAAATTTTATTATTGAATGTATTGTTACGAGCTTTGGGTTCGTGACACTAAAAACTGCCGATTAAATTACCAAAACTAACACTTTAATTACCAAACAACAATTAAAACTTAAAAGACACTAATAATTAATCACACTGATTCACTTTATTTCGCTCCGAAACTTCGCTTGTACCGCCAAATTCAATACTGCCCCGGTGGCTGGTTTCAACGCCTTTATATATGCCTTTTTCACCAACACATCCAGAATATTCCAGCAAATACCGGCCCCCGATCGACCCAGTGCAGAAAGTTCGAGTGTGGAGCTTTCCAGAAAGCTTAGCTCTTCTATTCGATACTAGATGGCGCTGTTGGTTGAAAGTTCAGTCATGGCATCTTCTGGAAACCTCTCCTCGCTCTGTTCTTCGACACTAAATGACGCTAGTGCACTTCCACTAGACATCAACTTAGGCACGCAACAGTATTAACAATACATTTTAATACAAAATAAATTTTAAAAGAAAATAATATAGTTAAAAGTTCTTTGTTGTATAAAACTTTTTTAATCCTGACGTTTCGGATGCTTTATAGCAACATCCGAAACGTCGGGAATTAAAAAAATAAAAAAAATAAGTAAAATCAGTTAAATAAACGCGATAGAATCCGTAAATTTAGTTCTTTGTTGTTAACAAAGTAGCTGCAACATATTACCTACTATAACTTAAAACTACCACATAAAAAAGTAACGTTCAGCTTAAGCTATCTTAAAAGTCGTTCATTCAGTAAATCCAGTGACTCAATGTTCTATGAAATTAAGCGAGTGTTAGCTACTAAGATGCATATGATTTTTTTTAGAATAATTTTGACGAACGATAACAAAGTCCACCTGTTGAGTTGATGATGTAGCCCATAGACATCTACACTTATCTTCGATCGAAAATTTAAATGCAGATGGATTGTCAGCCGTGAGGCCTTAGATGGAATGTCTCTTTTCCACTAAAAAGGGTTTTTGGTTCTCTAAATACGTAAAACACTGAAACATTAAGTTGCTATTTTACGCTGGTATTCAGAGGATAATATTTATGGGGGAGCGGTTCTGAATGTCACAGTTCACAGAGTAATGAAATGATCCATTTGCCTGGTTCATGAAATGAATAAATACTTGAATGATCCGGTCACTATAAATGAATTAATGACACATGTCTACCTGGAACTAACAAAGTTATGACAAAAGAGCACACAGTTCACCTGATCGTAAGTGGATGTTGTAGCCCATAGACATCTTCAATTAAGAATCAAGATGTAAATTATATGTCACACTTGAGGAATAATATGGAAATCCTCAGGATTTCCGGTGCTCTACACTCACTAAGCTGCTATTTTGTGCTGGTATTATCTATGAATGTGGATTTCCTCCGATCGAGCCGACACATTCGTGCTACAACCATAATAAAGCTACAGCGTTGCTCTGCTACGTATGATATTCTTAAATTTCGTTATTTTTAATCGCTTTTTTGTTTTTTTTTAACTGAAAATTTTGCTTTAAAAAGGGACAATACACATTTGTAATAAAATTTAATTTATTTTTATTTTCTAATTATACATAATTTATTACTGTTTGCTTTAAAAATGACAATACTAAATTTATTAAGACAAATTTTAAAATAAACTTTTATTTTTATTTTTATAGGATACAGTGACAAACGAGCACACAGTCCACCTGATGGTAAGTGGTTGCTTTGGCCCATAGATATCTACATATATCCTCGATTACGAATCAAAATGCAGATGCGTTGTCACCCGTGAGGACTAAGATGGAATGCCTCGTTTCCAGTAAAAAGGGTCTCCGGTTCTCTACACTCACCATATGAAATACAGCAGCATTAAGCTACTATTTCACGCTGGTATTCTGTGAGAGTGTGGTCCTTCCCCGGTCGAGTCGACCCATTCGTGCTACAACTATACTTCTAATATAACTGCAGCATGGCTCTACTTAAAAATAAAATTTATTTTTAATTTTTAATGTGATGATGCTCCAACTCGTAGCACTGATGTTTAGGTATTACAGATTTAATTTTTTTAACAACGGACCTGTTTGAGCCCCGGCTGTTCGACATAAAATGAGATGAACTTCATTATGACGACCAGACAACAGATGTTCAGTGATGTCCCAGTCATCGCAAGGGTCAAAACTGGTAGCGATCACCGAATGGTAAGAGGCACACTGAACCCAAGCGTTAAGTTGGAGAGCTCCAACTCGTAGCACTGATGTTTAGGTATTACAGATTTAATTTTTTTAACAACCTGCCTACAAAACACCTATCCACTAAGAAATATAGACTACCGTTAATACCAGACAATATTTAAATGCTAAGAGAGCAGAAAGCCAACTTAGTTGCCAACTCAACTACTCCTCAATTTTGATATCGAATAAATAAATCAATAAATAAAAGTTTTTATATGTCTCAACAAAGTACAAATTCATCAACATAAACAAATCTTATTATGTTAGTTGGAGACAAATGGTCTATTGCTCAGTGAATGTAAGAGATCCACAGACTCTGGTATTCTGCCATAGCCTAAGCATTCATGCATGTTAGTCTGCATATAGTAGTAGAGTATCTTATCTTAAATTTATAATAAAAATCTAAGCTTTTGTACAGAAAAATAAAACCTTAACGTATATGCATTTTACGAAAGAATCCTTTATTAAACAAGCTTGTAGTCCATTGTGCCAGTGATTGCCTGTGGAGCAGCCAGTCGCAACATTTTTTGCGAAACGTAGGCAGCGAGTGCTTTAACGAAGATTGAACTGGCGGTGTTTAATCATTTCATATTATGGCTGCAGCATGCTTAAAACAGCCTCTGGTATAAACTACCCCAGTTTCGAGACACTTAGCTGGTATCCTCTATCCCTTAGAAATTTACATTTGTTGTTTTTTCGAGAAAGTTTATCATACAAGTAGGCAGGTGACTATTGATGCAATGAGTGCAGAAAAACAGTGCCGAAAAATTAAACAAAATTATTTAAAATAAAGTTGCATGGTGACACTACATACTGACTAAAAATACATATAAAATATATACATATAATATATAGGAATATCAGTAAGTGCAACGAACTTGCAAACCTTACTTAATTTTTTTTTAAAACTAATATTAAATATACGTTTTATATATTGAGAGATGTGTTAAAAATATCGATATTAGGAAATTGCTTATTAAAAATGTCAGTTCTTCCCGTGGAAGCAACTATGGAAATCTTTCTTTTAACTATGGCATTCTTACATTGTATCGTTGCTCATGGGGATACTCCCAACACAAGAAAGAAACGGCCCCCAGTACCCGGCGGCCCCGCTATTCCTGGCTACAGTGACGACCATGGTAACGGCAGAGCAGGGGGTGCTAAGGATCTTCGGTTGAGGTTCGACTGCTACCTAAAACGACTCAATTTGGTAACATATAACGCAAGCATCCTCAAGACTGACGAGAAGATCCTCGAGCTGGAAGAAGAGATAGACAAGTTGCGCTGAAATATTATAAGACTATCTGAGGTCCGAAGAGAGGGGATGACACATTAATCCTCAAATCCAGCAACTTGTCCTATCACCGGTAGGGCGACCATCTGTCTCAATGAGGTGGTGGATTTATCGTCCCCAAGTCTCTCGTCAACAGCGTTGTATAGATTGGGAGAGTGTGGAGGAGGGTTGCGTACCTTATACTCAGAATCACTAAACGGTTATCGCTGAAGATCATATAAATTTACGCACCAACCTCGACACATCCCGATGAGGAGGTGGAGGAAATATTTCTAGAGCCATCCATTCCTCCAACACACATCATACGGTGTAAATACGGTGTAATAGGAAAATTCGGAATAGGGCAACCGACATTAGGGGTCAGCAGCTGGCCGACTTTACAGAGAAAGAGGGACACTTAATAATGATTTTTTTTTCCAAAACCGGCCCTAAAAAGTGGACCTGTTTGAGCCCCGGCTGTTCGACATAAAATGAGATGAACTTCATTATGACGACCAGACAACAGATGTTCAGTGATGTCCCAGTCATCGCAAGGGTCAAAACTGGTAGCGATCACCGAATGGTAAGAGGCACACTGAACCCAAACGTTAAGTTGGAGAGGTCACGTCTAGTGAAGTCAACGCTCCGTCCTCCTCGTGTTCTAATCCAAAACCCCGAAAACTTTCGGCTCGAGTTACAAAATCATTTTCAGTGCCTAGATAACTGCAATGAAGTGAACGATATAAATGACAAGCTTGTGGAAACTGTCCATGCGATCTGAGCTAAGTTCTATAAGACCTGTCAAAGAAGAGCACAAAAACTCTCCGATCAGACTTTTAATCTCATGGCCGTTAGACGGAAAATGAAACTGCGGTCTTCAACACATTTGACAAAATACAAACAACTAAACAGACTGGTCTCCAAATGCATGCGGTGGGACTTACGCAATTAATACTGCCCGTATTGAAAAAGCGATTGAGCGGAACCATGGCTCCAAAGTCTTTGCCAGAGATCTGCTTACTAGAAAGAGTGAACGTCAAAGCTAAAGATTGAGTGTGGCAGCATAGTTTCGCAACAAACAGATAGACAGAAAATTGTAAAAGTGATAGAAATGTATTCAATTACTTATTTTTAGTCTCTCTCAATCAATTTTTTTCACAAAAATGTAAAATGTACAGACATGTGCAATTTACATTTTTATTATAGGTATGTAATAGATAAGACCAACTTTTGCCCAGATATTAAATAATGAAATCATCTGCCACCTGAGATAAAAGCTATGGATTTACTAAAATTTGAAATACACCTGAAGAAATAGTTAATACTTAATTTTTTTATAATTTAAATGAATATTTTAAAATTAAATTAATATTTCAAATAATTTATGTCAAGCTTTTTTTCTCAATTATTGCATATCCGATGTAGGTAAACCGGCATACGGCAATAATCATAAGGTATTATTGATTTCTATTTATGATAATGTAACCGAATTTGTGAGTTTTAGTTCCAACGATATTTTTCTAATTCACGGTGACTTTAATGTGGCTAATGCTTGTTGGTAATATGGTTAATATTAACCACCTATACCAATTAATTATATAAAATTGAATATTCAAACAAACAATGATAGATTAGCTTGTCTCACTGCCGAATTTATCTATCTATCGTTGTTCTTACAATTCAACTCTCAGCGTAATGAAAATAACAGGCTTCAGGATATAATTTTTACTGTTTAGTTTCTTCTAGTGTACACCCATTAGTGCCGCAAGATACATACATAAACACTCACGCCTGTCACCCAGAGGGGTAGGCAGAGACTACGGATTTCCATTTGGCACGATCCTGACATACCTCTTTCGCCTCCTTTACATCTATATATCTACGCATACATGCTCGTCGGTTAAGGGTACTTCTAACGTGGCCCATTTTCAAAATATCGCCAATTTGGTCGATAAACTTTTTCCTAGGGCGTCCCTTCCCGACTCGGCCGTTTACATCTGCCATATAAATTTGCTTTGTCACTCTTTCCTCATTCATTCTTTCTACATGACCAAACCACCGAAGCATTCCTTTCTTAATCCTGGTCACAACATCATCTTGCATACAACATTTATCTCTTATCACGCAATTTCTCACCCTGTCATTCAGATTCAACCCTAGCATATTCCTTAAAAACCGCATTTCTACAGCATTTATTCTACTTTCGTGCTTCTTCTGCCACACCCAGCTTTCACTACCATACATTAAAGTAGGGACTAACATAGCATTATGAATTACCATACGTGCCTGCTTTGACACATTCTGGTTCTTCATAATAGAGTGTAGTGCCCCATTCACTCTATTCCCTGCATTTACTCGTCGTTCTATATCCCTGTCATATCTACCATCCCTGCTAAATACACATCCCAAATACACAAACTCATCCACTTGCTCAATTAACTCTCCTTCTATTCTTATTTCACATACCGTTTTGCTTTCTTCTCTTTCAAAAACCATCACTTTCGTCTTACATGCGTTTACTTTCATTCCCCTTTCTTTTAATTCCCAGTTCATTAATGTAACCATCATTTGCAACTCAGCCTCCGATGACGCAAATATGACTTGATCATCGGCATACAAAAGGCATTTGACGGTTAACTCGCCCATTCTTAACCCACATTCTTCATCTTTCAAAGTTTGCAAACACCGGTCCATAAATAGGTTGAACAGCCAAGGGGAAGCTACACAGCCCTGTCTGACACCTTTTTGGATGCCAAACCAGTCCGAGTAGACCCCATTGATCCTGACACAAGCACTAGAGTCCCTATAAAAAGACCTTAATGCCTGTATCAAACCAGCGCTCAACCCATATGAGTTCAGTGTTTGCCATAACACATTCCTGACCACTCTGTCATAAGCCTTTTCCAAGTCCATGAATGCACAAAAAACTTTCTGGTTTTTAGCCAAAAACTTCTCCGCAATCATGCGCATGGAAAAGACTTGATCTGTACACCCCATTCCCTTTCTAAAACCCGCTTGCACATCCCAAATTTTTCCATCAGTTTCTTTCATAACTCTTTCAATTAACACCTTAGCATACAGTTTACCCACAATACTAAGCAAGCTGATACCGCGGTAGTTTTTGCAGTCCTGCTGTGACCCTTTTCCTTTATATATTGGTACTATAACTGCTTTACACCAGTCATCCGGTACCCGTTTTAATTCCCAACATAAATTAAACAAGGTGTACAGCAGGCCTGCCACCACTCCCTCTCCAGCCCTTAGCATCTCGAGTGATACTCTATCGTATCCAGCTGCCTTACCTGCTTTCATGCTTTTCATTGCTTTCATTATTTCATCTACACTTATCTCCATACCCCTTTCCACTTCTTTCGGAATTTCTATTTCATTTAGTTCAGACGACTCATAAATACGCTTTCAAAGTATTCCTTCCATCTGTTTAAATTCGAAACTTCATCATTCAGAATACATCCATTCTCGTATCTTATAGCATTTATTATAGGCTGTTTTGTATTTCCCCTGGCAGTTCTTACGAGTTTTCAGAACATTTTTATGTTAGCCTGGAAATTATCAGATATCCTTCTATCATTCTTATCCGTTCTTTCTTTCTTTTTCCTTTCAACAACTTCTTTTACTCTCTTATTTAGACGTAAGACGTGTTTAGACGTGCCGCAAGATAATCATCATAAATCTTCAGAAATAGATTTAAAACTATTTTATTCTGCTTTGCTTAACGTTGCAAACATTAAGAAAAATCTTTTCTACAAAGCAGACTTCGACTCAATTAATAAATTCAAAAAAAATTGATTAACTGGGAGTCAACCTATAGCACTATGAAGTACGACGTAGATCATCAAATCAATGACTACATAATTTTAATATGTGCTTGATGACCATGTGAGTTTACTCACATATGGTCATCAAGCACATATTCATCCATTATCGAATCGTACTACCGAAAATAAATTTCCTCCGTGGTTTAATAAACATCTGATGAAACTATTAAAAGAAAGATGTAAATTTCATAAACAGTGGAAACGATAGGGAACTTGTGCGATTATCGAACCTTTTCTATTCTGAGGTGTCGGTCTAAGAAAATGGAGGATGGATTGTTGCAAAATATTTACTTAAATTACTAAAGAGGAAATTAAACCCTTGACCCCAATAAAAATCTATGCTGTCGCATGCGCCCGTTAAATCCCGGGATTTGCACCTCTTAAAACCATTATAACTTATATTAAGATATTACTTTTCTATGAAGAAGTTTGGCATTATGTCAAATATTTGACGTTTTATTTTTATACGGACTAAAATAATGGGTGCGTTTGGCAGAAAAAAGCGCTAGCAAGCGCTTGTAAGCAAAATGGCGATCGTAAGCGCTAAGTGCTGTCAAATCGTAAGTAGCTATTTTCCTCTAGGACACGATGTTAGTTTTAACCAGGGAACCTAACCTAATTTAAATATATGTTTGTAAAGTATTCATATTAAAAACTTACCAACCATGAATTTTTAATAACATGTATATGTTTATTCATGTCATTATATTATTTAATACTAATATTGCACAAAACAACTTATAAACTCTACTTCAAAACAAACAAATTAAATAAGCAAAATGGCGGATTGTGTCAGCGCTTCTGAAGTAGCAATCGTGTCCTGGCCGAAAACTATTTTAGCGCTTATAAGCGCTTGCTAGCGCTTTTTTCTGCCAAACGCACCCAATGCACCGTTTTTGCTATTGTACTATTGTTTTCATTACAAATGATTAGTTTTTGGAATTCAGTGCACGCGCACGGATTAACTTCCAGAAACTCGCTTAGCAAAAGCCGCCGCGTGACCTAAATAAATCTTGACCTTTTTTTACTCTCAGGTAGCGCCTAGTAAATAGACTTTAATTCAATAGAACAATCAGCTGAGTAAGTTACATAAAGTCGTTATTTATTTAGGATAATTGGGATCAGTACTCGTATAGTAGGTTTCTTCACATATTCGGACCCTCAGTTAGTCAAGTAACGACTGTTTATTTCGGATGTTCTTTTTTATTCAGATGAGTCTAGCAGTAGCTGTGTAATCCTTCACTGTTATCCGACTATTGTGTGATCTATTAACTAAGGCTGCTTTTACTTATGAAGAATATGCTGATATGGCATTCATGTAAAGCAGAGCTGACAGTAATGGATTTTTGGGACGGTAGATGTACCAATAGTTATAAGCGAATTAAAGCCTACCAGATGTCAGAGTGTTTTACAGCACATTTACTCGACTTTTTGAAGTGGAATCCATCACGCAAAAACCTGGAGTCAATCCGGGAAGACATAGCCCAATGTCGGGGAAAACATGATTGCAGCTTTCGATGCAGATCCTACTAAGAGCATCAGAGCAGTAGCTCAAAAGCCCAAAATTCCGGTATGGAATGTGTAAAATACGATGAAGCGGGAAAAAGTATCGTTTTTTGAAAATTAGCGGTGCACAAGGTTTGAAAAATAAAAATCCCCAAGTTCTATTGTTTTTTGAAATATAGTGACATTGAAAATGAATGGTTTTAAAAGTCCATCTTGTGGGTCGATGAGTTAAAGTTTTCCAAAGAAGAAATTAGCAACTTTCATAACCCCTATCCATGGGCTGGCAAGGACAGCAACTCACACTGGAAGAAGCAAGTGTCGTTTCAAAGGAAATTTTCAGTAAACGTGTGGGCAAGAGTAATCGACTAAACGTTCACTGGTTCCCATTTCCTACTAGATAGTTTAAATGTGGACACTTACCTGGAAATTCTTATAAATGAAGTCCCAGAGCGAAATACCGATATTGACAGCCAGAAGGCCTTTCAACCACGATGTTCCAATAAGATGTTAGTATAGCGTATTGAACTATAAACGTGCGAGAACATTTAAATAACTGTTTCACAGAGAACCGGATCGGTAGAGGCCTGCCCATCTCTTGGCAACCTCGGTCGGCTGATTTAGCCCATCTGGACTTTTTCGTTTCACGCATGTGAAAATATCAACCAGAGAGTAGTTAATAGAAAGAATCCATACGGCTTTTCAAGTTATAAAGCAGGAGAAAAAATATCAAAATTACGACCACAGCTAAGTAAGAAGACGAACACGTGATGCATATTACTGGTCTGTTATAATTTTTTGATTTCGTTGGTCACAAAGGCTGTTTTTTTATAATGGCGTAAACACAATATTTCCTTTTTTTATTTTGGTTTCTTAAACTTAGAATAGTAATGGAAGGTTTTTCTGATGATGAAGATGCTTGGAAATTGTTTCTTTTGCGTAATCACGCACTACATAGAATTAAAAAAAAATAGAAAATAATAACATAACAACTGTTACTGGACACTATTAGTTTTAATATGTTCTAAATGATTTTAGAGTTTTACAAATATCTATATAAAAACTTCACTGAGTAGTGGTGGTGTATGAACTCCACTACCCAATGTGGTCCAGTGGATGTCGTTAGAAGCGACAGAGGGAAACTAACCAGGAGGTGCTTTTCCTAATCATAACAAAAAAACACGGTTGCGACCGCGTCTGACAAGCATGGCAAATATGGCCAAACCCCCTTATGTGTTCTGGAGTAGATTTTGATAGTTTGTAATAAATCAATGAATTATTTCAAACTACAGAATCGGATTATAATTATTTTTTATTCTATGGGTCAGTATGTTTATAAGAACCTCCATACAGAACAAGCATTTTTATGGCCAACAAATAATTGTAATGTGAATTGTCCCAACGAAATAACTTAATGCGTTTATCCATAATTGCATAAATAATTAATCCATAATTCCTTATCAAGTCAACTAGTGAATATATTCCTCCCTCATGGACTGCCCCATAAAGGGAAACTATATTTGCCCCATTTGCGACACTTTTCAGGCAGGTTTATCAACTACAGTTTTTATTAATTCTAGTTGCTATGGAAGATGATTCTGCTTATCATTGAGTTATACAAGACATGTAACATATAAATCAATGCTGCTTATCTCCTGTTTAAGTTCACTCTGTCGTCTCTTACTAAAACCATGGATGAATACTAGTGAATTCACTTAGGTCCAAACTACACCGCATAGCCGACTTCAACGTAACTTACAAGCATTAAGAAACAGAAACACATTTCTATTCAATATGGATTACGAATAACCCTTATTAAAAAGTCATTCTTTTGTTTAATTTAACACTGATTAGGAAAAGCGTCTGTCCTCGTAAGAAATAGCAAGAAATCCAGCGAATTAAAAAATCAACCGACAATCGTGTACGAGTATGATCCACAATTAACAACAAATGACACATTAGAAATAGCTTGGTAACGGTCAACTCATTCGCAGTGGTTATTATCATCCATAATTTCTTTAAGATTTCAATAACTCCTTTTGCACAAACTTAGTTTAATAAAGTTTTGGAATTTTGAGACAAACATACAAATTACCGATAACCGAGATGGAGGCCTTCAGGCACGAGCAATCCACAGACTATTTTATTTTAAAGATAGTAATAAAAATAATAGTTCGTTGTGGTGAAAAAATATTTTTTAATTATTCTTATTTTTATTAATTAAATAATACTTGAAATATGTAAGGTCAACGGCGACGAGTTTTTCGCTTTTAAATGCAATTTATTTTTTACTTATATAATATTAGTTATTCAATTTTATGAACAAACAAATAATGATGAAATATTTCACAAAAACATAAAATATTCTAAACCCATTTAGTGAACTAAGTCCTATCGATTGCTTTCATAGACGGTCTTTATCGTATTCTAATAAGAGGCGAGAGACAAAGAGAGAAGCATTCAAATTCAATCCAGGATCCAATGCAGGATCCGGGAGCACTTAGTTCATTAGGCTAAATAAGGTGGTATCAATATTATCGCTTTTAAAATCTTCGAACAAATTCTGTATCCGTTCAGTGTCTAGTTTAGTTGATTAGATATGGTAATATTTCTATACTCTTTTTGCTATGTAAATAGCTGGATCACAATTTGACTTAACTTTAAATGTTTACTGTTTCTAAAAGAAAATTGTATGTATTCATATTTAATAAGAGAGTTTTATGTCAAAATTTGAAAACGAAATATAAGCATAACAGAATGTAACGTAAAAATGGGAGCTTCTAAGAAGAACTGAATTTCTTTTCAGATCTATATTTGATCACGGCGAGCAGTCTTAACGGCTAGTCGGTCATCTCTGCAGGATCGAATTATGTTAAATATAGTGTGCACTTACACACTAATCACGAGCACGAGAATTGAGAATGCACCGGTACTTACAGGCGTACTCTCAATTCTCTCACTCTCATAGTTTAATGGGTTTTTCAGTTTCCAAAGCTCGGAGTAAAACTGTGCCAACTTCTTAACTCCGGGCTGCTACTGAGAAATTCTTGGCAGAAAAACCCAATAACTGATTTCGTCCCGAGCTGGGATTCCAACCCTGGACGCTATTATCTGCAGCTCACACCACTAGACTTAGAAGCCAGTCATACGATGATATCATACGTGAACATTATCCACAGTGTTTTAAAGTCTGCAGTTGGGCAAAGGCATTATTTAGAATGTGCCAGCTGACAAGACTTATTCAAGGCAGAAAAGAAGACTTTTTCTGAATAAAAACGACAAATATTTTGATTTAAACTCAAGTTTGAATAATTGAAATGAGAATTGTGAAAAAACTCTATTTTTCATGGTGCTTTAACACCAGGTAAAATAAATTTATTCACTTCAATTTAAGCAATTATCGATTAACGAAGCAACTACTTAAATTGGAAGCAAAATGACGGTATGAATTTGGAACCACAACAATTGCAATAGTTCATGGGTACCGAATATAAAATTTCCAATAGGATTGGACATTTTAAATCGGTATTGTTACGCAAGTGGAAAATTGCTGATGGTAACAACAGCAGTTTCCAACAAAAGACGATTTTAAGGGTATAAATTGCTTCACAAATTTTCATTTTAGTGCAGTTGGACGTTTCTGAATCAGTTATATTATATTTTTATTGTTCAAGATGAGCATCGAATCAGATGTACTTTAACATAATTTGCTATCGTATACACGATCGTTAGAAAAATAATAATACACTAGCTTGCCAGGCAGACGTTACTCTGCCCTTTTCGATGACCCTTTGTCATATCCTATTAAAAATCCTTAAATTCGCAATTTTTTTTTATAAACATTTTTTTTATATTAATTTTTGGTCTGATCTAAGAATAAAAGGCTTACCGAATGAAATCAAGATCCCAAGCAGAGGGCAGCAACCATCCATCTTCTCTATTGAAATTGGGATTTTTTAATTTCAGTAGCTTCAAGTATCATCCTTGGTAGAATTTGGTGTCCTTTTTCGAGGATTTGTAGTTTATCAAATCTGATGTTATGGTGGGGATAATCTTGAACATATTTACAGACTGCAGACTTCCCAGAGCGTCGGTGTTCATTTAATAATTCATTTCATTTAAATAATTTATTTATTAATCAAATTCAATTAAGAAATTAATTATATTCATAAGAAACTTTTCGTAATCTTTCATCGCACATGACTCATGAGTTATATAACAAAAAATCACTATTATTATGTTTGACTAATAGAACATTTGATTAGTAGGTACTTAAAATAAAAAGAGAAATAACGTAATATTACCTTACCTACATATATGTATAGCACTGCTGGGCATAGTACTTTTTATCTTATCCGAGAGAGTTATAGAGCAGTTAATACAGATTTTTTTTATTTTGAAATTTAGTAAATCTCACTATGCATCCTGAATTCTAAAGTATGTTAAGGTACTAAATTGTTTGGGAAGCGTTGATGTGGATGTAACTGATGAGTGCTTGGGGAACTGCAATAGCTCTAAGAAATATTGAAATTTGATGTTGTTTCAAAGCATATTTTGAAGAAATAAGCTACCTAAGAAATTGTTTACTTTATAAGAAAATAGATCTGTATAGTATTTATTTTATATTAGATTGATTATTAGGCAATATTTTAAAATCAAAACTTTTGGTAAATCCAAATGTGCATACCTTAAGCGCTCATGTTATACGTCAATTTTTTAAAGTATTTTTAATACACACAATTTTTCACAAATGACCTTATTAATATTACTTATAAATTTTGATAATTTTATGTCAAATGTCAATAAATAAGTTTGGAAAATCGAAAAGTGCACGACTCACAATGCTCATAATATTATCGTGAAAAAATATAGAAAAAAATTCGAAATCAGCAATAGAAAATGTTTTTTTTTTAATTTTTGCCATTTTTTCATTACTTAGATTCAATTTTTATATAATTATTAATTGATAAAACTTTTAACAGAATTATCTTGAAACGATATGAAATCAACTTTAATATTACTTTAAGTTTAAGGTATTTGTACTCAGGCATTATCGTAAAAACAAGTCTTATTTTACCTGACTCGTTAATAATATTTTTTCTAATCAACTTTATTTCGTTTTCAAAAAGTTTTTTATCTAGTCATAACCAGTATTTTAATTTAGCAATCACCAAAGTACACCTTCAGATCACTCCATCAAGACCAAACGTATAAGTATATTTAAAAATAAATCGTAATAGTACAAACAAAAGTCAAGGAACCAAAGTTGAATGGCTAAAATTTCAACAGTTGCGATTTACTTATGATAATCCATAAAAATTATATTACAAATAAACCAATAGCAGTGCTGAAACTTTTCACCGTTTATCTGTGTTTGTAATTCTTAGATCATTAATGCCGATTATCTCCATACTTAATGTGCAAGGCAATGGGTCACTTCCACTGATAGTTGTTTTAGAAGTTTGTTTGTACACAGACATTATATTATGGCCCCGAATTCAGGAGATATTACATGTAAATTATTTTTTATTTTACTTGGTTAAAGTGGGCTTATATTTTTAATAATTTATTTTTCTTTTTAGTAAATTACGTTAGTTAGATGTTTTCACGTAGTACAGCTTTTTATAGAATAATTACTCCTATGTTGGCATCTTAATCTATTTTAATTAAAATCAAATCGCAAATGCATTGTCACCATAAAGGACTAAGATGAAATGTCTCATTTGCATTAAAAAGGGTCTCCGGCTCTCTACACTCACTATATGAAACACGACACTATTCAGGTGCTATTTCACGTTGGCATTCAGCGAGAACATGGTACTTCCTCGATCGAACAGACCCATTAGTGTGGTTGTGCAATAAAATTCGAGAGAGGCCCATCGCATATATAAAATTCGTACTACATATACATATGTTAGCTGTTTGTTATTTGAATTTGATTTATATTTAAAGTGAGCATACGTTTTAAAAGTATTCTTACTTCAACGTTAATCAAAACGTCTGTTAATTAGACGTAATCGCAGTAACTGATGAATATACATAGCTGTGGTTTATGACGGCGAAAGTACCACGTTTAGTGAAGATGAATTACATCTTAATGTTGTGAATATCGTTACTATAATGAGTTAGTTACGAAATTTTCGTTATTCGCAATACTTGTAATGTTTAAAAGTCATTAATCAAGAAAGTTATGTGTGCTTTATTTATAAAAATTTCTGTCTGCTGCAGCCCTACCGAGCAAGTTTGTTGACAAATTGATTGCCTACAATACCCGCGTGACCCGGAACCCATCTTAAGATGACCCTGTTGTTACATCCCAGACCGTCTCCAACTAGCTTCGAGTTCACTAAGTTTGACCTTAGCGCTAGCAGTGTTGCTTGGCTACCAGAGTTTATATCAATTATGTGTTTATAATAAATAATTTTTATTTCATTTCCAATTACACATGATGTTTACATAAAGGAACAAATATGGTTGTAATTAAATAAAGTAACAATAAGTCTAATAAAAATAACATGTAATAATAAAAACTAAACTATGTGTAGCTAATTAATGTAGAATCAATAAAAGAATAATTGAATAGTAAAGTTTATAATATTAACTACCTGCCCGAACTAGGTTGAGTTACTGTGTTTCAGACCATTACTTACACTATGATATGGTTGACGTATGGTTCCGCACACTGAAGTATGGCGAAAATTTCCTGGAAGATAGAGGTGAATCTACCCACATTCATACTAAGTTTCAATTGGCGCGTTCTCCATAAATTCCAAAGCCTATGTCGAGGCCAATTTTAGACCCATCGGTATATCATAATATGAGGCTACCGTTCTCACAGATAACGTGACCATTCAGCCAGTTTTCTCTGGAGGGTAGTTGCACTTTAAACTTTTTATCAAAGATGTATAGTGGGCTCCAGATATCTGAGATTATACATTTCAATTTTTTTTAATATAGAACAGGGGGCAAACGAGCACACGGTTCACTTGATGTTAAGTGACTACCGCCGCCCATGACCAACACCAGGGGAATTGCAGGTGCGTTGCTGGCTCTTTAGAAAGGAATAAGCTCTTTTCTTGAAGGTTCCCAGGTCGTATCAGTTCTGAAAAATCGCCGGTGGTAAACTGTTCCACATAGTGGTCGTACGCGGAAGAAAGCGTGCAGTGGTGGACCGCCAAGCATCTGGATGGTGTGAATGGTTTCGGGAGGTTTGCCCGTAGTGCGTTCACGAAATTTGGCCTCTGGGATTAATCCGAACAATTCCTCAGAGCACTTTCCGTGATAGATGCGATAAAATACGCAAAGAGATGCAACTTCTCTTCGGAACGCCAGTGAATCGAGCTAATCGGAAAGCACTCAGTCGTCGACGTTTCGAGTCGCTCTGCGCTGGATGCGGTCAATTGGAAGGAGCTGGCATTTTATGTGCAGCCGAATCTGCGCCTTGTAAAGTTGCAGGCGGTGTACCTGAAACACATGACAGGCATGAAATACTGTCCTGCTCTGCTGAGCACGCTAAGCTTCTTAATAGCCAATTTGGCCTTCTCTACCAAGTGACCACCAAACTACACGTCACTCAATCTGTCGACGCCAAGGATTCCGATACTGGCTGAGGCAACAAGGGGGGTGTCTTGAAACTGAGGAAATACTAAAAATTTATTTATAGCTTTTTCGTATTTCCTCAGTTTCAAGACACCCCCCTTGATTTATAGGTTATTTTTAGCGGTTAACGCGCAAACTTGTGTCTTCTGAGGGTTAAACTGGATTAGATTTAGTCACCCCTAATCCGAGACTTTTGTGGCGGCGCTGTCGTCGCGCCGCAAGCGAAACATACCGAAGCCTATAAGACGACAGTAGCCTAATGGCAGGGCTCGTACCGCGAACTCAAAAAGGTCGTGGGTTCGAATCCGAAATTCGACTACTGGCGTGAACCACTCGTAACACAAGCAGTTAAAGCTTACCACGAGTGGTTAAGGGGAATATTAGTAATGTTTATAACATTGTTAATATTCTTTAAAAAAAAAGCCTAAATCACGCTATCAACATTCCGAATCATAAACAGTATATATATAACATCTCCGAACTATCACACGGTGTGTTGGCCGCTCCCCGGGAAGAACACCTTGCCCGGCGGGAGATCTCCCCTTTTCCTTCTACGGCCACACTTTGTTCAGCAAGGACTCGACTTCAGACACAAGTTTTTCGGGTAGTTGGAGACGATTTACCGAGAAATATTGGCACGACCGGTGTACAAAGCATCACCAGTGCTGTCATCTGCATAGCAATGAATGTTGCCAGTTTGCAACATATCATTGATATGCAGAAGAAACAGCGTTGGTAATAGCATGCAGCCTTGTGGAACACCAACATTGTAATTGGAGATTGCACCATCTACAACAACCTTGATGCTCCGATTTGCAAGAAAGCTGGTGATCCAATTGTACGATTTCTCGGGAAGCCCGTAGGATTGGAGCTTCAAACGAAGCGCTTTGTGCCACACCCGATCGAAGGTCTTCGCATGTCCAAACTAACGGCCAATGGCTCCCCCTTGGACTCCATTGCCGCCCATCTATGAGTCAGGTAGACCAGAAGATCATCAGCTGATCGACCTAAACGAAAACCATATTTGACGATTACTAATCAGCCGGTGATCCTCCAGGTACCTCATAAACTGACAGTTTTCAATGTACTCCATTATTTTGGAGAACAAGGAGGTGATGGCGATGGGGATTAGACCAGAATGTGTTATCTGTAGGAGTGTAAGCTCAAACCGACCTGGGCGTCAATCCTATACAAATTAGCCTTCGCCTTCTTGTCTAAATAAAACTCAAGGGGCATTAGGCATTAAAATACGTTCCAGGCGATGACCGCATAGTTGCAGTTGCCATTAAGCAGGCAGTCCTTTGTAGACTATTTAGTTTGTCTGCAGTTATCTTTTGGTTGGACTTTTTGCACCAGACATTAGCTTCCTCAACAGAAGATTCATCAGAACTTTCTGGAACTACAAGGATTTTCCGAGAACAATGTTTATTAGGTTTTAGCTGGTTTTCGTTATCCGATGGAATATTTTCCGAATCAGAATCGTCGTAATCTGTCCCGCATATTTTCGATATCTCATTTTCAGACATATTTCACCAAAAAAATGCTTTTAAGTTTAAGTTTTAGCCGCGAATGGGGCGTATTAAATAAAATTACAATCTGAAAATACGATGAGTAAAAAACTATTATAGTGGCCTGGAGTGGTTTGGGCCACTATTCTGGTTTGTTAAAGTTATAAGGTGCGGAAGATAAAAGGCCGCTTTTTTATTAAAGTAACTACAAACTTATGATGGAATAAGAATATTAATCAACACCATCTACTCAAAATAACTAAATTTCAGGTCACAATGATTTCAAAGGTTGATACATCTAGTATGTAATATCTACTTAACTCTGTCTCTATAAATTTGTGTGAGCAAGGGGGTGACGTGGCGGCGCTGTCGTCGCGCCTCAAGCGAAAAACATACCGAAGCCTAAATCACGCTATCAACATTCCGAATCATAAACAGCATATATAGAACATCTCTGAACTATCACATGGAGCGTTGGCCGCTCCCCGGGCACAACACCTTGCACGGCGGTAGATCTCCCCTTTTCCTTCCACTGCCACAGTGGTGACCCCGACGTGATCTGAATACGCAACGACAAACAACTTTCGGAAACTACAATTTCAAGATTTCGTCATTATCCTCAAGAACCCCTTCCATTCACTACGGAGAAACGTCTTCTGCAGTCTTCAGTTCCTGCAAACCAGTCCAACTTGTCTTCTTCTCGACTCACCGCAGATTTATAAGGCAGACTTCTGGCACTTGCTCCGGCACATCGTTCTCACCGGCATCACTTGGCAGTGCGTAGTACGGCATGCATTACACATCGGCATATTATTCGCACCGGTGTCACTTGCCCTTAAGCACACAGCATGCATTCCCCACCGGCATTAAAAGGACACACCGGAAATCGGACTGCACTATCGACCTCCGGTCTGAGCAAGGGAGTGATGTGGCGGCGCTGTCGTCGCGCTGCAAGCGAAAAACATACCGAAGCCTAAATCACGCTGTCAACATTCCGAATCATAAACAGCATATATAGAACTTCTCCGAACTATCACATGGAGCGTTGGCCGCTCCCCGGGCACAACACCTTGCCCGGCGGTAGATCTCCCCTTTTCCTTCCACACCGCTACAAATTTGTGGATTAGGCCACATTTCTCTAGAATTTTCTTCCTTTCTTAGACTTATTTATTTCATTATTTTTTTCATATCTTTTCTTTTTTAGTTCAACAGATTACAATTCCGCTGTTATTATAATTTACTCTCGCATATTACAACATGAAATGCTTTTGTCTCTTAAGACTATTTCATTACTTATTCAACTTTTTAAAGTAAATACCTGCTTAAAATTTTCAAATAAATGTATTATTTGGCTGAACAAAAATATTGTAGTGTTAGTCAAATAGTTGATCACCCAAAAAGGCTGACTGAAATACAGGTACATCATTATTTATTTCAAGATTTTCCTTATATTTTATATAGAAGTAAAGTGACAGTAGCCTACTGTTTAAGGGTTCAGACAAAAACTAGAAATTTTGTGTTTTTATTTATACAATAAGCGTGAAATACGAGCATAAATTCCACCTGATGATAATTGGATGCTGTCGTTCATGGATATCAACGAGTACATCTATTTTCGAGTAAGTTTAAAAATACAAATGCGTTGCCATTCCTGAGGACTAAGATGGAATGTCGCACTTCCAGTAAAAAGGAAGTCCTGTTCCCTACACTCAACATACGAAACGTAGCAGCGTTAAGCTGCTATTTTACGCTGGTTTTCTGTGAGAGTGTGATTTTTCCCCGGTTGGGCCAACTCATTCGTGCTACAACCATAACATAGCTGCAACGTGGCGCAAACATGTATAAAGGTCTGAATCTATTCATCTTTTGCTTACGATTTTCTATTTTTTACGTCTGTGAATTCTTTTGACTTCCTTTCTTTCTTGTGTGTTTCTTTGTTTACTCTAACAATACAACATTCAGAAACCTAAGAATTTATAAATCAACTCATAAAATAGAATGTCTGTTTGTCAGATTTTCTAAAGAGCGCTTATACAAATCGTCTTTGTTCCAATACATAAACGAAACGAATTTGTCTGTAAACTCGGCCCATGAAGTTTTTAGTCCAAATAGCCTCCATCTTCATAATATTTTAATATACTTGATATTGAATGACATTTGATACTTTTTGATAATAATGAGAATGTTGCTTTTAGACAGTAACAGTAATACTTCGGTGGTTACGATATTTCTTGTTTTAGTGCCAAAAATAAAATCATGAATTTGGACTCGATATATGGTGCAGTGTTCGAGTAATTAAAAAAATTTTATTTGCCTTGTAGAATGTCTAAAATTAATTAAATAGTGGAGCGAGATATAAATTTTATGAATTGAATGCTTTTTTATTTAAAAAAAATAGATAGTCTATAATTCAGGTTTTTACTCCCACTCCTTTTCAGTTCACGCGGTAAGATTATGGAACTCACTACCGTCAAATATAAGAAATTCCGAAACTTTGTTGGTATTCAAGAAACGTCTTAGAGAATATATATAAATTAACAGGATGCAAAGTAGTTAACTTTGCATCCTGTTAATTTACATATATTTATTCTATTATATTAGTTTTAGTTTATATATGTCATATGTAACTATCGTATTTATTATTTATTGATTTATTTTATTTTTATTTATTGTTTTATTTTATATAATCTACGTAACATTGTGTATATTATTTATTTGTAGTAGTACTAATGTATGCACGATGTTTGCAATTTTCAGCAAATTTCAGCGAATTTGGAATAAGTAGAACCTTTGTACGTAATTACTATAAGACTGCTTCTGTATCTTAATAGGTGTACATAAAATAAAAATGTGTGTAATAAAAAATTAAAAAAATAACATTTATTTTATAATATTTATGTAGAATATACATACGTCTCCTTTTAAACAGAATATAGTAGAATATTTTAATCAAATCAAGATTATTACATAAGGTTTATAGAAAGACATTTTTATTATTTGCCACCTGTTCGGAAAAACCTCAGTCTTGGTAAGAACTAGAAAAAACCCAGTGAGTTATATTTTTATATAAATGAGATACAATCATTTTACACAATCAATTATAAGAATAATTATAGAAAAATAGACAATTTTTTCAAGGGATATTTTCATTCACGTATTTCTTAATATTATTATAGCCCCTGGGAATTTAAAATTAATTGAAATTGTTATTTTTTATTTACATGATACTTATGATGACGTAAGAGGCAACAGAGTGAAACTGGAATAGGAGATGGACCCAGTGTCTTCAAAATCAGGAAATCGTATGTTCAGCTAATGACTTTTAATAGAAAATTTTTAGGGAAATAGTTTGTAAAATATTTTATTTTTATATGCATATATTTCAAACAAATTTTATAACAGTGTATTATCAAAGTTTCAATCTTGGGCCACCGCGAAGTAAATTGCAAATTTTAAATGTTTACCCAAGTGAAAAATTACAGACTACACGGACGAGCAATTTCCAATAAAGTCCGACTTTTGGGGATAAATTGCTGGACTAAATTTGTGTTAAATTTTCATTCTGTTAGCTACCTTTTTAATTATACGCAATATTAAATACGATAAAAAATAAAAATTATCGCCTAGTCCTATTTCTCGTGGTATATTGCCGAACGCTGCCTGCGTTTCCTCGTTGAATTATGTATACTTTTGGAAATTTATATACATTTATAACAGGCAAACGGGGACTAAAACTGAACTATCTTTCATTAGTAATATACCATACCATATTTAAGTTTCGGACAACCAATGAATCAAGTTTCGTAATAAAACGGATAAGACGACACAATACAATAAACCATCAAGCGTAAATAGAGATATTTTTTCTTGATTAATCATTTGTCGGCAATTCCAACCAAATCTCGAATTCAATTTCTCCCTTTATTTTAATTATAGACTTAATGGATATAAATCACTCAAATCATTATAAAAAACAGATCTAGACACGCGGTAGCGTGTCAAGCCAAGTTCACGCAGAACGGCGAGCCGCACCGTGTTCTCTTTTTATAATATTTTCTATGTTTTGTCTATTTTCTATTTGTATCTATTTGTAATCTAATTAATATTACAGATAATGAAAACAAAAAAATAATTCTAACATATTTTTTAAAAATTGAACATCCCCAGATCGAACATGGACAACCTGGAAATTATAGATTATGAAGTAAGGGGACAAGAGCCTGTGTGTTACTTCGTCCACCTGTAGTATCACAGTACGTAAACGTTTACCTATCATATTACTAAAAGTTGTTGAATTTGAATGTAAAATCTATAAACACCAATCAATCGCTAAAAAGTAACAAAGCTGGTATAAAGTATTATTAAATGTAGGCAACAAACTTTATAAACCAATAGATATATTAAATCAGCTGTCAAGATCAAGAAGATTTGGTTGCTAATTAAGTTGGTGTCCACACCTATAACTAATAATAGAGAGCGTAAGGAAGCTCATGTGGGTTTTGAAATCTCTGAGATACGTGATGAGTACCGAACTGCTGAATAAAATATATATCGCACTAGCCCAATTTATAATAATCTACTGCATCTCCGTATGGGAAGGAGCAGCTAAATCATACTTTATATATCTAGAAAGGGCGCAAAGATCCTTGGTTAAGGTAACGTACTGTGGCCCTATAGTTTTTCCACCGAAACCCTATACCAAACATCCAAGCTGCTCTCCATTAGGAAACTACATTTTACACATGATACTAAGATATCATAAAACGTTACCTCTTGACCATACCAAACTTACGAAAAGACAGTGTGATATCGTGGCTCCCCCATACCCTGCACGTACAGTTTTTGCCACTCGACAAAATATAGCTCAAGCCCCTCAAGCCTATAACAAAATCAACCGCTTTCTTAAAATTTACCCCATGCAAATGTTTGAGTGTATAAAAACTCTGACCAAATCTCAACAAGTGGCTCTCCACTGTTAATTATGATGATTTGGAAGACATTTTGGTCAGAAAGAGATGAACCTGTTTTAAATAACACACACTGACACAACACAAATCTTGCACACATACATACCCACTCACATCCGCGCATATATACATATATATATATATATATATATATATATATATATATATATATATATATATATATATATAATCGGAATCTCGGAAACGGCTACAACGATTTTCAAAAAAGACCGACCAACCGACTTTTTTAATTTTTTTCAAGTTCCTTTCTTTTTTGAGAAAATCTATTATTTTTATTTTTTTTATTAAGCCCTTTTTTAGTATTTTTTAAAAACACGAAAATTTAAATTAAACTAATTGCACTCATATTTTTTATTCAAATAATCAGTTCAGTTTTTTCTATTATGTCGCTAAGATCAAAAAATATTATTCGTATTTCATCAGTATGTAATTTGTATCTAAATATAATTTCCAAAACACACGTTTAAAAAAAACACCGAGCGAAAAATACCGAGCAAATCTCGGTCAACCAGGTGCTGTACTATTAAGTTTAAAATTTGGCTATTTTGATATTTTGATGTAAATCTAAGTTGTTATGATTACGTAGGAAGAGCGAGACTCTTCCAACACAGGTATCTTATGATTACTTTCTGGGAGGCCTAGGCAAAATAATAGTAAAAGATTTACTTAAATAAAACATTTTTATTTTAATAAAGATTAATATCTAATTCGCAAACATCCGCTCAATTAAATACAATGATGTGTCTTACCTGGATTGAAGGGCACCTCCCTCCCTCCCTCAATTTCGTGCACTAATCCCGTCGCCATTAGTCCCAGAACCACTACTCCCAACACCACTACTTCCAACACCACTATTTCAGGAAAGACTCACCATCGACGGTAGTACGACACGTGTTTCGCCTCTTCACGAGGCATCTTCAAGAGAAGTTAGACTCTACGGCGGCTGACCGCTAAGAAGTAAAGCTTCTTTTGTTGGCAGTAGTAGTGCTGGGACTAGTGGTGACGGGATTAGTGCACGCAATTGAGGGAGGGCAGGAGGTGCTCTTTAATCCAGGTAAGACACATTATTGTATTTAATTAAGCGGATGGTTGCGAATTAGATATAAATATTTATTATAATGAATTTCCGCAAAGTAACGCCTGATTCTATCAATTATTTTTATTTTATTTTTTATTATTACATATTTAAAAAGAACGCTAATAAATGTCCTCATATTAATATTGTATAGCTCATTTCATATATTTCTAACAATATTAGAGTAACAAAGGAGTTGCTAGTCCAAATAATGGTGTATAAATGTCTTTATTAGCTATACTCTCGTATGGTACCTAATAACTGGTGGGCGAGGCTTTGAGATCGTAAATTCAGTGACCTGTGATTAAGTCCAGCCGCTCATTTTTATGAATTAGCTACGGTAGTTTTATAATTAGTGTTAAAAGTTATAATAATTATTGTTTATAGTAATAAAATATTTTTGATTCCTTGATACTTTAAGTCTTGATCGTAAATGAAGTTCCAAATTGTTATGAATTTTAAAGCCACTAAACCTAACATACGGCTACGTACCGTGCCAGGGACCGCAGTTTATTTTGTTTCAATTTTATTTCACAATTTTAAGTTAATATTAAACAACACAACCAAAAATCTATTGGGATATTTCGTTTGTTTTCCGAATATTTTGAAATAAATACTATACATAGATATTATTATCGTGACATAAGCCTTAACTTAAGGCAATAGACACGTAGCTCTCTTCAAAGCGCGCTAAGTGACTTCAATCTTCCTTATAAGGCCATCAGAGAAGGACCACGTCTGAGGATAGTTAAGTAGCGCATCGCCAAACACCAAACATTCTTCTTCCCTTGCAACTCCACCTCGGCTGCAGTGATACAGGGAGAGTAATATTCTCTAGGCGCAGGCCACCAACACACAGCCAAGGGCTTGACAAGTCCACTCAGTGTGACCACCTCGGGCCAGCCATGCGAGTCGCTTTTTACGACACCCACATTTGTCCTAAAAGACGATGAACATAGACTTCTAGACATGAAGCATTAGTCGATCGTTTGTTCGTTAGTTAGCTGTATGTACCATGTGTAGATGTTATTGGCACTCTTGTAATCTAGTAATTAATATCTTATTAAAATGTGTTATAACGTTAAAACGTGGTAGAGCCATGCTGCAGCTATATTATGGTTGTGACACGAATGGGTCGGTTCATCGAGGATGTACCACGCTCTCACAAAATACAAAGTTAATGCTGCTGTATTTGTTATGGTGAGTGTTGAGTGTTGAAAGCCGTAATACCTTTTTAATGTAAACAAGGCTTTTCATCTTAGTCCTCAGTGGTGAAAACCCATATGCATTTTGAATCTTAATCGAGGTATATATGTATGATGTCTATTGGCTATATTATCCACTTACCTTCAGATGGTCTGTGTTTATTTTTCAAAGAATATGGGTAATAAATGACCATGAAGTCCACCTGACGGTAAAATGATGCTGTAGCTTATAGTGTAATATCTGCGCTGCACTCCATTTCCCATTGACATTTTAGTTCCGTACGAAATGTACATATGATATATTGCTATGTTGTGGCCACATAAGACAAGCAACCCCATCCGACAACCCCGGTAAGAAAGGGGTGATGGATTTCATTAAGTTAGCACACCGCAGCTTTTTTTTATAGAAGAGGGGGCAAACGAGCATCCGGTTCACCTGATGTTAAGTGACTACCGCCGCCCATGAACAAACACAACACAAGGGGAATTGCAGGTGCGGTGCCTAAAAAGACTCTTGTAAAAAAGCTTCAATACTCGTTACAAATATACTCAAAATTTTAGTTAATAGCAAAAAGTTTATGATTGGACTGGTGACTAGGTATTTATGAACCCATACAAGTATCTCACAGATCAAAAAGGAGAGCACGGCAGAAATATTTTAAGTAAATCATGCTACACATGTAGCGTACTTTGTTAAGTGCAAGTAGAATTATAATATAGATGTTATTGTTCTCATGTAAGTGACTTATTGTCTTAATGAGAAATAAAGTTCTTTAAACCGAAGTGTGAACCCGTCTAACACTATAGCGTATATTATATTCAAGGCTTTTAAGTGGAATCTATAGAACACTGAAGAAATCGAGAATTATTAAGCAAATTCCTCATTTGTAGAATATCTGCATAAAGGGACTTTAATTTTTTTATTTAAGATTGACATTTAAGAATTTAAGCATTTAACCACGTATGGGTTTAATTAATCGTTGCATATAAAATTTTAGTATGGTATTAAAATAAATTGAGTTTAAAAAATCTAAGGAAACCCGCTAAAGATATAATTATTTGACTTTATCCTATATAAATATTAGATAAAGAATGAAGAAGATAAAAGATAAAATTATTAAATTTTGGATTTTTTATCAGTCCATATATATTTAAAATATGAAAGTGCATATTTTAAAGTCAATCGTCTGTTTATAAGTTTGTGGAAATTATATTTTTGTTACACACACACACACACACACACACATATATATATATATATATATATATCGAAAATTTCTTTACATATTTAGATAGATACACGTAAAGCTATTAGAAGCGTGGTAATAAAAATCATTTTTTCCTGATTTTTCTCTAAGGTTTAGTTGTAAGGTAGGGCTGCAATCATCTTAATAGCCGGTGTCAGGCAAAATTTTTAGATACCTCGAATAAGGACCACGCTCTCTCAAAATACCAGCGTAACATAGCAGCTTAATGCTGCTGTGTTTCGTATAGCGAGTGTATTACTGTCGTGATGCCACGTTCCATCTTAAGGTAGGACCGCACTAGGCGAACTGCACTGCAGCGGAACAGAATACTATATAATTCCATTCCTGAGGTCATTTGGAAACTCATCTCATCTTGTTAACATCAATGAAAAAAACTGCAAATTATGTGGCCTAGCCAAGTAACTTTAAAAATTTTGGGCTAAATACATTTTAATTATTTATTATAATAATAAGTCATATATTTCTTTCTATGACTTCATTTATACGTGGTGTAGCCATGCAACTGCTTTTGCTTTTTTCCGAATGAGCGATCTCTGTTATTTTTTTCTTTTCATAGTAGGGTATTTAGTAAGTACGGGGTCCGAGGCGGGAAATTAGCTGATTGCTGCCGAATCGAAAATGGCGGCAGCGCGTATGAATTATAAAACTGACTTTATATTAAAGTTAATAAAGTTTATTATCAACGTCAAAGTCGCAACTTAAGTACACACCAATTTAATATTCTTATACTGTAAATACTTCAAAACATTTTTTCGAATTCTGTGTATCCGAATACTTTAATTAGAGAACCGAGTTTATTAAAAAGCACATCCTTGGAGCAGATCATAAGTACAACATTATGTATAACGGCAGAGTCGATTTTGATGAAATTTTGTTTGTGTGATTAAGTTGATACGATAATAGTTTAGATTGAACTCATTTCTATTGAGTTTAAAATATTCTCGTATACCACTTCATTACGATATGATGCTTGCGCTTTATATAATTTACAATCTCGTGGTAGTCGAGTATTTACTCTAATAAACTACCAAAACAAGTAGACCCAACTCTATACAACTTTGATTTAACTAACGGAACACGCCCAGTATTGATTTGTGTATGATGTGTCGATTTCAAAAACAATATGATTCTTTTTGCGGTTGCATTTTATTATCCTGTAAAGTATTGGAAATACAAACTGAAATGAAATATGGAAATTTTTCATTACTATAGTGGTTGCGTAAATTTTGATATCGCATATCTATAGTTTGAAAAGAGGATTTGTATTTCAATAGATGCTTTGAAATTCGATAGTATTCGCTTGCAGAATGGAAACTAACTGAACGTATTCCAATATATTCAACAGCTCATTCGGAACTAATAACAGGAATTATCATACTATATAATAATAGATACACGTGTTAGCTAAACTGTGAAGATTGTGTTATAATCGTGTTTGAAACATGTACGTAATGAATATGGTAACTATAATTTACTTAAACTCGCGTTTGAGGATTTTTCCAGGCTATTTTCTTAATAACATTAAAGTAAATAACAAAACATTTGGTAAGTGGCTACTGAAGCCCAGGGATACTTTTATTTTATAGAATAAGGGTGACAAACGAGCACACAGTTCATCATCATCATCATCATCATCATCATCATTACAGCCCTTCCTTCACAAGTCCACTGCTGAACATAGGCCTCCCCCAAGTAATGCCACAAAGCCCGATCCTGAGCCACCTGCATCCATCGACTTCCTGCATGTCTCACCAGGTCGTCACTACATCTAGTGGGGGGTCGCCCTACACTACGCCTACCGGTACGAGGCTGCCACTCGAGCACCCACTTCACCTGACAGTAAGTCTATGCTAGGATCCATAGCCATCTACATCTACTGTTGATGAAGAATTAAAATGCAGATGCAACGTCACCCCCGAGGACTAGATACACTAAGCTCGAAGCTGTTGACGAGTATGTTTACAAATAGTCCAACTTCCATCGAGAAGTCAATCGACGAATCCAACTCGGCTGGGCATCGTTCGGAAGATTACGACATACCTTTTTTTCTCTTTATTATGATTACCAACAATTCATACATTAGTACATCTTTAATAAAAATTTACGGTAGTCTTATTTCTAAATGTACAATCACTTAAAGGTAATCACAGCACTCTATCAATTTACATTTTGGTACTATTTATCTAAAGAATTCTTATTTTTAATAATTTGAAAATGTATGAAGTGTGTGTGTGTGTGTGTGTGTGTGTGTGTGTGTATGTGTGTGTTTTGTGTGTGTGCGTGTGCGTGTGCGTGTGCGTGTGCGTGTGCGTGTGCGTGTGCGTGTGCGTGTGCGTGTTCGTGTGCGTGTGCGTGTGCGTGTGCGTGTGCGTGTGCGTGTGCGTGTGCATGTGCGTGTGCATGTGCGTGTGCGTGTGCGTGTGCGTGTGCGTGTGCGTGTGCGTGTGCGTGTGCGTGTGCGTGTGCGTGTGCGTGTGCGTGTGCGTGTGCGTGTGCGTGTGCGTGTGCGTGTGCGTGTGCGTGTGCGTGGCGTGTGCGTGTGCGTGTGCGTGTGCGTGTGCGTGTGCGTGTGCGTGTGCGTGTGCGTGTGCGTGTGCGTGTGCGTGTGCGTGTGCGTGTGCGTGTGCGTGTGCGTGTGCGTGTGCGTGTGCGTGTGCGTGTGCGTGTGCGTGTGCGTGTGCGTGTGCGTGTGCGTGTGCGTGTGCGTGTGCGTGTGCGTGTGCGTGTGCGTGTGCGTGTGCGTGTGCGTGGGCGTGTGCGTGTGCGTGTGCGTGTGCGTGTGCGTGTGTGTGTGTGTGTGTGTGCGCGTGTGTGTGTGTGTGTGCATGTGTGCATGTGTGCATGTGTGTGTTTTACATTAATTATTAACAGTTCAGTACACGATTTGTGCTTTCACCATGTTTGAAGTACTTAAATAAAACTGAAATATGGAATCGAAATTAACATCAATGACATCACTAAATTAATAAAAACTTTACAAACCTTTGCGACTGGCGAATGCGCACCGAAAACAGTTCTACGACGTGGTGGGTAAAGAAGTGTAATTGGTTTGCGCGAAACTCTTATTGGAATGCGAAATTTAAATTGGGCGAGATGCTGTGGACAATCTACCTCATTTCTGAGCACCTTGTAAACATAATATCCACCAATCCGTTATAAATATATATATATATATATATATAAAGTACGAAGAAAGCTTTTCCCCAAACCTTACTTACCAATTTAAAGGAAAAGGATGAAAAGACGACAGCAGTGGAAATAGCATTTAGTAGGATTTATAAAAGTAGTTTCACTCTTGTGTAATGTTTAATTTCAGGTGAACCTAGTACTTGCTTATATTTAGTTTATTATTGCCGGAGTAAATGAAAATGATAATTTACGGTTAAAATTAATCATGACAAGTATAATATACATCGATACGATTAGAAACGAATATGTGCTAAAAACAGATATTGAGTGGTGAACATCCCAATACTCGGGCCGAGTAGCGAGCACACTCGAACAAGGCGAGAATCTAAACGTTGAATAAAAATTTTTATCCGTAGACTGTTTCTATCATTTTTATGTGTACAGATTCGTTCTCTTAATGTCGAACCTTGAATACATAATTAAAAAAAATATGTGTGTTTTTAAACGCTGCCTACGCAAGATATTGGGCGTATCAATGCAAGACAGGGTATCCGAAGAGAAGGGCTTAGAAATTCCACAGCTGTCTAGTGTGATTGCACTTTTCAAACAGAGGTACTTGCGTTAGCTGGGGCATGAGCACAGGTAGGAACTCCCGATTACCACGACGTATGATGTAGGTCATTGCTTCGCTTTTAGGACTGCGCCAAAAGGGAGATGGTCACTTTCAAAATCAATCACCGGAGCTGGGAGAGGCTTGAGGAAAATCAAACGGATTAGCAAAAACTTTTAAAATGGTTGCAAGTGTTGCAATGATGTATGTTTCGTGTCACTCGCTCACAAGAGACTATATATTGCGGCTCTTTCTCACTTTTAAAAATGTTATGTAATTATATATAATTGAGAATTTATTTTGTAAATTAATTTAAAACTAACTTCACACTTTTAAAGATGAGGTATAATATTTGACAGATTAAACAGAAAGTTTGGAATGGAATACATGAGTGAAATCAAGCCTGAAGGGGATGATACCTTAAACCATTTAGAACATATAAAGCTCAACTTGTCTTAAACATATGTGTGTTTAACAATAGAATCCTTTTTTTTAATAAATTGCTAATAGTGTCCCTGTTATTATTATTAGCTATTAGTAAATAAATTCTTATGTTATTATATTTTATTTACATCTTATTTATGTAATGTATAATTACTCAAACAAGATAGTTCCCAAGCATTTTTATTATCAGCATAATACGCACATTTAAGTTTAAGAAACCAAAAAAAAAATATTTATGTCATCATAAAAATATTCTTTGTTGTTCAAACCTTTTTAAAAACATTCTTAGTTATTTTCTTCTTATCAACTCTTGGAATTAGGGTGTACAAAGCAAATTGTAAACGAATATTTTTATTTTTATTTGTATCAAAATAATGCACTATTTTTGTTACTACAGCACTATTTTCGATAGAACTGAATAGTTAGTTTAGCAAAAGTCACCGCGCCACCTAAAAAAATCTTGACCGTTTTTGACTCACATTTGTATTTTTATTTCTAAAGTTCATAAAAGTGAAAAAATAACAGTCCACCTGATGATACGTACTGTAGTTCATGAAGGTGTGCTGCTTATTTCAAGCAAAGGTGTAAAATTGCAGCACAGAGCTTGAGATAAATATTGTAAAGACCATTATTCTGACTCGATTAGTTGAAGAAAGTCTGTTTTGATTTAACGCATTCCTGTTATTTAAAGAAAAATAATTTAAAACGCTGAAATTCCCGTCAAAGTTAGTATTTCCTATGGTGGTAGTAAAATAAGCGACATTTATTACTTTTTTGTAATTACAGTCTCAAAAGATATGTATAACATAGCTCTACCGCGTATCTAAGTATATCTTATATAACCATGCTGTAGCTGTAATATATTTATATATATTGTGGCACAAATAGGTTGACTAGACCAAGAAAGGACCATACTGCCACAGAATACAATAATAGTTTAATACCGTTGAGTTTCATATGGTGAGTGAAGAGAACAAAATGCGCTTTACAGTTGTAACTAGGCGTTTTATCTTATTTTTCAGGGGTGATTTACCATCAGCTGCACTTTCTTCGTTAAACAAAGAATGCCACAGGGTCACAGCCTGTAAATTTACGCGCTATCTAAACCCTTACGACGTCAGTGCAATCACTGCTGCTTGGCGGAAAAAGAAACAGAAGGCTGACCCCCTCCCCCCTCAGATGAACCCTTAGGAAAAAAAGAAGTCCTGTGTTAAGAAAATTGGTCCTAAATAGAACCCCGTAATATATTTTATTTATTACTTTTCTGACCTTAAATAACCACAAGAAAGTGTAAATAGTTTCCTCGACATACATAACCAAGGCCGAAGGTTTTTATTGACAAAGCATCAAAATGTTGATACGTTTACTAGGGAAATCCCGACGTAAATTGAAATCGGAAATGGAATGCTTTGTGGAAAGGCGGGCCATTTTATAAGCTTTATTACTCTATTTTAACGTGGAGTAACTACAGGTACATTTTTCAAATTCTCGTGTAAAACTAAATTGTAATTAATTTTCGCTCCTTTTCTTAATACCACATTTAAATGAAATTACGATTAATTTCTTCAATTGTTCAAATACGATGACACTGATAATTTGTAGACTCAGGAGTTACCTTCCGGTATTCGTATCGATCGGTAACCCTTATGGTAAATCTTCCCTACAACAGATAGAGGCCCCCCTTTGCTCTTTAATGTTTTGCAAATTTTGAATTCTCTTTTTATAATATTTTCTATGTTTTGTCTATTTTCTATTTGTATCTATTTGTAATCTAATTAATATTACAGATAATGAAAACAAAAAAAAAATCTAACATATTTTTTAAAAAAGGAACATCCCCAGATCGAACATGGATAACCCGAAAATTATAGATAATGAAGTAAGGGGACAAGAGCCTTTGTGTTACTTCGTCCACCTGTAGTATCACAGTGCGTATATTATATTCAAGGCTTTTAAGTGGAATCTATAGAACACTGAAGAAATCGAGAATTATTAAGCAAATTCCTCATTTGTAGAATATCTGCATAAAGGGACTTTAATTTTTTTATTTAAGATTGACATTTAAGAATTTAAGCATTTAACCACGTATGGGTTTAATTAATCGTTGCATATAAAATTTTAGTATGGTATTAAAATAAATTGAGTTTAAAAAATCTAAGGAAACCCGCTAAAGATATAATTATTTGACTTTATCCTATATAAATATTAGATAAAGAATGAAGAAGATAAAAGATAAAATTATTAAATTTTGGATTTTTTATCAGTGCATATATATTTAAAATATGAAAGTGCATATTTTAAAGTCAATCGTCTGTTTATAAGTTTGTGGAAATTATATTTTTGTTACACACACACACACACACATATATATATATATATATATATATATATATATATATATATATATATCGAAAATTTCTTTACATATTTAGATAGATACACGTAAAGCTATTAGAAGCGTGGTAATAAAAATCATTTTTTCCTGATTTTTCTCTAAGGTTTAGTTGTAAGGTAGGGCTGCAATCATCTTAATAGCCGGTGTCAGGCAAAATTTTTAGATACCTCGAATAAGGACCACGCTCTCTCAAAATACCAGCGTAACATAGCAGCTTAATGCTGCTGTGTTTCGTATAGCGAGTGTATTACTGTCGTGATGCCACGTTCCATCTTAAGGTAGGACCGCACTAGGCGAACTGCACTGCAGCGGAACAGAATACTATATAATTCCATTCCTGAGGTCATTTGGAAACTCATCTCATCTTGTTAACATCAATGAAAAAAACTGCAAATTATGTGGCCTAGCCAAGTAACTTTAAAAATTTTGGGCTAAATACATTTTAATTATTTATTATAATAATAAGTCGTATATTTCTTTCTATGACTTCATTTATACGTGGTGTAGCCATGCAACTGCTTTTGCTTTTTTCCGAATGAGCGATCTCTGTTATTTTTTTCTTTTCATAGTAGGGTATTTAGTAAGTACGGGGTCCGAGGCGGGAAATTAGCTGATTGCTGCCGAATCGAAAATGGCGGCAGCGCGTATGAATTATAAAACTGACTTTATATTAAAGTTAATAAAGTTTATTATCAACGTCAAAGTCGCAACTTAAGTACACATCAATTTAATATTCTTATACTGTAAATACTTCAAAACATTTTTTCGAATTCTGTGTATCCGAATACTTTAATTAGAGAACCGAGTTTATTAAAAAGCACATCCTTGGAGCAGATCATAAGTACAACATTATGTATAACGGCAGAGTCGATTTTGATGAAATTTTGTTTGTGTGATTAAGTTGATACGATAATAGTTTAGATTGAACTCATTTCTATTGAGTTTAAAATATTCTCGTATACCACTTCATTACGATATGATGCTTGCGCTTTATATAATTTACAATCTCGTGGTAGTCGAGTATTTACTCTAATAAACTACCAAAACAAGTAGACCCAACTCTATACAACTTTGATTTAACTAACGGAACACGCCCAGTATTGATTTGTGTATGATGTGTCGATTTCAAAAACAATATGATTCTTTTTGCGGTTGCATTTTATTATCCTGTAAAGTATTGGAAATACAAACTGAAATGAAATATGGAAATTTTTCATTACTATAGTGGTTGCGTAAATTTTGATATCGCATATCTATAGTTTGAAAAGAGGATTTGTATTTCAATAGATGCTTTGAAATTCGATAGTATTCGCTTGCAGAATGGAAACTAACTGAACGTATTCCAATATATTCAACAGCTCATTCGGAACTAATAACAGGAATTATCATACTATATAATAATAGATACACGTGTTAGCTAAACTGTGAAGATTGTGTTATAATCGTGTTTGAAACATGTACGTAATGAATATGGTAACTATAATTTACTTAAACTCGCGTTTGAGGATTTTTCCAGGCTATTTTCTTAATAACATTAAAGTAAACAACAAAACATTTGGTAAGTGGCTACTGAAGCCCAGGGATACTTTTATTTTATAGAATAAGGGTGACAAACGAGCACACAGTTCATCATCATCATCATCATCATCATCATCATTACAGCCCTTCCTTCACAAGTCCACTGCTGAACATAGGCCTCCCCCAAGTAATGCCACAAAGCCCGATCCTGAGCCACCTGCATCCATCGACTTCCTGCATGTCTCACCAGGTCGTCACTACATCTAGTGGGGGGTCGCCCTACACTACGCCTACCGGTACGAGGCTGCCACTCGAGCACCCACTTCACCTGACAGTAAGTCTATGCTACGATCCATAGCCATCTACATCTACTGTTGATGAAGAATTAAAATGCAGATGCAACGTCACCCCCGAGGACTAGATACACTAAGCTCGAAGCTGTTGACGAGTATGTTTACAAATAGTCCAACTTCCATCGAGAAGTCAATCGACGAATCCAACTCGGCTGGGCATCGTTCGGAAGATTACGACATACCTTTTTTTCTCTTTATTATGATTACCAACAATTCATACATTAGTACATCTTTAATAAAAATTTACGGTAGTCTTATTTCTAAATGTACAATCACTTAAAGGTAATCACAGCACTCTATCAATTTACATTTTGGTACTATTTATCTAAAGAATTCTTATTTTTAATAATTTGAAAATGTATGAAGTGTGTGTGTGTGTGTGTGTGTGTGTGTGTGTGTGTGTGTGTGTGTGTGTATGTGTGTGTTTTGTGTGTGTGCGTGTGCGTGTGCGTGTGCGTGTGCGTGTGCGTGTGCGTGTGCGTGTGCGTGTGCGTGTGCGTGTTCGTGTGCGTGTGCGTGTGCGTGTGCGTGTGCGTGTGCGTGTGCATGTGCGTGTGCATGTGCGTGTGCGTGTGCGTGTGCGTGTGCGTGTGCGTGTGCGTGTGCGTGTGCGTGTGCGTGTACGTGTGCGTGTGCATGTGCGTGTGCGTGTGCGTGTGCGTGTGCGTGTGCGTGTGCGTGTGCGTGTGCGTGTGCGTGTGCGTGTGCGTGTGCGTGTGCGTGTGCGTGTGCGTGTGCGTGTGCGTGGCGTGTGCGTGTGCGTGTGCGTGTGCGTGTGCGTGTGCGTGTGCGTGTGCGTGTGCGTGTGTGTGTGTGTGTGTGTGTGCGCGTGTGTGTGTGTGTGCATGTGTGCATGTGTGCATGTGTGTGTTTTACATTAATTATTAACAGTTCAGTACACGATTTGTGCTTTCACCATGTTTGAAGTACTTAAATAAAACTGAAATATGGAATCGAAATTAACATCAATGACATCACTAAATTAATAAAAACTTTACAAACCTTTGCGACTGGCGAATGCGCACCGAAAACAGTTCTACGACGTGGTGGGTAAAGAAGTGTAATTGGTTTGCGAATGCGAAATTTAAATTGGGCGAGATGCTGTGGACAATCTACCTCATTTCTGAGCACCTTGTAAACATAATATCCACCAATCCGTTATGAATATATATATATAAAGTACGAAGAAAGCTTTTCCCCAAACCTTACTTACCAATTTAAAGGAAAAGGATGAAAAGACGACAGCAGTGGAAATAGCATTTAGTAGGATTTATAAAAGTAGTTTCACTCTTGTGTAATGTTTAATTTCAGGTGAACCTAGTACTTGCTTATATTTAGTTTATTATTGCCGGAGTAAATGAAAATGATAATTTACGGTTAAAATTAATCATGACAAGTATAATATACATCGATACGATTAGAAACGAATATGTGCTAAAAACAGATATTGAGTGGTGAACATCCCAATACTCGGGCCGAGTAGCGAGCACACTCGAACAAGGCGAGAATCTAAACGTTGAATAAAAATTCTTATCCGTAGACTGTTTCTATCATTTTTATGTGTACAGATTCGTTCTCTTAATGTCGAACCTTGAATACATAATTAAAAAAAATATGTGTGTTTTTAAACGCTGCCTACGCAAGATATTGGGCGTATCAATGCAAGACAGGGTATCCGAAGAGAAGGGCTTAGAAATTCCACAGCTGTCTAGTGTGATTGCACTTTTCAAACAGAGGTACTTGCGTTAGCTGGGGCATGAGCACAGGTAGGAACTCCCGATTACCACGACGTATGATGTAGGTCATTGCTTCGCTTTTAGGACTGCGCCAAAAGGGAGATGGTCACTTTCAAAATCAATCACCGGAGCTGGGAGAGGCTTGAGGAAAATCAAACGGATTAGCAAAAACTTTTAAAATGGTTGCAAGTGTTGCAATGATGTATGTTTCGTGTCACTCGCTCACAAGAGACTATATATTGCGGCTCTTTCTCACTTTTAAAAATGTTATGTAATTATATATAATTGAGAATTTATTTTGTAAATTAATTTAAAACTAACTTCACACTTTTAAAGATGAGGTATAATATTTGACAGATTAAACAGAAAGTTTGGAATGGAATACATGAGTGAAATCAAGCCTGAAGGGGATGATACCTTAAACCATTTAGAACATATAAAGCTCAACTTGTCTTAAACATATGTGTGTTTAACAATAGAATCCTTTTTTTTAATAAATTGCTAATAGTGTCCCTGTTATTATTATTAGCTATTAGTAAATAAATTCTTATGTTATTATATTTTATTTACATCTTATTTATGTAATGTATAATTACTCAAACAAGATAGTTCCCAAGCATTTTTATTATCAGCATAATACGCACATTTAAGTTTAAGAAACCAAAAAAAAAATATTTATGTCATCATAAAAATATTCTTTGTTGTTCAAACCTTTTTAAAAACATTCTTAGTTATTTTCTTCTTATCAACTCTTGGAATTAGGGTGTACAAAGCAAATTGTAAACGAATATTTTTATTTTTATTTGTATCAAAATAATGCACTATTTTTGTTACTACAGCACTATTTTCGATAGAACTGAATAGTTAGTTTAGCAAAAGTCACCGCGTCACCTAAAAAAATCTTGACCGTTTTTGACTCACATTTGTATTTTTATTTCTAAAGTTCATAAAAGTGAAAAAATAACAGTCCACCTGATGATACGTACTGTAGTTCATGAAGGTGTGCTGCTTATTTCAAGCAAAGGTGTAAAATTGCAGCACAGAGCTTGAGATAAATATTGTAAAGACCATTATTCTGACTCGATTAGTTGAAGAAAGTCTGTTTTGATTTAACGCATTCCTGTTATTTAAAGAAAAATAATTTAAAACGCTGAAATTCCCGTCAAAGTTAGTATTTCCTATGGTGGTAGTAAAATAAGCGACATTTATTACTTTTTTGTAATTACAGTCTCAAAAGATATGTATAACATAGCTCTACCGCGTATCTAAGTATATCTTATATAACCATGCTGTAGCTGTAATATATTTATATATATTGTGGCACAAATAGGTTGACTAGACCAAGAAAGGACCATACTGCCACAGAATACAATAATAGTTTAATACCGTTGAGTTTCATATGGTGAGTGAAGAGAACAAAATGCGCTTTACAGTTGTAACTAGGCGTTTTATCTTATTTTTCAGGGGTGATTTACCATCAGCTGCACTTTCTTCGTTAAACAAAGAATGCCACAGGGTCACAGCCTGTAAATTTACGCGCTATCTAAACCCTTACGACGTCAGTGCAATCACTGCTGCTTGGCGGAAAAAGAAACAGAAGGCTGACCCCCTCCCCCCTCAGATGAACCCTTAGGAAAAAAAGAAGTCCTGTGTTAAGAAAATTGGTCCTAAATAGAACCCCGTAATATATTTTATTTATTACTTTTCTGACCTTAAATAACCACAAGAAAGTGTAAATAGTTTCCTCGACATACATAACCAAGGCCGAAGGTTTTTATTGACAAAGCATCAAAATGTTGATACGTTTACTAGGGAAATCCCGACGTAAATTGAAATCGGAAATGGAATGCTTTGTGGAAAGGCGGGCCATTTTATAAGCTTTATTACTCTATTTTAACGTGGAGTAACTACAGGTACATTTTTCAAATTCTCGTGTAAAACTAAATTGTAATTAATTTTCGCTCCTTTTCTTAATACCATATTTAAATGAAATTACGATTAATTTCTTCAATTGTTCAAATACGATGACACTGATAATTTGTAGACTCAGGAGTTACCTTCCGGTATTCGTATCGATCGGTAACCCTTATGGTAAATCTTCCCTACAACAGATAGAGGCCCCCCTTTGCTCTTTAATGTTTTGCAAATTTTGAATTCTCTTTTTATAATATTTTCTATGTTTTGTCTATTTTCTATTTGTATCTATTTGTAATCTAATTAATATTACAGATAATGAAAACAAAAAAAAAATCTAACATATTTTTTAAAAAAGGAACATCCCCAGATCGAACATGGATAACCCGAAAATTATAGATTATGAAGTAAGGGGACAAGAGCCTTTGTGTTACTTCGTCCACCTGTAGTATCACAGTACGTAAACGTTTACCTATCATATTACTAAAAGTTGTTGAATTTGAATGTAAAATCTATAAACACCAATCAATCGCTAAAAAGTAACGAAGCTGGTATAAAGTATTATTAAATGTAGGCAACAAACTTTATAACCCAATAGATATATTAAATCAGCTGTCAAGATCAAGAAGATTTGGTTGCTAATTAAGTTGGTGTCCACACCTATAACTAATAATAGAGAGCGTAAGGAAGCTCATGTGGGTTTTGAAATCTCTGAGAAACGTGATGAGTACCGAACTACTGAATAAAATATATATCACACTAGCCCAATTTATAATAATCTACTGCATCTCCGTATGGGAAGGAGCAGCTAAATCATACTTTATATATCTAGAAAGGGCGCAAAGATCCTTGGTTAACGTAACGTACTGTGGCCCTATAATTTTTCCACCGAAACCCTATACCAAACATGTAAGCTGCTCTTCTTTAGGAAACTACATTTTACACATGATACTAAGATATCACAAAACATTACGTACGATATCGTGGCTCCCCCATACCCTGCACGTACAGTTTTTGCCATAAAATATAGCTCAAGTCCCTCATGCCTATAACAAAATCAACCGGTTCCTTAAAAATGTACCCCATGCAAATGTTTGAGTGTATAAAAACTCTGACCAACTCTCAAGAAGTGGCTCTCCACTCTTAATTATGATGATGTGGAAGAAATTTTGGTCAGAAAAAGATGAACCTGTTTTAAATAAGGATATACAATATGAGAGGCCCACACCTGTGCATGAGTTATTACATCCGTCAAAAAGAATAAGTATTGAGTGTGCAGACCTGAATTCGGAAAATCTAGAACAGGAAACAGCGCCTATTCGAATCTATACAGATGGAAGCAAGCTCGAGAATGGCGGTGTGGGAGCGGCTTTCGTCTGTTTCGAAGGTTCAAAAGTTATATACAAAAAGAGGCTGAAACTACATACTAGCTGCTCTGTGTTCCAAGCGGAACTCTTGGCGATTAAAGAGGCTTGCGAGTGGACTTTGGACCGGAGATTGAAGCAAGGAGACGAAAGACACCAAAGGGGCACAAGGATGCACATGGGCTGCAAGGAGGTTATACAGATCTTGAGTGACTCTCAGGCGGCACTGAGAGCACTCCAAAAGAGATCTAACACCCACCCCATTGTGGCAAAGACTCATGACACAATATATACAGCTGCTCAAGTGGATCTTAATTTCATATTCTCATGGGTTAAGGGCCATGCGGGCGACGCAGGTAACGAAATTGCTGATGAGACAGCCAAAGGCGCTGCCACACAACACAAAACCCCTGACTACGCGAAGTTCCCTATGAGCTTTGTAAAAAGGACTATGAGGGAAAAAACTTGGAGAACTTGGCAGACAAGATATGAAAGCGCGGAACAAGGAGCGCGCACAAAAGAATTACTCCCAAAACTGACGGACATTTGTGCACTATGGAAAGCAACCAAAGTATCATTTCAATTAACGCAGGCTTTAACAGGTCATGGCTACCACAAGGAATATCTGCATAGATTCAAAATCGCTGCCGATCCATTCTGCCCCTGTGACAATACCACTACTCAAACGTTAACTCATTTGTTGAGGGAGTGTCCTAGATTTGAGTACAATAGACTAAGACACGAGATGCTTTGTAGCAATCTACGTATATCACCGTACTGTGTAACGGAACTTTCAAATAAACAAAGTGCTATTGAATCCTTCGTTACATTTATTAATTACATCATAGATAAGCTTAAAGGATTCAATAAATTGTAAATTATTTAAACTAATATACATAGGATATAAATTGTGTATTAAGACACTAGCTTTAATCATTGTTAATAAATCATAAGCTATAGTCTAACTCCTAAGCAATAGATATAGGAATACCCTGTATTTTACTTAAATTAAATCTTATTTTCTCACCTTTCTTGTATATATAACATAAGTAAATCTCTTTCATTTACCTATGCTCGTTTGCTAATCATATCTGTACAACTTAATGACTCATATTATATTATTGATAATAAGGCACAAATTTAATGAATGTCAATAAATTATAAGCTAAGGACTAAATTATAAGCAGTAGACATAAGAATACCCTGTATTATATTTATATTAATTCTGTAATTTTTTTCTATTCGTTTTTTTTTGTTAATTCGGTACTCTTCCTAATTTTCTAAAATATGTAATGCTACTGGGAATAATTATACAAATTTATATTGTTATTTATAATTTCATTCGTGAAAAATAATTTTATAACAGTGATAATATTAAATGGACCGATACCTAATCAATGTATCAAATCGCATTGATGTTAGTTATCTTGTCTTAGAGAATAACAGCTTGCAAAATATAGTGTAAGCCATTTAATGTAACCTATTGTGTAAAAATGTCAATAAATTCCCGTCAAGGACGGTATACTCCTTGGTGGAAAATCAAAAAAAAAAAAAAAAAAAAAACACACACTGACACAACACAAATCAGTAGGTAATGTGACACATTCATAAACTTGCACACATACACACCCACTCACACCCGCGCATATATAAATATATATAACCATGCTGTAGCTGTAATATAAAGACTAAAATAATAATTAATTATATATAGACTCGACGACTTCCAGCCTCCCGAACAAGCCGGTTTCCGAAAAGTACGTAGTAAGAAATTTTGGTCAGAAAGAGATGAACCTGTTTTAAATAACAAACACTGACACAACACAAATCAGTAGGTAATGTGACACATTCATAAACTTGCTAAAATTGATAGAATTGATAAAATTGTCTTATCTCTATAGTATATCCCCGTTTGACATAACGAGTAGACATATCTCCGCGTCCGTAGCATGGGGCCAAGGGAAAGAGAAAAAATTATCCCTTTTTGACATTTGAAAGGGACAATTTTATCCTCGTTCGCGGACGTGGTTTTAAGTTTATCTTCAAACCATTTTAATACGAAAAAGATGTCTCGAGCCTATTGCAACTACATTTTCGTGTCAGAAATTGAAAAACAAGAAAGAGAATTACATCAGCGATCGATACGTGATCAGAATACTTAATCTATTGGAATTCTCCGACAACGAATTTCTACGCCGGTTTCGGATGCTCAAAGATTGTTTTGTATTTGTGTAAAGAACTCTATGAGGCTTTAAAGCCTATTAATTCTGTGGATGGACTACCAGTGCATATTGAAGTAAGCATCTATTACAACCACCTTGTACAAAAAAGTCTCAATGGCTCAATGCCATGATTTAATTACATAGGTTGTGTCAACAATACCCAAGGCGAGTCCATGGTCAAGTCAAATTTAATGATAATGGAATCGGTCTATACTATATTTTAGGTAAGTATTATAACGTTTTAAAATAAAGTTATCAAACTTAGTAAAGTTACAATTCAAATTAATAAATATGTTAATTATTTAGCAAAGCTTGCTAAATATACTATACTCATGATTATAAAATTATTTATTCCTTGTTGCTTCATTATTTTCAATTAAAATTAAATCTTTGTGACTTAGAGTAGACATCAATTTTGATGTTTTTTGTAATTTTTTATAATGGCAGTAATTGCGGGGATATATATTTTTTAATTTCTTCAAGAGGTTACACCACCTCCAAAGGGTCTGTATTGTCCAGTTTCACAATTGGCTCAATTCTAAACACATATTTTTTAATAAATGCTATCACAAGCGAAGTAATACCTGCGATTTGATACAAGCAATGTATATTTAACTTAAATATTATACAAAAGAAAATAAAGAAAGAATTAGAATAATAGAAAAAATAAAAACAAGGCAGAAACACGCTTAAAATAAATATAACAAATATTATAAGTAAATGACATATTGTTTAACAAAAATTATGAATAAACAAAAGGTAAAAGAAAATATAAGTTAATGTAAATCTACTTAATCTTAAAACTAGTTTATAGCTAGTATAGTCGAGTATTTACTCTAACAAACTACCAAAACAAGTAGACCCAACTCTATACAACTTTGATTTAACTAACGGAACACGCCCAGTATTGGTTTGTGTATGATGTGTCGAATTCAAAAATAATATGATTTTTTTTGCGGTTGCATTTTATTATCCTGGAAAGTATTGGAAATACAAACTGAAATGAAATATGGAAATTTTTCATTACTATAGTGGTTGCGTAAATTTTGATATCGCATATCTATAGTTTGAAAAGAAGATTTGTATTTCAATAGATGCTTTGAAATTCGATAGTATTCGCTTGCAGAATGGAAACTAACTCAACGTATTCCAATATATTCAACAGCTCATTCGGAACTAATAACAGGAATTATCATAACATATAATAATAATACATACACGAGTTGGCTAAACTGTGAAGATTGTGTTATAATCGTGTTTGAAACATGTACGTAATGAATATGGTAATTATAATTTACTTATTCTCGCGTTTGAGGACTTTTCCAGGCTATTTTCTTAATAACATTAAAGTAATTAACAAAACATTTGGTAAGTGGCTACTGACGCCCAGGGATATTTTTATTTTATAGAATAAGGGTGACAAACGAGCACACAGTTCATCATCATCATCATCATTACAGCCTTTCACAAGTCCACTGCTGAACATAGGCCTCCCCCAAGTAATGCCACAAAGCCCAGTCCTGAGCCACCTGCATCCATCGACTTCCTGCATGTCTTACCAGGTCGTCACTTCATCTAGTGGGAGGTCGCCCTACACTACGCCTACCGGTACGAGGCTGCTACTCGAGCACACACTTCACCTGATGGTAAGTCTATGCTACGGTCCATAGCCATCTACATCTATTGTTGTGAAGAATTAAAATGCAGATGCAACGTCACCCCAGTGGACTAGATGGAATGCCTCGATTCCAGTAAAAAGGTTCTCTGGTACTCTATGCACACTACTCACAGAACTAAACAGAGCAAAAATGAGCTGCTGTTTGACGCTGGTATTTTGTGAGAGCGTGCAACAATTATAATTCTGCAGCGTGGCAATATCACGTATAAACAACTTTAAGTAAAGAACGCTACAGATGCGTTGCCACTTCTGAGTACTAAAATTGAATGCCTTACAGCCTGTAACTATACTGGATCTCTATACTCTTTAGACCACAACACACCGGTGCACGTATCACTGTTTGGTGGCTAAAATAAATAAGAGATTCCTTGTTGAATTTCTTGATAGAAAAGGTGAAACAGGACGTGATAAACAGTATTTCCTGACAAAAAAGACTACAGTTCACAACCCGTTTGCTACTTGGCTTTTGACATTTGCAATAGCCATGTCCATATGAGGCAATCTATGGAAGAGCCCTGTATTCAGCAGTGGCCTTTTGATAGGCTGAGTGAATGAATAAAAGTTCAATAATAATAGGCCTACATCTTTGCGATAACTTTTACAAAACGCCACAATATTTTTAAAATTTCTTGTAAATAAATTTAGAATCATTTTCTAACATCAAACGGAACACGAAAAAATTTATAACTGAATAAATTAAGTTGTGAATTTTATATTTAAGAAAAAATAAGTAGGAAGATAAATTTTTCCTTGCGATCATGTCAAACGTCAATTGAAAATTCTTCATAGAACAATTTTCTAATGCTAACTAACATAATACTGAAAAACTCACAAAGTTGCTTTCATCATCATCTTCCTTATAGCCTATGTAAAGTTCTCTGCTGAACTAATGGCTCTCCCTTAGATTGACCTTATAGGGGATATATTTGCCGGAGATATTTGGAGATATTTGGAGAGATTATTTATTAAAATATTAAGTTGTTTTTTAGAACATGGCGCTGCTCAACTATTGTCACAATTTTCTTGTTACGACATTCTCTTACGCCGCCACTACACGGTACAATTGTATTACCTTTTGTTATTTTATTAAACCTTTAAGTAAAAACGGATGAGTTTGTAACGTAGTGGCTCAGTACGTATCGCTGCAGCACTGTGAGGCCGCGGGTTTGAATCCCGCATGGAGCAAGAGTTAGTATTGCCTAAAACAGTTTTTCGGGATTCGGATGTTGGTTTATGTGTAATTTATGAATGATGCAAGAAGTTTTAGTAATTATTTCTTATGCAGGTAGTTGTTGGGAGCACTAAGCTCGAAGCTGTTGACGAGTATGTTTACAAATAGTCCAACTTCCATCAAGAAGTCAATCGACGAATCCAACTCGGCTGGGCATCGTTCGGAAGATTACGACACATATTTTTTTCTCTTTATTATGATTACCAACGATTCATACATTATTACATCTTTAATTAAAATTTGCGGTAGTCTTATTTCTAAATGAACAATCACTTAAAGGTAATCACAGCATGCTATCAATTTACATTTTGGTACTATTTATCTAAAGAATTCTTATTTTGAATAATTTGAAAATGTTTGATTGCGGGCGCGCGCGGGCGCGTGTTTGCGTGCGTGAGTGTTTGTGTGTGTGTGTGTGTGTGTGTGTGTGTGTGTGTGTGTGTGTGTGCGTTTTACATTAATTATTAACAGTTTAGTACATGATTTGTGCTTTCACGATGTTTGAAGTACTTAAATAAAACTGAAATATGGAATTGAAATTAACATATACGACATCACTAAATTAATTAAAAACGTTACAAAGCTTTGCGACTGGCGAATGCGCACCGAAAACAGTTCTACGACGTGGTGGGTAAAGAAGTGTAATTGGTTTGCGCGAAACTCTTATTGGAATGCGAAATTTAAATTGGGCGAGATGCTGTGGACAATCTACCTCATTTCTGAGCACCCTGTAAACATAATATCCACCAATCCGTTATGAATATACATATATATATATATATATATATATATATATATATATATATATATATATATATATATATATATATATATATATATATAAAGTACGAAGAAAGCTTTTCCCCAAACCTTACTTACCAATTTAAAGGAAAAGGATGAAAGGACGGCAGCAGTGGAAATAGCATTTAGTAGGATTTATAAACGTAGTTTCACTCTTGTGTAATGTTTAATTTCGAGTGAACCTAGTACATACTTATATTTAGTTTATTATTGCCTGAGTAAATGAAAATGATAATTTACGGGTGAAATTAATCATGACAAGTATAATATACATCGATACGATTACAAACGAATATGTGATAAAAACAGATATTGAGTGGTGAACAGCCCAATTCTCGGGCCGAGTAGCGAGCACACCCGAACAAGGCGAGAATCTAAACGTTGAATAAAAATTCTTATCCGTAGACTGTTTCTAACGAACCTTGACGACACAATTAAAAAAAATATTTGTGTTTTTAAACGCTGCCTACGCAAGATATTGGGCGTATCAATGCAAGACAGGGTATCCGAAGAGAAGGGCTGAGAAATTCCACAGCTGTCTAGTGTGATTGCACTTTTCAAACAGAGGTACTTGCGTTAGCTGGGGCATGAGCACAGGTAGGAACTCCCGATTACCACGACGTATGATGTAGGTCATTGCCTCGCTTTTAGGACTGCGCCAAATGGAGATGGTCACTTTCAAAATCAATCACCGGAGCTGGGAGAAGCTTGAGGAAAATCAAACGGATTAGCAAAAACTTTTAAAATGGTTGCAAGTATTGCAATGATGTAAGTTTCGTGTCATTCGCTCACAAGAGACTATATATTGCGGCTCTTTCTCACTTTTAAAAATGTTATGTAATTATATACAATTGAGAATTTATTTTTTAAATTAATTTAAAACTAACATCACACTTTTAAAGATGAGGTATAATATTTGACAGATTAAACAAAAAGTTTGGAATGGAATACATGAGTGAAATCAAGCCTGAAGGGGATGATACCTTAAACCATTTAGAACATATAAAGCTCAACTTGTCTTAAACGAAGTCTTCTCCTTTTTAAATTGAATTTGTAAGGTGTTTAACAATAGAATCCTTTTTTTTAATAAATTGCTAATAGTGTCCCTGTTATTATTATTAGCTATTAGTAAATAAATTGATATGTTATTATATTTTAATTACATCTTATTCATGTCATGTATAATTACTCAAACAAGATAGTTCCCAAGCATTTTTATTATCAGCATAATACGCACATTTAAGTTTTTTAAGAAACCAAAAAAAAATATTTATGTCATCATAAAAATATTCTTTGTTGTTCAAACCTTTTTAAAAACATTCTTAGTTATTTTCTTCTTATCAACTCTTGGAATTAGGGTGTACAAAGCAAATTGTAAACGAATATTTTTATTTTTATTTGGATCAAAATAATGCACTATTTTTGTTACTACAGCACTATTTTCGATAGAACTGAATAGTTAGTTTAGAAAAAGTCACCGCGCCACCTAAAAAAAATCTTGACCGTTTTTGATTCAGATTTGTATTTTTATTTCTAAAGTTCATAAAAGTGAAAAAATAACAGTCCACCTGACGATACGTACTGTAGTTCATGAAGGTCTGCTGCTTATTTCAAGCAAAGATGTAAAATTGCAGCACAGAGCTTGGGATAAATATTGTAAAGACCATTATTCTGACTCGATTAGATGAAGAAAGTCTGTTTTGATTTAACGCATTCCTGTTATTTAAAGAAAAATAATTTAAAACGCCAAAATTCCCGTCAAAGTTAATATTTCCTATGGTCATCAATAAATCGAGAAGGTCAGACTTAAAATAGCGAATATGCATTTGGGCACTCACTACGCTACGCAAGCAAACAGGGTTCGATCCCGCCGGTACCAATGAAATTATTAATTGCAATTTTAAGTGCTGATTTTCCACGTGCTCGGCGGTGAAGGAAAACATCGTGAGGAAACCTGCATGTCTGTGAAATAAGAAAAAACATTTTCGAAGACATGTGAAGCTAGCCAACACGCATTGGGGCAGCGTGGCGGACACTTCCTTGCCCTAATATGGTGCTGTTAGCCACACTACCATCTCGAGTTCGATCACCTTCCCATTCTACAGTTCGTTTAGGGCTGCTGCATCGAAGATGGCCTCTTTCTCCACAGCCATAGCACCTAGGGCTGTATCCTTTATTGCAGTAGCAAACTGTAGCTGCTGCAACCTCCCTGGCGCTATGGGAACTATGATCCTGCCACACGGTTTCCACCTCAAGTGCATGGTCCAAGGCATCTTTAAGAGTCTCATGGCCTCACAGCAGCTCTGATTTCAAGGTCGTGGATGCCGTCGAGGAATGTCTGCACCAGTTTCCCTTCAATAAACGCAGGTATAGACTGGTATGCTTTTCGAACCAGCTTCTCCACCTAAAGGACCCACTGCTGCAGGTTTTTTGCTGTCTTGCACGCGATTGCTTTAAACTGCGCATGAAAGACCCGTTCCAGGTGATCGTCACCATATCTAGCCTCCAATGCCTCAAGCTGCACGTAAGTCACTTTCTTACCGAGAACTTCCAGAACGGTTAAGGCCTGATCGAGCAGGCCTAGTGTGAGAGCTGTCATGGCCTGACTTTTATTCTAGCCTTTTGCCTTCATGAAAGCCTCGAACTGATTTTGTAGGCCGACCATGAAAAAGTCTCAGAAATGAGAGGAAGCCTGTGCCCAGCGGTGGGACGTATTTGGGCTGTAACTATACTTTACTTTTATATTATTCAGCGACTTTATATTTTTGTAAGCATTATACCCAGATAAAGTTATTTGCCTGATGACATGGAAAACGTCAAAGGGTTGTTCTAGATTAATTCATCGTACTTTGAATACGGAAAAAGTAATAAAACGCCGCGAATGAAAGCTAAAGCTGGGATCCGGACATGCTATATGTTACGTTTAATGAACTTGCATAAACGGCTTAAAGCCGAATTGACCCACAGTTTTATATGACTATTTATTAAATAATATTTGGTGTAAGGTATTTATGCTCAATGGTGAAAGGGGAAATACAAATCAGTACGCTACGTTTTGTATTTTTATATTGCGGAAAAAGCAAAATACAAAGAAATAAATATGAAATATTATAATATATGAAATATTATAATATAATAATTTAAAGGCTTCTTGTCTTAGTGGCGTAGCGGTGGGTTGCAGGTCTGAATCCCTCATGGAAGAAGTATTTTAAAAATTCAAATCTTTGTGAAAACTACGTATGTAAATGACGCAGGAAAAAACTCTTGTTTAGCAATACCACTTTTTTTAAATACTAATTTATAGTCAGCATTTGTATTACAAGTCAAACCATATTTATTACAGTTTGAAGAGGCTAGTTCACCAAAAATGTAATTTGGGCAGAAACCTAATAGTTCACAGCTAATAGGACATTCAGTATCTGTTAATAAAGAGGAAGGAGACATTCTCTAGCATGAGCTTAAGCATACATTAAAACATATAGAAAAGTTAAAGTAATATAAATGATTTGATATGTTGCTGATGGTCTAAAAATGCAGTTACTTTATCTAAAGGTATAATTATGAAAGTGTCGTCTAGTAAAACACCGTAAAAACTAGTTTTATTTCAATTGTAAAATAACATTTATTTACATGGGCCTCGTCCTGTTGTAGGAAGGGGAGGGGAGACATTACAATAGTACATAACATAACACATGCTGTATACGAGGTTCAGCAACCGCGATACGGGGCGATTTTAGTTGCGACCCTTTTTCATCTCATTACGATAGTGGTTCAAGCCGAGGTTCGTGTCTCCTTCAGGGGGCCTTAAATATCGTCGAAGCCCTCTCCTAGCTTGAGGAGTCTCACTCCAAAAGCAGGACTCAGGGTGCCTCGGGATTATTGCATTCAATAGCTCGTGGGTCCTCACACACGACTCTATTTCGACGAAGCTGTAAAGGCCGCAGGGCCAAAAGCATACACCTTCAGAAAAAAAAGTTTTTTCACTTATCTTGATTATTCCAGTATTTAAAACAAAGAAGAAACAAAGTTTGAAAAATATACCTCCAATTTAACGCACAGTTTATAAATAACAATAATTATAGAAAGTCTTTAAGGAGAATATAACATCGAAACGTACGTCACTACTTCTCTACGTTAAAATAGAGGAATAAAAACACAAAGCGTTCCATTTCCAATTTCAATTTAGTTAACTGACTAGTTAGTTAGTAGACTAGAAGTTAACTGACTTTTGGATCTTGTTCCGAATCTTTGGCAGTGTGTTGCCGTTAGAGTAAAGGCTGTATGTGTAGCTTGTTGACTTCAAAGAAAAAAGAAGTGAGATCTAAATTTATTTATTTATTTATTAGGATTACCAACAGAAATTACAATAGTAATACAAAGATCATTTTCATAACATATTAAGCACATTATAATTGTATTTCTTTTTATAGGTAATCACAACATGCATTGATTATTTAGTAAATGATAGGATTATAAGAAAAAAAAACTTGGACTACATCATTGAAAAAATAAGTTATTAAAAAGAAATAGAATTATTTAACAATATTAGAGATAACTTCATTATCATACTAAATTACATTAACCACATTATAGAAAACAAAAACAATTCCAATATTATACTTCCAATATTATACTATAAATATTCCAATATTATAATATAAATGGGTGCCAAGTTCGATGGTCAGTCCTAAAATTTATTTATAATAACATAAAATATCATTTCTTCTTATAACTTAGGATAATATAATGTAGCCTAAGGTCGGACTTGGCTAGTTTTCATATAAGTATTATATTATAGCATATATCATAATATTGAACTTGGCTCTCATTTCACATTTATGTTTTTGATGGGATATTTTTATAATGATTGTGTAATTTGGTAAGAGTATCTCGAAAGGACAAATTAAAGCTTACATTTTAAAACTGCAATCCAGCGCTTTTTTAGCAATGAACGAATCCGTTCTCCGTCAAATAGAGAGTAAAATAAGCGACAGCCCTTTTTATATGGAGAAAGATCAACTTCATTTATTACTTTTTTGTAATTACAGTCTCAAAAGATATGTATAGCATAGCTCTACCGCGTATCTAAGTATATCTTATATAACCATGCTGTAGCTGTAATATAATTGTGGCACAAATAGGTTGACTAGACCAAGGAAGGACCATAGTGCCACAGAATACAATAATAGTTTAATACCGTTGAGTTTCATATGGTGAGTGAAGAGAACAAAATGCGCTTTACAGTTGTAACTAGGCGTTTTATCTTATTTTTCAGGGGTGATTTACCATCAGCTGCACTCTCTTCGTTAAACAAAGAATGCCACAGAGTCACAGCCTGTAAATTTACGCGCTATCTAAACCCTTACGACGACAGTGCAATCACTGCTGCTTGACGGAAAAAGAAACAGAAGGCTGACCCCCTCCCCCCTCAGATGAACCCTTAGGAAAAAAAGAAGTCCTGTGTTAAGAAAATTGGTCCTAAATAGAACCCCGTAATATATTTTATTTATTACTTTTCTGACCTTAAATAACCACAAGAAAGTGTAAATAGTTTCCTCGACATACATAACCAAGGCTGAAGGTGGTTATTGACAAAGCATCAAAATGTTGATACGTTTACTAAGGAAATCTCGACGTAAATTGAAATCGAAAATGGAATGCTTTGTGGTAAGGCGGGCCATTTTATAAGCTTTATTAATCTATTTTAACGTGGAGTAACTACAGGTACATTTTTCAAATTCTCGTGTAAAACTAAATTGTAATTAATTTTCACTCCTTTTCTTAAATACCATATTTAAATGAAATTACGTTTAATTTCTTCAATTGTTCAAATACGATGACACTGATAATTTGTAGACTCAGGAGTTACCTTCCGGTATTCGTATCGATCGGTAACCCTTATGGTAAATCTTCCCTACAACAGATAGAGGCCCCCCTTTGCTCTTTAATGTTTTGCAAATTTTGAATTCTCTTTTTATAATATTTTCTATGTTTTGTCTATTTTCTATTTGTATCTATTTGTAATATAATTAATATTACAGATAATGAAAACAAAAAAAAAAATTCTTACATATTTTTTAAAAATGGAACATCCCCAGATCGAACATGGACAACCTGAAAATTATAGATTATGAAGTAAGGGGACAAGAGCCTTTGTGTTACTTCGTCCACCTGTAGTATCACAGTACGTAAACGTTTACCTATCATATTACTAAAAGTTGTTGAATTTGAATGTAAAATCTATAAACACCAATCAATCGCTAAAAAGTAACGAAGCTGGTATAAAGTATTATTAAATGTAGGCAACAAACTTTATAACCCAATAGATATATTAAATCAGCTGTCAAGATCAAGAAGATTTGGTTGCTAATTAAGTTGGTGTCCACACCTATAACTAATAATAGAGAGCGTAAGGAAGCTCATGTGGGTTTTGAAATCTCTGAGAAACGTGATGAGTACCGAACTACTGAATAAAATATATATCGCACTAGCCCAATTTATAATAATCTACTGCATCTCCGTATGGGAAGGAGCAGCTAAATCATACTTTATATATCTAGAAAGGGCGCAAAGATCCTTGGTTAAGGTAACGTACTGTGGCCCTTTAGTTTTTCCACCGAAACCCTATACCAAACATGTAAGCTCCTCTTCTTTAGGAAACTACATTTTACACATGATAGTAAGATATCACAAAACATTACCTCTTGACCATTCCAAACTTACGAAAAGACAGTGTGATATCGTGGCTCCCCCATACCCTGCACGTACAGTTTTTGTCACAAAATATAGCTCAAGCCCCTCATGCCTATAACGAAATCAACCGGTTCCTTAAAAATGTACTCCATGCAAATGTTTGAGTGTATAAAAACTCTGACCAACTCTCAAGAAGTGGCTCTCCACTCTTAATTATGATGATGTGAAAGAAATGTTGGTCAGAAAGAGATGAACCTGTTTTAAATAACACACACTGACATATATATATGCGCGGGTGTGAGTGGGTGTGTATGTGTGAAAGTTTATGAATGTGTCACATTACCTACTGATTTGTGTTGTGTCAGTCGAGCGAATAATTAGAATGCAGAAGAATTAGATATTAATATTTATATCCAATTCTTCTTCAAAGTTATAATAATTATTGTTTATAGTAATAAAATATTTTTGATTCCTTGATACTTTAAGTTTTGATCGTAAATGAAGTCCCAAATTGATATGAATTTTAAAGCCACTAAACCTAACATACGGCTACGTACCGTGCAAGCGACCGCAGTTTATTTTGTTTCAATTTTATTTCACAATTTTAAGCTAATAGTAAACAACACAACCAAAAATCTATTGGGATATTTCGTTTGTTTTTCGAATGTTTTGAAATAAATACTAGAGATATAGTTATCGAGATATTAGCCTTAACTTAAGGCAATGGACACGTAGCTCTCTTCATAGACCGCTAAGCGACTTCAAGCTTCCTTATACGGCCATCAGTGAAGGACCACGTCTGAGGATAGTTAAGTTGCGCATCGCCAAACACCAAACATTCTTCTTCCCTTGCGACTCCAACTCGGTTGCAGCGATACAGGAAGAGAAATATTCTCTAGGCACAGGCCACCAACACACAGCCAAGGGCTTGACAAGCCCACTCAGTGCGACCACCTCGGGACAGCCATCTGAGTCGCTTTTTACGACACCCACGGTTGTCCTAAAAGGCGACGGACATAGACTTCTAGACATAAAGCATTAGTCGATCGTTTGTGCGTCAGTTAGCTGTATGTACCACATGTAGATGTTATTGGCACTCTTGTGAAGTAATCTAGTAATTAATACCTTATTAAAATGTGTTATAACGTTAAAACGTCGTAGAGCCATGCTGCAGCTTTATTATGGCTATGGCACGAATGGGTTGGTTCATTGAGGATGTACCAAGCTCTCACAAAGTACAAAGTTAATGCTGCTGCATTTCTTATGGTGAGTGTTGAGTGTTGAAAGCCGCCCCGATCCGAGGCGGGAAACTAGCTGATTGCTGCCGAATCTAAAATGGTGGCAGCGCTTATGAGCTATAAAACTGACTATATTAAAGTTAATAAAGTAAGTAGTAGAAATACTTCAAAATATTTTTTCGAATTCTGTGTATCCGAATACTTTAATTAGAGAACTCGAATTTACTAAAAAGCACATCCTTGGAGCAGATCATAAGTACAACACCATGTAAAAAGGCTGAATCGATTTTGATGAAATTTTATTTGTGTGATTAAGTTGATACGAGAATAGCTTAGATTGCACCCCTTTCTATTGAGTTTAAAATATTCTCGTAAACTACTTCATTACGATATGATGCTTGCGCTATAAATAATTTATAATCTCGTCGTAGTCGAGTATTTACTCTAACAAACTACCAAAACAAGTAGACCCAACTCTATACAACTTTGATTTAACTAACGGAACACGCCCAGTATTGATTTATGTATGATGTGTCGATTTAAAAAACAATATGACTCTTTTTGCGGTTGCATTTTATTATCCTGGAAAGTATTGGAAATGCAAACTGAAATGAAATATGGAAATTTTTCATTACTATAGTGGTTGCGTAAATTTTGATATCGCATATCTATAGTTCAAAAGAGGATTTGTATTTCAATAGATGCTTTGAAATTCGATAGTATTCGCTTTCAGAATGGAAACTAACTGAACGTATTCCAATATATTCAACAGCTCATTCGGAACTAATAACAGGAATTATCATAACATATAATAATACATACACGAGTTGGCTAAACTATGAAGATTGTCTTATAATCGTGTTTGAAACATGTACGTAATGAATATGGTAACTATAATTTACTTATTCTCGCGTTTGAGGACTTTTCCAGGCTATTTTCTTAATAACATTAAAGTAACTAACAAAACATTTGGTAAGTGGCTACTGAAGCCCAGGGATATTTTTATTTTATAGAATATGGGTGACACACGAGCACACAGTTCGTCATCATCATCAGCATTACAGCCCTTCACAAGTCCACTGCTGAACATAGGCCTCCCCCAAGTAATGCCACAAAGCCCAGTCCTGAGCCACCTGCATCCATCGACTTCCTGCATGTCTTACCAGGTCGTCACTTCATCTAGTGGGGGGTCGCCCTCCACTACGCCTACCGGTACGAGGCTGCTACTCGAGCACACACTTCACCTGATGGTAAGTCTATGCTACGGTCCATAGCCATCTACATCTATTGTTGTGAAGAATTAAAATGCAGATGCAACGTCACCCCTGTGGACTAGATGGAATGCCTCGATTCCAGTAAAAAGGTTCTCTGGTACTCTATGCACACTACTCACAGAACTAAACCGAGCAAAAATGAGCTGCTGTTTTACGCTGGTATTTTGTGAGAGCGTGCAACAATTATAATTCTGCAGCGTGGCAATATCACGTATAAACAACTTTAAGTAAAGAACGCTACAGATGCGTTGCCACTTCTGAGTACTAAAATTGAATGCCTTACAGCCTGTAACTATACTGGATCTCTATACGCTTTAGACCACAACACACCAGTGCACGTATCGCTGTTTGGTGGCTAAAATAAATAAGAGATTCCTTGTTGAATTTCTTGATAGAAAAGGTGAAACAGGACGTGATAAACAGTATTTCCTGACAAAAAAGACTACAGTTCACAACCCGTTTGCTACTTGGCTTTTGACATTTGCAATAGCCATGTCCATATGAGGCAATCTATGGAAGAGCCCTGTATTCAGCAGTGGCTTTTGATAGGCTGAGTGAACGAATAAAAGTTCAATTATAATAGGACTACATCTTTGCGATAACTTTTACAAAACGCCACAATATTTTTAAAATTTCTTGTAAATAAATTTAGAATCATTTTCTAACATCAAAAGAAATACGAAAAAATTTATAACTGAATAAATTAAGTTGTGAATTTTATATTTAAGAAAAAATAAGTAGGAAGATAAATTTTTCCTTGCGATCATGTCAAACGTCAATTGAAAATTCTTCATGGAACAATTTTCCAATGCTAACTAACATAATATTGAAAAACTGACAAAGTTGCTTTCATCATCATCTTCCTTATAGCCTATGTAAAGTTCTCTGCTGAACTAAACGCTCTCCCTTAGATTGACCTTTTAGGGGAGATATTTGCCGTAGTTGCCACGCTAGGCGAGCGGGCTGGCTACCGCAGTTTATTTATTAAAATATTAAGTTGTTTTTTAGAACATGGCGCTGCTCAACTATTGTCACAATTTTCTTGTTACGACATTCTCTTACGCCGCCACTACACGGTACAATTGTATTACCTTTTTTTAGTTTTTTAAACGTTTAAGTAAAAACGGATGAGTTTATAACGTAGTGACTCAGTACGTATCGCTGCAGCGCTTTGAGGCCGCGGGTTCGAATCCCGCATGGAGCAAGAGTTAGTTAGACCTAAAACAGTTGTTCCGGATTTGGATGTTTGTTTATGTGCAATTTATGAATGATACAAGAAGTTTTAGTAATTATTTTTTATGCAGGTAGTTGGGAGCACTTCAAATAGTCGAACTAGGTATGTCCAACTTCCATCGAGAAGGCAATCGACGAATCCAACTCGGCTGGGCATCGTTCGGAAGATTACGACACATATTTTTTTTCTCTTTATTATGATTACCAACGATTCATACATTATTACATCTTTAATTAAAATTTACGGTAGTCTTATTTCTAAATGAACAATCACTTAAAGGTAATCACAGCATGCTATCAATTTAAATTTTGGTACTATTTATCTAAAGAATTCTTATTTTGAATAATTTGAAAATGTTTGAGTGCGGGCGCGCGCGGGCGCGTGTTTGCGTGCGTGAGTGTTTGTGTGTGTGTGTGTGTGTGTGTGTGTGCATGTGTGTGTTTTACATTAATTATTAACAGTTTAGTACATGATTTGTGCTTTCACGATGTTTGAAGTACTTAAATAAAACTGAAATATGGAATTGAAATTAACATATACGACATCACTAAATTAATTAAAAACGTTACAAAGCTTTGCGACTGGCGAATGCGCACCGAAAACAGTTCTACGACGTGGTGGGTAAAGAAGTGTAATTGGTTTGCGCGAAACTCTTATTGGAATGCGAAATTTAAATTGGGCGAGATGCTGTGGACAATCTACCTCATTTCTGAGCACCCTGTAAACATAATATCCACCAATCCGTTATGAATATACATATATATATATATATATATATATATATATATATATATATATATATATATATATATATATATATATATATATATATATATATATATATATATATAAAGTACGAAGAAAGCTTTTCCCCAAACCTTACTTACCAATTTAAAGGAAAAGGATGAAAGGACGGCAGCAGTGGAAATAGCATTTAGTAGGATTTATAAACGTAGTTTCACTCTTGTGTAATGTTTAATTTCGAGTGAACCTAGTACATACTTATATTTAGTTTATTATTGCCTGAGTAAATGAAAATGATAATTTACGGGTGAAATTAATCATGACAAGTATAATATACATCGATACGATTACAAACGAATATGTGATAAAAACAGATATTGAGTGGTGAACAGCCCAATTCTCGGGCCGAGTAGCGAGCACACCCGAACAAGGCGAGAATCTAAACGTTGAATAAAAATTCTTATCCGTAGACTGTTTCTAACGAACCTTGACGACACAATTAAAAAAAATATTTGTGTTTTTAAACGCTGCCTACGCAAGATATTGGGCGTATCAATGCAAGACAGGGTATCCGAAGAGAAGGGCTGAGAAATTCCACAGCTGTCTAGTGTGATTGCACTTTTCAAACAGAGGTACTTGCGTTAGCTGGGGCATGAGCACAGGTAGGAACTCCCGATTACCACGACGTATGATGTAGGTCATTGCCTCGCTTTTAGGACTGCGCCAAATGGAGATGGTCACTTTCAAAATCAATCACCGGAGCTGGGAGAAGCTTGAGGAAAATCAAACGGATTAGCAAAAACTTTTAAAATGGTTGCAAGTATTGCAATGATGTAAGTTTCGTGTCATTCGCTCACAAGAGACTATATATTGCGGCTCTTTCTCACTTTTAAAAATGTTATGTAATTATATACAATTGAGAATTTATTTTTTAAATTAATTTAAAACTAACATCACACTTTTAAAGATGAGGTATAATATTTGACAGATTAAACAAAAAGTTTGGAATGGAATACATGAGTGAAATCAAGCCTGAAGGGGATGATACCTTAAACCATTTAGAACATATAAAGCTCAACTTGTCTTAAACGAAGTCTTCTCCTTTTTAAATTGAATTTGTAAGGTGTTTAACAATAGAATCCTTTTTTTTAATAAATTGCTAATAGTGTCCCTGTTATTATTATTAGCTATTAGTAAATAAATTGATATGTTATTATATTTTAATTACATCTTATTCATGTCATGTATAATTACTCAAACAAGATAGTTCCCAAGCATTTTTATTATCAGCATAATACGCACATTTAAGTTTTTTAAGAAACCAAAAAAAAAATATTTATGTCATCATAAAAATATTCTTTGTTGTTCAAACCTTTTTAAAAACATTCTTAGTTATTTTCTTCTTATCAACTCTTGGAATTAGGGTGTACAAAGCAAATTGTAAACGAATATTTTTATTTTTATTTGGATCAAAATAATGCACTATTTTTGTTACTACAGCACTATTTTCGATAGAACTGAATAGTTAGTTTAGAAAAAGTCACCGCGCCACCTAAAAAAAATCTTGACCGTTTTTGATTCAGATTTGTATTTTTATTTCTAAAGTTCATAAAAGTGAAAAAATAACAGTCCACCTGACGATACGTACTGTAGTTCATGAAGGTCTGCTGCTTATTTCAAGCAAAGATGTAAAATTGCAGCACAGAGCTTGGGATAAATATTGTAAAGACCATTATTCTGACTCGATTAGATGAAGAAAGTCTGTTTTGATTTAACGCATTCCTGTTATTTAAAGAAAAATAATTTAAAACGCCAAAATTCCCGTCAAAGTTAATATTTCCTATGGTCATCAATAAATCGAGAAGGTCAGACTTAAAATAGCGAATATGCATTTGGGCACTCACTACGCTACGCAAGCAAACAGGGTTCGATCCCGCCGGTACCAATGAAATTATTAATTGCAATTTTAAGTGCTGATTTTCCACGTGCTCGGCGGTGAAGGAAAACATCGTGAGGAAACCTGCATGTCTGTGAAATAAGAAAAAACATTTTCGAAGACATGTGAAGCTAGCCAACACGCATTGGGGCAGCGTGGCGGACACTTCCTTGCCCTAATATGGTGCTGTTAGCCACACTACCATCTCGAGTTCGATCACCTTCCCATTCTACAGTTCGTTTAGGGCTGCTGCATCGAAGATGGCCTCTTTCTCCACAGCCATAGCACCTAGGGCTGTATCCTTTATTGCAGTAGCAAACTGTAGCTGCTGCAACCTCCCTGGCGCTATGGGAACTATGATCCTGCCACACGGTTTCCACCTCAAGTGCATGGTCCAAGGCATCTTTAAGAGTCTCATGGCCTCACAGCAGCTCTGATTTCAAGGTCGTGGATGCCGTCGAGGAATGTCTGCACCAGTTTCCCTTCAATAAACGCAGGTATAGACTGGTATGCTTTTCGAACCAGCTTCTCCACCTAAAGGACCCACTGCTGCAGGTTTTTTGCTGTCTTGCACGCGATTGCTTTAAACTGCGCATGAAAGACCCGTTCCAGGTGATCGTCACCATATCTAGCCTCCAATGCCTCAAGCTGCACGTAAGTCACTTTCTTACCGAGAACTTCCAGAACGGTTAAGGCCTGATCGAGCAGGCCTAGTGTGAGAGCTGTCATGGCCTGACTTTTATTCTAGCCTTTTGCCTTCATGAAAGCCTCGAACTGATTTTGTAGGCCGACCATGAAAAAGTCTCAGAAATGAGAGGAAGCCTGTGCCCAGCGGTGGGACGTATTTGGGCTGTAACTATACTTTACTTTTATATTATTCAGCGACTTTATATTTTTGTAAGCATTATACCCAGATAAAGTTATTTGCCTGATGACATGGAAAACGTCAAAGGGTTGTTCTAGATTAATTCATCGTACTTTGAATACGGAAAAAGTAATAAAACGCCGCGAATGAAAGCTAAAGCTGGGATCCGGACATGCTATATGTTACGTTTAATGAACTTGCATAAACGGCTTAAAGCCGAATTGACCCACAGTTTTATATGACTATTTATTAAATAATATTTGGTGTAAGGTATTTATGCTCAATGGTGAAAGGGGAAATACAAATCAGTACGCTACGTTTTGTATTTTTATATTGCGGAAAAAGCAAAATACAAAGAAATAAATATGAAATATTATAATATATGAAATATTATAATATAATAATTTAAAGGCTTCTTGTCTTAGTGGCGTAGCGGTGGGTTGCAGGTCTGAATCCCTCATGGAAGAAGTATTTTAAAAATTCAAATCTTTGTGAAAACTACGTATGTAAATGACGCAGGAAAAAACTCTTGTTTAGCAATACCACTTTTTTTAAATACTAATTTATAGTCAGCATTTGTATTACAAGTCAAACCATATTTATTACAGTTTGAAGAGGCTAGTTCACCAAAAATGTAATTTGGGCAGAAACCTAATAGTTCACAGCTAATAGGACATTCAGTATCTGTTAATAAAGAGGAAGGAGACATTCTCTAGCATGAGCTTAAGCATACATTAAAACATATAGAAAAGTTAAAGTAATATAAATGATTTGATATGTTGCTGATGGTCTAAAAATGCAGTTACTTTATCTAAAGGTATAATTATGAAAGTGTCGTCTAGTAAAACACCGTAAAAACTAGTTTTATTTCAATTGTAAAATAACATTTATTTACATGGGCCTCGTCCTGTTGTAGGGAGGGGAGGGGAGACATTACAATAGTACATAACATAACACATGCTGTATACGAGGTTCAGCAACCGCGATACGGGGCGATTTTAGTTGCGACCCTTTTTCATCTCATTACGATAGTGGTTCAAGCCGAGGTTCGTGTCTCTTTCAGGGGGCCTTAAATATCGTCGAAGCCCTCTCCCAGCTTGAGGAGTCTCACTCCAAAAGCAGGACTCAGGGTGCCTCGGGATTATTGCATTCAATAGCTCGTGGGTCCTCACACACGACTCTATTTCGACGAAGCTGTAAAGGCCGCAGGGCCAAAAGCATACACCTTCAGAAAAAAAAGTTTTTTCACTTATCTTGATTATTCCAGTATTTAAAACAAAGAAGAAACAAAGTTTGAAAAATATACCTCCAATTTAACGCACAGTTTATAAATAACAATAATTATAGAAAGTCTTTAAGGAGAATATAACATCGAAACGTACGTCACTACTTCTCTACGTTAAAATAGAGGAATAAAAACACAAAGCGTTCCATTTCCAATTTCAATTTAGTTAACTGACTAGTTAGTTAGTAGACTAGAAGTTAACTGACTTTTGGATCTTGTTCCGAATCTTTGGCAGTGTGTTGCCGTTAGAGTAAAGGCTGTATGTGTAGCTTGTTGACTTCAAAGAAAAAAGAAGTGAGATCTAAATTTATTTATTTATTTATTAGGATTACCAACAGAAATTACAATAGTAATACAAAGATCATTTTCATAACATATTAAGCACATTATAATTGTATTTCTTTTTATAGGTAATCACAACATGCATTGATTATTTAGTAAATGATAGGATTATAAGAAAAAAAAACTTGGACTACATCATTGAAAAAATAAGTTATTAAAAAGAAATAGAATTATTTAACAATATTAGAGATAACTTCATTATCATACTAAATTACATTAACCACATTATAGAAAACAAAAACAATTCCAATATTATACTTCCAATATTATACTATAAATATTCCAATATTATAATATAAATGGGTGCCAAGTTCGATGGTCAGTCCTAAAATTTATTTATAATAACATAAAATATCATTTCTTCTTATAACTTAGGATAATATAATGTAGCCTAAGGTCGGACTTGGCTAGTTTTCATATAAGTATTATATTATAGCATATATCATAATATTGAACTTGGCTCTCATTTCACATTTATGTTTTTGATGGGATATTTTTATAATGATTGTGTAATTTGGTAAGAGTATCTCGAAAGGACAAATTAAAGCTTACATTTTAAAACTGCAATCCAGCGCTTTTTTAGCAATGAACGAATCCGTTCTCCGTCAAATAGAGAGTAAAATAAGCGACAGCCCTTTTTATATGGAGAAAGATCAACTTCATTTATTACTTTTTTGTAATTACAGTCTCAAAAGATATGTATAGCATAGCTCTACCGCGTATCTAAGTATATCTTATATAACCATGCTGTAGCTGTAATATAATTGTGGCACAAATAGGTTGACTAGACCAAGGAAGGACCATAGTGCCACAGAATACAATAATAGTTTAATACCGTTGAGTTTCATATGGTGAGTGAAGAGAACAAAATGCGCTTTACAGTTGTAACTAGGCGTTTTATCTTATTTTTCAGGGGTGATTTACCATCAGCTGCACTCTCTTCGTTAAACAAAGAATGCCACAGAGTCACAGCCTGTAAATTTACGCGCTATCTAAACCCTTACGACGACAGTGCAATCACTGCTGCTTGACGGAAAAAGAAACAGAAGGCTGACCCCCTCCCCCCTCAGATGAACCCTTAGGAAAAAAAGAAGTCCTGTGTTAAGAAAATTGGTCCTAAATAGAACCCCGTAATATATTTTATTTATTACTTTTCTGACCTTAAATAACCACAAGAAAGTGTAAATAGTTTCCTCGACATACATAACCAAGGCTGAAGGTGGTTATTGACAAAGCATCAAAATGTTGATACGTTTACTAAGGAAATCTCGACGTAAATTGAAATCGAAAATGGAATGCTTTGTGGTAAGGCGGGCCATTTTATAAGCTTTATTAATCTATTTTAACGTGGAGTAACTACAGGTACATTTTTCAAATTCTCGTGTAAAACTAAATTGTAATTAATTTTCACTCCTTTTCTTAAATACCATATTTAAATGAAATTACGTTTAATTTCTTCAATTGTTCAAATACGATGACACTGATAATTTGTAGACTCAGGAGTTACCTTCCGGTATTCGTATCGATCGGTAACCCTTATGGTAAATCTTCCCTACAACAGATAGAGGCCCCCCTTTGCTCTTTAATGTTTTGCAAATTTTGAATTCTCTTTTTATAATATTTTCTATGTTTTGTCTATTTTCTATTTGTATCTATTTGTAATATAATTAATATTACAGATAATGAAAACAAAAAAAAAAAATTCTTACATATTTTTTAAAAATGGAACATCCCCAGATCGAACATGGACAACCTGAAAATTATAGATTATGAAGTAAGGGGACAAGAGCCTTTGTGTTACTTCGTCCACCTGTAGTATCACAGTACGTAAACGTTTACCTATCATATTACTAAAAGTTGTTGAATTTGAATGTAAAATCTATAAACACCAATCAATCGCTAAAAAGTAACGAAGCTGGTATAAAGTATTATTAAATGTAGGCAACAAACTTTATAACCCAATAGATATATTAAATCAGCTGTCAAGATCAAGAAGATTTGGTTGCTAATTAAGTTGGTGTCCACACCTATAACTAATAATAGAGAGCGTAAGGAAGCTCATGTGGGTTTTGAAATCTCTGAGAAACGTGATGAGTACCGAACTACTGAATAAAATATATATCGCACTAGCCCAATTTATAATAATCTACTGCATCTCCGTATGGGAAGGAGCAGCTAAATCATACTTTATATATCTAGAAAGGGCGCAAAGATCCTTGGTTAAGGTAACGTACTGTGGCCCTTTAGTTTTTCCACCGAAACCCTATACCAAACATGTAAGCTCCTCTTCTTTAGGAAACTACATTTTACACATGATAGTAAGATATCACAAAACATTACCTCTTGACCATTCCAAACTTACGAAAAGACAGTGTGATATCGTGGCTCCCCCATACCCTGCACGTACAGTTTTTGTCACAAAATATAGCTCAAGCCCCTCATGCCTATAACGAAATCAACCGGTTCCTTAAAAATGTACTCCATGCAAATGTTTGAGTGTATAAAAACTCTGACCAACTCTCAAGAAGTGGCTCTCCACTCTTAATTATGATGATGTGAAAGAAATGTTGGTCAGAAAGAGATGAACCTGTTTTAAATAACACACACTGACATATATATATGCGCGGGTGTGAGTGGGTGTGTATGTGTGAAAGTTTATGAATGTGTCACATTACCTACTGATTTGTGTTGTGTCAGTCGAGCGAATAATTAGAATGCAGAAGAATTAGATATTAATATTTATATCCAATTCTTCTTCAAAGTTATAATAATTATTGTTTATAGTAATAAAATATTTTTGATTCCTTGATACTTTAAGTTTTGATCGTAAATGAAGTCCCAAATTGATATGAATTTTAAAGCCACTAAACCTAACATACGGCTACGTACCGTGCAAGCGACCGCAGTTTATTTTGTTTCAATTTTATTTCACAATTTTAAGCTAATAGTAAACAACACAACCAAAAATCTATTGGGATATTTCGTTTGTTTTTCGAATGTTTTGAAATAAATACTAGAGATATAGTTATCGAGATATTAGCCTTAACTTAAGGCAATGGACACGTAGCTCTCTTCATAGACCGCTAAGCGACTTCAAGCTTCCTTATACGGCCATCAGTGAAGGACCACGTCTGAGGATAGTTAAGTTGCGCATCGCCAAACACCAAACATTCTTCTTCCCTTGCGACTCCAACTCGGTTGCAGCGATACAGGAAGAGAAATATTCTCTAGGCACAGGCCACCAACACACAGCCAAGGGCTTGACAAGCCCACTCAGTGCGACCACCTCGGGACAGCCATCTGAGTCGCTTTTTACGACACCCACGGTTGTCCTAAAAGGCGACGGACATAGACTTCTAGACATAAAGCATTAGTCGATCGTTTGTGCGTCAGTTAGCTGTATGTACCACATGTAGATGTTATTGGCACTCTTGTGAAGTAATCTAGTAATTAATACCTTATTAAAATGTGTTATAACGTTAAAACGTCGTAGAGCCATGCTGCAGCTTTATTATGGCTATGGCACGAATGGGTTGGTTCATTGAGGATGTAACAAGCTCTCACAAAGTACAAAGTTAATGCTGCTGCATTTCTTATGGTGAGTGTTGAGTGTTGAAAGCCGCCCCGATCCGAGGCGGGAAACTAGCTGATTGCTGCCGAATCTAAAATGGTGGCAGCGCTTATGAGCTATAAAACTGACTATATTAAAGTTAATAAAGTAAGTAGTAGAAATACTTCAAAATATTTTTTCGAATTCTGTGTATCCGAATACTTTAATTAGAGAACTCGAATTTACTAAAAAGCACATCCTTGGAGCAGATCATAAGTACAACACCATGTAAAAAGGCTGAATCGATTTTGATGAAATTTTATTTGTGTGATTAAGTTGATACGAGAATAGCTTAGATTGCACCCCTTTCTATTGAGTTTAAAATATTCTCGTAAACTACTTCATTACGATATGATGCTTGCGCTATAAATAATTTATAATCTCGTCGTAGTCGAGTATTTACTCTAACAAACTACCAAAACAAGTAGACCCAACTCTATACAACTTTGATTTAACTAACGGAACACGCCCAGTATTGATTTATGTATGATGTGTCGATTTAAAAAACAATATGACTCTTTTTGCGGTTGCATTTTATTATCCTGGAAAGTATTGGAAATGCAAACTGAAATGAAATATGGAAATTTTTCATTACTATAGTGGTTGCGTAAATTTTGATATCGCATATCTATAGTTCAAAAGAGGATTTGTATTTCAATAGATGCTTTGAAATTCGATAGTATTCGCTTTCAGAATGGAAACTAACTGAACGTATTCCAATATATTCAACAGCTCATTCGGAACTAATAACAGGAATTATCATAACATATAATAATACATACACGAGTTGGCTAAACTATGAAGATTGTCTTATAATCGTGTTTGAAACATGTACGTAATGAATATGGTAACTATAATTTACTTATTCTCGCGTTTGAGGACTTTTCCAGGCTATTTTCTTAATAACATTAAAGTAACTAACAAAACATTTGGTAAGTGGCTACTGAAGCCCAGGGATATTTTTATTTTATAGAATATGGGTGACACACGAGCACACAGTTCGTCATCATCATCAGCATTACAGCCCTTCACAAGTCCACTGCTGAACATAGGCCTCCCCCAAGTAATGCCACAAAGCCCAGTCCTGAGCCACCTGCATCCATCGACTTCCTGCATGTCTTACCAGGTCGTCACTTCATCTAGTGGGGGGTCGCCCTCCACTACGCCTACCGGTACGAGGCTGCTACTCGAGCACACACTTCACCTGATGGTAAGTCTATGCTACGGTCCATAGCCATCTACATCTATTGTTGTGAAGAATTAAAATGCAGATGCAACGTCACCCCTGTGGACTAGATGGAATGCCTCGATTCCAGTAAAAAGGTTCTCTGGTACTCTATGCACACTACTCACAGAACTAAACCGAGCAAAAATGAGCTGCTGTTTTACGCTGGTATTTTGTGAGAGCGTGCAACAATTATAATTCTGCAGCGTGGCAATATCACGTATAAACAACTTTAAGTAAAGAACGCTACAGATGCGTTGCCACTTCTGAGTACTAAAATTGAATGCCTTACAGCCTGTAACTATACTGGATCTCTATACGCTTTAGACCACAACACACCAGTGCACGTATCGCTGTTTGGTGGCTAAAATAAATAAGAGATTCCTTGTTGAATTTCTTGATAGAAAAGGTGAAACAGGACGTGATAAACAGTATTTCCTGACAAAAAAGACTACAGTTCACAGCCCGTTTGCTACTTGGCTTTTGACATTTGCAATAGCCATGTCCATATGAGGCAATCTATGGAAGAGCCCTGTATTCAGCAGTGGCTTTTGATAGGCTGAGTGAACGAATAAAAGTTCAATTATAATAGGACTACATCTTTGCGATAACTTTTACAAAACGCCACAATATTTTTAAAATTTCTTGTAAATAAATTTAGAATCATTTTCTAACATCAAAAGAAATACGAAAAAATTTATAACTGAATAAATTAAGTTGTGAATTTTATATTTAAGAAAAAATAAGTAGGAAGATAAATTTTTCCTTGCGATCATGTCAAACGTCAATTGAAAATTCTTCATGGAACAATTTTCCAATGCTAACTAACATAATATTGAAAAACTGACAAAGTTGCTTTCATCATCATCTTCCTTATAGCCTATGTAAAGTTCTCTGCTGAACTAAACGCTCTCCCTTAGATTGACCTTTTAGGGGAGATATTTGCCGTAGTTGCCACGCTAGGCGAGCGGGCTGGCTACCGCAGTTTATTTATTAAAATATTAAGTTGTTTTTTAGAACATGGCGCTGCTCAACTATTGTCACAATTTTCTTGTTACGACATTCTCTTACGCCGCCACTACACGGTACAATTGTATTACCTTTTTTTAGTTTTTTAAACGTTTAAGTAAAAACGGATGAGTTTATAACGTAGTGACTCAGTACGTATCGCTGCAGCGCTTTGAGGCCGCGGGTTCGAATCCCGCATGGAGCAAGAGTTAGTTAGACCTAAAACAGTTGTTCCGGATTTGGATGTTTGTTTATGTGCAATTTATGAATGATACAAGAAGTTTTAGTAATTATTTTTTATGCAGGTAGTTGGGAGCACTTCAAATAGTCGAACTAGGTATGTCCAACTTCCATCGAGAAGGCAATCGACGAATCCAACTCGGCTGGGCATCGTTCGGAAGATTACGACACATATTTTTTTTCTCTTTATTATGATTACCAACGATTCATACATTATTACATCTTTAATTAAAATTTACGGTAGTCTTATTTCTAAATGAACAATCACTTAAAGGTAATCACAGCATGCTATCAATTTAAATTTTGGTACTATTTATCTAAAGAATTCTTATTTTGAATAATTTGAAAATGTTTGAGTGCGGGCGCGCGCGGGCGCGTGTTTGCGTGCGTGAGTGTTTGTGTGTGTGTGTGTGTGTGTGTGTGTGTGTGTGCATGTGTGTGTTTTACATTAATTATTAACAGTTTAGTACATGATTTGTGCTTTCACGATGTTTGAAGTACTTAAATAAAACTGAAATATGGAATTGAAATTAACATATACGACATCACTAAATTAATTAAAAACGTTACAAAGCTTTGCGACTGGCGAATGCGCACCGAAAACAGTTCTACGACGTGGTGGGTAAAGAAGTGTAATTGGTTTGCGCGAAACTCTTATTGGAATGCGAAATTTAAATTGGGCGAGATGCTGTGGACAATCTACCTCATTTCTGAGCACCCTGTAAACATAATATCCACCAATCCGTTATGAATATACATATATATATATATATATATATATATATATATATATATATATATATATATATATATATATATATATATATATATATATATATATATATATATATATATAAAGTACGAAGAAAGCTTTTCCCCAAACCTTACTTACCAATTTAAAGGAAAAGGATGAAAGGACGGCAGCAGTGGAAATAGCATTTAGTAGGATTTATAAACGTAGTTTCACTTTGTGTAATGTTTAATTTCGGGTGAACCTAGTACATACTTATATTTAGTTTATTATTGCCTGAGTAAATGAAAATGATAATTTACGGGTGAAATTAATCATGACAAGTATAATATACATCGATACGATTACAAACGAATATGTGATAAAAACAGATATTGAGTGGTGAACAGCCCAATTCTCGGGCCGAGTAGCGAGCACACCCGAACAAGGCGAGAATCTAAACGTTGAATAAAAATTCTTATCCGTAGACTGTTTCTAACGAACCTTGACGACACAATTAAAAAAAATATTTGTGTTTTTAAACGCTGCCTACGCAAGATATTGGGCGTATCAATGCAAGACAGGGTATCCGAAGAGAAGGGCAGAGAAATTCCACAGCTGTCTAGTGTGATTGCACTTTTCAAACAGAGGTACTTGCGTTAGCTGGGGCATGAGCACAGGTAGGAACTCCCGATTACCACGACGTATGATGTAGGTCATTGCCTCGCTTTTAGGACTGCGCCAAAGGGAGATGGTCACTTTCAAAATCAATCACCGGAGCTGGGAGAAGCTTGAGGAAAATCAAACGGATTAGCAAAAACTTTTAAAATGGTTGCAAGTATTGCAATGATATATGTTTCGTGTCATTCGCTCACAAGAGACTATTTATTGCGGCTTTTCTCACTTTTAAAAATGTTATGTAATTATATATAATTGACAATTTATTTTTTAAATTAATTTAAAACTAACATCACACTTTTAAAGATGAGGTATAATATTTGACAGATTAAACAAAAAGTTTGGAATGGAATACATGAGTGAAATCAAGCCTGAAGGGGATGATACCTTAAACCATTTAGAACATATAAAGCTCAACTTTTCTTAAACGAAGTCTTCTTCTTTTTAAATTGAATTTGTAAGGTGTTTAACAATAGAATCCTTTTTTTTAATAAATTGCTAATAGTGTCCCTGTTATTATTATTAGCTATTAGTAAATAAATTGATATGTTATTATATTTTAATTACATCTTATTCATGTAATGTATAATTACTCAAACAAGATAGTTCCCAAGCATTTTTATTATCAGCATAATACGCACATTTAAGTTTTTTAAGAAACCAAAAAAAAAAATATTTATGTCATCATAAAAATATTCTTTGTTGTTCAAACCTTTTTAAAAACATTCTTAGTTATTTTCTTCTTATCAACTCTTGGAATTAGGGTGTACAAAGCAAATTGTAAACGAATATTTTTATTTTTATTTGGATCAAAATAATGCACTATTTTTGTTACTACAGCACTATTTTCGATAGAACTGAATAGTTAGTTTAGAAAAAGTCACCGCGCCACCTAAAAAAAATCTTGACCGTTTTTGATTCAGATTTGTATTTTTATTTCTAAAGTTCATAAAAGTGAAAAAATAACAGTCCACCTGACGATACGTACTGTAGTTCATGAAGGTCTGCTGCTTATTTCAAGCAAAGATGTAAAATTGCAGCACAGAGCTTGGGATAAATATTGTAAAGACCATTATTCTGACTCGATTAGATGAAGAAAGTCTGTTTTGATTTAACGCATTCCTGTTATTTAAAGAAAAATAATTTAAAACGCCAAAATTCCCGTCAAAGTTAATATTTCCTATGGTCATCAATAAATCGAGAAGGTCAGACTTAAAATAGCGAATATGCATTTGGGCACTCACTACGCTACGCAAGCAAACAGGGTTCGATCCCGCCGGTACCAATGAAATTATTAATTGCAATTTTAAGTGCTGATTTTCCACGTGCTCGGCGGTGAAGGAAAACATCGTGAGGAAACCTGCATGTCTGTGAAATAAGAAAAAACATTTTCGAAGACATGTGAAGCTAGCCAACACGCATTGGGGCAGCGTGGCGGACACTTCCTTGCCCTAATATGGTGCTGTTAGCCACACTACCATCTCGAGTTCGATCACCTTCCCATTCTACAGTTCGTTTAGGGCTGCTGCATCGAAGATGGCCTCTTTCTCCACAGCCATAGCACCTAGGGCTGTATCCTTTATTGCAGTAGCAAACTGTAGCTGCTGCAACCTCCCTGGCGCTATGGGAACTATGATCCTGCCACACGGTTTCCACCTCAAGTGCATGGTCCAAGGCATCTTTAAGAGTCTCATGGCCTCACAGCAGCTCTGATTTCAAGGTCGTGGATGCCGTCGAGGAATGTCTGCACCAGTTTCCCTTCAATAAACGCAGGTATAGACTGGTATGCTTTTCGAACCAGCTTCTCCACCTAAAGGACCCACTGCTGCAGGTTTTTTGCTGTCTTGCACGCGATTGCTTTAAACTGCGCATGAAAGACCCGTTCCAGGTGATCGTCACCATATCTAGCCTCCAATGCCTCAAGCTGCACGTAAGTCACTTTCTTACCGAGAACTTCCAGAACGGTTAAGGCCTGATCGAGCAGGCCTAGTGTGAGAGCTGTCATGGCCTGACTTTTATTCTAGCCTTTTGCCTTCATGAAAGCCTCGAACTGATTTTGTAGGCCGACCATGAAAAAGTCTCAGAAATGAGAGGAAGCCTGTGCCCAGCGGTGGGACGTATTTGGGCTGTAACTATACTTTACTTTTATATTATTCAGCGACTTTATATTTTTGTAAGCATTATACCCAGATAAAGTTATTTGCCTGATGACATGGAAAACGTCAAAGGGTTGTTCTAGATTAATTCATCGTACTTTGAATACGGAAAAAGTAATAAAACGCCGCGAATGAAAGCTAAAGCTGGGATCCGGACATGCTATATGTTACGTTTAATGAACTTGCATAAACGGCTTAAAGCCGAATTGACCCACAGTTTTATATGACTATTTATTAAATAATATTTGGTGTAAGGTATTTATGCTCAATGGTGAAAGGGGAAATACAAATCAGTACGCTACGTTTTGTATTTTTATATTGCGGAAAAAGCAAAATACAAAGAAATAAATATGAAATATTATAATATATGAAATATTATAATATAATAATTTAAAGGCTTCTTGTCTTAGTGGCGTAGCGGTGGGTTGCAGGTCTGAATCCCTCATGGAAGAAGTATTTTAAAAATTCAAATCTTTGTGAAAACTACGTATGTAAATGACGCAGGAAAAAACTCTTGTTTAGCAATACCACTTTTTTTAAATACTAATTTATAGTCAGCATTTGTATTACAAGTCAAACCATATTTATTACAGTTTGAAGAGGCTAGTTCACCAAAAATGTAATTTGGGCAGAAACCTAATAGTTCACAGCTAATAGGACATTCAGTATCTGTTAATAAAGAGGAAGGAGACATTCTCTAGCATGAGCTTAAGCATACATTAAAACATATAGAAAAGTTAAAGTAATATAAATGATTTGATATGTTGCTGATGGTCTAAAAATGCAGTTACTTTATCTAAAGGTATAATTATGAAAGTGTCGTCTAGTAAAACACCGTAAAAACTAGTTTTATTTCAATTGTAAAATAACATTTATTTACATGGGCCTCGTCCTGTTGTAGGGAGGGGAGGGGAGACATTACAATAGTACATAACATAACACATGCTGTATACGAGGTTCAGCAACCGCGATACGGGGCGATTTTAGTTGCGACCCTTTTTCATCTCATTACGATAGTGGTTCAAGCCGAGGTTCGTGTCTCTTTCAGGGGGCCTTAAATATCGTCGAAGCCCTCTCCCAGCTTGAGGAGTCTCACTCCAAAAGCAGGACTCAGGGTGCCTCGGGATTATTGCATTCAATAGCTCGTGGGTCCTCACACACGACTCTATTTCGACGAAGCTGTAAAGGCCGCAGGGCCAAAAGCATACACCTTCAGAAAAAAAAGTTTTTTCACTTATCTTGATTATTCCAGTATTTAAAACAAAGAAGAAACAAAGTTTGAAAAATATACCTCCAATTTAACGCACAGTTTATAAATAACAATAATTATAGAAAGTCTTTAAGGAGAATATAACATCGAAACGTACGTCACTACTTCTCTACGTTAAAATAGAGGAATAAAAACACAAAGCGTTCCATTTCCAATTTCAATTTAGTTAACTGACTAGTTAGTTAGTAGACTAGAAGTTAACTGACTTTTGGATCTTGTTCCGAATCTTTGGCAGTGTGTTGCCGTTAGAGTAAAGGCTGTATGTGTAGCTTGTTGACTTCAAAGAAAAAAGAAGTGAGATCTAAATTTATTTATTTATTTATTAGGATTACCAACAGAAATTACAATAGTAATACAAAGATCATTTTCATAACATATTAAGCACATTATAATTGTATTTCTTTTTATAGGTAATCACAACATGCATTGATTATTTAGTAAATGATAGGATTATAAGAAAAAAAAACTTGGACTACATCATTGAAAAAATAAGTTATTAAAAAGAAATAGAATTATTTAACAATATTAGAGATAACTTCATTATCATACTAAATTACATTAACCACATTATAGAAAACAAAAACAATTCCAATATTATACTTCCAATATTATACTATAAATATTCCAATATTATAATATAAATGGGTGCCAAGTTCGATGGTCAGTCCTAAAATTTATTTATAATAACATAAAATATCATTTCTTCTTATAACTTAGGATAATATAATGTAGCCTAAGGTCGGACTTGGCTAGTTTTCATATAAGTATTATATTATAGCATATATCATAATGTTGAACTTGGCTCTCATTTCACATTTATGTTTTTGATGGGATATTTTTATAATGATTGTGTAATTTGGTAAGAGTATCTCGAAAGGACAAATTAAAGCTTACATTTTAAAACTGCAATCCAGCGCTTTTTTAGCAATGAACGAATCCGTTCTCCGTCAAATAGAGAGTAAAATAAGCGACAGCCCTTTTTATATGGAGAAAGATCAACTTCATTTATTACTTTTTTGTAATTACAGTCTCAAAAGATATGTATAGCATAGCTCTACCGCGTATCTAAGTATATCTTATATAACCATGCTGTAGCTGTAATATAATTGTGGCACAAATAGGTTGACTAGACCAAGGAAGGACCATAGTGCCACAGAATACAATAATAGTTTAATACCGTTGAGTTTCATATGGTGAGTGAAGAGAACAAAATGCGCTTTACAGTTGTAACTAGGCGTTTTATCTTATTTTTCAGGGGTGATTTACCATCAGCTGCACTCTCTTCGTTAAACAAAGAATGCCACAGAGTCACAGCCTGTAAATTTACGCGCTATCTAAACCCTTACGACGACAGTGCAATCACTGCTGCTTGACGGAAAAAGAAACAGAAGGCTGACCCCCTCCCCCCTCAGATGAACCCTTAGGAAAAAAAGAAGTCCTGTGTTAAGAAAATTGGTCCTAAATAGAACCCCGTAATATATTTTATTTATTACTTTTCTGACCTTAAATAACCACAAGAAAGTGTAAATAGTTTCCTCGACATACATAACCAAGGCTGAAGGTGGTTATTGACAAAGCATCAAAATGTTGATACGTTTACTAAGGAAATCTCGACGTAAATTGAAATCGAAAATGGAATGCTTTGTGGTAAGGCGGGCCATTTTATAAGCTTTATTAATCTATTTTAACGTGGAGTAACTACAGGTACATTTTTCAAATTCTCGTGTAAAACTAAATTGTAATTAATTTTCACTCCTTTTCTTAAATACCATATTTAAATGAAATTACGTTTAATTTCTTCAATTGTTCAAATACGATGACACTGATAATTTGTAGACTCAGGAGTTACCTTCCGGTATTCGTATCGATCGGTAACCCTTATGGTAAATCTTCCCTACAACAGATAGAGGCCCCCCTTTGCTCTTTAATGTTTTGCAAATTTTGAATTCTCTTTTTATAATATTTTCTATGTTTTGTCTATTTTCTATTTGTATCTATTTGTAATATAATTAATATTACAGATAATGAAAACAAAAAAAAAAATTCTTACATATTTTTTAAAAATGGAACATCCCCAGATCGAACATGGACAACCTGAAAATTATAGATTATGAAGTAAGGGGACAAGAGCCTTTGTGTTACTTCGTCCACCTGTAGTATCACAGTACGTAAACGTTTACCTATCATATTACTAAAAGTTGTTGAATTTGAATGTAAAATCTATAAACACCAATCAATCGCTAAAAAGTAACGAAGCTGGTATAAAGTATTATTAAATGTAGGCAACAAACTTTATAACCCAATAGATATATTAAATCAGCTGTCAAGATCAAGAAGATTTGGTTGCTAATTAAGTTGGTGTCCACACCTATAACTAATAATAGAGAGCGTAAGGAAGCTCATGTGGGTTTTGAAATCTCTGAGAAACGTGATGAGTACCGAACTACTGAATAAAATATATATCGCACTAGCCCAATTTATAATAATCTACTGCATCTCCGTATGGGAAGGAGCAGCTAAATCATACTTTATATATCTAGAAAGGGCGCAAAGATCCTTGGTTAAGGTAACGTACTGTGGCCCTTTAGTTTTTCCACCGAAACCCTATACCAAACATGTAAGCTCCTCTTCTTTAGGAAACTACATTTTACACATGATAGTAAGATATCACAAAACATTACCTCTTGACCATTCCAAACTTACGAAAAGACAGTGTGATATCGTGGCTCCCCCATACCCTGCACGTACAGTTTTTGTCACAAAATATAGCTCAAGCCCCTCATGCCTATAACGAAATCAACCGGTTCCTTAAAAATGTACTCCATGCAAATGTTTGAGTGTATAAAAACTCTGACCAACTCTCAAGAAGTGGCTCTCCACTCTTAATTATGATGATGTGAAAGAAATGTTGGTCAGAAAGAGATGAACCTGTTTTAAATAACACACACTGACATATATATATGCGCGGGTGTGAGTGGGTGTGTATGTGTGAAAGTTTATGAATGTGTCACATTACCTACTGATTTGTGTTGTGTCAGTCGAGCGAATAATTAGAATGCAGAAGAATTAGATATTAATATTTATATCCAATTCTTCTTCAAAGTTATAATAATTATTGTTTATAGTAATAAAATATTTTTGATTCCTTGATACTTTAAGTTTTGATCGTAAATGAAGTCCCAAATTGATATGAATTTTAAAGCCACTAAACCTAACATACGGCTACGTACCGTGCAAGCGACCGCAGTTTATTTTGTTTCAATTTTATTTCACAATTTTAAGCTAATAGTAAACAACACAACCAAAAATCTATTGGGATATTTCGTTTGTTTTTCGAATGTTTTGAAATAAATACTAGAGATATAGTTATCGAGATATTAGCCTTAACTTAAGGCAATGGACACGTAGCTCTCTTCATAGACCGCTAAGCGACTTCAAGCTTCCTTATACGGCCATCAGTGAAGGACCACGTCTGAGGATAGTTAAGTTGCGCATCGCCAAACACCAAACATTCTTCTTCCCTTGCGACTCCAACTCGGTTGCAGCGATACAGGAAGAGAAATATTCTCTAGGCACAGGCCACCAACACACAGCCAAGGGCTTGACAAGCCCACTCAGTGCGACCACCTCGGGACAGCCATCTGAGTCGCTTTTTACGACACCCACGGTTGTCCTAAAAGGCGACGGACATAGACTTCTAGACATAAAGCATTAGTCGATCGTTTGTGCGTCAGTTAGCTGTATGTACCACATGTAGATGTTATTGGCACTCTTGTGAAGTAATCTAGTAATTAATACCTTATTAAAATGTGTTATAACGTTAAAACGTCGTAGAGCCATGCTGCAGCTTTATTATGGCTATGGCACGAATGGGTTGGTTCATTGAGGATGTACCAAGCTCTCACAAAGTACAAAGTTAATGCTGCTGCACTTCTTATGGTGAGTGTTGAGTGTTGAAAGCCGCCCCGATCCGAGGCGGGAAACTAGCTGATTGCTGCCGAATCTAAAATGGTGGCAGCGCTTATGAGCTATAAAACTGACTATATTAAAGTTAATAAAGTAAGTAGTAGAAATACTTCAAAATATTTTTTCGAATTCTGTGTATCCGAATACTTTAATTAGAGAACTCGAATTTACTAAAAAGCACATCCTTGGAGCAGATCATAAGTACAACACCATGTAAAAAGGCTGAATCGATTTTGATGAAATTTTATTTGTGTGATTAAGTTGATACGAGAATAGTTTAGATTGAACCCCTTTCTATTGAGTTTAAAATATTCTCGTAAACTACTTCATTACGATATGATGCTTGCGCTATAAATAATTTATAATCTCGTCGTAGTCGAGTATTTACTCTAACAAACTACCAAAACAAGTAGACCCAACTCTATACAACTTTGATTTAACTAACGGAACACGCCCAGTATTGATTTATGTATGATGTGTCGATTTAAAAAACAATATGACTCTTTTTACGGTTGCATTTTATTATCCTGGAAAGTATTGGAAATACAAACTGAAATGAAATATGGAAATTTTTCATTACTATAGTGGTTGCGTAAATTTTGATATCGCATATCTATAGTTCAAAAGAGGATTTGTATTTCAATAGATGCTTTGAAATTCGATAGTATTCGCTTTCAGAATGGAAACTAACTGAACGTATTCCAATATATTCAACAGCTCATTCGGAACTAATAACAGGAATTATCATAACATATAATAATACATACACGAGTTGGCTAAACTATGAAGATTGTCTTATAATCGTGTTTGAAACATGTACGTAATGAATATGGTAACTATAATTTACTTATTCTCGCGTTTGAGGACTTTTCCAGGCTATTTTCTTAATAACATTAAAGTAACTAACAAAACATTTGGTAAGTGGCTACTGAAGCCCAGGGATATTTTTATTTTATAGAATATGGGTGACACACGAGCACACAGTTCGTCATCATCATCAGCATTACAGCCCTTCACAAGTCCACTGCTGAACATAGGCCTCCCCCAAGTAATGCCACAAAGCCCAGTCCTGAGCCACCTGCATCCATCGACTTCCTGCATGTCTTACCAGGTCGTCACTTCATCTAGTGGGGGGTCGCCCTCCACTACGCCTACCGGTACGAGGCTGCTACTCGAGCACACACTTCACCTGATGGTAAGTCTATGCTACGGTCCATAGCCATCTACATCTATTGTTGTGAAGAATTAAAATGCAGATGCAACGTCACCCCTGTGGACTAGATGGAATGCCTCGATTCCAGTAAAAAGGTTCTCTGGTACTCTATGCACACTACTCACAGAACTAAACCGAGCAAAAATGAGCTGCTGTTTTACGCTGGTATTTTGTGAGAGCGTGCAACAATTATAATTCTGCAGCGTGGCAATATCACGTATAAACAACTTTAAGTAAAGAACGCTACAGATGCGTTGCCACTTCTGAGTACTAAAATTGAATGCCTTACAGCCTGTAACTATACTGGATCTCTATACGCTTTAGACCACAACACACCGGTGCACGTATCGCTGTTTGGTGGCTAAAATAAATAAGAGATTCCTTGTTGAATTTCTTGATAGAAAAGGTGAAACAGGACGTGATAAACAGTATTTCCTGACAAAAAAGACTACAGTTCACAACCCGTTTGCTACTTGGCTTTTGACATTTGCAATAGCCATGTCCATATGAGGCAATCTATGGAAGAGCCCTGTATTCAGCAGTGGCTTTTGATAGGCTGAGTGAACGAATAAAAGTTCAATTATAATAGGACTACATCTTTGCGATAACTTTTACAAAACGCCACAATATTTTTAAAATTTCTTGTAAATAAATTTAGAATCATTTTCTAACATCAAAAGAAATACGAAAAAATTTATAACTGAATAAATTAAGTTGTGAATTTTATATTTAAGAAAAAATAAGTAGGAAGATAAATTTTTCCTTGCGATCATGTCAAACGTCAATTGAAAATTCTTCATGGAATAATTTTCCAATGCTAACTAACATAATATTGAAAAACTGACAAAGTTGCTTTCATCATCATCTTCCTTATAGCCTATGTAAAGTTCTCTGCTGAACTAAACGCTCTTCCTTAGATTGACCTTTTAGGGGAGATATTTGCCGTAGTTGCCACGCTAGGCGAGCGGGCTGGCTACCGCAGTTTATTTATTAAAATATTAAGTTGTTTTTTAGAACATGGCGCTGCTCAACTATTGTCACAATTTTCTTGTTACGACATTCTCTTACGCCGCCACTACACGGTACAATTGTATTACCTTTTTTTAGTTTTTTAAACGTTTAAGTAAAAACGGATGAGTTTATAACGTAGTGACTCAGTACGTATCGCTGCAGCGCTTTGAGGCCGCGGGTTCGAATCCCGCATGGAGCAAGAGTTAGTTAGACCTAAAACAGTTGTTCCGGATTTGGATGTTTGTTTATGTGCAATTTATGAATGATACAAGAAGTTTTAGTAATTATTTTTTATGCAGGTAGTTGGGAGCACTTCAAATAGTCGAACTAGGTATGTCCAACTTCCATCGAGAAGGCAATCGACGAATCCAACTCGGCTGGGCATCGTTCGGAAGATTACGACACATCTTTTTTTTCTCTTTATTATGATTATCAACAATTCATACACTAGTACATCTTTAATTAAAATTTACTGTAGTCTTATTTCTAAATGTACAATCACTTAAAGGTAATCACAGCATGCTATCAATTTACATTTTGGTACTATTTATCTAAGGAATTCATATTTTGAATAATTTGATAATGTATGAGTGCATCTTAGTAGCTAGCACTTGTTTTATTTTAACGGTACGTGTGTGTGTGTGTGTGTGTGTTTTACATTAATTATTAACAGTTTACACGATTTGTGCTTTCACAATATTTGAAGTACTTACATAAATTCTTATAAAACTGAAATATGGAATCAAAATTAACATCAACGACTTCACTAAATTAATTAAAAACTTTACAAAGCCTTGCGACTGGCGAATGCGCACCGAAAACAGTTCTACGACGTGGTGGGTGAAGAAGTGTAATTGGTTTGCGCGAAATTTAAATTTTATATACAAGGTGGCCCATAAGTCGTTAGAAATGTAAATTTCGAATAAAATACAAAAGGCGCGCATGAGTGGCGCACGCGGTGCGGGGGGAGTACCGACGGTTTCTGGGAATTCAGTCGCCATGGAGCGTTTTACCGGTGCGGACCGTGCGTTTTGTGTGCGCGAGTTTTATCGAAACAATGATTCGGCTACCATTGCGCGGCGTAAATTTCGAGATATCAGAATTTACGCAACTTTAAAGACATACCAAGTGTTCAAACGATTAAAAACTGGGTTATTAAGTTCGAAGAGAGTGGTTCGACGTTGGATAAACGACGGTCAGGTCGACCAAGGACATCACGGACGGAAGAAAACATCGATGTAGTGAAACACTCAATTCGTAAAAATCCTACCCAGTCTACTCGTAAGCGTTACAGTGCATTAAACTTACCCAGAACATCATTACAGCGAATTTTAAAGAAAAATTTAAATCTTCACCCGTACAAGATTCAGATGGTACAGGAATTAAAAGATACTGACACTATCCACAGACTAAATTTCGCAAATGAAATGTTGAACCGCTTTACTTCGTTTAATAACGTGTTATTCTCTGATGAGGCTCACTTTCACATCAACGGCCATGTCAATAAGCAAAATTGTCGCTACTGGAGTTGCGAAAATCCAAGTCGCAAACATCAAAAGCCCTTACATAGCCCTAAAGTGACAGTTTGGGCGGCTATGTCAGCGCATGGCATTATAGGCCCTTACTTTTTTGAGGACGGCAGAGGCCGCGCGCTTACTGTTACTTCACAACGGTATGTAGCTATGATCCAGGACTTTTTTACACCAGAGTTGCAAAATTTTCCAGGCTTCAATACGCGGATCTGGTTTCAACAAGATGGAGCAACTGCCCATACCTCTAACGTCGCTATGCCGGTCGTCCGTCAACTTTTCCCTAATAAAGTGATCTCTCGAAGAGGAGATATTCCTTGGCCACCACGTAGTCCAGATCTGACCCCAATGGACTTTTTCTTATGGGGTTATCTTAAGACTAAAGTGTACGAAACCAACCCGCGGATAATTGACGTCCTGAAAGAAAATATCCAAAGAGAAATGGCAAACATTACAGAGCTTACTTGCCGCGCAGTGATGGATAATTTTAAACGTCGCTTACAGGAGTGCCGCGATCGTAACGGATCACATTTAGATGATGTAATTTTCAAAAAATAATTCCCATTTTATAAGGATTATGACAAAATAAAAACCTTTTTCATAATAACATTAGCTTTCTTTAATTATTTTTTTACATTTCAAGGGACTTATGGGCCACCCGGTATATATATATATATATATATATATATATATATATATATATATATAGAGAGAGAGAGAGAGAGAGAGAGAGAGAAGCCGTGGTAGTTCAAATGGTTAAAGCTCGCTGAAAATATAACAGAACGCGAGTTACCCGGGTCCGATGCTGATTTACCACCTACTCGCCGGTGAAGGAAAACATCGTGAGGAAACCTGCATGTCTGAGGAATAAGAAAAAAATATTTCGAAGACATGTGAAGTTCGCCAACACGCATTGGGGCAGCGCGGCGGAGACTTCCGTTCCCTAAACCCTCTCAGAAATGAGGGGAGGCCTGTGCCCAGCAGTGGGACGTATATAGGCTGTAACTTTATATATATAACCTTTTCCCCAAACCTTACTAACTAATATTTAAACGAAAAAGATGAAAAGACGGCAGCAGTAGAAATAGTATTTAGTAGGATTTATAAAAGTAGTTTCACTCTTGTGAAATGTTTAATTTCAGGTGAACCTAGTAAATACTTATATTTATTTTATTATTGGCTGAGTAAATGAAAATGATAATTTAAGGGTGAAATTAATAATGACGAGTATAATATACATCGATACGATTACAAACGAATATGTGCTAAAAACAGATATTGAGTGGTGAACAGCCGAGTACTCGTGCCGAGTAGCTAGCACACCCGAACAAGCCGAGCATCTAAACGTTGAATAAAAATTCTTATCCGTAGACTGTTTCTATCATTTTTATGTGTACAGATTCGTTCTATTAATGTCGAACTTTGACGACATAATTAAAAAATATTTGTGTTATGTTATGTCTGCCTACGCAAGATATTGGGCATATCAATGCAAGACAGGGTATCCGAAGAGAAGGGCTTAGAAATTCCACAGCTGTCTAGTGTGATTGCACTTTTCAAACAGAGGTACTTGCGTTAGCTGGGGCATGAGCACAGGTAGGAACTCCCGATTACCACGACGTATGATGTAGGTCATTGCTTTGCTTATAGGACTGCGTCAAAAGGGAGATGGCCACTTTCAAAATTAATTACCGGAGCTGGGAGAAGCTTGAGTCGAATCAAACGGATTAGCAAAAACTTTTAAAATGGTTGCAAGTATTGCAATGATGTATGTTTCGTGTCATTCGCTCACAAGAGACTATATATTGCGGCTCTTTCTCACTTTTAAAAATGTTATGTAATTATATATAATTGAGAATTTATTTTGTAAATTAATTTAAAACTAACTTCACACTTTTAAAGATGAGTTATAATATTTGACAATTATACAGAAGGTTTGGAACGGAATACATGGGTGAAATCAAACCTGAAGGGGATGGTACCTTTAAACTATTGAGAACATATTATAAAGCTCAACTTATCTTAAACGAAGTTTGCTCCATTTTTAAATAGAACTTGTAAGGTTTTTAACAATAGAACCCCTTTTTTTAAATAAATTGCTAATAGTGTCCCTGTTATTATTATTAGCTATTAGTAAATAAATTCTTATGTTATTATATTTTATTTACATCTTATTTATGTAATGTATAATTACTCAAACAAGATAGTTTCCAAGCATTTTTATTATCAGCATAATACGCACATTTAAGTTCAAGAAACCAAAAAAAAAATAATATATTTATGTCATCATAAATATATTCTTTGTTGTTCAAACCTTTTTAAAAACATTCTTAGTTATTTTCTTCTTATCAACTCTTGGAATTAGGGTGTAAAACAAATTGTAAACGAATATTTTTATTTTTATTTGGATCAAAATAATACACTATTTTTGTTACTACAGCACTATTTTCGATAGAACTGAATAGTTAGTTTAGCAAAAGTCACCGCGCCACCTACAAAAAAAATCTTAACCGTTTTAGACTCAGATTTGTATTCTTATTTCTAAAGTTCATAAAAGTGAAAAAATAACAGTCCACCTGACGATACGTACTGTAGTTCATGAAGGTCTGCTGCTTATTTCAAGCAAAGATGTAAAATTGCAGCACAGAGCTTGGGATAAATATTGTAAAGACCATTATTCTGACTCGAGTAGTTGAAGAAAGTCTGTTTTGATTTAACGCATTCCTGTTATTTAGAAAAATAATTTAAAACGCTAAAATTCCCGTCAAAGTTAGTATTTCCTATGGTCATCAATAAATCGATGTCAGACTTAAAATAGCGAAAATGCATTTTGGCATTCACTACGCTACGCAAGCAAACCGAGTTCGATCCCGCCGGCACTAATGAAATTGTTAATTGCTATTTTAAGTTTTTCAATTTTTTTTCAAGTTTTTTAATTTTCCACGTACTCGGCGGTGAAGGAAAACATCGTGAGGAAACCTGCATGTCTGAGAAATAAGAGAAAACATTTTCGAAGACATGTGAAGCTCGCCAACACGCATTGGGGCAGCGTGAGGCAGCGAAATGAGAGGAAGCCTGTGCCCAGCGGTGGGACGTATTTAGGCTGTAACTATACTTTACTTTTATATTATGCAGCGACTTTATATTTTTGTAAGCATTATACCCAGATAAAGTTATTTTTCGGATGACATGGAAAACGTCAAAGGGTTGTTCTAGATTAATTCACCGTACTTTGAATACGGAATAAGTAATAAAACGCCGCGAATGAAAGCTAAAGCTGGGATCCGGACATGCTATATGTTACGTTTAATGAACTTGCATAAACGGCTTAAAGACATATTGACCCACAGATTTATATGACGATTTATTAAATAATATTTGGTGAAAGGTATTTATGTTCAATGGTGAATGGGGAAACACAAATCAGTACGCTACGTTTTGTATTTTTATATTGCGGAAAAAGCAAAATACAAAGAAATAAATATGATTGACGAAATAATATAATATAATAATTTGATGGCTTCGTGTCTTAGTGGCGTAGCGTTGGGTTGCGGGTCTGAATCTGGTCCCTTATGGAAGAAGTATTTTGAAAATTCAAATCTTTGTGGAATCTACGTATGTAAATGACGAAGGAAAAAGCTTTTGTTTAGCAATACCACTTTTTTAAATACTAATTTATAGTCAGCATTTGTATTACAAGTTAAACCATATTTATTGCAGTTTGGAGAGGCTAGTTCAGCAAAAATGTAATTGGGGCAGAAACCTAATAGTTCACAGCTGGACATTCTGGACTGGGAGGCGACATTCTCTAGCATGAGCTTAAGCATACATTAAAACATATAGAAAAGTTAAAGTAATATAAATTATTTGATAAGTTGCTGTTGGTCTCAAAATGCAGTTACTTTATCTAAAGGTATAATTACGAAAGTGTCGTCTAGTAAAACACAAGGACCCATGTAAATAAATGTTATCTTTCAATTGTAAAATAACATTTATTTACATGGGTCTCATCCTATTGTAGGGATAGGAGGGGAGACATTACAATAGTACATAATACTAGGGCACACCGCACTCGCCGGCGAGCGCGAAGTCATACACACATCCCGTATACGAGGTTCAGCAACCGGGATACGGGGCGATTTTAGTTGCGACCCTTTTTCATCTCATTACGATAGTGGTTCGTATCTCCTTCAGGGGGGCCTCAAATCACGTCCAAGCCCTCTTCTAGCTTGAGGAGCCTCACTCCAAAAGCAGGAGTCCGGGTGCCTCGGGATCATTGTATTCAATAGCTTGTGGGTCGTGATTCTATTTCGACGAAGCTTTAAAGGCCGCAGGGCCAAAAGCATACACTTTCAGAAAAAAAAGTATTTTCACTTATCTTGATTATTCCAGTATTTAAAACAAAGAAGAAACAAAGTTTGAAAAATATACCTCCAATTTAACGCACAGTTTATAAATAACAATAATTATAGAAAGTCTTTAAGGAGAAAATAACATCGAAACGTACGTCACTACTTCTCTACGTTAAAATAGAGGAATAAAGCTTATGAAATGGCCCGCGTTTCCACAAAGCGTTTCATTTCCAATTTCAATTTAGATTAAGATTTCCATAGCAAATCCACGTTTTGATGCCTTGTTAATAACCTCCTACAGACTTGGTAATGTATGTCGAAGGAACTATTTACACTTGCTTGTGGTTATTTAAAAAAGGCAAAGTAAAAATAATATAAAATATAGGGACAATTTAGTGGACTCCTCTTCTGTTTAGGAGTCCGTCTGGGGAGGAACCACCCTCTTAATGATTATTTTCGTTAAGCTACAGCGTCTGCACTCATATGTTTCTGTCTGCAGGGAGTCAGAGAGAGCCAGTGTAATTAAAGTCTGGCCCGGTGGCCTTTTTTGTTTGAAGTTTACTGCAGTAAAAATGTTTCTTTACACTTACCACATGAAACACAGCAGCATTTTACTCTTGTCTTCTATAGGAGCGTGCCCCCTCTGCTTAGTCTACCTATTTGAGATACAACCGTAATATAGCTCCACAATTGTTATATAGTATGCAAATGTGGCAGCGCTGTCGTCGCGCCACACGTGAAAGACACCAAAGCCTAAATCGCGCTATCAAAGTTCCAAATCATGAACAGTAAATATAGCAACAGCTCCGAAATGTCACACGGAGCGTTGGCCATTCCCCGGGCAGAACACCTTGCCCGGTGGGAGATCTCCCCTTTTCTTTTTACAGCCACAGTGGTGACCCCGACGTGATCTGAACACGCAACCAAAAACATTCGGAAAACTACAACTTCAAGCCTTCGTCATTATCCTCAAGAACCTCTACCATTCACTACTGAGAATCGTCTTCTGCAGTCTTCAGTTCCTGTAAACCAGTCCAACTTGTCTTCATCTTGACTCACCGTAGATTTATAAGGCAGACTTCTGGCGCTTGCTCCGGCACATCGTTCTTAACGACATCACTTGCCAGTGCGTAGTACGGCATGCATTACGCATCGGCATATCATTCACACCGGCGTCACTTGCCCCTACGCACATAGCATGCAATTCCCACCGGCATTAAGGATGCACCGGAAATCGGAATGCACTGTCGACCTCCAGTCTGAGCAGGGGGGTAATGTGGCGGCGCTGTCGTCACGCCACACGTTAAACACACTGAAGCCTAAATCGCGCTCTTCCGAATCATAAACAGTATATATAGGACAGCTTCGAACTATCACACTTATGCGCCCTCCTTTCTGCAAAGGAGGGTCGCGTTCGTATACGGCTTAGAGATCTCTAGTAAGATCGTTAAGCCAATTCCTAAAAGGTTGAGTTTAGTGGGTAAAAGTCCCACATAACCACGCAACCGGCTGCGTGGTATGCTATGAGCATTCTCAACCTCCCTCCCCCGCTTTCCGGAGGGTTGCCCATATTTGCTTCGGGCGCAAAAAAAAAAAAAACTATCACACGGAGCGTTGGCCGCGCCCCGGGCAGAACACCTTGCCCGGTGGGAGATCTCTCCGTTTTCTTCTACAGTCACACGTATATACGTGGTAGGCCTATGTCGCGTATTATTTAAAACGATAATTACAAAAAGTTTTAAATGAATGTCATCTCATTGTAAGAAGTAATGCCGCTTATTGTACTCTGTATTTGGTGGAGAACGAACTCGTTCACCGCTACCTGGCAATTAGCAGCGCTGTAATGCAGTTTTAAATTATTCGCTTTAATTTATCCTTTCGAGATATTTTTAACAAAATTGCGAATTTCGTCTAAAAACAGATACTCTATATGCATTATAATTGAAAGAAAAGGAGAAATTTTATTCTAGATTTGATTCAAACTACAGACAACTGAAGAAAATTATTTATATCGTGTTGTCTTAATCCTTTTATTACAAAACTTGATTCATTTGTTGTTTCAAATATAAAGTATTGTTTAAGAAAATGTATTATTACGAAAGACTTATATAGAATAGAGGGCAAACGGGCTCAATTAGTGGTAAGGAACTACCGCCGCCCATGGACAACTGCAACGTGGGGGTGCGTTGCCGGCCTTTCAAATATAAGTAAATTCTTTCCTTGAAGGCCCGTTAGTCATATTAGTCCGGAAAATTTTGCCGGTGATAAATTATTCCACAAAGTGGTCGTAAGTGGGAAGAAACTCCTAGTAAACCGCCAGGCATCCAGATGGTGTAGATGGCATCGTGAGTTTATTATAATAATTTAGAATATTTTCTGTACATATGTATATGTATACATATTTGCCATCATATGGTTGTTCCACAGGGTAGCGTTCTGGGGCCGAACTTATTTCTAATTTATGTCAATGATCTGTGCAGTATGACCATACCAAATACCAAAATCCTGTCGTACGCCGATGACACGGCTGTGGTTTTTGCTGATGAATCTTGGGAGGCTGTCAGGACTAGTGCTGAAAGTGGTCTAGCTCGGGTCGCTCTATGGTTGCAATAAAATCTCCTCACTTTGAATACAGCTAAGACAAATTTTATTTGCTTTAGCATTACCAACAACTTGCAGTCACAGGCAAAAGTCGCCTTAAAATTTATATGTGTTTTGAGGATGCTAAAAATAAAGCTTGTGACTGCCCATCAATTGAAAAAGTCTATCACACTAAATATCTGGGCATCATTATAGATCAGAGGCTATCGTGGTACTCACACCTTGAACATGCCATTAATAGGACCCGAAAATTGATTTGGATTTTCAAAACTCTAAGACACTTAATACCTGATAGTACTAAGTAGTCGGACTCTCCCAGATATCTTCTTAATCAAATATACACGTCCCTTGCACATCTATCATAACATATTGCATTCCGATGTGGAGTGGAGCTGCAAAGACCAAATTTCTTAACTTGGAAAGAGCCTAAAGAACCCTTATTAAGGTCATGTATTTTAAAAAAAGACGTTTTTCAACTTTACTTTCGAAGAGGGTGAAAGCGAAGACGATATCAATTGCGTTTTGAAGAAGTTCGATAGTTATTTTGGTACTAAAACGAATATAACAGTAACAAGGTTCAAAATCTTCTCGCGCAATCAAGAAAATGGAGAAAATATCGACCAATATGTGACCGCTTTGCGAGTACTGAGTCGGCAATGCGACTTCGGTGATTTTTAGAGAGCCTGCTGCGAGATAAAATCGTTTGCGGAATAGTGAATAACACGTTCAGGGATCGTTTACTTCGTACAGACGATTTGACATTATCGAAAGCGATACAAATTTGTCAAGTGGCAGAAATTTCTAAGGAAGAAATTCTGTATATCGATGGAAACGAGACAGAGAGCGGTCAGGTGGATGCAGTTCAAGGCAACTGCCGTGGGGCGAACGGTTAGCGCAGCGGCAGGGGCCGAACACAGACCGCTTTCAGAAGGCCCAGCGCTGCAGCCCGCGACGCAGCCCGCGCCGGCGGCGGCGGAGCCCTGCTCGCGCTGCGGGAGCATGCGCTGTGCTGGCGGCGACAGGTGTCCGATACGTCAAGCCATGTGTTTTGTGTGTGATAAAAAAGGTCGTTTTTCACGGATGTGTAAACAAAAGGGTGTAGTAAAAAAGGTACATAATTTAAGATTGGACTCTGCGGAAAATGATAGTGACTCGGAAATGTTCTATGTTGATACCGTAAGTGAGGCCAAACAATGCGGTAAGTCGACTAAAGAATGGTTCGAGAGCGTGAAATGTAATAACAAAGAATTTTTAGTTAAAATAGATACTGGTTCTATGATGAATGTTATTCCCAAGAGTGAATATTTACGTATTGGCTTTTCGATTAAACAACTTCGCCCGTTTTCAAAGAGAGTGTATTCCTTCATAGGAAACCAGTTACCTGTCTTAGGCGTAGTAAAACTAAACGTAGTTTATAATAACCAGCAATTTATATTGCCGTTTATTGTCACCGATTTACGTTGTCAAAATCTACTCGGATTAGAAAGTTGTATTACGATGGGTGTAATTAATTGTATCAATGCAATAAATATTGACAATTATTCTAGTTTGTTTAAAGGGTTAGGCATGTTACCTGGCAAATACAGTATTGCAGGATAAACGTGTTCCACCCGTTATTTCTCCCTATAGGAAAATACCTCTAGGTATGAAAGACAAGTTATTAGTGGAGTTAAAACGAATGGAAGGACTCGGTATTGTTAGAAAGGTCACAAATCCGACAGAGTGGGTAAATGCAATTGTTTTAGTGGCCAAGAAGGACGGTAGCATTCGTGTTTGTCTAGACCATAGATCGCTTAACCGAGCAGTGCGCCGCGCACAGTATTCGCTGCCCACAGTGACAGAACTGGCGGTGAAGCTGCATGGCGCGCGGGTGTTCAGTGTGCTCGACGCTCGCTGTAGGTTTTGGATGGTGCAAATTGTTGACGCTAGTGCTGACCTTTGTACGTTTAGCACGCCCTTCGGTAGGTACCTCGAAGGTGTCCAATCGTTCATCAACAACGTCATCGTGTACGGATCGATTCAGCATGAACATGATCAACGATTAGAAGCTCTTTTACAGCGTGCCCAACATGTAGGTATTAAATTTAACCGCAACAAATACAAATTCAGTGTTCCTAAAATAACCTATGTAGGTCACAAATTAGACGCTAATGGAATAAAAGCCGACGATTCAAAGGTAAAGGCTATATTGGACATGCCTTATCCAACGGACAAAAAATCTCTAGAACGATTTTTAGGAATGGTAAATTATTTATCAAAATCCATTCAAAGTTACTCAAAATATGTGAATGTGTTGCGTTCTTTATTAAAGAAAGTTTCCGAGTGGGTGTGGGAGGCTTACCATTCTGAGGCTGTCAATAAATTAAAAGAAAAAATAGCGAGTGCTCCGGTGTTAGCGATTTATTCGACGGAAGCGCCAGTGGTATTGTCGGTGGACGTTAGCAGCGTCGCGATTGGAGCTGTGCTTCTACAGAATGAGCGACCGGTAGAATTTGCTTCACTAACACGGAAACACAGACCAGATATGCTCAAATTGAGAAAGAGATGCTCGCGATAGTTTCTGCTGTCGAGCGGTTTAGGCAGTACATATACGGTAGGTCAGATATTACAGTTCACATTGAGCATAAACCACTGGAAGAATTATTTAAAAAACCGTTAGCTTCAGTACCGATACGTTTACAGCGTATGATGTTAAGAGTGCAAGGGTTCGATATCAAAGTTGTATATACACCGGGCAAGTACATGTATATTGCGGATACTCTGTCGCGGGCCCCTAAGGGGGAGTTAATGCAGAACTATGTATCTGATGAGGTCAATGTACAAACCTGTTTTATGCGAAAGAACATACCATTCAGTCTATCTAAAATAGAGTCTATTATAAAGGACACCGAAACGGATAGTGACTTAAAATTATTAATAACGTATATTAAAAACGGATGGCCAAAACATAGGCGCGATGTGAGTGACAACGTTAGTGTATTTTGGCCATATCGAGAGCAACTGTCGTATGTCGACAGGTTGATTTTTAAGGAAGACTGTGTGTTCATTCCACGTAGGTTAAAGGAGCAAATGTTAGAGCGCGTGCATGAGGGTCACCTGGGCATCGATCGGTGTAAGAGGCGCGCACGCGAAGTGATGTTCTGGCTGGGCATGAGCGCGGACGTGGAGCGCGTGGCGCGCCGCTGTAAGGCGTGCGCGCTGCACGCGCCGCGCCCGCGTCGCCAGCCGCTCTTGCAACATCACGTGCCGGATTTGCCTTGGCAAAAACTGGCTTCCGACATATTCGAATATAAAAGAAAGAAATAAATTCTCCTTGTGGACTATTTTTCGAATTATGTTGAAGTCGAGGAGTTAGCCGGTATCAGTAGCAAACATGTTATAAATTTTATGAAAACGCAGTTTTCTCGACACGGTATACCTGCTGAAATAGTGACAGACAATGGGCCGGCCTATAGGTCGAAAGAATTTCAGAATTTTTTAAATGAATGGGAAATGGATCACGTTACCTCATCCCCCCACTAACCTCAGTCTAATAATAATAATAATAATGATATTCCACAACTATCACACAACGCCATCTAGTCCCAAGCTAAGCAGAGCTTGTGTTATGGGTACTTGACAACTGATAAACATACTTATATATTTCTAAATACATAAATATTATAGAATAATTACACCCAGACACAGAACAAATGATCGTGCTCATCACATAAACATTTGTCCTGGGTGGGAGTCGAACCCACGACCTCCGGCATAGCAGTCAGGGTCACTAACCACTAGACCAAGAGGCCTGCCAAATAATGGAAAGAGTGAAAGAACCTTCCAACCTATAAAAAGTTTGCTAAAGAAATGCGTAGACTCAGGCCAAGACTTTTATTTAAGTCTATTAAATTTCAGGTCGACGCCTCGAAATGGTTTATATTCTCCGGCACAGATGTTTATGGGGAGATGGATAAAAATGAAACTACCAATTTCTGGAAAATTATTAAGAGCTCCAGTAAATAACGATCGCAATTATCAATCTTTGATGGCTAATTTATCTATTAAAAAACAATACGATAAGTCCACGAAGTCACTTGAGCGTTTATCGGTAGGCGATAAAGCTACTTTATTATGTAATGCTGGTAGGAAGCCTGTTTCAGTAGTAGTAGCTCGTGCCAAGGAGCCAAGGTCTTTTATAGTTGAAGATGAACAAGGGAAACGGAAAAACATCTTATTTTACGCTCGAAGGATTATGGGAAACCGAGGTTGTCTCGGACTTCATCCAGTACTGCAGAGTTTCAGTCCCGTATTCTAGACAAAAGTACGATTGCCTCCTGGAGCATGCGACATCGACGAAAGGTTAGGTCCGAGACTCAGGCAGACTTTCAAGTGTGTCCGCAGACAGACAGAGCGCCGTCATCACGGCCCAGTACTCCTACTACTCCTGGTATTGATAACTCATTTACAGAATGTGTAATGTGCACGAATGTTGGCCGAAAAAAAAATGAAAAATAATAATGATACAAAATAACTCTCGGATGTGATTTTTCGGTTTAAGTTATATAAATAAAAGTTAGTAAATAAAAATAATTAGGTTATAATTTTTTTAAGTTTTCCGTCGTATGTTTTATTTATCACAAGAATTGTGTATTATGTCACTATTTATTGTTGTAACAATAATAGATTAAAAAAAATCTTTCATAATTATTATGTGGTAGTACGTCAAATATTGTTTTTTTTAATTCTACATATAATAGGAGAAAATTTCTCATAGTTATTTTTGTTTATAATTTTACTATTGTTTATAAAATAATTTTAGAAAGGGAAAGATGTAGTATAATGTATAGGTATAGAGTATAGAAATAAAGTCAGTGTCAAACCAACCGGCGTGTGTTTTATTACAGTGGGTACAAAGATATAGATGTTTTGATATTAACATAGGGTTTTCCGATATCTTAAATGTGGGATTACATGGAAAAGCTTTAAGAATAGAATAGAATCATTTTTATTCAATGTAGTACTACTGGCATTGTTTTTGAGAAAACTTCTGTCCTGGGAAGAACCAGCAAGAAACCTAGATGGACATTTCTTTAAAATAGAATTAATTTACATTGTACTACTTCATAAAAATTGTACTGCGACTAATTTAGTAACTAAGAATAATAATTAATCCGTTTCCACGAATAAATTTTCCGATGAGTCGAGGTTGAGCTTATAGCGGAATACAACAATGCAACGTGCCACACCAGAGCCAGGATACCCTACACGGCGGCTGCTCCATCCATTTTATACAAGCGAAACAAATAACTACACGGGTGCTACTGCAAGTGCAATGCGTAGTTGTGCGGTGCACGTGTTGTTTACAAGAATTCTGACTAGCTGCAGAGGCGCCGCCGCAAGTGCAACGGCGTTGGCGCAGTCATGTATTAGGGTTGTTGTTTTCCCATTTCAATTTATTCGTCATTTAAATAGAAAATATTAGCTATGAATATGGTACAAATCATAAACTGATAGCGTTTTGTGAAGACTGACGTAATAATTCAAATTAAAAAAATTAAAACGCCTTAAAAATAAATAAATAAAAATAATTTCAACATAATAGCTACAAAATCGGTAGTAATGCCTTGTAAAAAAACTCTTCGAAGTTTAGTAGCAAGTAATTGGAAAGAACTTTATTTTTTATCAGATCAAAAAAAATTACAAGCAGATATAGGTCTAATTAACATATAAAAACAACGGAGCTTTGATAAATACACATTTTTCACCGAAACGTCCAGAATATTCAAGTAAATACGCGCGCTAACCGACCAGGCGCAGAAAGTTCGAGTGTGGGGCTTCCAGAAAGCTTAATTCTTCTGTTCGATACTAGATGGCGCTGTTGGTCGAAAGTCAAGATTGACATTTTCTAGGAAGTCCTCCTCGCTCTCACTTCTATTACTTTTATTTTTAATTCCCGACGTTTCGGGCGCTTTTCAGCACCCATGGTCACGGGGGACTAAGATGACTGACGTCCCGATGTCATTGTTAAACCCGGAGTACTTTCAGCTTTTTAATTATTGTTTATGGTCCCATCTATGCAAAATGAACTGACTATGTTCTGAGGTCTTGCAGTGGTATGCTTGGGTTTAGTTTTAATTTTATTGATTATAGGATCCCAAGCAGGTGGTAGTACCCAGCCTCCTTCTCTATTGAAATTAGGATGTTTTTAATTTCAATACCCTCACGTATCATACTTGGTAGGAATCGGTGTTCTTTCGCAAGGATTTGTGGTCTATCAAATCTGATGTAATGGTTGGGGCCGTCTAGGATATGATCACAAACTGCAGACTTCCCGGAACGTTGATGCTTCACATCAGCTATATGTTCTTTTACGCGGGTACTAATTGATCTTGAAATAATACTAGTTTTACGGAATTTATCGCGTATATTTAACTTTTTAAATACCCGACGTTTCGAACGCTTTACAGCACTCATGGTCACGGGCGGGACTGAGATGTTCAACGTCCATATGTCATAGTCCGATCTATGCAGTATGAACTTATGGTATCTTGAAGTCTTGCAGTTGTATGCTTGGCTTGGGATTTAATTTTATTTATTATAGGATATCAAGTAGATGGTAGCACCCACCCATCTTCTCTATTGAAATTAGGATGTTTTTTGATTTCAATAGCCTCGCGAATCATCCTTGGAAGGAATCGGTATTCTTTAGCGAGGATCTGCGGTCTATCAAATCTGATGTAGTGACGGGGGCAATCCTGTACGTGTTTACAGACTGCAGACTTCCCGGAGCGTCGATTCTTCACATATGCTATATTTTCTTTAACGCGGGTTTTATTGATTTTTGCGGGATTTTTGATTTCAATAGCCTCGCGAATCATCCTTGGAAGGAATCGGTGTTCTTTAGCGAGGATTTGTGGTCTATCAAGTCTGATGTAGTGATGGGGGCGATCCTGTACATGTTCACAGACTGCAGACTTCCCGGAGCGTCGATTCTTCACATCAGCTATATGTTCTTTGACGCGGGTTTTAATTGATCTTTTAGTTTGTCCTATGTAGGAGAGACCACATTCACAATCAAGCTTGTACACTCCTGCATCTTGCAGAGGGACGTTACACTTGACTGATGGTAAAAACTGACCAATCTTCTTCGGCGGCTTGAAGTATGTTTTGATGGAAGCGCGCTTCAAGATGTAGCCAATCTTGTCAGTGACTCCTCTAACATATGGCAGTACAGCAGGTACACGCTCGACTGTGGCCGGCTTCACTCGTTCTCTGTGACGTAGGCGCGGGACCCGAAGCTTGTTGTCATGCAAAACTTGCTTGACGTGTTGGAGCTCGGCAGCCAGGTGTTTACTGTCACAGATCCCTCGTGCTCTCTGAAACAAAGATTTACCCACGGTAGCTAACTGTGAAGGATGGTGGTGAGAATCACCGTTTAAATATCTATCTGTATGGGTCTTTTTTCTATACACAGTATGGCTCAAGGTGTTATCAGGATTCCGAATTACTAACACATCTAGAAAAGCTAAGGAATTGTTTGCCTCTAACTCCATTGTGAACTGAATTTTAGAATTTATAGAGTTAAGATGGTCTAAAAATGCAGTTACTTTATCTAAAGGTACAATTGTGAAAGTGTCGTCTACGTACCGCTTGTAGAATCTTGGATTTATGGGAGAAGTAAGCAGGGCTTTCTCCTCAAAGTCTTCCATGAATATGTCGGCGACAATGGGAGATACAGGTGAGCCCATCGCCACACCGTCTACTTGCTTGTAGAACTCCTCCTTCCACAATAAGTAGCCAGATGTAAGGCAGTGTCTGAGTAATACTGCATATTCTACGGGCATACTGTTTTCCTCCAGCCTCCTAGTTACAATTGAGATGCAGTCTTCAACAGGTAAGCATGTAAACAATGACTGCACATCAAAACTGACCATAGTTTCATTGTCTGCCAGACGCAGGTCTTTAATCTCACTGACAAAATGGTAGGAATCCTTTATGTGTGCTCTTGTGTGTCCCCTGAGCGGTGAGAGTATTTTCGCTAAGTGTTGAGCCAATCTGTAAGTTGGTGAATCGATTTGGCTCACTATGGGACGTAATGGAGCATTGGGCTTGTGTATTTTTGGTAACCCATACAACTTTGGTGATTTGGTGCACGTAGGTATTATCCATTTTACGTCCAGATTTAATTTTTCGGAGTGTTTCTTTATGAGGTCACTAGTTGTTTTTAGTGTGCTATTTGTTGGGTCGTTTTTAACCTTTTTATAAGTACTTACATCCGACAAAAGTTCTTGTATTTTTGAATTATAATCTGACGTATCCATGACCACCGTGGCGTTTCCCTTATCTGCGCGGAGAATCGTAAGTTCTGGTTTATTGCGTAGGTTCTTTAACGCTATAAATTCGTCTCTGGGAAGATTCGGTTTAGGTACTGAACATCGACGTAACATAGACGAAATGTCTTGACGTATCGCCTCCAAATCTTCTTTCCGCATATTGTTTTAAATTAACAGTCCTCGACGCTACAGATAATTTCTTCGTACGGTAATCTGCGCGAACTTATAGCATAATTTAGTCCTTGGGATAAAACCTTTATTGTTGCATCATCCAGTGTTTGTTTTGACAGATTATAGAACGCGATTAATCTATGATCTGTGTTTGTCAATGGTTGCTTTTGGTTCTGGCATTGATTCGGATGTTTGACATTTGATTTGGCCGTTAATTTTTGATATTTTTCTATATATTTGTTTTTGCATTCGTTATATTTACTAATTTCGCGTTTATTTAATGTTTCCATGCAAAAATTATAATCAAACGTCGTTAAAACTTTCTTTAATTCACTGGATGATGTGTCTATGGATTTATTGATGTCATATAGATCGGAGCGTTTTTGTTGGATTACCGCCCGTAACAACTTTTTACTCGCCTGATTTAAGATCTTAGCGCTTCCTCGAATGTCCTTTTTGGTGGATATTTTGACACACGTAGGAATGAGATTATGGTCTCGGCATCTCTTCAAGAAATTTAAGGCTGTTAGATATCTTGCGCGCTTAGTCTTTAGATCTTCTAATCGGCGTATATTATTTTCAATTACCAGTCCGTACTGGTTTACATAATGATTTCTTATATTTACGCGAACAATACACATTGAGATGATACTCGTTTTTACGGAATTTATCGCGTATATTTAACTTTTTAATACCCGACGTTTCGAGAGCTTTACAGCACCCATGGTCACGGGAAGGACTGAGATGTTTAACGTCCAGATGTCATAGTTAACCGCGGTTACCATAGATTAAAATTTAACTTTTGTTCCGATCTACACAGTATGAACTTATGGTATCATGAAGCCTTGCAGTTGTATGCTTGGGTTGGGATTTAATTTTATTTATTATAGGATCCCAAGCAGATGGTAGCACCCAGCCATCTTCTCTATTGAAATTAGGGTGTTTTTTGATTTCAATAGCCTCGCGAATCATCCTTGGAAGGAATCGGTGTTCTTTAGCGAGGATTTGTGGTCTATCAAATCTGATGTAGTGACGGGGGCGATCCTGTACATGTTCACAGACTGCAGACTTCCCGGAGCGTCGATTCTTCACATCAGCTATATGTTCTTTGACGCGGGTTTTAATTGATCTTTTAGTTTGTCCTATGTAGGAGAGACCACATTCACAATCAAGCTTGTACACTCCTGCATCTTGCAGAGGGACGTTACACTTGACTGATGGTAAAAACTGACCAATCTTCTTCGGCGGCTTGAAGTATGTTTTGATGGAAGCGCGCTTCAAGATGTAGCCAATCTTGTCAGTGACTCCTCTAACATATGGCAGTACAGCAGGTACACGCTCGACTGTGGCCGGCTTCACTCGTTCTCTGTGACGTAGGCGCGGGACCCGAAGCTTGTTGTCATGCAAAACTTGCTTGACGTGTTGGAGCTCGGCAGCCAGGTGTTTACTGTCACAGATCCCTCGTGCTCTCTGAAACAAAGATTTACCCACGGTAGCTAACTGTGAAGGATGGTGGTGAGAATCACCGTTTAAATATCTATCTGTATGGGTCTTTTTTCTATACACAGTATGGCTCAAGGTGTTATCAGGATTCCGAATTACTAACACATCTAGAAAAGCTAAGGAATTGTTTGCCTCTAACTCCATTGTGAACTGAATTTTAGAATTTATAGAGTTAAGATGGTCTAAAAATGCAGAATTGTAGGTTCTCTCTATGGATGTAATTACTCTAAGCAAATCTCCATGCTTGAACCAAAGAATATTTTATACTCTGTAAAAAATAGATATTATTTACATACTATTATGATTCTTCAGCATGATATCACTCTAAGATAAATAACATGGTGATTATATACTTTTTGCTTAATGTGTAAAACGAAATTGTATTAATCTGTGGTCGAAACCTAATATTACAGTCAATTATCTGTATCAAATACCTACACTGTTAAGTTAACTTAGAACATTAAAATCAAAACAAAAGACAAAGTCTATGTTCGAAGTGGTATAGATAGATAGTGCTTTTTATATAATAAGAATCCATAACGACTAATTTACTAATTAAATCGTATCTTATTTAACACTTAACATTAGACTGGTAAACACATACGAAATAAAAAAAAATTAGTTTAGCAAAAAGCACATTGCAGAGACACTGAAATATTGACGGATAACATAATATGATAAAAGACAATACATACCATATAATACTATAATGTACATACATAATAGAACGGGGGTGTGTGCGGAGCCCGTGTAGCCACTAAAATGCCACTATGACGTCAATTCACACACATAAATGTCAACATGAGATGTTTTTGACGTTACAATCGTTTCCAAATTTCGCATGCAAATTATTTAAAAAATGCCAAATTGCATGCTATTTACAAATGAATATGTATTAAAATCCATCTGTCAACACAGCGAATCGGGTTTATATTAGTGATTAACTGATAATACGACGTAATCGCTTGTATGTGTGCTCCCGGCGACGCCGAACCACGGTACAAAAACGTTGACAGCCACTCTATTGTTTATTGTAGTATTCTATGATACATACAGTTAATTGAAGAGAACTAAAGTTCCTATTCCACATTCCTATCATTTCTTCACTATCCTTCACTTCACTTCCGACGACTTCGAGCTTAGCTGGAGATTCAACTTGATAGCGCGAACCGTCATAAGCGATAATATGAATATGACCATCCCTAGTCCATCAATTACTATGCCAAACATCTTGTGACGATGTTTTAATAAGAACTCGGAGATAATAACTCCCGTGTCTTTCAGTTTCAATATTGAGAACCTAACTTGATCACGGATTTGGGCATCCGGGAACTTTGCAAGAACTGATCTTTGCTTGTTTTACCTTATATTGGATGTCCAAGGTGATGGCAGCGGCCAAAAATAGTGTTAGACACAATGGGTATCTTGAGCTTGTCTATTATTAGGTTAAGGCCATTGAAGATGTAGTCTAGAGCTTGTCCTCAGGAATCCCATGAAGTAATCTTACGACGCCGTCTTATCTCTCTCCCAAGAAATTCAATCTGTCTTTGAATAGTTTAAAGAGCGGACAAGATAAACTTTCTGAATGTTGCAAACTCTGTTGAGAGTACAGATCTTGCTGAAACTCATCCATACTAATACTGAAGAGTTCTGACATGACTGATAGTGATCCTTTGAGGGCTTCCATAGTTTTAAGTAGTGTCAGCAAATTTATGTAAATATATATTAAGAAATCAAGGCTGTTAAAGATTTGATTATTACACATATGTGTTACATGTTAAAGTATCCTAATTTCTATTTTTAAAATACAAATTGAACGAAACTGATCCAAAATATGTGTTATTTATTTCACTCCTACTCACGAAAAAAAATCAAAACACAGTTTATCTCAAGGTGTTATCAGGATTCCCAATTACTAACACATGTAAAAAATCAAAAGAGTTATAACTCCATTGTAAGCTGAATTTTGGAATTTATGGAGTTTAGATGGTCTAAGGATGCAGTGACCTTATCCAAAGGTAGAGTTGTCTCTTACTCCTTATCCAAAAGTATTGTCTACGTACCGCTTAGAGAATCTTGAATTTACAGTAGAAGCGTGAAGAGTTTATACGTGGTAGAGCCGCGCTGCAGCTATATTATGGTTGCAGTGCGAATGGGTCGGCTCGACCGGGGGAAGACTACGCTCTCACAGAATACCAGCGTAAAATAGCAGCTTATTACTGCAGTGTTTCGTATGGTGAGTGTAGAGATCTGGAGACCCTTTTTTACTGGAAACGAGACATTCAATTTTAGTCCTTAGGGGTGACAACTTTGTTTAACTGTAAAATGGTGACAACACATCTGTGTTTTGATTCTTAATCGAGGATAAATGTATATGTCTGTGGGCTACAGCATCCACTTACCATCAGGTAAACTGTGGGCTCGTTTGTCACTCTTATTCCATAAAAAAGAGTTTATTCCTCTAAGTGCTTTATGAAAATACCGGTGACAATGGGAGATACAGGTGAGCCCATCGCCACACCATGTACTTGCTTGTAGTGCTCTTTCTTTCCCGATAAGTAGGCAGATGTGAGCTAGTCTCTTAGTAATACTGATAAAAAAAATGATTGGCATCCCCAAAAATGTTCTTGTTTTTGAAGTGAAAACTTCTTTAGAATTGTTTGATTTTAAACACAATGAAACAAAAAAAAACTACACTAAAAAGAGACAAACATATACATCTGAAGGCCTTAGCCTGCGGGATAATGATATAGAATATAGTGTAAGTGACAGTAGCCTAATGACGGTGCGGACCGCAAACATAATAGGGTGCGGGTTAGCATCCGCTAATAGTCTACTGTCGTGAAGCACTCCTAAAACAATTTTGAACTTACCAAAAAAATAAAGAGTTTCCTATTATCTATGTCTCCTCTTCTTGCGGTGATTTAAAGATGTTTTATATCAACTTTACCTGTAAAAATAAATAGTATAACAAATAATAAATTTGTTACACAAATGCAACGAATCATATCCAATATAATCATCATATCTAATCCATTCATAACCATCCACGATTTCATAATTTTAGACAATCTAGCGTGTATTATACGTAACCTTGAGAGTCAGTAAGCTGTTGCGTGATATAATGACTTCACATTTAGAATGAAGTATTTAGCGCTATTTTACAAAGCGATTTTACTCGTATAAAAAATACGCTATAAAAATACGCTTGATTTATTAAATTAAAATTTAGGCTTTATAACTTCACATGTCTAAAATAAAGTAATGTAAAGTAATTTTTAAAGCTTATTGACATAACGATAATTAATAAACCATACAGTTATCGTCCTCTTGATACTCCGCATTCATCTCATTCTCTCGAAGTATAGTTTTCTGTAACTTCTACTACGTGTGATCTACACACATGTTTGTTTCAAATTTACGTCATAATCGTTTTCCTAATAAATTTTACATTCCACCTGAGTGTATGAACACTTGCAACCAACTTTAAGTAAAAAAGACCATTGAAGGATTAGATAGAAGTGTAATTATACTGGCTCTACAATATTCAAATAGGAACACAGCAGTACACGCACTCCTTCTTGGTTTCAGAAATAATTAAAAGATTGGTTACTACCCAGAAGGGCCCATATCCCTTCACAAACTTTTGTAAATAAATTTTTTTATTACATTTGTGGACTAAACTGTTTCACAGTATCTAATTATACTATTTATTTTTAACTCCGCTAAGAAAATTGAAAATATCCTAAAATAGGAAAGTATCAGCAGCAAATCTCAACGTATTGAGATCTCAGGATGCTATTCTGACTAATTTCACGTGGACGTCCGTGTGTGTAAGTATGTAAACCATTCATAACTTTTGAACGTCTTGATCGATTGAGATGCGGTTTGCGGCGTTCTAACGATATCAATGTGGATTAGATTTGATGATAATATGAACTGATTTGAACGAGTAGATTTTGAGAAACTCAAAAATATTTTTTTAATAATTTTAAACGGCTTTACGGATTGATTTCAAAAACTAATCAGCTCCTAACCTCAAAAAAATGACGTCGAATGCCGTTTGGAAAATAAAAATCGGTTTATTCGTTCGTGAGATATCGAAGGAGAAAGAATTTGAAAAAAAAAAAACGTTTTGTAACATAACTTCGACATTTCGCAACATAATTTGGTGAAATTTGGGATGCTTTGCATTTGAAATTAGCGGAAAGTTCCAGGGATGGCCTGCAGAGTTAACCAATTTTTTAATAGAATATGGGTAACAAATGAATACCCAGTCCACCTGATGGTAAGTTCATGCAGTGGCCCGTAGACACCTACTTCTACCCTCGATTATCACCCTTGAGGACTAAGATGAAATGCCACTATTCCAGCAAAAAAGTCGACAGTTTCTTCACATTTATCATACGAAACACAGCATAATTAAACCGCTGTCTGTGAGAGTGCGATTCTTCCTAGGTCGATCCAAACCATTATCGCTACAAATATTATGTAGCTGCGGCAAGACTCTACCATGTTTAGAAGTACTCTTTACTGTTTAGTAATAAATACAACAGTACAGGCATTGCTAATTGGTGAAAAATAGATAAAAGGATGGTACATAACCAGACGCACTCCTACGCACTCATTTTTGTACTTATATTTTTATATTATTTTACTAAAAACTATTCCGGTAATTAAGAAAGCAAGGAGGAGCATACTTTTTATGCTATCTAAAGAAAAATACTGTAAAATTTTATTCAGGTACTTTTACATGCATGCTACAAATATTTTCAGAAAACATTTAAGGTGGTTTGGATAACAAACAAGATCACTTCAGTGTCCTGTTGTTGCATAATAAAATTACATTGTTGATTAAAGAAAGGGCGTTTTCCTAAGTCTGAACTGTAGTTAGTATAAGATGGTCTTTGATATTATCCACTGTTTAGTGAATTTTGTTAATTCCATGTTTTCATTTAGGCTTTACTTATTAAAGTTATGAAACTAACAAAATTATTACAAAAGAGTACACAATTGACCTGATCGTAAGTGGATGCTGTAGCCCATAGTCATCTTCATTTTAAATCATTTTAAATTGAGAATCAAAACGCAGATGCACTGTCACCATTGAAGACAGAGGTGGAATGCCTCATTAGCAGTAAAAGAGGTCCTTAGCTCTCTACACCTACCATAGGAAACATAAAATAGCAACATTAAGCTGCTATTTTATGCTGATATTCTGTGAGAGCGTGGTCCTTCCGCGGTTAAGTCGTTTTAAAATTCGTCCTACGAGTACATAATATATGTCAGCTGTTTGTTAGTTACAGATGTACCGTTTGTGATGAATTGGATTTATATTTAAAGTGGCCATGTATTTTCAAAGTATTTTTACTTTAACGGTAATCAAAACGTCCGTTTATTAGACGTAATTGCATTCACTAATTAATCTAGCCGTGATTGATGACGACGACAGTAACACGTTCAAAGAAGATGAATTGCATCTTTAAGTAGTTAATATAATTATTAAAATGAATTATAAAGTTTTCTTTGTTAATAAAACTTGTATTTTATCAACACTCAAGAATGTTCTGGGTGATTTATTTATAAGAATCGCTATCTATTCTTATCTATTTAAAAGTACATTCTTATATATTTACTAGTTCTACATTAGGTGGACTGCGTGGTTGTTTATCACCCTCATTAGATAAAAAAATCTGCTGTAAATGTAGGTTTTACTATAAAATTGGAATGACATGATTTACCTTATTATGGGATATAATCCCGCGGGGAATATGCAAAAAATTCTAAAAATTGAACTGATATTTTTTGTGGAGGCAATGGTTCATAGCTTATGTATATGTAAAGATCCAATATGTGGTGATATAATCAAGGTATCAACAAATTCTTTATTTGTGGACCAAAGTGATTTAATATCAATAACATAATTTATGTTGGTTTAATGCCAAATAAGAAAATCACTAAACCTGACCCGATAATAGGTGTTTTGAAAGAGATGTTAAATGAATTTGTGATTTCTGCCACCTACCTGAATAGGCGGAACAACGCCGGGCCGGCTAGTTTGTAAAGATATTGAAATATATTATTATATTCAATTTAAATGATATAAAATAAATATAATACAGGCTTGTTTTCTTATAAAATAAACAGTTTCTTGAGTAGCTCATTTCTTTAAAATATGCTTTGAAACAACATCAAATTTCAATATTTCTTAAAGCATTTGCAGTTTCCCAAGCACTCATCAGTCACCTCCACTTTTCTCAAAATATTTGGTCACTCAACGTACTTTAGATTTTAAAATGTATAGGTAAGTTATATTAAATTTAAATAAAAAAAATAATATTAAATATTCTGTAGGTAGCTTTCTCGGATAAGATGAGACTTCTTATGCCTAGCAGTGATAAACTGGATGTTTTTTTTCCGTTCGGAAAAAATAGGGTGTAGCAGGTGAACGAAATAGAAGCCTATAGCACTAATATCCTACAATTTTTTGCGTTTATATTATGAAAGTGATCTTTCAATAAATATTTCAATTCCGTTCACCTGTTACACCCTATTTTTAAAAATTTTATACAGTATCTTTACGTGTAGTAATGTTATTTAATTTTTTTTTATTTTATGTATATACTAATTAATAATCTATAATTAAATTTTTTAGTGCAATATGTTCTTATGTAAGTATGCTTAAAACGTATGTATTATGTACTATGTAAAATTATTTATGTGATGTATCAAATATTGAGTATATTACTTAGGTTAATTGTAGTTATGTATATTTATTTTTGTATTTACACTTATGGTATGTGTATTTTTATATTTACATTCACGTATAAATTATCCTCATGTTTCATGGCACCTGCTAAAGTTCTCTGCTTAGCTCGTGATAGACTGGTAGAGAATGCCTAAAGGCATTAAGTCCACCAATTGTACATTTTAAGTGCCATAAAGTTTTTAAATAAATCATCAAGTGCTGTATCAGCCAAACCTAATAATAGTGTTATTTTTGTATTATGTAACCCGCCAGCCAAATGCGATGAAATATTATGAAAAGTTTCTAATGAATATAAATCTTTTCGTAATTAAATTTGATTAATAAATGAATTAACAGCGTGTGGCCATTCCAATATTGAACATTTTTCTTTACAATCGTCATTATCAACATTACAACCCTAAACAACATTACACAAGTGAACATAGACCATATGGAATACCATAAAATGCAGTCTTGAGCCACTTGCGTTTATAGATTTCTTTTTATTTTTTTTATTGACCTATTTATAGTAGTACTAGAATTAAGAATGAGGTGGACAAAATTCAAGCAATAATAAGTGGCTATCGTAGCCCATGGACAACGCCAACATAATAAGCCACATAAGTTTGTAATTACACCCACTTTTTGATATAAATTCAAAGATTTTCCATTTATAAGTATATTTTGCATTACATGCATAAGTAGATACAATTTTGATTTCTTAAATTTACGCGAACACTACACATTGAATAAAACTAAATTTACGGATTTTATCGCGTTTATTTCACTATCTATACACTGGTCACACTGTGTATAGAAAAAAGACCCATACCAACCGATATTTAAATGGTGAATCTCACCATCATCCTTCACAGTTAGCTACCGTGGGTAAATCTTTGTTTCAGAGAGCACGAGGGATCTGTGACAGAAAGCATCAGGCCGCCGAACTTCAGCACGTCAAGCAAGTATTGCAAGACAACAAGCTTCGGGTCCCGCGCCTACGTCACAGTGACCGAGTGAAGCCGGCCACAGTCGAGCGTGTACCTGCTGTACTACCATATGTCAGAGGAGTCACAGACAAGGTTGGCTACATCTTGAAGCGAGCTTCCATTAAAACATACTACAAGCCGCCGAAGAAGATTAGTCAATTTTTACCATCCGTCAAGTGTAATATCCCTCTACAAGATGCAGGAGTGTACAAGTTAGATTGTGTATGTGGTCTCTCTTACATAGGTCAAACAAAACGATCCATAAAAACCCGCGTGAAAGAACATATAGCTGACGTGAAGCACCGACGCTCCGGGAAGTCTGCAGTCTGCGAACATGTTCAAGATCGTCCCCACCATTACATTCGATTTGATAAACCACAAATTCTCGCAAAAGAACACCGATTCCTACCAAGGATGATACGCGAGGCTATTGAAATTAAAAAACATCCAAATTTCAATAGAGAAGATGGATGGGTGCTGCCACCTGCTTGGGATCCTATAATTAACAAAATTAAACCCAAACCTAAGCATACCACTGCAAGACTCCATGATACTATAAGCTCGTTTTGCGTAAATCGGACCAAAAATTAATATTCAAAAACTGAAGGTAGCCGGACTAACTATGACATTGGGACGTCAAACATCTCAGTCCCTCCCGTGACCATGGTTGCTGTAAAGCACCCGAAACGTCGGGAATTAAAAATAAGTAAAAGTAGTGAAATAAACGCGATAAAATCCGTAAATTTAGTTTTATTCAATAGATACAATTTTTATTGGGGTTTATTTGTTTTTTAAAGTATGAGTTTGATTCCATGGAGGATGGGCCGGGTGCTGGTATGGGATGCAACCTGTTCAGACACGCTGGCCCCTTCCCATCTACGTGGAACCAACAACAGAGCTGGTGCGGCTTGTGAAGCAGCAGAAAAGGCTAAAGTTTGCAAATACAGGGGTCTAGGCTCCGAATATATTTTTGTCCCTTTCAGTGTCGAGACCCTTGGTCCGTGGGGTCATAGCGCTATAAGCCTTTTTAAGGAAATAGCAAAAAGGTTAATCGACGTCACAGGAGACCGAAGAGCTGGCAGTTACCTCGGAAAAAAATTAGTCTAGCTATTCAACGGGCAAACGCTGCCAGTATCTTCGCAACCTTGCCTAAAGGACCTCTTTTTTAATAATTTAATTTAGTTACTATAATATATATTTTTAAGGTTTTTAGTATTAGAATTAGAATTTAGATTGTTACTGTCAGAATATTGTTACTATGGTTAATATCCAATAAATTCAAAAGCACTTTAGGAATTTATTTTTTTAAAGCCTTTTTTAAGTAAAACAGTCAAGTCAAAATGCTCATTAATCTTGCAGAATTGGTTTCGGATTTGATGACATAACAATCACTGCAATTAAATTATCTGCACGATACATATGTCAACCGCTATGTTATTTAATTAATATGTCTTTTAAAGAAGGTACCTTCCCAAATATATTGAAAAAATCAATCGTTAAGCCACTTCTTAAGAAAGGCGAAAAGTACGAAATGAATAATTGTGGGGCAACTCAGTAGATATAATAATACTTTTATTATATCTGTAAGCCCTTGTTTAAAAATTACAATATCCTGACATTAACACGCTTGTACGTTAAAGAAATATGCATATTTGTAAAACAATATCCTGAACACTTTGAATGCCTTTCAAAGTGTTCAGGATATTGTTTTGAAGCAATGGCAAGTTTTTCCGAGTTAACAAGCATTTAATGTTGCAAAAGTTCGTAGTTATTATTAATCGATTTCGTATGGTTTTCTAATATCAATTTTTAGAAAACTTTCCGCTGTTTAAAATGTTTTTCTAGTGAATTCTCTATTATCCACGAGGCTGTCAACCAAGCAGGTGCTGTAATAATGCTTTAAATGTACGATTTAAAACAAAACTATGTATTTGCACCTTTTTATGCGGGAAAATTCTTTACGTATACTTGCCCGCGTGAGAGTAATGACACGATGTATTAGATTTTTATCAACTGAAATATCACAATTCCCTTCATGCATTCTCCAATATATAACAAACACACACTCGCGGCTCTATCAGTTTCGGTGATTGATAGCCCTTGTTAAGAGAGGCACCCTTACACTGGATCACTGGACATCTTATATGGGATGTACCTCACGGCTTCAATCTCCACAATGGATTGAAACTGAAAAGTAAATACCAGTTCTTCAATAAACTTACATTGCAGTTACCATTCTTCTGCCTTTTTTATAAAGAAAATCCATCCGCATGTCTTATTATTTTAATCATGCCACCTGATGTGACCGCCATAGAACTCTCAAGTACGAGGCTGCTGCAAAAGATTATCTCTTTCCTATCAGATGTGGTTTATCAGGCGTGGTTTTTTATCCATGAACTAGGTGCAGCGTTGCTTTAACATGTAAGAAAATAGCTATTGGGGACTGTGCACTAACCTGTAGCTATCATAAGGGAAAGTGCTCATTTCATTCATCTCATTTCATCATTGGGTCTTCATCACAGTATACTGAGAGAGACTAAGTGAGACGCGTCGGCATGTACGAAATTTTAGAGGCTATCGTAGTAATATCTACATTTCTTATTACGATTAAACAAAATTAAGCTGCAGGGACAAATTTAGAACACGTCCTGTGTATTTATGGTAAGCACCGTGCTCAGGTCTTGTATAATAATTGGCGACAATGTCCCTAAATATTTTGTCGAATTCCAGCTTCGACATTGTTTAAAGCCCTAACTTAAGACCTAACAACCCGGGTTGTTTAGATGCTTGATGGTTTTAATGAATAAATATAAGACTGATGCGTAGCTTTTAAAGGATCTTAAAATCATTTAGTGCTAAACATTTGATCAAACATTGTTATTCGTTACATTTAGAACAACAGGCAACCGGCTGAGCGGAGATTTGTATGACCTATGAGCGAATTGGGTTTCAAGTAGTGATAATATGACGTAACTGCTTGTATGTGTGCTCACGGCGACACCAGTTCTCGTAGAAAAAGGGTTAGCAGCCATTTTATTGTGTAGTATTCTATGATTTTTAGCATTCGCTACGTACGTTGCTGCTTTGACGCTATTCATATTTCGTAATTACTCGAGTTTTAAACGTAACCACGATGACAAAAAAAAAATTCCAATGCAACTCAAAGTAATGCTTATCTACTACCAAAATAAATTACTAACTTTGTAAAACAAATTTCATGTTTTTCAAATAAAATGTATTAAAAGTAAGAATTCTTAGACAAAAAAAAACAATATTTTCGTTATTAATCGCCAGCACTGCAGAGCGGCTATTTCGTACGTAAAGACCTACAACATAATATTTTCTTGAGGTAAATCTATGAGAAAAGCGTACTCAGCTATTCCGTGATTCTTAGCCTGATCATCTTTTTTCTACAACCGAACTACTACCAAACGCTTTATAATCCAAATTTCATTTGGAAAATTTATATCTCTATTCAAAATTTAGGTTGAAAATTCATTCATAATATTCAAACGTATGTATCCATTAGATTATAGAGCCGTGGTAGCTCAGATGGTTAACACTCGCTGTAAATATAAAAGAACGCGAGTAACCCGGGTTCGATCTCCACCGGCACCAATGAAATTGTTAATTTTAATTTTTAAGTGCTGATTTACCATGTGCTCGGCGGTGAAGGAAAACATCGTGAGGAAACCTGCATGTCTGAGGAATAAGGAAAAAAAATTTCGAAGGCATGTGAAGTTCGCCAACACGCTTTGGGGCAGCGCAGCGGACACTTCCTTGCCCTAAAACCCTCTCAGAAATGAGGGAAGGCTTCTGCCCAGCAGTGGGACGTATATAGGCTGTCACTTTAGTTTCACTTTATGTATCCATTCATCCATCATTTAACCCTGTGAAAGTTTACAGCTGGACATAGGCATCTCCAACAGGTTGCCTTATTGGTGGATTTGGTTATATTTGTCACGCTTGCAGTTTTTACAATTTTGAGTCGTCATGAGGAAAATTCTGCTGCCCATCTCTTGATTCACTTTCCCTCTGTCGCCTTTCGCACTCAACCACAGGGCGATACGGGGCAGTGGTTATTTTAAACATCTCAACCTCAACTACACAGTTAATATATGTATAAATTGGCTTATTTATTCTTAAACAGCCCATAACAGTTACTTTTTATACTTTTCGTATGCACCTAACTCGACAGGCGGATTGGCTTTCCCAGACATTGCACGTGTCACACTACTTCTCATTACTGGTCGAGGTAATCAACTTTTTTAATGTATGCAATGGCATACCGACTTTATTAAGAGGTAAGGTATGGATTGACTGATCTATCCCATAGTCACCATGAGCACTTGTGGTTATTACCGATGTTATTCAAATGTCCAAGGTAAACTTCAGTAACATCATAATTTTAAGGTAGGCTATATATATAATAATATGTTTGCAACTCTAAGGGGTCATTCATAAAATGTAAAACTTTAACCTGGAATCTTTGAGGTAGAAAATTGTTACACACTTTCGAGAACATTACCCGGGTTTAAAATCTAAAACTTTGTTGTGGTTGCCTTTCCTTGAAACGTATGATGTTTTAAAATGGTTGAACAGACTATCCCAAATAAATCTTTTAATCTTCTGTACACTTGTCTTCAGCCATTCGTGATGTATATATTACTTGAAGTTGGAGTTTTCTGAGGAATTATTCAAGATTAATTCCAGCCACCAAATTTTATCAACGCACATCGCGAAAAAACTGATATAACCACCCACATCATCTGGATTCTTGGTGGTCCACTACTGTGTTGTGTGTGTTTCCACTACTACTTGCACGAGGAATTTTCTTCCTCGTTAAACTACTTTGTTGAATCGTTTACCATGAGCGATTTTTCCGAAGCAATAGGTTTTAGGTAACTTCAAGAAACGAGCTTACTTCGTCTTTAAACATCACCTGTGATTCCCCTAGTGTTGCACCACTTACTGTCAGATGAGCCTCAAGCTCGTTAGCCCCATATTCCATATTTTTTCTCTAAAAAAATCTGGACTCATCTGAAAACATGAACTTTGGCTTATCATGTAGCGTCCAATGCAAATATTTATGCATGCGTGTGTTTGTCCAGTAGTTCAACAAAACCTAATGACTTCAACCCAGTATACCAACATGCCATCGTTAAAATTGAAGTGCTAGAGTCTCTCGCTACAAGGTTAAGAAATTAACAGATGCTTAGTCAAATCGCTCGGTTTGACTAAGCATCTGTTAAGCCTTCTATATAATGAAGATTAGTTTGTAATGTTAATTTGTCCAACAAATTCAAGGTTTCACGATACACACTATAAATACATGTTTGAACACCAAATTTATGGAGTGTTAGCAAGCAAAATTCTTTTAAATATTTGTAAAAGTTTTGTTTATATAAAAAAATCGGTTATAATCCCATACTCAGACCAACAAAGAAAGAAAGAGGTTGTGCCGCGTATATTTCAAGTGATGCAGAAACCAAAACCAAAACCATAAAGTAAATAAAGTAAAGTTAGAGCTTAATTACGTCCCACTGCTGGGCATAGGCCTCCCAACCTTCCTGAGAGGGTTTTATTGCAACGAAGTATCCACCGCGTTGCCCCAATGCGTGTTAGTGAACTTCGCATGTCTTCGAAATATTTTTTTCTTATTCTTCAGACACGCAGGTTTCCTCACGTTGTTTTCGTACGTGGTAAATCAGCACTTAAAATTGCAATTAACAAATTCATTGGCGCCGGCGGGGGGCGAACCCAGGTTACTCGCGTTGTGTTAATTTAACAGCGAGCGCTAACCATCTGAGCTACCACGGCTCAAACACATTTGCAACCACCAACTTTGCTTTAGTGTATATATTATGTGTCCAATAATGAATTTCACAACTTGATAAAGAAAGAAAGAACAAAGATGTATGCGTTAGCGTGTCAAGAACAAGACCATGCTTTCGACATCACTTCAAATTTATGCAGCACTTCATATTTTTGTTGGTCTGAGATCCAATAGTAAAAGTTATACTTTCATTATTCACCAGAATGGCTAAAAATTCGTTTTATAATAAAAGTTAGTGTACTACGAGTATATTGTGAATACAATTTACAGCTGGTACAGAGCAGCGACAGTAGAGGTGAAAACATTGTAAAAAAATGTTGATGTCAGAAGAATAAAATATTAATTGAATTTGCTTGAGTTTGCCAAAGTGTACCCGTACATCGACGGGTTAAATATGGGAAAATAAAAAAAATTCTTTGTTTGAAGTTTAGGCGTAAGTAAACTGCGTTAGCCACTTACCATCGGGTGGACTACAAGTTCCTTTTCCGCTTTAGTTTAATAAAAAAGAACAATAATTAATAACCTAAATAAATTCAGACCAACATTTCTGTTTTCATAACTTTAGTAATATTATCATCTCATATACTTTTTGATACATGAAAAAATTAGGAAAATAAAATTGTGTTAAAAAACATTTGAGAATATATTTTTTTTAAAGAAATTGCCTGTGGTCAATCTTTCACGCACATTTAAGAAAGTTTCAACACTTTTGAAGAAAAAATATTCATGTACAGTTGATCCAAAAAATTTTTATTCTTGCAAAAATTAATCTTTCTTAAGAATCGTACTTTTTTTAAACTTTTTAAATTTAGAACAATTTGTGTATATGAAACAAGGTTAATAATGCACAGGTTTCTTGGTGTAATTGTATTTTATTATATGCTCGTGCCTTTTGGAGTTTCTATAATCTTCTTCCCTTTTTAAATGACCTCAAGGTTGTGCACACAATCCATGGTACGCTTTTACCTTGATTTAATTACGATAAAAACTATAAAATGAAGTGATTGTTACGATAATGTAATATAATACCCAAATAAATGGAGGGCCCATATTTATAAAGGACCCGCGTGATAAATATCACGAAATAAAGTATAAATGAAATGGAATAATACTCCGATTCCCGGTATTTAATAGATAAATAAATATATAAGTGAATAGAGAGAAATAGAGCTAGCTAAAGGTCAAAAATATTAGGAAGAAAAATGAAAGTACGTACAAGAATTATGGAAAAAAGCCCTAATAATCGATGACAATACAAGATAATAAGGGGATCCCTATCTAAATCTATAAGGTTGGAGTTATTTTGCATTTTTGTATTAGAACTATTAATGCTACTCAAAATGCCACTAACACGTTACTCATGTAATAACTATAGGGATTGATGCACAAAAATAAAACTATTAATCAAATTATACAATAAACACATTTTTTACATTACCAAATTTTATAAAAACTTATGAGATTTTTTTTCATATTTAGACACATTAATTCATATTTACTATAACTCCACTTGTATTTCTTTTTCTGTCATATATTTTTATGTAAAATTTGTACATTTTAAATTATATTTGGTTTATATTTTGCTTATAAAATAAAGTCCAGAGTCTATCGATACACTATTATTATAAATTTATTAATGTAATAGTATTCTTTTTACGTTTTTTTTCTTTAGGAAAGACAACGGAACCAAAAATTATGTTATCTGTTTGAAATAAAATTGCCTTTTTTGTTAATAAATATTTCGTAAAACAAACTTGAGCTGTGTACCAAGTAGTGTTTTTTTTATATAAATTTCATGCCATGAAAAAAATTTTTTGAAATTATAAATAACTTAATTATTGATTTTTTGTTAACGTACCTATGTAAAAGTATAATATTTTTATAAAATAAATTTAAAATTTAATGTAACAATCCAAATTTAGAGGTACAAACAATTGGGAAAGTTAAATTCATTTTAGTACATATTTAAAACTAGGTACCACTGTACAAAGTAATCGAAAAAACGTTCCCATGAACATACTTAGAAATTAAAACAAACCTACTAATTATGTAAATCGATGTGACAAGTATTTGCGATATAAACACTTATATATATATATATATATATATATATATATATATATAAAGCAACCAATGGTTATAACCAATACGGGATATTCCGCTTTGATATAGTTTATTTAGATTTAGTAGGGAAAGTGCTAGTAATGTTTATATACTCACACTGCAGTGTGATTTAAATAAGTATGTTGAAGCTTATCTACTTAAAAATAAGGATAATATTTAAATAATAATGACTTTTTTACCTTTACGTTTTATGTAAGGTGTATAAGAATTTAGTTTAAGTTTATGAAAATAATAATATTGTAAACAACCTTATATACAATTTATAATGTTTTGATAACTATATTTTTTAAACTGAATTTTTATGTCAAGTGAATTAATAGTTACATATGAAAATTTTAAAAGTTATGCAGTTTTATAGGCGAACTAAAAGTATTTTAAAACAAAAATTTAGAGAATCAATACAATAACGCAAAGCATTTGATGATTATTTTAATAAATTCAAAAAAGTTATATTTTTAAATTACATTGTTTACGATATTTTATTTTAATTTTATTATAAGTATGAAGTAGGTGTAAACTTTTACAGGGTTAAATGATGGATTAATGGATACATACATATGTTAGAATATTATGAATGAATTTTTAACCTAAATTTGGAATAGAGACAAACATTTTCGATACACTATTATTATAAATTTATTAATGTAATAGTATTCTTTTTATGTTTTTTCCTTTAGAAAAGACAATGGAACCAAAAATTATGTTATCTGTTTGAAATAAAATTGCCTTTTTTTTTGTTAATAAATATTTCGTAAAACAAGTTTTTTTATATAAATTTCATGTCATGAAAAAATTTTTTTGAATCACCGTTAATTTTCCGACTTCACGTTGCTACTGCTCCATGTTGCTATTCCTCAACAGAAAACCCCAGTAACTTTTATTATCTTTGCCCGACCCTAGGTTTGATTTTCAGTCGTGTTTACGAGTTCTAGGCAATAAGGGCATTATTGAAGAATTATAATAAGAAATACGACGATGAATAGTTAAGGAAATTTAAAGAATTCAATTGTTCCTAACTGAATCATGCATTTACTTCTTAAATTAATTATAATTAATCTGAACCTTTTAAACGTTGCCTGTTTGGAGATTAATTAATATTATGTAATTTTCCGCCACGTTTGCGGAAACTAAATATGACCATCGCTTGCCTTTGAAGAAATAATTATGGGAATTATATTTTAATAAGTGAATAATATAATAACACACAGTGTGTATAGTAAGAGGCGACAGATATAAATGAAACAGGAAATTTGCGTCAGCATCTCTCATTCAACACTTTAAATAATAAAAAAACTGCAGATCAACCTCCAGTCGTAGACTTTTGATATGAATGTGTAAAAGAATGCATCACTACATTTCATGCCATGGGTGAAGTAACAGTCGACGACTGTGGGTCATGTGCCAGAAAGATCTCATGATGTCCGATAAATGGAGTAAATAATCATCTTTTTTGAACTAGTCGTAGAATCTAAAGACCGGTGGCAAAAACTGTAAAAGGTGCAAGACGTATGCTGCGTAATAATTGTGACAAATTCACCTCTAACGGCAGGAGCACATATCTGGCAGAATAATTTACGGAGTATTATTTATTAATACTTTACATAAAAAGAGAGACTTCTACGCGAATACCATGGAATAAAATCCCTCCTATGGCCATGGTGCTCCCGTGACCATGCGTGCTGTAATTTCTTGGAACGTCGAAAATTAAAAGAAATTAAAATTAAAAGAGATAAAGTCAGTGTCTGTTACATTAAATAAAAAATGTAGCTCTAGTTCTTGCACAAATCATACATAATATTTAAACAACATATATAATACGATGCTGGTATTTTGTGAGAAAGTAATCCATCCAGAAACAAATTTCATGGATTTTATGATTTTTAATTATATAAGAAATAAAATAAACAAATATAAGTAGGTAATCATTTTAAAAAGGTAATCATGCATCGTTCGAGTAGACATATGAACTGCAGACATAAAAAATGGGTGGCTCTTCTAATAAAAAATAATATGTAAATTTTTTAACCAAATCTAAATACAATTACATATTTTAATGTTTATAACACGACATTCACCAGATCCTCGAACCAATTTTCTAAAAAGACGGCTAAAGCATACTTCGCAGCGTATACGTATATCATATAAATGTTATAAAAATATAATTATTTTATGTTTATTTTTTATTTTGTTTTGAAATTTTATTGTAATGAGGATTACAAACGGTGGAATTTATGCATATTGGCATCCTCTAGCAGTCAAACTAGGATGTGGTGAAAAGTATGTGCTCATTTAACAAATTCAAGATTTTTATATATGATAAGATATGTAAAAAATCGGTGATATATCAAGTTCGAAAACATTGGGGCATTGGGGCATCGCGGCAAATATTTAATTTTCATTGTATAGCAGAAGGATATATATAGGCTCTATTTTTTAACTTTATGTCTTTCATGTCACTGCAAATTAAAATATATACTTGAGGAATATTAAAGTATTATATCAGGCACGACTATTACGGCAACATAAAACAGAGTTCACGTGTTAATGATTATTTTTAGTGCATTGCGGGGAAATAATTTAAAATTAATTCGAAGTCACATTTTGTGGTTATTACCTTTGTTCACAAATGATTAATTAGATAGAAATAAAAAAAAAATAACTACCTACGGCTAAACTTTACATCTACTAAATTTAATACAATATTATAATAAGATGCCTACCTGTCTTTACTAAAATCTATAACTGTGATTTGACTGTACTTTGATTTTGATTATCTCCATGTGTCAGGAAATGCCGGCTACATTGCGTCCGATCTGATTATATACATATATATATATATATATATATATATATATATATATATATATATATATATATATATATATATATATATATATATATATATGACAAATGAGTTACGTTCCGTCTAAGATAAGAATTATAGTAAGCCTAATCTCTATGCATATTCTATATAATCATACATAATCGGTTATAGTATCTCAAAGGCTGGTCGTTTACTATAACATAGATCTCGAGCAACCCGAATTTAATGCCTGTCGGCACAACTCAAATTGTTTTTTTTTTTAAATTAGAATAAAGGTTATAACACAGTCCAGTCGATAGTAAGTGAATTCTGTTTTCCATAGAAATCAGCATATTTCCTCTCAATAAAGAATCAAAGGTACATATGTTTTCACCCCTCAGGACTATGACGGAATACCTTGTTTCCAGTTAAAGGGGTCTCCCATCATCTATACTCACCATATTAAATACGGCAGCATTAAGCTGCAATTTTACGCTGATATCCGGTGGTCATCGAAGTTTATAGCACTGTCTTGCAAATGTTGCCGGTGAACCAGAATGCACGATTGATTAATTGAAATATATATAAGACACTGTAATCTCCGCCAATTAGCATGCGCGGTAAGCTCTTCTTTCCTTTTCCACTCGGAAACTCTAACTAGCAGTGAAAAATATCTAGGATGTTCCTTTTTACTTTTTTATATTTATATACTAGCTTTTACCCGCGACTTCGTCCGCATAAGTTTTTTTGTTTTCTCCCGGCTATAAGTCCCCCTGCAACAATGTCCCACTATCGTGTTCCAGTCCTCAACTTCACATCAAAATTTGTTCAAAAGCAACCTAAGCTACATAATGGATAGCTCCGAATGTTTCCTTAGTAAATATAAAAAGTAAATAATGTAAATCGGTTTAAAATACTACTAACTACCTACCTGCCAACCCCCGATGTTAGACAGTGTGACATCCGTAACATCGTCTGCGTAGGAAGTACTAACTTAATGTAAGTAGTATAATAATGTAGGAAGCTAACAATAAGAGGCCTTATTACTGTAGTACATTTTTGTAAACTATGTTCTTTGTTTTTCCCTCTCTGGCCAACACATGGAGATTCTGTGGACTTGAAACACGTGAGCAAGCCACGTATAATTGTCCGTGAGAAAAACAACTCTTTTCTAAATTAATGCCGGCTACTTTTAATGTTTGCCCCTGAGCTTTATTTATCGTCATAGCGAATGCGATTTTCAGCGGAAACTGTAATCTCTTAAACTGGAATGGCAAATCTGTCGAAATTATGGGTATACGGGGGATTAAAACGTTCTCTCCTTTTGCCATTCCAGTCATAATGATTGCTTTTACAATATTGCGACCGAGGTGTGTCACTTGCAACCGTGTGCCATTACACAGTCTTGGTGCATCTAAACTCCGCATTAAAAGGACAGGAACGCCTACTTTCAGCCTCAGTTTGTGTGAAGGTACTCCCGACAGTTCTAAAGAATTAAGAAATTCTACAGGGTATGATGTTACTTGTTCAGTATCCATTACAGTGTCTACAGAGAGAAACTCAACAATATCACCTTCCACGCGTGACATAATTTGCTCGTTTATCTGTCCCACCATTTCATTCGTCGGCGCTAAAATTGCTCTTTCACATAACCAGTCTCTATTCCTCATATTAGTTAGCAGTTCGCTATAGACGAAGTTATTTAGATCATCTGGATTATGCACAACATTGCAGAATTCACGATCCAATGTAATCATGCCATTACCATCCTTTGCCATACGATCTTCTCCAATTTTAAGAAGAGCAGCAGCATAATGTCCAGATTGTACATCATTGTGTAGTTGCACTCTCATATTTGTAGACAGACTAAACGTTTTTACGTGCACCCATAACGTTGACGCTTTTAAACACGCATTTATTTCATCTGCAGGGGTGCCTTTAGTGATAACCGGCAAAGTCTGTCTAAAATCGCCCGCTAAAAGTACCACCATCCCCCCCATGATATTTGGATTACTCTTGATGTCTTTCAAAGTCCGATCTAGAGCTTCAATTGCTCTTTTATGGGACATAGTACACTCATCCCAAACTAATAATTTACATTGCTGCAACATACGTCCACGCTCGCTGTTTTTACTTATATTACAGACTGGCATTTCTTCATGGGCTAAGTTTAATGGCAGTTTAAGCACCGAATGTGCCGTTCGACAACCATTGAGCAGAGTGGCGGCTATTCCGGAAGAGGCAACTGCTACAGCAATTCCTTTATCTTTTCGGATTTGCGCTAAAAGCAAGTTTAAAAGAAAGGTTTTTCCCGTGCCTCCGGGAGCATCCAAAAATAACAAACCACCTTCGCCATCTTCGATTTTTTTGAAAACATTGTCAAATACTAACCTTTGTTCTGGGATCAAACGTGGAACAGACTCTGTCAATTGTTGTTGTAAGGAAGCAGTATCGTAATCTAGTTCCCGTATTAAATCGCTACTGATTTCCTCGGTTCTCTGTGGTCTGATCATTCCATAATCTGATAAATCCTTTCCAGAAATTGTTTTAACCTGGTCTTCAATTTTTGTCAAACCCTCATTGTAAATTAAATCACTGTACGTGACATTGGGATTTTGCTCTTGTAATCTGTGCAATATATCGTCGGTCATATCATTTTTGTATTTATCCCACAATTGTTGAGGATTTGAAAGACCACATGTCGCTACTAATACAGCAAACAGCTCTCTCATCTTGCCTGCTGATCTACATTGAGCAGCTTCTTCCAGTGTCACATCCCAATGGTTGTCATTCTCCAGTAATCCTCTTGCCTCACATGCCTCTCGAAATGTAGGATAATCTTGTGTGTTGTATTTTTTTAGATCATTGAAAGAGGTAGGTCCGCGCACATGGTGTAAAAGCATGCGTAGACAAAAACATTCCATGTTACTAACATGAACTGTATAAACTCGTCCTAAAGCATCTCCAGATTTGACGCCAGGCCAATCGTGAACTTAAGTACCTTGAATGCGGCGTTTCCAAGTTTTCCTACTTGCATCCCAAGTATAATACCTCGGCACCTCGACATAAAGAAGAGTTTTTGCAAACTCATCTCTGATACAAAGATCAAAAAAAGCAGTGAGTGTGGTTTTTGGCGGAGTAGTTATTCGTTCGTGGAAATTGTGTTCATTAAAATAAACGCGTTCACCATTTTCTAAATGCACGCTGAGATGTGTCACGGTGGGATGCCTTTCGTGCAACGGAAATGCTAACAGACGCCACACGGCTTCGTTGCTGCTGACATACCGACCAGACTGATAAGTTTGTACCTCATCTACGGGATTCACAAGATCAGTATTTCTAAAATTGAAAATAGCTTGATCACTACCCTTGTTTATATATTTGCAAATATATTTGATGGCGCGTACTGAACTGCATGCCTCAACATTTATGTGGGCGTTAAACATTTTTGATAAAATTGGTGAATAGGGGACTACCCAACTATTATCAACCGTAACGTAGCTACCATTTCGGAGCTTCACGGTTGCTGTTCGACCTCCGTCTGCTGGCGCTCTTCTACGATACTGCGGGTATCCGTGGTCGTTGTGAACGGTCTCTTTCACTAACTTGCGAGGAAATTTTTTTGTGCATTTTCCGTCTTTCATGCAGTGGCACTGTGGATTTTCGGGTCCGCATGGACCGTGAATCATATTTTTTACAATAATGTCATGGAGAGTCTTGTCAATGTTAGGATCCGGTATTTCAGCGCTGATTATGTTATCTATTTGATCGGGTCGTAACTTATCTTTTAACCACAATAATATATGGACATGTGGCAGTCCACGTTTCTGCCATTCGACAGAGTACATAAAGCAGCGCACTTCTCTGAACACTCGGCCTTTATTAATCACATCCATTAGTTTTTTAACTTTTAGTCTAAAAACTCTTGCGACTACATCATGTCTATCTATTGCGCTTTGCCCCGGCATCAACTGATTGACTATTTCGGGCCAGGCTGGGTTGCAAGTAAAGGTGACGAATAAGTCAGGGCGACCATGTGTACGCACATAAACAAACGCGTCCTGAGTATATTCGTGTAAGTACCGCGGGCTATTTACAAATGAAGATGGTAAAATGACCATACGACCTAAGTTATTTGGATTTAAATTAGCGTCATTTGCCACAGCGTCTTGAAGATGGATGTAATTCTCTGCTCTTAGTTTAGTTTGATTTAATGATATGTACCGTAACCTCTCGCTTTCAACTTTAACGTACATGTCAACGTAAAACTGATTGGCCAGTTGCTTGCATCTTTGTACAATGTTAAAGTTGTTTTCTCGTATCATCATGTTGTAGGCATAAAAATCCATGCATGAAACCTTTTTGTTATGCAAGGGAAGACCTGTTACAGGATTAATTTGAGGAACTTGAAAGTGGTACCCCTCTTGTCCCTTACTAAATATGATCGGATATTGCAACGCATCATAAAATTTATGAGTATCAGGCACCCTGGTTAATGTGTCATCTCGGGCCTGTAAAACTATATCACGGAAAGCAAACTGTTCGCCTGTAACCAAGGCTGCGACTTCATTTATTAACGGTGCATTATACCGCCTTTCATGTTCCCCACTTGGTGTGCGATCGGGGTGCATCACCAACCTATAATCCTCTCCCGGCATTCTTTCTAGTGCTGTTTTGAAAGTATTGATAAGGCGATTATGTTCATGCAACATTCTCTGGATTTTTAAAACAGTATCCCTTTCGATTCCTTGTATATTTTGACACCTGCGATCAGCTTCGTTTTTTTCATCGCCCATGAAATAAAGTTGCAAAAACTTTGGTTGTTCATTATTTGCGGGAAGTAAGGAACCAATCCTGTGATACACCTGTCCTTGGATGGTAAAAGTAGGTGAAAATCCAGGCATTACGACCTCCTTATCTACACCAAATGACGTCATCTGAAAGCAAGAATTATACTTTCTAATCCTGCTTAAAAACCGGCGCGATTCGTTACTGTCGTATAAAAGTAAAGATTTAAGAGGCTCCTCTGGTTCGCCAAGTAATGGAATTTTAACCTTTCCACCAGAACAGCACATACCTGGAGTTTCTTCTTTCCATTTCAGTGCTTCACAATATCTGCATTTTTTATCCATTCTCCCAATGATAACCAATCGGTGATTAACATAGTCGATCAAAGGGTCATACTCAAAAGCGGCACCATTAAATGCCTCCCACGTACTCATTGAAAACGTACGTCTTCTTTCTGCCTGCCGTTCAGCATTTAAAAGACGTCGTCTTTGTGAATCTTCGTCAGTCTCTGCCGCAATCAATTGCGCGTGACGTTCGGCATCTAAAACTCGACGTGTCTGAGTCTGTTCCACTGTCTCAGCAGCTCTTTGAGATGCGTGGCGTTCAGCATCCAGGGTCTGACGGGCCTGAGTCTGCGTAAACGTCTCAGAGGCCCTTTGAAATGCGTGGCGCTCAGCATCTAAGGTTTGTCGGGCTTGAGTCTGCGTATAGGTCTCAGAGGCCCTTTGAGATGCGTGGCGTTCAGCATCCAGGGCCTGACGGGTCTCAGTCTGCGTAAACGTCTCAGAGGCTCTTTGAGATGCGTGGCGTTCAGCATCTAGGGCCTGACGGGCTTGAGTCTGTGTAAACGTCTCAGAGGCCCTTTGAGATGCGTGGCGCTCAGCATCTAAGGTCCTACGGGCTTGAGTCTGCGTATAGGTCTCAGAAGCTCTTTGAGTCGCATGACGCTGAGAATCTAACATCTGACGCGTCTGAGTCTGCTCTTCAGATTCTTGGCTTCTAGCAACTTTTGCAGTTCGAGCTCTGCTAGAACTACGGCTTAGATTGGATTTACGTTTGCGTGGCATATCGAAAACAATAAAACAATAATTAAAGATTTGTAAAATCGGTAGTTTTAAAAACTACAACGTAAGACAATTTTTTATAAAAACTTCGATAAAGCAAACTTTTTTACTTATAACCTAAATATCTAAATCAATCAATAACGTATTGAACCGAAACAACTATGCACCTGACAAACCTTTTATACCTAAAACCTAAATTAACTAAATAAATTCAAAAATATTGAATTTATGTACCACACCACAATACACAATTTTCTTCACTACTGGTACTACCTACTTATCTATCAAAACTAACATAAAAGTACTATAATATAATGACAAAATCTATTACTAAACTAATTTACTACGAACTATAAACATCCTGATGTGAGCTAAAAAACACTTAACCTACACATGAATAAAATTGAGAATTAACAAATGAAAGCGACTGCAAAAATAAAGAATAATACGTATCTGAGTAAACCTAGAGATATGAATGATTGGTTAAGAAAATACCTACATCTAACAGCTACCTTAACTACCTAATAATAAAAATGTAACTAAGTACTTAATAAAAATACGAAAATGACGTCAACTTGGACTCAAAAATAATAACCTACCAAATATTTATTTAGATATCTAAAACAAAGGACTAAATTAAAGCTTACAGACCCTACGCGTAGACCGTAGTACCTATTTCAACTCTGAATTTAAAAAGAACGTTTTTAGCTAACCAAAAATACGCAACGAATAGAGTTTCGTAACGCAATATTTCAATATTCGCATACGTGCGACGACGACGTCTGCCCTCGTGCGTCTGCCCGCTTGGGTAGGCACAGTTGGGCACGGCCCTCCCCTCGCGTCGCACCGCCTCTTCGCTCGGCGCAGCGTCTTGTATTCACTACGACGACGTATGATTTGAAGGTTTGCGTTATATTGAATTATTTTCCCTCGTTGAATAGTAAACAAACTAAGTGTAGGTGTTATAATTTCGGTGATGAACTGATTACCTATCCGTTTCTTTGTCTAAAATGAGTATTAACTTATCACTATGATTGATTACTGAGCATAAAGTTCGTATAAATGTCTATCTAATTACCTCCTCAAGTTTAAAGCGTAGCTAGTTATGTAGTACTATATTAATTCTGTGGTGTAGGTAATTAGATTTTATCTGTATGTAATTTAACAGTCAGTTGAATAAAAAATCGTATACAAATCAGATCAATAGCTATGGCGTAATGTGATTCTAGACAGAGTTTTAATGTTGTAGATAGGTAGCTGTGTATAGGTTCCTGTGGGAATGAGATATTTTCCCGAAGTAAAAAGTAGTCTGAATTTTGGTACCTTCCTACCCTATAAGTTAAGTAGTGTGATGGTATGTCGCTAAGTTTCGATCCAAGTAAAACTGTTAAATAAAGACAGATGCATCAAAATTTTATAATAAATTCCCTAAATTATGGCGCCCACCGACCCTCTAAGTTAGAAAAGTGATCAAATACTAACTTTAAGTCTTAGTAACACTCATTTAAAAAAAACATCAAAATCATTTCAGTAGCTATGGCGTCATTCGCTTCTTGACACGATCACGCTAGATTTCCGCGGGAATGAGGTATTTTCCCGCCGTAAGAAGTAGCCTGTGTCCGTGCCTAGGATCCTATCTTTATATTAACCAAGTCTTATAAAAATCCGTTCAGACGTTAAGGCGTGAATGAGGTAAACTTTTAAACCAAACTATTAAAAATCACTAACTTAATTAGTTTTCTGCCTACTGCCTACGCCTTAAGTACGATAGCATGAATATTAATAGCCCATATCCTTTTCTAGGTTACTATCTATCACCTAACTAAATTTCATCAAAATCCGTTCAGCCGTTTAGGCATGATAGAGCAAAATTCCCACCAAAAACCATAAAAAATCACTAACTCAATTCAGTTTTCTGCCTACTTCCTACCCCCTAAGTACTATGACGTGATCATTTTGATCTTATATCCGTTTTTAGGTAACCATCTATTACCTTACAGATCTGTTCAGCCTTTTATACGTGAAAGAGCAAAAGTCCCAACAAAAACGACTAAAAATCACTAACTCAATTTAGTTATCTGCCTACTGCCTACCCCCTAAGAACGATGGCGTGATTATTTATAGCCTATGACCATTTCTAGGTTATCATCTATCACCATACCAAATTTCATCAAAATCCGTTCAGCCGTTTAGGCGTGAAAGAGGAGCAGACAGACAGACAGACAGACAGACAGACAGAGTTACTTTCGCATTTATAATATTAGTATGGATTTACAAACTATCCCACTACTGACGTTAGAAATCACTCTCATAGTCATTTAATATACTTCGTAACATGACTTTCTATAAAAAATTATACGATAAATATAAATATATATAGGAAAAATTGAGATTTTACTAAAAAAAAATGTTGTTATTTTTCATTGAATTTACGTTCTATAAGTGAAACCAAACCACTGGTTTCAAGGATAACGGTGTTTACACTAACACCTTGTATATTTGAACTTGCTTAATACTTTAAGAATGACAGAAACAGGAACATAATATTTTTATTAAAGGTAGATTATAAATAATACTTATAAAAAGTAATTTTTTTGTTTAATTACCATTGGGTTAAAAGATCTCTGTCCTGAGAAGAACAAGCAAGATAATCAGCGGAACTTAAAAAAAAAAAACGGCTTAGAATCTCTGTGTGTTACAAAAATATAAAAATCTGCATGTTACACAATTAATCAAAACAAAACAAATTACAAATAACTTGGTACCGATCCTTTATTCCCAGGGGTAAGAATCATTCACAAATTCCTTAATATTATAATTACCCTTTTTATACAATCTTAGTTTCAAAAATATTTTCAACATTGAGCAGATGAAATTTTTTACATTTTCAAGGATTTTTTTTACTAGATTTGTTATTAGCTTGTGTCTGTTCCTAGTAGTTACAGAATAAATATCACCTATTTTCGTAAAACAAATTTTATTTTTGTTTAAGGACATTTAATAATCATAAATGTATTGAGACGTCAAATTTAATATATTATTCATTTCCTTAAATTTTTGTCTGTGTCTCTTTAGGTTTTAAATCATAGATTATGTATTATTATGGTCCTCTTCAGTAAAACCAATATACTTTCAGTGTCAGTCGCGTGTCTTCATAGCAAGATATACGACATTAAACTATGGAAATACTCGTAGCTAAAGCAAACTAGTGTAGCTGTTTCAACACTGGTAAGATTTCAAATTTAGAAAAAGTCCGATTGTTAGTTTTGATATACGAGGGCCCCTTCAGGCTTCGTGTTTAGTGTGCTTGCAAGAAAAATGGTGGTATCGGCAAGACTCAGCTTCTCCCCATTTGAAATTAAATTAGTAAATAAATGTATGACATTTGGAGTTACGAATTTCATACGTTTATATTTGGTGTCATTTAAATTTACTACCTAGTCATATTCGTTTCAATTTAAAAATTAATAAATTGTCATCAGCAAGTAATAAATATATTATGGATATCCTTCTTTATCATTGAAGTAATATGTACTTACGTACTAGAATAGCTATCTCAAACAAAAAATGTGCGCTACTCTGTGTTCGCGCGGTTGGCTTTTTTATCATAGAATAAACATAGGTAGAATGACCCGTAGGTAATAGTAGATTGTATTGTTAAATAGGTAAATAAATCGAGAACAATATTTAAATTTTGTCATTTATTATGTAATATTATATTTGCTTATTTAATATAATATTACAAAATATTATATCACAATTACATTATAATGATATTTTTATCTGAATATTCTAAAAGGTATCTATCTATGTCAAATATAAAAAATATACTAAATGTATGTTTAACAAAACTTATTAACATAACATTTAAATGACAAATATATTTATTTAAATTAGAATAAGAGTCGTTCATAAATGCTGGGCACGTGAGAGTTATAAATGGACGAATTTATACTACTTTGACTTTGATGTGGAAACCTAAAAATAAAGTAATAGAATAATAAGCAGATTTAAACATGAAAAATTTTGCCTAATTATAATAACTTATATATGTTTGTACAAAAAAATTCATTCATTCTCTAAACCATTTCCCATTATCTGGGGTCGGCGCAGTAAACCTTCTTGTTCCATTCTTCTCTATCAGCCGTCATTTCCATACTTACTCCTTTCATTCTCATATCACTCTTCACACAATCGATCCATCTTTTATTCGGCCTTCCTCTGCCCGTGTGTCCCTCCACATTCATATTCAACACTCGTTTTGTGACATGACTTTCATTCCTCCGCATCACATGCCCAAACCATGCCAATCTGCTTCCTCTCACCTTTTCTACCACTGGCGCTACTTTCAGGCTTCCTCTTATATACTCATTCCTTATCTTATCCATCCTTGTCACACCACACATCCATCGTAACATTCTCATTTCATTCGCATGCAGTCTATTTTCATCCTTCTTCTTGACGGCCCAGCATTCACTTCCATACATGACGACAGGTCGGATGATCGATTTGTAAATTTTCCCCTTCAGCCTTATTGGCATTCGGGGATCGCACGTTGTGGCTGTGACCTGTCGCCATTTCATCCACCCTGCGTTAATCCTATGCTGCACAGCTCTATCTATTCCGCCGTCGCCTTGAATGAGGGAACCGAGGTACTTGAAATCTGAGCAGGTAGGCAGTATAGCGCCATCCAACGACATGGGTACAGGACTGGAAAGACCGCCGAAATCACAGCACAGATATTCGGTTTTGGATCTGCTGATCTTCAAGCCAACACTTTCCAGCCTCTGTTGCCACCCCGTCAGTCTGCTCTGTACCTCGATGCCTTCTTCCCCGACAAGCACGATGTCATCGGCAAAGAGCATGCACCAGGGTGCCTCATCCTGCAGGTCCGACGTCAAAGCGTCCATAATCAGTAGGAAGAGGTAAGGGCTCAATGCCGACCCTTGGTGCAGCCCTACCGCCACATCGATACTGCCCGTAGTTCCCGCGGCAGATCGTACACATGTACGGGATGCTCTGTACATAGCACGGACTAACCTCACATACTTCCCAGGCATACCTTTTATCTTTAACGCCCACCACAAAACCTCACGGGGAACCCGATCGTACGCCTTTTCAATGTCGACAAAAACCATGTGCAGATTTTTATGCACGCGCTTGTACTTTTCGCACAATTGGCGTAATGCGAAAATGGCATCTGTCGTACCTCGACCGGGCATGAATCCGAACTGGTTTTGTGTTATCTCACACTCTTCTCTCATTCTTCTCTCTATTATTCTTTCCCAGACTTTCATCGTATGTGACATAAGTTTTATTCCCCGGTAACTGCTGCAGTTTTGAACGTCTCCTTTGTTTTTAAAAATGGGGACCAGTATACTACTGCACCATTCCTCAGGTATTTGTTCTTCCTGCAACAATTTACCGAAAAATAAACTCAACCACTTCCATCCATCCGCACTCAGCAACTTCCACACTTCTACTGGTATTCCATCTGGGCCGACTGCCTTCCCATTCTTCATATTCCTAACAGCCATTTTTACTTCTTCCACACTAATTTCTCTCACTAAGCCCATATTCACTGGTGGGTTTTCAAGCATACCATTCCATTCATTCTCCTCATTCATCAATTTCTCAAAATACTCCTTCCATCGCTTCTTTATACTTTCATCGTCAGTCAAAATCCTTCCAGAATCATCTTTTATACATTTCACATGTGAAACATCTCTTCCATTCCTTTCTCTCGCTCTTGCAATTTGAAAAAGTCGTTTTTGACCTTCGGGGCTTTCAAGGGACCGATATAATTTATCTTGCGCCTCTGCCCTACAAATAGCAACTTCCTTCTTCGCTCTCTTCTTACATTCTTTATACGCCCCTCTCTTACTTTCTTTTATGGATTCATTCTGGTCTTCTACGCTCTGCCATTCTTTAAAGGCATTTTTCTTTTCTCTCAAAACTTCTCTAATACTTTCACTCCACCACCACCCATCCTTATCTATCATACGCTTCCCTTTTGTTTCGCCTAACACCTTCCTTGCCACACTTCGGATACAATCAGCCATTTCCTTCCAGCACTCATTCACACTCATTCCTTCCATATCACCCATCTCTATCATCTTGTTTACAACTAGCTCTCTAAATTCACTTGCATACTCCTCCTTATGCAACAAATGCCACTTTATTTTGGGTGGGGGACGATCCTTATGTTTGTTGAGGCGAACAGTTAAGCAGATGTCAGCCAGCAGAATTCGGTGCTGGAATACTAAGTCTTCACCTGGAAGCACTTTGCAGTTTTTTACACTCTTGATTTGGTTCCGTCTTAACAGAAGATAGTCGATCTGTGTCGCGTGGTGGCCACTTTTATAAGTAACAAGATGCTGATCTCGTTTTTGGAACCAAGTGTTTACTACAGCCAGGTCGAAAGCACATGCTGCTTGCAGAAGAACTTCCCCCTCACGGTTGCGCACTCCGTACCCCCATCCACCGTGTACTCTTTCATACCCGTCATTCACTCTCCCTACATGTCCATTAAAATCTCCTCCCATATAAACATCCTCACTCTCAGGTATTCCCATCATCATACAATCAAATTCCTCCCAAAACTTCTCTTTCACACTCTCTTCACAGCCTGTTTGCGGAGCATACACACTTACAACATTCACTACTTTGTTTTCAATCATTAATTTAACAACTATCATTCTGTCATTTACTCTTTTCACATCTGTCACTCGTTCTTTCATTCCACTATCTAACACAACTCCTACTCCATTTCGCTTCCCGTCACTTCCACAGTAATAAAACTTGTATCCTTCCCCAATCTCTCTTGCTTTATTGCCCTTCCATTTTGTTTCCTGCAAACAGGCAACATTCACTCTTCGTCGTTTCAAAACATCTGCTAACTCTCTTCCTCTTCCAGTCATCGTACCTATATTCCAGCTTGCAAACCTCACTCTGACATTCTTCTCTCTACGGGCTCGCCTCTTACGTCGCACCCGCTCCGTAAGGTGCGACAACCCTTGCCCACTTCCCACAGGAGCCGGGTGCTGCCCCTGCGCGTCGCCTGCGGGGTACGCCCTAGCCCTGTCATATATCCCACAACTCGTAATATTCATAAGTTTACTGCATGGGATTTGGCAAAAGTTTTACAGTCGGCCGCCTGCCTGACACCAACCCTCTTTGGGTATGCTATTGTTGGTAGAGGAAGCTACCATTTTGGGAAAAGGAAAAAGAAGGTTGGGGGTAGGAGCGTAGGTGTAAGGATACTGTTATCTCGGCAGGAAAGGTATGAGAATAACAGTAGCTCGGGGAGCCGGGGTCGCGTACCCGTATTCCATAACAGGATCACCGGAAAGGCAGACCAGCATGAAAACCCCCTGACTTGGTTTGTACAAAAAAATGTGTATAATAATATATTCGTCCTATACTTAAGTACCCACAGAAATGTCGCATCTGAACATATTAATTTCATAATCTATATTACATGACACGAGATGGCGTCTTAGGAATAATTTGTTTTATTATTAATCTATAATACTTTTTTATTGATTAAGTATCTTATTAACCGATGAAAAGTAATTCCTTGGTTTTTACTGACATTTCTTGAATTATTTGTGCAATATCTAAATACACACGACGGCATATTTTAATCAAGAGTTTTTTTTTAAATCTATACAACACGTGACAACTCTACAAGCGCCTAGCGAGTGACTGATTAAAGTGCGGTGTATGCACTGCAGTTGAGTGGAACAGAGTAGCTAAATGCAGTGTCGCCTCTAGTACGTAGTACATAATAGCTCAATGTTCTTTATGTAAAATTAAATTAATATACACAAGAAGCATAGAGAATAGAGCCCTGAGTCGCGCCAATCAACTTATAAGAGCTCATACCAATAATGACAACATTTTGCATTCTGTTACGTAAATATGTAATAATTAATTTAAGAACAACCGAAGTGTTAAAGTTTTCTGATTAATGTTTCATGGTGAACACAATCAAAGGCTTTGGATAGTTTACACTTTACACAATATAACCAAAGCAACCGATGCATTCTCATATTCACATAGAACCAGCTGAACTCCAGCATCAGTTGTCGAGTGACCCTTTGTGATACCGAATTTGTTTTTATGAAGTAAATTGTTTACATTAGTTTTAAAATATTATACTATACCTTTTCATGACGCTTTATGACATGTAAAATTCTTTGTTGACGCGTTTAGATTTTATATAAGTAATGATTTGGTGACAGAAGGAGAAGAATTCAATGACTTAGTGGTTAAGATCGGAAACTAGATGTAGTACTAAAGTTACTAAAACAGTTATGTAACTGCTGTTACCTCTTATGAATAAAGTCTAAAAATCGTTTTAACCGTTGAGTAATAAATTGAACGTTTTACTTTTTCTAAACAGCGCCATCTAACGTAAAATACAAAAGTAGTGAGTTTTTGCGTCCAGTGACTAAAAAATAAATAATATAAATAAGTTACATGTATGTATATACTTCATTAATTAAATTCATAATTGATTTAAAATACTAAGGTTAATTTTTTAGTTATTTCATTCCCTTTTAGTAAGAATATTTCATATTATCAGGTACTATAACCTGATTAATTACTCCTTAAATATATAAAAGTGACATCTATCGAAAGTCATAAATAAAACTAAGGATGCTTTTTTATATTTTTCATTTGTAAATAAACTGATATAAACAGAAATTGTAGTTCAAATAAAGAAAATTTTTATATTATCCTAAATGAGTCGATTATTGCGTGAAATGGCGGTATTTCACAAAATTTTACAACATTTTTGACTATATCATGGTATAGCTTGACCAAATCAATGAATAGAGATACGAAAAACCTCAACGATATGAACTACCATACATGACATTGCTCTTTCTAGATATTGTATTTATCATATTTTTTAATTTTAGCAAATTACAAAACTATGTACACAAAACTGTAATTAAAAAAGTTCTTCAGTTCAGTATGTTGTGTGTCAATCGCTATAGCAATATTTCACTATTTTTTTAGTCAAGTCCGATATCAGTTATTGAAAATAAAGTGTACTATGAGATTTTATTCATGTTTGATAGAATAGTAAAAGAAAGAAAAGTTTAAACACTGGTTTATTTTAATTTTAGGTAGAACTGCATTGATAGAATCTTGAAAATTATCTGTCAAAGCCGCTAATCAAACCGATCTAAACGTAAATTTCGTTGTCGGTATGTAAATATCCCAAATTAAATCTGTTCATATTTTAATGGCAATTTGAAGTTTCGACTTACCAAGTCCTCGGTGATGAAAACAAAACTTGGAGAGGAAACCTGTATATCTAAGTAGTCAAAAATATTTCGGAAATCTTTTTTAGGTATAGTTATGTGAAGTTGGTCATCCCGCGTTGGAGTTAACTCCTTGTTTTCCTCCTCGCTGCGGTCTATGCCCAGTAGCGGGATGTATATAGCCTGCTATTTTTATACTTTTGATAGGGCTATCCACTGCTGATGACCGCATATTTGCAGTAGTATTTACGCTTGGCAAGCAGGTGGGCAATCGCAGGTTTTTATTACTTTGCACTGTAAATTTCGTTATATACTTATATTTTATTAACACCATACTTACCATTTCCCAAAACTACTCTCGAATATAAGTGGGCTTAGACATGTCTACGGCGTAGACCCCTAGAACAAACAACTTCTTTAAGCCCAATTTCATTCGTATTCATAGCAATCTTACACATTCATACTCTTTCGCCCATTGGCCCATTCTTTCTGAAAGAATGCCCTTCCTTCTAGCATGCCCGCTTGGTCTCGTCTATACCAGACCAGTATGCGGTGAACATGCCATGTGTAGTGACATCCTTTTTTTCCATTTCGTCTTATTTACGCATAACACATCTATTCCCCTATCATCAATTATATCGTATACTTCATCCATCTTATCATTCATTGCTCCACGTAAATTCAGCATAGCCAGCGGGCTTCTGAAATCCACTTTTCGCCCCTACTATCAAATTACAGGGACAATAAACTTTTCGCCCCTAAAATTGTGATACAACAAATTGTTGTACCACAATTTGTTGCGCTGCAACGTTGCATAAGTTTTGCGGTAATCCACGTTACTCTACCACGCCATCACCTCAGTGCGTCATGTAGCTGCCCTCCCATTGAAACTGGGCTGCGTTGCAACGCTGCATAGGCCATGTGGCACCCAATGCAGCGAAATCATTATACAACAGCAAGGAATTGTAACGGAGTCCCCGTTACGGTGCATCGTGTGACCTCAATCTCAGCGAAAATGTGTTGCATTGCAACGCTGAATAGACTATGTGGCATCCACATAAGCGAAATCATTATACATCAGCTACGCCACGCTTCTTTCTCAGCGAAGTTGTGATATACGGTAATGCTTCATAGGCTATGTCGAATTAAATAATGTGTGATATTTACAATGTGATAGCACGCCGACGTCACAGTATAGCGAGTGGCTTCTCTATCAGAGAACTGCGCTGCGCTGCAATGCTGCATATTGCGAACACTGCTGAAAATGTGCTTCTCCCATTAATAGGTGCCTGCCAATTGTGGTGATTTAATCACCACAATTGCCAGGCTGATTGACGTAAGAGGTCTTGCGACTTTTATGCTGCTCGTTGTGGACTCACTAAGCACATTCGGAGTAATCATTTCGGGTCGTTCCCTTAACCTTGGACCAACCATGTGGATTCCTCTTAGTTCACCTCTGGTAACTAAGCCACCAAGCCGTTTGAGGGAGAGTCCATGGATGCATGCGACCAACTTCAATCTAGGAAGACTACAGGTGCATTGTCACCCCTTATGTCTTATTTTGAATGCCTCACTGACTGTTATTACTGGCTCTCTTTCAGACCGTAACACATCAATGCAGGTATTGCTATTTGGAAATAGAAATAGGTGAGAAGGCGTTACCTGAACAAATGGGATCTTAAGCAGAAAAGAGATCGTACAACCTATTTAAGTAAGTTAAGTAACCCAAGTATTTATCATGGGCCTATAGACTTGAAATTTGGCATAATTGTAGAATTTGTTAGCCAGTATTTAGAAATTGGATGAATTTTGTATTTTTCTTATAATTGAATATGCGCATTATTTTAAAATCGCTACAAAGCCTTAAACATTTAAATATGTACTTGTTTCTTTTATATTTCTGTCGCATTAATTTATGGCCCAAACTGTCAAAAGAATCTTCATTTCCTTCTTATCATTGAAAGTGCCGAAAGGACAGCCCTTTGGGAGAATGTACCACCTTGTGAACGCCCGGGACTTTTTGTTACGCCAATGGCGACCATCGTGAGATGTAGATGGTATGATTCTAGCGCAATTTTCCTGTTTCCAAAGTAGCAGAAAGTACTCATAAGGATTTCTCCACGAAAACTACGCTTGCATCAACTGAACTATTTGTTTTATCTTCGCTGAATATGGGCAAGACTTGTGCAGCCTTGATTCCCCTAGCACCGGCTGGACTCTGACGCAACTTTGAAGATAACTACTCCTTTGTCTGGCTGAAGCACTAGAAGTGCAACCCGGCCATAATCGCTGAGAAGAAACATTCCTCCTGCGACCCATGAACCGACAAAGAATTGGGGAGGGGGGGAGCGAATGAGTGAAGCTAATTTTTAATAAAATTTAAAATGCTCAATACTTTAAAAAGTGATAATTTTTAGATGAGAAAAAATAAAAATTAAATTAAGTGAAGCGCTCTCGTCTACGAGGTTGTTGTTCGTTAAGTAAAATAAGTCGATAACGGCAGGTTAGTTTCAAGCTCTTCAGAATTTTTAATTTAATGGCTAATTAGTTGAATTATAACTAAACGAAAACAAGTTTGCGAATCGAAAATATATATCAAGATGCTTATGATGCAATGGTATATTACTGATTTATAAATAATTGGTTTCACTGTAGCACTTAACCTTGTAATTTATTTTTATTCTAAATTAAGCTATTAAAGATCTAATTATTTTTAAAACCAAGCGGTTTTTAGATTGAAAAGATTGCAATCATAACAAATACTGTAGAATTTAACCGTTAGAAAATATTTTATATATTATAAATATTATAATCCTAGTTTACATGATTTGTAAATAATTCACAGACAGTCAAATCATTAACAAAACCTAGGATAAAACAATAGAAAATAAAATTTCTGTAACTTAAGATTTAACAGCCCATGTGATGACTCTGATGATGGATTTCTACCAATATGGAGTTAAACTTCGAATTTAATTAATTTATATCAACGCCTTGACTGTTGTCTCCTGGATATAGGCATCATCGTATTTTTAAAAATTTTTACTAAACAAAATTAGGGTTCACAGCTACTTACTATAAGGATGAAACAAATAGCCCTCTAATGTTCGTAGAAGTGGCAAGCGTGTGTAAGTGGTTTACTCTAAGCTCCTTTACGTGTATGTTTACTAAGTCAATTTCTGTCTAGCTGGACCTTACATATAGCTGGATATGTACCACCACCTTACATATAGCTGGATATTTACCAGCACCTTATGCAATGCACCATAAGGTGCTGGTACATACAGTTTTTGACGTGCCTAATTCAATAATTATAATTGATTTCCTTTCAGAGAACAAAAATCCATCACTCTGTCGCACATATTACATATAAAATAAAATAAAAACATATCAGAGCATAGAATAGTTAACTGTAAAAAAATTAAAAATGTTTCGAATTAAGTCCGCCTCCGCAAGTTTTCTTTTTGAGAAATTTATACATATAATAAATCTGTAGAAAACTCGCGTCTTTAAGGATAATATTTTCTAGAAAAAAAGCAAGTCCTGGGGACTAATCAAAGGGTGTTGAACCCAAATAAGCATTTTTTAGAACTTTTGCCTGTCTGTCTGACTGTGTATTTAGGATTACCACTACATGAAAACTACTGAACAGATTTCCACGAAATTTTTTGTGTAGGTAGTGAAGGAGTCGTAGCGAGTTATAAGCTTATATTTTATCCGATTACCGATCTTTAAAAAAAGAGGGTTAAGTAGTTTTCTTCCTTCAGATGTTAAATTCTATTTTATATCATCAACCATATAAAATAGAAATTAACACTTATTTGAATTAAAATGAATTAAATATTTATGAATAAATGCTTGCACATGAATGGCTCTCCACCACCTTAAAAACGGCAAGGCCTCGGGCGAGGACGGAATTACAGCGGAGCTTCTGAAAGCGGGTGGAACACCGGTACTTGAAGTCCTTCAGAAGCTCTTCAATTCCGTCCCCCATGGTGGCAATACTCTGGAGGCGTGGAGCAAAAGCGCGGTGGTCTTGTTCTTTAAGAAAGGCGACAACGCTCTCTTGAAGAACGCCAATTGTGGTGATTTAATCACCACAATTGCCAGGCTGATTGACGTAAGAGGTCTTGCGACTTTTATGTTGCTCGTTGTGGACTCACTAAGCACATTCGGAGTAATCATTTCGGGTCGTTCCCTTAACCTTGGACCAACCATGTGGATTCCTCTTAGTTCACCTCTGGTAACTAAGCCACCAAGCCGTTTGAGGGAGAGTCCATGGATGCATGCGACCAACTTCAATCTAGGAAGACTACAGGTGCATTGTCACCCCTTATGTCTTATTTTGAATGCCTCACTGACTGTTATTACTGGCTCTCTTTCAGACCGTAACACATCAATGCAGGTATTGCTATTTGGAAATAGAAATAGGTGAGAAGGCGTTACCTGAACAAATGGGATCTTAAGCAGAAAAGAGATCGTACAACCTATTTAAGTAAGTTAAGTAACCCAAGTATTTATCATGGGCCTATAGACTTGAAATTTGGCATAATTGTAGAATTTGTTAGCCAGTATTTAGAAATTGGATGAATTTTGTATTTTTCTTATAATTGAATATGCGCATTATTTTAAAATCGCTACAAAGCCTTAAACATTTAAATATGTACTTGTTTCTTTTATATTTCTGTCGCATTAATTTATGGCCCAAACTGTCAAAAGAATCTTCATTTCCTTCTTATCATTGAAAGTGCCGAAAGGACAGCCCTTTGGGAGAATGTACCACCTTGTGAACGCCCGGGACTTTTTGTTACGCCAATGGCGACCATCGTGAGATGTAGATGGTATGATTCTAGCGCAATTTTCCTGTTTCCAAAGTAGCAGAAAGTACTCATAAGGATTTCTCCACGAAAACTACGCTTGCATCAACTGAACTATTTGTTTTATCTTCGCTGAATATGGGCAAGACTTGTGCAGCCTTGATTCCCCTAGCACCGGCTGGACTCTGACGCAACTTTGAAGATAACTACTCCTTTGTCTGGCTGAAGCACTAGAAGTGCAACCCGGCCATAATCGCTGAGAAGAAACATTCCTCCTGCGACCCATGAACCGACAAAGAATTGGGGAGGGGGGGAGCGAATGAGTGAAGCTAATTTTTAATAAAATTTAAAATGCTCAATACTTTAAAAAGTGATAATTTTTAGATGAGAAAAAATAAAAATTAAATTAAGTGAAGCGCTCTCGTCTACGAGGTTGTTGTTCGTTAAGTAAAATAAGTCGATAACGGCAGGTTAGTTTCAAGCTCTTCAGAATTTTTAATTTAATGGCTAATTAGTTGAATTATAACTAAACGAAAACAAGTTTGCGAATCGAAAATATATATCAAGATGCTTATGATGCAATGGTATATTACTGATTTATAAATAATTGGTTTCACTGTAGCACTTAACCTTGTAATTTATTTTTATTCTAAATTAAGCTATTAAAGATCTAATTATTTTTAAAACCAAGCGGTTTTTAGATTGAAAAGATTGCAATCATAACAAATACTGTAGAATTTAACCGTTAGAAAATATTTTATATATTATAAATATTATAATCCTAGTTTACATGATTTGTAAATAATTCACAGACAGTCAAATCATTAACAAAACCTAGGATAAAACAATAGAAAATAAAATTTCTGTAACTTAAGATTTAACAGCCCATGTGATGACTCTGATGATGGATTTCTACCAATATGGAGTTAAACTTCGAATTTAATTAATTTATATCAACGCCTTGACTGTTGTCTCCTGGATATAGGCATCATCGTATTTTTAAAAATTTTTACTAAACAAAATTAGGGTTCACAGCTACTTACTATAAGGATGAAACAAATAGCCCTCTAATGTTCGTAGAAGTGGCAAGCGTGTGTAAGTGGTTTACTCTAAGCTCCTTTACGTGTATGTTTACTAAGTCAATTTCTGTCTAGCTGGACCTTACATATAGCTGGATATGTACCACCACCTTACATATAGCTGGATATTTACCAGCACCTTATGCAATGCACCATAAGGTGCTGGTACATACAGTTTTTGACGTGCCTAATTCAATAATTATAATTGATTTCCTTTCAGAGAACAAAAATCCATCACTCTGTCGCACATATTACATATAAAATAAAATAAAAACATATCAGAGCATAGAATAGTTAACTGTAAAAAAATTAAAAATGTTTCGAATTAAGTCCGCCTCCGCAAGTTTTCTTTTTGAGAAATTTATACATATAATAAATCTGTAGAAAACTCGCGTCTTTAAGGATAATATTTTCTAGAAAAAAAGCAAGTCCTGGGGACTAATCAAAGGGTGTTGAACCCAAATAAGCATTTTTTAGAACTTTTGCCTGTCTGTCTGACTGTGTATTTAGGATTACCACTACATGAAAACTACTGAACAGATTTCCACGAAATTTTTTGTGTAGGTAGTGAAGGAGTCGTAGCGAGTTATAAGCTTATATTTTATCCGATTACCGATCTTTAAAAAAAGAGGGTTAAGTAGTTTTCTTCCTTCAGATGTTAAATTCTATTTTATATCATCAACCATATAAAATAGAAATTAACACTTATTTGAATTAAAATGAATTAAATATTTATGAATAAATGCTTGCACATGAATGGCTCTCCACCACCTTAAAAACGGCAAGGCCTCGGGCGAGGACGGAATTACAGCGGAGCTTCTGAAAGCGGGTGGAACACCGGTACTTGAAGTCCTTCAGAAGCTCTTCAATTCCGTCCCCCATGGTGGCAATACTCTGGAGGCGTGGAGCAAAAGCGCGGTGGTCTTGTTCTTTAAGAAAGGCGACAACGCTCTCTTGAAGAACTACAGACCGATTTCCCTTCTGAGCCGCGTCTACGTGCTGTTTTCGAGAGTCATTACGAATCGTCTCGCACGCAGACTCGACGACTTCCAGCCTCCCGAACAAGCCGGTTTCCGAAAAGGCTTCAGTACCATATACCTAATACATACCCTGCGGCAGATTTTACAGAAGACTGAAGAGTACAATCTGCCACTTTGCCTGGCATATGTGGACTATGAGAAAGCCTTTGATTCCGTCGAAATTTGGGCGGTGCTACAGTCCCTTCAGCGGTGACTATTTGACTGTCGGTATATCGAAGTGCTGAAGTGTTTGTACAGTAGGGCTACGATGGCTATCCGAATACAGAACCGGAGTTCGAAACCTATCCAACTGCAGGGAGGTGTAAGACAGAGTGATGTTATATCCACGGAACTCTTCACCGCTGCGTTGGAAGACGTTTTTAAGCTACTGGACTGGAAAGGATACGGTATTAACATCAATGGCGAGTACATCACTCACCTTCGATTTGCCGATGATATAGTCCTTATGGCAGAATCGCTGGAGGACCTTAGTACTATGCTCAATGACCTCAATGTTGTCTCCCAACGGATAGGTCTTAAGATGAACATGGACAAAACAAAGATCATGTTTAACGTCCATGTCACACCTATGCCGGTAGTTGTTGGGAGCACTATGCTCGAAGTTGTTGACGAGTACGTTTACCTGGGACAAAAAGCGCGACAACAACAAACAACACACAAACAACACAACACACACAACAAAAAAACAACTTACCTAAGTCCAACTTCGACCGAGAGGTCAATCGACAGATTCAACTCAGCTGGGCAGCGTTCGGGAAATTACGACACATCTTCTAGTCAGGTATACCTCAATCTCTGAAAACTAAAGTGTATAACCAGTGCGTGTTGCCAGTGATGACTTACGGATCTGAGACGTGGTCCTTCACTGCTGGCCGTATGAGAACGCTCAAGGTCGCTCAGCGAGCTATGGAGAGGGCTATGCTCGGAGTTTTACTGCGTGATAGACTCAGAAATGAGGGTATCCGCAGTAAAACCAGAGTGACCGACATAGCCCAACGGATTAGTAAGCTGAAGTGGCAATGGGCGGTCATATAGCTCGAAGAACCGATAACCGATGGGGAAGAAAGGTTCTCGAGTGGCAGCCTCGTACCGGTAGGCATAGTGTAGGGCGACCCCCCACTAGATGGAGTGACGACCTGGTAAGACATGGAGGAAGTCGATGGATGCAGGTTGCTCAGGACCGTGCTTTGTGGCATTACTTGGGGGAGGCCTATGTTCAGCAGTGGACTTGTGAAAGGCTTTAATGATGAATGATGATGAATGATGAATAATTGCTAAAATTTGTTTTAACCGTTGCATAATAAATTGAAAATCAACGTTTTAAATTTTCAAGACAGTGCCCTCTAACGTAAAATACAAAAGTAGTGACATTTTGCGTCCAGCTACTAATAAATTTAATAATATAAATAACTTGCATTTATATGTTTGATTAATTAAATTCATAGTTGATTTAAAAATTCTAACGTTAATTTTACACTTTTTTCTTTTCATTTTAGTAGAAATAAATAGATTTTATAGTACCACACTAATTACTAATAATTACTAATTAGACATCTATCGAAAATCATAAAAAAAATAAGGATGTTTCTAAGTTTAATTTCTAATATATAAAAAGTTTTAAGTTGTTATTTTTTATGTGTAAATAAACTGATATAAACTGCTTATACTTTGAGTAAAGAGAATTTTATTTATGCATTGATCAGATCTTAGAATTTATAATATCATGAATAGTCGGCTATTGCGTGAAATGGCAGTATTTCATAAAATTAAACACTCTTTGTTGACTATATCATGATTCTTGACTAAATCAATGCATAGAGATCTACCAAACAGGACAGTGCTCTTCCTAGATATCATTGTTAGGTGTTTTGTAAAATAGATTCATAAAACACCGCTAGATGTAATGATAGCGTATTTTTGGCAGAGGCAGAATTTTTGTAGATTATACAGTAGAAGTACGATAATCTGGCACGCTCGGGACCAGCTCGGTGCTGGACTACCGAAAATTCCGGTCTATCGGGCGGTAATTATAAGAACAATTAGGTTAATAATTAACCTACAAATACAGTATGCAAATATTACATTTCATATACATAATGTATGTACACGTACTGTCAAACATATTTCACTTAGATTTAAAAGAGTCCATTGAGAAGCAAACTTCATTAGTTCATCTTTTTTGTTTTTTATGTCATAAATAGTTGATGAGCCAATATTAAACTCATTCATTAAAATATTTTTTTCTCGCCTTTTTCTATCAATACCGAGCGCTTTCAGATGATCCCGAACTACCCAGAAAACTTCCGAATAGCTCTCGAGTGTTTTTATTTGCTTTAAAGACACACTTTTGGTGAAAACCGAAAACCAAAGAGCGATGCCGGACTATCGGGCATTCTGGACTGTTGGATAGGCATGTCGATCTTAAATCGATTAATCGAAAAATCGATTCTTTGGAGTAAAATAATCGAATAAAATAATTTTTCCGCATCCGCATCGATTCACTGAATCGATTCATAAACCTCTCGAATCGGACTGATTCATCTGATTCAAGAACTAGCGATAAAATTCCCAAACTGGCTGGGGTCAGATACCGCAGTTTTTTTAATTTTTGCTGTTGGGGACGCAAAAACAACTGGTCGTACTTGGTTGATAACTTGAACTCAATATATATTCGAATAAAATAAATATTTATGAACGCCGCCAACAATAGCGAAAAGTTATCATTTCATTTTCATTTCTAAAATTCTAATTCTAATCTTACCTGTGGAATGTTGGTCTAACTTAATCTGTGCTGTGAACAAAGACTACATATACATACTACAATATAATATTATGGCTGTGAACCTGTTTGAACTGTGAACTCGTGAATTTACTTTATTTCTTATCAAAAACATACATACTGTGAGCTGTAACTACAGACAGAGTACTTTATAAATACCTAGATATTGTAAATAAATATTATATTATGTTGAAGTTTATAGAGGTTTATAGTAAGGAAATAACTAGTATTATGCTCGTGTATCATTCACTTCGATTTGATAAATAGTGAGTTATTACATTGAAACAGATTTATTGAGAAATGTACGTTGCAGTTCAAACTTTTGTTAAAGTATTGTTGTTGTTTCTAGCCTAAAATGTCAAATAAAAGTGATACATGGAATCACTTTGTAAAAAAAGGATCGAGTGGCTTATGTGCGAACCACTAATAACACAAGCGTTTCAAGCTTACACGGAGTGGTTAAAAGGAATATTAATAATATTAATTAATATACAATAATATTTTATTTAAAAAAAATATTAAAGTTCAATTAAAGAAAAATGGCAAATTCTTGTAATTTCATGTTTGGGAATGTCGCGATTAATCGAAAATCGATCTTTTAATCTTCGATTTAATCGATAATCGATTCTAGTGTTTTCGATTCAAATCGATTCCGAGATCGATTTTTTTAAGACTGAATCGACATGCCTACTGTTGGATGCCGGACTAATGGACTTCTACTGTACATCACTTTATGCGTATTTATGTTATATATAAATTTTCACGGATTTGTTATTGGATTGAACCAAACCAGTTGCAACTTGGCTGAGTACTGGTGGGTACAGTTTGCGTTTTCATAGTTGTAGTCTAATTATATCGCCATCTACCTATTGCTAAATAAACTAATAATAAGTAACGGATGTAATCGTATCTATTTTATCTACGAGGTGTCGGATTTATCGTTCACGTTCAAGTCTCTCGTTATAACTGGGTATTTTCCATATAAGCGTAGACAGAGAAACCTATAGACTAATGATTAACGTGGCTTCGAGTGAGAAAGGACGATAACGTAGTTTTAGGTTATACAATAATCTTTATGACTTTTAAACATATTTAGATAAATTTTTTAATTGTTCTAAGAACTGAACTGAACAAGATTCACCAATCTTAGGCTCACAAAATACTTTTTTCTCACTTAAACGAACTTGTAAACTCCTTAGATTGCTACGAACTGTCAAAGTTGTTTAGCAAACTGCAGTTTTCTAAACAAAAAAACCGGCACGGAGAAAGGGACAAACAATCACACTGCTCTGTCTCATTTCTATACAAGACGTACCTATGCATAAATCTATCTTTTTCGTGTGCAAATGCGAAAGAAGGCATCAATTTGTCTATAGGTTTCTCTGTCTACGCTTAGAAGTGAGTAGTTTGATGTTTGAACTGTCAAGTCTAGTTTCAAAATGAGAAGGAAGTTAATTGTTGGTAGGTGGCGTTCAGAAAAGACAATCTCACTAGTGTATTTTTTATAATAATCGAATTTTATTCTTATTTATTGCTTTATGCGAATAATTTTTATTTTCAAATGATTATAGTATTCGAATATAATTATAGAATATTAATGAATAAATATAAAGTCGATTTTTTAAATACAATAGACTTTCTAACCCATTTCTTGTTTCATTGTTCCTCGAATTCCAGATTGTATAAAGAGCTAGTTTTTTGTACTTAACCCTAGAATAATATAGCCACTTTTTAAAGCATAAACCAATTAGTTAACTTCGGGCCCAAAACTCCCATTCTCCTTTGATTGAATGAGTGAAATATACTTTATTGTACACTAGAAATATAAATGAGGAAAAAAAGCATAAATTATTCGCGGCATCATAATTGGCGGTCTTATCGTTTAGAAGCGATCTCTACCAGGCAACCATACAGAGGATAAAGTGACCTGTGGGAAAGGGTAAGGGTGTAGGTAGATTATTGAAAAATGCACATGACATAAATATAATTGATTAATAAACACATAATATAATTAATAAATACATTTTAAGTACAAACGTTTAGACATACATATACGAGAGCAGTAACGTAGGGAAAAATAAGTAGGTAGTATTTTTTTAGAGGAATGACAATTTAAGGAGGAAGGAAGTGCACTTTGACTTTTTTTAAACTTTTCAATAGACTGCGCACTTCTAATGTGTGGCGTTAGGGAGTTTCAGGGCCTAACTAAGCTTCAATAGAACAGAGTTAGAATAGAAAGAAGTGTTATGGGATGGAATTTTTAGGGTGAGGTTTTTATCAGAGCGAAGAGAGCGACAGTGAGTGTCACCAAAAAAGTCAAACCGCTCTTTAAGGTAAACAGGGGAAGTCGAATTGAGTAGAATACAGTACAAAAGAGATAGAATTTGAGTAATCCTGCGGTAGATGGATCGGAAGCCACTTCGGTTTTTCACGAGATTCGGAAACATGATCATATTTTCGAAGTCCAAATATGAACCGTATGCAAAAGTTCCTAATGTGCTTCAGTTTATTAAGCAACTCTTCATTTAAATTGAGATAATATGTGCCAACATAATCGAGAATTAGTAAGAGGAGTGATTGTGCTAGCGTAATTTTGGTAGGTATAGGTAGGAAATTGCTTGATCTACGGAGAGATCTGACCGACGCAAACACACTCCTACTCAACTCACGTACTTGCAGAGCCCAAGATAAAAATTTGTCAAAAGTAACACGTAGATTTTTAACGGTGTCACTATATGATGCAGATGTCCCTTCAAAATCAATACCATTTAGAGAAGAAAAATCTAAAAAAGTAACCAATTTTTGACTGCCTATTATTATTGTTTTTGTTTTTGATGTATATACTTTAAGACAACGTGATTTAATCCAATCCACAATTAAGTCAAGATCTTAGTTTAATAACTCTATAGTATTGGGTAAATCTATCAATTTAGCATGCACGTATAACTGAAGATCATCTGAATACAGATAGTAGCGAGAAGATAATTGGAGCGTAATCGATCTTATGATTATTGAAAGGAGAAGAGGAAAAAACACGCCACCTTGCGGTACACCGGCATTAATCTTACACCAGTTGAAGTCATTAAGACGTATCCGTCGCCGGCGACCAAACGAGTAACTATGAAATCAGTCAGTCACTTCAGGAGATATGTTAAGAGAAGCTAAGATATCTAACATTATATAGAAATCCACATTTTTAAATGCAATGATGAAGTCAAGTATTGTCAACACTACTATGTGTGGTTTATCCATACTAAGAAGAATATCCTCTATAGTCTTGACAAAAGTTTTCTTCACATCACAACCATCACAGAAACCGGATTGAAAACAATTGAAGAAACTCCACCTAGATAAGTAGAGGCTCAATTGTCGATTCAAAAGTTTCAAAAATTTTTGAACGTATAGTTCATACGTTCAAAAACTTTCGAAAAGAATGGAATTATAGATATGAGGCGTTAGTCAGAGAAACTGGAGGGATTTGCTTTTTTGGGTCTAGGAGTAACTTGGGCTTCTTTGCAGGAAGAGAGAAAATTTCTGATACTTTACCTATGATATTTAGTGATATTGGCGTAACAAAATCTTTCTAGAGTCACATTTCCTGATTTCCTTGCTTCCGTGCATAGTGTCAACGAGTTGTGTAACATAATTTTAAATAATAAAGTAAACCTTTGATTTGCTGCGGAGGTAAGGCAAACATGGCTAACTATCTGTCTCGGCGAAAATCTCTCACTGGAATTTACACACAAAAACGTGGGATATTCATAGATTTATTTCACAATATTCGCAGTTACCAAGATCAGGCTCGCCTTCTAGCTGTTTCAACTAAAGAATCTAGTCACTGGTTACACGCTGCGCTATCAAACAATCTCGGCACATTGCTTGATGGGGAAAGTTTTCGCATCGCCGTAGGAATTCGTCTAGGCAGGTCGCAGTGTCGATGAGTTTGGGCTTCACGGACTTTCATGTAAGAAAAGTGCAGGTAGTTTTTCCAGTCACGGCTCTTTGAACGAAGTCGTCTGAAGAACTCTTGTCTCCATAAATATTCTCTCGGTTTTAGAGCCTTTCGGAATTTTTAGAGACGATGGCAAGAGACCCATCGGTATGAATTTGGTCTCTTGGAAGAGAAGTAAAGCCCTAGCGTTGGATACTACTTGTGTTGACACTTTGGCGGCGTCCGATCTCAAGGGTACGTCTTTTAGAGTCGGGGCAGCATCAGAGGTAGCTGAATTAAGTAAATGGCACAAATATGAGTATTTAAGAAATGACTTCATGTTTGTGCCATTTGCTGTTGATAGTATCGGTCCGTGCGGTCCACGTGCAGTGAAGTTCCTAAAGGAACAGTATTTACGACTGGTGCGTCGCTGTTGGTGATAAGAGGGCTGGTTCTTTTCTCGCTCAAAGGCGAAGTATATCTATTCAGCGAGGAAACGCAACTCAATTGCTGGATGTAGATGCGTGAAATGGGGCAATAACTTCATTTTATTACGAAGGCATCCATTAAGAAAGAATTTTTGAAAAATTTAAATCCTTAGATAGAAAAATAATCTTACGGGGTCATTTCATATTTGAATAGGGAAAAATTATTAAATGACTATTCTAATTTCAAAGTTTGTACGAATAGGTAAGGGTTAAAATAATGCAGTTCGTTTTTCTTTGTTCATTTTCTATTGGTAATGACGGTCTATGCTCGAGGATGATTTTGCCAGTTCTACATTTACTTCTTCCAATTTTTACTCATATATTTAATTTTTTCATATCATCCTCATCTTATATTTCATTTCGGAAACATGCATATATCCTTTACGGAGAGTTTCCAATCCTTCTCAAGGTCTACTTTACCATGCATTTGCTTAAATATCTACAAAATGTCTTACCTCTAAAAGCTTAAATATCACTCGTGGTAACTTTTACCCTACCTCCTTGATTGTGCAGATGCCTGTTATTTGCAATCTACCGAGGAGCTCCTTAATAAACTTGAGTGCTTGCATTCAGTGTATCCGTTTCATCGCAATCAGTGTATCCGTTTCATATATGGGCTCAAGAAATTTGAACGAATATCTCAGTTTCGCAAGAAACTCAAGTTGTCGCCTCTATACTATTTTGCACAATCCTTTCTCTCCCAAATACCTCAGAAACCGATTTTCCTTCACCCATCCTACGGATAAACTATGCACATCCCTCGTTAAACTTCTTTTAACTTTCGAGTCTATAATTCTGGTTTTTACTCTTAGCCCTTTTTTATTTATGCAGTAAGGTTATGGAACTAACCACCGTCTAATATAAGAAATTCCGAAACTTTATTGGTATTTTAAGAAACGTGTTATGTGTATTTCATAAAATAATATATATTAATTAACAGGATGCAAAAAAATTATCCCTAACAAGTTTCTTAAAATAACAATAAAGTTTCGGAATTTCTTATATTAGACGGTGACTTTTAGATATTGTATTATTTTATTTTTATTTATTTATAAATTGCACACTGATAAATATCCAGATCCGGTTCAATTGCTAATTGGCTACACATAAAAAAATTCCTTGTATTCGCATCCCGTACTACTGTATAGAGCCGTGGTAGCTCAGTGGTTAACCCTCGCTGTAAAATATAACAGAACGCGAGTAACCCGGGTTCGATCCCCGCCGGCACCAATGAAATTGTTAATTGCAATTTTAAGTGCTGATTTACCACGTGCTCGGCGGTGAAGGAAAACATCGTGAGGAAACCTGCATGTCTGAGGAATAAGAAAAAAAAATATTTCGAAGACATGTGAAGTTCGTCAACACGCATTTGGGCAGCGTGGCGGACACTTCCTTGCCCTATACCCTCTCAGAAATGAGGGGAGGCCTGAGCCCAGCAGTGGGACGTATATAGGCTGTAACTTTACATTACTACTGTAGCCAAACGCTTGTCCACTGCTTTATCGAACGAACGTACTTCTAGACATAGGCTTTTCTAACTGGTCGTCAGGTGGCAAGCATTAGTCGCTCGCTTGTGCGTCAATTAGCTGTATGCACCGTGTGCATATAAAACATAGTAAAGCTACGCTGCCGCTATATTATGTTTGTAGCACGAATGGGTCGGCTTCATGGGAGGTGGACCACGCTCTCACATAAAACGAGATTAATGTTGCTGTGTCGAATGATGAGTTTTGAAAACTGGATACCTTTTAACTGAAAACTAGGCAGTCCCTGTTAGTGCTCATGAGAGACAACCCATATGCATTTTAAATTTAATCGACGATAGATGTAGATGTCTACGGGCCACGGCATCTACTTACTATCAGGTGAACTGTGTGCTCGTTTGTCAACTTCATAATGTATAAAAAACAACAAATATTAATGTACAATTACAAAAATATTATATGGTGTATTGCCGTGTGGTAGCCGCTAAGCAATAAGCAAAAAAAAGCAAATACAAGCAACCTCACCCGACACTGGTGGGATGAAAGGGAGTAATAGATTCCATTAAGTCACCGCACCGCAACTTAATTACTTTTTAAAAATATACTCGAAATTTTAGTTAAAAGCAAAAAGTGTATGAATATACTTAAGTATTTACAATCTCCATACAAGTATCTCACGGATCAAAAGGAAGGGCGTCGCAGAAATATTTTAAGTAAATCATAATATACATGTAGCGCGTGTAAACACTTTAGCAAGCATTAAACTCAAGGGTTTTATGTGAAATGTATAGAATACCGTGAAACTTTACAACTTTGCCCTTGGGGGACATCTTAGCCCAAACACGAAAATTAACTAAAACTACCGATAGACATTTTATTTTAACAAATGTCAACTTTGTATGGTATCAGGAGAAAACTAGAGTATCTGTTTGACGGCACTGACTACTATAATCGCAGCTACCTATATTCAGGCATTTGTCAGCAACCGTCAAAGGGTGGTGGTGCAAAAACATCGTTGCAGTTTTGCACATTGCCAAGAAACGCTGGGCAGGTAAGATTCATTATTATTTACGTGTAGCGCATTCATTGTTGCTGCTTTTAATCATGGACTCTTTCTTACACTTGTCTTAGTTAGAAAATTTTGAGGGTAATTTTATATATATAAATATATATATATGTATACAACATGTAACATAATTAACGCACTTTGAGATAGTAGTTTGTTCAGAATCGTTCACTGAATCGATTCCTATCATTTTTGATATAAGTAATTTTTTATCCCAAAAAACAATTAAAACTACGTAAATTGCAGTCACACTAAATCTGTACAGTCAAAACAAACTGAAATGGACCGTAACTTAAGGCAGTAAGACTTTTAAGAGTGCAGTTTTATTTGTATTATTACTAATTCTGTCATTCAATAAAAATAAAGAAAAATGAACTTTATTTCAATCACTTTAAAGTCTTCGTCGCGTAAAGTCGCGTTCGTGGATTTGTGCTGTGACCACAACATTCTTCCGGAATTAATATAACTAATTTGATAAATAATTAATGAGTGCATAAAATTTTTAACTGAAAATTCAGATTATAACATAACATACTAATTAGGGTGTCTGAGGGTGTGCGTTAATTACGTTACATATTGTATATATATAACAAAATGTACATATATAGGTATACTTAATAAATTAAATAAATGTATATAGGTATATAAAAAAACTGTATAACAATAACTACCGTTAACTGCAAACTAAACTACTGTATGTGTAACTATATAGGTAACTAGATACTGGTCCCCTTGGTGAGTGTATAGTAGTTGCGGAGACCCTTTTTTACTGGATTCGAGGCATTCCGTCTTAGTTCTCAGGGGTGAAAACGCATCTGATGAGTATCAGATGTCTATGGGCCACAGTATCCACTTACCATCGTGTGGACTGTGTGCTCGTTTGTCAGCCTTGTTCTATAAAAAAAGCTCACAGCTTTGATGTTACGTTATAAACATATATTATGTTATACGAAAGACGGTAGGCCATTGCTGCGGTGCATGTGCGGCTTACTAAGAGTTTTCGTTGAATTTGAATACATTCAAATTTGATGTACCTACCTAGGTTTTGACTCCAGAACTTGAAGTAGTCAGATAATCTGTCCATTTTGTTACCTTAAAATTATAGAAAAATATACTGGTAATATAGCAATATAGCACTTAAAAGGTAGTAGGTAGACAATGGACGAAATAAATGTTTTTAAATAAAAGACCGAATCTTCCAACGAAGCGAATAAAACAACCGTTACTTTAATTATCCGGTTAGAATCCTTGGTTATGTAAAAAAGCGATCCTTTATTTACTAACCCTTTTCTTCTTAAAACTCTCGTAAATGTAATAAATAAAAAATAATGTTCATTGTTACATATATAAATCCTAAATAGTTTTAATTAAACAAGGTATATTCTTCATCTTTCTCATCAGTCTGCAGTAATAATTGGCCTTTACTTACTTTATGTGTGAAAATTTATATAATTACTTTTTTAAGAACTATTTGATCAAAATATATGCCTCAAGTATTTTTATATTACAGACAAAACAAAACACGAAGAAACAAATACGAACAATGGAAAATATTATAATAATTGACGGCTCCGTAATGCAGTGGCGTTGAGTCACAGCGCTCAGGGCCGCGGGTTAGAATCTCTCGTAGAAGACGTATTTTGAGGATTCAAATCCTTGTGCAATTTACGTATGTAAGCAAAAGGGAAAACGTTTTTTTAACACGAATTTAGGAAGAGGAAAAGTGACTAAGTAAAAAGTTTATTAGCATTTATAATTCCGAGTTAAATCATTATTACTGCAGTTTAAATAGGCTAGTTCAACAAAAAAAATTTGGGTAAAGACTTAATAGATCACATCTGGGCATTAAGTATCTCTCCTTATTGAAGGAGGGGACATTCCTTAGCATTAATTTAAACATATTCTACTGTGCTAGATATTAACACAACCTCTGTATAAAAAATTAAAAAGACTGTGTTTGACATTTAAAAAATGATGAATGAAATCTAATTGCTTGTTTGTTATTATAGTGTTGATTTTGTTTTACTGTATACCGTAATATATGATCAAACAAACTTTTCAAGTGAAGTTCGACCATTATTGTATGGAATAGCTTCATTCGAACACGTAGATAATATTTAAAATACCAGGTAGTTTACCTCATCAAACTGGCACGCATTTGACACAAAATCAAATCAATCATTGTCCCCTCCGCTCACCTTACCCCAGCGTAATTACATTAAGAAAACTGCCTCAAAGACTTTTGTTTGGTTAAGGATTTGCGGAGGGTGAGTTTTTATATCTCCGAATGGTAGCTTCATATGATAACCATCAAACTTCTCTTGAGAATTTCGTTCGATTATATATTAATTTTTATACTTCCATTATTCAGATACAGATAATAGTTCAATTACCAGGTAGGTTCAGAGAAGCTACCAAACGTTTTTGTTGGATTTATATATTGGTAGGGAATACTTTATCACAAGTAAAACGTAGTTTTAAGTGTAGTAGCGTTATAGTATTTAATTTTAATGAATAAAATATCAATTAACTAAAATTAAAACAATTTAAATGAAACCGAATCGTACTTAGCTAAACTTCGCTATATAAACGTTATATGTAATCATACCATTTAAATTAAATAATCAGAATTTTATTTAGAAGATATTGATGCAAATAAATCACTGGCAAAGTTTTCTGTTATAATGAGACGGTTACAAGATTTTGCAAACGCTTGCGAATTCTGAGTGCAGCTGGCCGTATTACAAATGGTATCGGCGGAGAGGCCTGTCTCCCGCGCGCTGGTATTGGCTGCGTGACACATGCTATGCGCGTCGAACCGCGCCACGTCGGTACCGCTTACTGCTAACACGTTCTTTATGCATCGATTGATAGTTTGTGCTGTGTGTGTACATTTTTGTGGAAGCGATTGAGCTAAAAATAATCAATTTACATTATTTTCTCCCCTTAAGTCTTTTGTCAACTTTATGTAGTCTCCTAAGCATTATGCTGAACAAATATGGAGCTTATAATTGAAGTACGGTAACAGTACGTTTGGCTGGTTGTAGCCTGAAGCCAAAGAGAAGCAGACGTTTTAATATGATCCGATACGTTTATAATTCTTTGATTTTCAGTAAGCACAATATCGTTAATTTTTATAACTGCAAGTGTTTATACTCGGTGAGTCGTGCACCCGACACCTATTCAGAAAGGAACCATGGCTCAGAAGACGAATATGGAAACAAAAGGATTCCAGTTAATGATTGTTAACACATTTTTGCAAGCATTTATTACAAAATTACTTAAAATGGTGGGAAGCAGTAAAAATAATAATGATGCCAAGAGATCGTAAATGCATCAATAGAAATAGAATCAGGATTAGAACTCCAAGAGATGTAATTCTCACACTTGGCGTTTACGCAAAAAGCGAAAAGGTCTATTTGGTGCTGGCCAAAGTGTTAAATAATAGTTTAAAAAGGACGGGACAAAGCTCTAACTCCTAACGGTTGCATAATGCCTGTCCTCATGTATAACTTTGGCATACTCAGGTGAAATCAGATTGAACTTAACCCCCTGGATATAAAAGTCTGCACTACCATGATTGACGCCCCATATAATGCATCACCCGGGATCATCACTAATAAGGCTGTACTTGCCACGAAAGAATAGTGGGCGTGGATTTTTAAGCACGCTCACCATGCACAGTTGCAAAGTGTGCAGCCTCCGTAATTGTCGCCTGCTGAGATCGGATGATCCATTCTGTAATGACGTTATTTCTTGTGATAAGAGTACCCTCATATCCTTAGCCAACGAGCAATGGCAGGATCCGGTAGTACATACTAATTCCGACTGAGAGGCCGTATAGAAGGGGAAGGAGCTCCACGGGAGGTTCTACAACACTCTTCATGAGCCTTTCGTAGATAGAGTCGCCTCCCTCAAATGGCTACGTTTCAGTGACCTCTTCGGAAAAACCAAAGGTTTTGTCTGTGCAGTACAGGATCTAACTGTATGCATACCTACCTAGTTTGATGAGGTAGACTACCTGGTAATTTAACTTTTATCTATATCTGAAAATGCAGAAATGAAATATAAGTTACTTTATATTGGTAAATGCTGTGCTAACCTGTAAATAAAGAAGCATTTACTTAGTATTATTACTGATGTATTTGAATAATTTTAGTGTACTTACCGATTGTCAGCCAAATAAAATAAATTAACATACAAAAAATATATAGACATATTTCATTGGCTTAGAAACCTCTACCTGTAGCTCTATTATGTTAAACATCTACGTTAAACATAGTAGAGCCACGCTGCATATATGTTATGATTGCAGAATGAATAAGTAGGTCGGCTAGTACGTGCATGGACCATGATCCCGCAAAGCACCTACTTCAAATAACAGTATAATGCTGCTGTATCTTGTATTGTGAGTGAGATACACTATTTAGTGCTCATGAGGCATTTCGTTTAAGTCAGTTAAGGATATTTGTAGTTAAAGTTATTACTTTATACGCGATAGAGCCACGCTGCAACTATATTATGGTTGTAGCACGAAAGGGTCGGCTTGACCACGCTCTCACAGAATACCAGCGTAACATAGCAGCTTAATGCTGCTGTTTCTTATGGTGAGTGTAGGGAACCGGAGAACTGTTTTGCTGGAATCAAAGTATTCCATCTTAGTCCTTAGGGGTGACAGCGCATCTGCATTTTGATTCTTAATCGATGTTAAATGTAGATGTCTATGGGCCACAACATCTTATTATAATCGAGTGTACACAGTACTGTGCTCGTTTGTCACCCTATTTTTTTAAAAAGGCGCTGTGGAATCGTTACCATTACTTCCATAAAAAAGAGTTTAGTGTATCTTTTAACACTGACTAATATAGCTCAAGGACCAGGTGTTTGACGTAAGTTTTATAGGAAGGAAGTTACCTTAATTCGATTCTGTAACATGTGCTTGCAGATAAAGGAGAATATCGAGAATCCCGTATGTCCGCGAAATGTGAATTCCATTGGTTTATCAACTTGTAAAAGACCATTTCTTTATATTGTGGACCTTTTCCTGTTGCAGGAAAGATTTACTATAGGGATTGACAATCGATACGAATACCACAAAGTAACTCCTGATTCTATAAATTATCAGTGTCATCGTATTTAAACAATAGAAGAAGTTAAACGTAATTTCGTTTGAATATGGTATTTGAAAAAAAGAGCGAAAACGATAATTACGATAATAATATAATATTTTTAAAGAAGAACAAATATTGAAGCGAACGTCACTACTTCCTCACGTTAAAATAAAGTAATAAAGCTTATGAAATGGCCCGTATTTCCACAAAGCATTTCATTTCCGTTTTCAATTTACGTCGAGATTTCTTTAATAAACGCTTCCATGTTTTGATGCTTTGTTAATAACCACCTTCGACCTTGTTAATGCATGTGGAGAAAACTATTTATACTTTACAATGTTAGAAAAGTAATAAATAAAATATAAGATGGGGATTATTTTGGGCCAATTTGCTTAAGGCGGACTACTTTTCGATTTAGAGGTTCATCTGGGGGAAGGACAGCTTTTTGTCTATTTTTCCGCCAAACAACAGTGATTGCATTGATGTGTTTTGGTTTAGGGCTTAGAGAGTCAATAAATTTACAGGTTGTGGTTTTATGGATTTTTTTGTTTGAAGTTTATTGTTCGTCAAACATGTGAAGGCGGCATAAGAAGGAGAGGTAGCGTAAGACACCTAAGGAATAAAATGAAATGCCTCATTTCTACTTTAAAGCATATATTGTTCTTTTCTCTCACCTTACAAAACACAACAGTATTAAGCTGCTATTGTATTCTGTGAGAGTGTGGTCCTTCCCTGTTCAGTTTTCTTTATTGGATAGGGTGACGAACGAGCACACAGTTTACCTGATGATAAGTGGTTGCTGTGGCCCATAGATATCTGCATCTATCCTTGATTACGAATCGAAATGCGGATGCGTTGTCACCCGTGAGGACTAAGATGGATTGCCTCATTTTCAGTGATTAGATTCTCCGATTCTCTACACTCACCATAAGAAACACAGGAACATTAAGCTACAACCAATTTGTGCCACAACCATATCACAGCTACAGCATGGTTATATAGGATATAATTAAATACGCGGTAGAGCTATGCTGCATATTTATTAAGTACCGTATTTTAGACCATAATTATAAAAAAGTTATAAATGAAAGTGGTCTGCCTATAAAAAGTGCTGTCGCTTATTTTACTCTCTATTTGGGGGAGAAAGAATTCGTTCACCGCTTCTTGGACATTAGCAGCGCTGAATAGCAGTTTTAAATTGTACGCTTTAATTTGTCCTTTCGAGATATTTTTAACCAAATAGCACAATCCGTGTAAAGAACAGGTAATTTATATCCATTATGTCTATAATTGAAACAAAGGGAGAAATTACTTCGAGATGTGATTTGAATTGCCGACAAATAACTAATCAAAAAAAAATATCCGATGGTTTATTGTATTGTGTCATCTTATCCGTCTTATTACAAAACTTGTAATAAATTGGTTCATTGGTTGTCTGAAACTTAAATATGGTTTAAAAATATATATTATTGATGAAAGATGGTTAAGTTCTTAGTCCCAATTTATCAGAAATAAATATATATATATATATATAAGTTTCCAAAAGTATACTTAATTCAACGCGAAACGCAATCGGCAGTATACTGCGGGGAATAGGACTATGGGATTATTTTTATTTTTTATCGTATTAAGTATTGTGTATTATTACAAAAGTAGTTCTCATAATGAAAATTTAACACAAATTCAGTCCAGCAATTTATCTCCAAAAGTCGGGACTTTATTGGAAATTGCTCGTCCGTGTAGTCTGTAATTTTCCACTTGGGTAAACATTTAAAATTTTCAATTCACTTCGCGGTGACCCAAGATTGAAACTATGATAATAGACTATTATAATATTTTTGAAATATATGCATATATATAGAATATTTTGAAACAAAGTCCCAGGAAATGTTCTATTAACTTTGCTTATAACATTGCTGAACATACGATTTCCTGATTTACTTTTATTTTGAGTAGCCAACACGAAGACACTGGGTCCATCTCTAGTTCCCCTATGTTGCCTCTCACGTCACCCAAATGAAAATACGCCGTATAGGATTCTCTTACGCTGTCACAAATTAACAATTTAAAAAAAATGGATATGATAGGATATTATAATAGAAATACATGAATGAATTTACCCATTGAAAAAATTGTGTAGCCTTTTCTATAATTATTCTTATAACTAATTGTATAAAATTATTGTACATTTTTTATATAAAAATATAATTCACTGGGTTTTTTTTTGCTGATTTTTACCGGGACAGAGGTTTTTTCCGAATAAGTGGTAAATAAAAATTGTCATTCTATAACTATTACGTAATAGTCTTAATTTAATTAATATGTTCCATTCTATTTTGTATTAAAGCATCCGTATGTATATTATTCTGCGCTATATATTGTAAAATAAATTTTATTTTTTTATTCAAAAATAATTAAATTAATGAAAAATACCGCGCGCCCCACTATTCAAATTTATTTCGAACTTTTTACAAGGTTAATATAATATTTATTAGTTTCTCGAACACAGCGCCATATATATCGAGTCCAAAATTCATGATTTTAGTTTTGGCACTAAAACAACAAATATCGTAACCACTGAAGTATTACTGTTACTGTCTAAAAGCAACATTCAAAAAGTATCAATTGTCATTCAATATCAACGATATAAAAATATTATGAAGGTGGAGGCTTATTTGCCCTTTTTTTACATGGGGAAATGCCTACGCATACCCGCCTCGTGGGGGCAAGGACGGGTTATGTCAGACTCGCACCGACTAAAACCCCATGCTGTTCCTCCTTTGTCGCATATTGGCAGGGCAACGGGAACGCTTTCGCACACATCCGCGGCCCTACTAGCGCCTGCCGCCCCATGGCAGCACCTCCTCGGAAGAGGAAAATTCCTCCCCGTTCTCCTTCCCAGGTAAGGCGCACCAGAACACATGGCGCGCCTTCCTCCACGGCCTCCAATTACGTCTGTGCAACAGACGCCCCCGCGTCCGATGCACAAAGGCCATGGGGCCAGGAAAAACGAGCACTTAGAAGTACTAGCCTTCCCGACCCAGCGGCGGATCTGGTCTATGGCTCCGCCGCCAACCAAGATTCGGCTGCGGAGGGTAGGGAGAGCGGCGCCTCGCAATACCGACAATCCTCTCCCCCCGCAGCCCCACCACCACCGCATCAACGGTGCGGCTCCGTTTGAGTCGCGGAGAATAGGGCGAGTGGCGCATCGCCATACCAACACTCCTCTTCCTCCGCGACTCCACCTCGGCTGCAGCGGTAGAGGGTGCGCGAGTCCCCACTCGCTGCAGTCCACCAGCACACATCCGAAGTGGGCTCCCCAAGCCCACTCGGAGTGGCCACCTCAGGCCGGCCCTTCACCTCGGGCCAGCCACGTGGGTTCCTCTTTGTTCACCGTGGGAGACCAAGCCACGGCTACTAAGCCCCCCCGCCACGACAAGGCGGGAACCCGTTCGGGGGGGGGGGAGGCTTATTTGCCCTAAAAACTTCATTGGCCGAGGTTACAACCGAATTCGTTTCATTTATGTATCCTTTATTAGAACAAAGACAATTTGTATAAGCGCTTGTCCGAAAATCTGACAGGCAGACACCCTGTTTTATGAGTTGACTTACGAAGCGTTCTTGAATTTATTTTTTGGGTTTCTAAATGTTGTATTTTTGGAGTAATGTCGTAAGAAAAGAGAAATAAATTCGGACCTTTATACGCGTTAGAGCCACACAGCAGTATTATTACGGTTGTTGTACGAATGGGTCGGCTCAACCTGGGAAGGATCACGCCCTCGCAGAACACCTGCGTAAGGTCCTCAGGAGCGGCAACACATGTGCATTTTTAAACTTAATCATGGATAGAAATGTAGATGTCCACAGACCACAGCATCCACTTACCATCAGGTTGACTGTGTGCTCTTTTTTCACCCTTATTCTATAAAACTTATAAAACCGGTCTAGATGCGACCCGAAAGGTCTACTCGACTAACTTCCTAGTGGAAAGAATAAAAAATCATATGTTTATTTTATACAATTTTTCACTAAAAATGACTTGACCGATTTCGCTCAAAATTTAATGAGGTCTAAGTTACATAATCTATATATTATATATAAAACAAAGACGGGTTTGTTACCAACGATTTAAATAGTTAGATGCGCCTTCACCTCGAAAACTGTGGCATTATTTTTGGATGTGTTCGTTTGCAAGACGCTGACGCGCGCACACTAATGCAATAGTGTCATCTTTTATTATCTCTCAGAAATTGTGTATATTTCTTTCTCTGTCTCACAAATGAGCACAGATTGCGAATGAGTGAGCTCACTCATTTGAGTATGGACACATTTCGGAGCGGTCGTACTATGGTAAGGGCGCATCTAACTATTTAAATCTTTGTTTGTTACAACACTTTTAACTCGAGATCGGCTGGATCAATTTTCATGGTTTTTGTTTCGTTGGATTTGTCTCCGCCCTGAATAGCAAAATACATTTTAAAAACAATGAAAACTTGACGAATACATAATTATGAAAATGAATCATTTTCCATTTAATTATGTTCCTTTGTTTCGTACCTGTCAAACATTTGTTTCCCTTCTGTCATCCAGTCAAATACTGTGATTGACATTTATGCATGCGTTCAGAAATGTATTTTGTGTAAACTATTTAAAAAGGGTGAATAAACTTTTGTCTGTATTTTTTAATCACTTAAAAAGGTTGAAAAGTGTGTTGAGCATATTTAAATAGGAAGTTCCTCAAATATTTATGCCTGCGCTCGGAAATAATGACAAATGGTTACCTAACATTTACGCGTGCGTTCATAACTTTATTTTGCTTAAATTAAAGTTTCTATTTTCGAAAACAATTTCTAAGTTTTATTATTTAAGTTATCTAAAGCGTAAATGTCTTTTTATGTTGTCTATGATTTTCTAAGATATATAATTACAAAGGTTAAAAAGTGCAGTATCCAAATTAGTAGTCTATGATCTAAACTATTGTCAATCAATGTCTATGACACGAAAGTTCAGCTACTGTTATATTTGTTTGTTTTGTGTGGTTTTGTGCGAGTACATATTCAGTATTAGTATTAGTAACAATGCCAAGTCCTAGAAGATCTAATCTTTCCCAGCGAAGCCGTACTGCAATTAGGCAACGGAACATCGCGAGTCAATTATTTGATGAAGAACGAGACATTGCACGAGAAAAGCGCCGCGTTAGTATGGAACGAAGAAAGGCTTTAATTCGTGCCACTTAAACACAAGAGGAAAGAGAGGCAGCTCGTGAAAGGGCTAGGTTAGAAACGAGAAATCGTCCAGCTTATCGTACAGATCAACAGAGGGATAATCTTCGACGTGCAAGAAGAAATGGTTCAAGCGTTGATTTGAATCGAACAGCGTTTCTATATGATTGCACCATCGACTACAGCTAGCATCGTTTAGTTTGCATGGGTCCAATGGACGTTGTTTGCTAGCATTGTGGCGCATTGAAATTTGCTGGTGAAACGCCTGATTTGTGCTGCCTTAGTGGTAAAGTGAAATTGCCATTATTGGTTCCGCCACCAGAGCCATTGTGTTCCTTGCTTAATGGCGAAACTCCAGAATCACGACATTTTCTAGCGAACACTCAAAAATACAATGTCTGTTTTCAAATTACTTCATTTGGGGCGGAAATTATCGAAGAACACGGATATAATCCGACATTTAAGGTAATTGCTGGAATGTAGTTTGTTAAATTTCTATATTTGTCTCTAAAATAAAAATGGCATGTTGTCATTTGAAAAAAAAAATTGTAAATCTAACTATGCCTTCGACTTTACAGATTCAAGGCCAGATTTACCATCGCATTGGATCATTGCAACCTCATGAAGATGCACAACATAAATTCTTGTAAATATACTTCATGGGCAATATGGAAGAACAACTTGACTGGCGTCAAGGGATCAACACAGCTACAAAAGGAGCAATTCTCCAAGATCTGCAGCAACTGCTTCATGAACATCATGCATTGGTCAGGCTGTTCAAGACTGCGTTAGAGCGCATGCCAAGTGATGATTATAAAGTTGTGATCAGAGCAGATAAACGACCAGCTGGAACACACGAACGCACATTTAATGCTCCAACAATTGATGAAGTGGCAATCCTGATTGTTGGTGAGAACTTAGAAACACGTGATATTGTACTTACACGACGCAATACTGGGCAACTACAAAAATATATGAAACACACCGTCCACATGACGCATTACAATACCCGCTGATGTTTTGGCAAGGAAACGATGGATATCACTTCGATATCAAAATGATTAATCCATTGAATGGTAAGCATCATAGTTTTCATTTTAACTTGATATACATTTTATTCTATTTGCTTTTGGTAACCAAAAAAAGTTGTCACTCCTAATTTAGCAGAGGTAGTTGTAAGAGTAGTTAACCCTATTAGGGGTTGTTGGTTTAGAAAATATTGAACAAAACTTAGTGATGACATTCTGTTTACCTCTTCAAGGAATACAGACATGGATTTTTCTTCTAAAATACAAATTTTACTATATTTGTTTCAGGTGAGAAAACTACCAAGAAGGTTAGTTCGATTGATTATTACGCACATCGTTTGATGATTCGTGAAAATTCTGACAATTATTTGTTGCGATTTTGTCGACTGCTTCAACAATATTGCGTTGACATGTACGTTAAAATCGAAACGGAGCGCCTGGCTTTCATTCGGTTGAACCAAGCTAAATTACATTTGGAAGAGTATATCCATTTACGCGATGCAATTAGCACAGAAGGAGATGCAGAAAATGTTGGTCGATTGACTATTTTACCGGCTACATACACAGGTAGCCCGCGTTATATGCATGAATATGTGCAAGATGCAATGACATATGTTCGTCATTATGGTCGGCCAGATCTATTTATTACATTTACATGTAATACGAAATGGATGGATATTATTCAACTGCTGCTTCCCGGAAAAACATCAAGTGATCGGCCCGACATCACTGCACGTGTTTTCAAGCAAAAAATCCGGTCACTGATGAATTACATTGTTAAGCAACACGTCTTTGGGACTACTCGATGCTGGATGTATTCAATCGAATGGCAAAATTGAGGCTTGCCGCATGCACACATTCTAATTTGGTTAGTCGAAAAAATTCGGCCAGATCAAATAGATGACATCATATGTGCGGAGATTCCTGATCCTGAAACCGTTCCAGACCTACATGAGGTTGTAATCACGAATATGATTCATGGACCGTGTGGCACCATTAACCGCCAATCACCGTGCATGGTCGACGGCAAGTGTTCCAAACGGTATCCACGAAAATTGATGGCAGAGACCATCACCGGCAACGATGGTTATCCACTGTATCGGCGTCGATCGCCAGATGATAATGGTAGAACTATCACAACTAAAGTGAAAGGAAACGATTTCGTGGTCGACAACAGTTGGATTGTTCCATATTCTCCACTTCTTTCCAAAACATTCAAGGCCCATTGTAATGTTGAGTATTGCAATTCGGTCAAGTCAATTAAATACATTTGCAAATATGTCACGAAAGGCAGCGACATGGCGGTTTTTGGTATCCAAGCATCCAATACCAACGATGAAATTACGTGCTATCAAGTTGGTAGATATGTGAACAGCAATGAAGCAATTTGGCGTATATTCTCATTCCCTATTCACGAACGTCATCCCACTGTTGTGCATTTGGGGGTGCATCTAAAGAACAGTCAGAGAGTATATTTCACAGCGTCGAATGCTGTTCAACGTGCCGAAAGACCTCCAGCAACAACATTGACCAGTTTCTTTGCGATTTGTCCAAGCAATCCGTTTGCACGAATGTTGCTTTACTCAGAGATGCCACGTTATTACACTTGGAACGCTACATCGAAGACATTTCAACGTCGGAAGCAAGGCGATGCAGTTCCTGGTTATCTAGATATGCGTTCTACTGATGCTCTTGGTCGTATTTATACAGTTCATCCGAAGAATGATGAATGTTTCTATTTGTGGTTGTTGCTGGTACATGTTCGAGGGCCAACATCCTTTGAATCACTACGAACTGTTAATGGTATAATGTGCTCCACATTTCGTGCAGCATGTCAAGAGCTCAATTTGCTTGAAAACGATACTCATTGGGACACGACAATCGCTGAAGAAATTATTTCTGCATCTCCAAGTCAGATACGCACATTATTTGCTATCATCATTCCGACATGCTTCCCATCGAACCCACGAGACCTGTGGAACAAATACAAAGACAACATGTCAGAAGACATTTTACATCGAATTCGTGTCAGCACAAGAAATACCAATCTTGAGGCGAATGAGGAGATGCATAACCAGGCTTTGCTCTTGATCGAAGATATGTGTTACCTCATGTGCGGCAGTTTGTTAGTAGATCCAGATGAATTAGTCCAATCATTTCAAACGAATGTACCACTGTTGAATCCTAAACAGAGGGAAGTCTATGATACATTGATTATTGCAATTGATGATGGAAATGGTGGCTTATTTTTCTGGATGCCCCCGGTGGAACTGGAAAGACATTCCTCATGCCATTGATTTTGGCCACTGTACGTGTGAAATCCGAAATTGCGGTAGCAGTTTCTTCTTCTGGAATAGCGGCCACATTGTTAGACGGATACCGTACGGCTCACTCAGCTTTAAAATTGCCATTAAACCTTCAAACTACTGAACAACCGACGTGTAACATTTCGAAACACTCCGCAATGGCCAAAGTTTTGGTAGCATCAAAAATCATAATATGGGACGAATGCACAATGGCGCACAAACGCGCATTGGAAGCACTTGACCGAACATTAAAAGATCTGCGCAATGACTTGAGATGTTTTGGTGGTGCGATGATTTTACTATATGGCGATTTCCGACAAACACTGCCAGTCATTCCAAGAGCTACTGCTGCCGACGAAATAAACGCTTGCCTCAAAGCATCAAATCTGTGGCGATATGTGAAGAAACTTCAACTGTTAGTAAATATGAGAGTTGCATTGTTGAACGATCTATCTGATGATGATTTCTCTAAGCAATTGCTGACTATCGGTAATGGCCGTGTTCCTGTTGACGAATCGAGCGGATTGATGTCATTTCCTCCAAGTTTTTGCAATTTCGTAAAACAAAGTATTCCCGGATATCATTGCTAACCACAAACATAGTAAATGGTTAAGTGAGCGTGCAATTTTGGCGGCTAAAAATAAAGATGTAGATGACCTAAATTTTATAATTCAGAATCAAATCGCAGGTACCCTGCATTCATTCAAATCTATCGACTGTGTAACAAACGAAGATGAAGCCACTAATTATCCAACAGAATTGTTAAACTCCTTGGATGTGCCTGGTTTACCACCGCACAATTTACAACTGAAGGTTGGCACGGTAGTAATTATGCTTAGAAATTTAAACCAACCAAAACTGTGCAATGGAACGCGTTTGGTGATAAGAAAACTGATGAGCAATGAGATTCACGCGTCGATACTTAAAGGAAAATTTAAAGATGAGGAAGTTCTCATTCCAAGGATTCCGATGATCCCAACGGATATGCCCTTTGAGTTTAAAAGAATTCAATTCCCGATTCGACTTGCCTTCGCCATGACGATTAACAAATCACAGGGCCAATCCTTGACAATTTGTGGCCTCAATCTAGAAAATTCACGTTTTCCTCATGGTCAATTGTACGTGGCATGTTCACGTGTCGGCAAACCATCCGCTTTATTTGTTATTGCGCCTGACAAAAAAACAAAGAATGTCGTTTACCACAAGGTGCTTGAATGAAAAGAGCTAATCGTTTAATTCAGTCATTTTTTGCTGACACGTGTTTGAAGTACTTAATTTGTTTTTAATTCTCTTTCTGTATGTATTATTTATCATAATAAAATACTTTTTTATATCTATCTGTATTTTTATTTTTTATCATTGTATTACGTTCATCAAAGCCTAAATTAGTTCAGCTAAAAGGTAACACGACATTCATTGACTGTTAGACGGTACGAAGTTCGCCGGGTCAGCTAGTTATGCATAAAATGGTCCCATGTCAATATCACTCTTTGGTCTCAAGATACACGAGGCGAAAATTGAATCCAAACACACAATATACTTACGTACATGTGCACACACGGAAATCATCTAAAAACCATACTATATGACTCTAAAGACCTTGAAACGTGGAGATATGTTAAAATTTCCAATTTGCAAAATCGGACCCATTACAATAACTTCCCACTGGAAAGTTAAAACTCACCAAAAATATCCTTCACTTGCCTTGCCATACTTTTTTATTTTAGAAGTCATTCCATACGTGTTAGTAACCAAATATAAAATCTTAGAAACTAGGTTTAGTAATGGTTTATCACTGGCAGAGTTCCTGATTGAGTTGATTTTTATAGCATTGGGTGACAAATGAAACACAGCAGCATTACGCTACTATTTTACGCTGGTATTCTATGAGAACCTAGTCCCGCCCCGATCGAGCCGACCAAATCATGCTACAACTATAATATAGCTGCAGCTTGGCTCTACCACGTAAAAATAAAAACATCAACACTGTCTTAGCAATTTACAACAATGCTCAAGCAGACAATTAGTGCTAACCCGTACTCACGTCATCAGGAATGCTATCCGCTTACGTATATTACGATTGTCATTACGAACATACATAATGAATACATTTATGTCGCTAACAAATAAATAGGCGAAATACTGGTTTAATTTCTTCCTACACTAATTTATTTTGTTAATGTATCCATGGTCCATTAAACCATGGTCACGGGGAGGACTGAGATGCTTGACGTCCCAATGTCATTGTTAGCCCGGCTACCTTCAGTTTTTGAATATTTGTAATATAACGTCGGGAATTAAAAATAAGTAAAATCAGTTAAATAAACGCGATAGAATCCGTAAATTTAGTTTTATTCAATGTGTAGTGTTCGCGTAAATTTAAGAAATAATTATTCTATTTTGCACAAAATAAAAAATGTTTACATAATCTCTTCCATAATATCATTTGGTGGTAAAAGTGATTAACTATTTCTTAATTTCATTGATTTCAGTGAATCAAAGGCCTCGACGTGTTTGGTTTAACGCACTTTAGAGCAAACACTAGTTGGTTGATTGTGTCTCTTATTGTCTTCGTTCTCTTGGTTGAAATAAATATAATAAGGTAACATTTTTCTTCACCAAAACCTAGATACTTCCTACAAATAACACGTTACTTTTTTGTTTAATGTTAGTCCAGGTGTCCTTGGACTGCCGTAGCTATAGGTGTTTAGATGGGAGGCTCCAGTGTTATAACCAATACCGATATTACAAAAAAAAACTAAAGTAATTTATAAAAAGGCAACCACTATATTAATGAAATATTTCCATATTTCGTTTCATTTTTTATTTGCTACATTTTCCAGTATAATAGAACACTACCGCAAAAATGATCACTTGTTTTAAATCGACACATCATATATAAGCCAAATACTACGCGTGTTCCGTTAGTCAAATCAAAGTTGTACTGGGTCGTGTCTACTTGTTTTGGTAACTAAATACAGTATGTTAAAATAAACACTCGACTTTAACGAGATTATAAACTATTTGTAGTAAAACATCAAAGCGGGGTGGTTTACGAAAATATTGCAATATTAGTAGTGTGGAATTTACTGTTACGCTCTCTTCAGTAAAAGACCTTAGACTAATTTATTTTTATATTCTTATCTCGCGATCCGCCTGACTTCGCACAGATGGCTTATGTATCTCGACAGTACATGTAATTGTGAGTCTAAACCATACAGGGACATGTTTTCTATTGAATAAAGGTGACAAACGAGCTGACAATCTACGAGATAGTAAGTGGAAGCTGTGACCCATAGACATCTTCATTTATCCTCGATTAAGAATCAAAACTTGTCACTCTCAGGACAAAGATGGAATGCCTCGTTTCCAGTAAAAAATAATCCCCGGATGTCTTCACTCAACGTACGTAACACAGCAGTATTAATCTGCTATTTTGCATTTTGGTATTCTGTGAGCGCAGCGTCCTTCCCAGCCGAGTCAATCCATTTGTGCTCCAACCATAATTTAGCTACAGCGTGGCTCTACCACGTATGCAAAACGTGTTTTATTTTAAAATTACACTCTGACGTCCATTATTACCTTTTCTCTATCTGCGTGGAGAATCGTGAGCTCTGGTCTGTTCCGTAAGTTATTCAACGCTTTAAATTCGTCTTTAGGAAGGTTTGGTATTGGCACTGAACTACGACGTAACAAAGACAAAATATCTTGAGGTGTGGCCTTCAAATCCTCCTTACCAATATTATTCTTAAACGGACAATCCTCAACACCGCAGATAATTTCTTCTCACTGAGTTTTTCGGTGTGATAATGCAAAATACGAAATACGACGTACGACCTCTCGTGATTTTTTCGGACCGATACGACATAGGGACCTTCAAGAAAAGAGCTTACTCCTATCTAAAGGGCCGGCAATACACCTACAATTCCCCTGATGTTGCGGTTGTTCATGGGCGGCTGTAGTCACTTAACATCAGGTGAACCGTATGCTCGTTTGTCCCCTCTTCTATGAAAAAAAAATCATTACTTTCTGTGATACTTTTACTGTCGATTCGTCCATTGTATATTTTCACAGATTATAGACCGTGCGTTATCATTATTTTTTATTTATACGTCTGTAGTCAACGGCTGTGGTTCGTTCTGACGTTGACTTAGATGTTTGGCATTTGATTTGATCGTTAATTTTTGGTATTTTTCTATTTGTTTATTTTTGCATTCATTGTATGTTTTTCGTTTGTTCAAAATTTCGATGCTGTCTTTAATTCACTGGACAAATTTTCTTTATTATTATTTGTGATCGAACCGCTTATGCTAAAATCGTTCATATCAACTTTTTACTTGCCTTGCCTTTCGCATTAACTCCACATATACACATAAAAAATGAAGCAAAAAAAAAAACTGAAAAAATTTACGGAACATCGAAATTTATTTTATTAGTAGAAACGCTTTGTATTTTACTTATTTTGATTAAAGCCAATGTTCTTATTAATATAGAAAATATTAGGTACACTTATTGCTCAATACTTAATGCTTTTTTATGTGTATAAGTAGGTACGATATCTCCCAAATTCATCAAAACAATCATGGTAATATCCATTATTAATTATTTTAAATACACAAAATGAAAACAACGTTAACCTCAATTAAATTAGGACCAAAATTAATGTACTAGTTAAACTAGGGGTCTCAGAAGTTTAACTTAAATAACACAGATAATTCTTGAACTGGACATAGTCTTCGTTTTGTAATATCGTTTAATTTAGTTCACACTTTAAACCTTGTACTAACCCCTAGTACCATATTTACTGCGTGTTTTAGAGTAAGGTCGATTGAGTTTTAAATCACTACGATTCTAAAGTAATTTTCACCTTAAAAATATTTCATCAATTTGTTATGTTGTAACAAATAAAGCTATCTATTTATTTATACATTACGGGTGGCAAAGTAAAATGCTGCAGAAATGAGTGTCAGAATCAGCAAGGAATGGCGTAGATGGAAGTTTATCGACCAAATTGGCGAATTTAGTCCTAACTGGAACGTGAATTAGTCCGAACGTTTCCTCAAAGCACTTCCCGTGGTAGAAGCGATAAAATACGCAAAGAAATGCAACATATCTTTGCAGTGCCAGTGAGTCAAGCCGATCGGAAAGAGATTGGTTGCCGACGATTCGAACAGCCATGCACTGGCAGCGATCAAATGGAAGGAGCTGGAACTGGGGAGCCCCGGCCCAGAGATGGGAACAGTATTCCATGTGCGGCCGAACCTGCGCCCTGTAAAGTTGCCGGCATGAAATAATCTCCCGCTCTGCTGAGCACGCCTAGATTTTTAGAGGCCAATTTGGCCTTCTCTTCAAAGTGACCACGAAACTGCACGTCACTCGATATGTAGACGCTGAGGATTCCGATGCTGGCTGAGGCAACAAGAGGAGTGCCTTGAAACTGAGGAGATACGACAAAGGGGATCTTTTTGCGCTAAACACGCCAATTTGTGTCCTCTGGGGGTTAAACTGGACTAGATTTAGTCGCCCCCAATCCGAGACTCTGTTCCAAACTATGGGCCACAATATTCAATCGCCATTGCACAGTCTGTTACATACATACATATATATATATATATATATATATATATATATATATATATATATATATATATATATATATATATATATATATATATATATATATATATATATATATATATATATATATATATTAAAATAGGGGTTACAAACAAGCACACAGTCCACCTAATGGTAAGTGCATGCTACATCTACATTTATCTTCAATTAAGAATCAAAATACAGATTGTTTGCCAGCCCTGAGGACAGAGATGTAATGCCTCGTTTCCAGTAAAAAAATCTCCAGTTCTCTACACTCACCTATGGTGAAGAAACACATCAGCATTAAGTTGCAATAAGCAACCCACAATATAGCTGCAGCATGGCTGTATCACTGTGTACTCGTTGCACCGTTCTTACCTATAGGTGAAAAGATTTGTCAAAAAGAATATCATGTACTAAAAAGTCAGAAGTGAGTTCAGAGTGAAACTTCCCAACAAGAAAGGGCAGAACTACGTCTGCCGGGCTAACTAATCATATAATATGTATAAAATAAGTGATATCCCCGTTACGGTAAGCGATGCATTGAGCGGCTTCCTCACTATATGCAGTAACGACAAAGAACAAATGTTTTTTCCCGAATGACAAGGGTATCCGGTTTTATTTTCATGTGAAATATTGTAGCGCAACGAGTTGATAAAGACATTTAACGGTGGTTATGTGTCAGATGTTATACAATAGATATAAAAAAACATGACTGCCTCGTTAGAAATAGAAATAGAAATAGAAACTTTTTTATTCAATGTAGATTATAAAAATACTTATTGAAAGTCACTTTTTTAATTTACCACTGGTTCGCAAAAGAAACCTCTGTCCTGGGAAGAACCAGCAAGAAACCCAGCGGGACTATTTTTTTTTAATAATAGCTTACAATCATGTTTACAATCAACAACACAAGACAAATTAGAAATAGCTTGGTAGCGATCACCCTTCCCAGGGGTTATTATCATCTATAAATTCCTTAATATTATAATAACCCTTTTTATACAAACTTAGTTTAATAACATTTTTGAACTTCGTGTATGACAAATTTTGTATATTTTCTGGGATTTTGTTGTAAAAGCGTATACATCGCCCCAAGAATGAATTACTGACTCGGTGGAGTCGAGTAATTGGTACTACCAGCTTGTGTCTGCTCCTAGTATTTACAGAATGAATATCACTTATTTTCGCAAAACTAATTTTATTTTTGTGTACGTACATTACATTTTCATAAATGTATTGAGAGGCCAGAGTTAATATATTAATTTCCTTAAATTTTTGTCTCAGTGACTCTTTTGGTTTTAAATTATATATTGCTCTAATGGCCCTCTTCTGTAAAATAAATATAATTTCAGTGTCAGTCGCGTGTCCCCATAGCAAAATACCATACGACATAATGCTATGGAAATAACTAAAGTAAACTATTCTAGCTGTTTCAACACTGGTAAGAGTTCTAATCTTTTTTACAGCATATGCTGCAGAACTAAGTCTGCTAGCTAGTTTTGATATATGGGGGAGCCATTGAAGCTTTGCGTCCAGTGTGATTCCAAGAAAAATGGTGGTATCAACAAGACTCAGTTCCTCCCCATTTAAAATTACATTAGTATTGACATGTTTAACATTAGGAGTTAAGAATTTCATACATTTAGTTTTAGTTCCATTCAAATGCAAATTATTAACATTAAACCAATTGACTAACTTAGCTATAGCATTATTTACTTCGTCGTAATTTAATAACTGTCGTTTTAATTTGAAAATTAATGAAGTATCATCAGCAAATAATACTATATCATGGTTATCCCCTACTATGTAAGGTAAGTCATTAATATATACAAGAAACAGAAAAGGGCCGAGAATTGAGCCCTGAGGCACGCCCATTTGTACAATGGACGCGGAAGAACTCATACTATTAATAACAACTTTTTGTGTTCCGTCACTTAAATATGAAATAATTAATTTAAGAGCATCATTTCTTACACCGTAGTGTTGAAGTTTCCTGATTAATGTTTCATGGTGAACACAATCGAAGGCTTTGGATAGGTCACAGAACACACCCAAAGCATCCTGTGAATTCTCCCATGCATTAAATATATATTTAATCAGCTCAACACCAGCATCAGTTGTCGAGCGACCCCTTGTGAAACCAAATTGGTTTTTATGAAGTAATTTATTTACATTAAAAAAAGTTAACAATTGATCAAGAATAATTTTTTCAAAAATTTTACTAAGTGTTGGCAGTACAGAAATAGGTCTAAAATTAGCGGGGTCCAATGTACTACCAGATTTAAATAAAGGTATTACTTTACTATGCTTCGTTAAATCAGGAAACACACCATATTTGATACTACTATTAAAAATAATAGATAGTTGAGGTGCGATTCTATCTATTATAGACGCAATAACTTCAACAGAAATCCCCCACAGATCGGCGGTTCTCTTAATATCAATAGTCTTAAAATATTTTACAATATCTTTTGATAAAACTTTATGAAATGTAAAATTCTTTGTACACACATTTACATTTTGTTTAAGTAATGATTCGGCGACGGTAGGAGAAGAATTCAGTGACTTAGTGGTTAAGATCGGAATATCAGTAAAATATTTCTCAAAATCCATTGCAACGTCCTGATCTGATTTAGTTAATTTATTGTTAAAACTTAACTGGTAGTTTGAATTGCGAGAGTTGACCTTACCAGTTTCACTATTAATTATACTCCATGTCATTTTAATTTTATTAGAAGCAGTCTTTATTTTGTTGCTTAAATACAATGACTTGGCTAAGGAGCACACTCTTTTAAATATTTTGGAATATTTTTTTACATATTCCCTAAATTCGACGCTAGGATTATATGACCTTTCATTGTAAAGTTCATATAACCTTTGTCTACTCTTATGGACTCCTACTGTCGCCCATTCATTAAATGCTTTACGATTATTCAAGGAGAATGTTTTAGAAGTAAAAATATTATTAAATTCATTGCAAATGAGCTTAAATAATGTTGCATACAAAAAATTTGGATTATTTTGGTATGAAAGTATCGGAAGTTTTTTTACTATGTTACTTCTAAACTTCTCCAAGCGATGTGCATTTACTGGAACAAACACTACTTTTTTATCTACTTGCTTTTTGTGAACATAAGGTAATGAAACAAATTGTCCACAGTGATCAGAGCTCAATTTTTGAATTATACATTTATTGAACGGCTTAACATTTGTAAAAATGTTATCTATACATGTTGCACTAGATTCAGCAATACGTGTTGGCTCCAAAAATAAATTAAAAAGACCATAAGATTTAAACAATGATCTAAATTTAATATTAGTGGAGGAAGCTTCTAGGAGATTGATATTAAAGTCTCCACATATTACAACAGATTTATTCTGTTTATTAAGCTGAGCGAAAACTTCCTCCATAATTTTTTCAAAAGTATCATATAACGAACATGGGGGTCTGTAAACGCTCACAACAATGAGGTGCTCAAACTCAACACATGCCATTTCTACAGTTCGCTCAACAGAGAGGCTCACAATATCTTTACGTTCTTTATATGATAGTAATTTACTAGCTAATATTAAGGAGCCACCTTTTAAAATCGTTTCTCTATTGAAAGAACTGAGCACCTGGTGATTACTAAAGTTAAACATTAAATTATGAGCTTTTAACCAATGTTCAGTAATACATAAAATATGAATATTGTTGCTATTTAAAAACAATTCAATTTCTAGCTCTTTGCCTATCATGCCTTGTATATTCTGATGCACCAGGTGTAAACAATTTTTATTATCATTTTCTGGAGTTATACAATTGCAACTATTAAGGATTTGTAAGCTACATTCTAAACTATTTAAATTATTATAACTGCTAGAGATTACCTCTATTGTCTCATTTTCTAATTTAAATTACTTGGAACGGATTCCAAATTACATGTCAAATCATTATGCTGCTCAATAGGAGCAGATGTATGGGTAGCCAAGTCCTTGGCTGAGTTAATATATAAATAATAAGATAGCACATGTGCTATATGTCTTAAATTATATTTGGATAGATAATACCTATCTGTAGTCAAAATTTTTTTAATTAAATTATTAATATCTATTAAATTAATTCTATTGGTATAATTGTTACAATTAAATGTCAAATTTAAATTATTGTTACATGATAAATTATTCATTAATAAATTTAAATCATATCTTATTTTATTCTCCTGTGGCCAACCCTGTATGTAAGGCAATGTAAACAAGATAATTTTATGTACATTTAAAGTATTGAGGTTATCAATATATTTTAATAATTGATTTTTGCTTACATTGCCTCTTCTCCCAACAAGAATTATTAATGTGCTATTAGGAGAAAACTTACTGGTTAAAACTTTATTCATTATATGACTAAAAGATGCTCCAGGCATACAATAATTACTAATCAATTGTCCTTTTAAATGGTTATTTAACATCATGCCCAAATTTTTACCTATGTCATCACAATACATAATAACTTTATGTTTTTTAATATTTAAACTACTTTTTAAGTTTTTATTCTGTGTTATGGCACCGTCATAGAGTGTTGGTGAAAATAAGGAGTCATTGCTATTTACACATATTGTCCCCGATGAACATGGTATGTAGCGTTGATTCTCACTCTGATGTTTTATTAAGGAGTCAAAGCGCTCCTCATTGTATTTACATGACTTTACCAGATCATTCATGGCCAATATGTGTTCTTTTATCTCAACCTGAGCCGATGCATATTTATTTGAGATAATTTGTAAGGAGTTTTTAAGCGACAAAACTTCTGAATTGAGACACTCTACTTCAGTCTCATAACAGTTTTTCATATTTTCCACCTCAATTGCATATAATTTAAGTTTATTAATTAATACATGCTTTTCCTTACATATATTTATATAATTTTTTGTATTAATTTTTGTTTTAATTAACTTTTGTACTTTCCTAACATATTTATTAATTTTTATGTATTTCTTTAATTTTCTTCTACTGCATGTAATCCTTTCTGCTGTTCTAGATGTGACAAAATCATCACCAGTCAAATCGATTGTTGTGGAGGGATGCAATGTTTTTGAAGATTTACATTCTATGAGCTCATTGAACAGACTTTGAGTTTGGGACACTTTCAATTCATCTAAGTATTGTTTTAATTGCAAAATCTGCTCGTTAGCCTCACTTAACTGCAACTGCAATGCAGCAATTAATCTGAGGGATTCCTCATATTCTTTGCTGCATCGGTCAAACTCATCGACTGTTTCCTGAAGCTGATCCCTTTCTTTTAAAACATTTGTGTAGTCTTTATGCAACTTAACCATATCACTTTTTAGTTGACTATTTTTGGCAATTATATTTATTATTTCCTTTTCGTTGTCATCCCTTTCTTTAAGCAACAGCTCACACTGCTCTTTTGACGCCTTAAGTTCTAGAAGCGCCATTTGAAGTTGGTTCTCCATTTGGCGCGTTTTGGCGTTGCGTGTATTCATTTTACTATTATGTGTAAATAGCAAAAGAAAACAAAGAAAGAAAACCGAAGAAACAGAGTAAGCTAATATCTAGATCTATGGGTCTACTTACAGATCTCAAATTAAATTATCAGGTAAATAATTCAAATTGAAATCCGAAACTGCACTAATATAAAAGGTAAATCTTAAAATATTAAAGGGATAACAAGAAAATTACAATAACTTACAGAAAGTTCAAACGATGTTCGTTACAGCTGTCTCTTTTAGTTGAAACACAAAACACTATTTAATTAAAATACTTATGACTTTTACTTATTTTACCAACACAATTAAGTATTATTTAACAACTGTAACTAAAAATTGAGGTGGATATTATCAAATTACAATATTTAATTTTGCTAAATTGTTGGGAGCTATTATTTTAAGAGTTGGTCTAGTGGTTGTAGTAGTGCGACTGCTGATCATGAGATCTTGGGTTCGAATCCCGGGTCGGGCCAATAAATCAATTATTGAATTTTTATATCAAGAAATTCTCAGTACTGCCCGGAATCAGAAAGTTGGCGGTGCATCACCCTTGTGCCTCGGAATGCACGTAAAGCCGTTGGTCCTGCGCCTAATCTATCTCCCGGTTGTGACGGTTTACCGTCCCACTGGATTACGAGAGTGAGACAATAGAGATTGCGCATACACTTGGGCACTATAATCGTGTCCTGCGTCGATAGCTAGCCTCCGTTGAGGCAGGCCGCCGTGGCCGAAATTCGGTCTGGAGGATATTATTATCATTATTATATAAAACATAAAGCTAAAGTTACATCCTATATACGTCCCACTGCTGGGCTTAGGCCTCTCCTCATTTCTGAGAGGGTTTTAGTGCAAGGAAGAGTCCGCAGCTGTCCCAATGTGTTTTGAATTTATTTTCAACATTTTTTTCTTATTTCTCAGACATGAGGGTTTTCTCACGATGTTTTCCTTCACCGCCGCGCACATGGCAAATCAGCACTTAAAATTGCAATTACATATTTCTTAGGCGCCGGCGGGGATCGAATCCCGTCTGCTTGCGTACTGTAAAATGTTCAACGAGCGCTAACCATCTGAGATACCACAGCAATTTTGGATAGGCGTAGAACAGACTAGAATCAATTCAATATTCAATTAGAATACAATTCTCTGATCTGGGAAAAGAGTTAAAAAGCAAATTTATGTTCCAGAAGTGAATAGCAGGGTCGGAGTCCAGTGACAGAACAAAGTTTCAGGTGCAACAAAATATGTGAAATATATAATTAAAAATTTCGAATTTTAAAACGCCACCTGCAACTTAAAGCTGGCCCAGAAGGTAGATTTTGGTAGTGAATGGATATCTTCCCCTTAAAAAAGGATGCTTACTTCTACTTTGTGCTTCTGTGATATAGGAGTAACGGGTATGTATATTGAAATTTAAAACAAAATGTAGGCTCAATCAATTAACTCTTAAGTAATTTGGTATACTAAAAGTTAATATAAAAGATTGTGTGTTTTATACGCAAATTTCTATGTAATTCTAAAATAAAATGAGGGCTATAAACGTCATAAGGACGACCCAAACTTTTTCCTAGCTGGAGAACTTTAAATACGGTACGTTTAAATTAGGACTTCATCGTTGGGGCGAAAATTCCCTTCAACTGAAAAATAGCCCGCGGTCAATTTAACGTCAGTTATTGGAAAACGTTGAAATATTAATATATTACTTTTTACCTAACTTTCTTGAAAAATTTTAGGAGGGTATAGAGTTTTATAAATGAAAATAGGTTTTCCATTTTTAAAATTTGATTACACACTAGTTATCTGATAATTCTGCCAAGTTGAGAAAACTGATTCTAAGTTTGAAAATTCATAAGCCATTACAGACACATCGCGCAAATTGACAACAACGTTGGCGGATATATGATAAGTTGATTGTTAAGGTAGAGCTATTTGAAACAAATAAACACGTTTTATTAATAACGTTTGCTGAAAATTTAAAAAAAAGGTGCGAAAGGTCAGGAGAGGAAAACGCCTTTATTTGTTTCAAATAGCTTTAGCTTAACGATCAACTTATCAATAAACGTTGTTGTCAATGTTGTGCGATTCGTCTGTAATTGCTTATGAATTTTCAAACTTAGAAGCAGTTTTCTCACCGTGGCAGAATTATCAGATAACCGTCGATATACAGTTTGCGAAAGTAATGTAATTTAGTTAAGCCATTTTTACTTATGTTATATTTATAACCTTGATGTTTTTGGACCACACCCTGTGACAGAATCAGATGCTTCAATTATGCTTAGGCTGCTGTGTTATTAACTCTGCAGAAAGGAATATTATTTTTTCATCTACTATTAGACCAGTAAAAACAACCAGTGAAAATAAAGAGTTAGACAACGTCTACATAGTCAAATATTGTTGATGTAAATCAATTTTATCTACTCGTATAGGATGACAATATGACAAATGAACACACAGTCCACCTCATAGTAATTGGATGCTGCCGCCCATGAACATCTACATATAACCTGGATTAAGAATCTAAATGCAGATGCGTCGTCACCCTTGAGTACTAAGATGGAATGTCTTTATTCCAGTAAAACGCATCTCCGGTTCTCTACACTCACCATACGAATCACAGCAGCATTAAGCTGCTATTTTACGCTGGTATTATGTGAGAGCGTGACTACTACCCAACCTGAAGGTTACTGGTGATGCAGCCGAAGATGTTAAAGTACACACCCGCATTTTATAGTCAGATGGAAAGTATCCAGAGTCAAATATTTTTTTTTGTTTGGTTTTCTGGCTCAAATTTTATCGATGATGAGGAATCTGCTTCATCTAAAACAAAGGATTCAAAAAGCCCTGAATTTCAGTACTTCGGTAGACTATAAGATAAGAAAATAGTATTCAACAAGCCAATGTCATTTACAACTTCCAAATGATACGAGCTAATATTATTAAGTTTCAATGTCACTTACAAAAAAAGCGAACCCACAAATGTTCTTAAGTCCAATGTCCTATGTTATATACATATCGGTCTTGAAATATATTCTCCTTATAGATAAAAAAATATAATTTTTATTTCTACAATCTAAAATGGATGAAGGTTAATGAGTATTAAAGTTATAAAAATCACTCAGTACCGCAGTATTTTATTTTTATAATAATATTTAAAATATTGTGTTTGCTAACCCGTTTTCCAAGCATAGAACTCCTTCAAAGAGAGGCAATCTAATCAGGATGATGCTGCCACCCGTCTACTGTTTTATTTTGCCTCTGTAGCTTCTTTCAACGCCCACGGGATGGTATGGGACAGTGGATTCTATTACGTCGCCACTACTATCGCCATTGCTTTTGTATTAATGTTTTTAGTATTTAGAATATTCACTGTATTGTAATAAATATTGTAAGTTTTTTTTTTGCACAAATCGTTTGTGTGTCAGTTACAAAGAGAATTTAGAAGCTAATCCTACTATTAAGAGAAATTGGATCGGAATTCGATATGTACTTTGTGTTATAAAATAAGGAATTGCAGAATTTTATGTAGAATTGATCTCTCTGTTTTATTTGCATATGAAGCAGAAATGACTTTGGCGACAACTGCATATTGTAAGTTCATGACAAAAAAGATTGTTTTTATTAACGTCCTTGGATTTAATGGAAAATAGGTTTTATGTGTGTTTAACACAGTAAAATAGCAAGAAATTATTATAATTTTCGTAAGTTTATTGAAGTAAATAAAAAGTAATTTTTGAAGGCTTTAATTCTTTGAAACATTTAAGTCTTAGCAAAGACTACAAAACCTATTAATTTATATGGAAATGATTTTATCGTATTTAATGTTTTAAAGTCGGTTATTTCTTTTGCAAAAGTTTAACTATTTGACTCTTTTGATTTGACTAAGAAATGTCGGAAGGTCAAGATTACCAGAGTATCATCTAAAGAGACACATTTACATCGCCTAGTTTTTCACCCTTAGGACTTAATTTTTCTTAAGATTTAAAACTAACTTTGAGGTATTAACCAACTGAGTCAAAAATAATTGTTAAAACCGGTTCACAAATGGCGAACATATTACGTAACATATACAAAAAATACAGTCCAACTGAGAATCACCTTCTTTTTAATGAAGTCGGTTAACATTTTTGGATGGGAAATAATAGTTAAATTTTAAAACAGCCAAGTGAACAACTTTTAAGTACGTTTGTTGACTGGGTTTTCTAACAGCTTCTCAAAGTTAACTCGCTAAGTAAATGCATTTTCTCTGTATCAAATAAAACATTTTGAGTGTAAACCTTTTTTGACTCTGTATTCTTTTAGGTTAAACTTTTTTGTTTTGTCGTGAAGATTTGTTTTAAATATCTTTGAGTGTTTTAATAAAGAAGAGGTACAAAAAATACAATTATATTCTTCTTAAAATATCAACTTCGAGAAATCGATAGCAAATTCAAGTAAAGACTACAGACGTTCTAAAAAAATACTGTAGTGTTTTGAATTTTGATACATTTCTTGTTTGATAGAGCAGCCATTTCGAAAATTAGCTGGAACAAACAAAGTAACTGACAGAAAAAATAAAAAAAATGATTTTGTTAAAATTACAGTATATACTTACACACTCATTTAGTAAAGAGCTGTTATACACTGAAACGTTCATGGATACTACGCTACACACACACACACGCGCGCGCGCGCGCGCGCACACGCACATGCACACGCACACGCACACGCACACGCACACGCACACGCACACCCTCCCAACTAGACGAAAAAACTGCGTTGATTATTTTATCTTGGGCATTAAATACATGGCTGTCAAAAGCTTTAGTTTTTGACTCCACTATCATTTACCATTGTTACTCTGATTTGGGTATCAAAAATGAAAGACTAAATAATGTAATTTTCACTATTTCGAAAGTTGACTTTAACAACCTATTTATCTATTTCAAATCCCAGTACTGCAACCGAAGCTCTCATTAAACTTTTTTGGAAAGCAATTGCTGAAAACTTATCACTGAAAAAAATATCGTACAGAAATAGAATACTAAAACCATGGATGACACCAGGCTTATTAATGTGTATAAAAATGGAGATTCAGCGCAAAAAAAATTCAAAATATTCTAACGATTTAACGCTGTTTGGCACTTATAAGCGGTATAGAAACATCTGCACTAAATTTTAAAAGAAAGCAAAAGAGAAAGCAGTTAAAAAATCTAAAGTACTTTGGGATACTACAGTCAGTTAGTTACACAAACAATGCCTCGAAAGGAATCATCTAATAAAGTTAACAAATTTTTTGTTGATACAATCATCACTATAATAAAAGCTAATAATTTACCTTAGTTTGCTTCTTTACAATCTTCTACATGTATTTCTTCTTTTGTTCTTGAAAAATCTAATTCTAATGAAATAATTTCAGTAATACAAAGTTTAGGGTCGAATGCTACTACCGGTTGAGATGGCTTTTCTCCCACTATATTAAAATATAGCGGTAGAATATATATATACTCTCACTTTCAAAAATACCATGTACCTAGGCTGCACCAAAAGTATCGGGAATGGAATATGTCCACTGTTCCTGTCTCCTGTCGTATTAAAATCTTTTTAATTGAAAACTCCTTGGTTTTAAAAATCGAATACCATTTATTTATTCAAAAAAAGATTCTCAGTCTTGTCACAAGGTTTTGTCAAACTTGTTTAGTCGTTGAGAAAATGGAATTGACTCGAGAAAATTCAATAGCGATGCTTTGTTATGACTTTCGAAGTGGTTTAACAGTGTGTTGACCGGATGATTTTTGCATTTGGTGATGAAGCCCTATCCAAAACTACAATTTATCGCTGGTTTGCTGAATTTCAACGTGGACGTGTCAAGCTCAGTGATGATCTCCGTCAAGGTCATCCAAAAACTGCAGTTACCCAAGAAAACGTTAATGCTGTGCGTAAGCTGATTGAGGAAAATCGACATGTGATATACCGCGAAATTCAGGCAACTTTAGACATTGGTATGAGTCAAATACAAATAATCTTGCATGAACAATTAGGTGTAAAAAAGTTGTTTTCCCGAGGGATAACGCATTCGCTCTGTGAAGAGCAAAAAGCAGCTCGCGTTACTTGGTGCGTCAGAACTCTCGTAAGATTCCACGCAGGATCCAAATGCTGTATACAACATCATATCAGGTGACGAATCCTGGATATATGCGTACGAACCCGAAACAAAAAACCAGTCACGAGTTTGGGTGTTCGAAAATGAGTTAAAGCCAACAAAAATTGTTCGTTGACGGAGTGTTGCAAAAAAATGGTGGCCACGTTTGTCTTCAAAACCGACCATGTTACGACTATTCTTCTTGAGGGACGAAGAACGGTTAATGCAGAATGGTATGCTAGCATTTGTTTGCCACATGTCGTTTCTGAACTCCGTAAAGAAAACTGCAACCACCGCATCATCCTCCATCACGACAATGCTAGTTCTCACACAGCACACAGAACAAAAGAAGAGCAAGAAAACATAGAATTATTAGACCATCCGCCGTACAGCCCCGAGCTAAGCCCTAATGATTTCTATACTTTCCCTAAAATAAGGAATAAATTACGTGGACAGAGATTTTCATCACCTGAAGAAGCTGTGGATGCCTACAAGACGGCCATTTTGGAGACCCCAACTTCCGAATGGAATGGTTGCTTCAATGATTGGTTCCATCGTATGGAAAAATGTGTAAAATTTCGCGGAGAATACTTCGAAAAGCAATAAACCCATTTTTAAAGAGTAATGTGACACACACTTCCTTGATTCTCTAAATTTTCAGTGCCGCTCTCGTATGGGGGTAATGTTTAAAAAAAAGGAATATTAATATCGCAGTCACAGCGGATTTTTACGTTCTAATAAAAACAAATGTAGTCCACACTAAATTTCAACAACCGCAAACAGTCTCAACGGTGTCGAAGTTTATGCGCAAGACAGACTATAGTAAACAAGAGTATGCGTAAACACTAGTGTACTCTACTTCCCCACTCTCAGATCCGATGGGATCGTAATCTGACACGACTGTAGATATCAGGCACAGAATCAGAGGTTTAACGCGATATTCGAGGCATGGGGTTGAAACATCGCTAATTTTCCGACTCCATGTTGCTACAGAGCATTCCTCGACAGAAAACTGCAGTAACTTATTTTGACCTGACCTAGCATTTGAACCCGAAAACATAATCATCAGTCGTGATTACGACTTTGCAGAATAATAATAATAAGTGTGACGATGAATAGTTAAAGGAAGTTAAAGCATCTTATTGTTACTTAGTGATGTATTTACTTCTCAAATAATTTCTTATTTATTTATGATCCTTTCAAACGTTGCTTGTTAGGAGATTATTTTATACCATGTAATTTTATACTAAAGTAACTAAATATAACCATCGCTTGCCTTTAATGGTATAATTATAAGATTTATATTTTTATAATATTACTAGCTGGTGCCTGCGACTTCGTCTGCGTAGGATTAGTATTTTGAAAAGCTCATATTAGCGTGGCGTAGAAAATAACTAACATTATGACATTAAAATTATCACATGAATGATTTTTGAGTCCAGTAGACCCCACATCATCCGCCGTGCGTCGGACCGCCCGCACCGCCCCCTCACCGATCTCCCACCACCGCCGGCAGCGCCGAGCCATATGTTTAGGTCTAGCGGTTTTGGTAACGCAAGCCGGAATAGCTCGCAGTTGGTATATTTTTTCGTACTTATTTGACACTTATCGTCATATTTTGGATAATTCACACAATATTTGATCACACTAACTAAAATAATAATACCCGCTTTGCGCTGGTGCTCTATTCATGTCAATCTTATCGCGACAACTTTTAAACTATTCGTCCAAATTAATTTGTGAAAAAAGACAAAGTTCGTCTTCATTAAATATTGAAAGCGACAAATGTATAAATTTTGATAATAATTTGATAAATACTCTAAAATGTGCATTGTAAAAAAGTATCAAATTTAATTGTATTTATGGCTCACTATTTTCGATACAATGGCTTCCACATAAAAGGTAGATTTATGCTGTCGCAGACTTTTATTCCGAACTACTTTAGACAAACATTCCCACAGTATATTATCTTCGTGTAACTACAACGATTTAGGCAGCTCACGCCAATATAGATCTCAGAGGGCAGGGATTTTTCCGACTTACTTGACACTTATTGTCATATTATGGCCAAATTACACAAAATGTTTATAAATTGTAGCCTATGTATTATTCTAATGTATAAACTATATTACTGTAACATTTTATCTAAATTCGTTCAGTAGTTTTTACGTGACGTTACAAACTTTCGCGTTTATATTATTAGTAGGAAGTATAATACCATCCCGTGTGTATGGAAAGAGGCGAAAGAGAAAAATAAAACAGGAAATTTACGTCAGCATCTCTCTTTCAACACCTTCAACATTTACTCGCGGTAGAGCCATGCTGCAGTTATATTAGTAGTATAGTTGTAGCACGAATGGGTCGTCTCGACCGGGGAAGGACCACGCTCTGATAGAATACCAGCGTGAAATAGTAGCTTAATGCTACTGTATTTCGTATGGTGAGTGTATAAAACCGGATACCCTTTTTACTGGATACGAGGCATTCCATCTCAGTCCTCATGGGTGACAACGCATCTGCATTTTGATTTTTAAACGAAGATAGATGTAGATGTTTATGGGCCGCAGCAACCACTTACCATCAGCTGGACTGTGTGCTCGTTTGTCACCCTATACTACAAAAAAAAAATTCAAAGTAACAAACAAACTGCAGATTTTAACCCGCCTGTCAAGCGTAGTAATTATGGCAGATGCAGATGCTCAGCAGACTTTAGATGTGATTGAATGAATGTGTAAAAGAATCATGCCGTGAGTAAAGTAGAGTCGACTGTGGCAAGTACCAGAAAGTTTTCATAATATCCTGTTAAGTGGAATATAATTACCTTATTTGCGCTAGTCGTAGAAAACAAAAACCGGTGACAAAAAGTGTAAACGGTACGAGCGGTACGCTGCGTGATAATTGTGACAAATCCACCCTCTAATGGCGGGAGCACATATTAGCTGGCTGAATAATTAATTTATGAAGGATTATTTAATAATACTTTACATTAAAAGAAGGATTTCTTACATTTACGCGGATACTAAACATTGAATAAAACTACATCAATTTTCTACTGGTTTCATGGTTCATCTCGTGACTATTGGTGTTGTCAAGTGCCCGAAACGTTGTCTCTAGTTCTTGTCACTACATTACATTTTAACATTTGTATACAATACGACTCTGGTACTTTGTGAGAACGTAATCCATTAAATGAAACTAATTTAATGGACCTTATCACGTTTAATTATGTAAGAATAAAATAAATAAATACAAGTTGGTAATCATTACAAGAATGTAATTCTCCCCATTCTAATCGACATGCGAGTTGCAGTCATAAAAAATGGGTGGCTCATTTACGTTAATAAATTATGTAAATTTTTTAACCCAATCCAAATAAGATTAAATATTGTAATGTATTTTAACACGATATTTTAGAGGTTAGGTAACCAATTTTCTGATTAAGTATACGGATATAATATATTTTTAACAGCGATTTCATGCACTCGTAAATTTCAAAAAAATATAATTATTTTACTGTTTTTAGGGTTCCGTAGTCAACTAGGAACCCTTATAGTTTCGCCATGTCTGTCTGTCCGTCTGTCCGTCCTCGCTTAATCTCTGTGACCGTTAGCACTAGAAAGCTGAAATTTTGTACCAATATGTGTATCAATCACGCCGACAAAGTAGTAAAATAAAAATTGAAAAAAAAATGTTTTATTAGGCCCCCCTATATGTAAAGTGGGAAGTGATTTTTTTTAATTTTAACCCTAACGTGTGATATATTGTTGGAAAGGTATTTAAAAATGAATAGGGGTTTACTGAAATCATTTTTGATAATGTCAATAATTTCGGAAATAATCAATCCAAAAGTAAAAAACAATGTGTCCCCCCCCCTCTAACTTTTGAACCATAAGTTTAGAAAATATGAAAAAAATCTGAAAAGTAGAACTTTATAAGGACTTTCTAGGAAAATCATCTTGAACTTGGATGGAAACAACAGTACCCACTACCGGGAGCAGTTGCAGGAGCGCGGAGCGCTGCTGGAGCGCGAACATAATGGATACCCACCTTTAAACTCATAAGTGGGAACACTTATTGTGACGGACGGGAAACTACGGAACCCTACACTGAGCGTGGCCCGACACGCTCTTGGCCGCTTTTTATTATTCCGTTTTGAAAAAGCTATTGAAATAAAAATTTACAAAGGGAGGAATTAATGTATATTGGCATTTTCTGTCAGTTAAACCAGGGTATGGTGAAAATTATACGCTCATTTAACACATTCAGAATTTTTAAACATAATACGATGTACGTCGAAAAAAAAAGTCAGAAACCTATCAAGTCCGAAAACATTGAGGCAATGGGGCAGCGCAGCGCAATTCCATTGCCCTTAAGTATGCTTAGAACTTAAATGAGGCTTGTGTCCAGCAGAAGGACGTATATAGGCTGTATTTTTTTTACTTTTATGTATTTCATGTTACTGCAAGTCTACGCGTATAATACTAGTAGCGTTCACAAATAAAAACTAGAAGAGTTTTAAAGCTTGGCTGTAATATATCATGTACGACTAGTACAGCAACATAAAACCAGTGCAGTTTTAAAGCCTTGAGTTCACGTGTTAATGGTTAATTTTAGTGCATTGGTGGAAAATATTTTTAAATTATTTAGAAGTCCCATTTTCCGGTTATTACTTTTGCTCACGAATTGTGGATTCAATTTAATAAAAAAATAACTATGACTAAACCGCACACGTAATAAAATTTTATGTAATAACACGCCTACTTACACCACACTCACATCAGTAAGTATGATTTAACCGTATTTTGATATTAATTGTTTTATGTGTCAGGCACTGCTGATCAGCATGCCGCCGATTCTATCGCATATATGACAAGTGACTAATGTTCCACCTACCGAAGAAATTGTATTAAGTCTTAATTCTATGCAAATTCTACACGTATATAATTTGATACTAAGTCAGGGGCTGGTCGTTGGCCATAATATAGTAAGCGAGCAAACCGAGTTAAATCCCTGTCGGCATCGTTTAAATGTTCTTTTCTGGCCAGCATGCCACCAATCCTATCATATATATGACAAGTGACTAATGTTCCACCTACTGAAGAAATTATATTAAGCCTAAATTCTATGCAAATTCTACACATATATAATTTGATACTAAGTCAGGGGCTGGTCGTTGACCATAATATAGTACGTGAGCAACCCTGTTCGCCCTGTCAGCAATATATAAGAATAAATATAAAAGAATAATTTAAGCAAAATATATAAGAATAAGTGGGACAAACGAGCATACAGTCCACTGCATTAAGCTGCTTTTTTACACTAGTATTCTTTTGTTACTGAAGTCCACGTACCTGCAAGTTTTATTAATTGAAATATTAAAAGTACACTATGATATCCGCCAACTAACATTATGCGCGGCGAGCTCTTCCTTCGCTTCCCTTCTTTCGTTTTATGAAACTATATATTTACAAAATTCCCATCGATGAAATTGCGCTCAAAGTTATAAATTTTTTTATAAACTAAACTTTCAAAAGTACTTATACTCCGTAACATGAACTTGCTTATCTCTAAGCTTGGTAATAATGACAACGATTAAAATTCTAAGAATAACTGAACGATTCTTGCCTGCGTAGAACTTTGCCTACTACTCAAACCAGTGGGGGAAGTAGAATTATTTTTTGTATTTTTATTATTGTGGAGTAAGCCAGTACATAGCCCATCCACTAGTAAGTGAATGCCTATAGACATCTACATTTATTCTCAAAGTATTAAAATGCAAATGCGTTGTGTTGCCCCTGAGAAAGAAGATGGAAGGCCTGTGTGACACGTGTGGCAGCCTCGTACTGGTTAGCGAGGTCTAGAGCAGCTGCCTACAAGATGAAGTGATGACCTTGTGAGGAATGCGGAAAATAAATGAATGTAGGTGGCTGAGAACAGTGCTTTGTGGCATTCCTTGAGAAAGGCTTTTGTTGAGTGACGTGGTGATGTGGGCGCCAAAAGCAGATTTTTCACGCTTCAAAATGCAATTTTTTGTCATTAAAAACTACAAATTCACATTTTAATTCATTATGAAAGTTATAGGTTTTTTTTTAGTTAATTATCGTGGCCAAAACACGAATGACACATTTTGGCTGGATAGAAAAAGATCGCAGTTTCTTCAAAATCAACAATTTTAGGTACGTCCACTAAGCGAAAAAGTAATTTTATTGGAATGTAATGAAATCAATTTCAATTAAATTCAGGCTATGTGTTCATCAGTAAATACGTGAGTAAATTATGTGTTTATTTTTCAATAAAAAGTATATATCATTTTAAAAAGAAATATCAAATAAATATTATGCGATTAAATAGCGCGCGGGCCGACCAAACGGTCCATATAAAGCGTGAAAAATCTGCTTTCGGCGCCCACTTACCTTAAAAAGATCTATCGTCAGTTGCGTTCATTGTTTGATAATACTATTTTATTGTTACTAGTGGTAATTTATTTCCTAGAATTTCCCTACAGTTTGCTGATTGTTTCATGAGTTTAAAATATTCACCTTGATATCCATGACATTACAAAGGCACACAACCGGTAGTGTGGTGGGGAGTTATGTTTCCCTTCCACCCCGGCAACTTGTAATATTGTGAAGATCCCTGAAAATTATGTGCTCGCTATTCCCGACAGCAATTCTTTCCAACTAGAAAACTTACAGCTAACAGTACGCGAACAATATTTTCAAATAAAATGTTTGTTCTATTGAATTATGAGCAACAATGTATTCATATTGAATAATTTAACATAAAGTAGTAAAGAGTATATGATACAATTTTTGTATACTCATCTCAAAACACCCATGTTTTGAGTATTTCAAAGTTTGACGGGTCCGTGGCGCAGTGGCTTGGCAATCAGTAATTACAGCGCTAAGGGCCTCGGGTTCGAATCCCGCATGAAACAAGTATTTTTATGTCTTTGTGAAATTTATGTTTGTAAACAGCCCCCACGATACAGGAGAAAATCCTAGTGTAGAGGTAACGTTTAAAAAAAGTAATCCACGATACTGCTGTTTTATAGCTTCTTTTCGTGCTAAAATAATAATATAGCTGTAGTGTGGCTCTATCACGTAAAAAACACAAGCAAAGACAACGCATCTGTTATTCAATTCTTAATCAAGGACAGATATCGATGTCTATGGGTGTTATTACCATCATGTAGACTGTGTGTACTTTTGAGACTCTTATTCTGAAAAATAAAAATCAATAGTTTGGCTTTTGTCTGCTCTTAACTTTGAAAGGGTTTTGGGAAAGCTCAAAGATGTGATATCTCATGAGTTAAGTGCTCACCAAAATTACTAAAAAAAACTAAAGTAATTAATTTAATAATTAGTTATAGGTAAATGAACAAATACGATCCCGCCAGCATCGATAAAATTGTAAAATGAAATTCTGTTATATGTTTTTATAGATGAAGGGGCAAACAATAAACGAGCATGCGACTCACCTGATCAATAAGTTTTGACCGCCGCTCATGAAGAACTGTTATAATTACCGTGACTGCAATCTGCGTTAGTCCAAAGCTGAACCATAGGTCTCCCCCATAGACTAATATGGGCATATTTCTTTCTGTTTTGGTCTCTGGGGGACAAACCAGAAAATGGGTGGTTATAATTTTCCCAATAATAACTACACAAAAATTAACACTCTCCAAACGTGGCAACTATGGCTCATACACCCCCCCCCCATATAAGACAATCTATGGGGGAGGCCTATGTTCAGCAGTAGACGTTAATAGGCTGTAACGGTAATGGACCTAATCTGCGGGAGGGCCTATGTGAAATGGTGAATGTTTTGATAGACTGCGACAGTAACGGTAACAGTTCTCAGGAAGATGCTGTTGCACATCCCCTGGCTCAATTTTCCTCGATCGCCTATCACAACACCCACGCGATGGTATGGGTTGGTAGATTCTGTTACGCTGCCACTACATTGGCATTTGTAATAAATAAAAAAAGAAGTATGCATTAAGTGATTTAAAGTCATAAAATAAATAATATATAAAATTAATGGCACTAATTTAATTAAAACGGAGGATTTATAGCTCCCCTTCAAAATTCAATGCACGTAGCATGTATTTTCGAGGTGCTCGTGGCGTTTTGATTAATGGTTAGCCTCTTAAAAATATGACGAGGCCTGTACTCAGCTGGCGGACGATAGCGGCGTTTTTATTTTTAATTTTATTTTGCAGTAGATTTCACTTACGACTTTGCTGACGTCACATGAGTAAAAGCCTGACTGACGTGGTTATGAACAGAAATAACATAGCATTTTATATATTTATTACATATTATTATTTTTGGTTTAGTCGATCCTGTAAAATAGCATTATGCTATCATCAGCAGGAGTGCTACCGGGCCTGGGCTGACGCATCAACGTCCCGGGATGTAAGCACCAGCGCCCCAAAAAGAAGTATAATTTCACCTCCAGGTTCTTCAAAAGAGTCATTGCCAAGGCAAAGTCAGAGTACATAGGCAGAATTGGTGGAAACTGGTTCGACTTCTTTCTGGACCCGTGCATTTTGGTCTCTCGCCAAGGCTGTCCAAGGGAATTTCTTTCAGCCATCTCTTCCATCTCTGGGCAGGGAGGACGAACGACGAGTACTTTTAAGGTCTTCGACAATAGTCTTATTCTCCGACCAATGCAGAAGTAAATAAAACTACATACAATTGTCATATAAGACGTATTTTAATTTAATACTCGATTTCAATTTGAATTAAAAAATTGAATACTGATTCTAATAACGCAGGTAACGGGAACCGCAGGGTTTTTGTTATATTATGTTGTATAATTAACCATGACAAATACATATATCATATGTTATCGATGTCTCTGCTAACAAGGCTGATCTTGTTAAGAATTGACCAATTGAGAACTACACATACTATAAAATTATATATCGCATATTCCAGACGTCTTCGGTGCTTTGCAGTATCCATGGAGGACCATGGATACTGTAAAGCACGAAATAGGGGGAGATGTTTGACGCCCCAATGCCATAGTTAGCCCGGCTACCGTCAGTTATTGAATATAAATTTTTGGTCACCTACTTAGAATGAGCTTACGGTATCTTAATGTCTTGCAGTGGTATGCTGAGGTTTGAATTTAATTTTGTTAATAATAGAATCTCAAGCAGATGGCAACACCACCCATCCGTTTTTTTTTGAAATTGGGATGTTTTTATTTCAATAGCCTCGCGTATCCTTGGAAGGAATCGGTGTTTTTTAGCGAGAATTTGTCTTTTATCAAATCCGATGTAATGGTAGAAACGATTTCGAACATTTTCAAAGACTGCAGGCTTCCTGAAACGTCACACTATAGGAAAGCCCACACAAAGCGGTCTCACTCTTTTTAACGAAAGTCGTTGTTACGTGACGAAAATTATAAATTAATATACTATTATAAATAAAGTTTCTTTTTAGGTATTTTTATTTATTTTATATATTCTGATTTTTATGTTTAACATAAGTATAAAAGAGCGTCAAACCTTAGTCATGTTCGATTAGATCATTTTGACGAAAGACGTTATTAAGATTCAATGCCACATTACTTTAAAGTTTTCCATTAAGTACATATTCAAGCAAGTTTAATACTTATATAAGTCTTATACATTTTTAGAATGCTTGAATGCTATTATATTAGTAAATTAAACGAAAAATAACCGATATAGTTTAAGATGGTATAGATCGACACTTTTTTTAACAAGATATTTATCTCTTATCGATGTTTGCCGTACTCCGTTGTTGTGGAGGTATTCATTGAATAAAGATCTTCACACATTACTCTATTTGTAGATAAAAAATGCTCTTACTTGCTCCTTTTTTGATACAGATCTAAAATACATCGCGAGATACAAATCATTTTTTAAAACCTATTTTGTTTTTTAATAATATAGTATGTATGACTATATATAAATTTATTGAAATGAGATATGCTAAATCGTTCTCAAGATATAATTTACCTGTGGTGAAAAAAAATTTCTTGAATTTGATATCTATTGTTCTCAAATTTTGACCACACAAATTGATAGATATGTATTTTTTTATTAGAGTCAATAAAGAATTATTAGTTTCTTATCATTTTGTACTATTTATTGGTCCTATAAAATTACGACAACTCCTGAAAAATACACAGTTGCCGGTCATACATGCAGTTGTCCCACTACAGCAATAAGTTCGTTCCCTTTTTCAAAAGTTTATAGAAGTTTTTACTGATTTGATAAATGGGTGAATTTGTTTATAGCAAACAAGAGTTGTGCAGTTTGGTGATAAATGGGCAAAATATAGAAGATTACTTAGAAAGAAATTTTAGTTTGCCCGCAGAGGATACAGTTACTGTGGTGTCCTACATTCTATGAAACTTAATATCTCAATGTAAAAAACGCTGGAAAAATGCATATTGGCTTATCCAATATGCGTTTTTCCAGTGGGAAAATATATAAATGGGAAAAATATAGAAGATTACTTAGAAAGAAATTTTAGTTTGCCCGCAGAGGATACAGCTACTGTGGTGTCCTACATTCTGTGAAACAATATCTCAATGTAAAAAACGCTGGAAAAACGCATATTGGATAAGAGAACGCTTTGAAAATAAGAATGTCAAATGGTTAGATGGTGAATTTCGTATGCCACTTGAGTGCCAAGCCTCGGTTGATGAACCTAAACATTTGGAACTGGCAGCAAAAGCGTACGAAGCATGTTCGGAAAAGACAAAGAAACGAAAAAACATGGAGTTAATACAAGATTATGGATTTTTATCTGCGCTCTCGCTATTTTTATTTTTATTTAAATCTTCGGTACTTGTTGGATCATACTAATATATTCGTAGGAACATACGTGTCAAGTATATTATTAATTGATTCAGTTTACAAAAGCGGTATAAAAACATAAAAATATTCTGTAAATGGGACTGCGATGGGTCATCGGGGCAGAATAAGTATAAACAAGTTTTTTCCGAAGAAAGCAATTTTATATCAGATACAAACCTTTTAATTCCTTTAATACAATTAAAGGAATTAAAAGGTTTATCAGATCATTTATCAGACCTATAGACTCATAGATTCGAGAAATAATTCTGTTGTTTGCTAGAATGAATCTTGCTCATCTGTAAGATATTGCAGTCCCATATCGATAGAATTTGCTAAAAAAACTCCTGATAAAGTCTGTAGTAGGCTTATATTAACAATCAAATACAAAGGCTGTCTCCTTCCCTTATAAACAAAGATTATGAGGTAACCGAAGTTACCCATGGCCTATTTATTACCATGATTGATGGCAAAGTGGCATACGTTTTAACTGAACCAAGTTTGAGTGCTACTTGTTCAGTTTATGATGCTACTCCTCGACAAATGTATAACTTAGAAGAAGTGAGGATACGAGAAGTCATCGAAAGTTAATTTCAATATGGACTGTCAACACTGCATGCTTGGATTAGGAGTATGGAGATAATGCTACATATTTCTTATAACTTATTTAAAAAATGGTCTATTACTATACCTGAAAATAAAAAAACAAAGACAAAAGAAATAAAACTAGTACAAAGGTGGTTTAGAGAGGAAATGGGACTACATATCGATAAACCTCATCAAGGCACCGAAAACTCTAATGACGGAAACACTGCTCGGACTTTTTTTTCAGAACTACTCTTGTTCTGCAGACATTACACAGACAGGAACATCTTATAAAACGAATGTACATACTACTACAAATTATGTAATCTGGAATGGCTATAAATTCAAAAATGTTTGGCAAATATACATGTAGCACAACCGGACTATACTTGAATATTGATAATTGTTATAATATGCCTTCGTCTGTCCACAAAATACTGATATACGGTGGAAAAGTATTTAAGTACTATGCTATTATACTTATCGAACAATTGTCTGAAGATGCACAATAATCTCAAAGTAAGGATCATAAACAATTCAGACTTCATCATGCTAAGCATGTGATCAAGAACGGCTACCAATGAAGATGATTCTGTCACTCATTTGACACATGGTAGTACAGCAGGCACAAGTGCCCGGCCGTGGCCGGCTTCACTCGTTAACCGTGACGTAGGTGCGGGACTCGAAGCTTGTTGTTTTGCAATACTTACTTCACGTGCTGAATATTTTGAAATAAAGATTTACCTGGTAAATAGCTGTGGATAATGGTGAGATTCACCATTTAAATATCGTTTGGTATGGGTCTTTTTCCTATACTCAGTGTGAACAATAGTGTTGTCGGGATTTCGAATGACTAAAAGATCTAGGAAAGCTAAAGAATTATTTGCCTCTAACTCTAATGTGAACTGTATTTTAGAGTTTATGGAAGTAAGGTGGTCTAAAAATGCAGTTACTTTGTCAGATGGCAAAATTGTAAAAGTGTTGTCCACATACCGCTTGTATAATATTGGATTTACAGGAACTGTAAGAAGGGCTCTCTCCTCAAAGTCCTCCATGAATGTGTCGGCGACTGTGGGAGATACATGTGAGCCCATCGCCACACTTGACACATATTTGACTTGCTTGTAGAACTACTCCTACCACAGAATACTATAATACATACATAATAGAACGGGGGAGTGGGCGGAGCCCGTGTAGCCACTAAAATGTCAATTCACACGTATAAATGTCAACACGAGATGTGTTTTGACGTAACAATCGTTTCCATATTTCGCATGCGTATTATTTAGAAAGTACCAAATTGCACACTACATATAAATATGTATTAAAATTTAAACAATTTTTTAATGATGATTTTGAACATTGATCATACGTCTAAAATGTGTAAATTTACTCAGTCTATCAAAACAGGTCGCTCTTGAAGGTGTACCACTGAAAAGAGTGATAAGTTTCAAATACCTGGGACACTGGGTTACTGAAAATATGTCGGATGATATTGACATAGAGAGGGAACGCAGGGCTCTAGCTATGAGAGCAAATATGCACGCCCGTAGATTTGCAGGGTGTAATATAGAAGTTAAAAAAAACTCTATTCAGAGCCTATTGTCAGTCCTTTCACACCTGCAGTCTATGGGTTGAGTATACACGGAGGATGCTCACAACCCTGCGCGTCCAATATAATAACGGCTTCAGGATGCTGATGGGGCTGTCTCGGTACTGCAGCGCGTCGGCAATGTTTGCTGAGGCTTGCATAGATAGTGTCCCCAGCTATCATGCGCAAACGGGTTGCCTCCGCATGGCGCCATGTCTGGGATAGCTCCAACAGCCTCCTGGCGGCGATAGGGAGTCAATATTGCTGTCCTATCTTGAGGCACTGGAACTGGAACAGCGTCCATATCAGCTCGAGACCTACTCTGGTAAATATAAAGTAGATAGTGTATAGTAATATAGTATATAACCTTTTAAATTTCATTTATTTACTAACCCTAGCTTATAAGTTCTTTTTGTAATTAGTAACCCACTCTATGGAAAGAAATTTCTGAAATAAAGAATAATAATAATAATAATAAAAATGAAAATAGAAGGTCACGCTGTACTGGGATCGGTCAATTATCACAGACAGGTTTATAATGGCAAATAAACCTGACATTGTGGGGATAGACCGAACTACACGCAAGGCAATATTAGTGGATATCAGTGTTCCTCATGACGAGAATCTCGTAAAAGCAGAGAATGATAAAAAAATAAAATATATCGACTTGGCTCATGAGATTGTCGCTGTGTGGGACGTTGATTCTACTATTATTGTACCAATAGTTGTATCAGTCAATGGACTTATTGGTAAAAATATGGACGATTATCTGTCCAAGTTAGGTTTGGGCAAATGGCTGAAAGCATTAATTCAAAAATCGGCCTTATTAAATACGGCTCGAATAGTAAGAAGGTTCCTATCTTTGGATGCCTAACTTCACCGATGGCTTAGAATTTCTCGCCGCGGTGGATAATAGCCGAAATAATAATATTATTTATATAGATTGTATTTATATTTATAATATAATAGTTTTATGATAATATATGTGATCATCTAATAATAATAACGTTCATCAAAAACTTGCAAATAAACACAATTTAATCCCTAACCAAAAACTACTGCCGTACTATCAGTACACCCCCAAACCTGTTCTGGAGAGCGAGAGTCACAGAATGTACCTTGATAGAGCTATTCTTACCGATAAAACAATTCATTACAATAGACCGGATATAACTTTAATTGATAAATTAAATAAAACAGTATACCTAATTGAAATAGCGATCCCAAATACCCATAATATACAAAAAACCATTACTGAAAAAATCATAAATACACAGAATTAAAAGAAGAAGTAACTAGAATCTGGAAAATGAACAAAGTATATATTGTACCGCTGGTCCTCTCCAGTACTGGTATGATCCCGAAATGTTTGTTTCTCTCCCTTAAACGATTAGATCTTCCTGAAAATAGTTATATTACCATGCAAAAAGCAGCCATCCTCAACACGTGCCGTATAGTCCGAAAATTTTTGCAAGAAGACATCTCGGATTTTGATTCCTAAATCGATGCGCACTTGGCTTAGGCCCGTGAACATCTCTTAAAAACCAAGATTTTACAAAATCTTGAGAAAGAAAAAAAGATATATAAAAATAATAATAATAATAATCGAATCGAGTTTGTAGTAGTAATAATACGATGTAATTGTTTGTATGTGTGCTCCCGACGACGCTGATTCTCGTATAAAGTAAGGTTGACAGCCATTCTATTGTGTATTATAGTATTCTATGACTCCTACTACAATAGATAGTCTGATGTGTCTATAGCTGATGTGAAGCCACGACGATCCAGGTTATCTGCAGTCTGTGAACATATTCAAGATAGTCCTCACCATTACATCAAATTTGATAAACCACAAATCCTCACAAAAGAGCACCGATTCCTACCTAGGATGATACGCGAGGCTATTGGAATTACGAAATATCCTAATTTCAATAAATAATAAAAAAACAGAGATGATGGATGGGTGCTATATCTGCTTGGGATCCCTTAATAAATGAAATTAAATCCCAACCCAAGCATACAACTGCGAGACTTCACGATACTGTAAGTTCGCATAGCGTAGATTGGAACAAAAATTAATTAATTAATAAATAATTAATTTTCATCCTGAGGGAGTCGTGGCTTACTATGACATTGGGACGTCAAAAATCTCATTCCCTCATATGACAATAGGTACAGTGAAGCACCCGCAACTTAGGGAATTCAAAATAAGTTAGTGAAATGCGATAAAATCCGTATAAATAGTTTTATTAAAACTGAGCAAATACTGACCGTAGCGTCAAACACAATTCAAACCAGTTGTTCGAATTGATCGAAAGGTAAAAGCACTTATTGAAAAATGGATTTTCAATAAGTATTTTTGTAATTTATATTTAGTATAGATTACAAAATAATAAAATTATTTTATTATATTCTAACGAAAATAAGTAAAACAAGTTAATTAAACGCGCTAAAATCCGTAAAATTTGTTTAGTTCTATTGCAACATTTCAAAAAAATGTAATGGTATAAATCCTCTCCCCGTTCCCGAGTTATAAAACAGTGACCAGTGACAAGTTGTTAACAATATTTTATGCGTGCAATAAATTGTGCACTGGATTACGAGCGGCAGATTTTTCCTAGTCTCTAGGCTCTTTGTTATAAAAGCGCTTTTCTTGTTTATTTGTTCTGTCTGTAGATATTAAAATTAAAGAAGTTAGTTAAAATACCTTATATATTATGTTGAATAAGACAAAACATTTTTTAATTAAAATTTTTAACGGGATTTTCTTCTGTGTAGTGGAGTTTATATAGAAAATTGCATCCAGATTTTGGTATAGGCTACTTATTTCATGCGGTATCCAAACCCGACCCGAGGCATCGCGACTAAATGTAATTATGATTGATATAATTATATATATTATTCTTCATTTGTTCAGTAGATAAGGATGACGAACGAGTACATAGTCCACCTGATGGTAAATGTATATTTTGACCCGTGGACACTTGTTTTATAAAATTACTATATGCTTCCGACGACGCTGATTCTCGTATAAAATAAGGTTGACAGCCATTCTATTGTGTATTATAGTATTCTATGACTCCTACTACAATAGATAGTCTGATGTGTCTATAGCTGATGTGAAGCCACGACGATCCAGGTTATCTGCAGTCTGTGAACATATTCAAGATAGTCCTCACCATTACATCAAATTTGATAAACCACAAATCCTCACAAAAGAACACCGATTCCTACCTAGGATGATACGCGAGGCTATTGGAATTACGAAATATCCTAATTTCAATAAATAATAAAAAAACAGAGATGATGGATGGGTGCTATATCTGCTTGGGATCCCTTAATAAATGAAATTAAATCCCAACCCAAGCATACAACTGCGAGACTTCAAGATACTGTAAGTTCGCATAGCGTAGATTGGAACAAAAATTAATTAATTAATAAATAATTAATTTTCATCCTGAGGGAGTCGTGGCTTACTATGACATTGGGACGTCAAAAATCTCAGTCCCTCATATGACAATAGGTGCAGTGAAGCACCCGCAACTTAGGGAATTCAAAATAAGTTAGTGAAATGCGATAAAATCCGTATAAATAGTTTTATTAAAACTGAGCAAATACTGACCGTAGCGTCAAACACAATTCAAACCAGTTGTTCGAATTGATCGAAAGGTAAAAGCACTTATTGAAAAATGGATTTTCAATAAGTATTTTTGTAATTTATATTTAGTATAGATTACAAAATAATAAAATTATTTTATTATATTCTAACGAAAATAAGTAAAACAAGTTAATTAAACGCGCTAAAATCCGTAAAATTTGTTTAGTTCTATTGCAACATTTCAAAAAAATGTAATGGTATAAATCCTCTCCCCGTTCCCGAGTTATAAAACAGTGACCAGTGACAAGTTGTTAACAATATTTTATGCGTGCAATAAATTGTGCACTGGATTACGAGCGGGAGAATTTTCCTAGTCTCTAGGCTCTTTGTTATAAAAGCGCTTTTCTTGTTTATTTGTTCTGTCTGTAGACATTAAAATTAAAGAAGTTAGTTAAAATACCTTATATATTATGTTGAATAAGACAAAACATTTTTTAATTAAAATTTTTAACGGGATTTTCTTCTGTGTAGTGGAGTTTATATAGAAAATTGCATCCAGATTTTGGTATAGGCTACTTATTTCATGCGGTATCCAAACCCGACCCGAGGCATCGCGACTAAATGTAATTATGATTGATATAATTATATATATTATTCTTCATTTATTCAGTAGATAAGGATGACGAACGAGTACATAGTCCACCTGATGGTAAATGACCCGTGGACACTTGTTTTATAAAATTACTATATGCTTCACTTTTTATAAAAATCGCTAATATACAGCAGCTCATGGAAGCCTGCAACCAACTTCAAACATAAAGGGTGACGGATGTATATTTTTAAGAAATAACTTGGAATGCCTAACAAACTATTACTATAATGTCTCTCTTTACCATTCAGACCGGAACGCAGCAGTGCATGCACGGATGCTTGACGGTAGATATAGGTAAGAGGATAGTTTCTATACGGACTGAATTTCTACGAAGAACCTGCAACTACTCGAGACATGCTGCAACTATATTATGGTTGTGGCGCGAATGGGTCAGCCCGACCGGTGAAGGAATACGCACTCACAAATTACCAGCGGAAAATAGTAGCTTAATGCTACTGTGCTTCATATGTTGAGTGTAAAGAACGGGATACCCTTATTACTGGATACCGAAGCACTCCATCAGAGTTGTAAGCGGTGATAAAGCAGTTCAGAGAGAGAGCAGAGTTCACTTATTATTAGGTGGACTGTGTGTTCATTTGTCACCCTTATTGTATAAAAAAAACCTAGTAGGTGCTCATTGCTATAAAACAACATTGGTTAAGGTGTTATGAATATGTAAATTTCGTAATTGACTACTATAACATTTACATACTACGATTACACGTTAAACGTACGTCAACGTTGACATACAGCTTGCATTTGTCAATGCCGATGCTCGTAGAGATATGAAAATGTATGCATGGCGTTTGTTAGGTACATTTTTCAAGAAAATGGTTTGATTTGTTCCATCAGACAGGTAATGGAATGAGTTTATATTCATGTCAACTGATGATATATGAATATGTTTTCGTAGACAATAGTGACGAAATTTTTAAGGTAAATTAATTTATTTTTACGAATTGTTTTATAAAATAATAATAATAATGTCCTCCAGACTGAATTTCGGCCACGGCGCTCTATCTCAACGGAGGCTAGCCATCGGCACAGGACAGGATTATAAAGCTCAAGTGTATGCCCAAACACAGGTGCACTCTCTATTCCCTCACTCTCATAATTCGATGGGATGGTAAACCGAAACGACCGGAGATAGATCAGGCGCAGGACCCACGGCATTGCGTGCTTTCCGAGGCACGGGGTGAGACACCGCCAACTTCGTGACTCCGGGCAGCTACTGAGAATTTCTTGACAGAAATACTCAATAATTGATTTTTTGGCCCGACCCGGGATTCGTACCAAGGACCTCATGATCAACAGTCGCACTACTACAACCACTAGACCAAAGAAGCAGTTGGTTTGTTTTATAAAATTGAAGTGGCAAACGATCATACAGTCCAACTAGTGGCAAATATCTACTGCCACACACGAACATTGGCAAATAACTTCAAACAAGAAAGGCTACAGATGCGTTTTCACCCCTGAGGACCAATTATTTATACTATTTCTACCTTTTAAACCAGAACATGAAGTGCACGCACTGCTATTCGGCGACAAAAATAGGTAAGAGATTCAGTCGAACTCCTGGGCAAAAAAGGGGTTCTTCCACCTAGTCTATTAGTTCAATTGAATTTATGTTTAGGTTTTCAATACGAAAAACATGATTGGGGGCTGGAAAAATTAATATTTCTTTATCGTTTTTGTTTTAACCAAAAAAATACGTCAATGTATGAGTTGTTGCTTACATATATTGCACATGGACAAATATCTATATCTACCTGCAATAATGATTTTTAGGCCACACAACCCTTGTTCCGGTTGGGATCTGAAAATGTGGCCCACAACGCTACAACTAACTGCGCCATCAAGCCCTCAATCCAAACAAGCAATCACGATACGTGGCCAACATATATTAATGATGTTAACGAATTTACACATCGTAGGTACTCGTGGACTTTTTATGGTAAGCAAAATTAGGTAATTAAAGGCGTATACTCAAATAAACGAGATTTATAGTAAACATAATAAATGCGAGATTGACACGCAGGTAATAAAAAAAAGTTGAAATAGTTTTTTATAGAATTTTAGTGACATAAGAGCCTATAGTCCACCTGAAAGTATGGATGATGTGGCTCATAAATATCTATATTTATTCTCGACTTCACATTAAAATACAGATTGTGTCGTCACCCCTGAGAAATGCCTCGTCTCCAGTAAAAAGGTCTACGCTTTTCTACACTCACCATATGAAACACCGCAGCATTAATACTAATAGTTATAGTTAACTGTCCATTTGAAAGTGTTTGTAATTTTTTCATAATTAGAAATGACAGAACCGTGAAAATAATGATAGGTTGTATAAGGGATCCAACTAATAATAGTAATAACCATGCATGGCTAGCAGATATTATTGAATATTCCCATTTTAAGTACTCGTAAAATTTTTAGTCAGCACTTGTTTTGTTTCGAACACAATTCTATCGCATTTGGTACCTAATAATAGTGGAATAAAATCACAAAATTATTAATTGCATTAATTTCAACAGTTTGATCTTACTCTACCTAGTTTTTTTAACTAGTCAATATAAAAGTAATTTCAAACACTTTCAAGGTTTTTTAAGGTCTGTAATAAAATTTCTTATTTTTCTGTTCAATAAGAAAGTCAAGCTCATAGGTACTTTATACGCCGTAAAAAATTGTTGGCTGGTTATTGGATATTCTACTTGATGTCGGAAAGTTATTCTTTTTTTACTGAGATTTATAAAGTAAGGGATTTAGTGGCGGGCTTAAATAAATGAAGTGTGTAGTAAACAAAGTCAAGGCTAGATTACCGTGCAGGTAATGGAGAAAATAGTTAGGATAGCTATGAGATTTTCATCTGCCCATTTGAACGTGTTTGTAAAAGTAATGATAAGCTGTTTAAATGTCAAAAGCAAATTAAATGCCTGAATTACATCTATAGACATCTACATCTATCCCCGACTACAAGTCAAAATGCAGATGCGTTGTCACCCGTGAGGTCTAAGATGGAATGCCTCGTTTCCAGTAAAAAGGGTCTCCGGTTCTCTACACTCACCATACGAAACACAGCAGCATTAAGTTACTATTTTACGCTGGTATTCTGTGTTATCGTGGTCTTTCCCCGTTCGAGATGACCCATTCGTGCTACAACTATGCTACTACTATAACTGCAGAATGGCTCAACCACGTATAAAATGACGATGACGATACTGTTCTCGGGAAAAACTGTTAATATGGTGTGCGACCTGACCCTAGTGGATCTCCGTATAGTGGAGAGCTGGTTTAAACAATACAACTTAACCGTTAGTTCAAATAAAATATTTCTAGTAATGTTCGCACAAAAACGAATGCCGAATAACTGTCACCTGTCTTTTCAGCACAAAATTCCAGGTATCCTCTGAGGTAAAATACTTGGGTCTTACGTTGGACAGTAAACTCAACTGCAATAAACACATATAGAAAACAAAATCAACAAGGCTAGTATAACCTTCCGGTAATGCAGAAACATGATTGGAAAACGATGTGGTCAGACGCCAAAAATTATATTGTGGCTGCAAAAAACTGTAATGAAAACGTACGGTACTCTGGCGTGGTGAACCAAAACGAATAAAGCCACTAGTATAAAGAAGCTTCAGCGTTACCAGAGACTGGCATATATGGCTGCCACAGGCTGCATATGGACTGTGCCAACGGCAGCTTTGGAGGCTATGCTGGAGTTCATCCCGGTTCACCTACACATGCAATAAAAAGCGACTTTAGTCTCAAGATCCTAAATCTTTGGAGAATGAGTAAAGTCCCTAATACAGCTATAATTGATAGAATTGACTAAAAAAACTCCTATCTTACAAGCCAAATACGATAAGAATCCTAAAAACGTTGTGTTCTGTAAGAAATATAAGATACAATTAAATGAAATTAACCAGCCGGAGGGATTAAACTCAAAAGAGCTTATAATTTTCACGGGTGGTTCTAAAACAAATGAATGTGTAGAATCTGCAACTTTCTCGGAATACCTTATTGTCTACAAATATACACCCACAACACAGTCTTTCGGGCAGAATGTACGCAGCATTATGAATGTAAGCGGCATTTAATTGCAGGTGATCATGGACCGCAATATCAACTTACTATTAGGTGTAGTTCATTTGACACTTAAGTTTTTTTTTTAAATTAAAATAAAACAGTTTTTACGTCCGTGGTATGAGATGAGATGGTATGAAAGTCCGTAATATGAACGTACAATAACTTTTTTTGGGATAGTATATTTTTATTCTCCCAAATCTTGAGTAAAACAATGATGTAGTTTTTCAATTCACCCAATTAAAAATTATTATTCAGAGCAGCCTGAATAGCATCCGCAAAAACATTTTAATATTATTTTGCTTAAATGAATTTGACCTATTAATTAAAATTATAATATTAACTACAAAATATAAAATGCAAGCTCTCGCACTGAGAAGCGAATACAACTATGTGAAGAAAATTAAAAAAAAAAGACATTATCTACAGAATCAGTAAGAGTCACCGGATAATTAAAGCATCGGCTATTTTATTCGTTTCGTTTGAAAAGAACTCATTTACAAAGAATATCTAGTTCTTAGTATATAAAATCTGTTTCGCTTTCAATTCAGTTTGCAAACTTACTGAACTGGTTTTATTAAATTAAGGTTTAACTTTAAAGCGGTTGAAACATTTTAATGAATTAGTTTATAATAAAAAATATGGTGTCGAGTGCGATTTTTTATGAAAAAAAATCAAATTTTAGATAAAACATTAAGCAGCGTTTTCTTAATAACTAAAATAAAAAACTACGGTTGCCAACTCGCCTACTACAGGTGGCAACTATACCCGCTCATGAGGCAGCCTATGGGGAGTTCAGCTGTGGGATGTTGATAGACTGTTACAGTAACGATAACCTGTTTCTCCCTCAAAACTAGTCAGTTTATTTATCGTTCATATTATAATTCCTAATAGAATAAGGGTGACAAACGAACAGTCCACCTGATGATAAGTGGATGGTGTGGCCCATAAGTACACATTATAATTATAATAATGTCCTCCACACCGAAATTCAGCCACGGCGGCCTGCCTCAACGGAGACTAGCCATCGGCGCAGGACAGCATTATAGTGACCAAGTGTAAGCACAAGCATAGGTGCACTCTCTATTCCCTCACTCTCATAATCCGATGGGACGGTAAACCGACACGACCTGAGAGAAATCAGGCGCAGGGCTAATGACTTTACGTGCTTTCTGAGGCACGGGGATGAGACACCGCCAACTTCCTGACTCCGGGAAACTACTAATAATTTCTTGAAGGAAAAGCTCAATAATTAATTTTTTGGCCCAACCCGGAATTCGAACCCAGGACCTCATGATCAGCAGTCGCACTACTAGAACCACTAGACTAACGAGGCAGTCGCACACATTATATCTACACATATATTCGGTTGATAATCAAAATGCAAATGCATAGTCGCTCCTGAGGACTAGGAGGAATTGCCTCATTTCTAGTAAAAGGAGTCGACGTTCTTTACACTCACTATATGAAGCACAACAACATTGCTATTTCACGCGGGTGTTCTGAGAGCTTTGTAATTAATAACTTACTTCACATGATATTTTCGTGAACACTAAGAAACTATATTTATATAACACATATGAATGGATATTATCACATTCAATTGTAGGCCAAATATATTAAGGTAAATATAACCCAAAATTGTACAGATTAAGTTGTTTCCCTCTCAACGCGAGGCAGGTAATTTATAGTGGTATTTCCATTTGAAATTAATGTAAAGTGAACTGTATGGTCGATAGAATTGTATTGCGTTTGAAATTTGCAATTGACACATAAAAAATCGAGGCACCTGGTAAACATAGTTAAAAAATTAAAAAACAAACCCAGCTACGGATATGATAATATACCCATTAGAGTAATCAAAGAAAGCATATCTTTTATTGCTGACCCTCTTGTACATATTGTTACGAGCTTGAGGTTCGTGACAATAAAAATTGCCGATAAAATTACCTAAATTAATACTTTAATTTACTTTACACAAATTAAAGTTAAAACACTAATAATTAAACACACTAATTCACTTAATTCCGCTCCGAAGCTTCGCTTGTGTCGCTGAGTTCAACTCTGCCTCGATCGCATCTTGCGCCACCTATTTATTTAAATTAGCAAAATATCCGGAATGTTCAAGTAAACACGCGCAAGGTACCGAGAGTTCGAGTATAGATTTTCTAGAAACTTAGTTCTTCGGGTGGCGCTGTCGGTCGAAAGATTTGTGATGTCATATACTGCAACGCTCCCCTCGCTCTCGTTCCTGACGCTAGATGGCGCTAGTTGTGTCGTCGAATGGAGCGCGTAACACTGCCCCCTCCTAAGACATGCTCGTCCCGAGCATTATCGGTCCCATAATAACGCGCTAGGCGATCCACATGGACGATCTTAGGAGTCCCTCTTGCGCCTTTCTGTAACGGCTCCGCAATGTCAAGGGCTGTCCTATCCCATGGTGCACCAACATTGTACAATTTCGGTGCCCCTCTACTACGTGTCTGAGGTCCCCGCACGGCCGCACAACTTGTACATGTACGACACCAATCCTCGACATCGTCACGATAATGAACCCTGTAAAACTGTTCTCGGACCTTCAGTAGAGTTCGTTTAACTCCCAGATGGACTCTTGAACGACCATTATGGCACAGCTGTAGAACATCCGGCACTTTAACTTTAGAGACAACCATTTGCAAACGACAGCTGTCTCTTCGACCATTGTCCTATTTACGGCACAGGACTCCATCCTGAAGCAGCAAGCTGTCCCATTGGGCCCAATAGCTTTTCGTGGTTGAACTCATCGCTGAGACGTCCCTCCACTTAGGCTTGGTAGCACGGGCCTTCATCCATTCCAGAATCGGCTTGATGTCCGGATCTTCCTGCTGTGCATGCCGTAGGCTGTCCTTCCACCCGTTGCTGAGGTGGTCTGTCCTGAGCATCCTCACGGATACCACTTCCTTACTCTCTTGCCTACTACAGTGGTTGAAATCTTCAGGACAAGGTCTTCTTGACAATGCACCTGCGCTGCCGTGAGATTTCCCGCTGCAGTGTCTGATAGTAAAGTCGTATTCCTGCTGCTGCTGGGCGGTGCTGTTAGCCGCACTTCCTTTCTGAGACCGTTCACCTTCCCTTCCCACGGTTCGCTTAGGGCAGCTGGATCGAAGATGGCCCTTTTCTCCACAGCCATAGCACCTTGGGCTGTATCCTTTGTTGCGGTCGCGAACTGTAGCTGCTGCAACCTCCCTGACGCGATGGGAACGATGATCCTGCCGCTCGGCTTCCACTTCCAGTGCATGGGCCACGGCGTCCTTAAGCGTCTCGTGGTGCCCGAGCCTCACAGCAGCTCTGACTTCCAGGTCGCGGATGCCGTCGATGAATGTCGGTACCAGGTTCCCTTCAATGAGCGCAGGTACAGACCGGTATGCTTTTCGCACCAGCTTCTCCACCTCTAGAGCCCACTGCTGCAGGTTTTCGTTGACGCGCTGCACACGATCTTTAAGCTGCGCACGAAAGACGTGTTCCAGGTGAGCGTCGCCATACCTCGCCTCCAATGCCTCAAGGAGCTGCTCATAAGTCACTTCCTCACCGAGAGATTCCAGAACTGTTAAGGCCTGGTCACGCAGGCCTAGTGTGAGAGCAGTCATGGCCTGATTTTTATTCCAGCCGTTCGCCTTCATAACAGCCTCGAACTGGATTTTGTAGGCTGACCAGGAAGAAGTCCCGTCGAACGGTGGCACTTCGAACCCACGTAGCGAAGGTGTAGTAGCTACTACGGGAGCTGTAGTTTCATCACCCAGTTTGAGGTCGTCCAGCGTTTTCTTCACGTCAGCCACCACGTAATCAACCCGATTGTTCACTTGGTCGATTTGGGTTTTAGCTTCCTTGATTTGGGTTTCAGCTTCCGACAGGCGGTTGTCATGTTGAGCAACCCTATCCTTCACCTCCTTTATCTCTTTCCTAAAGGTAGCATGAAGGTCCTTAATGAGGAGCATCTGCTCTTCCGACCGATGGGCCTGTTCCTCCTGTCGGCGGCTCTGTTCGTCCTGTCCGCCCCGCAGCTGTTCTTCCAACCAATGGACCTGTTCCTCCTGTCGGCGAGCCTGCTCCTCCTGTCGGCGAGCCTGCTCCTCCTGTCGGCGAGCCTGCTCCTGCAGCATCACCATCAGAGCACCTAAGTCAGGTGCCACAGACGTAGAAGCTGCTGACGGACCGGCTTCCGTGGCCGGCGGCTGGCCCTCAGACATCCGCGGCGTTGCACCACCAAATCTCCTCTGGTCCGTCTCCTGCTGGCGTTGACTTCGGGTACGGACACCCTCCGTTTCCTCCTTAGGTAAAATCGGCATTATTTTATCCCACTTCTGACACCAATTGTTACGAGCTTGAGGTTCGTGACAATAAAAATTGCCGATAAAATTACCTAAATTAATACTTTAATTTACTTTACACAAATTAAAGTTAAAACACTAATAATTAAACACACTAATTCACTTAATTCCGCTCCGAAGCTTCGCTTGTGTCGCTGAGTTCAACTCTGCCTCGATCGCATCTTGCGCCACCTATTTATTTAAATTAGCAAAATATCCGGAATGTTCAAGTAAACACGCGCAAGGTACCGAGAGTTCGAGTATAGATTTTCTAGAAACTTAGTTCTTCGGGTGGCGCTGTCGGTCGAAAGATTTGTGATGTCATATACTGCAACGCTCCCCTCGCTCTCGTTCCTGACGCTAGATGGCGCTAGTTGTGTCGTCGAATGGAGCGCGTAACACTGCCCCCTCCTAAGACATGCTCGTCCCGAGCATTATCGGTCCCATAATAACGCGCTAGGCGATCCACATGGACGATCTTAGGAGTCCCTCTTGCGCCTTTCTGTAACGGCTCCGCAATGTCAAGGGCTGTCCTATCCCATGGTGCACCAACATTGTACAATTTCGGTGCCCCTCTACTACGTGTCTGAGGTCCCCGCACGGCCGCACAACTTGTACATGTACGACACCAATCCTCGACATCGTCACGATAATGAACCCTGTAAAACTGTTCTCGGACCTTCAGTAGAGTTCGTTTAACTCCCAGATGGACTCTTGAACGACTATTATGGCACAGCTGTAGAACATCCGGCACTTTAACTTTAGAGACAACCATTTGCAAACGACAGCTGTCTCTTCGACCATTGTCCTATTTACGGCACAGGACTCCATCCTGAAGCAGCAAGCTGTCCCATTGGGCCCAATAGCTTTTCGTGGTTGAACTCATCGCTGAGACGTCCCTGAGGCTGAGGGTGGCGCTGTCGGTCGAAAGATTTGTGATGTCATATACTGCAACGCTCCCCTCGCTCTCGTTCCTGACACTAGATGGCGCTAGTTGTGTCGTCGACTAGAGCGCGTAACAATATCATAAACATAATGTTGGAAACGGGAGAATTTCCTAATACTTTGAAGAAAAGCTCTCATAAAGTCATTATATAAAAAAGGATCACGACACGACAAAAGTAACTATAGACCTATTGCACTGTTGCCAATTTTTTTTAAAATATTTGAAAAAGTAATATATATCAGAATCACAAAGTTTTTGGATATTGATAATATTCTAAATAAAAACCAATACGAATTTCAAAAGAATAAAACTACATTTCTGGCAATATATAAACTATTTAATAGCATTTGGCATAAAATCAATGATAAAAAACAATGTTCTGCTCTTTTTATTGATATGTCAAAAGCGTTTGACTGTGTAAAATACGATATTTTGTTAAATAAATAAGAAGGTATAGGAATAAGAGCACTATCACTTAAATTAATAGAAAATTATTTAAATAATGGAATGCAAGGAGCCTAAAGGAGCGTCGTCTGAAATTTGATATCCGTCCGGATGAGAGGTCAGCAGAAGGTCCAAAAGGGAAGGTGTATGACCCTCCACATCTGGAATCTGCGTAGGCAAAGTATCCAGGTTTGTCAGGCCAAGAAAAAATCATGAACAGATCTCCCCGCATGATCGGTGTCAACGTGAACCAAGCCACTTGCATGGTGGACGTTAAAATCGCCGTTAGTTCTTCGTTCTTCATTTGTTCAGTAGATAAGGATGACGAACGAGTACATAGTCCACCTGATGGTAAATGTACATTTTGACCCGTGGACACTTGTTTTATAAAATTACTATATGCTTCACTTTTTATAAAAATCGCTAATATACAGCAGCTCATGGAAGCCTGCAACCAACTTCAAACATAAAGGGTGACGGATGTATATTTTTAAGAAATAACTTGGAATGCCGAACAAACTATTACTATAATGTCTCTCTTTACCATTCAGACCGGAACGCAGCAGTGCATGCACGGATGCTTGACGGTAGATATAGGTAAGAGGGTAGTTTCTATACGGACTGAATTTCTACGAAGAACCTGCAACTACTCGAGACATGCTGCAACTATATTATGGTTGTGGCGCGAATGGGTCAGCCCGACCGGTGAAGGAATACGCACTCACAAATTACCAGCGGAAAATAGTAGCTTAATGCTACTGTGCTTCGTATGGTGAGTGTAAGGAACGGGATACCCATATTACTGGATACCGAAGCATTCCATCAGAGTTGTAAGCGGTGATAAAGCAGTTCAGAGAGAGAGCAGAGTTCACTTATTATTAGGTGGACTGTGTGTTCATTTGTCACCCTTATTGTATAAAAAAAGCCTAGTAGGTGCTTATTGCTATAAAAAAACATTGGTTAAGGTGTTATGAATATGTAAATTTCATAATTGACTACTATAACATTTACATACTACGATTACAGGTTAAACGTACGTCAACGTTGACATACAGCTTGCATTTGTCAATGCCGATGCTCGTAGAGATATGAAAATGTATGCATGGCGTTTGTTAGGTACATTTTTCAAGAAAATGGTTTGATTTGTTCCATCAGACAGGTAATGGAATGAGTTTATATTCATGTCAACTGATGATATATGAATATGTTTTCGTAGACAATAGTGACGAAATTTTTAAGGTAAATTAATTTATTTTTACGAATTGTTTTATAAAATAATAATAATAATGTCCTCCAGAATGAATTTCGGCCACGGCGCTCTATCTCAACGGAGGCTAGCCATCGGCACAGGACAGGATTATAAAGCTCAAGTGTATGCCCAAACACAGGTGCACTCTCTATTCCCTCACTCTCATAATTCGATGGGATGGTAAACCGAAACGACCGGAGATAGATCAGGCGCAGGACCCACGGCATTGCGTGCTTTCCGAGGCACGGGGTGAGACACCGCCAACTTCGTGACTCCGGGCAGCTACTGAGAATTTCTTGACAAAAATACTCAATAATTGATTTTTTGGCTCGACCCGGGATTCGTACCAGGGACCTCATGATCAACAGTCGCACTAATACAACCACTAGACCAAAGAAGCAGTTGGTTTGTTTTATAAAATTGAAGTGGCAAACGATTATACAGTCCAACTAGTGGCAAATATCTACTGCCACACACGAACATTGGCAAATAACTTCAAACAAGAAAGGCTACAGATGCGTTTTCACCCCTGAGGACCAATTATTTATACTATTTCTACCCTTTAAACCAGAACATGAAGTGCACGCACTGCTATTCGGCGACAAAAATAGGTAAGAGATTCAGTCGAACTCCTGGGCAAAAAAGGGGTTCTTCCACCTAGTCTATTAGTTCAATTGAATTTATGTTTAGGTTTTCAATACGAAAAACATGATTGGGGGCTGGAAAAATTAATATTTCTTTATCGTTTTTGTTTTAACCAAAAAAATACGTCAATGTATGAGTTGTTGCTTACATATATTGCACATGGACAAATATCTATATCTACCTGCAATAATGATTTTTAGGCCACACAACCCTTGTTCCGGTTGGGATCTGAAAATGTGGCCCACAACGCTATAACTAACTGCGCCATCAAGCCCTCAATCCAAACAAGCAATCACGATACGTGGCCAACATATATTAATGATGTTAACGAATTTACACATCGTAGGTACTCGTGGACTTTTTATGGTAAGCAAAATTAGGTAATTAAAGGCGTATACTCAAATAAACGAGATTTATAGTAAACATAATAAATGCAAGATTGACACGCAGGTAATAAAAAAAAGTTGAAATAGTTTTTTGTAGAATTTTAGTGACATAAGAGCCTATAGTCCACCTGAAAGTATGGATGATGTGGCTCATAAATATCTATATTTATTCTCGACTTCACATTAAAATACAGATTGTGTCGTCACCCCTGAGAAATGCCTCGTCTCCAGTAAAAAGGTCTACGCTTTTCTACACTCACCATATGAAACACCGCAGCATTAATACTAATAGTTATAGTTAACTGTCCATTTGAAAGTGTTTGTAATTTTTTCATAATTAGAAATGACAGAAACGTAAAAATAATGATAGGTTGTATAAGGGATCCAACTAATAATAGTAATAACCATGCATGGCTAGCAGATATTATTGAATTTTCCCATTTTAAGTACTCGTAAAATTTTTAGTCAGCACTTGTTTTATTTCGAACACAATTCTATCGCATTTGGTACCTAATAATAGTGGAATAAAATCACAAAATTATTAATTGCATTAATTTCAACAGTTTGATCTTACTCTACCTAGTTTTTTTAACTAGTCAATATAAAAGTAATTTCAAACACTTTCAAGGTTTTTTAAGGTCTGTAATAAAATTTCTTATTTTTCTGTTCAATAAGAAAGTCAAGCTCATAGGTACTTTATACGCCGTAAAAAATTGTTGGCTGGTTATTGGATATTCTACTTGTTGTCGGAAAGTTATTCTTTTTTTACTGAGATTTATAAAGTAAGGGATTTAGTGGCGGGCTTAAATATATGAGGTGTGTAGTAAACAAAGTCAAGGCTAGATTACCGTGCAGGTAATGGAGAAAATAGTTAGGATAGCTATGAGATTTTCATCTGCCCATTTGAACGTGTTTGTAAAAGTAATGATAAGCTGTTTAAATGTCAAAAGCAAATTAAATACCTGAATTACATCTATAGACATCTACATCTATCCCCGACTACAAGTCAAAATGCAGATGCGTTGTCACCCGTGAGGTCTAAGATGGAATGCCTCGTTTCCAGTAAAAAGGGTCTCCGGTTCTCTACACTCACCATACGAAACACAGCAGCGTTAAGTTACTATTTTACGCTGGTATTCTGTGTTATCGTGGTCTTTCCCCGTTCGAGGTGACCCATTCGTGCTACAACTATGCTACTACTATAACTGCAGAATGGCTCAACCACGTATAAAATGACGATGACGATACTGTTCTCGGGAAAAACTGTTAATATGGTGTGCGACCTGAGCCTAGTGGATCTCCGTATAGTGGAGAGCTGGTTTAAACAATACAACTTAACCGTTAGTTCAAATAAAATATTTCTAGTAATGTTCGCACAAAAACGAATGCTGAATAACTGTCACCTGTCTTTTCAGCACAAAATTCCAGGTATCCTCTGAGGTAAAATACTTGGGTCTTACGTTGGACAGTAAACTCAACTGCAATAAACACATATAGAAAACAAAATCAACAAGGCTAGTATAACCTTCCGGTAATGCAGAAACATGATTGGAAAACGATGTGGTCAGACGCCAAAAATTATATTGTGGCTGCAAAAAACTGTAATGAAAACGTACGGTACTCTGGCGTGGTGAACCAAAACGAATAAAGCCACTAGTATAAAGAAGCTTCAGCGTTACCAGAGACTGGCATATATGGCTGCCACAGGCTGCATATGGACTGTGCCAACGGCAGCTTTGGAGGCTATGCTGGAGTTCATCCCGGTTCACCTACACATGCAATAAAAAGCGACTTTAGTCTCAAGATCCTAAATCTTTGGAGAATGAGTAAAGTCCCTAATACAGCTATAATTGATAGAATTGACTAAAAAACTCCTATCTTACAAGCCAAATACGATAAGAATCCTAAAAACGTTGTGTTCTGTAAGAAATATAAGATACAATTAAATGAAACTAACCAGCCGGAGGGATTAAACTCAAAAGAGCTTATAATTTTCACGGGTGGTTCTAAAAGAAATGAATGTGTAGAATCTGCAACTTTCTCGGAATACCTTATTGTCTACAAATATACACCCACAACACAGTCTTTCGGGCAGAATGTACGCAGCATTATGAATGTAAGCGGCATTTAATTGCAGGTGATCATGGACCGCAATATCAACTTACTATTAGGTGTAGTTCATTTGCCACTTAAGTTTTTTTTTAAATTAAAATAAAACAGTTTTTACGTCCGTGGTATGAGATGAGATGGTATGAAAGTCCGTAATATGAACGTACAATAACTTTTTTTGGGATAGTATATTTTTATTCTCCCAAATCTTGAGTAAAACAATGATGTAGTTTTTCAATTCACCCAATTAAAAATTATTATTCAGAGCAGCCTGAATAGCATCCGCAAAAACATTTTAATATTATTTTGCTTAAATGAATTTGACCTATTAATTAAAATTATAATATTAACTACAAAATATAAAATGCAAGCTCTCGCACTGAGAAGCGAATACAACTATGTGAAGAAAATTAAAAAAAAGACATTATCTACAGAATCAGTAAGAGTCACCGGATAATTAAAGCATCGGCTATTTTATTCGTTTCGTTTGAAAAGAACTCATTTACAAAGAATATCTAGTTCTTAGTATATAAAATCTGTTTCGCTTTCAATTCAGTTTGCAAACTTACTGAACTGGTTTTATTAAATTAAGGTTTAACTTTAAAGCGGTTGAAACATTTTAATGAATTAGTTTATAATAAAAAATATGGTGTCGAGTGCGATTTTTTATGAAAAAAAATCAAATTTTAGATAAAACATTAAGCAGCGTTTTCTTAATAACTAAAATAAAAAACTACGGTTGCCAACTCGCCTACTACAGGTGGCAACTATACCCGCTCATGAGGCAGCCTATGGGGAGTTCAGCTGTGGGATGTTGATAGACTGTTACAGTAACGATAACCTGTTTCTCCCTCAAAACTAGTCAGTTTATTTATCGTTCATATTATAATTCCTAATAGAATAAGGGTGACAAACGAACAGTCCACCTGATGATAAGTGGATGGTGTGGCCCATAAGTACACATTATAATTATAATAATGTCCTCCACACCGAAATTCAGCCACGGCGGCCTGCCTCAACGGAGACTAGCCATCGGCGCAGGACAGCATTATAGTGACCAAGTGTAAGCACAAGCATAGGTGCACTCTCTATTCCCTCACTCTCATAATCCGATGGGACGGTAAACCGACACGACCTGAGAGAAATCAGGCGCAGGGCTAATGGCTTTACGTGCTTTCTGAGGCACGGGGATGAGACACCGCCAACTTCCTGACTCCGGGAAACTACTAATAATTTCTTGAAGGAAAAGCTCAATAATTAATTTTTTGGCCCAACCTGGAATTCGAACCCAGGACCTCATGATCAGCAGTCGCACTACTAGAACCACTAGACTAACGAGGCAGTCGCACACATTATATCTACACATATATTCGGTTGATAATCAAAATGCAAATGCATAGTCGCTCCTGAGGACTAGGAGGAATTGCCTCATTTCTAGTAAAAGGAGTCGACGTTCTTTACACTCACTATATGAAGCACAACAACATTGCTATTTCACGCGGGTGTTCTGAGAGCTTTGTAATTAATAACTTACTTCACATGATATTTTCGTGAATACTAAGAAACTATATTTATATAACACATATGAATGGATATTATCACATTCAATTGTAGGCCAAATATATTAAGGTAAATATAATCAAAAATTGTACAGATTAAGTTGTTTCCCTCTCAACGCGAGGCAGGTAATTTATAGTAGTATTTCCATTTGAAATTAATGTAAAGTGAACTGTATGGTCGATAGAATTGTATTGCGTTTGAAATTTGCAATTGACACATAAAAAAATCGAGGCACCTGGTAAACATAGTTAAAAAATTAAAAAAACAAACCCAGCTACGGATATGATAATATACCCATTAGAGTAATCAAAGAAAGCATATCTTTTATTGCTGACCCTCTTGTACATATCATAAACATAATGTTGGAAACGGGAGAATTTCCTAATACTTTGAAGAAAAGCTCTCATAAAGTCATTATATAAAAAAGGATCACGACACGACAAAAGTAACTATAGACCAATTGCACTGTTGCCATTTTTTTTTAAAATATTTGAAAAAGTAATATATATCAGAATCACAAAGTTTTTGGATATTGATAATATTCTAAATAAAAACCAATACGAATTTCAAAAGAATAAAACTACATTTCTGGCAATATATAAACTATTTAATAGCATTTGGCATAAAATCAATGATAAAAAACAATGTTCTGCTCTTTTTATTGATATGTCAAAAGCGTTTGACTGTGTAAAATACGATATTTTGTTAAATAAATAAGAAGGTATAGGAATAAGAGCACTATCACTTAAATTAATAGAAAATTATTTAAATAATAGAATGCAAGGAGCCTAAAGGAGCGTCGTCTGAAATTTGATATCCGTCCGGATGAGAGGTCAGCAGAAGGTCCAAAAGGGAAGGTGTATGACCCTCCACATCTGGAATCTGCGTAGGCAAAGTATCCAGGTTTGTCAGGCCAAGAAAAAATCATGAACAGATCTCCCCGCATGATCGGTGTCAACGTGAACCAAGCCACTTAGCATGGTGGACGTTAAAATCGCCGAGGATCACGGTCTATGCGGAGGGGATCTGCTGTAGCAAAGAATCTGTAGCCATTTGGACGTGGTCGAAGAATCGGTCTATTTCGGCATTACCACTATGGGACCTATAGAGGCACCCATAAACGCGCGGATGGTCGTCGCTGTCTACGTGTAGCCAAAGGATGGATAGGTCTGAACCTTTAAGACTGCCGAGGTGTCGAGAACAGATTTCCTGTCTGATTTATACGCAAACTCCAGCCCGAGGCACAAAGGAATGGTTCAGTTTGTACCCCGGGTAGGAGAGATATGAAGCATCAGCCGGAGAGGACACCTGCGTCTCGGTCAGAAAGAGCAGAGCCGGTCTCACCATCTCGAGATGGTAGTGGGCAGCGTTTAGATTAGAATGAAGTCCTCTGATATTGCACAAATTCACGGATAGCATGGCAGGGGTCGTCTTGGTCTCGTTGCTCAGTTTTCCCAAAGCAGTTGTTGTTTGAGCGGAATTTTGCCCCCCCCCCTCCCCAGAATACGCGTGGCAGCCTGAGCAACCACGCTCAGGAGTGGAATAACTTGGTCGTGGATGCTTAGCGAGGGATTCTCCAGGGGTGCTGGTACCCTCCTGGGGTAGATCTTTACTTAATTCCGCTACCTAAGTTACTATGTTAAGGAAGGGGGGATTGGGCCTCCGGTCACCAGACGAAACGCGAAAGCTGAGCTTCCACTTCACGGCGGTATTCTATGAGGTCGTGATAGCTCCCCGAAGGTACCTACCTAGCCGTTGGACGCGGTGGGTGTTACTGACCCATCCACGAGTTCCTGCTGAGGGCTACGAGCACGCAGCCCCGTCAGCATAGGCCGTGTTACAATATAATAATATTCTGAATCAAGGGTGGTGACGCCGCGGCGGGTTATATGGGAGGGAGGGATATATATATATATATATATATATATATATATATATATATATATATATATATATATATATATATATATATATAAATATGGAATACACAATATAATAAAGTAGATATGAAAATTCTACGTGACTAGGTCAATGAATGTTGATAGTTAGTCGCTTGTTATAATTTAATAAGAAACTCAGGGCACTTACCGTAAGTTAACATCTAATCAATAAGCTCGCTTTATATTTTACAACTGACGAGCAAACAAAGTTTGAATTTGATGGCACCAATGGAATTGTTAATTGGAATATGAAATGACGATTTCTTGCGTGATTGGTGAAGGAAACGTGTGGAGAACAAGCAGAAACATGTCTGACAAATGAAAAATATCGAGATTGCTCTCTTCCCTACCAAAATATCTCTAGTAAAAGAGGTGGCTTGTTGGCTTCTTTTTATAATTTACCAAAGAATTAAATCATTTCTTAATTTATTAACAAGCTATTTTGCTGTTGATTACAATCATCTTCAAGAGAAGGTTGTTTGGACTTGCGCGTGAAACTATATCTATTATGATTTAATAAGCTATGCCGTGGTAGTTTCGGGGCTTAGCGCTTGATTTAAATTTCATAGTACGCGAGCAACCCGAGTTCGATCCTCGCCGGCACCAATTAAACTGTCATTTGCAATTTTGAGTGTTTTTTTACCACGTACTCGGCGTAATTAAATATTGCGGAGTGAAAAGGAACCAGGCGTTCGCAAACGTTCAACTAAGAAACAGAAGGGAGGAATCGAGGCTTCTCTCGATCCGGCCTCCTATAATGCCTACGTTGGGTTAGGGAACAACGTATGTGATCTTCGCAACGGAGTAACACACAAGGGCGATAACCTCTTCCTTTTCAGAAAATAGGTTCAGGCGGGGATTACGGGTCTTCCGAAGTCGTCCCGGTCCCAACGCCTTAATTCTTCGATGTGGACTGTATTATTTCGAGGGACGAATTCCTTGGGAATAAAACAGCAATTATCTTCAAACCGTTCCGTGAGAGAGTAATTACTTTTCCCTATCACTTCCCTACACTATTTCTTTCTTCTTCTTATTGACTGCTGGTCTGATTCCCGAACATTTCCCGAAACTTCCCCGAACGAGTTGCAAGAAAACTCGTTTACTGAGCTACCCCAGAGCTATACGCGAAAGTGAGCCGCGCCATTTGTGCGTTTGCGCAACTCAATTACACCAATTTGTACTATCACTCTCTCACGGTTTACTCAATAACTTTATTTGTATAAGACATACATTTATACAATTTACTTGTATAGATAGCACAAAAAAATATCTACACTACGATATACATTGCATTTTCATATCACAAAAAACTTTTATTCATTTAACAAAATATGCCTATTTTACTCACATGTTCAAAGTTGAAATTTCTTAAATATTTAACATAGAAAGTTAAAACAATGTTTTCCACTTGAAATTATACATATCTTAACCAATACAACTGTTTAATTTACATTTTCTCTATTCATTTCACTACTAAAACACTTTTAAATTTTTTATACAAAACTATCATTATTTCACTTATTCACAGGAATTTTCACATAAAAATAACACAGAATTCACCTCTTTTGCACGTACAATCAATCTGAAATGTTTTACAAGTCATTTTTACATAAATTGCTGAAATTGCAAATATCTAAATTTCTACATATTTGGCCTCCTAAGTACGTGGCTAGCGTGCTTCTATGAACTCACATTATTTGAACAACTAACTTTGCACGGCTATCGACTATCGGTAAAAATGGAAAGTCTAATATCAACAATACTAGGTGAATAAATGCTTCTACACAATTCTCAAACGTTGAAAACTATTTCTAATCAGATTCTTATCAGTTGTCATGTCTCTTATCAGATAACATAGACAAAATATTTCATGAATCAATACATTGAAAATAGGCATTTGTTTTCATACAAAACATATCAAACTCATATAAGACAATACTTATGCAATTAATTTCCATTAATTCTACTTATGCACATCGACCATCTCAACCGGGGAACAAATCCGGTCTCTAACTTTATTTTAATATTTCTTCAAATCAACAATTAAAAATTCCCTATATGAATTTATTAAGAAAATATTACTAGGAAAACAATAAACTATTCCGGCCTGGGAGTCGAACCCAAGACCTTCATATCATTAATTCGATATTTCTTTAAGATTCAACTAAGCATTTTCTTATTAGAATATTGTTGCTTGATAATTTGCTTTTTGGAAGCTATTCGTAATCGGTTAACTAATAAATTGAAATATTCTTATAGGCGCGTCGCCAACAATCTCCCGCCCGTGCATCAGCACCATCATTTGGGAGGCGTCGCGGGTACCAGGACTAATATTCTGGATGTAGGTCTCCTCAAGATACCTGTGCTAGTAATGACGTCAACCACTCTGGTCTGACCGTCTGGTCCCGGTAGCGTCCTACTAATCTTGCCTTTCGGCCACGTATTTCGTGGCAACGAATGATCTACTATAAAGACAATATCACCTTCTTTAGGCTCCATAAACTTTCCATTATTACCTGTTCGAGGTATTAAAGTAGGCATGTATTCTATTAGCCATCTTGTCCAAAAATGGTCGGCTAACCTCTGTGCAGATTTTCAATTGAGTTGACCCGTCAGATGTTGCTCTAAAAATAATCCAGGTGGTCGAACACAAATTGTTACGAGCTTGAGGTTCGTGGTGCCCGAGCCTCACAGCAGCTCTGACTTCCAGGTCGCGGATGCCGTCGATGAATGTCTGCACCAGGTTCCCTTCAATGAGCGCAGGTACAGACCGGTATGCTTTCCGCACCAGCTTCTCCACCTCTAGAGCCCACTGCTGCAGGTTTTCATTGATGCGCTGCACGCGATCTTTAAGCTGCGCACGAAAGACGTGTTCTAGGTGAGCGTCACCATATCTCGCCTCCAATGCCTCAAGGAGTTGCTCATAAGTCACTTCCTCCCCGAGAGCTTCCAGAACGGTTAAGGCCTGGTCGCGCAGGCCTAGTGTGAGAGCGGTCATGGCCTGACTTTTATTCCAGCCGTTCGCTTTCATAACAGCCTCGAACTGGATTTTGTAGGTTGACCAGGAAGAAGTCCCGTCGAACGGTGGAACTTTGAACCCACGTAGCGAAGTTGTAGTAGCTACTACGGGAGCTGTAGTTCCATCACCCAGTTTGAGGTCGTCCAGCGTTTTATTCACGTTAGCCACCACGTAATCAACCCGATTGTTCACTTGGTTGATTTGGGTTTTAGCTTACTTGATTTGGGTTTCAGCTTCCGACAGGCGGTTGTCATGTTGAGCAACCCTATCCTTCACCTCCCTTATCTCTTGAGAAAGGCCTTTGTTCGGTATAATTATTTATAAAGTTATTATTTATAAAGTTTTTCTTGCAATGTTTATAGGTTTAGATTTGTGATATTTTAGTCCTAAAGTATCTCCAGTTCTCTGCACTCACCATATGAAACACAGCAGCATTACACTGCTATTTTAGAGTGGTATTCTGTTATTTTTTATATTTTTATAGGATAGGGTGATAAACGAGCACACAATCCACCTGATGGTAAATGGTTGCTGTGGCCCATAGATATCTACATTAATCCTCGATTACGAATCAAAATTCAGATGCGTTGTCACCCGTGAGGACTAAGATGGAATGCTGTTTCGAGCCGTTTCCAGTAAAAACGGTCTCCGGTTCTCCACACTCACCATACGAAACACAGCAGCATTAAGCTACTATTTTACGCCGGTATTTGTGAGAGCATGGTCCTTCCCCGGTCGAGCTGACCCATTCGTGCTATAACCACACCTTTAATATAACTGCAGCATTGCTCTATCATGTAACAGTCCATGAGAGCATTATCTTATTCCGGTCAAGCCGACTTTTCATGTTCCAGTCAATACAGCTGCAGCGTAGTTCTAAATGCGTTATGATCTTTACAAATTGCACCCGTTTTCTGAGTAATTATTGTATAACTATAACACAGCACATCACAGGGTAGATAAAAACTTTTGGAAGGCTACCAAGAGATATGATGTTAGGCCTGGCCTCCCGATGAGTGTAGATGGGAAGAGAGATTCGGTACATATTGTGAATATTTTTGCTCTACATTTCAAAGTGCTTTCCCCATTGGGGCCCTTAGTATCTAATAATAGTGCTAGTACCGGATGTCAGGGGGACGTGCCACTGATACCCGTTACTGCAAAGCAGGTTAGAGAGGAGCTAAAAAGAATGACCGGCGGCAAGTCCTCTGGTCGTGACGGTATTAGTGTAGAACATCTGAGGTATGCGGGGCCTTATCTGTCGAGACTGCTGCCCCTATTCTTCTCAATGTGCGTAAACCACTCTTATTTGCCAATGCCCTTATACAGACCATCGTAGCTTTGTTAAGGATAGAACCGGTGACATCTCGAGCAGGGGGAACTACCGCCCTATATTACTTGCAACAACAATTGCTAAGATGTTAAACAGTGTGTTTGACTCGGAATTAGATAAATATGCAAACATACATGACGCGCAGTTCGGGCTCCGACCGGGACTTTCCACTGAAAACGTAATCCTGAGCCTAAAGCACACTGTCCAATACTACACAGATCGCAAGACGTGTTTCCTTGACATCTCCAAGGCCTTGTGTCCTATGAGGTACTTTATAGGAAGTTAGCGAGATGTGGTGTACCGGCTGAGTTGCTGGCAATATTTATGTTTTGGTATTCTAACCAAATCAAATTTGTGAGGTGGGCTGATTACCTGTAGGAAGGATACGTGTTTAGAGAAATTTTAAACGCACGCACACGCACGCATGCCTATACACATACGGACATAGAGACATTCTCAAAGGAATAGACAGAATAGCTTCCTGGTACCTTTTTTACATGCACTTTAAATCAATATTTTTAGATAAATAATTATTTATAGAGCAGATACTTTTAAAGCCACAGTTTTTTTAGTAAATTAATTTTGGTGGTTTGGTCATGTGGAAAGAATGAATGAAGAAAGAGTGACAAAGCAAATTTATATGGCAGATGTGAACGGCCGAGTCGGGAAGGGACGCCCTAGGAAAAAGTTTATCGACCAAATTGGCGATATTTTGAAAATGGGCCACGTTAGAAGTACCCTTAACCGACGAGCATGTATGCGTAGATATATGAATTTAAAAGAGGCGAAAGAGGTATGTCAGGATCGTGCCAAATCCCGTGCTGGGCACGCCACTATAGCGGCGATAAGACCCCTCTTTGAGGAGTGGCTTGAGAGACGCCACGGCATCCTCACCTTCCGCCTGACGCAGGTCCCCACCGGACACGGTGTGTTCGGAAGGTTCCTGCACCGAATCGGGAGGGAGTAAACGCCCGGGTGCTCCCACTGCGAGGATGGACCGGAGGACACGGTGGAACACACCGTGGAGGTGTGCCCTGCTTGGGCGGAGCACCGCCGTGTCCTCGTAGCGGCGATAGGCGGCGGCGACCTCTCGCGTCCGGCCCTGGTCGAAGCCATGGTCCGAAGCGAGTCGGAATGGGATGCCGTCACCACCTTCTGCGAAGCAGTGATGCTAGCGAAGGAGGTGGCGGAGCGGGAGAAGGAGAGAGCAGCAGCTTTCCTCCCCGGCTGCCACGGGAGACGCCCTGGGCGTCGGGGGCTACGTCGTGGCCCCCGGCCACCGTAGGCGCGGGCCTGTGGACGGCGAGCAATGGGTAGCTCGCCGTCCGTCCGTCTAACGACGACAGGCCGTGTCGACGGCGCGTTTTGTTCCACGCGCGCCTCAAAGTGCTGTCAGCAGCGTGAAGGGGCCCGCAAGGGCCGACGCCTGCCGGGGCTGCGGGCTGTTCGAAAGAGATACCGCGGCTCCGGAACGTAAGGGCACTGAAGGAACACGGATGGTTTTTAGTCAGTAAAAGTCTGACACGCCCTTACGCTCCACCCAGAGCGAAAGGCGTCATTAGATGATTTTCCATCCGCAAAAAAAAAAAAAGGATCGTGCCAAATGGAAGTCCGTAGTCTCTGCCTACCCCTCTGGGTGACAGGCGCGAGTGTTTATGTATGTATGTATGTATGTATTAATTTTGTACTTATTTCTATTTTTTACATGGTCTGAGTAAGTTTTCTATTCTACGTTAACTTGTAATGTACTAATGATTGTATGGGTTAGAGCTATTGTCATGTTAAAAAGTGAGGGTGACTTTTTAGCGTGTCTAGACTTTAACAACGAATGTCTGTAAGGTAAAATACTCACTAAAACAGGAAATATTTCAAAGAGTTTGAGAAAAAAACGGTTCCTTATTTTAAAAAAAAAGGTTTTTTTTCTATTCATAGAACATTTATGCAAGGAGTAGGTGGAATAAAACTACAATAGTAAACGTTCTAAATCATTTTATTAGTAATATAAGTTTTAAAATACCAAATTTCTATTTAACAGGATTTCATAAACAAGACAACTTTCAATGATTTAGGTTACTTTTGAATTTTCATAATGAATTTGAAATATGTGAATTTTATGATAGATGAATAAACGCGTTATTTGTAGCGTAATATCAAGTGCAAGAAGAGTAAGGTTTTCGACTGACAGTTGTTGACAAATGCAGTATAAGATACTTTTGAAAATCAGGCTTTTGTATCACTGAAAGAGTGTTATTTTATCTTTTTCACAGACTTAATTTTCCCACAGCAATTTAGTATCTGGATTTCTTTACGCTGTATCATTCCGTGAGCGTCAAAGAGGCGACAAAGAGAACCTGAAAAAGAAGATAGGCAGTAGAATCTTACTTATAACAACTCGCTTGCCGTTGCCTTCTCCACTATGCGGAAATTAATTTTGGGGCAATCCCTGTTAAGCCGTGAACTTGTGATAGGATGAAATGGATGAAAAAAGTTAGTATCCTAACGAATTTCTAATTTTTCTCTTTTGTTTTTTTAGGGTGAATTACATGGGCCTACTGTCACCTTGCAAGAAATCAGGAAGTCACCTTCCATACAGCAACGCCTGCTAAGCAAATAACAGCACTTGACTTAAGAACATTCAATACGGTGCTATCAGGATGTCACCTACCGCCTGCTAAGCAAAAAACCATCACATCTTTAAAGATGTGACTCAATTTGCTAACGTGACGTAAGAATATTTAATACTATAAACCCAAGGTATAATTGTTAAGAAAGCCCAGCAGTAATTAAGTTAGTTTATAAGTTAACTAGTCTAGTATTCCTGTGTACTCAAATTGTTACAGTATTTAAGTTAACTTGTAAATTAGAAAGTAAAAGTAATATAGGAAAAAGTCATTGTCTCCTTCCACTTCAACCCTCCCTAAGCTGCTGCAAACGTAAGTGGCGGCGTTTTTGTATGTATGACGATTTATAGAATAATGCTGCGATTATCTGAACAAGGCAGGTAGCAATATTTTATTTTTTTAATATTTATAATCCAGTGATCGACTACGATTTCACCTGTTGGTAAGTGATTAACTATCTAGACGGTATAACGAACTGCCTTAGCGCAACTAATACGTTTATACTCTTGCCTTGAACACATCCACATTTAGGCGAAAAAACAACCGCCCGTAAATTATACCACTTCATGGCTGTACTCATTACGAAGCAAGCCGTTTAACACTAAGGCATGGAGTTTCGACAACAAATCGGTGGGTACCGCTGAGCGTTCGATTATGATAGTGGAAGAGGGAGGGAGGAATTAAGTCCTGACCATAACCACAAAAAATAATATATTATTTTTTATTCCAATTCCATGTACTGGCGGCACTAACCCATTCTGAATGGTGCACGTTATGAAAGTTCTAGTACTGAAGTACCACTAATTGATAATGTCGTTATATTATAATTAATTAAGTGTTGTGAAGTAGCTAAGGGGCTAAGTAATCAACATAAATTTCAAGTTCGCAGGAAACCCGGGTTTTATTTCAACCAGTTCTCATTAATTTTATTCGTGGTATAGTCATGCTGCAGCCGAATTATGGTTGTAGCATGAATGTCTCGATTCGACCGGGGAAGGACCACGCTCTCACTGATTACAAGTGTGAAACAGAAGCAAAATATATACTGTAAAAATAGTTGCTGTGCTTCGTACGGGGCGTGTAGAGATCCGTAGACCTTTCTTTATTGGAAATGAGGCATTCAATTTTAATCCTTTGAGGTGACAATGCATCTGCAATTTGATCCATAATCGAGGATAAATGTAGATGTCTATGGGCCACGGCATCCACTGACCATAAGGTGTGTGTTCGTTTGTTCATAAAAAAGCTTGTTCTAATAAAAATCGTTTGTTGTAATTTTAAGTGCTCATTTATAAGATGCTTCACCAGAAGGACGTCTGTACGTATGAGGAATAAAATATTAAGTTTACCAACACGCGGTAGAGAAGTGCATCCGACTAATCGCTCCGTAACCTAACCTCCCCAGAAATACAATACAATAACTTTATGTCAGGCATGAAATAAATAAGAGGAGACCTGTGCCTAGCGGTTCGACTTAACTTAACTTTTTATTTATAATGAAAATATCAAAAAACATGTAATTTCAAATAAAAAATGCTATTTTCATAATCAGACTAAAATTTAGTTGAAAAAATTACGCAAGCACGGACACATCCTACTGGTTTTTTTTAATGGAGTCGTTTCGAGATTCAAGAGAGTCGTATAAGAACTAAATTAAATAATTGCAATTTTTTTACTAGAAATGAGCTTATCGATCTAATTAACATAAAAGCCGAACAACGAAACAAAATGTTCACAAGAGTTTGCTTTTATATAAATCAGTCAAAATTTTAATATCTCAATTAAGTATGAAGATTTCGTTAAAAATAATTTAGGAATAATGTACAAATATGTAAAGTTTTAATACATTCACTCAAAGGACAAATTTTTATCAAATTTTAATACAAATATTGCTTCATATTATCATTACCTCCATCTCTATACAGCTCTTCTAAAGTCCACTGCTGTACATAGGCCTCCCACAAGAAATACCACAAAACAAGTTCGCAAGTCATCTGCATCCATCGACTTCTTCAAGTCTTCCCGGGTCGTCACTCTATCAAATTAGGGTCGTCCAACACTTCGCTGCCACAGTTTTTTCACTAAAGAAATATGTAAGTGAATAATATAAGGAATCAAAAAAAATTTTGAGTACTCTTGGCCATTATGAACTGCTTCGTTATATTTTATTATTAACACCTTCGTGAAAACTGAAATAGAAATTACAAGAGAACGCTTAACTTGCGAAGGGTCCTTACATCTTTTTTAATGCCACTTGCGTCTCTGAATTTAACGAATAAGATTTTTAATTGTGTTATAAATTGAAGTGGTTTTGTAAAACGGACTTTCAAGTGTCTGCAAAATAGAAAATAAAAATTAATATTCTATTAATAAAAAATCATAAACATAAAGACAGTGTTGTTTAAATGTATTTAAGGGTATTATATGAACACACAGTGCACCCACTGGTAAGTGCTTTGTCATCCATTGACTAAGGTGCAATTTTTCCAGCCAGCCCGAAATATTAACATAATGCTGATGTCTTTCGTATTCTGACAACTAGAACCAGAGACGGTTTTATTAATAAGAAGTCATCCGATGTCAGTCATCAGTAATAACGCATCTGAATTATGATGATAGATGAAGGTGAATTTGGGCTACAGCATACACTGACCATCGGGGAAACTGAGTGCTTCTTTGCTACTTTTATACTAAAAAATTAATATAATTAACATCTTTACTCTGCTAACTTTGCAAAACGAGATTGATATGCCCAAAAGGCGTATAAAATATATAATAATAATAATAATTCTTTATTGACATTCAAAGTTCACAATTTGAAATGGGTAGAAACCTGAGTCTCCTAGCTAGGTTACTGAGTAACCTGTATTTAGGAGAAGTGTACTTTTGCCTCGGCTGTACAGCGAGAGAACCGGCGGGCCAGCATATTGCAGCGGACAGACAGCGCTCTCCTTTCTCTTTCAATGTCTTTATCATCTTTTAAATCTTCGGTAACAACATGGCCTACGTAGTTAAATTCAGTTACTCGTTTAATTGCAACACCCCCTAAAGTTACAGGTGGTACGAAATTTGGTTTCTTCGTGCCCACCTTAAACACCACGAGCTCACTTTTCGCAACATTATATTTTAGACCGTGGGCTTCTGCATAAACCTCACATATGAACAAAAGCCGTCTGAGTGCACTGACTGACGGGCTACACGGCTTTATGACAATGAAGAAATATACATTAATTTGAAAACTGAGTTCTAAAATTTGTTAGTATCCCAGTAAGTTAGTGACAGTGACCCGTTACCAATGTCAAGTGACTCTCAACAAAATCGTGTAGCGATACCAAAAATACAGCTACCAACCCACAGTGGGTATTATGAAGAGAGGTTGTCTTTCATGACTTGTTTATTATACTTGTTTACATTAACGTGACCCTAAATAATGTGAGAAAATTACATGATTTAAAAACCTATTAAGCCTTACTGGTTAAACTGCGTCAATATTAAAACATGTACAAGTTACAGATTCGAACTATGAACATGCATGGGATATATCAAAAGGACGTTTTGGTAATAAACGACCGCTGTCATGAAAGAGCTTTTTTACAAAAGAAGATGGCCGTTAACTTTTTAAGTCATATCAAAAATTAATAGATACAACGTTCGAATGTTTGCATCAGCTCAAAAACCTGAAGGTAAATATTGGAAAACTGGGATCCTATGATAATATTTGTGACAGTGCAGAAACTAGACTCTGAGATGCATAAAGACTGGGAGAACACGTTAACAACAATTGCCAAGATCCTGATATAATTCCGTCACTCGATATATTTTGTAAATATTTAGAAAGTCATTTTTGCACGTTGGAACTCACAGAACTGACAAAACTAGGATTGAATAATGTCAACCAGCTAGAGAAGTCGTATCACATTACAACCAACATCAAAATCTGCAAATTGTCAAATGTTCAATAGTAATCTTACTATGAGCTATTGTAAATGGTTAGGAAAACATTCACCACTTCAAAGAAGTGAATTTATTAAAACAAATAACTTGTGTTTCAACTGCCATTCACAATGTCAGTTATGCAGAAGGCGCCATCATTTCCTTCTTCTTGAAAACATGGAAAGCAACGTAAGTGATAGTAACACTACAGGCAATTCTGGTAAAATACGTACAAGAAACCTGTAGTGGCTTTATATACAAACTTGGAGAATAATGAACGAGAGAAAGATAGATATACAATAAAATTATACTATCTTTTAAGGATTTTATCGCATATATTAAACTTTTAAAATACCCGATGTTTCGAGCACTTTACAGCACCTATGGTCATGGGGGGACTGAGATGTTCAATGTCCAGATGTCATAGTTAACCGCGGTTACCATAGATTAAAATTTAACTTTTGTTCCGATCTACACAGTATGAACTTATAGTATCTTGAAGTCTTGCTGTTGTATGCTTGGGTTGGGATTTAATGTTATTTATTGTAGGATCCCAAGCAGATAGTAGCACCCAGCCATCTACTCTATTGAAATTAGGATGTTTTTTGATTTCAATAGGCTCGCGAATCGTCCTTGGAAAGAATCGGTGTTCTTTAGCGAGGATTTGTGGTGTATCAAATCTGATGTAGTGGGGGCAATCCTGTATGTCGATTCATTCATATTTAAATTTGATTTCGTAACTCAATCAATCATCAATCAGTCACATTCTATCATTTTTTAAGCAGCTATTTATATATATCTTAGCGGGACCATCGATTGGGGCTGCGGAAAATAAAATTCTTTAATTTGAATCCTACTATACTTGACTGCTATTGTGGCCCAATCTTAGCAATAGCATTATAACGTTCTATTTTTTAATTTGTTTCAAAATTATTAACATATAACGTAAAAGACCGATTTACCGACTTTATATTTCTATAACGTACTTGCGAAAATGTTGGTGGTGTAGAATTGAGGGGTGGTATTTCTGGTTCAAGTGACTCCAGCAGTAGCAGCCCACTCTACGTCGTTGATTTATTGTTTATAAAATGAAAGTGACAAACTAATTCACAGTTCACCTGATGGTAAGTGGCTACTACAGTCCAAGGATAACTTTGACCGACTTAAAATGTTTTATTACAGGTTACAGATGCGTTGACACCTCTGAGGACTAACGTGGAAAGCCTTGCTGCTCTCCAGACTGGAACACAGCACTGCAGACACTATTTGGCGGCAGAAGTGAGGTTTCTGCGCAAAAAAGAAGTCCTACCGTACAGAAAATTTATATAAATTTTTTTACGTACAGTTGCCACAACGAACTAGACCCCAAATTCAAATAGTACCTATCAAGAATAATGTGTATTGATTGTTTTAAAACAACTCTTGTAACGAGCAACGTGCGAATAATAAATTAAAAAAAATTACATACTGCCTTATTCAAATAAGGCAGTATGTAATTTTTATTTGATAAAAAATAGATATCCATTGCAAATGAATTTCACCGAATTAACAATTCCTTAGTGACTAAAGTCGGTAAACTTAGCATTGGGTACACCCATCAATTGGTAAGTCACAATTCAGAGGACTTTAGTAAGATAAGTTTATTAGTCAGCTTTTTATTTTATTTATTTTTTAAACTTAACAACCGTCGATAACAATACAAGCGATGACGTTAACATTTTGCAGTATTATTTTTATTGTTTTAATATTATAAGGAAAATAATATATGAATGATACTACTAATAAACTACTAAAATAAGGTAGTAAGTTTAAATTAAACTTATTTTTATGGGTTTTATCGTGTGGTATTTACATGTCTTATATTCCCGGCATTTCGAGTACTTTACATAAACCATTGTCATCGGGGTACTGAAGTGTTTTGACGGTCCAATGCCACAGTTGACCCCGGCTACCTTCAATTCACCGTGTTGTTGCATGAGAGGCGACAGAGGGAAACAAATCTGGAGATGGGCGTCAGCGTTCTCCTAATAACGAATAAAAATAAAACAGCGGTTGCCAACCCATATGAGGCATTCTATGGGGGAGGTCTATGTTCAGAAGTGGACTGCAATAGGCTGTAATGGAACGGAACCTTCAGTTTAAATCTAAAATTTGTAATGTTCGCGTAAACATAAGAAGTGCTAAAAGTTTGTTATTATATATAAACTGTCTTGATTTGGAAAAAACCGCGATAGTAAGAGTATAAACTGCGAGTATCATTTTTATCATATTTCCTGAGCATAACAACGGGATTTCATTTGCAAACTGAATAAATTTCTTGCATGTTTGTCGCTAGGGGTGTCGTGAAAATGCACCTTCATCATTCGTTATTGTTCCGTTCCCTCATCCACGTCTCTTTGCGTCTCGCGCGAGACGCATTCCATTAACAAGTGTTGCACATCCTTTGTGATAAAAGAGTTTGGTTTCCCTACGGTGTGTTTGTGTACAAAAAATACTAAGAAATGTACAGTATTCTAGGCAACTTGCATTTTTGCCCGTTTAAAATTATTAAACAAATAACTTGATAAGAATTATTGTCTCAATATTTATAAAATTAATGTTCGAAAGAAAATGATTTTTTTTATTTTAAAGATGTTAAAATAATCAGAAGAATAATTAAAACATATGATATGATAGAGTTTCACTCGAAATGCTGAGGGCTGGAGAGGAAGTGGTGGCAGGCCTGCTGCATACCTTGTTTAATTTATGCTGGGAACTGAAACGGGTACCGGGAGACTGGTGCAAAGCCGTGATAGTCCCAGTATATAAGGGAAAAGGGTCGCAGCAGGACTGTAAAAACTACCGCGGTATCAGCCTTCTTAGCATCGTGGGAAAACTGTATGCCAAGGTACTAATTGAAAGGGTCATGAAAGAAACCGATGGAAAAATTTGGGATGTGCAAGCGGGATTTAGAAAGGGAATGGGATGTACAGATCAAGTCTTCTCCATGCGCATGATCGCGGAGAAGTTTTTGGCCAAAAACCAAAAGGTTTTTTGTGCGTTCATGGACTTGGAGAAGGCCTATGACAGAGTGGATAGGAATGTGCTATGGCAAACACTGAACTCATTTGGGTTGAGCGCTGGCTTGATACAGGCATTGGAGTCTCTTTATAGGGACTCTAGTGCTTGTGTTAGGATCAACGGGGTCTACTCGGACTGGTTTGGCATCCATAAAGGTGTCAGACAGGGCTGTGTGGCTTCCCCGTGGTTGTTCAACCTATTTATGGACAGTTGTTTGCAAAATTTGAAAGTTGAAGAATGCGGATTAAGAATGGGTGAGTTAACCATCAAATGCCTTTTGTACGCCGATGATCAAGTTATTCTTGCGTCGTCGGCGGCTGAGTTGAAAATGATGGTTACATTAATGAACAGATCATTAAAAGAAAGGGGTATGAAAGTGAACGCAAGTAAGACGAAAATTATGGTTTTTGAAAGAGATGAAAGTAAAACGATATGTGAAATAAGAATAGAAGGGGAGTTGATCGAGCAAGTAGATGAGTTTGTATATTTGGGGTGCGTATTTAGCAGGGATGGGAGATATGATAAGGATATAGAACGACGAGTGAACGCAGGAAACAGAGTAAATGGGGCCCTGCACTCTATTGTGAAGAGTCAGAATGTGTCAAAAAAGGCACGTATGGCAATTCACAATGCTGTGTTGGTCCCTACTTTAACGTATGGTAGTGAAAGTTGGGTATGGCAGAAGAAGCACGAGAGTAGAATAAATGCAGTAGAAATGCGGTCGTTAAGGAGTATGTTAGGGCTGAATCTGAATGACAGGGTGAAAAATTGTGTGATAAGAGAAGGGTGTGGTTTGCAAGATGATGTTGTGACCAGGATTAAGAAAGGAATGCTTCGGTGGTTTGGTCATGTGGAAAGAATGGATGAGGAAAGAGTGACAAAGAAAATTTATGTTGCAGAAGTGAATGGCAGAGTCGGAAAGGGACGTCCTAGGCGAAAATTTATCGACCAAATTGGCGATCTATTGAAAACGGGCCAAATTAGGAGTACCCTTAACCGACGAGCATGCATGCGTAGGTGTATGGATGTGAAGGAGGCGAGAGAGGTGTGTCAGGATCGTGCCAAATGGAAGTCTGTAGTCTCTGCCTACCCCTCTGGGTGACAGGCGTGAGTGTTTATGTAATAATTAAAACAGCTCATATGGTTAACGCTCGCTGTAAATGTAACAGAACGCGAGTAACCCGGGTTCGATCCCCGCCGGCACCGATGAAATTGTTAATTGCAATTTTAAGTGCTGATTTACCACGTGCTCGGCGGTGCAGGAAAACCTGCATGTCTGAGGAATAAGGAAAAAATATTTCGAAGACATGTGAAGTTCGCCAACACGCATTGGGGCAGCGCGGCGGACACTTCCTTGCTCTAAAACCCTCTCAGAAATGAGGGGAGGCCTGTGCCCAGCAGTAGGACGTATATAGGCTGTAATTTTACTTTTTTTTAATAATTAGCTAAGATCCGCGTAATTTTAATACGTAAATTTGTTTTAACAAATAATGTGTCTTGCCTAGTTTGAAGAGCACCGCTAGCACTCCCTCAATAGATAGCATGCACTACTAATCCCACTACACTTGGAGATACACCAACTTCGATATTACAACTCGTGTTTGGCCTTACACATTTAATGTAATAAATTTCGGCAAAGTAACGAGTAAGTAGATATTTGTAACCGAAATTCGACTTAAGAAACTTAGACGTAAGACATAAGAAGCTTCGACGTAAGAAAATAAATTTCGTTTGGCAAATGTAATTTTTTTATAAATGGTACTACCGCTTCAAAATGAGATTCCTCTGTCTGGAGGACTTTTTGTGAAAGAGGAACTTATGCAGAAAGGTAACCCTTAACAGACCTATCGATAAACTTATACATGTATTTATTAGAAAGGAATATAAAAAAGGAAAATGAGCGTATCAGTGAAAACAAAAGAATAAAGAGTATCCTAATAAAATTTAACCTTTTTAATTTAGAATAGCTAATAAATTGAAATCCAAATCTCAGCACACTACTGCAAACTTCAAGATGTACGACTAGTAAATTCATTTTTTGTAGATCGTACCAAAAATAAATAACAAAAGCCCACAGTAGCCCTGTTTAATATGAATTGTTTGAGATAAGGACATCGAACACCTCAATCCCCCCTCACCATGGGTACTGTAAAGTTGGGGATTAAAAATAATTAAAATTAAACGCGATAAAATCCATAAAATTAGTGTTATTCAATGTGTAGTATTCCGTAAATACAAATCATAATTACAATTTTATTATTTATTTGTAGAGATCCATGAACAACTTATTTAACTTTGTTAATCTAAATTCTTGAGTATCCATGTTATTACTTTTTCTTTAGGTACGTTGATGTCGATCATTACTTTAGGCATGAGAAATTCACGTTTTTGTACATAAATAATATTTCCATATACATACTGTCTTGTAAAATATTATTAATTTTCTTTAAATGATTCATTATATTTAAGTTACAGTTGATTTGATTGACAGATGATTTGTTTGATGTTTACTTTTATAGCCTATTAAAGTCCACTGCTGAACATAGGCCTCCTCCATAGATTGCCTCCTAAGGGGATATTTGTCACAGTTGTCACACTTGGCAAGCAGGTTAGCAACCAGAGTTTTTATTCCCTATTAGGAAGATTCCATCTCCTAATTTTTCCACTCTTTCGTATCTTACGACAAAATTAAAAAATAAACACCCACTGGATCATTTGATGTAATGGATATTCTTATACCACCACTACATATAAGTCCAAATTCGACCAAGAGGTGAATCCATGGATCTAAATCCGCAGGACAGCGTTCGGGAAATTATGACACATCTTTTGGTCACGTAATCAAAATTTCAGTACAAAAGTATACAACCAGTGTGTGTTGCCAGTTAAGTCATATTGAAAGGATATATGCTTCTTTACTGCTGGGCATATAAGAATGCTCAAAGTAGCTCGCAGAGCTAGGAGTAAGCTACTCCCAGAATTTTTCTGCGTAATAGAATCTGTAATCCCCTCTCCTATTCAACTGGCTCAGGACGTATTTTGTGACATTCCTATGTGGAAGCTTATATTCAGCAGTGGACTTGTGAGGAGCTTTAATGATGATACCGATGATGCTCGACTTAAAATAATAATGTTTTAGAGATCATTTACAAATATTTCCTTATATCTCTATGAGTATGTTGAGTATTAGCACTTTATTACATAATATTATCACACAATTTTTTACACTTGGAAGTACCTTTGCTGCTGTTATTCATTCATATTTACCAGTCACTTCCTAGTCCTTAAGAATTCCCACGTAGTCATATAGGACAATAACGCCTTGAACTGTCACAATTTGGCGAAATACTTATTAATTGGCTGGTTCGAGTAAAATTAAGTTAAATTGGGTGTAAAATTATATTGTGCATTTTTCTTTCTGTTCCCTAGCTTCAGGTTGGATGAAAACTGGATGGTTGCTGGCATATTATAAAAGATGGCGTTATCACCCCTGAGGATAGGAATACCACATTTCCAGTAAAATAAGTCTACGGTTCTCTACACTCACACATCAACATAAAGGTGCTATTTTACGTTGATATAATGTTGGAGCGTGGTCCTTCCCCGTTCGAGCTAACATATTTGCGCTACAACCGTAATGTAGCCGTACAGACGTGCTACAGATTATTAGTTTAAATGATTATAGAAAGGATAAAATTAAGCTTTCAAAAATTTTTTTAATTTGTGTCTTATAATATAATACCAAGTTTAAATTGTAACTTTTGAAGTAAGATAATCTACTTATATATTTCTTGCTGCTTATTCGCACAAGGTCTCTTGATGTAGGGACTTATTGAAGCGATGGCATAGCTTTCTTGACTTTCAAAATGTACTTTCTAAGGCCAATTTTTAATAAAATATTAATATCTTAACTTTGATCAAAGGTAAGAAAATGATAAGATAAGACCCGCGTAAAAAACAAAATGGTGTATATTATCTAGTTTGAAGTCCTCTATCTCAAGATTGCGTGCACAGTTACTGACACCAATAATCCCAACACAATGTTACTGAGAAACACACGATAATGTGGAAAATACGACACGTGTTTCGCCTTTCAACGGTAGATCGTAAGGTTTAGACTCTGCGATGGCTAACCACTATAATTTATTTCCATAGTAGCAGCGCTGGACAGATTTTACGATGAAGTCTCGTTTTTTTTTAAATATCAGTTTAAGATTTAGAGAAAAAAAGGCAAAGGCAAGCTCTTATAATCTTACCATGATATACTTCTACAGAAAATACAAGACGAATAATATATTGTCATCTTTCGTGTATTCCCCATTACATCTTGTTGGTTCCCTATATTCAACTTTTACGACACTCACGGGGCGAGCTGGGATGTGGAATTTTCTTATAAGGAAAGAAAGAATATATTTTCACTTAAGGTAAGTAAATAATTATGTTATTTCTTTTATTTGTAGTGGCGGCGTAGATAATTAACTACCCCAAAACACCCCGTCAGCAGGCAGCGCCAACTTTATTGTAAAAACTTATAATAAGTAAACTACGGTTGCCAATTCGTCTGCAGTGCAATAAAAAGCATCTATGGCAATTTTCGGGAATGAACTTTGATCGGCTGTTATAAATGTATGTAATAACAAAAACAGCAACAGTATTGGAAAGAAGATACTGGCTATAAGCATGTTAATGAAATGACTCAACGGGGAAATGTCTCACGGAGTGCCGGTTGTAAAATATCAGCATAATGCAGCTGTGTTTAGAGACTTAAAACCCGGAAATGTATTTTTTGATGAAAGCACTAGCACCCGCAATTGTGAGGTAAGGTTTCTTTAAGCAAAATTTTATATACCATTTATTTTTCCTTGTGGATTTTAGGAAAAATATTTGTATTTCATCTTTGGTAAAAAGGAGCACGCGTTTTTTGTATAAAAACCGTTACTCACATCTTAATATTATTCAAATTTGAAAGCAAAAGGTAAAGTAAAGTCACGGGTTTTATATGTTCCACAATAGGGTCTCCTCTCATTTTTGAAAGGAATTAGAGCACGGAAGGGGCAGACTTCATCTGTCCTTAAAACACTTTTTTTTTCTTTGACATGCGAGTTCCCTCATAAAGTTTTCTTTACCATCAAGCATGAGGCAAATAAGCGTAATGATGGCAGGAATATGAACCGGATTGTTCGCGTACAGTGAAATTTACAGCGGGCTTTCAGTCTCAGAGCTACTGTCTGTGAGCCATTAATTTTTTAATTCAATAGTCACAACGTTCTCAACAGGTTGCTGACTGGTAGTGGCGTAAGAGGATCCTTCACTCAATTTCATCCCGTGTATCTTTGTAGGAGGCTATAGGATATGCTAAAATATTACCCTGGCGACGGCTCTGTAGCGCAGTAGATTACCAATGAGTTATAGCACTGGGAGTCGTGGGTTCGAATCCCGCACGGGACAAGTATTTGTATGGCCTACAAATAATTGTTCCGGGTCTAAATAATTGTTCTTGTGCAATCTATGTTTGCAAACTGCCTCCACAATATAGGAGAAAATCCTATTGTATCCTGTGTAAAGATTTGTATAAAAAATCTCATTATTACCGATTGTACGGTCATTACGTATACGTCAGGGCGTAAAATACCCAGATCTGTCAGTGCTGGTCACTGTGAAAATTCCATGACCTTAACGGGCTATTAAGAAGATCGACTGCAAAAAACTACCTAACCTTAAAGTGGAATGCCATTTTCCCTTTGACTACCAATTCTGCCACTGCAATATGCAATGCAATGTTAATTATATAAATTTTTAATTCATTTAGTTTATTTGCAAATATATTTTTAATCAATACCTACACACTAGGATTTCTTCTATATCGTTGGGCACAGCAGACAAACATCCAGACCGGTAACAATTATTTGTAGGCCATACAATTACTTGTTCCGTGCGGGATTCGAACCCGAGGCCCCCAGTGCTGCAACTCATTGCTAAGCCACTGTGCTACGGAGCTATCATATTGCATCATAGGAGGGATGTTTGCCATAGTTGCCACGCTTGACAGGTGGGTTGGCAACCGCAGCTTAGAATTTTTAATTGTTATTAGAAAGACGCTAATGCTAAACTCCAGGTTTATTTCTCTACTTCGCGTCGCCTCACATCGCTATTGGACGGTCAACTTAACTTTTTATTTTTACCATGGAGGGTCCATGGATCTATTTGCCTCTGACCTAGGGACATCGTTGCTCTGTATTAACTCAGATATGGTAAAGTTAAAGTACTATATACGTCTCACTGCTGGGCACAGGTCTCCTCTCACTTCTGAGAGGGTTTTAGGGCAAGGAAGTGTCTTCGATATATTTTTATGTATTTATTCCTCACACATGCAGGTTTTCTTAAGATAGTTTCCTTCACGTGGTAATTGGTGGTTCAATGGTGCCGGCGGGGATTGAACCCGGGTTGCTCGCGTACTGCGAGCTCTAAGCATCTGAGCTACCACGGCTTTCAGATACGTATTCAATCGTAGAACGTATGTTGGATGATAATGGTCTTACATTTTTCAAATAATTTAATAATTTTTGAAATGAAACTTCACTAAATATAAAGATATTGTAAAAAAATAATTGTGTTATAGACTCTGGAATGAGTTTTATTTCTTAATATTAAAGAAAACCTTTAAAATATTCAATGAAGCCTAACGTTCAGTAAAATATTGCAGTTTCTGCAAGAAGAATTACTTGCTAATTAACTGTTGCAAATAAAAATAAATAACCTTTCAATTAAACTTGTAATACTCTGTAGTGCCGTGTGGTTGGCGTGGCGAAATTTGGTATGGCGGAGCATCTTACACGGAACAATAATTTGTATAGTCATCAAAAGTTGCGGGTTTGAATAGCTTACCATAGGTAGGTTATGTGTGTAGTACACTTCTATAATACTGATAAAATTTCTAGTGCAAGGCACTGATAAAATTTCTACCTGGTAAAATAAGGTATTTTGTAGAGCGACAGTAGCCTAACTCTGAAGGTCGAGTGTTTGAACTACTATCGTGAATTACTCATACTAAAAGCATTTTAAGCTTACTTGAAGTGGTTATAATGAGAGTATTATTAATGTTTTTTTTTTAAATATAGAATAAGGTTTTCAAACGAGCACATAGACTACCTCATAGTAAGTTCATGCCGTGACCCATAGACATCTTCGTTTATATTGGATCCCCAGTTAAAGGTTCTCCAGTTAACTCACCATACGCAGCAAAGCAGAATTAAGCTGCTATTGACTAAGAACTGTAGCTGTATTCTGTAAGAGCGTGGTCCTTTCCCGGTCGAGCCCACCCATTCGTGCTACAACCATAAAATAACTACAGTGTGGCCTTACCACATATAAGAATGTTAATAGTTATGAAAAATGAATAAACTAAAACTTAAACTATAGTATTTTACTAGTAGTACTGCACGTTCATTAAATATAGAAAAATGATGCGTATTAAATCAAACAAGTAAATATTTTCATACTTTGAAATTTTTCAATTTTAATATTACTATTTTAAATACCATGCAGATATTTTTACGGTGTAATTTTAATACGTATTTTGTGGAAGTTCAACCAAAATACATAGCGGTCCTCTCTGTATTTCCCATTTTCATGAGTAAGGACTAAGGAATCAAGTCGAGCCCAGTCGCCTCGCTGCCGTGGCGGTACGCGAACGTGTTTCGTTAGCGTTTTATTTCCATAGAAGTTACGGGTAATCGTTCCATAGATTTGTGTCGGAAACATGCTTACCTAGGTACGTTTTTTAAATATTTTACGCTGTTGTTATGTGCTTTATTTGTGCGGAATATATAAATAAACGTTAAAATATTTGTTTGTGAGGGTTTAGTTGGTGTAAATATAATTTCAATTTTATCTGAAAATCAATACATTAATATTTTATTTATTTAAAAAATAGTAAAAAAATAAAGCGCTATAAATATTACAACTAAAGCCAAACTTAGGGAAGTAACACGCGGAGTATAATAATCTAAAAAAATAATTAAAATATAGTTTTGGTTACAGATTTGTTAATATTATTGCTAAGAAATTAATTTAAACATATTTTCGAATATTTTATCATTAAGTTACAACTTAAAACTACATTTTAAATAAATCATTAGCTAGTGTCATTAATAAGTAAAAAACTTGTCGTGAATTAAATCAAAATAATTTATAAATATTATTATCATATACAATTAGGTATAAAGTGCTCTTATACTTACCATTTATTGGTTGTTTTGGTGGTTATTTATTAGGTGTCTAATAGTCAATATTAAAATGATACTTAAAATTTCATAAATTATTTACAAATACAGCCCTTCACAGGTCCTGCGCTGATTATATTTTTTTAAAAATTATAATTTAGCAGGTGGCACGGGACCGAACTTTGTGTCATTTCTTGGTTGTGGATTAAGATGAACAGTGGAACTGTAATTATGACGTTATTGATATAGTTATGAATTGTATTATAAAATTATAATCATTCTAAATTTGGTTCAGGAAGTTGATAAAATACAACGCTTCCTATGTTTAATTATTTTTTGTGAAAACAACTGAAAATATATATATTAAAAAAAACATTTATTAATTAAGTCATACTAACGTACAAGTATTTCATTGCTGAGCTAAGGAGACTTTATCATAGTTACCATACTTTATCGACAGTTTGTCAACCGCAGTTTATAATTATTTTGAGTGTTTATCAGGAAAATCCTGCTAGCTCTCTCCTGATCCGTACTCCCTCCGTCGTCTATTACGACACCTACGAGATGATTATTTGTGGTATAGCATTTTTGTAGACCTTTACTAAATGCCATATTTTCTTAATGTTATGTTACTAACAATACCACTAACAATTATTTGTTTTTAGTTGAAGATTAACATTACCCACTTTTATTTAACTTCCATGTAAATTACCAACAAATGATAATTGTACCATAGTTAGTTCAGATATTAGGAACAAAGATCAGGTTACTATGAAAGGGTAGATAACATGCTGGTTTAAATAATTTGTACAACTTGCAAAAATGGAATTTTTTGTGGAAATTGTCCGGGAAAACTCGTAATCGTAACAAAACTCGTAGTAGTTACTAAAGTTACAGTTTCATGACAATATACGAATTATATTTTTATTTGTCTAGGCTGATTTTTGAGTAAACTGACGAAAGTTTTTGCTGTATTAAAAAATAACATAAACAAAAATAAAAATTACAGTTATATAAATAAAATACTTTAATTTTTGACTTTTATTATCTGTCACGTTATTATTTGTTAAGGGTAACATTTATCTGACAATTAAAAAATCAGTACAACTACATTTTTATATGAAAAGTCTGCCTATTACTATGTTTGCTAAAATACTTGATTTTATTTAATGGAAGTTGGTCAACAATTTACAAAACAAAGTAAATACAAATTATTAGGGTTGGAATACTTATTTAAACTCTAATGCATCACAGCGGTAAAACAGGCAGCCCATATTGTTCATAGCACATAATGCAATATTAAAAAAAATATTACTAGACTTGAATGAATTTCTTTGATGGAAAACTTTTATTCTAGGATTGAAAATTTATTTAAAAATTTGTACAATTAGATTTAAGTATATCGATTTAAACTTATAACCACTTTAGAATACATAGTGAAGAAATACTATACATACTACTAAAACATTAATAGTAAAACGCAAAATAAACAAAATTCGTAATATATTTATATTACGAATTTTGTTGATTTTGCTTTTCACTATTAAGTTGAGAGTAGAGTTGCAATAGATTATAAACTTTTACTGTCATACAATTACTTGTGTACAAAGGTTGAGTAAATTTACCGCCGAATATTTTATTGTAAAATATTTTCATGAAACCCAATTTAACCCACGGCACCTAAGTCCGTTAAAAATTCACGGTGGAAATGTGACACCGGGTTTAAATATTCACGAAGCTGCGACGTCGTAACTCAAGACTTTATATAAGTACCTGTTTTTTTTTTAAATTATTTCAATCTTTTAACGTAAAATAAATACATTTTAATTTATTATACTGTGATGGATTTTTAGAATTGTCAGTGTCATTATCATCATTATTACAGCCCTTCACAAATCCACTGCTTAACACAGGGTTCCCCCAATCCATCGAATCGAATATGTGCATATCTTAAAATTTCGTCACTCCATTTACACAACTTACATCCCTATTTACGTCTCTTCTTCTTTTTCCTTGCTTTTCTCTTTATTTAATATGAGCTCTCCTCGTTTTTATACGCCAAGATATTCTATCTTGAGGTGTCTGTGTTTCAAGCCGCGCTCTTTCCAGATCCTTGGTTACGGTTTTCCACCTAGTGGCTAATGAGCATCCTCTGCCTTTCTTTTTCTTTGGAATTGCAAAGGTCTTCCCCACAGGGTGTTCTACTTCCCGCCTCATTACATGCCCTTACCATCACATACGAATTTCGACCATCCTGTCTACAATGGGTGTGACTTTAAAGGAGCATCTGATGTACTCATTGCGAACTTTATCGAGCCTCATTAAGCCTGCTGACCATCGTAACATTTTCATTTCATTCGTGTGCAACTTTTGTGTGTAAGATACACATATTTGACCGCCTAGCATTCCGCACCATATAACATGTCAGGCCTTATAGTCGTTTTATAAACCTTTCTCTTCAGTTGTATATGCATCCTGCTATCGCAAAGTATTCCTGAAAAGATTCTGCACTCTCAAGGAGTTACGTCTGAGACGATATCGACGTTTGCCGTTATCACCGAAACGAGGCATTTGAATTTGCTGATGCAGGACAGTGGCTGACCGTCGTCCGTCGTCCGTCGTCCGTCGATCGTGCAAAATTAAACTTGTCAAATAATGGAAAAATTTATAATCTACTAATTTAATAAAACAAAGTTTCTCTGCCCTGAGAAGAAACGGAAAAAGAAAAACCTCGGGTATTGACATTTTTAAAGGCAATGATACGTTATTATTTCGTTTATAAAACTGGAAAGGAATAGGTACCTGTAGGTAACATTGTCGATAAAAAAAATTAGAGTTGGAGGAGGAGGAGTGGCAAGATATGATTACAACACAATAAGACTCGAAAACCAATAACATGCATATTTGCGCTTGTTTCCTCTGGCTGAGATTTGACCCTGAAACCACCACGTAGGGTACTCTACGAACGTAAGCTACTTTTCACACGTGGTAGAGCCATGCTGCAGTTATATTAGTAGTATAGTTGTAGCACAAATGGGTCGGCTCGACTGGGGAGGGACCACGCTCTCACAAAATACCAGCGTGAAATGGTAGCTTGATGCTGCTGTGTTTCGTATGGTGAGTGTAGAGAACCGGAGACCCTTTTTAATGGAAATGAGGCATTCTATCTTAGTCCTCACGGGTGACAACGCATCTGCATTTTGATTCGTAATCGAAGATAAATGTAGATGTCTATGGGCCACAGCAACCACTTACCATCAGGTGGACTGTGTGCTCGTTTGTCACCCCATCCTATAAAAAAAAAAACTCGAATCAACTTATCCCCATTGGTCGCCTATACATCTATGGTAATCTTTTTGTTGGTTTTCTCTATATATGAGTATTTACTACTTCTAAATTTAAAAAAAGTAAGCAAAAAATAAATTACCTACAGTTTTAAAAAAACGTATTCTGAAGTCATTATTCAAACATCGTCGTTTTCGTTTTGTCTTACCTGCTTACCGACTTACGCCAAATTTATTTCTTACGCCAAAGAAACGACTTTATTTTGCTTCATTTTATATCGTCTGCAGTTTTTAGCAGTGGACTGATAAGCGTGTAAGTCTCTGTTAATGAGCGTCACTTTTAATACATACTTTATAAATTATGTCTTACTATAAGTAACTATAAGTTGTGTACTATAAGTTACTTATAGTTTACGGCCTGGGTGATCAAAACATTAGCAACTTTAATAACATTGTTTCTTCTGAAGTATCAGTTACGTACTCCGCTACAGCTAAAACTTTTAATTAAATTTAATTTTATTTACTATTTTACTACCCAAACTGTCACATAGTAAATGACATACTAAAATGGTGTGATATTTACAATATAGGTGAATTTAACGTTATCCCATTTTCCTCAACATTATGCCTTTCGTATACTTTACTCGATACGCTCTAGAATAATTTACGAGGTCACGTAAACTTTTTATAAAATACATATGAGAATTTGAGAGTGTGTCAAACGTACATTATCTATAACTAATGCCTACGAAATAAACAGTAATAAATAGAAAATAACTTTCTGGATTTCTTACAACTTAGTTTTCATAGTATCACGTTATCATAGTTCTTTGTTCGCGCTCGCATAATAAATTGCGTGCACAATATTATAGTTTCTGATTATATATAAATTATAATTTTTTTATGATCAGAATAACTTTAAAACATCGATTTTAATAATCGGTCAATAAAAAACAGTTCTCTAAATGGCGGTACCTATATTTTGAATTTTGAAAGCCAATTTATATTTATTACATGGCCCCCATGTGGTAAACATGGGGGCCATGTAGTCAATGACCGATCATTTTTTAAATGCATAAATTGAGAACAGAGTAATTGTTCATGGTTAGAAAGACTTCGAAATCGATTTAGATGACAATTGGACAGTAGACAAAAGTTTTCAAAATAGCGACCACTTATGTTTCGACTACAAACATATATATGTTGGTAATTAAAACAAAATTCCTATTATTGTACTTTATGTTAACAACAATTTGTTTCTTAAATTGGTTAATTTAAAAACTTTTGAATTTTACGAACATTTTGAGGGTCAACCTTAACGCTCCAATTGAGCACAGGTAATAATTTCAAAAATGGGCTAGAACGCTATGTATTTAGTATAGTAATATTGATTTTTTTTTGCTTTGCTGTGATATTGAACCACACTAGTTCCTAAACAATTTACAAACTCTTGTATTTTTATTAGCAGCCGATAGATTTTTATGAGGGTTTTAATGGATACTTGTGTAAGCAGGTACGTTTGAAATTAAATATATTAATTTAATAGTTTATTTCTCATAAATTTACCCTGCGAATATTTATTCGTACTTGCAAACTACGAAACTAACGACTAACTACTACGAAATTGCAACCCTTCGCATATTCATCGCGTCTATTATAGGAAGTGCTCAAAGGAGTTCTTCGGACTAAATCCAGCTGCTGAATTTTATCACCGAACATAGCGTCAAAACTAGCGGTATCATCCGCATCATCTGCATGATTGGCGGTTCACCGATTTACCAGAAGTTTTCATTTTTGCATAACTTTCTTATGGACTGACAGCATTTTTATGAACCGATACGACGTGGGCACCTTCAAAAAAAGAGCCTACTCTTATTTAAAAGATTTGCAACGCACCTGCGATTTCCATTGTGTTACATTTGTTAATTATCATAAGGGGAGCCACGTGCTCGTTTGCTTCCATTTACAAAAATGTTAATAAAAACGTATTTATTTATTTATTCAATTTACATACATATTTTGTTGACTCGATTGAATTGATTTTTGTTTAAAACTGGGCCGCTACTCGGAAGCCCAGTTTATCCTTATCAATCACTGTCGTGTCTATGTAGTTTTGCCATTTGCAATAAAGTTTGTATAAATGTAAGGAAATCCAAATTACAAAATGGTATCTCGAAGAAATACGACGCCTGATAAAAGCACGAACAGTTTAATATGAGTGGTTAGAAGTTATTAGAAAATGAGAAAAAATTAGTTATCGCTGTCGTGAACCCACAACTGGCCAAGCGCGCGCGTTTGTGTGTGTGTGTGTGTGTGTGTGTGTGTGTGTGTGTGTGTATGTGTAGATCTATGCTTCCATTTTGAGGCACATTCTACCTACCATAATACATGTAATAACACGTAGGTAAAACTCTAGGTGCCATCGATGAAGCATGGTGTACAGATAAATCTTATTAGTTTTTCATGACACCTTGTTTAATTAACTAAAGCTTTATAATTGATGATGAATTTTAATAAATAATAATAAAATGAAATAACCAGTTCCCTTGTAATGATATTGCTGGTCTATGGAATTTAGCTTCGGGATATTCGAAAGGATAAAAAGCCATATGTCGGTTGCTTGAACTCCTTTCATTTATTAACAGAGCGAATCGCGTGCTAGTGAGATTTACACTTGGGGATTAAGTGTTATCTTTAATCTCCAGTATAATGTAATATACTATTACAGCCTTAATACCTAACGTTGCTGGGAACAGACATCTAATTTCTGAGAACATTATGGAGCTATAAATAGTTAGTGTTGATGAACTTCATATTTTATTTTGTGACAAACAGGTTTTTTAACGATGTATTTTTTTAACTAACGAGCACAAACCACGTTCGATCAGCATTAAAACAGCAATTGATAATTTTATTGGTGCCGGCGGGAACTGAACCCAAGTTGCTCGCGTCCTACCAGTACTCCACTGGGATGCGTATAAGCTGTTTATTTAATTTTACTTGTACCCATCAATTTTTATCTCTTTGATTGTACCTATCAACTGCACTGTATATAGGACCCCTTTTACTGTGTGGCCGAAGTAGGAAAAGGGGAGATCTCCCGCCGGGCAAGGTGTTCTGCCAGGTGGTGCCTGGGGAGCGGCCGTCACTCCCTGTGATAGTTCGGAGATGTTGTTTATATGCTGTTTATGATTCGGAATGTTGATAGCGTGATTTAAGCTTCGGTGTGTTTTCGCTTGCGCCGCAGCTGTTTTTCCTGCTATATAACCGATTAAATATATGCTTCCTAACTTTATACTCAAGGGAAAAGGTAATTTTTGGGATTTATTATCACTTTATTATTCAATTTGTTCCCTCGCTGCTGATCGTATGAGAAAGTTGAAGATCGCGCAGCCATTTATGGATAGAGATGTGGTCGGAGTTTTTATGCGTGATAAAATACGTAACGCGGTGAACTAGAAAAACATAGCGCAACGGATCAGTAAACTGAAATGGAAATTAACCTTGAAAAACCCACCTCTGAAGAACAAACAAGAAGTGACAGCCTTGGACTAACAATCGAGGGCTGGGCAAATCTCTACTAGATGGAGTGACGATCAGAAAATGCATAAATTCTACGGAATGGGGAGGCCTACGTTCTCCATTTTTAATTATCAACTTGTGATAGGTAGTAATGGTGATGCTGTTCTTATATATAAGAACTAAATAAACGCGACGTGTTTATACTTTACACTTATATTGGGTGGTATAGGTACCTATGAAACGTATTTTTTTCTCCTGCTAATCAAAGTAATCAGCCATGCAATTGATGTATTTTACCAACGTAGTGGCAGTTTATTGATGCCCTTCTTGAAGAAAAAGCTGGACCGTAGGCAACAAATTCTTTAAAGATATTATGTACTGCCTCTCGGGTATTGCATTTTTTTTGCCTCCAAAAAGTATCAAAATTCCGGAAAAAGTAGAAGTCTCTAGGCACAAGGTCTGTTGAGTACGGCAGATAACGGAGAGTTTCGAACCTCAGCTCTTGTAACTTGAAGACCATCTGTTGTGCAGTATGAGGTCGAGCACTGTCGTGCAAGAGAGGTGAGTACGAGCAATTGATCAAAGCTTGTTGGAGACGTGGCTTCTCCATCATTGTGTTCATTCCTTCACAGTACACATCTGCAGTACTGCCCATCCCGTTTGGTAAGAAGCTGTGATGAATCACACCGGCGCTGGGTCACGAAACAGTGAACATCGCTTTCCTAGGGGTTAGTTTTCGTTTAGGGTATTGTTTAGGTGTTGAAACAGGATCCAACCATTTTTCATCGTAGGTCAATGCGATTCAAAATCCTTCGCTTGTGCCGGTTGAGCATTGCAAGGTTGGCGATTTGTTTTTTGATTGGCGAACGAAACATGGCATCGGAGTTGTTTTTTTAAAGCAAGTTTGACAAACGAGCACTCAGACCATCCATGGTAACGCCTGAGATGTAACGTGGAGTACCCGTTACCAGTAAAAGGATCTGGGATTCTCTACCCTCACCTTACGAAATACATCAACATTACGCTTCTCCCCGGTGAAACCGAATCATTTATGCTGCAGCCATAACATATCTGCAGCGTGACTCTGGGTACAAAAATATATTCTATTTTCAAATTTGAGGGTGGCAACATATCGGGCTCTTACTCTCGTTAATAAGATTTTATCTAGATGATTTCCTTTATCGTTAAACGTGTTGTTAATTAATACTTAAATACAAATATATATTTATACATGGTAGAGCCATGCTGCAGCTATATTGTGGTTGGAACACAAATGGGTTGACTCGGCAGGGGTAAGACCACGCTTTCACAGAATATCAGCGTAAAATAGCAGCATAAACTGGAAATGAGGCATTCCATCTCCGTCCTCAGGGCTGGCAACGCGTCTGTATTCAATTTTTAATTTAAGATAAATGTAGATGCTTATGTGCCCCAGCATCCACTTAACATGAGGTGGACTTTGTGCTCGTTTTTCAGCCTTATTTTGGAAAAAAAAACATTCGAGCCACTACCGAGGATCGTACCCGCTCGAAGTTAAGACAAGCTCCCTATGATTGTTCCATTCGCTCAAGGTTCTTGGCATGATAATTTCGGGAATACATTTTTCATTAGAAGCAAATCTACCACTGTTTTCCCTGTAAATTACGCAAACCCCTATTTCAATTTAACATACAATGTTAAAATACAGTTTTGTTCCACACTCGTAATTAAAATACACAATGAAAAGGAGAGGAAATTAAAAGTAAAAATTCACTTCCAATGAAATTTCACGGTGCATGAAACAAAAGTGCACGAGAGCTCTAGAAATCCCAGTGGAAAAATTTAAATATATTTTTATGGTAATTATCTTCATTGAACCGGAATATACGATTTATAAAATCGAAGTAAATGGGGCTTGTGCAATTAACAGCAAACTTACGATGTATAGTAAATGTTTACTTTTTTAATGGCATCTACATTTATAAAAATTTTATATTTACTACGAAAATATTAAAAATATGTGTTATATTGGAAAAACGATCGAAACGTTTATTGCGTAGCACTAAGTTACTAAGTGGGGTTAATTCTTCGGTGAAAGCCGTACTTGTAAATTTAAGGTTTATTATATACTACAACAGTTTGAGAGTGATCAGTTTTTTATATTATGACATTTGTCATATATATATATATATATATATATATATATATATATATATATATATATATATATATATATATATATATGTGTGTGTGTGTATGTGTGTGTGTATGTGTGTGTATGTGTGTGTGTGTATGTGTGTGTGTGTGTGTGTGTGTGTGTGTATGTGTATGTGTGCGTGTATACCGTGTGGTGTTGGCGTTAGAGAATTCATTATTCAATAACATGCATACGATGTTGCGAGAGGAGACAGAGAGAAATTAAAACAAGAGACGAGCAGCAGCATCTTCTCGAAAACAACTTAAAAAGACAAAAATGACGGCGCCAAGCTCTACATGGACCGGTCCATCACCAAAGACAGAACAAGTCAAGCGAATCAGCCTGATATTGTGCTGATGGACCAGCCACATTTAAGGATATTTTTGGTCGATATTACCATTCCATATGACATGAACCTCGTGAAAGCCGAACGTGACGAGGTGACCGACATGTGGGGTGGTCTGCCGCCCGAAATTATTCCAGTAGTCGTTTCTACGAACGAAGTAATTCCAGTCAGCCTCTCAATCCTCATCTGAGGCGACTGGGACTTTGTAACGGGCCTTAGCGGGCTCAGATGCAGAAAGTGGTGCTCCTCGATATCGCCCGCATCATCTGCCGGTTTCTTTCCCTTTCCCTTAACCTCAGACGTTTGGTTTCCCCTGCCGCAGGTTTCTAGACCTGGTTGTGATTTTATTTTTTCATGTATCTATTTTATTACATTTAATATATATTTACATATGTTTTTCATTTTTTTATATATTCATTGAACCTAAACAGATAAGAATACTATAAAAGTATCACTATAGTAATAACTAAAAAAAATCAAGTGACTTTACATTATAGGACTTAAAACATTTTATTTATCTAATACAAGCCAAAAGTATATAATCACTGCGTCTTTATATTAAGTACCACAATATAACTTTTTATTTATTTATTTTTTGTTTCAACTTTATCACCGCTATAATATTGTAAACCCTTAATACGTGATCAAAAATGCACAACGTAAATTATATTAATTACTAATTCCACCACGATACCCTACATGTAAATGTCCACTAACCAAGCAAAACACACAACATTCCGTGGTACTTTCAAATCTAATATTATACGACGGAGAACACGCACGTTAATTGTGAAATCGAAAAGTGAGTACAAATTTAATAAAAATATAAGCTGTTATTTTTTATATATTGACGCGAATACATGAAATTATTAATATAAAACTTTTATGTGACTTTTTTAGCTTATTATTAATAGAAGATTGCGAGGTGCTATCGTTGCTATCCTCTAATAAATAAAATTAAATCCAAACCAAAGCATACTTCAGAAAGATTTTAAGACAATAATAGCTCCATCTGCTTAGATTGGACCAATAATTAATATGTAAAAATTTCCTTCGCTAATTTTGAATTTAGTAAGTTGACACCCCAGTTCCTTTGTGACCATAAGGTGCTGAAAATCGTTGGAAATGCCGGGAATTAAAAAAACTACAACAGTTAAAATTAAACGCGTTAGAATCAGTAAAGTTATTTATATTTTACGATGTTTGCCGTATTTTTTTCCTTTACTGCCATGGAGTTTTATAAATATTTAAATAAAACTTTAGCTTAATAAAGCACGGCTCTATTCAACGAAAATATTGCTACAAACTCAATGATTGATTGATTGACAGATTGATTGATTCATTTATTACAGCTAATCGAATGTCTATAAAGTAAAGTAAGTCTGAACATAGGTCTCCAGAGATTGCCTTATAGGAGAGATTTCGCAATAGTCGTCACGCTTTATAAGTGGGTTGAAAACCGCAGTTTTTTAAATTATTTTCAATAATTATCAGAAAGATCGTGGCAGCCATCTCCTTTCAAGTTTTCTTCTATCACTTCTTACTACACCCATGAAACGATAAGAGGTATTGAATATTCTCAAACCGCCATCACAATGTGAGTGAAATAATAAAATAACATAAATAAGAAGCATGATTAGAATTTCGATGTTTAGCATCTTACGTTCCTCCATTTTTATACTAAATAAAATTTATGACTTTAATTTATGCAGCATACATATTCATTCAACGTAGAATAAATACGCCCATTCGCAATGGAAACTCTTAGTTACCTAACATTCGCCTTAGTTCTCGTACGTAATGTATTCCGTGTATGAAGGAATTAGATTACTTCAGCGTTATACGAATTCAATAAGTGTACTTGAAAATGAGTATCGATCTTATATTGTTTCTTTTTTAATAAAAGTGAAATAACACACGAATTTACAGTCCACCTGAATGTAAGTAGCTAGTGCAGTCGGTGGACATCTGCAATCAACCTCAAACAAAATGGCTACAGATGCGTTTTCACTTCTTACAACTAAGATGAAATCCCTTACAATCTGTTATTATACTGGAAAAATGCAACAAAGCTGTGCAAGCAATGCTATTTAACGCCAGAAGTAAGTCAGAGGGTGGCACTTACCCAGACGTATTCCCAGGCAGAAAAAAGGCCTGTCATCTAGAAAAAATAATTATTTTAGGTGCAGTTCCCATAAAAACAGTGAAAGCTAAATTAAAAGAAATCGAGTAGGTACTGCCCTTTTTACAAATTAAAAATTGTACGAATTCATTTTTCTTTGTTGCAGCTCCCGTAAAGAACTACGTGCAAATTAATATATTCGCGTACTGGCATTTTTGATAGATCAAAAATAGTACGGTATTGGATATTCATTGCGGCTGAATTTCCCCGAAATATTGATATTATACCTAAATAAAGTACGTACAATTTTAAGTAGCACGCACCTACCATTTGTTATTTTGGTAGAATTTATGAGTTTTTATAGAAAAGGGGCAAAAACTAGCACATAATTCACGTGATGGTAAGTAAATGATAAGGCCCATAGACGTTCACATTTATCCTCAATTAAGAATCAAAATGTGTGCGTTGTCCCTCCTGAGGATCAAGATGGAATTGCACCACGTTTTCAATAAAATGACCTTCGGTTCTCTACCAAATACAGAGATATTTTACGCTAGTATTCTGTTAGAGCGTGGTCCTACCTCGGTCAAGCCGGCGTAATCGTACTACAACCATAACGTCGCTGCAGCGTGGCTCTACCACGTGTATATACTTTTATCATGTAAAATGTAATAATGCTCTAATCTACTAAAACACAATAAAAAGGGCGCTCACATTTAGAATTTATGATACTCAATACGGTAAATATGACAAAACCTACAAAAAAAACACAAGGAAGGATCATGCAATTTTAAATTAGACGATCTCTAACTAAAGTCAATTAATTTAGCAGTGGTTACACACAACCTGGTGGTGATTCTACATTGCTTAATATAGAATGAGTTTATTAGTCAGCTTTATTATTTCTATTATTATGTATAATAATTATTAAATTTAAAATTGTCCAGTAGGACGACACTTAGTACACGTTTTATACGCGGTAGAGCCACGCTGCGCTCGCTTTATAGGTGCAGCAAGAATGGGTCAGTTCGACCACAGATGGAGCTATTTGCACACTTAGCCCTGACCGGTAACAACACGTATGCATTTAGATTCTTAAAATAGGATGGACGTCTTTGATCCACTTACTATCATTGATGTGACTGATGTCATCTCTGTAGACTGTGAGCTTGTTAATCACATTTATTCTATAAAAAACATACCATGTATATTCAATAAATCAACATTTACGTGTAGTAATGATTTAACACTCAAAAAATACAATCTCCACGTTACCCCTAATGGATTTTAATGATCACTTTTACCCCAAGCACCGGGTGTGGTTTTAAAATAATTGGTTAGCTATAATGTAGGTTTGAATAAATTTACAACGTAAATCTGATTAATTGACTCGATTTTTTTTCAATAATTAAAATGGTATCTTTTGTTATTATGATTAATAGTTATTACGATTTAAAATCATAGAGCCACTATGCTAGTAAGTATGTACGCTAATCGGACTCATCTATCTACATTGGCACTTTCTGTTACATCCGAATCAGAGATATCTTACTATAATATTTTATTATGATATTTCCACACTGTCATATATCTATTGTCAAAACACAATTTCATATCTTTCATATGCTTCGTGTTCTTTAATAGATGACAATTTTGCCAATATACCTATATGTATATTGTATTGTAAAATTAGATTAGCAATGAGTTTGCTGCGCCGAAGGCCGCGAGTTCAAATCCCGCACTGAATGAGTATTTGTATGGCCTACAAATAATTATTCAGAGTCTGGATGTATGTTCTTAGGAAATTTATGTATGTAAACTGCCCCCACGATACGGAAGAAAATCAGTATTGGGGTAACACGATTTATTAAAAATAAAAATGCAAAAAAAATTAAAAAAAAATTAATCCATACACTTCCTCGGAACCTTTACCGTGGTGTATATCTTTGTGGCGTAGCCTACGTCTAGCTGTTAACTTTAAATCACCATTACGGAAATTACAATTTCGTTGTGACTTATTTTTTGAGTTTGATATAACGAGACGAAAACTAATAAACGTATTAAAATCATTAAATATCAACACGTACGCTTAAAGATTTTATACTAACAAGTGACAGTATTTGAGCGATTTACTGCTGCACTAATCGGCGGTTCGCCTGACCGTTTTAATAACTAACGATTGGTTTGATAATTATAGCGAGTCGCATACATATCATTAGAGGAAAAATATTTTTATTAAAATTATGGACAAGCCGTGATTATATTCAAATTTAAAAATGTTAACAACCTCAATAACGAGAGGAGTGGGACGTAATACGTGGGGTATATATATATATATACACATATATATATATATATATATATATATACATGTATATAGATATATATGGTTTTATGCACTGATTATTTATCAAATTAGTTATACTAATTCCGGAAGAATGTTGTGGTCACAGCATAAATCCACGAACGCAAGGACTTTAACGAGCTTGAAATAAAGTTCATTTTTATTTATTTTTATTGAATGAAAAATTAGTAATAGTGCAAATAAAACTGCACTCTTAAAAGTCCTATTGCCTTAAGTTACGGTCCATTTCAGTTTGTTTTGACTGTACAGATTTAGTGTGACTGCAATTTACGTAGTTTTAATTGTTTTTGGGATAAAAAATTACTTATATCAAAAATGATAGGAATCGATTCAGTGAACGATTCTGAACAAACTACTATCTCAAAGTGCGTTAATTATGTTACATGTTGTATACATATATATATTTATATATATAAAATTACCCTCAAAATTTTCTAACTAACTAAGACAAGTGTAAGAAAGAGACCACGGGTTACGGTCCATTTCAGTTTGTTTTGACTGTACAGATTTAGTGTGACTGCAATTTAAGTAGTTTTAATTGTTTTTGGGATAAAAAATTACTTATATCAAAAATGATAGGAATCGATTCAGTGAACGATTCTGAACAAACTACTATCTCAAAGTGCGTTAATTATGTTACATGTTGTATACATATATATATTTATATATATAAAATTACCCTCAAAATTTTCTAACTAACTAAGACAAGTGTAAGAAAGAGACCACGGGTTACGGGCCATTTCAGTTTGTTTTGACCGTACAGATTTAAAGTTTAAGTTTAAGATAAAAAGTTTTCTTCCTCGCACAAATTTTTTCTGGAATCAACTACCACCAGCAATTTTTCCGGACCAATACGAATTAGGGATCTTTAAGAAAAGAGCCTATTTGTTTTAAATAGCCTGCAATGTATTTGCAATTTACCTGGAGTTGCAGTTGTTCATGGGTGGCGGTCGACACTTACCATCAGGTAAACTCTTTTATAAAAAACCAAAAGATAACAGTTGCAACAAAATATATTAAATTAAGTTGTCTATTAATAGGCAACTTTAAATCCATGCTATTATAGTGACTAAATAACAGTGATATTTTATTGCTAATATATATATATATATATATATATATATATATATATATATATATATATATATATATATATATAGTTTTATGCACTGATAATTTATCAAATTAGTTATACTAATTCCGGAAGAATTTTGTGGTCACAGAATAAATCCACGAACGCAAGAACTTTAACGTGCTTGAAATAAAATTCATTTTTATTTATTTTTATTGAATGACAAAATTGGTAATAGTGCAAATAAAACTGCACTCTTAAAAGTCTTATTGCCTTAAGTTACGGGCCATTTCAGTTTTTTTTGACTGTACAGATTTAGTGTGACTGTAATTTACGTAGTTTTAATTATTTTTGGGATAAAAAATTACCTATATTAAAAATGATAGGAATCGATTCAGTGAACGATTCTGAACAAACTACTTTCTCAAATTGCGTTAATTATGTTACATGTTGTATATGCATAACATACATGCACACATACAAACAATTCGTGGAAATAGTTTTACAAAAAAATATCTCTCTACACTAAGATGTTTGCCGTGTAGTGATAGCGGTAACAAAAGATCGGCATCTTCTTGATAAGAACTCAAAATAATAAAAAATGCATTTACTAACGCGCCTACGAAGCTTTGCAACGATGACAAATATTTCCCTATAAGGCAATCTATGGGTAGGCCAATATTCTAAAGTGGGTTTTGAATAAGTTGTGTAATCGATATAAATCTTAGACACACTTATACAATTAACCAAACATCAATTATTGTTTGAAATGTGAAATCAAATATCTACTCCGTTCCAGAACCGAACGAGGAATCTTAAACTCAGCTACTAAACGCTTAGCTGTCTGATTTTAATACCTAATATGTACGTATATTTTTATGTTATACCAGCGATCCATCCCTCGTCGCTCGGGATGTCAGTTTACCGTTTTAAAATCTCCTCAAATTAGTTTGACTTCGCTGTTATAATTACTTTTTTCTCAAATAATTGGCAAGTATTTCCGTTAACTGCTTCTGTAGCCCAGACAATAATTAAAGAGATGAACACACTGTAGAAATTTTCTTTCTTTTAATTAAAAAGAAAAAAAAACGCATCACCTTAACTGTAGGATATTCTTCTGTATTGTGTTTAACATACATAAATTGCACAAGAACGCATGTTCAAACCCGGAATAATTATGCTTAAGACAAACGAACTCTTGTTCGCTCCGGGATACCAACCCGCGAAAAAAGGCTTAGCCACTGTCAAAAGCTGACGTTTATTTCTGAGTTCGGTGTAACTCCACACGGGTGATTCTGGATCTCAACAACGGCGTCACCTACCGACTTCGATTGTGAATCCAAGCCATTCTAGAATTTGCTTAATCACACATATAAAAACCTTAAGAGTAATTTAGTCATACATATGTACAGAAGAATTATAATTCTTTGTACATGAAACGCCTCTCCGATGTATTGTATAGGCGGAAATCAAGATTACAATATAGGTATAGTGTTATTAGTAAAAAAAAACGAGCAACATTCTCAGCTTTTATCCTTTATGGTATTCTTAAAACAGCATTTAGGAATCATTGATTGTAATACGGTATTAGAACCGTTCAGATTTAGTACGAAATGTCAAAACCTCACGCTAATGAAGCTATTGTCGAAACCTCGTCGATGGAATTTTTAACCTGCAATTATCGTGAAATCTGATGTGGTTTAATAATTCAACCAACTAGCTCCTAGCGTAAAATGCGACGGCGACAGTGAAAGTTTTTAGAACTGGTCACTAGTATACGATATAATAAAAAATAAGCTCAAATTTTGAAAATGGAACTCTTTGCCAATATAATTGTGTATGTATTTTAATAATTTGTCATTTGTTTACGATTTAGCGGTAAATTGAAAATTGTCTGTGTCTCGTCAGCATGAATTTAACGCGAGAAAATTTTCGTATAATGATTTTTTATGACTTTCGATCTCATTTAAGTCAATAAGAAAGTTATGTTAGACTTCGAATGGCCTTTTACGATGAAGCCCTACCTTGTGCCACTGGTTTAATGAGTTTAAACGTGGTTGCACTAATCTGACCGATGATCTGCGTAAGGGACGGCCTTCAACAGTGACGACTGAAGAAAACATCAGTGTTGTGGGGCGTATGATAGAGACTCACAAAAGAGTGAAGAATCAGCAGATTTGAACAAATTTAGGCATTGGTATCAAGTGCGGTATCGGAGTCAAGTGCACAAAATCCTTCGTGAACATTTAGCGGTGAGGAAGCTTCGATTTTTGATACCTCATATTTTGATTCCGTCGTGTTGATTGATGTCGTGAAATGGTTAAAAGATTTAACGGGGTTAACTAAAATACTGTATTCGACATACGTACGGGTGACGAAAGTTGGATTTATTGTTATGATCTTGAAACTAAGAGACAGCCTGCTGTCTGGGTGTTTCATTTCGAAGAGTTGCCAACTAAAGTGAAGGGAGTTCGAAGCATGAGAAAAAAGATGATGGCCTCGTTCTTCGAAAGGATAGGTATAGGGATATTACGCAACAATTGTTTTAAAGGATCGAAAAATAGTTACTGCAGAGTGGTACACAAACAATTGTTTGCCACTTGTTTTGGTAAAGGTTCAGGAGAAACGACCTCGCAGTGGTTGGGCGACAATACTGCTATATTATAGATGTAGCACGAATGGGGCGACTAGACTTAGGTAAGACCATATTCTTACAGAAATAACCGTAAAATAAAGCTTAACACTGCTGTGTTTCGTATGGTGATTGTAGAGAACTGGAGACCCTTTTTACTGGAAACGAGGATTTTTTCATGTATAGAGGAGAGTTGTAGATTTCTAAGGCCCACAGCATCCACTTATCAGCGGGTTTAATCTGTACTCGTTCTTAAAAAAACAATACATTTACCACGCTTGGCAGGCGCATTATTTGGGTTATACTGCTATTTATTAGAAGCTCTTCAATTCAATGAAACAAAAAAGCAGAAAAAATATCAAAACGTGTGTTATATTACATTGAATAAAACTAGTTTAAGAATTTTATCCGATCTACGCAGAACCTACGCAGAAGGACCAAAGACAATAATTAAAAAAGCTGAAGGTACTCCGGGTTAACTTTGACATCGGGACGTCAGTCACCTCAGTCCCTCGTGACCATGGGTGCTGGAAAGCACCCGAAACGTCGGGTATTAAAAATAAAATAAATAAAACGTGATAAAATCCTTAAAAGTAGTTTTAATCAATGTACAGTGTTCGCGTAAATATAAGAAATCATTATCTTTTGATGAAAATATTTATTCATTTCTTAAAATAGTGCGGAGTTTCTTTTAATTTTTTGTCTTCTATTTGGGAAACTTTTTTAATTCTAACAATTTTATCACGTTAATTATAGTCAAAATATTTTCTTACGTCGTTCGAAAAATATTGTATCTTTATTTTCACAAAGGGATTATAAAAGCTAAGGCCTCCTTTTAAGCTAAGAGATATAATACGAGAATAGGATCTTTTAGACAGGTCATGTCCTTTAACATTGATGATGTTTAGTCTAGCGGACACAAATTTTGGTTACGGAAAGGTCAATAACCGGCTTTTATAAAACTGAAAACATTTATTTTTACATACATTACCTTGTGGCAAGCTGGTGGTTTTATACATGAAATATTTTAGTATAGAATTCGAGAAGACATGACACCTTTGTATGATCAAGAATCGCACAAAATTAGCATAATGATACATAATTGTAAAGTTCTTTAATTGTGTTTCAATATTATGCAAATATTGAAAAACAATTAAAATTCAAGTTAGATATTGTGTACTGTTTCTCACAAGTAATAAATAATAAGCATTTATAAATGTAAAATTTTTAAATAATAATAAATAAAAACGTACATAACCACGTAAATACACAATAAAGATTTAGCACTAGTTTTGATAAAACCTAGCACGTAAAATTCTTGTATTTTTGTGCTTTATTACAATTTTTACAACAACATTAGCAGTAAAATATCACTGTTATTTAGTCACCATAATAGCATGAATTAAAACTGCCTATTAATAGACAACTTTATTTAATACATTTTGCTACAACTGTAATCTTTTAGTTTTTTATAAAAGAGTTTAGCTGATGGTAAGTGTCGACCGCCACCCATGAACAACTGCAACACCAGGGAAATTGCAGATACATTGCAGGCTATTTAAAACAAATAGGCTCTTTTCTTAAAGATCCTTAATTCGTATTGGTCCGGAAAAATTGCTGGTGGTAGTCGATTCCAGGAAAAAGTTTTGCGATCAAGAAAACATTTTATAAATCGAAGAGTGGTGTATCGCCCATCATCCAGATGATATGAATAGTATCGCAAGTTTTGTCGCGATGTGCAAATTACGCGACTGAAATCAGTTCAAACAATTACTCAGAGCCCTCCCCGTGGTAGATACCATAATATACGCATAAAGATGCAAACTTTTCGCAGTGCAGAGTCAAGCCGATCAGAAAGTGTCAGTGTCTCAGAGGAGTCCCAGCCCAGAGATGTAAATAGTATTTCACGTAAGATCAAATCTGCACCTTTTAAAGTTGCAGGCGGTGTGCCGGCATGAAAAATTATCCCGCTCTGATAAACACACCAAGATTTTTAGAGGTCAGTTTGTCCTTGTCTTGCAAATGGCACGTCAGTTAATATGTCAACGCCGAGGATTCCGATACTGGCTGAGGTAACAAGGGGAGAAAAAAGGGAAGAGGCCTTGAAACAGAGAAATTACGACAAAGTGGTTGTTTGTAGTGATAAACGTGCAAAAGTGTGTCTTTTAATAATTGAATTGGACTAGATTTAGTCACCCCCGATCAGAGACTTTATTCAACAAAGTATCGACTTCAGACAAAAGTTTTTTTCAATGCTCAGTGAAGATTTTCCGAGAAATATCGCATGGCCGGTGTGCAAAGCATCATCAGTGCATCCGCATAGCAATGAAAGTGACCGGTTTGCAACATATCATTGACATGAAGCCTTGTGGAACACCAGTGTTAATAGGCTTGTAATTGGAGAATGCACCTTCTACTATACTGTTGCTGATGATACTGCAGTAATATTTACTGATGTGTCCTGGGATTCTGTTCGTAGATCTGCTGAGGAAGGCCTTGCTAGGATTGCTAAGTAGCTGAACACTAACCTTCAAAGTATTTAAAATTCTTTCTTTAAATAATTTGAAAACTAGTTATGTATGTTTTACAAATCATATTTGTACTCAGTCTAACATTAATTAGTTGCAGCTGTTCGTTTATTAGTAAGGTATCTGAGACCAAGTATTTAGGAATCATAGTTGACCAACATTTTTCATGGCATAGACACATTGAATTAATCCTGAATAGACTTAGGAAACTTACATGAACATTTAAAACACTAAGACAAAAGTTACTGTACCAAATATATATTGCTTTGGTTCAATATATCTTAGTATATTTAATTCCTGTATGGGGTGGAGCTACAAAAACGAAATTTCTAGAAGTTTAAAAGGCACAGAGAAATTTACTAAAAAATATGCATTATAAATTAAAAAGATTCCTTACAGAAGACCTTTATGCCATAAGTAATGTACTTACTGTTAGGAAAACGTACATCTTATATTCAGTTCTAAGACTGCTTAAAGGTATAACGTTTAACCGTGTTTGTATTGAAGCGAAAAGAAGGTAAAACGTAGTGTCTACAGCTTTCGCTGTTAAAACTGTTTTAGCTAGGAGGCAATATTTAATACAGTCAGCGACTTTATACAACGCCATTAATAAAAGCATAAAAATTCATCATCTTAACTACCGTAATTGCAAATATGTTCTAACCGCTATTTCATAAGAGCTATGATGATAATGAGGCTCTTTTAAGCAATATGAAATAATTAAATTTATTTATAACACACACACGTGCGCGTGCGCGCATTCACTTACTCACTCACTCACTCACAAACACCCATTCGTTCACACACACACACAAACACGCGCGCGCGCGCGCGCACGGGGGCTCGCGCACACATACATAAGGGCCTGTATTTACTATATTTGGCGTGAAAATTATTTTTTTATTTTCATTTTATAGTTAATTATTATATAAAGATCTTGCAAATAGTAATGTAAGTGCTATGGAGTCTCCTAACATAAGTTTTTAGGCCTCATTCCCGGTTATAATTTATGTATGATAATTTAGTGAATAAACAATTTTTTTATTTATTGTTATTAAAAATTTGTTAAAGTTACTTTTTGTAATACTTTATTATAAAATCTAAACAAAAATAAAAACCTGTTCCACAGACAAGCCTGAATGGGTTAATTAACTTATCGATAGCTAAAGTTGTGGCATACATCACTACATTGCAGTACTTTCGCTTGCAATAACACCAGTTAAATTTAACAAAACTTGCATACATTTGCTACGAAGTGGCAAGTTTCGGTTCGACTTATTCGGTTTTTCTGTGATATAATATTTTAATAAAGACTATTTATCGATTATATTAAATCCTATACCTTTAAACGAGCAATTCTTGTATATATATATATATATATATATATATATATATATATATATATATATATATATATATATATATATATATATATAATCGGAATCTCGGAAACGGCTCCAACGATTTTCCTAAAATTTTGTGTGCAGGGAGTTTCGGGGGCAATAAATCGATTTAGATATGATTTATTTTTAGAAAATGTCTTTTTGTCCGTGTTTTTAGGCAATGAAAAACTGCTACAATAACGTTAGAATAAGAAGGTAAATTTTGACAGTTTATCAATGATTACAAATAGCTTAATTGGTATATTGGGCGGTCACAAAATCGTAATACCTTAGTTCGAGCCCCGACTGACCGACCGACTTTTTTTTTAATTTTTTTTCAAGTTCTTTTCTTTTTTGAGAAAATCTATTTTTTCGAGCCCTTTTTTAGTATTTTTTAAAAACACGAAAATTTAAATTAAACTAATTGCACTCATGATTTTTTATTCAAATAACCAGTTCAGTTTTTTCTATTATGTCGCTAAGATCAATATTATTCGTATTTCATCAGTATGTCATTTGTATCTAAATACAATTTCCAAAACACACGAATTAAAAAAAACCGAGCGAAAAATATCGACCAAAGCTCGGTCAACCGGGTACTTATAATATATTCTGATGCCGACGTTAGAATTAAAATTCATACATATCCATGCAATCGTAGTAGTCGACCTGACAAGTGTAACTGTTCCTTTTTGTTGTGTGTAGATTCAATAAAGTACCTTGGGGTTGAAATTGATGATAAAATAAATTGGAAAATGCATATAATGTCATTGTCCACAAGATTGAGAAAACTCATCCATGTTTTTAAAACTCTAAGAACAGTTGTTGACTACAAATTAGCATTACAAACCTATAAAGCCCTTGGTGAATGCATTATTAGGTATTGTATCTGTGCTTGGGGCACTGCAGCAAAATCCTACTTGATCACTGCAAAACGTGCACAACGTGCAGTACTGAAAGTGTTATTCTCCTTACCCTTCAGAGATCCTACAACAGCTGTCTATGACAAAGCCAATGTTCTTAGTATTAGAAAATTACTTATTAACGAAAGTCTACGCCATTATCACAAAAAAAAGTTCCTTATTTGCCTAAATCATCTTCGAGGCTTGACCGTTGTCCTATTCCCAAAGTAAAAACAAGATTTGCCCAGAAGCAGTTTGATTTTATTGTTCCACACCTATAATAGACTGAATAAGGAGTATAATGTAAAAAAGTGCAATAATAATGTTATTAAGAAGTATATTTTTTTATGGCTTAAATACCTTGATTATGACGATGTAGAAAACATCTTAACTGGTTTTTATTACTGACACACACACACACACACACGCACACGCACACGCACACGTACACGCACACGCACACGCACACGCACACGCACACGCACACGCACACGCACACGCACACGCACACGCACACGCACACGCACACGCACACGTACACGCACACGCACACGCACACGCACACGCACACGCACACGCACACGCACACGCACACGCACACGCACACGCACACGCACACGCACACGCACACGCACACGCACACGCACACGCACACGCACACGCACACGCACACGCACACGCACACGCACACGCACACGCACACGCACACGCACGCGCAAACGCACGCGCACGCGCACGCGCACGCGCACGCGCACGCGCACGCGCACGCACGCACGCACGCACGCACGCACGCACGCACGCACGCACGCACGCACGCACGCACGCACGCACGCACGCACGCACGCACGCACGCACGCACGCACGCACGCACGCACGCACGCACGCACGCACGCACGCACGCACGCACGCACGCACGCACGCACGCACGCACGCACGCACGCACGCACGCACGCACGCACGCACGCACGCACGCACGCACGCACGCACGCACGCACGCACGCACGCACGCACGCACACAAAATTTATATTTTAACAACTTGTTTACAATATAGTTACTTAAAACTAGTACAATGTCGACGCAAAAATTAATACCTTTTTTGAAAAACGTACAATAGCGACCGCTGCCAGTTTGAAATTTCACTTCCTCAAACATTTACATAAGAATAACTCTGCCATTGCAGTAGAGTTAAAATATTTTCTTTGTCATTTCATTTTGTTTGTTTCTTTAGTTGAATTGAATGTCAGCTTTAAAGAAAGATGAAGCATTATAAATGTAAAATTTAGTTTTCTTCGAGAAATGTTAAAATTTAGTGACAAATATTACTGCCTCTTCATATATAATATATAATTACTGCCTTAACCTCTCAACCTCCTAGCGGCCTCATGAGACCGCGGCCATATTCCGTCAAATTCCTAGCGGTCTCATGAGGTCGCACCCTCCCACAGAACTTTAACCCATAAAAACTTATATATAAAGACCACTTTTTAGGGTTCCGTAGTCAACTAGGAACCCTTATAGTTTCGCCATGTCTGTCTGTCCGTCTGTCCGTCCTCGCTTAATCTCTGTGACCGTTCGCACTAGAAAGCTGAAACTTGTTATTAATATGTGTATCAATCACGCCGACAAAGTGGTAAAATAAAAATTGGAAAAAAAATGTTTTATTAGGGTAGGCCCCCTATATGTAAAGTGGGAAGTGATTTTCTTTTTAATTTCAAACCTAGCGTGTGATATATTGTTGGAAAGGTATTTAAAAATGAATAGGGGTTTACTACAATCGTTTTTTGATAATGTCAATAATTTCGGAAATAATCGCTCCAAAAGTAAAAAACAATTAGAAAAAATGAAAAAAATTTGAAAAGTAGAACTTTATAAGGTCTTTCTAGGAATATTATTTTGAACTTTGATGGAAACAACAGTATTCACTACCGGGAGCAGTTGCAGGAGCGCGGAGCGCTGCTGGAGCGCGAACATAATGGATACCCACATTTAAACTCATATAAGTGGGAACACTTATTGTGAGGGACGGGAAACTACGGAACCCTACACTGAGCGTGGCCCGACACGCTCTTGCCCGGTTTTTTATAAAAAAGTTGGGCATTATATAATCAATATAAAGTACTCCATCCTCTAGTGCATTAAAAAAAACTGTTATCCTATGAATAGTTATTTATAATCTACATTCATTTCGTACGCCATTTTCGCGTGAATGTTATTGCGTCGATTTTTGGATTTTTCTAGCGTTTTATTAGCGTTTTATTATAAAATTGTAAGGAAAGTATTTGTGTGAATATAATTAATCTCTTAGTTAAATAATTTCAAGTAATATGTATTGAAATAATTATGATTTTCACGCTGCCGATATTCCCTTGGTATGTTTTATTTTTGTTATCAAGATACAATAAAATCTTTTTAATGATGTAAAACCTGCTAATACTAAACTTCTCATAGAAAAGTACTCTCTAAATATAGGTTTTAATGGATGGTTTTAAATGCTTTGGGTGCGTGCGGTCGCATGCGATTGCCCGGATTTGACGGACGCATGCGACTGCATGGACATTTGATGGGGATTGAAGGGTTAAAATTCAATAATTTTATTTGAATACTACAAGTTCGAATCACACAATTTATTTGCTTCAAGTGCATAAATATAGTTTTATCACTTACCCCGAAGTCTGCAGCTATCTCGGAAGTGCTTTGTGATGGATGTGCTTCCACAGTAGCCTTTAATTATTTATTTTCCACTTTGGTCTCCGGCCTTTCACGGGGTTGGTTCTGAAAGTCGAAATTTCCAAAACTAAAATGTTGAAACCTACCGTGCTTTTTTTACGACACCAGTGCCAGACATATCATTAATCCTTGGAGCTATTTCTACAGGACTGGTAGAACTCGTACTCGTAAGTATACCGATATTTCATGTTTCCCATTGTGCGGTAATAAGCGACGCCAAAGAAAAAAATAATGAGGAAAAAACAAATGAATGACTGTTTGCAAAACTCAAATGTACCAGCTAAATGAATTTAGGAATTCTTAACCAAAGAGGAGATATTTCAGATTAAAGTGGTCAGTACGACCAAACGAAAATTTCATATTTCAGGACCCAATACTTATATCGCCGTCTATATAAAATTATAATAGTTAATTTGTAATTACGGCAAATAAAAATTAGGAGAAATAATCTAAAACTAACTCAAAGTCGGGTAATGTAATTTTTCAATTTAACGACAATGTAAATTTTAAATTTTTTTAGAACTCCAAAATAGAAGTATAGTAGGTGTCTAATGCCGAGTTCCTATAATCCTCGCTGAAACAAAAGAAATTGTTAATAGCTCATTTTTTATTTACCATGTTGTAGGTATTCGGCGGTTATAAAAAAATATAAGCAAACCTACTTATTTCAAATTTAATAAATAATTTTCATAATACCATCTATTGATGACATTGGTTAACTATTGCACTATTTTCACTAAGATATTAAGGTTTATATAGTTTTTATAAAATTTATAACGTTATTCTTTATTATATTTGTTTACTGCGTTTAGATAAAGTGATATCATTATAGCACACTATTTTATATTGTTTAATTACAAAAATGTCTTTGCTCACTCAACGCCACCATTAAACAAATTCGTTCTTATACTTCGTACCGATACTTCAGAATATTATTCATAATTTTTGAAAGGATGACCGCTTTTAATAAAACAAAGACATAGTGTAAAACGAAGATATGCTACACGATTTTCCTAACGATTATTTTGATATAAATCAGTACTTTATACATGACAACTTGAGGATCACCAGCTGATTAGTGATCGCCAATACGGTTTTCGTCGTGGTCGATCAACTGGTGATCTTCTGGTCTACCTAACCCATAGATAGGTGGAGGCAGTAGAGTCCATGATGAAGGCATTGGCCATATTTTATTGCATCTATCACGGGGAGTGCTCTGAGGAAATGTTGGGATTAGTCCCAGGCGCCAAATTTTATGAACGCACCATCCATCCACACCATCTGAATGCTTGGCGGTCCACCACTGTACGTTTCACTAGCAGTTTTCTTCCGCGTACGACCTCTCAGGTGGAATAGTTTACCACCGGCGATTTTTTCGGACCGATACAACTATGAACCTTTAAGAAAAGAGCTTATTTTCTTCTAAAGGGCCGGCAACGTACCTGCAACTCTCCTGGTGTTGCGGTTGATCATGGCCGGCGGTTGTCACTTAACATCAGGTGAGTGGTATGCTCGTTTGCCCCCTCTTCTATAAAAAAACGTTAACAAACAAATAGACTCACAGAATGACAATTCAAAAAATGATAAAAATGTATTCACTTTTTATTAATTTTTATTTTAACCCCTTTGAAACGAAGTAATTAATTGCTGAAAGTAACGATTTGATTGTCGTCTAACTAGTTAAATTTGAAAAAATTATCCGCTACTTTACACTCGGGTTTTTGAGGGAATTTTTTCTACTAATTTGTATAGTACCAACGCTCATTATAATCTATTTAATAAAAGGGAATCATTAAAATTGGTTCACAATTATATTATATTTTTTTGTAGAAAAAGGGTGACAAAAGAGCACACTCGCCACCTGATTACAAGTGGATGCTTTGTCCCTTAGACATTCAAAATCACGTCTGAGACTACGATGAAATGTCTCGTTTTCAGTAAAAAGATGCTTCGGTTCTGTACAATCACAATACGAAACAAAGTATCATTAATCTGCTATTTTACGCTGGCATTCTGTGAGAGCATGATTTTTCTCCGGTCGAGCTAAAAGTTCGTGCTACAACCATAATATAAAGCAGTGTGGATCTACCACTTAAAAAAACGTATACAAAGATATAGCGACACGTTCAACCAATTCAGAACCGCCTCCTTCATATTAGTTGGCTGAAAATAGATGTTACTACAATTATATTGGTTATTTTTAAGTTAATACTTTCCGTTATTTATAATAGGTTGACTAAAAAATACGTTGCTATTGCGAAAACCTGATTGTTTAAAATTTAGGAGACAATTACCTAAATAAATTTGAATACAGCCCTTTTTATTGAAAAATGCGACTCAGAGCATTGAGAACCGAAGGTTCGATTCCCACATATAAGAAGTAAACTATGAATACTAGTCGGCGTATTCAACTAATTTAAAAAAACGTCTTCACAGTACTGGACAAATTTTATATTTCACCGATCCCCGATCCTTCCTTAATAAAGATCAGGTTCTCACATATAATCTACTTGTATCCTGTGTAAAAAATTGCGATATCGTAGGCAAACCGTAAAATATTAGATCTAAAAGGTAATAATTGGTGTTTTTGCACAAATATTATCTACGACACATTAACTACGTAAATCTAAATAATACTGTATGATATCATAATTAAAGTATTGATAATAAAATGTAGAAGATATGGGGTGAATAGTTTTGGGAATTTAAACTCAGACTGAGAAAAAAATTAGGATATCTGCATGTCTGAGGAGTAAAAATATTATACTTAAGACAATCATGATATGAAGTCCGCCATAACATAGTGGGGCAGAGCGGCGGGCTAATTACTTCATAACCCTCTTAGGAGAGAGAATGGGGCCTGTAACTAGAAATAGGATGATTAGTAGGACTTTACTTTGCCTTTTTTACATAATATGATAAAATATTAGTGAATTAGTAATATAAAGAACGAGTTTCTTACCTTACTCGCATTTGTGACTAAAAAAATTAAAATAACTTTGCAATCTGCAACTACAATTACGTCTTACTTGTGTCTGTAAGTATAAAATGTATGTGCTATATGTTAAGCTTTTTACGTGACAAATTTAGTCATTAACCATATCCATTGCCTCAAAACACCACGCCATGTTAATTATCGCGGGGCACATAAATTTGTCACCCGACAGCTTTGTTCACTGTAGTAAGTCATAAAGCTCATGGTACCCAGAATACTGCGTAGGGGTCATTAAACTTATGTTTAAATAAGTTCGTGTTTTATGTTCGTTGATACTTATTAAATAAAGTTAATATTTACGCCTCGGTCACCAGGGGCTGAAGTTTAACGGTTCACCATAATGTAATTGTATTATAATCATGCAACAAAAAGTTCTATTAATTAATGAGTGTTTTTGTACATTTGCGTAAATCAATTGACGGTATGGAATTTTATATCTGTAAAAACATTAAAATAAAACGAAATGTAAAAATAAATTACATATTCCACGTCTATATCGTGTCGTATTGTCCCTGAAGTTTTAGAGTTGAGAAGAGTTAGCATTAAACAGAGGTCTAAAAAGGCCACAGTAAAATATATCATTGTGACGTTATGTCGTACTACGCCCCAGTCCAACTGTAGTTAATCTTTGCTATCCCCTTAGAACACATCCATTATCTATCCATAGTGGATATTCTTACACTTTCTTACACACACATGCTAATAAACAGTAAAGTTTCGCTTTAAAAGAACTGTTTCTTATTAACTATGCTAAGTTCTGTTCTACGCTTTGTTCTGACTGAGACTCTTAATTTTATTTTTATTATATTTATGAACTGTTTTTGTGAGAAAAAACTTAATACAAAATTATGTTTTTGATTGACGATCTTACATATATCATTTCGGTAGTTTAAATTAAAATAGAGAAAAAAAATTATTTACATGTGGTAAATTAGCTGTAGCACGAAGGGGTCAGCTCCGGTAAAGATAAGTGTCGCACATAACACCAGTGTTAATATTAGTCTTCTTATTGACTACGAGAGATTCCATCTTATTCCTAAGAAGTAAGAGCACATCTGCATTTTAATTATTAATCGAGGATAGGCGTAGATGTCTAGATTGATAGATGTCTAGACTAAATAATGCAATGTATGCATTGCTATATTCTGGTTTGAAGAATATAGAGAGACAGTATAATTACAGGCTGAAAGGATTTCAATCTTAGAGCTCAGACCAGACCAGTCAAAATCATTCAATATCTCCAAAACTTCAAAACCTTAGGCCCAGCCAGATATGGCTATTTTATTGTTTTGTAAACCTTACTTGCCTGCAACGTACAATAATTTACGTACATTGCTCTGCAGACAGACAAATTAAAGTATATTATCTGTTTTAAAATACTAAACTTAAATATCATATACTCGATCTGATCTGACATGATCGAGGGCAGTGTCAACAACGTGAGGGGCTCCACAGTGTGCTGCGTTTTCATCCACTTTCAACAAATTTTAAAATATTGATTTTCATGAATCAAAATGAACAATTTCAACTAAGTTTTTTTATTATCTCAAAAATAAACGTATAATATGTTTCATCAGTTTATCGGTTTAATAAAAAAATCCTGCATGTTCTTCGGATAAAATATTGCATAGATTACTCCTGGTTTTGCAGATTCTGTTTTTGAAGTTTCATTACACGAGGAGCCATTCTGAAAATTTCCCCGGACCGTCAGGTAGACAGACACACAGAAAAAAATTTTCAACTGAGCCTGAGCTTAATGTAAGTTTAAGTGAAACAAATACTTACATCCGTTAATTATAATCTCAAATTAAGATGAAATTTCATCAAGTGACAAGTTTCATCGATCGCATGTTTAAATTATTAAGGTTTGATTATTTGAAGATAATCATGATGGACATTCATTTTGATACAGTCATTAAAAAGGATATTATAATTAATATAAATGACGACGATGACGACGTCATATTCAGTATTTGTAGTGAAAGTGATTTAACAAACTAATTTTCAATTTACTTCAATCATTAATTTTATTTATTTATTTATTTATTTATTTAACATATTATACATGATAAAGAGGATATAATATGGTACAATTACAACAACAAATTAAAACAACAGCTTAATGATAAATTAAACTATTACGCTATACCGTATATTAAACTATACCGTGTACCACAGACCGCCGACATAATTTTTTTTTAAATATGAGCTACACCTTAATCTACAAAAATATGTTTAACGCAACACTATTAAACACTAAACAGCAATTGGCACGGTCAACACGCGGTAAATCGGCAATACATACGTAGTAACCTCATAGTGAACAAGAAAGGTGTGAGTCTTGCCACCGCCCACTTCACTGCGTCAAAAACCGGTCGTTCCTGCGTTGCGTATACAGGGGGTTTCAATTAGTTAGTTACTTAATATTTAATAGTAAACGAATATAATGATTATTCTTAGGTTGAATATCATATAGGTAAATATAGGAAATATAGTTAGTGGGGTTATAGTATTTAATTTTATTATTTTTTAAGTCTGAAGTCTGAATTATACAGTTCGTATAATAGTTTTTTAATTTGTGTTTAATATTTTTATGATTAATTTCATTTTGAAAAGATATTGGTAAATGATTAATTAAATTCGGAACCATGTATTCTAAAGTATGTTTTCCGTATAAATTATTATAATTAGATTTATCTAATTCTGGTTTGGCCGCACTGCGTGTTTTAGAATAGTTAGAAATGCCATATTATTTTAAATCTCCATTAAAAAATTCTTCAATTAAGAGAGTACATTCTACTTTTTATGCACCGGTATAATTTTGCAGTAATCGAATAGGTTATGGTAATCAGAATCCCTGTGTAAGTTTTTAATTTGGTCTGAGACTATAGTTTTTAAGATGCGTAGTTGCAATGAATAAATGTTATCTAAATGTGATATGTAAGTTCGCCCATAACTAGACAAACCATATGAAATTTTAGATTCAGCCAGTGATTTGTATAATTGTAACAGAATTCTATAAGGGACTTTATACTTAATTATGGAGAATTTTGCTAATATGCTTCGAAGTCTATTACACACATACTCAATATGATGTTTCCAGTTGAGTCGACTATCTATTATAAGTGCTAAGTAAGTTTGAGTTTCTACCGGCTCTAATTCTGCACAATGACAATTGAGAGTCAATTGTCCTTTGTGAAGGCATAGGTGGTCATGCATGATAATGCTAGGTATTACTTTACTCCCATTGTGACTTGAACTTATATACATTAGCTTGGTCTTGCTAGCATTGATAACTAATCCTTTATCGTGAGACCATTGTGTTAATATATTAAGTTCTTCTTGCAGAATGCGGCCAGTTTCGTTAATATATTCGCCTGCTGTAACGAGGCACGTATCATCGGCATACTGGTATATTTCGCAACGTCTGTTGATGTTTGCCAGACTATTAACACAGGTGATGTAATGCAATGGTCCAATTACAGAGCCTTGTGCAGTGCCTACCGAAGAGTTAACATAATAACTAATGGCATCACCCACTTTTACCGCATATTTTCTGTCATTAAGGTAATCTCTGCACCATGATAATAAAGGTCCTCTAATACCACTATCATTAAGACTGTCTATTAGCTTGTTATGATTAAGTGTATCAAACGCTTTAGTATAGTCTACAAAGACTACCAAGATGTGTCTTTTATTATCTAAATGTTTGTAAACGCTGTTAGTAAAGGTCGATAACAGTTGAGTGGTATTTTTCGTTGAGTCGTATGTTTGGTTGAAAGCCATTCTGTTTTTGTACGGACGGTTTTGGAGTAACAAAAACACACAGCATACTTTTTATTACATAAATATTTACGGTTTTTGTGGGTTGTGGCATAGCTTTTTTAGAATTTAGCATATTTCGAGTATAATGCCTCCTTCTTACTAAAATAACTGAGCGGTCCTAAAATAACATTAAAATACTTTTATTCCGAAAAATGCCCAGTCCCTCTGAGTTTTGATTCAAATTCCATGTTTGAGTGTTTACTATATCTATAGGTTTATGTATAAAATAATGACGTCATACACGCTTAATATTAATATTAAGCATCGTAATGGTTCCTTTCCAGTTGTGGGATATACAAAAACGCATTATCAATAGATGTCGCACATAGACCACAACGCACGCATAACGACTTAATCATGAATGAAGTGTTCAAATTAATGAAAAATAGAATGACATTGATATCTGACAAAAAATGACTTTTTTATGGAAGAGGGGGCAAACGAGTATGCGGCTCACCTGATGTTAAGTGACTACCGCCGCCCATGATCAAGCGCAACACCAGGGGAATTGCAGGCGTGTTGCCGGCCCTTTAGAAAACAGTAAGCTCTTTTCTTGAAGGTCCCCAGGTCGTATCGGTCCGGAAAAATCGCCGGTGATAAACTATTCCACAGAGAGGTCGTACGCGGAAGAAAACTCCTTTTGAAACGTACAGTGGTGGATCGCCAAGCATCCAGATGGTGTGGATGGTATCGGGACGTTTGCCGCGTAGTGCGTTCATGAAATTTGGCCGAACAATTCCTCAGAGCACTCCCCATGGTATATGCGAAAGAAAAAGCAAAGAGTGCAACATCTCTTCGCAGCGCCAGTTAATCGAGCCGATCGGAAAGCACTCGGTCGTCGACGATTCGAGCCGCTCTGCCCTGGATGCGGTCAAGTGGAAGGAGCTGTTACTGGGGAGCCCCAGCCCAGAAATGAGACCAGTATTCCACGTGCGGTCGAACCTGCGCCTTGTAAAGCTGCAGGCGGTGTGCCGACATGCAAGACTGTCCCGCTCTGCTAAGCACGCCAAGCTTTTTAGAGGCCAATTTGGCCTTCCCTTCCAAGTGACCACGAAATTGCACGTCACTCGATATGTCGACGCCGAGAATTCCGACACTGGCTGAGGCAACATATGGAGTGCCTTGTAACTGGAGAGATACGACAAAAGGGTTCTTTTTAGCGGTTAACGCGCAAACTTGTGTCTTCTGGGGGTTAAACTGGACTAGATTTAGTCGTCCCCAATCCGAGACTCTGTTCAGCAGAGACTCGACTTCTGACACAAGTTTGTCTCGGTACTCGGAGACGTTTTCCCGAGAAATATTGGCACGGCCGGTGTAAAGACCATCACCAGTGCTGTCATCTGCATAGCAATGAATGTTACGGGTTTGCAACATATCATTGATATGCAAAAGAAACAGCGTCGGCGATAGCACGCAGCCTTGTGGAACACTTGCATTTATAGGCTTGTAATCGGAGCTTACACCGTCTGCAACGACCTTGATGTTCCGAGATGCAAGAAAACTGGTGATGCAATCGCACAATTTCTCGGGAATCCCATAGGAAGAGAGCTTCGAAAGAAGCGCTTTGTGCCAAAACCATGCCTTCGCAATGTCCAAACAGACGACCAATGCCTCCCCTTGGACTCTACCGCCGCCCATCTATGAGTCAGGTAGACCAGAAGATCACCAGCTGATTGACCACGGTGAAAACCGTATTGGCGGTCACCTATCATCTGGTGATCCTCAAGGTACCTCATGAGTTGGCAGTTAACAATCGACTCCATTGTTTTGGAGAACAAGGAGGTGATGGCGATAGGCCGGTAGCCTATAGTGTGTTAAGAAAGGGAATAACATTTACACTAAGCCTACTGCTAGCCTAACTTTGCAAGTACTGCATTTAGGAACTGCAATCCGGCACCAATTTCAATCGACATGAATCCCGATTGCTACATAAATAAAAGTTATTCAAAAGAGTGTTTATTACAAAGTTTATAAAAAACGTTTATTTCTTAAGAAATCAACTTTATTTGAATTGTAATAAACATCAAACAATTACGGAAAAACAACAAAAATCTGTTATAGCTAACTAACTTGTATTGTAATTTTGATATAAATTATACATAATATAATAGCAGGTAGTTCAATTCAGTCTTCTTTGATTTCACTTGGCAGCTAGAGTAAATATTAAATCTAACTAAATGAAGTGAGATCTCAAGAATAAGTTCATTATGATACACTAGTAGTCTTCTTTTTAAATTATTACAAAAACAATTATAAATCTGTGGTCTTATCAATCGTACGATAAGGAGCTTAAAACTTCTGGTTTGGGTCGTCGGCTAGTATCTATTATTGTTTATTTTCAAGTATTAGAGATAGTACTTTCCAGGTAAATATATTTAGTGCTTGATATTTGTAATTAATACTTGGTAATTAACATAGCTAAAACAGAAGATCATCAGCACCATTTTTTCTGATAACACCTGAAAATAATAAAAAGATTATGGTAAATGGAAAAGGTATGGTTTATATATATATATATATATATATATATATATATATATATATATATATATATATATATATATATATATATAAACTCCCCCTAAGAGGAAATCTATGGGCTAGCCTATGTGGCCACTAACAGTGGACTTTTGAGATGATGAATATTAGTCTAGGGCTGAATCTGAGTGACAGGGTGAGAATCGTGTGATAAAAACTGCGGGGTTTGTAAAATGATGCTGTGAGCAGGATTAAGAAAGGAATGATTCGGTGGTTTAGTCATGTGGAAAGAATGAACGAGGAAAAAGTGACAAAGCAAATTTCGACTGCACATATGAACGGTAGAGTCGGGAAGGAACGCCCTAGACGATAGTTTATTGACCAAATTGGCGATATATTTAAAATGGACCAGATCAGGAGTAACCTTAACCGATAATCGTGTATGCGTAGAAATGTGGATGTAAAGGGGGCGAGAGACGTGTGTCAGGATCGTGCCAAGTGAAAGTCCGTAGTTTCTGCCTACCCCTGTGGGTTACTGGCGTGAGTGTTTATGGATTATGAATATTGTACTAAAGATAATTTTGTGCCCTAAATACATGTCAAAGTCAATATAGCTCTAATTCTGAGCGCTCTTTTCATACTCCTATATTCAGCTGTGGATTTTTCACAGACTGTAGTGAATTAATGATGAATAAAATGTTAATAGTGAGATAACAGCGCTAATAAAAAAGATCATCTTAAAGAAGACATGTGTATGGCGTTAAGATACTTGAATTAAAACGTTAATAAAGTACAATTGACTAAAAAGACGGATACAGACAAAATGAATTATGTAACCATATTAAAGTTAATTGATGTTAACATTTCAGATTAGGGGTTAAAGTATAAAATTGCCGTTTCAAATGTACACTTAGAATTACAATTTTATCAGAATTGTCGAAGATTCGTGATTAAAGCTTATTTTCACAAAAACTAAAATTATAAATTCAAAAAAACTATGACATTCTATTGCTTGCCTTCATTTTTCGTTTTTGTGTTCAATAAACAATATTTAAACTTGGAAACCTCAAGAAAAAAGAGTAATTTTCAAATACTAGTCCCGACGTGGTTCTAACTTGATCAATCTTAAAAAAATCTTAGCTAACTTTTTTATATTTATGTTTGAATAAGTTCGTGACTTTTATAATATATTTAAAGATATTTTTCCAACTCGGACGTGGATTAAAATACAAGTTTTAAATTACTCTAAAAATTATCGTATAATCGTAGTTCTAGGTAATATCTTGCTAGTATTATGTTTTAGTACCCGGTTGACCGAGCTTTGCTCGGTATTTTTCGCTTGGTTTTTTTTTAATTCGTGTGTTTTGGAAATTATATTTAGATACAAATTACATACTGATAAAATACGAATAATATTTTTTGATCTTAGCGACATAATAGAAAACACTGAACTGGTTATTTGAATAAAAATCATGAGTGCAATTAGTTTAATTTAAATGTTTGTGTTTTTAAAAAATACTAAAAAAAGGGCTCGAAAAAATAGATTTTCTCAAAAACGAAAGGAACATGAAAAAAAAATTAAAAAAGTCGATCGGTCGGTCTGGGCTCGAACCATGGTATTACTATTTTGTGACCGCCCAATATACCAATTAAGCTATTCGTAATCATTGACAAACTGTCAAAATTTACCTTCTTATTCTAACGATATTGTAGCAGTTTTTCATTGCCTAAAAACATGGACAAAAAGACATTTTCTAAAAATAAATCCTAGCTAGATCGATTTATTGCCCCCAAAACTCCCTGCACACAAAATTTTATGAAAATCGTTGGAGCCGTTTGCGAGATTCCGATTATATATATAAATATATACAAGAATTGCTCGTTTAAAGGTATAGGATTATTTATTGTTTTAACGTTCGGTTTAAAGTTCTTTATTTATCAATAAGACAATCGTCACTTACAGGAGAACAATAACTATATAAACTTAGTAATAACAATTTTTGTGTGGGTATTAATAAAATTTTTGTTGAATGTCGTTTTTAAGAAACGAATATCTTTGTTGCTTAGTAAAATTATAAGGTGGTGGTCCAAGTTCAATAAAGTTTTTTAACTTTTATTTAATAATGATTTAGGTTAGGTATTTAGCTGTTGTGAGTAAAGATAGGCAAGTAACTTCTGTTTAAAAGCGTTCAAAGATTTCGCCGCCTTTGCAAATTTAGATAGTTTGTTGTAATATAACTGTGCTCCTTATTACGTTATATTATTTTTACCATACTTTCTTCTTATAGGCGGCAATACAAAGTGACTAACTCGGCGTGTTGTATATTTGTTTGTTTTCTTCTATGTTAAAAACGTGGGTTGTGTGTGGATTAATTTACGTTTTATTTTGTATATTAGTATGCTATATGTATAAAGTTGAGTAACGTTCAACAGTTTAGTTTCTTTATATATTGTTTTAGTTGGTGTTAGAAAGTCATAATTATACAAAATATTTGTAATATGGTTTTGTAGCACTTGGAGAGGTTTAAGATTGGTTTTGGCTGCATTACTCCATACCTCTACAAAGTAAAGTAAGTGAGGTTTTACAGAGAGCTATATATTAGGATTCAGGTTTGTTACTTTAAAGACACTTATTAATGGAAATGAGACATTTTATCTTAGTACTTAAGGGTGACAATGCTTCTGAATTTTTATTCTTAATTGAAGATAGATGTTAGGTAAATATGGACCACAGTGTTCATTTACCAACAGGACTGCATGATCGTTTTTCATCCATATTCTATCAATAACGTTTATAATTTATAAAAAATAGAGCTTTTTCTTTGAATTGTTACATGAGAAGTAATTTTCCCTTACGTAGATTCAGTATGAGATTTTTAGTGAGGGAAACCGTAAGAATCAATTTCAACATATTTGTTAAGTAGTAAATTTAGTAGTTATATTAAAGTTACGTAAGTAAACGAAAGGAAATATTAGTAAAACACAAAAATAATTGTCAGTTCTTGGCTCTAAGGGCAAAATTTAATGTTTTTTCAATCTTTTATTGTGGGAATTTTACGATTTTTTTCATTGTTTTTATAAAATCGTTTGTTGCTTTTTATATTTAAAATAACTTTAATGTGTTAATCTTGATTATGTTTTAAATAATTGATGATTTCTTATTTTCAATCTTGATACTTAAAATCATGATAATGTAAAACTAAATAGCTTTAAGTAATTATTTTTGAAAAATAAATAGTAATAGAAAATTATTAAAAAAACTGATTTATGCATTAAAGTAAAATTAATTTCAATGCTTAATTCGTTTTTTATTTTAAGTCAAATTAGTTTTAGTTGTTGGAACATAAATGTGATAATTTTATTTTATTCTAGATTTTATTTTAAATTACGCTTATTTTTTCCCAATTTATTCGTGAATGATCGACATTATATGGTATAGTGGATTATATATATATATTTTAATTTTTATTTCTTCGGGTATAAACCTATAAGTATAATATGTGTTAATATATTTTTATTTTTATTTATTTTATTTATATATTTATTAAAACTAACAACTATCATGACAGGAATAACCTGATGCGACAGTGTAGTTCTTTTCATGCATAACAAAAATGTAGAAATTAACTGTAACAAATTGTAAACAATCCTACTCTAGTAAATTCACTCAAGGAGCAATAGAATAGGTCATTGTCTTCAGCCATTCTATTAAGAATGCGTAACGTTCGCGTTAAAGGTGCTTTATCTAGTAAATCGGTTCGGGCGCGCGGAGCGGCATTGGAGCAGCCGCGGCCGCCGCCATTTACATACGTACCCGTCTGGAACACATAGCCCAATCCGTCCCAATATGTCACTATTATATATTTTCCCTCTAAGCACTTTAAAAATATATAAGGCTAATGCGAGGTCTCGTCTTACCCTCAACTCGTTGTAGCCAACCCAGAATAAATAAGGTTGGATACATTTATGTACGTAGGGTAGACCCCATAACGACGCATATATAGGTATCTAATAAATTTATTTTGCACACTTTTTAGCATTGTGCTATACCTTTTTTCATGTGGCGACCATATTACAGCGTTACACTCCAGGTTACTTCTTACCAGTGTATTGTACAGAGTAACGATTAAATTAATGTTAGTAAAACCGTGAACTGTGCGAAGAATGAAGCCCAAGTTTCTATATGCTTTTTTGCAGCAATAGAGAATGTGTTCCCTAAACGATAATTCACTATTTAGCCGAACGCCTAGATCTTTAACTTCTTTAAGTCTTACCATTGGAGAACCATATACTTTATAGTTATATTCAATGGGCGTGCGCTTTCTAGTAAATGAAATGGTAACACACATGGAGGTGTTAAACTGTAAACTACACTACTCTGTTTACGTCCTGTTGTAGCTTTTCACGGTCTGACAATGTTTCTACGACATGATACAGCTTGACAATGAATATAACGTGACACTAAAATTGTATCTTTCTGAAAACATAGGTTAAAGATCTAAACTATAATATGTAGACACACAATAATTTGTCCTTTTTTCGTGTAAACTATACTTCTACATTAAAATTGTAGCATAATGTTTTTTTTTGTTTCAGATTAAATTGGATAACAACATGGCATACAAATTATTAATTTTGATTATAGCATTTGCAACAGTAAAAATTAACCTAACAGAAAGTAGACAAAGTGACAAGAGAAGATGGAAGAGTGATAAAAGCTTATACTCGCATTACGTAAATATTTGTGATATACAAGACAGAATATCGAAGGTTCATTGCTACTGTGAAAACATTAAGATTAAAACTGCGACAAAAGCTGACTGCTGGGTTTTTAATGGTGGAATTGCTGAAGACGATCCGTTTTGGTCTAATTTTTATTCACAACCAATGATTGAAAAATTAAGTTTCAACGTAAGAGCCGATGGTGGCTTAACATATATACCGGCGAAAATTATTGTTAGATTAGAACGTTTGCAAATTTTAAACATACAGTATGCAAACATTTACAGCATACCATCTTTCGCATTCACAAATTCAACATCGCTGCGTGAAATAATGCTACCCAAAGACAAAATAGTTAAATTAGAAAAAATGTCCTTTGCTCACCTTATAATGCTCTCAAATGTCAGTTTGATAGATAATCAAATATCAGAATTACAAAGAGACGTTTTTTATGACCTTCCTAATCTGCAAAGGTTATTTTTATCAAAAAATAAAATAGAAGTTCTTCATGACGGATGTTTTAAGCACTTGAATAATCTTATTAAGCTTGATCTTAGTAGCAATTTATTAGCCGTTATTGTACGAGAAAACTTTCAAGGATTATCCAATTTGATTAGTTTGGATATGAGAAACAATAAATTGATGATGATAGGCGACTTAGCTTTTACCGAACTTTGGAGCCTCCAAGAGCTCTATCTCGACAGCAATGAAATAGAATTTATTTCCGAAAGAGGTTTTGGTGGACTGACTCAGTTGCGGAAACTTTCCATAGCTGACAATAAGTTGGGAGTTATAGATAACAATGTTTTCGGCGATGTAAAAAAGTTGAATGTTTTAGATTTAAGAAACAATGAATTGGAAACCTTAACAGAGGAAGTCATGCAAAATGTTATTGAAAACTTTAAGTCTAATTACGCTTCGATTGCCCTTGGTGGTAAGTTGTAATGAATTATTAAGTATAGTTATTACCCTATTTCTATAAAATTTAGCATATTACGATATATTGATACATATCTTTATTTCGCAAACAGGACAAATAAACTTTAAGAGTGTAATAATGTTAATAGAATGACATACTTTTGAAAAATAGTTAGCAAGTTAAATAGAAAATGCGCCGTGTAGTAGTGTCGCAAGAGGCGACAGAGGGAAACAAAGCAAAACATGGGCAGGAGCGTCTTTTTAATAACGACTGAAAATAAAAGCTGCGGTTACCAACCCCTTGCCAAGTGTAGCAACTATGGCATATGTTTCTCTATAGACCGATTTACACTTCGACAAGTACAGTAGCGAGTTAACTTGCGAACCCGGCGAGTTAAGTTTGAACCTCGTTTGAACAGCAATAAGCGAGTTAAGTAGCAAGTTAACGATTAAGTTGAACGGGATAGCCGGCCGAGCTATTTTTCGGCGAGTTAAGTGCAAAGTGCTGTCCTCCCGCGCGTCTCCCGCCACCCGCAACTAAACTCGCCGTTCGTGTAAACGAGCGAGTTTAGTTCAGTGCATAAGTTGACAGGACGTAACGTTTGCGCGCCAAAACGTACAATTGTACTTTTATAATTAAACTAGCCACAAATTTTGTTTATTTTTTATATTGAGTTTTAATAATAAAATGTACGGAAGATATCACGCATAAATTTGTACAGGAGTATTTAGAACACGAATGTTTATATAATATTAGAAGTTCAAATTGTAAAATTAAACCTGCTCGAGATGCTGCACTTATAAAAATTCCTAAAAACTTCTTTAACAACAACGTACTCCTAAAATCATCTTAAACGAAAACCTGAAGAAAAATTCTATAGTCTTGAAACGTCATATTCCAACGAACCCTATGAACTAATGTCCTTAACTAAACTCGCCACGGAGACATTATTTGAACGCTGCTGTCCACTTAACCGTTTACTGTCAACTGCCTTGTAACTAAACTCGCTACTGTACTTGTCGAAGTGTAAATCGGTCTTTAGAGATAATCTACTGGGGAAGCTTATGTTCAGCAGTATACTTTATAAGCTGTAAGGGTAACAGGAATAAAAAAAATCTTATATATAAAATTATTATGCAATACTTTTTATGCAAATGTTTACATAAATTATTCGTATTGTACACAAATATTTATAGATTTATATTAGTTATTACATCCAAGGTATATTATAACAGTTTATTGTGTTACAGGTAACAAATTGCATTGCGATTGTAGTTTATCTTGGCTACACAAACTCAGTAATGAAACACGAAGTAGACGCGTCAAAACTGCTCTTGCCCGACTTAGTTGCATTAGTGATATTAAATTACCTATTACTAATTATTCTAAAACTGAGAACATTATTGATTCCTCTCACACATTAAATTCAATGGCATATAAAAAATCCTTCGAAAAAATGTATGATGAAGGGGAAGGAAATATTGAAGATGATCCTGTTTACGAAGACACGTTGCAAGACCAAGAAACTGAAATACCAAGTAATAAAATAGAATACCGGAGAAAATTGTTGCAGATACCAGCAGAAATGTTGCCATGTCCGAGCAAGTACAGTTTCGAAGCATCCTTTTCTCCACCAACACAAGACGAAGTAAAATATTATAAATCATCTTCAAGTAGAGTAACAGCTTTAGTAACATATCTGATGATAATAATTTTTAATTTGACGTAGCATAATTAAAGGTACTATATTTTATTGTATTTAATCCAGAAAAGGAAATATATGTCAGCATATATTTTCAAAATATATTAAAATATGAGAAACAATGACATGGGCTCACTGAGTTGAAAATAGGTGAATTTACAATCGATAAGGATAAAAACAGAAACAGAAAATGTTTCATTCAATATAGATTATAAATAATACATATTTAAAGTCACTTTTTTAATTTAACGCTGATTCTAAAAAAGCCTCTGTCCTGGAAAAAACCAGCAAGAAACCTAGCGGGACTTTAAACAAAAACAGCTTAAAATCATGTATGTTGCAATTAGGAACACATAACATTATAAAAATAGGTTGGTAGCGATCACCTTTCCCAGGGGTATTTACCATCCATAATTTATTTAATATTATAATAATTTTTATACAAACTTAGTATAATAAAATTTTCAAACTTCGTGCAGGTCAAATTTTGTATAATTTCTGAGATTTTGTTGTAAAAGCGTATACATCGCTCCAGGAATGAATACCTGACTCGGTGGAGTCGATAGATAGATAGAAAAGAACAATGATAAAATTAGAGAAGGTTAAAATTACCTTGCCTATTTCTGCTCAATGAAATAAAATTACCAACTTTGAAGAGCAATTTCCGTCCTCACTCAATTGCGTGCACTATCCCCGTCACCACTTATCCCAGCACCACTACTCCCACTACCACTAAAGTATTATCGTCGGTGGTGTGTTTTTCCTAGTGTAATGGTATATTTAATAAAAATGGATTTCCGCAAAGTAACACCTGATTTTATTAATGAAAAAAAGTTGAAATTAATATTGATTGACATTTCTGTTTAACTGTAAATGATATTTCTTTAAAATAGGAATTAATTTTAAAAATCATTTTTTTACAACATTAGTATAACGAACGAGTTAACAGTATCAGATTAAGCTATTACTGAATCCAATAGACACCTCCAACTAACTCCAAAGAAAGAAAGCCATAGATGAGTGGCTTTCTGAAAGCAAAAATGAAAGGCCCCACAGCCTATGGTTTAACTACTTTTTTATAAATTCTCGAAGTTTGAAATCTGCTAACGTAAAACCCCAGGGTTTTCGTGGGTGCAGTAATACTGGTCGCAGTAACAAGTTATATAATGCTATCCATTCTGACGGATCCCCAGATAAAAAAGTAGGTCAATAAAGTAAAACTGACCGCGTAATGGCTGTATTGACCATGTAGTGGTATTGTAAGAATATCCACTGTCCCATATCGTCCTGTGTAAGTCTTACGAGGCGATAGAGGAAAACAAACCGGGAGATAGTTAGCAACAATCTTAACATTTATAGCGAATAAAAAGCGTGGAAACTATTGAAAATATCCCGCCTATAAGATAATCTATGAGTAAGCTTATACTGAGCAGTGGTCTTTGAATAGGCTGTAACGGAACTAATAAATGAAATGAAGTAATTTATTTAAAAAGTGACAAGAAATTTTGACTTAACGTAATATGTTTATATTTAATTATAGGCGTAAGAAAAAAAAACACGTTGTCTTATCTTTATTTATTGTTCTTAAAGACTTACATATTTTGATACTCTTTCGTATGAATTATGAAAGAAAATAATTTCGTACTATATCTTTTAGCCAATCTTTATAATTTTACTGTAAAATTAAAGACTGTATTAGCCTCTTAATTAATTAGTATAATTATATAATTACTCTTACTAGTGAGATGTTGCTTTGATTTATTATTTTAACCCAAAAAATATCTATTTTTAAGGACCTAGTTTAGGCAGCTCTGTTCATATTTTTGTGCATGTAAATAATTATCAATTTAAAATTATTAAAATGTTAATATTTATTTTAAATCTATAATTCTAATGTGTGAAAATAATAAATTGGTACTTTTTCTGAAATAGTTTTATTATGATTTCTATCCTAAATTTAGCACTACTATATTCCAGTAAACGTCGTTCTAATACATTTCACGAGGACCACTCGACAGCTATATTATGATTGTAGCACAAATGGGTCAGTCAACTCAACTGGGAAGGACCATGCACACACACACCTCTGATGTTGCCTGAAGTTTTAAATGCCATTCTGGTACAGGACATCTCCGCGACAGTCTGTCTGTTATCGCATTGTACCTGCCGAGGAAATAATGGGCTGAAAATATTATGTTCCACTTGTCTATGATCTTCAAAAGTTGAAGAGTCCTATGAAATATTTTCTTCCTTCTTTGCAAATGTATACCATAACAGTTTTATTGTCTGTTTATAAGAGCACATGATAGTCTCTGAGCTTCTTTGCATTCTGACTCATTTCAGACAGTACAGCAAACATCCCTTTTTTGTTACAATACCGAGGCCGCTGGTACTGGCACAAACAGACCATGTCAGGTTTATGGACACCTTGCCCATAAACCTGACATGGTCTGTTTGTCCAAAACAGTAGCCTCGGTATTGTAACAAAAAATAGATGTTTGCTGTACTGTCTGAAATGAGTCAGATTGGAGGCATCCGTAGTCAATAAGTATATTACATGTGGTAGGGAAACGCTGCAGCTATATTACGGTTGTAACACAAATGGGTCGGCATGACCGGGGAAGGACCACGCTCTCACAGAATACCAGCGTAAAATAGCAGCTTAATACTGCTAACTTTCGTATGGCAAGTGTAGAGATCCGGAGAAATATTTCTCAGGGCTAACTGAATACACTTGTTAGGCACTTCTTAAATTTATTTCTCCCTTCTAGTTTCAATGAATTCAGCTCTTTTACCACGTAAAACCTGTAAGATACCTTCAGATTTTTTATTAAAGGGTGTACCTTTCCCAATAGCAGAGCTTATCTTTTGCGCAAGTGCTGGTGCATTTCATTCCTCTGGGGATTTTTCAGGCCAATGCACTTTTGACTGTAAGCCTGCTCGGAGTAATTCATTGCTTTCAAGAACAGCATTTGACAATGCTGCCATTTTACGCTTTCAGTACCTGATAAATAGTTTATTGTTTTGCTCAGATGACACAATTCATCATTTACACTCAGTTGAGTAAACAGTGGGGTAGCGCTATAAAACACTCTAGAGTCTAGTAATATGTTACATTTTGCCATGTGGGTAGGCCAAAATGTTTCAATGACTTTATCTTTTCAACCCCCTCCGGAAGGGCTGGCCTTATTATTTTACTTCCATCAATATTGATGGCTATTGAAAATAGATCAAGCACGGGATTTTCTTTTGATATAGTAAAAAGTTATCATAAGTATAGTAATATAGATCTTGTAGGTTATTTTGCGAGCTGCCAATCTCTACGTGTAAATATTTGTTAAAAATCCTATCTGGTTTATGGGAGCCTACAAGCGTGGGTCTTCTTTTACATTTCTTCTTTTCAAAGCAGGCCTTTTATTTTCGGACCGAGATGGAGATGAACTCGAAGAAGATGAGTCCGGCTCGTCCTCAATCTTATCCGTACGTTCACATCCTTTTCCTCAACATGTTGAGGGGAATCAGCGTTACTTATCATTTCGAATAAAACTGTAGTATTTTTGCAGCGCAGTATTTTTTTTTTTCAAAAAATGAGATTGACTTCATTATGACGACCAGACGCCAACTGTTCAGTGATGTCTCAGTGATCGCAAGGGTGAAAACTGGCAGCGATCACCGAATGGTTAGAGGCACACTGAACCTAAACGTTAAGTTGGAGAGGTCTCGTCTAATGAAGTCAACGCTCCGTCCCCCTCGTGCTCTAATCCAGAATCCCGAAACCTTTCAGCTCGAGTTACGTAACCGCTTCCAGTGCCTAGAAGATTGCAATGCAGTGGACGATATGAACGACAAGCTCGTGGAAACTGTCCATGCGGTCGGAGCTAAGTTCTGCAAGACCCGCCGCAGAAGAACACAAAAACTCTCCGATCACACTCTTAATCTCATGGCTGTTAGACGGGAGATGAGGCTGCAATCGTCAACAGATTTGACAGCATACAGGCAACTGAACAGACAGATCTCCAAATGCATGCGGCGAGACTTACGCAACTTTAATACTTCTCGTATTAAAGAAGCGATCGAGCGGAACCAGGGCTCCAAAGTCTTTGCCAGAGATCTGTCTGCCAGAAAAGGCCAACTGTCAAACCTGAAGACTGAGTGTGGCAACATCGTTTCCGGGACACCTGAGATTTTGAGTGAGATTGAGAGGTTCTATGGGCAGCTGTACACATCATCGTTGGAGCCACACGCAAGTGTGAGTAACGATCCAAGAGCAAGTCTTATCCGACACTATTCCGATGATATCCCGGACGTCAGTCTAAGCGAGATTAGAATGGCTCTCCAGCACCTTAAAAACGGCAGGGCCCCAGGCGAGGATGGAATTACAGCGGAGCTTCTGAAAGCGGGTGGAACACCGGTACTTGTAGTCCTTCAGAAGCTCTTCAATTCCGTCCTCCATGGTGGCACTACTCCAGAGGCGTGGAGCAGAAGTGCGGTGGTCTTGTTCTTTAAGAAAGGCGACAACGCTCTCTTAAAGAACTACAGACCGATTTCCCTTCTGAACCGCGTCTACGTGCTGTTTTCGAGAGTCATTACGAATCGTCTCGCAGGCAGACTTGACGACTTCCAGCCTCCCGAACAAGCCGGTTTCCGAAAAGGCTTCAGTACCATAGACCACATACATACCCTGCGGCAGATTGTACAGAAGACTGAAGAGTACAATCTGCCACTTTGCCTGGCGTATGTGGACTATGAGAAAGCCTTTGATTCCGTCGAAATTTGGGCGGTGCTACAGTCCCTTCAACGGTGCCAAGTTGACTGTCGGTATATCGAAGTGCTGAAGTGTTTGTACAGTAGGGCTACGATGGCTATCCGAGTACAGAACCAGAGCTCGAAACCTATCCAACTGCAGAGAGGTGTAAGACAGGGTGACGTTATATCCCCGAAACTCTTCACCGCTGCATTGGAAGACGTTTTCAAGCTACTGGACTGGAAAGGATACGGTATTGACATCAATGGCGAGTACATCACTCACCTTCGATTTGCCGACGATATAGTCCTTATGGCAGAATCGCTGGAGGACTTAAGCACTATGCTCAATGACCTCAATAGTGCCTCCCAACGGATAGGTCTTAAGATGAACATGGACAAAACAAAGATCATGTTCAATGTCCATGTCACACCTATGCCGGTAGTTGTTGGGAGCACTATGCTCGAAGTTGTTGACGAGTACGTTTACCTGGGACAAATAATCCGACTAGGTAAGTCCCACTTCGACCGAGAGGTCAATCGACGGATTCAACTCGGCTGGGCAGCGTTCGGGAAATTACGACATATCTTTTCGTCAGGTATACCTCAATCTCTAAAAACTAGATTGTACAACCAGTGCGTGTTGCCAGTGATGACTTATGGATCTGAGACGTGGTCCTTCACTGCTGGCCGTATGAGGACGCTTAAGGTCGCTCAGCGAGCTATGGAGAGGGCTATGCTCGGAGTTTCTCTGCGTGATAGACTCAGAAATGAGGATATCCGCAGTAAAACCAGAGTGACCGACATAGCCCAACGGATTAGTAAGCTGAAGTGGCAATGGGCCGGCCATATAGCTCGAAGAACCGATAACCGATGGGGAAGAAAGGTTCTCGAGTGGCAGCCTCGTACCGGTAGGCGTAGTGTAGGGCGACCCCCCACTAGATGGAGTGACGACCTGGTAAGACATGCAGGAAGTCGATGGATGCAGGTGGCTCAGGACCGTGCTTTGTGGCATTACTTGGGGGAGGCCTATGTTCAGCAGTGGACTTGTGAAAGGCTGTAATGATGATGATGATGATGATGATTTTTTTTCTACTACGGCAGCGAGTTACACACGCAATGACACTAACAGGAACAACTTACTTACTTACTTACTTACTTATCTTCACGCACAATTCCTAACGGGGTAGCCAGAGAGAACAGATCGCCAAGTGTCACGATCTTTCCATACCTCTTTCGCTTCTTTCATGTTCATTAACTTCTTCATACATGCACGTCTAGGTATCCGAGTACTCTTGACCTTCCCCTCTTCGAGTAATTTGCTCATATGGTCCTCGAAAGTTAGTCTCGGTCTACCTCGACACCTTTTAGTATTTACTTTCGCGCTATATATTTTCTTCACCATTCGGTCTTCACTAATTCGCTCAACGTGCCCAAACCATCGGAGTACGCCCCTATCAATTTTTGTGATAAGGTCATCTTTCAATCCTGCCATATTGCGAATCTCTTCGTTTCGCTTTCGGTCGGCTATGGTAACGCCGCACATTTTACGAAGAAATCGCATCTCCACTGCATTCAACTTGCTTTTATGCTTCTTCTGGCATACCCAGGTTTCGCTGCTATATAACAAAGTCGGCACTAACACTGCGTTATGTATTGCAAGGCGTGCACTCTTCACTACGCCTTGTCTTTTGACTAACGCATTCAGGGCACCGTTGACTTTGTTCCCGGCAGCGACACGCCTGTCCACATCTAAATCACAAATTCCATCCCGGCTGAAAGCACTCCCCAAGTATACAATTTCATTTACCTGTTCTAGACATTTAAAATAAAAAAATTATTAACAGGAACAAAACACTAGTATAACAGGGTGATCACCTCCTTGCGGTAACAGTTCATAAAAAACATCATGATTCTCAAGTGTTGAGGGTATCTATGATTTGTTCCACAATAGGCAGTAGTATCAATAAAAATGTGAGTGCACACTGATTCTTCAAAAGCGGTGCTGCGTTTTCTAATAGACACATAGTAACGCATTTTTGTTTGAAAGATAGATGTATGTACATGTCTAAGACCCAAAACATCCACTTATTATCAGGTTAACTGTATCCTCACCTTCACTCACTTTTATGCTTTCAAAATAATACTAATCGAATATAATAAAAAAAAACAAAAACAAAATATTTCATAATAATATCATCTAGTACCGTGGTACTCCAATAGGCTATAATAACATTTCCTACAGCTTCTTATATTTTATTACTAAATTATTTAATGTTATATAACCAGGTTCTAATGCTATTAAATTAAATTAAAACATACAAAAATAAATTAAATTATTTTTTATTAGTTGCAATGTGTTTCCTATACTTTATAAGGTATTTCCTTTGCGTAATACAAATATATTCATCCCGTTCGATTTTACACGATAAAAGCTGCAAGCAGTTGGTAGCTTATTAACTTAGTACACAGTTATGAACGTAATATACTGTAACCGATGCTTAAGATAAACATATTTTTCTCTGTGTTCTATGGTTGAATGGCACAGAATACCACATTTAAACTTGCTTCTGTACCATTTAATAGTGTCCCTATGTAGTTGGTATATCAGAATATACATAGGAAAATGAAAGTCAAGGTCTATCAAAAACTTAAAAAAAAAGTTCGATTTACTTTGAAAAAATAACACAAGTTACAAACATAGGGGAATAGGCAGCAATTACTTTAGCATAGTAAGCATTCTATTTAAAGAATTAAGAGCCACGCCTTTTAGTCTCGCCTGATTATTCTTTACGGAGGGAAATCGACAGATGGTTCAAACATTAGTACTAATAACGCAACATATTGAGCAGAAAGTTACAGTGATAAATAGCTAAGGAATATTAGTGCAAGCGTAAAACGTTTTTAAATTATTGTATTATGAATTAAAAAGAATTGTAGCAACAGGAGATCGACGTTAAATTAAATTAAATTTTATGCAAGTTTCTAAAGTCAAATTCATATTGGCTTTACTGACATGGTTAATCGCAATTTAAAGCGGTCAAGTGATAATAAAGTGTAGGGACAATACATGCCTCAGAAATATAGTTTGATTATAATATAATTATAGTTCGAGGACATTTGACAGCTCCGTGGCACAATGTCTTTGCAATGAGTTGCAGCGCTGACGACAGCCGCGGATTAGAATCCCGCACGAAAGAAGTCTACAAAAAATGCTACGGGTGGTAAAATGCTACGGTATGTTTGTCCTGATAAAATTTATGTGTGTAGACTGAATAAGGAGAAAATCTTAGTTTTTTATAAAAACGACATGTTAACGAAACACAAGGCGATCACATTCTTATCTTTTTAGAAATGAGAGAAATATGGCCAGCAGCGTATTATATAGGTTATTACTTGTTTACGTTCATGTATTTTAACCGGACATTATTTGATTAGAATGAAAAAATGATGAATTCCGCATACATTTGAAAAAAAAATCCCAGCCACCAAAAGCCAGCCAGCCAGCCAGCAAAAAGTTAGGGATGTATATGAATTCTTTATAACTCGCTAACCAATTCACAGTCACTGTTCTTCCATAGTAAATAACGTTAAAAATTGGACCCATTAGAATTAGAATACTTAAGTCTCGTATTAGCTTTTAGTATCACCATACTATGTGCGACTTTTTTAGTTTGGCTGGACAGTTTTATCCCTTTTTTCTAAGCAAATAGGCTTCTTTTTATGGAGAAATTCGTAAAATTTTTTATTTGTTTTTATTTCATTAATATAACATATAAATGAAATTTTATTGTGCGCAGGGGATTCCTTGCATACCAATAAGACATTAAATCATATTATTTAACTTTATATCATATTATTTAATTTTATGTCATATTTGCGTCATCGGTGGCTGAGTTGCAAATGAAGGTTACATTAATGAACTGGGAATTAAAAGAAAGGGGAATAAAAGTGAACGCAAGTAAGACGAAAGTGATGGTTTTTGAAAGAGAAGAAAGCAAAACGGTATGTGAAATAAGAATAGAAGGAGAGTTAATTGAGCAAGTGGATGAGTTTGTGTATTTGGGATGTGTATTTAGCAGGGATGGTAGATATGATAGGGATATAGAACGACGAGTAAATGCAGGGAATAGAGTGAGTGGGGCAATACACTTCATTATGAAGAACCAGAATGTGTCAAAAAAGGCACGTATGGTAATTCATAATGCTGTGTTAGTCCCTACTTTAATGTAAGGTAGTGAAAGCTGGGTGTGGCAGAAGAAGCACGAAAGTAGAATAAATGCTGTAGAAATGCAGTCTTTGAGGAATATGCTAGGGTTGAATCTGAATGACAGGGTGAGAAATTGCGTGATAAGAGATAAATGTGGTATGCAAGATGATGTTATGACCAGGATTAAGAAAGGAATGCTTCAGTGGTTTGGTCATGTAGAAAGAATGAATGAGGAAAGAGTGACAAAGCAAATTTATATGGCAGATGTGAACGGCCGAGTCGGGAAGGGACGCCCTAGAAAAAAGTTTATCGACGAAATTGGCGATATTTTGAAAATGGGCCACGTTAGAAATACCCTTAACCGACGAGAATGTATGCGTAGATATATGGATGTAAAGGAGGCGAAAGAGGTATGTCAGGATCGTGCCAAATGGAAGTCCATAGTCTCTGCCTACCCCTCTGGGTGACAGCCGTGAGCGTTTATGTATTATTTATGTTATGTATTTAACTTTTTATTCAACCTTTTATTTATTTATAATAATAATAATAATAAATAACGTATATTAGCAACCAAATACGTCCAAATAATTTACTTACCCTTTATTGTTAACACTAATAAAATAGGATAGCAAAGTGCGGACTTATCTATCGGCATTCTCTGCCAGTCAACCCGTGGATTGATGAGGTATTGTGAAAGATGAAATAAATTATATATATATATATATATATATATATATATATATATATATATATATATATATATATATATATATATATATATATATATATATGAACATGACATAACGGAACACGTAACAAACAATAAGTATTCAAGCGTATAGAAAAAAAATTTTCAGTAAATTTCAACCATATTTTTTTAATAAATTAAAATATACATATAATATACAAAATCTATACCTATAGCGTACAGTTTATTAATATGTAACACGATATGCATGATGTTATATATAATACATATAATTTAAATACATAGATATAATATAAAAGTTGCATATAATAATAAAATACATATATTAAAATTACAAATAATAAAACGTCTACACATATCATAATCATCACTTAATGTCCAACTTCGCTTTGTTTCAAAAAGAACTCACGTACCAACTTTTTAAAACAGCCCTTACTTGGCCCTCTTCTTACATCTGCAAGATTTAAGATAAAATACCAACCTATATCGCTTCTGGCATTGTTCTTTTTTTGTCCGTGAAATTTCATCACATTCGGTTCAACCATTCCGACGAAGATTAGCCCGGACAAACAGATAGACATGCAGACAAAAATTTTAATACTTTTTTTGTTATTAGCAACTTTTAACATTCAAATGCATTTAGCGAAAAGCTGTTATTTTGGCATTACAAACAAATACTTCAATTTTATTTGTTTTAAGGTAATTTAAAGGTAAAAAAGAGACGTCTGGCACTCCGATAATCCGGCTGCCAAGCTCGTAAGAGCTGATGTTCATGACGAAGAAGATTGGATATAAATATAAATAAATATTAGTTAAACGGAGCTTAACGGCTTCTAAGCACAATTTCTTTCGGTATGCTACTTCACTGAAAAACGGTATTAAACGCAATATAACACTTAAAATTAGTTTTATCCAAAATTTAATGGATAAATTTTTTCTTATTATATGCCACTGCTCGAATACAATCTCACCTTGTACACAGCGGTGACACTCCCTGTACGTGAGAGCTTAAGCGCCGGTGACCTTGAGTCGAAGCGTGTAACGCTAGGGTTGATATCGTACCGAAATGGAATATTATAGACTTGTACCAAAGAAGATACATAGTAGGTATGTGTTATATATTATGTAAACTTATGTATTTGGGTAGTGAAGGATACGTTCAATTTTAAATCAACTTTTATTAAATGAGGAATATTAAAACTTCCGACAAAACCAAATATGCTCGACAGTTATTGGTAATCTTAAATAATTAACCAACACTTAGTATTTCAGTACGCAATAATCAGTATTACCTACTATCCTTTAAAAATAATTTACTCTTATATATTTTGAATTTTTCGATTAATTTTTTAATTTTCATTATTATTTCTAACAATTGCAAAAATTCGTAGCATGTATATTTTTTTATAAAATCCAAAGGTATGCAGGTTTCCTGGGACATGGCGGCCAACAAATTGTTCCCCATGTGTTGGGGAGATAAGTCATTTCTATTTCTAATGAAATAATCCATAAATACAACAATGAACAAATACAAAAACTCTTTATAGATATCTAAAATTTCTTGACTCTCTAGTGGTATTTTTAATTGTGTATATTTTAGTTAATGTAATATAATAAAAATATTGGCGGTATATTAGTTTTATTGTCATGGTATTTCCCCGTAATTCTTGTTGAGATCATACCGACTTTCAATAAAATGAGTTCACATATTTTTAGGTATAAAACATTATTAAAAATTAAACTAACAAATCAACGGCCCTTGTTTTGTGCAGTGGAATTTATTTTAATTGTAATCACTTAAAATCACTTTCAGTAATATTTATACATATACTGCTACTATAATATCATTTATTTAATAACAACATTAATATTTATTAAAGCATATAAACCTAGCATACACGGCTATGAAAACTAATAACGTTACTTGGTAACATAAACTTAATACCTACATGAATAGAATAGTAATATGTACTTAAGATATCAGTAATATTCATATATTAGTTGAAATATTATATCACTCGACGAATATATTCATATTAACTAATACTAACAAATATCGGTATTACTACTAGCCCTCGGCCAGGGCAGTCGGCGACTGCCCGTTCCACGCCCCGCGCGCCTCTCAAGGCCCCCGCACACAACCAGACACCCACACATAGCCGCAAGCGATTTTACGTGCACACAAGCTTAAGTGTCGTTTCTTTTCGCGTAGTGTATATTCTTTGCCTTGTAGTTAGTGGTGATATAGTCCTAGATAGTAATTTGCAATGTCTAGGGGTAACAAGTTATGAACAAATATTTTCGTAACAATGGTACTAGTATTAATAATTGCCAAAGTATACATTATGTCATGCAAAAAGTGTTAATTGTTATTTATTTATTTTTGGATTAAAATACTCGACTAACATTCGTCAAGAAATCTAAAAAAAAATAGTTTTTTATACGTGGTAGAGTCATGCTGCAGTTATGTAAGAAGTATAGTTGTAGCACAAATGGGTCGGCTCGACCGGGGAAATACCATGCTCTTACATAATACCAGCGTAAAATAGTAGCTTAAATGCTGCTGTGTTTCGTAAGGTGAGTGTAGAGAACCGGAGACCCTTTTTACTGAAAACGAGGCATTCCATCTTAGTCCTCACGAGTGGCAACTTTATTTGGATTCATAATCGAGGATAGATGTAGATGTCTATGGGCCACAGTAACCACTTACCCCATAAGGTGAACTGTTTGCTCATTTGTCACCCTATTCTATAAAAAAATTAAATCAAAATATCGACCTTGGTGCTGCAATCATGTTTGGTATTTTCTACCGATGTGGTCAACTATATAAAAACGGAAGGTGGAATTCAAAAGTTTCTAATAGCGCTCGCCTTTAGAAATGAAACTTTTTACTTTGAGCCTACATCATACGTACGAGGAAAAGTAGAGAATATCTTTCATAAACATTCTTATATCTTAGTCGTTAGTTTTATCGAATTTAGTTTAATCATGACAGACTCATACTTCAGCTGTGATATGGGTTAATATGGACGAATTGGTCAGCTCAATACCAGCGTGAAATAGCAGCATCATTCCGCTGTGTTCTATAAGGTATGTGTAGAGAATCGGAGACGCTTTTTAGTGGAAACGAGGCATTCCATCTTAGTCCTCACGGGTGGCAACGCATCTGAATTTGGTTTCATAATCGAGGATAGATGTAGATGTCTATGGGCCACAGTAGCCACTTACTATCAGTTAAACTGTGTGCTTGTTTGTCTCTTTGAAAGTTATTGATATTTTGACAATATGATGACAAACTGAACGAAATTATAGCCTTACGTGAAAGTGGATTCTATCGCCCTTGGATCTCCATGCACGTGTATTCAAAGTTAAGGTTGATTTTTTTACGATTCTATTGAAAAGTAATTTAATATGTTAAGTTGGCTTATGTCACCTTTACGGTGTCTGAATTAAAATGGCAGAAATAAAAGATAACTTATAAGTATAATATAGAGTTAGCTATTGTCCTTTAACATTTAGTTTTCTTAATAATACTAATTGGAAACCGTAATGAAGAAAACATTTTTGTGATCTGCAATTGATTGTATAAGTTTTTACTTATCATATCGTACATAATATGTTTGTATTATAATGATAATATAAATGAAACCTAATTGTCACGTTTAATTATCATACCAAAATCAGGTTAACAAAACATTAATACCGTAATTCGAATTTTAAATGAACACGTGCTTTTACGTGTAAGGGTTCAATTAATCGTCTGCTCCAGAAATTTGCATTTTAATAGAGTATTATATTAGTGGTATATTTATCGTATGTTTAAAGTTAATGTATACGGAACTTGCGACTTGAGCGCGTCTAATGAAATTACCGTATTACCGTAGGCGGTTAAGGCTTTAATTTTAAGTGCTGAACTAGTTGTGATTAAGGGTATGTAATAGATTAATAACTATATAATTATATGGCCTTTTTTAAGTATCCTCTTATTTACCTGTGACTTAAGCAGACTTTTAAAATTTAAATAGGTGCAAGTTTAATGTAGTATGTATTGCTTAGTAGATTGAGACTACAGCAGTTATAAATAAAATTACCGTAAAAAAAATTAAAATATTAAAAAGAGAAAAAGATTAAAAAATGTACTTAAAATTAAATACTTTTTAAACACCAAAATTGATGTTAAATACGAGGTAACTAGTTCAATCAACATTTTTTACATGAAAATTTATTTTGAAATATATATGCCCGAAACGACAAACAAGTAAGTACAGCAACTTGGCAGGAAACATTAAAGAGCCACCATTTTATATTATGCTAAATGTGTATATACGAGGGCGGCACTGAAAATTTCGGGAATCAAGGAAGTGACACAACATTACTATTTAAAAATGTATTTATTGCTTTTCGAAGTATTCTCCGCGAAGTTTGACACATTTTTCCATACGATGGAAGCAGTCATTGAAGCAACCATTCCATTCGGAAGTTGGGGTCTCCAAAATGGCCGTTTTGTAGGCGTCCATAGCTTCTTCAGGTGATGAAAATCTCTGTCCACGCAATTTGCAGTTCTCTTTACGAAGTTCAGAAACGACCTGTGGCAAACAAATGCTAGCATACCATTCTGCATTAACCGTTCTTTGTCCCGCAAGAGGAATAGTCGTAACATGGCCGGTTTTGGAGACAAACGTGGCCACCATTTTTTTTGCAACACTCCGTGAACGAACAATTTTTGTTGGCTTTAACACATTTTCGAACACCCAAACTCGTGACTGGTTTTTTGTTTCGGGTTCATCATCACGCGTATATCCAGGATTCGTCACCTGATACGATGTTGTATACAGCATTTGAGGATCCTGCGTGGAATCTTTCGAGAGTTCTGATGCAACAAGTAACGCGAGCCGCTTTTTGCTCTTCACAGAGCGAATGCGGTATCCATCGGGAAAACAACTTTTTTACACCTAATTGTTTGTTTGGCTCATTCCAATGTCTAAAGTTGCCTAAATTTCGCGGTGTCACATGTCGATGTTCCTCAATCAGCTTACGCAACGTTTTCTTGGGTGATTGCAGTTTTTGGACGACCTTGACGGGGATCATCACTGAGCTTGACACGTCCACGTTGAAATTCAGCAAACCAGCGATAAATTGTGGTTTTGGATGGGGCTTCATCACCAAATGCAGAAATCATCCGTTCAACATACTGTTTTTGTGTTAAACCACGTCGAAAGTCATAATAAATCATCGCTCTTGAATTTTCTCGAGTCAATTCCATTTTCTCAACGACTAAACAAGTTTGACAAAACCTTGTGAAAAGACCGAGAATCTTTTTTTAAATAAATAAATAAATGGTATTCGATTTTTAAAACCAAGGAGTTTTCAATTAAAAAGATTTTAATACGACAGGAACAGTGGAAATGTTCCATTCCCGATACTTCTAGTGTAGCCTAGTATGCCCGATATAAATAATTGGGTGTGTAAATTGCAAGTGTAGATGACGCATCAAGATACAGAGATAATCATAATACGACTAGTAATTTTTTTAGACAACGGAACATTTAATAGTAGTGCTACGTTGTAGCATTTTATAATGGTTGCAGTACTAGTAGATCACCGGGAATGGAAAAGGACCACTCTTGCACAGGATACTAGCGTAAATAGCAGCATAATCCAGTGTTAAGTAGACCAGCAGCCAGGTCTTCCTTCTTGGACGTGGCAACGCATCTGAATTTTGAATTCCAATTGGAGATATATCTTAGTATATAAAACTTACAATTTACTTACGTGGTATACCAATTGATATCATCCTGTGGGTGTCGCAAAAGGCGACAACGGGAAATGAACCACGAGATCGTTATCAGCATCTTCGTAATAAGAAAAAAAAAACTTATTTGCCAACTCGCCTTCCAATCATGGTTACTATGGCAAATATCCCCCATAGGAGAGGGCTATGTTCTGCAATGGACTTTACATGGACTGTAATGAATGAAAAAGTATTGTATCTATGGGCCGCACCATCTACTTTTTTCAATGAGAGGGTTTAAACGATCATGCGGCTCACCTGATGGTAAGTAACTACCGCCGACTATGAGCAACGGCAACACCATGGGAATTGCAGATGAGTTGCCAGCCTTTTAAAAAAGAGTAGGCTCTTTTCTTAAAAATGCCTAAGTCGTATAAGTCCGGGAAACAAGTTTTCTTTAAGAGAATAGGTAGCGATTTAACAGTGATCATACGGTAGCTAATAATGTATGGGTTAAAAAAATGTATGTAAGCGAACTCACGGAGTAGTGCAATTGTAAAGTAATTCATTCCATGAAATATTATGGTAATAACCAGAAAAAAAGGCTGGCGCAACAATTTTACATATTTCACTCTAATGCAGCACAATTAACCGTTAACACGATAAGTTTACGTGTAATAGCTGCCCCGGTTTTATATTACTGTACTCATATTAATGAAGCTTTTATTCTTGTGGCTTTTGTTGCAGAAGTTTAAAATCAACTGTACGTGGAAAACGACGCTTTATTGTTTTATTTTTTTCTACTATGCACGCACAGTGTGTTTTTATTTTAAGCCACAAACGATAAGAATAAGGTATAATTAATATATATATATATATATATAGAATAACAAACATTTCTTTAACATATACTTACGCGTTTCTTATTGCGCAACATTTCATAACAATAATCTTTATTTCTCATTATGCACAAACTTTACGTGCATTGTGTTTTCTGTACACATGAATTACTTTTAGATTTCGTTTAGAAAGTGTAAGTTCATGTTTATTAATAATTAAATAAATAAATGATTATACATTATCCAACGGGTCGTTTATTATTTGCTTATTGCCTTAAGGACCAACAATCGATGGTGAAGAAAGTTTATAAAACGATAGTCAGACCAGTAATAGGATGGTAGTGTAGCCTTCCACTAGCTGGAGTAACGACTTCTTAAGATGTAGCAAGTGGCTCTTTGTGACATTTCTTGAGGAAAGCCTATGGTCAAGCTTACTTGATGGTAGTGTTGATGCTATATCCGCATTTTGTTGTATTTTTCTTAAAATTTATAAAAAATAATAACATGAAAATTTAAGATTATAGATTGAAATTGCCTGGAAAGCCAATCCTATACTTATTATCTATACTTAATATAATTATCTGTGTCGTGAAATTAAAAGCTTGATTTTGAATTTGTTTATCTCAGACCCATAGTTCAAAAATTCTTTCAACTTAAAAAATTGAGTAAAAACTCTGAATATAGTTAATATTTATTTACAGCAATACATACATACAGCAATGGAAGCCGTGAAAGCCGATCCGGCTTCTAAGGGTGGCGGTGAGGGTGATTACGAAAAATCCTTCTACAGGAAGCCATCTTGCAATTAAGTATTTATAGTTTGATTTTGATAAGAAAAAATAAGCCTTTAAAACACAGATTTAATTTCTCTCTCCTTTTAATGTAACGTCTTCCTTTAATGTAATTTTAATGTATTTCAGCATAAGCTCGACCGGGTTAAGCCCACGCTTTCACGGCAAGAAATAACAGAATAATGTTGATATGTTTCGTACGGTAACTGCAGAGAACCGGAGCTCCTTTTCCTGGTAAAGACTGGCGACGAATAGTCCCAAAGGGTTACGACTCATTCTTAATAAAGGATGAATGTAAATGTTTGTAGGCTTTCACTCGTCACCAGGTGGACTATGTGATCGCTTTCAAACTTTTTTCTATAAAAATGTCCATTAAAATTTGTTTACTAACTTTTATTATGTTTATTCAATTTAATACTGATATTTTCAGCATTCTGCAATAATCTGAACTGTTAATGTCGTCAACAAAATTAAATGTTTTATTCATGCAGCTTACATTTTTAAGCCTGTGACTATAAAATGACCCTGCCTCGATTTAGATTATCGCTATATAGCCATTTAATGGCATAGGAATAAAACAGGGCTTATGGTAATGAATTTAAGTTACTGACACAAAATTGCATTAATGCAGCTTACAGTTTTGTGCAGGGGATATTTTACACGTAGGACACATAAATATGAGGTCGGGGGAAAAGTTTCTTCGTATTTTATAAGTATACAAATTCAAGACTTTTTTTTCAAAGTTTAATTTCATTTAATTACAATATATATGTGACATTTTGTTCGATAAGTAGTTGCCATCTTCTGGGTAGTGACATAATCCCGTTGCTGTAGAAACATTGGGATTTTTTATAAAAAAAATACGACAAGTTGTTTTGACAGTCTTCCGTTGATGTTGCCTAACACTGTCCTAAGAAATCTCAGGATACCGACACTGGTGATAATCTAAGGGTAAAAATAAAGTTTAGGACTACATGGTGGATGCATTAACACTTCCCAACAAAGCTCTCTCAGTTTTTGTGGCCAAAGATGTGTGTGGTCTGGCGTTATTATGATGAAGGAGTGGTTCCTTTTCTTTTGATCAGTTCCAGCCGTCTTTTCTCAATTTTTTTGCTTGAATCTTATTACTTGTTGGCAGTGGAAATCCGAAATGATGGTTTTGGCCGGCAGAGAAAACTCCAGGTTTCGCTACGGTCTGTGGAGCTTGACTATCCCTTGATCATGATCTTTTTTACACGTTCTTGTCGTAGATGATCATCTTTTCGTCAGAAGTGATTAATCTTTTCAAAAATGGTTCGGTTTCATTAAGTTTCAATAAAGAATCGCAAATGAGTACACTATTCATTAGGTTTGGTTCAGTGAGCTCGTGTAGCACTCAAATATCAAGCTTTTTTGTGTAACCAATTCTTTTCAAAGGGATCATAACTTATTTGTCGTCAATCCGTAGTTCCTCGGCTATGTCGTAACCAGTAATATGCCGCTCTTACACCACTTTTACAAAAATGGCGTCGTAAACTTTATCCGTATGAGTTCCACCAGAGCGGGCTGCATCTTTAACATCAAAATTCCCGGATAGAAATTGTTTATTATTTTTTCTTTTTCTTTTTCTTAATATCCTATATGTATTGATATTGAAACAAGCGAGATACAAACAGTCCAACCAAAGAGATTTTTCTTCATTTTTTACAAAAAAAAAACGAAGAAACTTTTTCCAGAACTATTGTATACCAAAAATTGTATAGTAACACTTCGCCGTTCAATATTATCAATAAAAAAAATGAAAAAGTCAAACGAATATGACTTTTATAAAGGAGGATTTTAAATTAACTCTATGTACAAATGTTGGAAATTTGAAACAGAAAATTAGGAAATTTTATTTATCTTAAATTTAAAAATCCATAAAAGTATTCATGTACATATGCGAGTGCGTGTGCGTTGCATTTGTGTGTTAGTGTGAGTGTGCATGCATGCGCGTTAGTGCGTGTGCGCGTACACGCTTTCGTTCGTGCGGGCGAACGTTGCGTGAACGTCTTTAATATACTTTACACTTCTACATAGCATTTTAACTGCAAGTGTCCAGTTAATAAACGTTGACATTATTTTCGTGTTCCAGAATAAATGTCAAGAATTCTATTAAAAAATATTAATCTATTAACATAAATTGCTGGTTTTCTGATATTTGTCAGTAAAGTAAAAATTGGTTTAGTACGTGCGCGCACTTGTGCGTAGAAGCACTATAGAAAACTATAACGAAGTATATAACTACTAGTTTTTCAGTAAAGGATAAAAAAATTGGCACAGTACGTACGCGCACTTATGCGTAGAAGCATTGTAGGAAACTATAACGAAGTATATGCCTACTTTGATATAGTTTCATATCCTAGTACCTTGTACACACGATTATTCAGTTTTATTAAACCTATTGAATAACATGGCTTCGTATAAAAGAATATTTCACAGCGTGTTCGGTTATATATTTAGGTCTGCATGTTCGTGAATATGGATTCAAAAGCTTAAAATCACTCAACAAGCTATAGAGAGGGCTATACTCGAAAAATCTCTCAAAAATAATTTCTGCGAGAAAATTCGTAACAGGCAGCAAAATATTAGAATCCATAACTGATGAAGAATTGTACCCAATTAATAGTTGAATCTTTGTTATCGAAAGTAAATGTCAGTACGCAGTATCTATATATTAATACGTGAAGGCTAAACCCTGTACCATTATTAAGCTTGGTAGTGGACGTCTAGTGGTTGAGTTCGACCGTAATTTATACATATATATATACATACATAAACACTCACGCCTGTCACCCAGAGGGGTAGGCAGAGACTACAGACTTCCATTTAGCACGATCCTGCCATACCTCTCTTGCTTCTTCCACATCCATATAGCTACGCATACATGCTAGTCGGTTAAGGGTACTCTTAATTTGGCCCATTTTTAGTAAATCGCCAATTTGATCGACAAATTTCCACCTAGGACGTCCTTTCCGACTCTTCCATTCACTTCTGCAACATATATTTGCTTTCTCAGTCTTACCGCATTAATTCTTTCTACATGACCAAACCACCGAAGCATTCCTTTCTTAGGAGAGTTAATTGAGTAAGTGGATGAGTTCGTATATTTAGGATGTGTATTCAGCAGGGATGGGAGATCACTCTATTGTGAAAAGTCAGAATTTGTCAAAAAGGCACGTATGGCAATATTCACAATTCTGTATTAGTCCCTACTTTAACAGATGGTAGTGAAAGTTGGGTGTGGCACAAGAAGCACGAGAGTAGAATAAATGCAGTAGAAATGCGGTCGCTAAGGAGTATGTAAGGTCTGAATCTGAGTGACAGGGTGAGAAATTGTGTGATAAAATAAGAGTGTGGTTTGCAAGGTGATGCAGTGACCACGATATATATATATATATATATATATATATATATATATATATATATATATATATATATATATATATATATATGCATACGTTATACATATATGCTAATATAAAGAACCTATTCGACCACACTTATTTATAAAGTCTGGTTGCCCTAAACTCTGTTATGGTAGTAGGTAAATGAAATAATGTAATGTGAATTGTTATAATTTTGTTTTCTGAAAAACCTCTTCACTGCTCTCAACTGCAACTCAACTTCTTACATACCATACATAGTCCCGTCTCCAGCCACAAATGGATTGTCTGGGTCCGAGTGATAAACTTTTTTATGAGTGTATCTGTGTTAAAAAAACAAATGACAAATTTGCGTTTCGTTATATGCAATTTAAAGTGGGATTTATTTTTATCGTAATTAATTCAAAAGGCATTTCCGAAATCCAAAACAGTGTTATTGGTTCGAGCTTAATCCTGACAATCCTCCTAAATTGAAAACAAAATTAAAAATCAAGTAACATCTACTTTATAATACGAGAAAAAATTGACATATTTGCGTTTCGTTATTACACAATTTTTAGTGAAATTTTTGCTCATTGTAATAAATTTAAAACACATTTCCAACATCTAAAAACAGTGAAATAGGTTCAAGCTTAACCCCAACAAGCCTCTTACACTACAAACATTATCAAAATCAGGTACCAGATGTCTAAAGGCAACCCATATAATGAATTCCTCGCCTCATATATATTTATATTTATATATATATATATATATATATATATATATATATATATATATATATATGTACACACACATATATATATATATATATATATATATATATATAAGTGTGTATATATATATATATTATTATTTCTTTTTTTAATAGAAGAAGGGGCAAACGAGCATGACGCTCACCTGATGTTAAGTGAATACCGCCGCCCATGATCAACCGCAACACCAGGAGAATTGCGGGTGCGTTGCCGGCCCTTTAGAAAGGAGTAAGCTCTTTTCTTGAAGGTCCCCAGGTCGTATCGGTCCGGAAAAATCGCCGGTGGAAAACTATTCCACAGAGAGGTTGTACGTGAAAGAAAATTTCTTGTGAAACGTACAGTGGTGGACCGCCAATCATCCAGATGGTGTGTATGGTATCGGGACGTTTGCCGTGTAGTGCGTTCACGAAATTTGGCGGCTGGGATTAATCCGAACAATTCCTCAGAGCACTCCCCGTGATAGATTCGATAAAATACGCAAAGAGATGCAACATCTCTTCGCAGCGCCAGTGAATCGAGCCGATCGGAAAGCACTCGGTCGTCGATGATTCGAGCCGCTCTGCGCTGGATGCGGTCAAGTGGAAGGAGCTGGTACTGGGGAGCTCCAGCCCAGAGATGGGAACAGTATTCCATGTGCGGCCGAACCTGCGCCTTGTAAAGTTGCAGGCGGTGTGCCGGCATGAAATACTGTCCCGCTCTGCTGAGCACGCCAAGCTTTTTAGAGGCCAATTTGGCATTCCCTTCCAAGTGACCTTGAAACTGCACGTCACTCGATATGTCGACGCCGAGGATTCTGATACTGGCTGAGGCAACAAGGGGAGTGCCTTGAAACTGAGGGGATACGACAAAGGGGTTCTTTTTAGCGGTTAACGCGCAAACTTGTGTCTTCTGTGGGTTAAACTGGACTAGATTTAGTCGTCCCCAATCCGAGACTCTGTTCAGCAAAGATTCAACTTCAGACACAAGTTTGTCCCGGCACTCGGAGACGTTTTCCCGAGAAATATTGGCTCGGCCGGTGTAAAGAGCATCACCAGTGCTGTCATCTGCATAGCAATGAATGTTACGGGTATGCAACATATCATTGATATGCAGAAGAAATAGCGCTGGCAATGTCACGCAGCCCTGTGGAACACCAGCATCAATTGGCTTGCAATTGGAGCTTGCACCGTCTACAACGACCTTGATGCTCCGATCTACAAGAAAGCTGGTGATCCAATCGCACAATTTCTCGGGAAGCCCATAGGAAGGGAGCTTCGAAAGAAGCGCTTTGTGCCAAACCCGATCCAAGGCCTTCGCAATATCCAAACTAACGGCCAATGCCTCCCCCTTGAACTCTACTGCCTCCGCCCATCTGTGAGTTAGGTAGACCAGAAAATCACCAGCTGACCGACCACGGCGAAAACCGTATTGGCGGTCACCAATCAGCTGGTGATCTTCAAGGTACCTCATGAGCTGGCGGTTTACAATGAACTCCATTGGTTTGGAGAACAAGGAGGTGATGGCGATTGGCCGGTTGTTGTACGAGTCAGAGCGGTCGCGTTTTTTAGGGATCGGGTGGACGTAAGCCGTCTTCCATGATTTTGGGACTACACCTAGGGAGTAGGAGTACCGGAAAAGACGCGTTAAAACCGGTGCCAATTTTGGAGCACACGTCCTCAGCACAATTGGGGGGATTTCGTCAGGCCCACTCGACTTGTGGATGTCCAGGGAGAGGAGTGCTTTGCAAACGGAGCGCTGTGTGAAGTGCACTTCCGGCATGGAGCACTCACACCGCGGGATGGTCATCGGTCATCGAGAGTCGAGTTAGACGCAAAGAAAGAGCCTAGAAGATCGGCTTTCTCCTTTGCGGTATGGGTCAGTGAGTCGTCCTCCCTGTGCAGAAATGGAAGAGATGGCTGACAGAAAATGAACAGCCTTGGCGAGAGACCAGAATGCACGGGTTTCAGAGGGAAGGCGTACTAGTTTCTCGCCAATTCTGCCTATGTGCTCCGACTTTGCCTTGGCAATGACTCTTTTGAAGGACCTAGAGGCGGAATTATACTTCTTTTTTAGAGCGCTGGTGTTTACATCCCGGGACGCTGATGCATCAGCCCAGGCTTGGTAGCACTCCTGCTTATAGCATGATGCTATTTTACAGGAATGACCAAACCATGGCTGAAATTTGCCTCCAATGGGTACCACTGAGGAAGGAATAAAAAGTCCCATACCTTGAAGTATTACATCAGCAACAGAATCCGCAACAACGTTGGGATCATCAGGCGAGAAGCAAACCCGCCCCCAAGGGTAGAATGTAAAGAAAGACCGCATCCCATCCCAATCGGCTGACCTATAGTGCCAAACACGGCGGCAGCCTGCAGAATGCAACCGCAATTTCAGCGTGAGTGGCACAACACTCCGGACCAGACAATGGTCCGAGGAGCCTAAAGGGGCGTCGACGGAAATCTGATATCTGTCCGGGTGAGAGGTCAGCAGAAGGTCCAACAGGGAAGGTGCATGATCCTACACATCTGGAATCCGCGTAGGTGAAGTAACCAGTTGTGTCAGACCATACGCCAAGGCAAAATCATGAACAGATCTCCCCGCATGATCGGTTAAACGTTAACCAAGCCATTCAGCGTGATGGGCATTAAAGTCGCCGAGGATCACGATCTCTGCGGAGGGGATCTGCTGTAGCAACGAATCTGCAGCCATTTGGACGTGGTCGAAGAGTCGGTCTGTTTCGGCATTACCGCTATGGGACCTATACCTACCTACCCGTAGACGCGCGGATGGTCGTCGCTGTCTACGCGTAGCCAAAGGATGGACAGGTCCAAATCTTCAAGTCTGCCAAGGCGTCGAGAACAGATGTCCTCTCTGACGTAAACGCAAACTCCAGCCCGAGGCACAAAGGAGAATTCAACAAAGTTTCTTTCAAAGTTTACATAAACGCCAGAGCATGTGACGATATTATTCCCTGAAACCTGAAGTCAAACGGTTTCAAAACGGCTGCGAGCCTCGTACCACAAACTCTGTACTTGCGGCGACAAGCGATGCCAGCAGCTGCGATACTAAAGTGACATTGTTTATTGCAAGACATTTTCACAGAATAAAATAGACTAATAACATGCGGGTGTAAAGGGCTCCGCTAAGATCATAGAGCACAAGCCAACCCCGTCTGCACGTGGCGCACCTGCTGAACAACGGAAAGGGCTCTGGCAATGCCACTGCTCTGGAATTCTTCCTAGGGGTTCGGGAGTCAGACGGCAGTCACCCTAAGCCACACAAAAATGGAAAGTAAAAGAAAGAGATATACGTTTAGGCCTAGGACGTCGCCGCATATCGACGCGAATGGGGATCGCCTTAACCCTGCGACAAGTACGAGGGCTACCGGGCCCCGTGCGAGCCTGTCTAAAGACGTTAGCACCAACTACGAAGATTCGCTTTGCAAACTGGAACATTGGCACGCTTACGGGAACGCTTACTTCACAGAACTTGCGGCCGTACTTGCCAGGCGTAACGTAGCAGTGGCGTTCCTGCAGGAGACACGGTGGAAGGCCAACAGGAGTCGGAATATTGGGCACGGCTACAAGCTGATCTATACAGGCTCTTCTGGTGGGGAGGACGGTGTGGCAGTGGTGCTCGCCGAGCATTTACACGATAGCGTCTTGTAAGTTAGAAGCATATGCGACCGACTTATGGTAGTAAAGTTGCTTGTTGAGGGGGTCGTGACCCACTTAATAAGTGGCTACGCCCCACAGGTCGGCTGCAGCGACGCGGATAAGACGCTGTTTTAGGATCGGCTCGGAGATGTACTACGCGGCATACCGTTGTCCCACGATGTCGTGTTGGGTGGCAACCTGAACGGTTATGTGGACGAGGTGCAGGGGGAGTATGAACGTGTCCACGGCGGCCGAAGAAACGCAGAGGGGAAAACCATTCTCAGAACCTGCACTGCAGCTGACCTGGCTGTCGTGAACACGTTCATCAAAAAGAAAATCGAGCACCTGATTACCTACAGGAGCGGTCGGAACGCCACTCAAATTGACTATCTACTGACCAGGAGAAGTCATATCAGTCGCGTGGCCAACAGTAAGGTCATTCCCGGTGAGTGTCTCACTGCCCAACACCGACTTTTTGTCATGGACGTCTGCGTAAAACCCCGTAGCAGGCACGCCAAACGTTGCCGTCGTCAAATCAAGTGGTGGCTGCTGGATCAAATCAGATATTCAGGGTTTGACTCTGTCGCTGGGGATATTAGTCTCGACACAGCAGGCAAGTCCGTCCAAGAGTGCTGGAAAACCATTCAGACAGCAATCACAAAGACGGCAAAGAGAGTCCTTGGCGTGGCGTCAGGGGGTCGCAAAATTGATAAAGAGACCTGGTGGTGGGGTGCCACTTTCCAGGGTTCATTACGGGAGAATAAACCGCTCTTCAAGACGTGGCAAACGACCAAATCTCCTGAAGATCTTACAAGACAGCGAAAGGAGCTGCCAAGAAAGCTATAGCCAGAGCCAGGCGTGACCATTTGCAACCATTATATGCTAAGTTGGACACTCCTGAGGGGTACAAGCTCATATATAAACTGGCGTGCTCAAGGAACAAAGCGGCACAAAATATTACTCGCTGCTGCAGCGTCAACGGCCCTAATAGCGAGCTCCTGTACGATGATCGTGCGGTGAAGGAGAGATGGCGCTCTTATTTCCACGTTTTGCTGAATACTCAGCACCGGGAAGTGCACCCTCCCGAACAACTTCCGAACCATGGACTCGTGCCACCGATTACGCCTGACGAGTTCCTCGCATCTCTTTGTCATATGGAGAATCCGAAAGCTGTCGGACCGGACGAGGTGCCAATTAAAGCGTGGAAAGCGATGGGGGCTCGTGGTGTGTGCATTCTTATAACCTTTATAATAGAATCCTGAGCGACCGAAAAATGCTCGATCAGTGGCAGCTTAGTAAAATAACGCTGGTCAACAACGGTAAAGGCTCCGTTCATGATTGCGGTGATTACCGCGGTAAAAAGGTGACGTCACACACCATGAAGCTCTTCAAACGCATTATTAACACCAGGACCCGACAGGAGTGTACAGTATCGGACTTCCAATATGATTTTCAACCAGAACGCGGTACCATGAACCCTATATTCGCCCTAAGGATCTTCATGGAGAAGCATAGGGAAAAGAATATGCCTCTGCATTTTTCATTCCTAGACCTGCAGAAGGCTTTTCTTTGACTGTGTTCCTAGGGAGATGATCTAGTGGGCGTTGCGGTGGAAATTGGTATCAGAGAAATACGTGGAAATCGTACGTGATATGTACCGCAACTCCGATTCAATAGTCAGGACCGCTGTTGATGATACCACCCCCTTCCCCGTAACCGTAGGCGTGCATCAGGGCTCCGTCTTAAGCCCCTATCTCTTCAGTGCGATATTAGACGAACTGTCAGCAAGCGTACAGAAACTACCGCAGCCTTGGCTGCTTATATACGCTGATGATATCGCACGCGTGGAGGGAGGCACTTGAGAACGGCGGGCTGAAGCTAAATGTGGCAAAGACGGAGTATATGGCCTGCAACAGCACAGATGTGACGTCTCTCCGTGTAGGCGACGACACCGTCGAGTGCACGGACAACTTCAAGTACCTCGGATCTGTGCTTGATGCGTCCGGGGACATCGATCGCGACATCAAGGCCCGTATATCAGCGGCCTGGGCGAAATGTCGAGGGGTGACGGGTGTCATTTGTGACCTCAAAATGCTGGTCAAGCTGAAGGACAGGCCTAATGATGGTCTTACAGACCTGTCCCGTCTGTAAGACCATCATAAGGCCTGTCCTTACGTACGGCAGTGAAGCGTGGCCAGTGCTAGAGCGACACCGGCAGTTGTTGCATGTCACGGAGATGAACATGCTGCGGTGGATGTGTGGCGTCACGCGGAAAGACCATGTACGGGATACATACATCCGCGGCAGCCCCCATGTCGGTGACATTGCCGACAAGCTCCAGGAAAGTCGTCTCCGCTAGTACGGCCACGTCTTACGACGACCAGCAAGCTACGTGGGAAACAAATGCCTGGATATGACCCTACCTGGTACCAGGAGTAGAGGAAGGCCCACGAAACGCTGGCTTGATGTCGTGCAGGATGACATGCGCGCTAATGGTCTAGTCGCGAGGGACGCCAAAGACCGGGCAAAGTGGAGGAGGAAGTTTAGGAAAGCGGACCCTGGGTTCTCCCACGCTGGGCGGGATGAGCAACTGGGATAAACGCTAGGTAGAAGAAGAGGAATAGAATAATTGCAATTCAATATAGATTGCAAGTAATTCTTATCAAATGTATTTTTTTTTACTTTTAGCTGTTTTGGAAAAATATAAAATATTTATTAACTTTCGCCAACTTTGGTATAAATGAGAACTTAGATACCTACCGTGGTTGCCAATCTGGCTGCCAAGTATGATGATTATATAAAATCCTTTCTTCAAAAGGAGATCCCCATTTTCAGCAATAGAATGTTACGGGCTAAAAGAGAAAAAAATTAGCTTAAAAATGCGATAATGTAATCGTACAGCCGCTTCGTTATATAGGAAGTGAAAAATTAATGAAAGTTCATGTCACACCAAAAAAAAAACGTACTTCGAAAAAGCTGACGCGACAATTTAATTAAATTATTTGTAGCGTAAATTTATGTACCGTTAAGTGCTAACGTCAATACGTCGGGAGGCGAAGCGGAAAATAACTTTTAAATTGTGCCCCTAAAGAAAAATGGCTTTTCAACTAAGTGTTGATATTACTTATGACAACAAAATGATAATGCGGTTTCGAATGCCAATAATTGTAGCATTGTTGAAAAATATTAAAAATGTTAACAGTTATAACACATTTACAACTTATTTTCGCTATAATGTCATCTTTACTAAAACCTATAACATTATGCACAGGTGTTACAAAAAATATGGAAGACTTAAGTAAAGTAAGTCACTTATTTCAGTGAGAATTATGAAACAATATTAGGGCACAGCACTGCTACGATGCATGGCGAACTTCAGTTCAGCACAAGAAATTGCAGTTAACAATTTCATGCGTACCGACGGGGATGAAACCAAGGTTTTACGCCTACTAAGACATTTTACGAGGAGCGCTTCGTCTCTTACGGTAGCTTACACCTCGTCTACAGGTTGACTGAAAAATTTGACTGCCTCGCTAGTCTACTGTTAGCAAGCACGTCTGCCGATCGTAAGTTCTTGTCATTTAGCAGCCTGTAGGAATTTGGCGGTATTTATATATATATATATATATATATATATATATATATATATATATATATATATATATATATACTACACATGTATATGTGTGTAGCACGCACGCACGCACGCACACACACACACACACACACACACACACAGTTTTTACAGTAGTAGAGCCATGCGGCAGCTTTGCTGTTGCACGTATGGGCCGGCTCAAACCGGGGTGGTACCACGACCTCACAGAATACCGGCGTGAAGTGGAAGCTCTGCTTCCGCGTTTCGTCTGGTGAGTGTAGGTGGCCGGAGGCCCAAATTCCACCCCCCCCCCCCATCAACATGGTAGCGGAATTAAATAAAGATAGACTACCCCAGGAGGGTACCAGCACCCCTGGAGAATCCCTCGCTGAGCATCCACGACCATGTTTCTCCACTTCTGAGCGTGGGTGCTCAGGCTGCCCCACGTATTCTGGGGGGGGGGGGCGAAATTCCGCTCAAGACAACAACTGCTCGGGGCAAACGGAGCAACAAGACCAAGGCGACCCCTGCCACGCTGTCCGTGAATTTCTGCAATATCAGGGGACTTCACTCTAACCTAAACGCCGTCCACTACCATCTCGAGACGGCGAGGCCGGCTCTGCTCTTTCTGACCGAGACGCAGGTGTGCTCTCCGGCTGATGTCTCGTATCTCTCCTACCCGGGGTACAAACTGGAACACTCCTTTGTGCCTCGGGCTGGAGTTTGCGTTTACGTCAGAGAGGACATCTGTTCTCGACGCCTCGGCAGACTTGAAGGTTCGGACCTGTCCATCCTTTGGCTACGCGTAGACAGCGACGACCATCCGCGCGTCTACGGGTGCCTCTATAGGTCCCATAGCGGTAATGCCGAAACAGACCGACTCTTCGACCACGTCCAAATGGCTGCAGATTCGTTGCTACAGCAGATCCCCTCCGCAGAGATCGTGATCCTCGGCGACTTTAACGCCCATCACGCCGAATGGCTTGGTTCACGTTTTACCAATCATGTGGGGAGATCCGTTCATGATTTTGCCTTGGCATATGGTCTGACACAACTGGTTACTTCGCCTACGCGGATTCCAGATGTGGAGGATCATGCACCTTCCCTGTTGGACCTTCTGCTGACCTCTCACCCGGACGGATATCAGATTTCCGTCGACGCCCCTTTAGGCTCCTCGGACCATTGTCTGGTCCGGAGTGTTGTGCCACTCACGCTGAAATTGCGGTTGCATTCTGCAGGCTGCCGCCGTGTTTGGCTCTATAGGTCAGCCGATTGGGATGGGATGCGGTCTTTCTTTGCATCCTACCCTTGGGGGCGGGTTTGCTTCTCGCCGGATGATCCCAACGTTTTTGCGGATTCTGTTACTGATGTGGTACTTCAGGGTATGGAACTTTTTATTCCTACTTCTGTGGTGCCCATTGGAGGCAAATCTCAGCCATGGCTTGGTCGCTCCTGTAAAATAGCATCATGCTATAAGCAGGAGTGCTATCAAGCCTGGGTTGATGCATCAGCGTCCTGGGATGTAAGCACAAGCGCTCTAAAAAAGAAGTATAATTCCGCCTCTAGGTCCTTCAAAAGAGTCATTGCCAAGGCAAAGTCGGAGCACATAGGCAGAATTGGCGAGAAACTAGTACGCCTTCCCTCTGAAACCCGTGCATTCTGGTCTCTCGCCAAGGCTGTTCATTTTCTGTCAGCCATCTCTTCCATTTCTGCACAGGGAGGACGACTCACTGACCCATACCGCAAAGGAGAAAGCCGATCTTCTAGGCTCTTTCTTTGCGTCTAACTCGACTCTCGATGACCGATGACCATCCCGCGGTGTGAGTGCTCCATGCCGGAAGTGCACTTCACACAGCGCTCCGTTTGCAAAGCACTCCTCTCCCTGGACATCCACAAGTCGAGTGGGCCTGACGGAATCCCCCCAATTGTGCTGAGGACGTGTGCTCCAAAATTGGCACCGGTTTTAACGCGTCTTTTCCGGTACTCCTACTCCCTAGACGTAGTCCCAAAATCATGGAAGACGGCTTTCGTCCACCCGATCCCTAAAAAAGGCGACCGCTCAGACCCGTCCAACTACCGGCCAATCGCCATCACCTCCTTGTTCTCCAAAACAATGGAGTCCATTGTAAACTGCCAGCTCATGAGGTACCTTGAGGATCACCAGCTGATTAGTGACCGCCAATAGGGTTTTCGCCGTGGTCGGTCAGCTGGTGATCTTCTGGTCTACCTCACTCACAGATGGGCGGAGTAGAGTTCAAGGGGGAGGCATTGGCCGTTAGTTTGGACATTGCGAAGGCCTTCGATCGGGTTTGGCACAAAGCGCTTCTTTCGAAGCTCCCTTCCTATGGGCTTGTGCGAGAAATTGTGCGATTGGATCACCAGCTTTCTTGTAGATCGGAGCATCAAGGTCGTTGTAGACGGTGCAAGCTCCAATTGCAAGCCAATTGATGCTGGTGTTCCACAGGGCTGCGTGACATTGCCAGCGCTATTTCTTCTGCATATCAATGATATGTTGCATACCCGTAACATTCATTGCTATGCAGATGACAGCACTGGTGATGCTCTTTACACCGGCCGAGCCAATATTTCTCGGGAAAACGTCTCCGAGTGCCGGGACAAACTTGTGTCTGAAGTTGAATCTTTGCTGAACAGAGTCTCGGATTGGGGACGACTAAATCTAGTCCAGTTTAACCCACAGAAGACACAAGTTTGCGCGTTAACCGCTAAAAAGAACCCCTTTGTCGTATCCCCTCAGTTTCAAGGCACTCCCCTTGTTGCCTCAGCCAGTATCAAAATCCTCGGCGTCGACATATCGAGTGACGTGCAGTTTCAAGGTCACTTGGAAGGGAAGGCCAAATTGGCCTCTAAAAAGCTTGGCGTGCTCAGCAGAGCGGGACAGTATTTCATGCTGGCACACCGCCTGCAACTTTACAAGGCGCAGGTTCGGCCGCACATGGAATACTGTTCCCATCTCTGGGCTGGGGCTCCCCAGTACCAGCTCCTTCCACTTGACCGCATCCAGCGCAGAGCGGCTCGAATCGTCGACGACCGAGTGCTTTCCGATCGGCTCGATTCACTGGCGTTGCGAAGAGACGTTGCATCTCTTTGCGTATTTTATCGCATCTATCACGGGGATTGCTCTGAGGAATTGTTCGGATTAATCCCAGCCGCCAAATTTCGTGAACGCACGACACGGCAAACGTCCCGATACCATCCACACCATCTGGATGCTTGGCGGTCCACCACTGTACGTTTCACAAGGAGTTTTCCTCCACGTACAACCTCTCTGTGGAACAGTTTATCACCGGCGATTTTTACGGACCGATACGACCTGGGGACCTTCAAGAAAAGAGCTTACTCCTTTCTAAAGGGCCGGCAACGCACCCGCAATTCTCATGGTGTTGCGGTTGATCATGGGCGGCGGTAGTCACTTAACATCAGGTGAGCCGCATGCTCGTTTGCCCCCTCTTCTATAAAAAAAAAAAAAACACACACACACACACACACACACACACACACACACACACCCACACGCGCGCTCGCAATATTAAGACGCGGTATTAAGACTACTGTGAATTATATTTTAATTTGTAATATCATCTACTTATTCATTTTAGACTCGTGTTGTAAGTAATTTGTTAAGAGACGATAAATTATAAAACTGAGGAACTTGGGTAGCTCATTACTAGTATTTAAGGGCTCGAGAATTGAGGGAGCACATCATAAAATATCGTTATGGACTTTGTCAATTTTGGAGGTAGATTTAAAATTTATTTTGTGAATAAAAAGAAAAGTCCAGTATTTGGTTTTTTTATGATGACCACCACACTAGGATTTTATCCTGTATCGTTGGGGCAGTTTTCAAACATAAATGCACATAGACAAACATCCAGACCCGGAACAATTATTTATAGGCCATACAAGTACTTGTTCCGCACCGGATTCGAACCCGCGGCCCCCCGCGCAACCACTCATTACTAAGCCACTGCTCCACGGAGCCGTTGGAGCTTGAGTTGTTGTAATTTAAGCGATACATTGTTCAAATCGGAATCGTCAATCGATATGATTAAGTTCAATTACCTTTTGTTAATTACACCTAGGCTAGGTACTTTACTTACTTAAGTTATATCATACTTTAAGTAAGTTTTTGGTGTGAAAAGGAGACAATATATTTTTGTATGTAGAACGGGCCCACTACATATTTTAAGGATTATTAATGAAATGCATGTCGATATATTCCTTATAATCTATAGATTACAATAGTATTATTAGTTTTACTGCATCTAAATGGAGTATTTAGCACTTAACAATTAAAATATGAATCTAACAATAACCTAAAAACAAACTGAAAGCAATTTTCTAGTAACTTTTACCGGTATTGTAAGTTGAAATAGTGTACAGTTGAATAATTATAGTACACATTAAACAAAGCTGTTGGTATATTATGCATTTATAGGTACTTTAAGAACGACCAAAAATCTTTTCACTAATTCCGGCAAAACATAGTGCCTGTCTGCGCATAAATGTCGTATGAATTCTATTATTGACGTGTATTGATCGATTGTGAGAGTAAATTCCAAATACCAAGACGACTAAGGGATAATATGTCCATTTATATTTATAATATTACCAACACACAGTAAGAAATATGTTTTAAACTGATTGTATTACAAAAAAACAAAATAAAATGTAGGTAACTCTATTTATTATTGTAAATCATAATTTCTTTAAGTATTCTATTAATGGTAGTAGATACAGAAATAGAAACCCTTTATTCAATTTAGATTATAAATAATACTTATTGAAAGTCACTTTTTTAATTTACAACTGGTTCGGAAAAATTGTCTGTCCTGAAGAAAACCAGCAAATACCTAGTGGGACTATAAAAAAATTAATAGCTTACAATCATGTATGTTATAATGAACAACACAGAACAAATTAGAAATAGCTTGGTAGCGATCACCATATCCACGGGTCATTATCATCCATAAATTCCTTTATATTATATAATAATCCTTTTATACAAACTTAGCTTAATAAATTTTTTGAACTTTGATGATTGACTGAGATAGACAGACAGGAGCGGTGTCAAGACTTTGTTTTAATATGTTTTGGTTTATTAGTAAGTACTTATATATCATAATAAAATGACTCGGAATTAACATGCTTATCTACGTTATTACAAAATTATAAATAGTGAGGAAGTAAGATGTTAAAACATCTTTTTGTGTAAGGATTACAAAAACACAGGCATAATTTAAATGTATTTATTACTAGCGATGCGTCTCAGCTTTGCACTGGTGATTTATGGATCTTGACAACAGTGCCATCTACCGGGTCCAAATGTAAATACAAACCGTAGGGATCTATTCCAAAACTCACAAACATTTTCATCAGAATTGGTTGGATGGTTTGTTATGTTTTGTCTTTAACGGACATAGGCAGAAACATTTTTGTGTTAGATATATTTTGAACGTTTTTGAAAATAACTTGATGGTAACATGTACATTTATGATATTGTGAACAATCAGAAGGGCGTTTTCAGTGGTAAGAGATATGATATAAGACTGTTTTTTCCAATATCCATACACTTTTTGTCTCTGCAGGCTTTCAGCCTGCAAGGCATACAGATTTGTTCTAAGCGATCCACCTGAAAAGAAGTTAACGAATATTGTAAAGGTGTCTTAACTAAATAATAATTCTTATCAATATATATTATATAGGAATAGGGACCAACAAATATATGGTGGGTTTGGCTTTTAACCACCAAACTGCTGGTTCAAATGTATTTAATAATGTTATGCGGTGCGGCTATTAATTTAAATAGAATAGTGGACTGTATGAGCGCCGTGCGAGCGGTGAATGGAATTTAATTTTTTCGTGATACTGCAAATCCCCTGAATTCGGGATATAGGAAGGACGTGAAGGAATGCATGTGCACCCACCTGGACTTCCGCTGATCTGCCTCGTGTCCTGATGGCTGCCGGCTGTCTTCACACTTATCAACTTCACAAATAATCACGAAATATAGCGTTATTGCAAATGTCTATACTTTTTACTATATGCTTGTATAATTCAATATCCAAATTACACAAGGGCGATGATGCGAGATATAAGCAGTGCGGTTGATTGCGTGTCTTCTCAACTTGTCTGTGCCCGCTAACACACGAATGCACATGCTGGGCATAAAGAGGTAGATAGGAAACCGGAAATGGGCTTTGCAGTAATCTTATTGGATAATAATTAACGAATCCCTTGAGCGTTAAGCGATAGTGCAAGTGGCGCGAACACCCCCCCGGCTTTGAGGTATCCTCAACTAGCAAGTAAAGTATAAAAATATAGATATATATAGATAAATACTTATATAGTAGCGAAATGAAGCGACGTTATGACCTAAGAATTAAACTAAATATATAAACGATAATGTAAAATTAACTATATTAATCACTGTGTTGGTAAAGGACACAGTTTGATAAGAGGGCGTTTTAAAGTGGAATTCTTAAGTTTAACTTGCGCAACGCGCAAATTCCTATATTATATAGGGATCAAAAGTACATTTTTATTAATGAGAGATATGAGATAAAACTGAAAAGAAGAGCCGTGGTAGCTCAGATGGCTAACACTTACATTTTAACACAAAAGAAATTTTAATAGAGGCTTACACGAGCCCAAGGTTCCCCATATGATCCCAGCAGACGTCACCACCTGCATATTTCCCTCTACCTAAACCACAAGATGTGTAGAATCAAGCGCAGTACACCCGCAACACAAGATGCAATACCGCAAGTAGAAGTAACCATCAATGCAATTATAATATAATAAATATCACTAAGCAGCGTTTGCTGCTTAGTGATATTTATTTTCAAAAGAAATATACATTTCACTTAATCAGAAATTACAAGCATCATCATCATCATCTGAACATAGGCCTCCCCCAAGTAATGCCACAAAGCACGGTCCTGAGCCACCTGAATCCATTGACTTCCTGCATATCTTACCAGGTCGTCACTCCATCTAGTGGGGGTCGCCCTACACTACGCCTACCGGTACGAGGCTGCCACTCGTGAACCTTTCTTCCCCATCGATTATCGGTTCTTCGAGCTATATGGCCTGTCCATTGCCACTTCAGCTTACTAATCCGTTGGGCTATATCAGTCACTCTGGTTTTACTGCGGATATCCTCATTTCTGAGTCTATCACGGAGAGAAATTCAGAGCATAGCCCTCTCCATAGCTCGCTGAGCGACCTTGAGCGTCCTCATACGGTTAGCAGTGAAGGACCACGTCTCAGATCCGTAAGTCAAGAGAAATTACAATATTCAAATTAAACTCCCGAAAATTTTACAATATTCAAATTAAATTCTGAAAAATTTTGTCTACTTCAATACATTCGTGAACATATAATTATTTGCGCAGTTTTTTTAGTTGGTACTATTTTCTACTTAGAAGTCCGTCTGTGGGAGTGTGTGGTACCTATACTCTTATCCATGTCTACTGCTAAATAGTTTATATAAATTAATAAATAATAAAATAATAGTTAATATAAATTAATAAATGTTCCAGTCCGAAAGCTGTAGAGAGCCAGAAAATTGTAGGCTGGGAGGCATCCCTACACGTGACGTAGATACCTGCAAGATATATGGAATACCACGAATGAGTGGTTACTCGTAAGTACTTAGGTGATATGCCTTACAGTCCGTAATAAAAGTGACGTCGTTACCGAATTGGTTGTTGCAGTAACAGAAGCAGTAACTTTTTATATAATATAGATTTTAAAAAATACGTATTGACAGTCTCTTTTTTAATTTACCACTGGTTTGGTAAAAAAGCCTCTGTCCTGGAAAGAACAAGCAAGAAACCCAGCGGGATTATTTTTTTTAAATAATAGCTTACAATCATGTATGCTACAGTTAACAACACAAAACAGAGTAGAAATAGCTTGGTAGCGATCATCCACTGATCCAGATGGAAATCTAGGCACAACATTCTATCACCGATTACTTGAACATAAACATAAACGTAAACACTCACGCCTGTCACCCAGAGGGGTAGGCAGAGACTACGGACTTCCATTTGGCACGATCCTGACACACCTCTCTCGCCTCCTTCACATCCATACACCTCCGCATACATGCTCGTCGGTTAAGGGTACTCCTAATTTGGCCCGTTTTCAATAAATCGCCAATTTGGTCGATAAATTTTCGCCTAGGACGTCCCTTTCCGACTCTGCCATTCACTTCTGCAACATAAATTTTCTTTGTCACCCTTTCCTCATTCATTCTTTCCACATGACCAAACCACCGAAGCATTCCTTTCTTAATCCTGGTCACAACATCATCTTGCAAACCACACTCTTCTCTTATTACACAATTTCTTACCCTGTCATTAAGATTCAGCCCTAACAAACTCCTTAACGACCGCATTTCTACTGCGTTCATTCTACTCTCGTGCTTCTTCTGCCACACCCAACTTACACAACCATACGTTAAAGTAAGGACCAACACAGCATTGTGAATTGCCATACGTGCCTTTTTCGACACATTTTGACTCTTCACAATAGAGTGCAGGGCCCCATTTACTCTATTTGCCGCATTCACTCGTCGTTCTATATCCTTATCATATATTACGATACGATTACTTGATAATATATATATATATATATATATATATACGACGAGGTTCGCCACCCGTCACGTTCTGTCTCCCGGAGGGGCGAAAAGTGGATTGCGGAAACCCGTCTGGCTACGCTGAATGTATGTGGAGGAATGAATGATAAGATGGATGAAGTATGCGAAATGATGAATGACAGAGGAATAGATGTGTTATGTGTGAATGAGACGAAACGAAAGGGAAAGGATGCCACTGCACATGGCACGTATACCGCGTATTGGTCTGGTGTGGGCGAGACCGAACGGGCATGCCAGGGAGTCGGTTTCATCCTTTCAGAAAGAATGGGACGATGTGTGAAAGAGTATGAATGTGTAAGCCTGAGACTGCTGTGGATACGAATGAAAGTGGGCTTAAAGAAGCTGTTCCTACTAGGGGTATACGTCCCAGACATGTCTAAGCCCACTTACATCCGAGAGCAGTTTTGGGACATGGTAAGGATGGTGTTGACAAAATGTAAGGAAAATGAAAATATTATTATGTTAGGAGACTTTAATGGAAGGGTTGGGGTGAAGAGGTCTGGTTATGAAAGGATATTGGGAACGTTTGGTGATGAAAGTATAAATGAGAATGGTGAAGACCTCCTCACCGTATGTGCGGAAAAGAATCTTTTTGTGACGAATACTTTTTTTCGTCATAAGAAGATTCACATGTATACATGGGAAAGAGGTGATGATAGAAGCATGATAGATTTCGTAATTGTGGATGAAAGAATGAGGAGCGCAGTCGTAGGTACAAGGGTTTACCGGGGGTCCAACGTAGGGACGGATCATTACTTGGTCTTATGTCGAATTAATGGTCTTTTCAAGCGTTGGCGGCATCGGACCTGTATCTACCACTGCGTTACAGCGTATAAGAATAGAGAAGTTACAAGATGAAGATGTGATAGAGAAGTATAAATGTAGACTGAGAGAAAATATTAGATGTTTGAATGAGTTGTGTATGAATGATTTAGACTTGAATACTGTGTGGGATAATATTAAGAAAGGTTTGGTGGATACCGCCACCGAAGTATGTGGTGTAAGTAAGAGAACAAATGAAAGGAAAAGTAATACGTTATGGTGGGATGATGAGGTACGGATGGAAGTTGAATCAAAGAAGAAAGCATGGTTAGATTTACTAGCAACCAAAGCTGGTAATTCTTCTGGTATGAATGATGAGATTGAAAGAAAAAAGGCAGAATTTAGACGTCTAAATAAGAGAGTAAAAGAAGTTGTTGAAAGGAAAAAGAAAGAAAGAACGGATAAGAATGATAGAAGGATATCTGATAATTTCCAGGCTAACATAAAAATGTTCTGGAAACTCGTAAGAACTGCCAGGGGAAATACAAAACAGCCTATAATAAATGCTATAAGAGACGAGAATGGATGTATTCTGAATGATGAAGTTTCGAATTTAAACAGATGGAAGGAATACTTTGAAAGCGTGTTTATGAGTGAAGAGTCGTATGAATTAAATGAACTAGAAATTCCGAAAGAAGTGGAAAGGGGTATGGAGATAAATGTAGATGAAATAATGAAAGCAATGAAAAGCATGAAAGCAGGTAAGGCAGCTGGATATGATAGAGTATCACTCGAGATGCTAAGGGCTGAAGAGGGAGTAGTGGCAGGCCTGCTGTACACCTTGTTTAATTTATGTTGGGAATTAAAACGGGTACCGGATGACTGGTGTAAAGCAGTTATAGTACCAATATATAAAGGAAAAGGGTCACAGCAGGACTGCAAAAACTACCGCGGTATCAGCTTGCTTAGTATTGTGGGTAAACTGTATGCTAAGGTGTTAATTGAAAGAGTTATGAAAGAAACTGATGGAAAAATTTGGGATGTGCAAGCGGGTTTTAGAAAGGGAATGGGGTGTACAGATCAAGTCTTTTCCATGCGCATGATTGCGGAGAAGTTTTTGGCCAAAAACCAGAAAGTTTTTTGTGCGTTCATGGACTTGGAAAAGGCTTATGACAGAGTGGACAGGAATGTGTTATGGCAAACACTGAACTCATATGGGTTGAGCGCTGGTTTGATACAGGCATTAAGGTCTCTTTATAGGGACTCTAGTGCTTGTGTCAGGATCAATGGGGTCTACTCGGACTGGTTTGGCATCCAAAAAGGTGTCAGACAGGGCTGTGTAGCTTCCCCTTGGCTGTTCAACCTTTTTATGGACCGATGTTTGCAAACTTTGAAAGATGAAGAATGTGGGTTAAAAATGGGCGAGTTAACCGTCAAATGCCTTTTGTATGCCGATGATCAAGTCATACTTGCGTCATCGGCGGCAGAGTTGCAAATGATGGTTACATTAATGAACTGGGAATTGAAAGAAAGGGGAATGAAAGTGAACGCAAGTAAGACGAAAGTGATGGTTTTTGAAAGAGAAGAAAGCAAAACGGTATGTGAAATAAGAATAGAAGGAGAGTTAATTGAGCAAGTGGATGAGTTTGTGTATTTGAGATGTGTATTTAGCAGGGATGGTAGATATGATAGGGAAATAGAACGACGAGTAAATGCAGGGAATAGAGTGAATGGGGCACTACACTCTATTATGAAGAACCAGAATGTGTCAAAACAGGCACGTATGGTAATTCATAATGCTGTGTTAGTCCCTACTTTAATGTATGGTAGTGAAAGCTGGGTGTGGCAGAAGAAGCACGAAAGTAGAATAAATGCTGTAGAAATGCGGTCTTTGAGGAATATGCTAGGGTTTAATCTGAATGACAGGGTGAGAAATTGCGTGATAAGAGATAAATGTGGTATGCAAGATGATGTTGTGACCAGGATTAAGAAAGGAATGCTTCGGTGGTTTGGTCACGTAGAAAGAATGAATGAGGAAAGAGTGACAAAGCAAATTTATATGGCAGATGTGAATGGCCGAGTCGGAAAGGGACGCCCTAGAAAAAAGTTTATCGACCAAATTGGCGATATTTTGAAAATGGGCCACGTTAGAAGTACCCTTAACCGACGAGCATGTATGCGTAGATATATGGATGTAAAGGAGGCGAAAGAGGTATGTCAGAATCGTGCCAAATGGAAGTCCGTAGTGTCTGCCTACCCCTCTGGGTGACAGGCGTGAGTGTTTATGTTTATATATATATATATATATATATATATATATATATATATATATATATATATATATATATATATATATATATATATATATATATATATATATATATATATATATATATATATATATATATATATATATATATATATATATATATATATATATATAAACTAAGATAATTAAACTGTATAGAGTCTCAATTTTAGCATTTATAATAACAATATAAATTCTTTTCTGTAAATTTCTTATTTGTATGTATGTTTTAATCGACAAAAGATTAAAAAATTAACACATTAAAATACAAAAAAGTGGTTAAATTAGGTAGTAATTCCCTTTTTACGAAAATTTAAATAAAAGATGCACATGTGATAATACGTAAATTTGTTTATTGTTAATATTGTATATTTATACCAATTTTACCATTGTGTATCTATATTATCAAGCAAAAACAAACCTACATGTAAACCATAAATTGTGACCATTTCTCGAGTACGTAATATCATTTTATTTAACGTATGCTGATGCATATACATATTTATTAAGTATCAAGCACAAAATTAGCATATTACTTTTTCATACGCAATCTTGAGAAATATGAGGAGGGAGTGGAATAGGGTGACACGTGTATTAACGATTTTAATACGTAAAGGACGGCAGCTTTTAGGGCATTTTGTAGCAGGGGAAACCATTTGTCACTGAGTGATGTGTCATGCACGTGTATAAATTAACCAAAAATTAGACAAGGAACGATTTTTATAATTATATTATTTTTTGTTGTACAGCTAATTTCACAGTATTCATTTCTAATAAACATAATATGACTATAATTTAGAATAAGAAAATAGTTTTGCTCAGCAAGTTACAGTATATTACTTGATTTTAATCGAAGTGTAATAATGTCCTCCAGACCGAATTTCGGCAACGGTGGCCTGCCTCAACGGATGCTAGCCGTCGGTGCAGTACAGGATTATAGTGCTTAAGTGTATGTGCAACCACAGGTGCACTCTCCATTCCTTCACTCTCATAATCCGATGGGACGGTAAACCGACACGACCGGAGAGAGATCAGGCGCAGGACCTACGGCTTTATGTGCTTTCCGAGGCACGGGGGTGAGACACCGCCAACTTCCTGACTCTGGGCAGCTACTGAGAATTTCTTGACAGAAAAACTCAGTAATTGATTTTTTTGGCCTGACCCGGGATTCAAACCCTGGACCTCATGATCAGCAGACGCACTACTACAACCACTAGATGAACGAGGCAGTCAATCAAAATCGACGTATAGTGAAGGCGTAAAAGAACTCTTTACCCCTTTTTAACCCATGGGTGTTGTAAGAGGTGGAAATAGGGTAATAAAATGAGTTGATGGGCAGCAATTTCTGCCTGATAACAGCTCAAAATAATAACAAACTGCTTTTGCCCACCCATCTGCAAAGCGTGAAAACTACGGCAAATTTTTCCCTATGAGGCAATCTTTGGGCGAAGCCTGAGTTCAGTATTGACTTTGAGAAACTGTATGAATGAAAAATTCTAAATAAAATATAGTACTTAGTAGAAGTATATAAGTAAGGCCCCTGTTTTTCATCCAAAGTTAATCGCCGCCTTCACAATTGAAATTGATAACGCAAAAACAAATGCAGATTAAAACATGCAAGTGCATGTTTGGATAATAAATACAATATTTCTATGATTTGTGATGCTTTGAAACATTCATTGGTAGCCCTTTGCTAGCGCAAGAGCGTGTCGCACTATTTCTGCACCACTGAACTGTTACAAAGTGAACTGTTTACGGACTGAGGAAAATTATTCTGTATCTGATTTCGCGATCGAGTCCGAACCGCCCAAGATATAAAGCTATGCATAAAAATTTTCGTTAAAAAATTTATCGGAATGATTTTGGAGGAAAAAATTGGCGTACGATACCCTAGCCGGTTACGGTAAACGGTTTAATTAAGGTCGTAGACGACATACTGACAGCACAAGCCAACGGAGAGGGCATTATTTTGACTTTGCTGGATTTATTACGGGCATTAGATACCATTTATGTTTCCTTACTACTTTCTAAGTTATCATACTATGGTTTAAGTACAGTTTAAGTAGAGTTTAAGTAGTTTTTAAAGAACCGTTCTCAGTAAGTCGTATTAACAAGAAACGATAACACCAGAATCACTTCGGATAATCAACGGGTTGAACTGGGAGTTTCGCAGGGTTCTATCTTAGGATCACTGTTTTTCTTACTTTACAGCGCGGATATTGTAAATAATATAAATCATTGTAAGTTCCACGTGTATGCAGACGACTTACAGGTATATATTTCTTTTAAGCCCTGCGATACAGATATCGCTTTGGCAAAGCTTAACGCCGACCTGAATCGCATATCTCTATGGTCTGAGCGTAACACACTAGTTCTGAATCCAAAAAAACAAAAACAAAATACATGATACTGAGAAAGCCAACACAGATACGTAAGATTATATCGAAATGTCCCGCAGTTATCATAAATAAGGATACAATAAAGTCGCTGAAGCGAGAAATCTTGGTGCAGTGATGGACGAGCAGCTGCGATTTGAGATACGTAATTGCTTTTTTAGGCTAAAAGTACTTTATTGAATTCGCAATTACCTAAACCTGACTCTGTGTGTCAATTTATGCGAGTCCCTTGTTCTATCAAAATTCAACTATGCTGATGCTCTCATAGGACCGCGACTTATAACTCGTACCAAACAAATTATACAACGAGTGCAAAACGCCTGCGCGCGTTTTTGCTTTAACATACCACGACGTACAAACGTAACACCGTTTTTCAACAAAGCCAATATATTTAAAATGGACCTCCGGAGACGACTACACTTTGTCACTCTTTAATCGGTATTGTAAAAAACTAAGAACCATTATATCTGTACAATAAGCTTGATTGGGCCAAAGATAACAATAACACATATTATCACAGATCAGTTAAACAAAAATTAGTATATCCTTTTAGCCACTCAACTGCATTAAGAGGTAGTTTTAATTAAAATTCAACAAAGTGTTGGAACAATCTGCCACCTCCCTTACGTAGCCTTACAAAAATTCATAATCATCATTACAGCCCTTCACAAGTCCACTGCTGAACGTAGGCCTCCCCCAAGCAACAACACAAAGCACGGTCCTGAGACACCTGCATCCATCGACTTCCTGCATGTCTTATCAGGTCGTCACTCCATCTAGTGGGGTAAGGAAGTAAGCATCAATGCAACTATAATATAATAAATATCACTAAGCAGCGTTTGCTGCTTAATGATATTTATTTTCAAAAGAAATATACATTTCACTTAATCAGAAATTACAAGCATCATCATCATCATCTGAACATAGGCCTCCCCCAAGTAATGCCACAAAGCACGGTCCTGAGCCACTGGAATCCATCGACTTCCTGCATATCTTACCAGGTCGTCACTCCATCTAGTGGGGTTTCGCCCTACACTACGCCTACCGGTACATATAGGCTGCCAGTCGAAAACCTTTCTTCCCCATCGGTTATCGGTTCTTCGAGCTATATGGCCGGCCCATTGCCACTTCAGCTTACTAATCCGTTGGGCTATATCGGTCACTCTGGTTTTACTGCGGATATCCTCATTTCTGAGTCTATCACGCAGAGAAACTCCGAGCATAGCCCTCTCTATAGCTCGCTGAGCGACCTTGAGCGTCCTCATACAGCCAGCAGTGAAGGACCACTCAGATCCGTAAGTCATCACTGGCAACACGCACTGGTTGTACACTTTAGTTTTCTGAGATTGAGGTATACCTGACGAGAAGATGTGTCGTAATTTCCCGAACGCTGCCCAGCCCAGTTGAATTCGTCGATTTACCTCTCGGTCGAAGTTGGACTTACCTAGTCGGACTATTTGTCCCAGGTAAACGTACTCGTCAACATTTTCGAGCATAGTGCTCCCAACAACTACCGGCATAGGTGTGACATGGACATTAAACATGATCTTTGTTTTGTCCATGTTCATCTTAAGACCTATCTGTTGGGAGACACTATTGAGGTCATTGAGCATAGTGCTAGGGTCCTTCAGCGATTCTGCCATAAGGACTCACTTTGATATACCGACAGTCAACTTGGCACCGCTGAAGGGACTGTAGCACCGCCCAAATTTCGACGGAATCAAAGGCTTTCTCATAGTCCACATACGCCAGGCAAAGTGGCAGATTGTACTCTTCGGTCTTCTGTATAATCTGCCGCAGGGTATGTATGTGGTCTGTGGTACTGAAGCCTTTTCGGAAACCGGCTTGTTCAGGAGGCTGGAAGTTGTCTAGTCTGCGTGCGAGACGATTCGTAATGACTCTCGAAAACAGCACGTAGACGCAGCTCAGAAGGGAAATCGGTCTGTAGTTTTTCAAGAGAGCGTTGTCACCTTTCTTAAAGAAGAAGACCACCACACTTCTGCTCCACGCCTCCGGAGTAGTGCCACCATGGAGGACGGAATTGAAGAGCTTCTGAAGGACTTCAAGTACCGGTGTTCCACCCGCTTTCAGAAGCTCCGCTTTAATTCCATCCTCGCCTGGGGCCCTGCCGTTTTTTAGGTGCTAGAGAGCCATTCTAATCTCATCGGAATAGTGTCGGGTAAGACTTGCTCTTGGATCGTTACTCACGCTTGCCTGAGGCTCCAACGATGATGTGTGAAGCTGCCCATAGAAACTCTCAATCTCGTTCAAAATCTCAGGTGTCCCGGAAACGATGCTGCCACACTCAGTCTTCAGCTTTGACAGTTGGCTCTTTCTGGCAGATAGATCTCTGGCAAAGACTTTGGAGCTCTGGTCCCGCTCGATCGCTTCTTTAATACGAGCAGTACTAAAGTTGCATAAGTCTTGCCGCATGTATTTGGAGATCTGTCTGTTCAGTTGCCTGTATGCTGTCAAATCTGTTGACGATTGCAGGCTCATCTCCCGTCTAACCGCCATGAAATTAAGAGTGTGATCGGAGAGTTTTTGTGTTCTTCTGCGGCGAGTCTTGCAGAACTTAGCTCCGACCGCATGGACAGTTACCATGAGCTTGTTATTCATATCGTCCACTGCATTGCAATTTTCTAGGCACTAAAAGCGGTTACGTAACTCGAACTGACAGGTTTCGGGATTCTGGATTAGAGCAAGAGGGGGACGGAGCGTTGACTTCATTAGACGAGACCTTTCCAACTTAACGTTTAGGTTCAGTGTGCCTCTAACCATTCGGTGATCGCTGACGGTTTTCACCCTTGCGATCACTGAGACATCACTGAACAGTTAGCGTCTGGTCGTCATAATGAAGTCAATCTCATTTTTTGTCGAACCGTCGGGGCTCGACCAGCTCCACTTCCTGTGGCCTTCTCTTGTGCTTAGTTTTGCGTTGAAGTCTCCCATCACACCTTGTAGTGGGTTTTGAGGGAATGTATGTCTCTAGAAATATCCTCATACATTTCCTCCACCTCCTCATCGGGATGTGCCGAGGTAGGTGAGTAGACCTGTATGACCTTCAGCAAATACCGTTTGGTGATTCTGAGTATCATGTAAGCGACCCTCGTCGACATACTCCCAATCTTTACAACGTTGTTGACGAGAGACTTGTGGACGATAAATCCGACACCTCCTTGGGACAGATGTTAGCCCTCCCGGTGATAGAATAAGTTGTCGGACTTGAGGATTACCGTGTCTTCCCCCTCTCTTCGGACCTCGGATAATCCAATAATATGCCAGCGCAACTTGTCTACCTCTTCTTCCAGCTCCAGTATCTTCTCGTCAGTCCTCAGGGTGCGTGCGTTATACGTTGCCAGGTCGAGTCGTCGTAGGTGGCAACCGAACCTCCACCGGAGATTCTCAGCACCCCCTGCCCCGCCGTTACCATGGTCGCCACCATAGCCAGGAATAGCAGGGCCGCCGGGGACTGGGGGCCGTTTGTTTGCATCGTTGCTCATGGGGGGATATTTGCTATAGTTGCCACGCTTGGCGAGCGGATTGGCAACCGCTCGCCTCGCCATAAGTTTTTTATTATGTTATTGATGTTATTAGGAAGATGCTACTGCCCATCTCCTTTCTGTATCCCTCTGTCGCCTCTTACGACACCCACGGGAAGATATGGGGTAGTGGATATTCTCAACCACCACTACACGGCAAATATATAATACAGTCTTCGGCCTTATACAGGTTGACAAATAAGTAAAAGAACATACTATGTATTTTCCATACGTGAGCAGAAGCCTCATATCACTTTTGAGAGGGTTTCGGAGCTGAACCAAATTTGCCCAGGCCGAATGCGTCTAGATGTACTTCACTCACCTTTGAAAACCTTCTATCTACCTTAGCTCTTTTTTTGTATTTGTAGATTTATAATCATTATTGTCATCTTAAACATTGTTACAATCGTTCAAAAGTCCAATAATGAATAAGGGCCTCAAGCAATGCCGCAAAACACAGTCCTGAGTCACTTACATTCAATTTCCTTTATGACCTACCAGGTCACCACTCAGTCAAGTGCGGGATACACTTCGCATGCCGGTAACAAGCTATCACTCTAGAATTTATCCTATGTTCCCGTTCGGTTGTAAGTTTATCTAGCTATATGGCTGGCCCATTGCTTTTCCGGCTTGCTGATCCATTGGAATACATCGGCTATTCCAGTTCTGATACGGATTCTTTCGTGCAGAAAAACTTCGGGATAGCTCTCTTAATAGCTTGATGAGCTATCATAAGCTGCCTCATAGAGTCAAGAAGAATTGACAACGTACCATTCATCTGCTCATTGGTCATGATCCATTGGTCACTACTGGTAACACGCACATGTTGTACACTCTTGTTTTACGGTTTGTATGTTATTCTTATTTACTAAGTTTATACAATAGGTACATAGTTCTATTTAACGATCACATATACGCAATAGAATATTCAATTTGACTGTCATTCAGTTATTCGAGGCTAGCCACATTGTTTTGTACACACGTCGTTGTTACACAATTGTATATTAACATTGGTTAACCTAACTTTACTCGAGTTCTTGTTGTTTCAGCAACACAAACTAAAGCATTGTTAATAGTAAACATATATTTTGTAGTGGTTAATTTTAATACTATTATCTGAAACGACCATAAACAACTTCAATTTTGAACAAAAAACGATATAGCAAAAGATACAAAAGAAATGATTTTTGCACGGTTCCGTCTCGCAGTAGTAAGGACTTGCATCGATTAAAACGTGCTTGCTTTTTTTACGATGCTGTGACTGTGCAATAAAATTAAATGTACATAATAAGAGAGGGCTACACGGTGACTAACACAATTTAACGCGATTCGATATTCAAAAAATGTATTTCTCCCGAAATTTTCTATCGTACTTAGATTCGAACCAGAGAATCAGCCGGCATAATCCATACAGAATCGAGTTCTGAATCAATCAGCGTCAATGCAATCGCGTTTAATTTTAATTATTTTTATTTTTAATTCTTTTATAACGTTTTTTATAACGTTTCGGGTGCTTTCCAGCACCCATGGTCACGGGGGACTGAGGTGACTGACGTCCCGATGTCATTGTTAAATCGGTAGTAACTTCAGCTTTTTTAATTATTGTTTTGGTCCGATCTATGCAAAATGAACTGACTATGTCTAGAGGTCGTGCAATGGTATGCTTAGGTTTAGTTTTAATTTTATTGATTATAGGGTCCCAAGCAGGTGGTAGTACCCAGCCTACATCTCTATTTTTTTAAATTGCAATAGCCTCACGTATCATCCTTAGCAATCGGTCTTTCGCGAGGATTTGTAGTCTATCAAATCTGATGTAATGTTTGGGGCCGTCTAGGATATGATCACAAACTACAGACTTCCCGGAACGTTGATGCTTCACATCAGCTGTATGTCCTTTCGAAACGTCGGGAATTAAATATAAAAATAATTGAAATTAAAACCAAACGCGATTAAATCCGTAAAAGTAGTTTTAGTTAATGTGTTGTGTTCGCGTATATATAATAAATCATTACAATCAGATTTTATTTGAACTCATTTAAATTTTGAACTTCTTAAACCTTAGCACAATCGAATGGTGGTTCAAATTCGAAGTATCTGCAGTTGTCTACTGCTAGATAGCGCTCGTAATCGCAAGCGATGAGAATGATTTTCCTTGATTGGTTGGTCCTATTTATGTAGGAAAAATATTTCAGAAATATTTATTTATTTATTAAAATGAATTGCCCCTTGCCCTTGCTTAACGGCACTGATAACGATTGATCGTAATTCGATCGTGTTTCTCGATTTGACTTGTTTCGGCAATATAAGCTGTTACATCTAGGTATGAAACAGCATTTTGAATATAAAATAGTTTCGGGAGTAAATCCTCACGTTAGATGAAGTCAAGGAGTGGACTATAAGCATAATCAACGCAATCGAAAATACTAACTCGTTCGTAGCAAATATAAATTGACAGATCTCTTCCACAATCGTCACTTGTTAATGAAGCAAATAATGTAGAAAGTAATATTGAATTGCACTTCATATTTCCGTTTTAAATAAAGATAAAGTTAGTTAAACTTACAGCCTATATAGGTCTCACTGCTGGGCACGGGCTTTCTCACATTTCTGAGAGAAGAAGGCAATCACTGAATTATAATAAGAATAAAAATGTTCAGTATGTACTCTACTCACAGCAACAATATAAAATTTCTCTTTAAATGTTGTTAATAATATTCTATTTTGCTTTATACTCAATACTGTACATAAATATTTCTCTTTACGTATTTAAGTTTCCATTTTGTGTTATTTGACACGAGGCAATTAATTATGAATACCTGAGGAAAATACGTGTAGCTCAATTAACCTGTACGCCAAGCCATGCTCACTTTCGATCGCGCAATACCAACCTTACGCCCGCCAAGTAGTGATCGAATTAGATCAGAATTATGTAAACATGTCTACCTATGAAAAAACTATTTTTTCGTTTTAAACAAAACCAAAGACACTATGCAATAGATATTAGTATCAAAGACAAAGATATGCTCTTTTATTTTAAACCATAACCTGGCAATGTTTCTTAGAAAAAAAAAAAAAGAAATCACTCTGAACTTCCGGCGTTCCACGTGTCACTTTGATGAAGTTGCTCTGTCTTTTTTATAGAATTTTATATTTGTGTCTGGACTAAAAACGAAAGTATTATACTTTTTACATTTCTTGTAATATAGTCAACACGTAGATATATAATTTGTGGTATAAAAAGTGAAAAGTAAATTGCCAAAAGTACTTCAAATTCCGAAAGGCCTGTTTTGGCGGGCGGGTTATAAATGTGTTATTTTTCAAATTCTCATTTATTTTTAGTGTAAAATGTAAGTAAAAATAGTTTTCCTACATATTTTGAAATAACATGACGTTGTATTTATTTCAAATTCACACGAACATATTTTAGAAATATTGTTCGAAATGTCACAGATAAAATATTATTTTATTTTTTTTTTTAATTTTTTAATATTTTAATATTTTGGTATGAGTAACGAATGGAAACACATAAAACATAAAATATACATATTTCCAAACAATTTCATATAAATTTCTCCAAAAACAAAGGTGTAGAATTCAAATTAGTAGTAATTTTGTCACTAAAATTGAAGTTTATACTACTATTATGCTATACAGTGTAATTTATATACTTTATTACAATTTCTAGCAACCAAAAATAATTTTATTCGATAGTTTATACATTCAACAAGACTTCCTGTAAGTTTTATCCATAAATATTGTCTCAAAGTGAAAATATAGCAAAATTTGCAATATTGCAAAAAATTTCCTAACCTAGAAATTTTCCCGCCAAAAAGGTCCCGAGTGAACGGGAGTGTAACAATGTCGCGCGCTGTCAGAGCGTAGAAGTTAATGTATTCGAGGCTTGTACGAATTAAACCAGTACATAATAAATGATTTTAATAAGTTGCGTTGGATAATAATTGAATAAAGTTATTATTTTTTTTATAGGATAGGGTGACAAACGAGCACACAGTCTAGCTGATGGTAAGTGGTTGCTGTGGCCCATAGACATCTACATCTATCCTCGATTATGAATCAAAATGCAGATGCGTTGTCACCCGAGAGGACTAAGATGGAATGTCTCATTTCCAGTAAAAAGGGTCTCCGGTTCTCTACACTCACCATACGAAATACAGCAATTCTGTGAGAGCGTGGTCCTTCCCCGGTCGAGCCGACCCATTCGTGCTACAACTATACTACTAATATAACTGCAGCATGGCTCTACCACGTATAAAACAGTTTACAGTTTTTACAGTAACTGTTACATTTCATTTCTATGGAATTATTTAGTATAATTTCCGAAAGTAGTGCAATGTGTGAAAGGGGAGGTATCTATAGCAGGTTTTCGCACAGAGTGTAGCATACTAATCGACAAACTGCGCTCTGCGAACTAACCCGTGGTGATAATTTAATAAAAGAATGTTTATGGGGAGCATCATTACATCAAAAGAACATAGACCGCTTATCGAGCATGTTAAGTATTGGCTTATCAATGTTCTGGTAATGAAAGATGTCCAATTTTCTAGAAGTTTTCTAGTTCGCACAAACCACATGAAATATATCTGGACTTTATGTCTTGGGAATAGCTAAGAATAGAGCCTTCTCCTTTTTAAAAAAGGTTAACAACACTATTGCTATTTTTTACGTATTGCTAGCTGCAGCTCCCACTTAACACTTATTTTTTGATAAAATAGTGTATAATTCTTTTGACGTAATGTTGGAATGGTTTGCATAATATTTAGTAGGACGCCTTTTTCCTAAGTGTGCGGCTGAGTATTTCTTAGCCTCTTAATTATATGAGCCACCAAACTGCAGTGCTTGCATTGCTTTGTAGCGATTGGAAGGCCTTAGGGTGCCAATATAATTACAGGCTGTGAGTCTACTAAAGAAAGTAGTTCGAATTCCTTCGGGAACACGGGCATTCCGGTCTCTAGCCAAGGCTGTCCAAGGGAACTTCTGTCAGCCATCTCCCCCATTTTTGCACAGGGAGGACGATTTACTGGCGGATGCCGCAAAGGACAAAGTCGATTTGCTGGGATTTTCCTTCCGTCAAATTCAACTCTTTAGGACAAGGGAAATACACCGCCGATCATCCCGCGGTGTGAGTGCTACATGCAGGACGTGCTGTATACCCAGCGCTCGGTGCATAGAGCTTTACTCTTCCATCACAGACGTTAACAAGTCGATTGGGCTTGATGGCATACCTCTTATTGTGCTGAAGACGTGTGTTTCGGAGTTAGATTCGGTTTTAACGCGTCTTAATTAAAACTACTTTTACGGATTTTTTCGCGTTTTAGTTATTTTATTTTTAATACCCGACGTTTCGGGTGCTTTCCAGCACCCATGGTCACGGGGGACTGAGGTGACTGACGTCCCGATGTCAAAGTTAACCCGGAGTACCTTCAGCTTTTTTAATTATTGTCTTTGGTCCGATCTACGCAGAATGAACTAACTGTGGTTTGAAGTCTTGCAGTGGTATGCTTGGGTTTAGTTTTAATTTTATTAATTATAGGATCCCAAGCAGGTGGTAATACCAAGCCTCCTTCTCTATTGAAATTGGGATGTTTTTAATTTCAACAGCCTCACGTATCATCCTTGGTAGGAATCGGTGTTCTTTCGCGAGGATTTGTGGTCTATCAAATCTGATGTAATGGTTGGGGCCATCCTAGGATATGATCGTAGGGAAGTCTGCAGTTTGCGATCATATCTTAGATGGCCCCAACCATTACATCAGATATCAGTACCTTATCAGTTACGTTTGACATACCGATTGGATTTATCATAGTGCTAGTAATACAGTACAGTGCTAGCGATATTAGTCCGAACTATCCCTTTCGCCAGTCCGAATAATTTTGATCCAGCAAATTTTGATATGCCGGCTAAAAACTTTTATTACACATAACACATAAGAATATGGTATCAAATTAAAATGAACGAAGAAAGATACAAAAAGTAATATGACTAAAATTATGTATTTTATTTAAACAATAACTCAATCTACACTCTCCTTGGTTAAGCTTAGATATGTTCGAATTTATTCATGGCTGGAAGTAAGTGTAGCCGGTTGGCTGTTGTTAAGGTTTTATATAATTATATAAATTATTTTGCTACAGATAAAAAGTTTTTTGCTAATGAGCATTACGCCGAAAATTTTCCTATGAACAAAACTATTTTAAACTCTAAAACTCTCTCTTTCTAACAAAACTGTATATTTTCCTACTAAGTTTAACCGGCTACTATGACATGATAGTTTTTGGTAGGTTACATTGTTATTTTTCTCTGTACACTTTTTATAGAATAATGATATATATTAATGATAATAAATAAGAATATTGACATACAGTGCACCTGGTGGTGATTGGGAGCTGTGATCCATAGACATCTAAATTTATCCCGGATTGAGAATCAAAATGCAGATGCGTTGTCACCCCTGAAGACCAAGATGGAATGCCTCGCTTCAGTAAAAAAGGTCTCCGGATTTCCACATGCCTCATACGAAACACAGAAGTATTAAGCTACTATTTTATGCTTGTATTTTATGGGTGCGTGTTCCAAACCTGGTTGGGCCGAACCATTCGTTTTAGTGTACTGACTAACGTAACCCAACCATAATAGAGCTGTAGCGTGGCTCTACTACGTTTAATGTTGATGATAATAGTGACTCCTCCTGGCTCGATGGAGTAAGGAAATACTCCAAGAACATTGTGCTCAGGTAAGAGTTATACATGATATTAAATGTTAATACGTGGAACACTCAATAAGTTTTGAGATATACAAAAGTGTTCTAGATACTATTAATATTTATTTTAAATATTTTGAAAATATTCTCCATTATGCTCTATACAAAGTTCCCTTCGCCTAGTCCAACTCTGAAAACACTTTTGCCAGTCTTGATCTGATAGGTCGGAAATCGCTTCTTCGCAGACAGTCACGGCTTCTTCCGCGCTTGGAAAAAGCTTGCGTTTTATTTTTTCTTTGACTCTTGGCAACAAAAAGAAATCACAAGGAGCTAAGTCAGGGCTGTAGAGTGAGTGACCTAGAGTTTCAACACCAGTTCGTCAATAAATGCTTTTGTTTTAAGGGAGGCATAAAAAAAAGCGTTATCGTGGTGCAGAATGATTCTCCGAAGCCCGGTTTTTGGTCTTTTCTCCCACACAGCTTAAAAAGATTTGGGAAATGCAACTGTAGTATACCACTCAAAGTTGACTAGCCTACAATTTTCCAGCATTGGCATCGACAAATGCCATTTGTTTGTCAAGGTTGCGAGGTCTTTGCAGTTTTGTCGGTAACTGTCCTTCTGAGTGGACTCATACCGATGACTGCCTTTTATTTTCCGGATCATATTGACACATCCGTTTCTCGTCACCAGTAACGATTTCTAAAACACGCCTAGATGCCTCGTTTTCAATACCAACTACACGAGTCTGTTTTTTTCTTTCGGAGAGTAAACGAGGGATCCATCGACAGCAAAGCTTCCTCAATACAAGATGTTGATTTAGGATGAGTCAAATCATCCTACATCAATATCTTGTATTGAAAACGAGGCATCTAGGCGTGTTTTAGAAATCGTTACTGGTGACGAGAGATGGATCTGTCAATATGATCCGGAAAATAAAAGGCAGTCATCGGTATACTCCCCAAACTAATGTCCACAATATTTTCGATGTTCATATGTGTGATTCGTGGGTATTCTCGCACCAACATTTCAGTAGTCAATACATTTTCTGTCGTTACTGCTGTTTGCGGGGCCCCGGTTGTTTGGTCATCTTTATCGTTAATTTTACTCCTTTTTAATTCAGCGAAACAACTAAAACTTGTTGCGCGTGATGGAGCTGAGTCCCTTAGTGCTGATTCTAACCGTTGTAAACTTAATTGTTCGGTTAAACCAAATTTAAAATCATAATAGTTCATAGTGCGCAAATGTTCACGGTTAAGATCCATGGCGCGGGAAGCGTTGCAGGAAAATTAACAGAACTTTGTTTTTTTTTTTAATATTGAAGAATTGGCTTATAGATTTTTATTTTTTAATAAATATGCTTTTTACAAACATATAACACGGGTGAGTTCCATTTTTAAATTTTGAGCATCTCAAAAGTTATTGAGTGACCTACGTAGAGAACCTTATATAAGTAATAATATTTTTTTTGGGAATACTATTAAGAGTAGAAACATATACAAGGGGTATGTGCAGTTATATGGATATGACAGAAAGGTGTGAGGTGTATCAGGATCGTGTCAAGTGGAAATTTGTTATTTCTGTCTACTATTTTGTCAACAAGCATGATTTTTATGTTATGTTATATATTGGTTACCTACATACCTTTTCTTACTTTCTATTTTCAATTACAAAGTATTCTTTCCGTGAATAAATGTAATAACCAGAAAATATGCAAAGGGAGTTAGCATATTTCCTCTAATGCACGTAATTAACCGTTAACACGTGAACCCAAGGGTATAAAAGCTGCAACGATTTCACGTTGCCGTACTCGTATACTTTTTTACATTTTTTTAGTTTAAAATTTTTCAAGAAATGTTTAATACTGCTTTTTATATATTAAAAAAAAATTGAATAGGCTGCGCTGATTATTACTTTTTTGGAGAAAGCTAGGAATTGCAACTGAAATTGCAATATTTAATTAATTCAATCACAGGGCTCATTTAACGAAATGTCTCATTAATATGAACCGGGTGATTTTGACTGGTGCCAGTAATATCAGCAATATTGAATTGGATCGCAACCGTTACCAGCATTCATAGAATAGAATATAATCATAGAACAATTTTTTACTCATCAAATTTTTCAAGTAACACTTATTGAAAGTAATTTCTTATAATGATTACTTATATTTGCGTGAGTACTACACATGGAATAAGTTTTGCGAATTTTATCGCGTTTAATTGTAACTTTTTTAATTCCCGACGTTTCAGTCACTTTGCAGCGCCTATGGTCACGTGGGAGACTAAGGTGTTTGACGTCCCGACGTCATAGTTAACGAAGGAGCCTGTAGCTTAAAATAGTTATTTAATTGCAATATTGGCACATTACATTAGCATTATTGTGGTAAAGGGGGGACCTATCAATCACATTAAAGGAGCGTTATTATGGTCAAAGAAGTTGCCAATCGCATTAAAGAAGCATTGTCATTTTATTTATTTTTTCTTTCATACGTCACAGGTGTATAATATAATTACACTATTCTCTTTCCATTGCACGCGTAGTGTAAATAGATCCCAGGTTCTGTGATAAAACGTGCTAAATCGATGCGGCAGCGTGTTATTTTGAACATATATCTCGGGTTGCTATTGTGTATAAGAGTTTTTATATGAAATTTAAATTATTTTTATATCCTCGGTTCCAGTTATGCAATGAAATTAACATTCATAAACATCCGGTATACTACTACAAGTATAAAGCAGTTGTGGCCCAAAAGTAAATATAAAAAGAATATTAAAAACGTACTAATCATGTATGTACTTGGATTATTAATCCAAATAAGTATGTATGTGCCCGTAATTACAGAAAATATGTGATGAAACGTGAAATGTGTGTGATCCGATTGCATAATTTCTCGGAAAGCCCATAGGAAGGCAGCTTCATAAGAAACGCTCTGTGCAAACCCTATCGAATTTCCTCGCTATGTCCAAACTAACGGCCAACGCCTCCTTCTTGGACTCTACTACCTTGAGTTAGGTAACCCAGAATATCACCAAGCGAGCAACCGCGACGGAAACTGGTCAGCGTGGCGGTCACTAATCAGCCGGTGATCTTTAGTAAACTACATGAGCTGGCTGTTAATAATGGATTCCATTATTTTAGAGAACACGGAGAAGATAACGAATGGCTTATAGTTAGATGGATGAGAGCGTACACACTTGTTCCGTGCGGGATTAGAACCCGCGGTCCTCAGCACTGCTGTCAATTCATTATACATGTATGTTAAATCATTACATAAATTAAAAGGTTTTTAAAATGTTGATCATTACTTGATTTCACAAAGTAGCTTTACAGATTTTAGCATCAAATCTTTCATTTGGGATAAATCTATTGTATTTCGTAACCTTAAAAGTATTTTATAAATCAATATTTTTAACCACTAAGGGTGCACTAAGGCTTTTTTTACATGATTTTGGGATTACGCCTAGGGAATAGGAGTACCGAAAAAGACGCGTTAAAACCGGTGCCAATTCCGGAGCATACGTCTTCAGCACAATAAGAGGAACGCCATCAGGCCCACTCGGCTTGTTGACGTCCAGGGAGAGGAGTGCTTTGCGCACCGAGGTGGGATAAACAGCACATCCTGCATTTATATTCTCTCTCTATATTACTTTAATTGAAAATTTTCACGTGCTTTCGGTATTTTGTGGTTTTGATATAAAATTTTAAATACAGATGTGTGTGAAATAACCTAGTATATAACGGATTTTGCATAACTAACATAATAGTGTTGGTTGGGCAGAGTTTATAAAAAGGCTTATTAATGCCACCAGCAATATAAATACTCACACGTGAACAATTATTAAGCCAGAGGCGTGAACGGCCGAGTCGGGAAGGGACGCCCTAGGAAAAAGTTTATCGACCAAATTGGCGATATTTTGAAAATGGGCCACGTTAGAAGTACCCTTAACCGACGAGCATGTATGCGTAGATATATGGATGTAAAAGAGGCGAAAGAGGTATGTCATGATCGTGCCAAATGAAAGTCCGTGGTCTCTGCCTACCCCTCTGGGTGACAGGCGTGAGTGTTTATGTATGTATGTAGGCAAGAGGGAAGACTTTTGATAAACCACTTCTTAATTTAAACTTCGTTTAAAAATAATTTAGTATTTAAGGTACACAGGGAAGAAAATTTAGCGTAATGAAGTTAATTCAATTTTACTACCCTCAGCAGGTTTTTTTCATTTTGAATTTAGAATTAAGAAAAATGGTTTGTCAGGGTCAAATTGGAATTTTAATCTTTTTTAATGACTACTCCTTTTAAAGTCATGCTAACAAACATAAAATATCCCTAGACAGTATTGATGTGAGTTTATTAATCGATTTCTACGCTTTCTATTGGAAAACAAACTATTGGAGAGAGTTGATCGAGCAGCTAGGCAAGTAGTACATATAGGTAGTTGGTAGAAGTTGCTAGAACATTATTTGCTTATTCGAATAACATTTAGTGTACAAGGGTATTGGAGAACGAAAAAAAAGTCGAAATATACTTTCTACATTATATCCATTAAATATGTTATGCATTAAATCAGTTTATCCGTTTCTCTTAATTTACAAACATTGAGTTTATCTTGTTGTCTAAAGTAAAACTACGTATATTTTAAGAAAGTGTAGGTAATCAAAATATTCCCAATAAAATTTAGTAACTGGTTCCGGCAATTTTATCAAGTAAGCTGAACTATTAGTCTAGTCTAGTAGTCCGGTCTAGTCTACGACATCAACTGTCATTTGATAATGCATGCAATATTTCGGTATAATGTATCGGTGGCTTAAGATTGCGCTCTGTTCCAGTCTATGGAGGAGGTCTTTGTATAGCAGTGAAAAAATGATAAGCTGCATTAATGATGATGCTAATTATCACTAATCATAGTAATATTAGAGTTTAATTAAACTTAAACAGCACGCATTGATAGAGCTATGACGATACTAGTAAAAATACTAGGTCATCAGACATGATATAATATTATATTACTTACTTACTTACTTACTTATCGTCACGCACAATCCCTAACGGGGTAGCCAGAGAGAAAAGATCGCCAAGTGTCACGATCCTTACATACCTCTTTCGCTTCTTTCAGATTCATTAACTTCTTCATACATGCACGTCTAGGTATCCGAGTACTCTTGACCCTCCCCTCTTCGAGCAATTTGCTCACATGGTCTTCGAAAGTTAGTCTCGGTCTACCTCGACACCTTTTAATATTTACTTTCGCTCTATATATTTTCTTCACCATTCGGTCTTCACTCATTCGTTCAACGTGTCCAAACCATTGGAGTACGCCCCTATCAATTTTTGTGATAAGGTCATCTTTCAATCCTGCCATATTGCGAATCTCTTCGTTTCGCTTTCGGTCGGCTATGGTAACGCCACACATTTTACGACGAGATCGCATCTCCACTGCATTCAACTTGCTTTTATGCTTCTTCTGGCATACCCAGGTTTCGCTGCCATATAACAAAGTCGGTACCAACACTGCGTTATGTATTGCAAGGCGTGCACTCTTCACCACGCCTTGCCTTTTTATTAATGCATTCAGGGCACCATTGACTTTGTTTCCGGCAGCGACACGCCTATCCACATCTAAATCACATCTTCCATCCCGGCTGAAAGCACTCCCCAAGTATACAATTTCATTTACCTGTTCTAGACATTCCTGATTTACCCATATTTCACATTTCGTTCTCTCTTCGTCCTTTTCAAATACCAGAACCTTAGTTTTATTAGCATTCAAACGGAGACCTTTAATTTCACATTCCTCTTTCATACACGTGACTAATGCCTGCAGTTCTGCTTCTGATGGTGCAATAAGCACTGCATCATCAGCATACAGCAGACAATTAACTTTTATGTCACCCAATTTCACACCCAAACAGCTATCTTTCAGCTTCTGTAAACAGCTGTCGAGATACAGTATGAACAGCCAGGAAGACATGACACAACCCTGTTTTACGCCCGCTTGGACGCTAAACATGGAAGACAGGTCATGCCCTACCCGCACACAGGCTTTACAGTCATAGTAAAGTGACTGCACAGCCCTTAACAATCGACCATCCACACCATATCCCGGCAACAGTTCCCACATTTTCTTCCTTATAACCTTATCAAATGCTTTCTCCAGATCCACAAAAGCACAGAAAATCCTCTGGTTAACACTCAGAAGCTTCTCCGTGATCATGCGTAGAGAAAACATTTGATCCGTGCATCCTCTTCCAGGTCTAAATCCGCATTGTGCCTCCCATAAGAATTTTTCCGATTTCTCTTGCATCCTGCGTGTCAAAACCTTCGAATAAACTTTACTTGCTAAACTGGTCAAGCTGATCGCCCGATAGCTCCCGCAGTCAAAATGTGAACCTTTACCTTTATATAAAGGCACAATGACCGCGGATCGCCAATCATCCGGGACATCTCCCGTCCGCCAGCACAAATTGCACAGCAGATGAAAGCTGTCCCAGACGCGAGGCCCACCGTACTTGACCATTTCAGCAGTAACTCTGTCTAGTCCCGCAGCCTTACCACATTTCAAACTTCGAATCGCACGTTCAATCTCTTTCATGCTGATGACCTCAGTGTCATCGAGGTCCGTGTCTGGCGTGCCAGTCACGGCGTCACCCCCGGATCCTTCACTAAGATCATGACACGCATACAATTCTCTATAAAATTCACTCCATCGCTGCATGACGTCCGATTTTTCTGAGAGGACGTCATTGGTTCTCGAAAGCACTTTGTTCATTCTTAAAGCTGTCGCACCACTCCGGGACCTTCCAACCTCTTTCCAGAAGAGTTTGGAGTTTTCCCTAAAGTTGTGCGACAACCTCTCGTCCGCTTCTATTCTACACCTTTCACGTACTTCCTCAATCAATGTTTTCGCATGAACTTTCTGCAGCTTATATCTTTCTTTCATCTTCTCTCTCATATGCTCATCGTTACTAGAGGCTAAGTAGTCTAACCATGCTTTTTTCTTCTTTTTTACAGCTTCTTTCACTTCGTCATTCCACCATGCATCTCTTCTTTTACTACTACCTCTTTTTGTCGTACCACATACTTCTTCCGCTGCACTTACCATTCCATCCCTAAGGTTCTGCCATATTCTCTCCACACATTCTTTCCTGCCATCGATGGTGTCAAGCTTTTCGGCTACCCTCGTGTGATATTTGTCCCTAGTATCCGCTTCCTGAAGCTTCCAGCTTCGGATGCGACTAATATTATATTGATACATATTATATTCGTATTTTCATGTTCTTGTAATACGCCTCAAAAATTTTAAATAATTTAGTTCTCCGGAATCGTGTATAAATTTGATTATGAAATTCCACTACATTCTTATACTTATGTTAATAAATACAGGTCAAGATAATATGCTGCACATCTGCAAGTTTATTGGATAAAAATATATATTTAAGTTGTTTATTTATCTAAGTCCATAGTCGAATGATGAAAATGAAATTCTATTTAATGATGTGAAATAATAAAATTACAAACAGTGATTAGTACCCACAGACCTGCATACGAAACAATAATTATAATTAGGCGCAGGTTTAAGTCCGTTTCGCAAATTAACAAAACGTTCTAATAATTTGCACAACATAATTTAAACACGGTACATGTGCACACACCTTTATTATATCAATGGTTGTCCATAGTTAAATAAAAGTAATGCATTTTCTATACGGCCCAATGCTGGACACAGGCCTCCACTTATTTCTGAGAGGATTTTAAGGGACAAAATTGTCCTCCAATCTCCAATGCGTTTTGGCGGACTTCATATGACTTCGAAATAATTTTTTTAGTTTCTTAAACATGAAGGTTTCATCGGCAGGATTGGCAAGAAGCTAGTTCGCCTTTCTTTGGGAACCCGTGCATTTTGGTCTCTCGCCAAGGCACTCTAAGGGAACTTCTGTCAGCCATCTCCTCCATATCTGCATGCACTCTCACGCACTCTGCACGCAAAGGAGAAAGCCGATCTGTTAGGCTTTCTATTTGTGTCCAACTCGACTTTAGATGATGGGGGTACACACCTCCAACCATCCCATGTTGTGAGTGCTCCATACCTGATGTGCAGTTTACACAGCGCCCGGTTCGCTGAGCACTCCTCTCCCTGGACGTCAGCAAGTCGAGTGGTTCTGATGGAGTCTCTCCCATTGCGCTGAAGACGTGCTCCGGAGTTGGCACTTGTTTCAACGCGTCTTTTTCGGTATTCCTACTCCCAACGTGAAGTCTCGAATTCAGTAAAAAGATAGATAGATAGGTAAAAGCGATTATTTGCTTCTCAAATCGCACACGTAAATTTAATGCTTTAACTAGACACAAAGAGTATTACTAAAAAAACAGTTTTCGGTCCATGCGATCAATAAAAAAGCGATCGCTCACGTCCAACAACAGGCCTATCGCCATCACCTCCTTGATAAAAAAATTTACGGTGTGTGTGTTAATAGTCTAATTTATACCGACGACATGGTGCTGCTGAGTCCTTCAGTCACTGCTCTCAGAAGACTGATGAGCGTTTGTAAGCGTTTTGCTGAATCTAACGGTCTTCTTTACAATGTAAACAAGAGCGAGTTATTGGTATTTAAGGCAGACGGTCGCAGAACTCTCAATGTTTCGCCAGTGTACCTAAACAGGATAGCTTTACATCGCGTGTCATCCTTAAAGTATATCGGTCACATTGTGAACGAGAGACTGAGGGATGACAGTGATATGAAGAGGGAAAAGAGAGCATTTGCTGTCCAATGCAATGTGTTAGCCCGCAAATTTTCACGATGTACCACAGAAGTTAAAATAATATTGTTTAAAGCCTTCTGTCAAACAATGTTCACGTGTAATCTGTGGTCTGATTATACGCAGGGGACTTTCAGCGCACTTCGAGTACAGTATAACAATGCCTTCAGGGTAATGTTGGGTCTGCCGCGATTCTGCAGCTCATCGGGCGTGTTTGCGCAAGCGCGCATCGATAGCTTCGAGATGGTGTTGCGCAAACGTGTCGCCTTGCTCATGCGCATAATACGTGGTAGCTCCAACACCATACTGAGGGTTATTAGAGACAATAAACCAGCCATCTTTAGCCACATTACTGTATGCTGAAAAACTATTATAATGAGATTTATTCATTGTGCATTGATTTCTAAAATGTCTATTTTTATTGCAACTAAAACAGCGAGGGTCCTTTCCTTTTGGATTGGTATTGTAATTAGAGGTATTCGTGTGCTTTGTAAATAACGCAGAAAACTCGGAAACTTTCACCTCTTTTCAGTTTTGTCTTGACAAAGTCTGACAAAATTTTTATTGCTAGGACTTTCCAGACCCATGATCATCGGTTTATAATTATCCGGTAAACCTGCTAGCATGAGTATTCGCAACTATTCGTCATCAACTTAAAAAATAATTTGTTTATAATTCATTTAATTTGAAAGTAATTTGTATGCAGTACTCATAAATTCATTTACGTATTACTCCATTCTTCTTGACAGCCCGGTGTTTTTGAACGCATTTCGTTAAAATTATTTTCGACTTCCTATAAATCCCCTCCGATTCCCATAAATCCTCGTGTTAGATATAGAATTTCACGGCGAACTTCCACTCGGTCTAATTATCCCGACCAGCTAATTTCTTGATTTGTAGATTCAATGTGTTCGCGACGACCTAACAACGTTAAGAAACAAAGTTATAAAGAATATTGTTTTTGTATTAATAATGAAATTACCAACAAAACTGGATGAAAACATGTATTAATATAGTTGTGTAGCATATTTATAACTCTTAGTATATTTGTATAGAATGTCGTTTTGATAAAAAGTAATATAAACAACTTTTATTATATACCAAAAAATCGACCAATCACAGCGTGTCTTATCGTGGAAAAGTTTTTAATTAACTGCGTAATAATTCATACTAAAATAAGGAAAATAATTTTTTGTTCTAAAAGAGTTATAAATATGACATTCAATTAGCATATGGCTTATAGATTAAAGAAGTATAGGGATATTTTTGTATAATTAAACGCATTTGGTAGATATATAAAAATCAAAGAATTAATGTACCCAAATATTATGAAAACTTTGGACATTTCGTTTAATAACTTTTTACAATGTTAATATTTTGAGTAACCTTTATAATATACTAATAAAGTACCAGACTACCGATTTAATGATGTATAGCATGTTAGTGTAGCAATTAGTTTTGTATAGAAAATATTGCAATTTATGCCATTTGTATAGTGAAAGGTTTATGCAATAAAGAGGCAAACGGAAAATGGCAAGCGGCTCACTGCAAAGTATTGCCCAAGTCTACCTTAGGGGCTCGGGACCCAGTACCAGTAGTAGTGTGAAGAACTACCAGTGACAGTGAAGTGAAGTGAGTGGTATCCGGTGGTAGCTGAAGTGACTAGTAGCAGTATATAGTGAATAGTGAAAGTGTTAGCTAGCCGAAAAAGGTCGTAACTGACATTCGCAGTTACATGTCGTGAAAGTGTTAGCTAGCCGAAAAAAGTCGTAACTGATATTCGCAGTTACATATTATAGTGAAAGTGGTAACTGATATCCGCAGTTACACAAGTGATAAAATCAACTAGTTTAGTTGATAATAGCTGCTAGTCAGTAGTGTTAGAAAACCAGCTACTACCAATAGATCTTTGATACCACCCTACAATTTAAAGAAATCTTTCGAAATATACAGTGATCAACCAATAGTGAACAACCGTAGTTTAACAACCGTGATCGATAGTTATAGTTATAAAATTTCGCGACTAATCAATCAGTCGAACCGCTGGCCACTACCTTGCTATTTGTATTTGTTAATCGAGCATTTTGATTTGAACCACAGTCCACAATATTTCAGCGGCACCCACAAAGACGGCGGTGAAAGTACCCACCGGAACCTATAGGTGTAGGACGTGAGCGACTCGCGAAGTATCTTCGACAACATTTACTCCGGAGAGTTTCGCCCGTCCGGCACATTCGTTGGTCCTTCCAGCCGGATTTATCCGTTTGTATTTAGGAACCGGGTAAATAGTCACCACCGTATTAAAACCGCAGAATTTTTCAGATTCAAAATGCCGACCACCCGTTCGCAAGGAAGGGAAGCCAAGGCGTGGACCGTCGGTCTGGAAGGAGGTTCCTCGGCCAGTAACGCCGCCGTCCACCACCAGATGCCACCACGCTCACCGTCAACGATAGAGGGCGCTGAGGCGCCATGCTGCCCCCCCGAGGGGGGGATACCCCTGCCCGCGCCGTCCACTACGGCCCGCACAACGAAGCAGAGGGAACAGATAGAAGGCAACGATGACTTTAGCCGTGCATCATCGCCAACAGCCTGGGAAGACACCCACACCGAAGAGCCACCGAGGGGCCACACCAATTGCACCAGTACGAAGTCAAGGAAGACTGTTCGGCCCAATAGAAGAATTTTGAAGGCTCGTGAAGAAGTATTGAAGATCAAACTAGAACTCGCGCAGATCTCCTTACAGATGGCTGAAGAAGAAGACGAATCAGACGATTATGATGAAGATGGTCACTCCAAAAGTGAGTACGTCCGATCTTGGCTCCAAAATTCGGTAGCCAAACAAAAGTCGTATCAAGGCGCAACCACCGGAGGGAAGGCCCCATTTAATAAAACCGTCACAAAGCCAACCCCGGACGTTGTCGACCTCAGTGAGCCCCAAAAGGAGCTCACGAACCAGGATTCCTATCCAGAAGACGTACAAAGGGATCCCATGCCACAGAAGCTCAGCCAGGAACCCATCGTTAATGAAGACAGGGGGCTCCTACCGATTGTATCAGAGCTCACATACCAGGATTCCTATCCAGAAGATGTACAAAAGGATCCCAAGCCAAATAAAGCTAGCCAGGAACCTGTCATAAGTGAAGACAGGGGGCTCCGTCCATTTATATCGGAGCTCACGTCCGCTATAGCCGCGCTCGCTGACAAATCAAAGTTAGAGAGTGCGCCACTATCGTCGCATACTTTCGCAGCGTCGAAAGCTATAATGACATTGCCAAGCTTTAGCGGAGCACATACCGAGTGGCTTTCATTCCGTGCCATTTACGAAACAACCCGAGGCTACTTCAATGACATTGAAAACACTGCTAGACTAAGACGAAGTCTACAAGGAAGAGCCTTGGAAACAGTTAGTTCAGAACTTATTGGGCATGCTAAGCCAGATGAGATTATGCGAGAACTGGAGCTACAATTTGGGCGTCCAGATTCAATTGCGCAAGCAGAAACCGAGAAGTTACGAGGATTAGCACGCTGTACAGAAGCGCCCAGAGACATTTGCAAATTCGCGAGCAAAGTGAGGGGAAGCGTCGTCACTCTTCGAGCCCTAAAGCGAGATCATTACCTCGTCAACGCAGAGCTGCTACGACACCTCACCCACAAACTGCCGAACTCTATACGTGCCCAGTGGTATAGAATCTACACCGAAAAATATGACTCTAGACCAGACCTTGGCTGCTTCAGCGAGTTTATTACCGAGCAAGCTCGCTTCTGCAGTGCATTCGCGCCTCCAGAAATTATAAACGAAGCACAAAGCAATCGTTCAGTACATAGAGCACACGCGGCTACTACTAAGCCGTCTCCGAAATGCAGAGTGTGCGGAAAGGAGGGTCACTACGGATCCGAATGTAAAAAATTTAAAGAAACAGATATCAACAAAAGATGGGAACTCGCAAAGCAAAATAATTTATGTTTCTGCTGTTTACGTTATAGAAATCAGACACACAAATGCAAAACCAATAAGTGTGGAATAAAAGGATGCACCGCGACACACAATCGACTTCTCCATAACAATACAAAGGAGAAGACCGAGGTCAAACAAAAAGAACCTCAAGAAACTGTTGCTAACTCATTCGGTGTGTCAAAGCATCAAGCCTATTTAAAAATAATTCCAGTGCGAGTAATTGGACCGGCGGGAGCTGTAAACACACACGCCCTGCTGGATGATGGGTCAACAGTTTCACTAATGGATGAAGAGATCGCCAAACAAATTGAAGCTAAAGGGCGGTTCGACCCGTTTAAGATCACCGCTATCGGGAACACTACCCTCGATTCACCGGAATCCCGAAGAATTAAAGTATCGCTGAAGAATCTCCATAGCAAAAGGGTGACATTCAGAGCACGCACGGTCGCAAGCCTAAACTTGGGGCCACAGACTGTGCGTGCAGTAGACATAGCCAAGTGCAAACACTTGAAAGACCTAAAGGAGCAGCTAATATATGACTCCGGCAACCCAAGGATCCTAATAGGACAGGACAATTGGAGACTTCTGATAGCCACTCAAATCCGAAGAGGTCCGCCGCACCAGCCAATTGCCTCGCTCACAGAATTAGGATGGGTGCTACACGGGGCACACACTAAAGCCCCGTATCAGCGCGTCCACGCGGCCAATGAGCTGCACAAGAGCGAGGAAACTATAGATGACCAACTCCGCGAATATTTCGCGCTGGAATCTCCCATTATGAATCCGAGAAGACCAGACTCCGACCCAGAGAAGAAAGCTGAAGATATACTAAATAGCAGCACTCGTCAGTTACAAGACGGGCACATAGAAACAGCGCTTCTCTGGAAGGAAAAGGATATCGAGATGCCTGGAAATTATGAAACAGCAATAAAACGGCTCGTTTCCATTGAAAGAAAATTAGATCGAGACGAAGATCTAAAAAGGAAGTATGATGAACAAATGAATTCCCTTGTACAAAAAGGATACGCCGAGATAGCACCGAAAACTAGCACACCGGGAAGAACATGGTACCTACCCCATTTCGACGTCCATAACCCAATGAAGCCAGAGGAGTTTCGAATAGTACACGATGCCGCAGCCAAAACAAAGGGAGTGTCGTTGAACGACTTCCTGCTCACGGGTCCAGACCTACTGCAATCACTACCAGGGGTCATGATGCGTTTTCGCCGCCATAAAATCGCTGTCTCCGCGGACATAGCCGAAATGTTCATGAAGGTCAAAGTTAGACCCGAAGACAGAGATGCCTTAAGATATCTCTGGAGAGGGGATCGACGTAATGAAGCTCCACAGGAATATAGAATGACGTCGATCATTTTCGGTGCAGCCAGTTCGCCCTGCACAGCCATATTCGCGAAGAACTGGAACGCTAAAAAATACAAAGACAAGTATCCAGAAGCCGTAGAAGCTATAATTCAAAACCACTATATGGATGACTATCTCTACAGTTTCCAGTCTCTGGAAGAGGCAATGCGAATATCGAAGGAAGTACGCGATATACACAAAAACGCGCACTTCACCTTAAGAAAATGGGTTTCCAACGCACCAGAAGTTGTAAAAGAATTAGAACCTGACCGTGAAGCATCTGAGTCAGTCGATCTGGGAAACAAAGGAACCGAGGAAAAGATACTCGGATTAATCTGGAAACCGGGTACCGATCAGCTGAGCTTCAACCTAAAGCTCGCCCGACTTCCTATCAATTTGCTGCACAAAACACCAACCAAGAGGGAACGTCTCATACGGTGCGTGAAGATGGCACTATACACCATCCTTCATGAGAGACATCCGCATGAGGAAGTATTAGCCACGCTGCTCTGCGAGGTGGAGTACACAGTAAATAGCAAACCATTGACTCACATCTCCGTAGACAGCGACGACGACGAATCCATCACTCTAAATCACTTCCTTTTAGGAGGATGTGCGAGACTGCCGACACCTGGATTATTTGATGAAAAGGACATGAATAGTAAAAGACACTGGCGACGCTCCCAGATACTCGCTGACTTGATCTGGCAGCATTGGGTCCGAGAGTATTTACCGGAACTTCAAAACCGGCGGGAGGCCCATGGGCAAGGTCCCAATCTCCAGGTGGGCGATCCAGTCCTCATAGCTGACGGCCAGTTACCTCGTAACACCTGGCCACGAGGGAGGGTGGAAGCTGTTTACCCCGGTGCGGACGGACAGATTCGCACTGTGGAGGTACGCACAGCAAACGGCCTAATCAAGAGACCAACCAGGAAACTCGTGCCGCTGCCGAAGTAGAAGCAACGTCGCTCACCGAAATGGATGCAGCGCCGCTGTGAGAAAATCGTCGCGACGCTGCACGGCGGGAGAGATGTTCGCGACGACCTAACAACGTTAAGAAACAAAGTTATAAAGAATATTGTTTTTGTATTAATAATGAAATTACCAACAAAACTGGATGAAAACATGTATTAATATAGTTGTGTAGCATATTTATAACTCTTAGTATATTTGTATAGAATGTCGTTTTGATAACAAGTAATATAAACAACTTTTATTATATACCAAAAAATCGACCAATCACAGCGTGTCTTATCGTGGAAAAGTTTTTAATTAACTGCGTAATAGTTCATACTAAAATAAGGAAAATAATTTTATGTTCTAAAAGAGTTATAAATATGACATTCAATTAGCATATGGCTTATAGATTAAAGAAGTATAGGGATATTTTTGTATAATTAAACGCATTTGGTAGATATATAAAAATCAAAGAATTAATGTACCCAAATATTATGAAAACTTTGGACATTTCGTTTAATAACTTTTTACAATGTTAATATTTTGAGTAACCTTTATGATATACTAATAAAGTACCAGACTACCGATTTAATGATGTATAGCATGTTAGTGTAGCAATTAGTTTTGTATAGAAAATATTGCAATTTATGCCATTTGTATAGTGAAAGGTTTATGCAATAAAGAGGCAAACGGAAAATGGCAAGCGGCTCACTGCAAAGTATTGCCCAAGTCTACCTTAGGGGCTCGGGACCCAGTACCAGTAGTAGTGTGAAGAACTACCAGTGACAGTGAAGTGAAGTGAGTGGTATCCGGTGGTAGCTGAAGTGACTAGTAGCAGTATATAGTGAATAGTGAAAGTGTGAGCTAGCCGAAAAAGGTCGTAACTGACATTCGCAGTTACATGTCGTGAAAGTGTTAGCTAGCCGAAAAAGGTCGTAACTGATATTCGCAGTTACATATTATAGTGAAAGTGGTAACTGATATCCGCAGTTACACAAGTGATAAAATCAACTAGTTTAGTTGATAATAGCTGCTAGTCAGTAGTGTTAGAAAACCAGCTACTACCAATAGATCTTTGATACCACCCTACAATTTAAAGAAATCTTTCGAAATATACAGTGATCAACCAATAGTGAACAACCGTAGTTTAACAACCGTGATCGATAGTTATAGTTATAAAATTTCGCGACTAATCAATCAGTCGAACCGCTGGCCACTACCTTGCTATTTGTATTTGTTAATCGAGCATTTTGATTTGAACCACAGTCCACAATATTTCAGCGGCACCCACAAAGACGGCGGTGAAAGTACCCACCGGAACCTATAGGTGTAGGACGTGAGCGACTCGCGAAGTATCTTCGACAACATTTACTCCGGAGAGTTTCGCCCGTCCGGCACATTCGTTGATCCTTCCAGCCGGATTTATCCGTTTGTATTTAGGAACCGGGTAAATAGTCACCACCGTATTAAAACCGCAGAATTTTTCAGATTCAAAATGCCGACCACCCGTTCGCAAGGAAGGGAAGCCAAGGCGTGGACCGTCGGTCTGGAAGGAGGTTCCTCGGCCAGTAACGCCGCCGTCCACCACCAGATGCCACCACGCTCACCGTCAACGATAGAGGGCGCTGAGGCGCCATGCTGCCCCCCCGAGGGGGGGATACCCCTGCCCGCGCCGTCCACTACGGCCCGCACAACGAAGCAGAGGGAACAGATAGAAGGCAACGATGACTTTAGCCGTGCATCATCGCCAACAGCCTGGGAAGACACCCACACCGAAGAGCCACCGAGGGGCCACACCAATTGCACCAGTACGAAGTCAAGGAAGACTGTTCGGCCCAATAGAAGAATTTTGAAGGCTCGTGAAGAAGTATTGAAGATCAAACTAGAACTCGCGCAGATCTCCTTACAGATGGCTGAAGAAGAAGACGAATCAGACGATTATGATGAAGATGGTCACTCCAAAAGTGAGTACGTCCGATCTTGGCTCCAAAATTCGGTAGCCAAACAAAAGTCGTATCAAGGCGCAACCACCGGAGGGAAGGCCCCATTTAATAAAACCGTCACAAAGCCAACCCCGGACGTTGTCGACCTCAGTGAGCCCCAAAAGGAGCTCACGAACCAGGATTCCTATCCAGAAGACGTACAAAGGGATCCCATGCCACAGAAGCTCAGCCAGGAACCCATCGTTAATGAAGACAGGGGGCTCCTACCGATTGTATCAGAGCTCACATACCAGGATTCCTATCCAGAAGATGTACAAAAGGATCCCAAGCCAAATAAAGCTAGCCAGGAACCTGTCATAAGTGAAGACAGGGGGCTCCGTCCATTTATATCGGAGCTCACGTCCGCTATAGCCGCGTTCGCTGACAAATCAAAGTTAGAGAGTGCGCCACTATCGTCGCATACTTTCGCAGCGTCGAAAGCTATAATGACATTGCCAAGCTTTAGCGGAGCACATACCGAGTGGCTTTCATTCCGTGCCATTTACGAAACAACCCGAGGCTACTTCAATGACATTGAAAACACTGCTAGACTAAGACGAAGTCTACAAGGAAGAGCCTTGGAAACAGTTAGTTCAGAACTTATTGGGCATGCTAAGCCAGATGAGATTATGCGAGAACTGGAGCTACAATTTGGGCGTCCAGATTCAATTGCGCAAGCAGAAACCGAGAAGTTACGAGGATTAGCACGCTGTACAGAAGCGCCCAGAGACATTTGCAAATTCGCGAGCAAAGTGAGGGGAAGCGTCGTCACTCTTCGAGCCCTAAAGCGAGATCATTACCTCGTCAACGCAGAGCTGCTACGACACCTCACCCACAAACTGCCGAACTCTATACGTGCCCAGTGGTATAGAATCTACACCGAAAAATATGACTCTAGACCAGACCTTGGCTGCTTCAGCGAGTTTATTACCGAGCAAGCTCGCTTCTGCAGTGCATTCGCGCCTCCAGAAATTATAAACGAAGCACAAAGCAATCGTTCAGTACATAGAGCACACGCGGCTACTACTAAGCCGTCTCCGAAATGCAGAGTGTGCGGAAAGGAGGGTCACTACGGATCCGAATGTAAAAAATTTAAAGAAACAGATATCAACAAAAGATGGGAACTCGCAAAGCAAAATAATTTATGTTTCTGCTGTTTACGTTATAGAAATCAGACACACAAATGCAAAACCAATAAGTGTGGAATAAAAGGATGCACCGCGACACACAATCGACTTCTCCATAACAATACAAAGGAGAAGACCGAGGTCAAACAAAAAGAACCTCAAGAAACTGTTGCTAACTCATTCGGTGTGTCAAAGCATCAAGCCTATTTAAAAATAATTCCAGTGCGAGTAATTGGACCGGCGGGAGCTGTAAACACACACGCCCTGCTGGATGATGGGTCAACAGTTTCACTAATGGATGAAGAGATCGCCAAACAAATTGAAGCTAAAGGGCGGTTCGACCCGTTTAAGATCACCGCTATCGGGAACACTACCCTCGATTCACCGGAATCCCGAAGAATTAAAGTATCGCTGAAGAATCTCCATAGCAAAAGGGTGACATTCAGAGCACGCACGGTCGCAAGCCTAAACTTGGGGCCACAGACTGTGCGTGCAGTAGACATAGCCAAGTGCAAACACTTGAAAGACCTAAAGGAGCAGCTAATATATGACTCCGGCAACCCAAGGATCCTAATAGGACAGGACAATTGGAGACTTCTGATAGCCACTCAAATCCGAAGAGGTCCGCCGCACCAGCCAATTGCCTCGCTCACAGAATTAGGATGGGTGCTACACGGGGCACACACTAAAGCCCCGTATCAGCGCGTCCACGCGGCCAATGAGCTGCACAAGAGCGAGGAAACTATAGATGACCAACTCCGCGAATATTTCGCGCTGGAATCTCCCATTATGAATCCGAGAAGACCAGACTCCGACCCAGAGAAGAAAGCTGAAGATATACTAAATAGCAGCACTCGTCAGTTACAAGACGGGCACATAGAAACAGCGCTTCTCTGGAAGGAAAAGGATATCGAGATGCCTGGAAATTATGAAACAGCAATAAAACGGCTCGTTTCCATTGAAAGAAAATTAGATCGAGACGAAGATCTAAAAAGGAAGTATGATGAACAAATGAATTCCCTTGTACAAAAAGGATACGCCGAGATAGCACCGAAAACTAGCACACCGGGAAGAACATGGTACCTACCCCATTTCGACGTCCATAACCCAATGAAGCCAGAGGAGTTTCGAATAGTACACGATGCCGCAGCCAAAACAAAGGGAGTGTCGTTGAACGACTTCCTGCTCACGGGTCCAGACCTACTGCAATCACTACCAGGGGTCATGATGCGTTTTCGCCGCCATAAAATCGCTGTCTCCGCGGACATAGCCGAAATGTTCATGAAGGTCAAAGTTAGACCCGAAGACAGAGATGCCTTAAGATATCTCTGGAGAGGGGATCGACGTAATGAAGCTCCACAGGAATATAGAATGACGTCGATCATTTTCGGTGCAGCCAGTTCGCCCTGCACAGCCATATTCGCGAAGAACTGGAACGCTAAAAAATACAAAGACAAGTATCCAGAAGCCGTAGAAGCTATAATTCAAAACCACTATATGGATGACTATCTCTACAGTTTCCAGTCTCTGGAAGAGGCAATGCGAATATCGAAGGAAGTACGCGATATACACAAAAACGCGCACTTCACCTTAAGAAAATGGGTTTCCAACGCACCAGAAGTTGTAAAAGAATTAGAACCTGACCGTGAAGCATCTGAGTCAGTCGATCTGGGAAACAAAGGAACCGAGGAAAAGATACTCGGATTAATCTGGAAACCGGGTACCGATCAGCTGAGCTTCAACCTAAAGCTCGCCCGACTTCCTATCAATTTGCTGCACAAAACACCAACCAAGAGGGAACGTCTCATACGGTGCGTGAAGATGGCACTATACACCATCCTTCATGAGAGACATCCGCATGAGGAAGTATTAGCCACGCTGCTCTGCGAGGTGGAGTACACAGTAAATAGCAAACCATTGACTCACATCTCCGTAGACAGCGACGACGACGAATCCATCACTCTAAATCACTTCCTTTTAGGAGGATGTGCGAGACTGCCGACACCTGGATTATTTGATGAAAAGGACATGAATAGTAAAAGACACTGGCGACGCTCCCAGATACTCGCTGACTTGATCTGGCAGCATTGGGTCCGAGAGTATTTACCGGAACTTCAAAACCGGCGGGAGGCCCATGGGCAAGGTCCCAATCTCCAGGTGGGCGATCCAGTCCTCATAGCTGACGGCCAGTTACCTCGTAACACCTGGCCACGAGGGAGGGTGGAAGCTGTTTACCCCGGTGCGGACGGACAGATTCGCACTGTGGAGGTACGCACAGCAAACGGCCTAATCAAGAGACCAACCAGGAAACTCGTGCCGCTGCCGAAGTAGAAGCAACGTCGCTCACCGAAATGGATGCAGCGCCGCTGTGAGAAAATCGTCGCGACGCTGCACGGCGGGAGAGATGTTCGCGACGACCTAACAACGTTAAGAAACAAAGTTATAAAGAATATTGTTTTTGTATTAATAATGAAATTACCAACAAAACTGGATGAAAACATGTATTAATATAGTTGTGTAGCATATTTATAACTCTTAGTATATTTGTATAGAATGTCGTTTTGATAACAAGTAATATAAACAACTTTTATTATATACCAAAAAATCGACCAATCACAGCGTGTCTTATCGTGGAAAAGTTTTTAATTAACTGCGTAATAGTTCATACTAAAATAAGGAAAATAATTTTATGTTCTAAAAGAGTTATAAATATGACATTCAATTAGCATATGGCTTATAGATTAAAGAAGTATAGGGATATTTTTGTATAATTAAACGCATTTGGTAGATATATAAAAATCAAAGAATTAATGTACCCAAATATTATGAAAACTTTGGACATTTCGTTTAATAACTTTTTACAATGTTAATATTTTGAGTAACCTTTATGATATACTAATAAAGTACCAGACTACCGATTTAATGATGTATAGCATGTTAGTGTAGCAATTAGTTTTGTATAGAAAATATTGCAATTTATGCCATTTGTATAGTGAAAGGTTTATGCAATAAAGAGGCAAACGGAAAATGGCAAGCGGCTCACTGCAAAGTATTGCCCAAGTCTACCTTAGGGGCTCGGGACCCAGTACCAGTAGTAATGTGAAGAACTACCAGTGACAGTGAAGTGAAGTGAGTGGTATCCGGTGGTAGCTGAAGTGACTAGTAGCAGTATATAGTGAATAGTGAAAGTGTTAGCTAGCCGAAAAAGGTCGTAACTGACATTCGCAGTTACATGTCGTGAAAGTGTTAGCTAGCCGAAAAAGGTCGTAACTGATATTCGCAGTTACATATTATAGTGAAAGTGGTAACTGATATCCGCAGTTACACAAGTGATAAAATCAACTAGTTTAGTTGATAATAGCTGCTAGTCAGTAGTGTTAGAAAACCAGCTACTACCAATAGATCTTTGATACCACCCTACAATTTAAAGAAATCTTTCGAAATATACAGTGATCAACCAATAGTGAACAACCGTAGTTTAACAACCGTGATCGATAGTTATAGTTATAAAATTTCGCGACTAATCAATCAGTCGAACCGCTGGCCACTACCTTGCTATTTGTATTTGTTAATCGAGCATTTTGATTTGAACCACAGTCCACAATATTTCAGCGGCACCCACAAAGACGGCGGTGAAAGTACCCACCGGAACCTATAGGTGTAGGACGTGAGCGACTCGCGAAGTATCTTCGACAACATTTACTCCGGAGAGTTTCGCCCGTCCGGCACATTCGTTGGTCCTTCCAGCCGGATTTATCCGTTTGTATTTAGGAACCGGGTAAATAGTCACCACCGTATTAAAACCGCAGAATTTTTCAGATTCAAAATGCCGACCACCCGTTCGCAAGGAAGGGAAGCCAAGGCGTGGACCGTCGGTCTGGAAGGAGGTTCCTCGGCCAGTAACGCCGCCGTCCACCACCAGATGCCACCACGCTCACCGTCAACGATAGAGGGCGCTGAGGCGCCATGCTGCCCCCCCGAGGGGGGGATACCCCTGCCCGCGCCGTCCACTACGGCCCGCACAACGAAGCAGAGGGAACAGATAGAAGGCAACGATGACTTTAGCCGTGCATCATCGCCAACAGCCTGGGAAGACACCCACACCGAAGAGCCACCGAGGGGCCACACCAATTGCACCAGTACGAAGTCAAGGAAGACTGTTCGGCCCAATAGAAGAATTTTGAAGGCTCGTGAAGAAGTATTGAAGATCAAACTAGAACTCGCGCAGATCTCCTTACAGATGGCTGAAGAAGAAGACGAATCAGACGATTATGATGAAGATGGTCACTCCAAAAGTGAGTACGTCCGATCTTGGCTCCAAAATTCGGTAGCCAAACAAAAGTCGTATCAAGGCGCAACCACCGGAGGGAAGGCCCCATTTAATAAAACCGTCACAAAGCCAACCCCGGACGTTGTCGACCTCAGTGAGCCCCAAAAGGAGCTCACGAACCAGGATTCCTATCCAGAAGACGTACAAAGGGATCCCATGCCACAGAAGCTCAGCCAGGAACCCATCGTTAATGAAGACAGGGGGCTCCTACCGATTGTATCAGAGCTCACATACCAGGATTCCTATCCAGAAGATGTACAAAAGGATCCCAAGCCAAATAAAGCTAGCCAGGAACCTGTCATAAGTGAAGACAGGGGGCTCCGTCCATTTATATCGGAGCTCACGTCCGCTATAGCCGCGCTCGCTGACAAATCAAAGTTAGAGAGTGCGCCACTATCGTCGCATACTTTCGCAGCGTCGAAAGCTATAATGACATTGCCAAGCTTTAGCGGAGCACATACCGAGTGGCTTTCATTCCGTGCCATTTACGAAACAACCCGAGGCTACTTCAATGACATTGAAAACACTGCTAGACTAAGACGAAGTCTACAAGGAAGAGCCTTGGAAACAGTTAGTTCAGAACTTATTGGGCATGCTAAGCCAGATGAGATTATGCGAGAACTGGAGCTACAATTTGGGCGTCCAGATTCAATTGCGCAAGCAGAAACCGAGAAGTTACGAGGATTAGCACGCTGTACAGAAGCGCCCAGAGACATTTGCAAATTCGCGAGCAAAGTGAGGGGAAGCGTCGTCACTCTTCGAGCCCTAAAGCGAGATCATTACCTCGTCAACGCAGAGCTGCTACGACACCTCACCCACAAACTGCCGAACTCTATACGTGCCCAGTGGTATAGAATCTACACCGAAAAATATGACTCTAGACCAGACCTTGGCTGCTTCAGCGAGTTTATTACCGAGCAAGCTCGCTTCTGCAGTGCATTCGCGCCTCCAGAAATTATAAACGAAGCACAAAGCAATCGTTCAGTACATAGAGCACACGCGGCTACTACTAAGCCGTCTCCGAAATGCAGAGTGTGCGGAAAGGAGGGTCACTACGGATCCGAATGTAAAAAATTTAAAGAAACAGATATCAACAAAAGATGGGAACTCGCAAAGCAAAATAATTTATGTTTCTGCTGTTTACGTTATAGAAATCAGACACACAAATGCAAAACCAATAAGTGTGGAATAAAAGGATGCACCGCGACACACAATCGACTTCTCCATAACAATACAAAGGAGAAGACCGAGGTCAAACAAAAAGAACCTCAAGAAACTGTTGCTAACTCATTCGGTGTGTCAAAGCATCAAGCCTATTTAAAAATAATTCCAGTGCGAGTAATTGGACCGGCGGGAGCTGTAAACACACACGCCCTGCTGGATGATGGGTCAACAGTTTCACTAATGGATGAAGAGATCGCCAAACAAATTGAAGCTAAAGGGCGGTTCGACCCGTTTAAGATCACCGCTATCGGGAACACTACCCTCGATTCACCGGAATCCCGAAGAATTAAAGTATCGCTGAAGAATCTCCATAGCAAAAGGGTGACATTCAGAGCACGCACGGTCGCAAGCCTAAACTTGGGGCCACAGACTGTGCGTGCAGTAGACATAGCCAAGTGCAAACACTTGAAAGACCTAAAGGAGCAGCTAATATATGACTCCGGCAACCCAAGGATCCTAATAGGACAGGACAATTGGAGACTTCTGATAGCCACTCAAATCCGAAGAGGTCCGCCGCACCAGCCAATTGCCTCGCTCACAGAATTAGGATGGGTGCTACACGGGGCACACACTAAAGCCCCGTATCAGCGCGTCCACGCGGCCAATGAGCTGCACAAGAGCGAGGAAACTATAGATGACCAACTCCGCGAATATTTCGCGCTGGAATCTCCCATTATGAATCCGAGAAGACCAGACTCCGACCCAGAGAAGAAAGCTGAAGATATACTAAATAGCAGCACTCGTCAGTTACAAGACGGGCACATAGAAACAGCGCTTCTCTGGAAGGAAAAGGATATCGAGATGCCTGGAAATTATGAAACAGCAATAAAACGGCTCGTTTCCATTGAAAGAAAATTAGATCGAGACGAAGATCTAAAAAGGAAGTATGATGAACAAATGAATTCCCTTGTACAAAAAGGATACGCCGAGATAGCACCGAAAACTAGCACACCGGGAAGAACATGGTACCTACCCCATTTCGACGTCCATAACCCAATGAAGCCAGAGGAGTTTCGAATAGTACACGATGCCGCAGCCAAAACAAAGGGAGTGTCGTTGAACGACTTCCTGCTCACGGGTCCAGACCTACTGCAATCACTACCAGGGGTCATGATGCGTTTTCGCCGCCATAAAATCGCTGTCTCCGCGGACATAGCCGAAATGTTCATGAAGGTCAAAGTTAGACCCGAAGACAGAGATGCCTTAAGATATCTCTGGAGAGGGGATCGACGTAATGAAGCTCCACAGGAATATAGAATGACGTCGATCATTTTCGGTGCAGCCAGTTCGCCCTGCACAGCCATATTCGCGAAGAACTGGAACGCTAAAAAATACAAAGACAAGTATCCAGAAGCCGTAGAAGCTATAATTCAAAACCACTATATGGATGACTATCTCTACAGTTTCCAGTCTCTGGAAGAGGCAATGCGAATATCGAAGGAAGTACGCGATATACACAAAAACGCGCACTTCACCTTAAGAAAATGGGTTTCCAACGCACCAGAAGTTGTAAAAGAATTAGAACCTGACCGTGAAGCATCTGAGTCAGTCGATCTGGGAAACAAAGGAACCGAGGAAAAGATACTCGGATTAATCTGGAAACCGGGTACCGATCAGCTGAGCTTCAACCTAAAGCTCGCCCGACTTCCTATCAATTTGCTGCACAAAACACCAACCAAGAGGGAACGTCTCATACGGTGCGTGAAGATGGCACTATACACCATCCTTCATGAGAGACATCCGCATGAGGAAGTATTAGCCACGCTGCTCTGCGAGGTGGAGTACACAGTAAATAGCAAACCATTGACTCACATCTCCGTAGACAGCGACGACGACGAATCCATCACTCTAAATCACTTCCTTTTAGGAGGATGTGCGAGACTGCCGACACCTGGATTATTTGATGAAAAGGACATGAATAGTAAAAGACACTGGCGACGCTCCCAGATACTCGCTGACTTGATCTGGCAGCATTGGGTCCGAGAGTATTTACCGGAACTTCAAAACCGGCGGGAGGCCCATGGGCAAGGTCCCAATCTCCAGGTGGGCGATCCAGTCCTCATAGCTGACGGCCAGTTACCTCGTAACACCTGGCCACGAGGGAGGGTGGAAGCTGTTTACCCCGGTGCGGACGGACAGATTCGCACTGTGGAGGTACGCACAGCAAACGGCCTAATCAAGAGACCAACCAGGAAACTCGTGCCGCTGCCGAAGTAGAAGCAACGTCGCTCACCGAAATGGATGCAGCGCCGCTGTGAGAAAATCGTCGCGACGCTGCACGGCGGGAGAGATGTTCGCGACGACCTAACAACGTTAAGAAACAAAGTTATAAAGAATATTGTTTTTGTATTAATAATGAAATTACCAACAAAACTGGATGAAAACATGTATTAATATAGTTGTGTAGCATATTTATAACTCTTAGTATATTTGTATAGAATGTCGTTTTGATAACAAGTAATATAAACAACTTTTATTATATACCAAAAAATCGACCAATCACAGCGTGTCTTATCGTGGAAAAGTTTTTAATTAACTGCGTAATAGTTCATACTAAAATAAGGAAAATAATTTTATGTTCTAAAAGAGTTATAAATATGACATTCAATTAGCATATGGCTTATAGATTAAAGAAGTATAGGGATATTTTTGTATAATTAAACGCATTTGGTAGATATATAAAAATCAAAGAATTAATGTACCCAAATATTATGAAAACTTTGGACATTTCGTTTAATAACTTTTTACAATGTTAATATTTTGAGTAACCTTTATGATATACTAATAAAGTACCAGACTACCGATTTAATGATGTATAGCATGTTAGTGTAGCAATTAGTTTTGTATAGAAAATATTGCAATTTATGCCATTTGTATAGTGAAAGGTTTATGCAATAAAGAGGCAAACGGAAAATGGCAAGCGGCTCACTGCAAAGTATTGCCCAAGTCTACCTTAGGGGCTCGGGACCCAGTACCAGTAGTAATGTGAAGAACTACCAGTGACAGTGAAGTGAAGTGAGTGGTATCCGGTGGTAGCTGAAGTGACTAGTAGCAGTATATAGTGAATAGTGAAAGTGTGAGCTAGCCGAAAAAGGTCGTAACTGACATTCGCAGTTACATGTCGTGAAAGTGTTAGCTAGCCGAAAAAGGTCGTAACTGATATTCGCAGTTACATATTATAGTGAAAGTGGTAACTGATATCCGCAGTTACACAAGTGATAAAATCAACTAGTTTAGTTGATAATAGCTGCTAGTCAGTAGTGTTAGAAAACCAGCTACTACCAATAGATCTTTGATACCACCCTACAATTTAAAGAAATCTTTCGAAATATACAGTGATCAACCAATAGTGAACAACCGTAGTTTAACAACCGTGATCGATAGTTATAGTTATAAAATTTCGCGACTAATCAATCAGTCGAACCGCTGGCCACTACCTTGCTATTTGTAT